>CM050521.1:69206059-71657309 GCA_027563665.1 Antrozous pallidus | reverse complement strand
ATCAAACACTAATTTGTTTTTTAAAATCCTGTAACAGTAAACTCATAAATAACAGAGTATTCTAGTGGAGAACATATTAGAGTCACCACGTAAGACAATGACTGAAGAGCAATTAGTTCAAACTCAACTTTTCAGAGCTTTAAGGCAGCTTTTTGTTTTTCACAAGACACTCTTCTTGAAAATAAATGTCTATTGGCTACTCCTAATCTTCCTTCCTAATTGTGAAAGCAAACCAAACAGTAAGTCACAGAACTCACTGCCTGTCTCTGTGCCAACTCTCAGACCACACAGAAGCAAAAGCAGGATGATTTGGCAGAACTGTCTGACCTAAGGAGAGAGATGTAGCCATGGGACAAGAGCAGGGGAAGCTGACTGTGGTGTCACTGGGCCAGGACAGAGGGATGGTTACAGGCAGTGCTGGTGAATGGCCTATACCCTGAGCAAGAGAAGGTGGGTGGGGAATCTGACCCTGTGAGGAGACAGAGAACATATTGGTGTTAGGATAAAATTAAAGTTGGCATTTTAGGGAGTTATTGAGACCACAAAGGTTGCTTGTGGGTGGTGAAAGTCATAGTGGGGAAGGATGCTTGTGATCTATTGTAGGTTGTTTTATACTTAATGCTGCCGCTTTCTATGATTAAGACCATATAAAATAATACCATCAGCATATTTTGTTGGGATCCAATCCCAACTTAAACGCCAACCAAAACATTAAAAAAAAAGAAAAGAATGTAGTACAATGATATCTTCCAGAATAAAACATCTTTATATTATGGTTGACTTAGAAGACATTCTTCATATGTTACATAAAAAAGACCTTATAAAGGCATAGCATGATTATTATGGTCATTAGAATTCAAATTAATGTAACTAAAAAAATTATAGCCCTATACATTCTATGAAATAGGAATAGTAATCTTAGTTAACTTTTAATGACTACTTACTATGATCTAAGCACTATGCTTAGTGTTTTACATTTATTTTCTCTTCAAAGTTCAAAACAAAATCTGAGGAAAGCACTATTTTTATTGTGACTTAATCGAGGAGGAAATTGAAGCACAGAGGAGCTGAGACAATTTATTCATAGTCACACATATAGTGGATGCCAGATCTGGAATTCAGACCCATGTGTGGTTCTACCATCAACCACTTAACCATTCTCAATTGCTAATGTAGTCCTCCTCAAAAATAAACTGTTTCCTGAATGCAGACTAGAACTACGAGGATAAAACACTCCATATTCACTTAAATGACTACAATTTATTAAGAATGACAATAACAAATGTGACTAGGATATGGTGGCAACTGAAATTTTCATACTGCTGATATAGCATAAAAGGGTAAAACCTATTTGAAGGACAGTTTGACAGTTTTGTGTATAATTAGCATATACTTATGCAACCCTACAATTCCATTCCTAGGTATTTACCAAGAAAAATGAGATTATACAAGTGTTTGTATAAGCTTAATTTATAACATTAGAAAACTGGAAACAATCCAAATGTCCATCAATTGATGAATGGATAAACCATTTGTGGTATATATATACAATGGAATATTACTCAGCAATAAAAAGAAATCAATTATTGATAATTACAAAAATATGGGTAAATCTCCAAAGTATTATGGTGAGCAAAAAAGACAGACAAAAGGGTTCTGCTACTCTGTGATTTCATTTATGTGAAGTTCTAGAATAGACAAAATTAATCTATAGTGATATAAATTAGATCCGTGGGTGACTAGTAATGAAAAGAAGAATTACCTTCCTAGGGATATGAGCAAAATATTAAATGATATAAATGTTCTATATCTTTCTTGTGGTGGTGGTTATTCTTTATAGATTGTCAAAAATCATTGAACTGTACACTTAAAGTGGGGAAATTATTTTTACTGTAAATTATTACTGAATTAAGTTGATTTAAAATTATGTTATTTCCTATAGTTAAGTTTTTACTGCTTAAAGATTTCCAGACTTAAAAACAATTTTTTAATTGATTTCAGAGAGTAATGGGGAAGGAAAGAGTGCTAGAAGCAACAATGATGAGAGAGAATCAGTGATAGGTTGCCTCCTGCACTTCCCGTACAGGGGATTGAGCCCACAACCTGGGTATATTCCCTGACTGGGAATCGAACCGTGATCTTTTGGTTCATAAGTGGACACTCAACCACTGAGCCATGCCAGCCAGGTCCCAGCCTTTTTAAAAAACTTTCTGCTTATTCATCATGTGTATGTAACTATGTATGTATGTTTGGTAGTATGTATTAATTTATTTGTGAGATTGTGTATGCACCTGCTTATACCAGTAGACTATATCACTTCACAAAATGAATTACATTTATTTTTCTGTTTAATCCTTTTCTATGTTTGTTTGTCTGTTTAGTTTTCTTTTGCTAACCGAAACACAGTTATAACACTTTTTCTTAATCTGATTGTATGAAAAATTCTGACCCTGCCAGAGTTTTAAAAATACAGTCCATAATGCCAAATATTCAAATATAAGTAAAATAAAAATGGAAACAATAGTTTATATTTATTGAATCTCTGGTAACCAAACAACAACAACAACAACACACACACACACACAAACCAACAAACCAAACAAATAAAAACCCCACTCAAACCGGCACTTCACATATATAAGCAATGGAAAAGGAATCCTTAATGGTGACCTTGAAGTATTAATTCCTGACTTACCTACTGTTCATCTCACATAGATTGAACTGTAGTTTTATAAGTTTTAATTACAATTTGAAGTCAGCATGATATCACAGAAAAAAAATTTAAATGTTGAAGTCGGGTGGCCTGGCTAGAATTTGAATTTGAATTTCACCACTTACCTCCTGGGTGACTGGGCAACTGTCTAAAATTTTGGTCATCAATTTACTTATCTGAAAAATAGAGCTAATTGCATTGGATTGTGACAAATGGGAAAGTACATGGCATATAATAGATGCTCATGTCTTATATTCATGATTATTGTTATTTATCATATTAAATGTAGTACGCTAAGACAAATGCTAGTTTTAAAATGAGAATACTAGGTTTAAGTTTCTATACTTCATTTACCAGGCTGGAACCTGAAGCACACTCCTGGACCTCTTTGACTTTTTATTGGTCATTTTATGCAATGCTTATAATAATAACATGGTTTATTGTGATGACACATTAAAAATTAAATGACACATTAAAAATTATCTATATATATAAAAGCCTAAGTGACAGGTTGACCAGTTGCTATGATGATGCACTGATCACCAGGGGGCAGGTGTTTAATACAGGAGGTACCCCTGGTGGTCAGTGTGCTTCCACAGCCAACCACCCTTGGTCAGCCATCCTTCTGCAGCCCATCCCCCTGGTCAGCCAGCCCTGATTGGCCCCGATTGCCAGCCAGGTCGCAGGACCCCACCCATGCATGAATTCATCCACTGGGCCTCTAGTGGTATATATAATATCTGGTACAGAGTAGGACCCCATAAATGTTAGTTGATTTAAAATCCAATATTTGTTTAAACTCTCCTACAAAGTGCATGGTAACTCTGTTAAATATAATACTACTAATAATATACCATCCACCAGTTATGCCTAAATATAAGTATTTGCAAAACTTAACAGAAGAAAAGAGAAACGTTGAGATAATAAGCTGAATTTTTATTATTTTGTCCAAATCTTCAACCATTTTTTAAAATTCTTACTCAGGGTGTATTTTTTTATTTATTTTAAAGAGCAAGGAAGGGAGAGAGAGAGAAAGAGAGAGAGAGAGGAGAGAGAGAACATTTATGTGAGAAACATCGATTGTTTGCCTTCCACTCGCACCCTGACCAGGGGTCAAACCACAAACTAGGTCTGTGGTCTGACTGGAAATAGAATCACAACTTTTTGGTGTAATCCAACTAAAGCATCTAGCCAGGGCCAAATCTTCAACATTTAAAAATTTCAGTTAAATAACTGGTCAAATAATGCATACGGAATTTTATGATCCTCTACTCCAAATGCTTATGTTTTTGTTGTTGTTGTTGTTGTTGTTGTTTTTAGATTTCTATGAAAGTCTAGAAGGTGAAAAACAGAAGGCCATGCAACTAAGAATAGGACAGCACCAATCATTTCTTTTGATAACACAACTGCTTCATCATAGCTTGGTTATTAAGCAGATGAATTAAGCAGATGTCAAAATAGACTTGAAGCTCCAGGAACTCTAGCTCTATAAAATTATTGAAGATACAAATTAAAATGACATTTTGCATAATGATATTAATATAATTATTCTCCCGCTGGGAATGTTTTTTTTTATAACTGGATATTTATTATCACAGATAATAAATAGAGATAAATGACAGATAAAATAAATGAACGCATATAATAAGTAGATAATAAATCTTGTTTGAAGACAAGAAAGTTAACTCTAAAAAAATAAAGCATAATAGTACTGTAAAATTGTATGCACTAAAAAAAGTGAACATAGAAATACTAACATATTGTAAAAGTGTAAGTAGCAACACATCTTCTAAATGTTTGAATAAGAAAATAATACATTGTTTGCTTCACACAAGGTCAAGCAGATTCAACAAAAGGTCATTTCTGCATAATACTTTCTGCCTACCTGATGGTATAATTATTCTGATTTGAATCACTATTGGGGTTGAGGTCAATATAATGTTGGCATCATCATGATGTTTAGTTAAATATGCATGTACATGTAAGATCTTTTAACTACAGATAACTTATTTTTTTCATTTAAATAAAAAATATCATTGTTTTAGTCTTGTTTGGAAAATTCCATTTATTCAATATAAAATGATAAACATTCAACTACCAGTATTTTACATATCTTCTAGAATATGCGGAAAAAAGTTTCAAGAAAATGAAGAAAAAAATAAGTTAATTAAAAACAAAACAATATAGGTTGACTGAATCAAATGTAGTTGAAATAATAAATTAAATCTTACATATAGTTATTTTCTAGATAAATTATCAAAAATAATAGCTTCCCTCATCATTCATATTATTGCCATCTTTCTTGTCTTTGAGAATTGTCAAAAGAGCACAGCACAGCACGGTATATTAGTGAATGCTGGGCCTTCTAGTTTAGTCATAGACAGGTTACACAACAAAATAGTCATAAAGTGTTAATAATTCATAAGGAGAAATAAATACATTAAAATAAAATAACTGAATAAAAAAAGAACACTAGGTAAGAATCCTATCTAATAAAAGAGTAATATGCAAATTGACCATATATCTGCTACACCCACAAGCCATGCCCACCAGCCAATCAGGAGTGAGTATGCATATTAACCAAACCAAGATGGCTGTGGCCATGGAGTGGGCAGGAGGCTTGGGTTTTCCTGGCAATGGAAGAAGCCAAGCTTCTTGCACACCCTGGCTGGCCCAGGCCTCCACTCAGGGCTACAAAGTTTCAATTAAAGAAGATAAATAAATCCCAGATAGCAGGGTCTCTGTTTGGGTCGCCAGGGCATGTGGTCACCCTGAAAACCAGCACAGGCCCCTCAACTAGGCCAGCCCACGCTGTAAGGGAGCCTCCATCCTGATCCAGGACATGCTTCAGGGCAAACCAGCTGGCCCCCACCCATGCACCAAGCCTCTATCCTATCTAATAAAAGAGTAATATGTAAATTGCCTATCACTCTAACACACAAGATGGCTGCCCCCATGTGGACACAAGATGGCTGCCACAACATGGCCAGCAGGGGAAGGCAGTGGGAGGGACCAGGCCTGCAAGGGAGGGCAGTTGTGGGCTATGAAGCCTGCAGGGGAGGGTAGTTAGGGGTGATCAGCTGGCAGAGGAGGGACGTTGGGGGCAACCGGGCCTATAGGGCAGGGCAGTTGGGGAGGACTCAGGCCTGCAGGGCAGAGCAGTTAGGGACCAGCCTGTAGGGAGGGCAGTTAGGGGCAATCAGGCTGGCAGGGGAGAAGTTTGGCATCAATCAGGCTGGCAAGGGAGTGGTTAGAGGGTGATCAGGCTGGCAGGCAGAAGTGGTTAGGGGTAATCAGAAAGGCAGGCAGGCGAGCAGTTGGGAGCCAGCAGTCATAGATTGTGAGAGGGATTTCTGACTGCTCTTTTTTGCAGACCTGGGTCCCGCCCAACTGCCCTCCCCCAAAGGGATCAGGTCTAAATGCACAGTCAGATATCCCTCAAGGGGTCCCAGATTGAAAAGGGTGCAGGCTGGGCTGAGGGACACACACTCCAGTGCACGAATTTTGTGCACTGGGCCTCTAGTTTATGCTAATAAAAGGATAATACGCTAATTAGACTAGACATCTTCCAGACGTTCTTTCAGACAAAGCCATGGTGGCAGGGGCTGAGGCACAAAGCAAAACAAGGGTAAGATGTTTATAATGTTCTTGTGAGTCAAATCTACTTTTTCCCTGTTGTTGCCATTCTCTAAACTCTATCAAGCTTTGTTTAGGCAGCACTTGCTGCATCCCTCACAGCCCACATCCCTCAGCTACCTAGGACTGAAGGATTGGACTATAAGATCAACCTTACAACTATAGCCTTTCGGCTATAATTGTGTTGGGAGGGCTTTGCCACAAGTCAGTTTAGGCTTGATCCTGTCTGGACACCGTAGCTGCTCTCCACAACTGGCAATTTAAAATGACTTGTTTTTCAGATCACTATTTTTTTTTTCCTGCTTGGTGAAGTCTGTTGTTGATGCTCTCTTAAATTCGTCAGTGAAGTCATTGTATTCAACATTGTATTTTTGCTTCTAGTTTTTTGTTAATCTCTCAGTGTGTCCATACATTTCCCCCTAATTTTTTCAGTTATCTGTGTTTTCTCTTACTTCACTGAAATCTTTAAGAAGATTATTCTGAATTTTTTTTTCAGACAGTGCATGGATCTCCATTTATTTAGGGTCAATTACTGGAACTTTATTTCTTTTGATGATGTTATGTTTCCTTGATTAATCACAATCCTTGTGGTTGTCTGGACATTTGAGGAAGCAGGCAACTTTTACAGTTTTTACAGACTGGCTTAGGCAGGAAAATCCCTTTACAAGTCAGAGAATCTTGGTGGGCTGACTGGTGCCTTCTGTGAGCAGACTTGTACTGGAGTCTTTGGGCAGGCTGTTCTGAACCTGGTCAGCAGGTGAGTAGGCCTGGTGATTTGGTCCATGGGACCTGACCTAGGTCCTGAGTCCACAGAAGCAGGCCTTAGGCCTGGTTACACTGGAGGATTATTGGCTCTTGAGTCTTTAATGAGGGGCCTGGGACCTGGGACCAGATATATGGGTCTGGATTCTGGGTCCTCAGGAGTCAACAAGGTACAGCAGTACACAAAGGGTGGTCCTGGAATCTATTTGAATAACTTCAGGTAGTACTACACCTGTACTCTCCCTTCTCCTCTGTTCCAGGGTGGTCTCTTTTCCCACATTTAAAGACAACTTTTTCTTGAAGCATATGGAGAGCAGTCTTAGGAACCTCCATACTGAAGCATTTCATACACTAGATCTTTTTCATTCTGCCTGACTATGTCACTGGAATGGAGGAGGTAAGAAGAGGTCTAAGCTGGGGCAACCTACAGTTTCTGAAATCTAGTAGATTGACATAACCATTTGTTAAGAGTAGGAAATGAATGACTAGTAATAAGGTAGTGTTTTTTTTTTTTATTCTTTCTTCAAACTTTCTGACTATGATAAACATTGAGGATTGTCCAGCTGATGGTCCATCATGTACATTTGCACAGCCATAAAAACCTTGAGCAGGCTCTCAGAAATGCTAGGCTCTCTTTCAATTTCTGGCCTTTGAATATGTTAATTCCTCCTTAGAAAATATTCTTTGTATCATTTTTCACTTACATGTCTTCTACCCTTCCTCCAGATATCACTTCCTCTAGGAAACCTTATAGCTTAAGTTTGACATAGATGTTACTTCTATATGTTCCCAAAACACTCAGCCTGCATTTACTATAGCCTTATGATTCTGTGTTGAAATTGGCTATTCTCTTCTTATTCTCCTATTGAATTTTAAGCCCCTTTGGGCCAGGATTATATCTTGTTCACTTTTGTACACCCAGTATTTAGCATAGTGCCTCACACATGGAAGCTACTCAAGAAAGTCTTGGAGATTAGTCCCAAGTTACATACACAGTGAGTGGCAGATCTGGGATTCCAATTCCGATCTCTCTGCCGCTGTGCCATTTGTTTTGTGCTATGCTGAGAAACACTATCTCCCCTTCCCAATGATGCTCATCTACGCGTATAACTATTAAAGTACAGTCTTGAAAGTATTTCATGTTACAGACTGATAATCTTTTTTAGGGAAAGATCCACAGCTGAATTTTTCTAAATTTTTCCACTGAAGTGTGACAATAGTTGGCCCACATGTGTTGTTTCTACTGCTGGGTGCTTTGGCTGAGTAGACCCTGGTGTGCTTCCTGTGTGATGGAACAATAGTGATATTTTATGATCCAGACGTGTGTACTGAAGATGTCATAAGTGAATTGCACAAAGGCATCCTTCCTCAATCAAATGATGTTGCGTCATAAAATATACCTAAAACATAGTGACTTCTTCATTTATGTTATCAGGAATGAGCTGTTTTGTGTTGTTTCTAATAATGAAAGGAACTATATGTGTAATCTTTTCACTTAAGTGTATTTTAATTAAATTTTTTGTTATGTGTTGTAGCTTATAATGTATTTGTGCTAAAAGACAATGTGTCTTTTGGTCTCAACTGCAATGTAAATTTCCAAAGATTTTAAGCATGTTTTTTTCTTAATCATTTTAATGTTCAATTTTCAGATTGTGGTAGCATTACAGACTATTGCAGCTGAAAGGAGGAAAAAAGAATTTGTGAATAATTTCTACAGCTTATAGAATGTATTTTATACCCTCATCAGTGAGAAAGTTTATTTGTAATCCAGATGGCACAGACTGAACACATAATTTGTTTATTCCAAATTTTCATCCTTTAAAAATGTGTTTGATATCTGAAGACCTTAATTAGCAAGTATTTACCTAGAGCAGAGGAGTTGATCACATGGTGTTTTAAAAAATAATTGAAATAAAAAATTTCAAGTAGGAGATTTAGCCTCAAACTAAATATTTCTGGGATCTCCTGAAAAATTAAGTGATCTGGGACCAGCTGCCCCTGCAGCCTAATATACTGAAGTTATATAGCACTGGCCTCACTCCTTTCAGACACAAATATCTTTAGTCCCTTACACCCACACATTTATCCTTTTTATATAATCTCTTTGGCACTCTTGGTATTGATTTATTGATATCTGGATTAAAGTATTCCTGTTTGTATAGAAAATGATAACTTTTTCAAATGAATCTCAACAAAACATGTTTTCAAGATGAATAGCTATTGAGTTCTTTAATATTCCTTATTTGTTGGGGAGTATCACACTGGGAATAAGTGAACTTTAGTGAATATTATTTTATATATGACCTAATTTAGTTAATATGTTATTGAACATCTGTAAAGCCCTGACAATATAGCCACCTTCTTTTAAGTAACTTATAGACATTCTCTGCCTGTACTAGTCCACTGTCAACAAAACTGACTAGATTTAGAGTAGCATAGATTGCAACCTGTTAAATAAAACAAAGTTGTAGTTATTCATTTTTATTATTATACTAGAGGTCCAGTGCATGAAATTCATGCACAGGGGCCGGGGGATGTCCGTTAGCCCAGCCTGCACCCTCTCTAATCTGGGACCCCTCAAGGGATGTCCAACTGCCCATCTAGGTCTGATCCTACCAGGGGCAATCAGACATCCTTCTCACAATCCAGGACTTCTGGCTCCAAATTGCTCACCTGCCTGCCTCCCTGATTGCCCCTAACTGCTTCTGCCTGCCAGCCTGATCACCCGCTAACCACTACCCTGCCAGCCTAATTGATGTTTAGCTGCTCCCCTGCCAGCTTATTTGCCCCCAACTTCCCTCCTCTGCTAGCCTGGTTACCCCTAACTTCCCTCCCCTGCAGGCTTGATCACCCCCAACTGCCCTCCCCTGCTGGCCATCTTGTAGTGGCCTTCTTGTGTCCACATGGGGGCAGGATCTTTGACCACATGGAGGCAGCCCTCTTGTGTGTTAGAGTGATGGTCAATCTGCAAATTACTCTTATATTAGATAGGAGAGAGGCCTGGTGCATGGGTGGGGGCCAGCTGGTTTGCCCTGAAGATGTCCCAGATCAGGTTTGGGGTTCACTTGGGGTGTGGGGTGGCCTGGGTGAGGGGCCTATGGAGGTTTGTAGACTGGCCATGCCCCCAAGCGACCAAAGCAGAGGACCTGGTATCTGGGATTAATTTATGTCTACAACTGAAACTTTGTAGCCTGGAGCAGAGCCAAGCCTTCTGCTTGCTCAGGAGGCTGCAGCCATCTCTGTTTGAAACATTGTAGCCTAGAGTGGAGGCCTAGGCCACTCAAAGCTTGGCTTCCTCCATTGCCAGGGAAACCCAAGCCTCTATTCTCTCCAGCTCAGTGGCTGCCACCATTTCTGTATCTTTTATAATTGAAATTTTGTAACATTGAGGGGAGGCCTAGGGAGGCAGAAAGCTTGGCTTCCTCTGTTACCAGTGAAACCCAAACCTTCCTTCTGCTCTCAGTGGCGGCAGCCATCTCGGTTGGGGTTTATTTGTATAATTTGCTCCTGATTGGCTGGTGGGTGTGGCTGTGGGTGTGGCTTATGGGTGTGGCAAAGGTATGGTCAAATTTGCATATCACTCTTTTATTAGATAGGATTTTTTTCTTGATTTCAGAAAGAAAAGGAGAAGGAGAGAGAGACAGAAACATCAATAATGAGAGAAAAATCATTGATTGGCTGCCATCTGAATGTCCCACATTGGGGATCGAGCCCACTACCCAGGCATGTGCCCTGACAGGGAACTGAACCATGACCCCCTGGTCCACAGGACGACATTCAACCACTGAGCCACACCAGCTGGGCAGTATACAACTTTTAAACAGGTATTTATTTAGAAATTTGTTAGTTCATAAATAAAGATGATAGAGTTGTAATCAAAATTAGAGAAAACATAAATCTTTAAATTATATTCTTTATTTTTTTATAAGGAAGAATTTTTCTTCTTGGAATAAAAGAGAGTCCTTCAAAAGTAAGGTTCACTTGTTCTCGCACTGAACATAGTTATAGAAAGTGGGTCATTGCTTTCCTTACCAAATTAACAAAATATGTTAGTCCTTGAACTTAAAAAAAAACAAACAATAATAACATTAATGCTAGAATGGCCATGCTGTTCTTCATCTATTCCTTAGTTGGGAAAGAGCTGTTTACATGTCCTTTGATCTGATTTGTTGCCTTCAGAATGCTTCAGTGTTTCTTCTATTTAAGACAGAGCACTAAGACTTGCCAAATCCCAGTACCAACTTTTCTGGCTATGGCCATTATGTGTTATTTTGACTTTGAAATGGCAATACAAATGAAATTAATCCAGACTGACTAGACAAAATTATAAGTCAGTTATCAGATGAAGTCTATCAATTTACTTTTTTTATTCCAAAAGTTCTTAATTTCCTTTAAAATCCCTGTGGTCCTTACAACCAATACCTCTTCTCTATAAGATGGTACTGATTTTATAGGTAAGTAGGAATTTTACCCTTACTGGTATTTTCCTACAGGCATGTTGACTTTCTTGAGGCCTCTAACAAAATCTGCACACATGGTCAGTACTTTTGCTCCTAAAGTTCACTCCGAACAGAACCTCAGTACCCTCCATCCATCTGAGAATTCCTAACTATCTCACTTGTGCTTTCACCATTCCACCAGTAGGTCTGCTTTAGCTCAGGTATCTAAGGAGGTACATATTGCCAAGTTCAACAGACCCTTCCTCAGTCTTTGTCTTACTTGATCTTTCTGCAGTGTTTGACCCTCTTTTTGAAACTTCTGTTACCTTGTGTGACGCTACAGTCTCCTAGTTTTTCTTTCCCTTCTTACTTAGTTTCTTTCATAGATTTCTGTCCTCCTGCCTCTCCCTTAAATAAAGTAAAGCACATTTTATTTTTGGACTTTTCACATACTCATCTCTTCCTTGAGGGATCTACTACATGCTGATAGCTAAAGACACACTCCTATGCCACTTGGTCCAAAAGCTGAATCTTCAGTCTAGATCTTTCTTTCCTGCCCCACACTTTTATGCCTATCCGCTAAATACACATATTTATTTACATGGACTACAATGCTTCAAATTCAATCCATATTTTTGCACCTAAGACTGATCTTTTTCTCTTACTCCTTATCATGTGGAAGAGAATCTTTATATGCAAAAATCTAAGCTGAAGCTTGGGACTAATCCTAATTAGTTTTTCCTTAATGTGGAGTCCATTCATTTACTCCAGGGTGATGGAGAAGAATTGTAGAGAGGACTAACTTTCTGCTCCAATAGCATGCTGTTTATTCCACTTGATGCCCTCTTGCAATAGGTCCCCAGGTCTTTCATGTTGGCAACCTGATTATTCTCAAGATCTGACCTTGGGTTTTACCCACTTCCACAGGAGAGCCAGTCAATGATTTTTAAAAATTATAAATCTATTCTCATTACCCCCCAAAAAGCAAACAAATAAACAAAACAAAACAAACAAAAAACCTTTACGGGGCTCATTACCTATAACACAGATTTTGCAACTTTTTTTCCACAAAGAAAATCTTAAGTGGAAGCCTAAACAGATAAAAGCTAAGAAGCTTTTCTTTCCCAGCAGGCCCTGAGGGGACTCTATAATCTGAAAAGAACTGACCTACAGTATAAAATACAGATTCTTCCAAATGGCAAACAAGGCCGTCTTATTTTATCTTTCAGGTACTCACAGCAACTTTCCACTTGCACTCCATCACATTGGTCATCCTTCCTTTCTCTACACCGGCCACATCTGGTTGGGGCCTCTCTGCTGTCCCATACCTTTACTGACTGCCTGAATGTTCTTTTCACCTTTTATGACTAATAACATCTGGTTCATATTTGAGGCCCATTAAACTGCTCCCTCAGAGGCATATCTCAGTGCTCCCCCTTCATGCCTATACTGTACCCCCAGTGTCATTTATTATTCTGCTCTGTGTACCTTAGTATTTTGTATGTATTTATTTATGTAAATGCATACCTCTATTTTACATAGAAATCTATTTTCTGTTGTTTATGGATTAATTTCTTTAATCAGATTGTGAACTCTTTGAAAACAAGTGCAATATTCATCTTTGTATCCCCAGCCTGTAGCAGAATCCTTAGATCAAATTCAACACCTGGTACCTTTTACAATGATTTTAGGTAGTTGTTATTTTTCTGGACATATTACTTACAACATCTAATCCATTTCTTAAAAGCAGAAATACATTTATCCCCTTTGGCACAGTTCTACACTGCCCTTTATGGTTCCTTTAATTATGATATCAATAAGTATCAATCAAGTGCTCTACTGCTCTACCTTCATGGATTTTTATTTAAATTTGTGGAAGTTTTTTTAGATTTTTCACTCACTTCTTAATTCATCCAACAAGCATTTATTGAGAACCTAGAGTTTACCAGGCTCAGAGAAGCGGGAAGGAGTG
Organism: Antrozous pallidus; assembly: GCA_027563665.1. Taxonomy (NCBI): domain Eukaryota; kingdom Metazoa; phylum Chordata; class Mammalia; order Chiroptera; family Vespertilionidae; genus Antrozous; species Antrozous pallidus. Next base: position 71,643,787 of record CM050521.1, on the reverse strand, counting down.
GGAGAGAGAAACTGAGATATGCATTTCCTGATGTTAAGTCTTGCTATCCATGGTGATAGCTTTCAACCTTAACACATTATGGATCTTTGGAAGAGAAAGTAAATTTGGCTTTTAATGTACACTGATACTTAGAATGGATGGTGAAATAGAAGAAAGGAAAAAATAAAACCTTTACAAGTCTGCCTTTACTTATAAGTGTACATGCCATATTACAGTCATTATCACTTCAAAAGAATATACTCACATGATACAAAACTAAAGCCAGAATTCATTTTCTGCCTAAAAACTCTATTATGTCTTTTTTGTATTAATATAACTAATAGAATTTCTTTGGATTGTGGTATTTCATATACATACATAAATGAACAAAATAGTACTTATCCATTTTGGTCGTCATTTATGTAGCTGTAGATAATTAAACTGAGAATTTAAAAGTGATTATTATTGTGATTTCCATGAAAAGTTCACGGTTGATTGTTGTTGTTTTTTAAAAGCTCTCTGGTTAAAGGTTACCCACGGCTGCCAAGCTATTTATTGCTTTCAATGGTCACATTTTTATGCAACAAGCATGGAAAACACTTGACTTTTTTGGACTGTTTTGTATTTTTAGAAAAAGAAAAGGAGAAACTAATATTTATTGAATGTCCATTATGTACTAGTATGTTGCTTTTCCTGTAATCTTCCCAATCAACCTTGGGGCAAAAGATATTGCTTTTAGTTTTGCTAATTCAGAAAATGGATCTCAAGGGAACGGAAGTGATTTGTCCTAGATTCCTCACTAGAAACTGGCATAGTCTGGTTTAGAATTTAGTGCTCTGGTGTCCACTCCTACTCTTTTTCTGTGCAATGTTGCCTCACACAGATGTTCAAGGCTAGTGGTGAATAGCATAACCCAGGATGCCGTTTTTAAAATAACTCTTCTGGCATGATCTTCTAATGCTGTTTGTCTCCATGGCACGTCCTATATATTTGCAACTGCGATTCACTTTTCACTGTCTATAGTCATTTCCCAAGGCTGTGAAGCTTGTTAGAGTTGTTTTGTATAGGACCTCTAGGTCTACTCATTATAAATTGCAATTTTCAAAAATTTTTTGGCCTTCAGTGTAATAAACATGCTTTTCTTCTTGAGTAAAAGGAAGTCTAGAGTGAACAGTTCGTTTTTCTGTCTTATTTGACCTTGGTGCACAATTCTTCTAACTTTCTGTTCTTTTAAATTATTGTGTTTTGTGGTTACTAAGTCTTTCAGAAATATGACATTATTTTGTACTCATATAGTAAGTATACCATACTTTAGTCTTTACATATCATGAAACAGTATTTGCTGTCCAAACATGAGATTGCTGTAAGGAAACTTAGTTCTAGAGCAGAAATATTCAGGCCTGAAACTATTGTGAAGCTTGATATTTAAAAAACAAAACAAAACAGAATTGGGGATGTTCTAATTTTATGTCAAAGCATTAAAATGCATTGCATTTGACATTTCAACAATGGAATAGTATGTAAAAATTTAAAACATGCATCTGTTACTCTGATTTCCATTTTTTTTCTCCAGATCAAGAAAATGGCAGCTTGTGCTTTTCATTGAGCTTTCTAGTGAAGGAAGCTTATTCACAAAGCTATTCACAAATTTGAACAAATGGAATAATGAATGGAAGGAATTAGCTCTGTATTTTTACGTTGCCATCAGCTTTAATAAAAAAGCCTAAATTAGCAATGCTTCAAATTATAAATTAGTAACCAAATATTTGTACTATAAACAACTTTATTATTTTCTATAATTTCAATCAGGTTCTGCCTTGAATACTTACCAGTTTTATTTTGCAGAACAGATAATCAAGTGAGGAAACTCATTTTAAAAATCATTATAGCATAACAAAATTACTTCACTGCTTGTCCTGTCCTCTCTGTGAGTCATCAGTAACATCAATGTATAAAATGTGTTTAAAGAAACTGATCATCTTTCCATGCTACCCATCTGCTTTTCATCCCCTCATAACCTTAGCCCCTAAAACAAACAATCTGAGTCTGCTCATAGGGAGTTAACAAGGTATCCTTTTTAGTGGACTGAATCAAGCACAACAGAGAAAAGGCCTCCCTTATCACCTGTCATTTGGCAGATATAAAAGCCATATCCTTTTTGTCTAAATTCTCACATTTGGTTGCAGAACCAAGTCTAAAATCTAGATCTCCAGGCTAACATGTATGTCGCACCAGACTGTTGCTCAGACTGACTTCAACCAGTGATTTGACTAGAGTCTGTGTTCTGCATATAAATACAGTGCCTCAAGATTTCACAGATTTTAAAATTATATTTATTCATTCCACAAATATTTATTGAGCATCTACTGTGTGCTAGAGATATAGCTTTGAAGGAGAATTAGACAAATTCCCTGCCTTTACAAGGCTTAAATACTAATAAAGGGAGAGAAAAGAAATAAACTGATATATCTATAACTTAATAATAGGTATTCAAGGCAGGATAAGATGAATTATTTTTTAAATAGTAACTTTACGAATGAGTTGTTTAGTTCTATTTCTTTTTCAAGTGAAGATGGAATTGAGAGATTTGGGGGGAGGTATAAACAGAATGGATGGATGCTATTATCCTTTATGGTTTGGGACTTAATTCAGTATATTTACACTTTCATGAACACATACACACACACACACGCACACACACACACACACACACACACACACACACACACACACACAGTGTGTTAGTGAGTTTGCCATGACAATGGTTTTACTGATGAATTGTTAAAATGCTATTTAAAATGCATATTTATCTTTTTTTCATTGTGAGCATTGCCATTCTGTTACTCCAATTTATTTCAAAGACATTGCCATCTAACAATGTTAATGCATCCAACTGTTGATGCAAAATTTGGAAGGTCGAGAGATATAGGAAAAATATTACAGAATGACTTCACGAAACAACAACCACATGGGGTTCTCAGTACAGCTGTGAAGAAGCTCTTCCTCTTCCTGGGGAATTTCAGTGTGTTGCAGAGAGCTAAATTCCCTCTTAGGCTCCGTCTCACCCTGCTTTTTCAGGAAAGAGTAATGATGGTATTCATAGCTCCTCAATGGCCTTGAGACAAGTGACAAATGTTTTATTTCTTTCTCCTCTACTGTTTTCAAATACCCAGGAGTTTCCCTCTACAAATGAAAAAAGAATTGATAAAAGCTGTATCAAGCCCTTACTATGTGTCAGCCACTAGGAAGTACTAATCATTAATAACTTCCTGGTATAGTACATATACAAAGTATTTTACATGAGTTATTTACTTTAACAAGAACAAAAATCCCATGAGTTAAACATTATTATATTCATATTGTGGGTAGGTGACCTAAAGAGGTTAAACATCTAACTTGCTCAAGGTCATACATGTAATCAGGGGAGTCAGACATGGAACCTAGCGATGGGACTAAAGGCCTCAACTCTTAAACACAGCCATCGGCATGTCTTTTATTTTGAAAAAATAAACTTGTGGATCAGGTTCTAAATGAAAAGTAGAAGAAAAAAACTGCATGGCATGAGGCACAAAATGGCTGAGGAAGATCATTGGTCATGATCATAGGAAAGCAATCTAGTGTGATGAAAGACTGGTTTTTCTAAATATCTGTCTGCTCTTTCTGAGCGTGATCCCCGTGAACATGAGAAGTGGTAGAATGTAATAGCACAGGTTGGTGTAAACTGAAACCTTGGAGAAAATTAGATGATTTTTTCATTGCAGGAGTTTTTTAGACAATTACTCGCAGTAAAGCATTTGTATTTGGAAAGACCAGGGAAAAGCCTTGCAAATATCAACCAAAATCATAAGGGTACTTGTGGTTGATGGATACATGGGCTTTATAACATGACTTTTTGGTTCCTGCTTCTTCTTTCTCCTGCGGCTGTTAAGAGTGAAATTATTCACATTTGTAAACATTTATCTGATTACACATTCATTAATTCAGCCAATATCTATTGAACATCTACTTACTCTAGGACTAGGTCAAGTATGGAGATACAAGTTTTATGAAATATATAAAAATTAAAGAGTGAATTTCTGATTTAAAAGAGCTTATTGATGTTCCTTCTTCCCATAATTATTTAACACAAATTATGAGAGTAAATAATATGTGGTATATGTTTGCTTCAGGCTTACAACCAATATCAAGGGAAAATATGTAGCTGAGCTCATGCAGTAAGTATTCTAAAGAGGAGACAGAAAATAATCAAATAAACAAATTCAGATAAACTATTAGTACTATGGTGGGATTAAGTAAAGGGCTGTGAAATAGGATAACAGAATGTCCTTTATGGAAGGAGATTAAGAAAACTTCTCTGAAGGGGCGACATATAAGCTGAGATGAGAAAATGAGGTGGAGACAGTCATTGAGAAAGCCAGTCAGAAAAAAAAGTCCAGAGAAAGGAAATGAAAGACTTAATGTGGGAAGTAGGAGAACTAGAAGGAGGGGGATTTAGTGACTTACAATAGATTTTTAAAAAACTGTACATTTAATTGCAGAGACAAAACAACATGTTTTAGAGACATTCCTATGATGCCTGTTATACTTTCCTGTTTCCAAGACAACAAGGTGAGCATTAAATGGATTGAAGAGCCATGAAGAGGTAAGAGGGAAAAATTCGAATTAAATTTTATTAGGTATCCAAGATACTAAGGGACAAATTGTATTTCCAGAATGTTCTCCAAAGAATAATATACCAAGGTAAAATCTTAGGAGACACATTCTATATTTGCAAGAATGTTTTATTTTCCAACAGTAAATTGAGACACTGGGGATGGTAAATTTGTTATTAAAAAACACTTTGAAACTTCAATTAAAAGGCTTTATTGAAAATATTTGTCAAGACAATACCCTGCTTAATGTTTCAGAAAAGTCATTGCTGAGGTCAATATCTATGAAAAAAATGACAATTTTTGTTTCAGTTCAAAAATTGCAGAAATAAATTTTCACTAATGAATACTTCCTTATTTCAACAAGGTACTTTTTAGTATTGTTACCCTGAGGTTCCGACACCTCATTACTTGCAAATTTATAGTTTTCAGATCTCTGAGTTATAGAAAGTAGACATTATGAAGTTCTAACTTAGTTTCATTATTTATATGACTGAAAATTAAGTCATGAGGGATCTAACAATGTGATTGAAACTTTGTGGTCAGCTGCTAGGTTGTCAAAATAATTCAATGTATATTCACACATACCCACAAGCACGCACATATAAACATGCATGGACACATACATACATGAAAGCCATGCTTTGTGTGTGTGTGTGTGTGTGTGTGTGTGTGTGTGTGTGTGTGTGTGTGTGTGTGTGTGTGTGTTTTAATTGATTTCAGAGAGGAAGGGAGAAGGAGAGATAGGAACACCAATGATAAGAGAAAATCATTGATCAGCTGCCTCCTGCACGCCCCCTACTGGGGATCGATCCCAAAACCCAGACATGTGCCCTTGACTGGAATCAAACCTGATACCCTTCAGTCTGCAGGTAGACACTCTATCCACTGAGTCAAACCAGTGAGGGCCGAAAGCCATGCTTTTGTTGAGGGCATAGAAAGGACAAGAGAGTAACAAGCTTATCATTCATGCTTTATGCTTATAATAGGTGAGCCTCTAGTCAGAATATTCTTCAAAGTATTCTTTAAAGCTCATTGGAATGTGCCCTGATTACTTCTCTGCTGGAGAAATGGCACTTCTAAGGGGCCAAAGAGGAGTACATTCCATCCTGGTTTTCAGCTTTTTCTTTGACACAATCTCCATCTGGTTCTTTCTCTAATACTTAATCCTCCATATCCTTGCTTGTCATAAACCAGCAGCATCACCTGGGAGCTTGTCTGAAATGCAAAATTTCAAGCTCCAGTCCTAGACCTACTGTGCTCTGGAATGTCACCAATGACTTCTACAGAAACTGCAAATGTGTGTACTTTCAAGTTTTAAGCTCTCCTCTACACTCAAACATGCTCAAAATTTCCGTCTTACAAAACTGTCATCAGACCTTACCTCCTTGTCTTTGTTATAAATATGTTTTTCCTTTCTTTTCATGGCCAGTCTTTCATGCTGCTGCATACTTTCTAATTCCTTCTTGCTCCATAATACCCTGGAATCTGGGTTCATGTCCATCCGTAGTGCACACATAAAAGCCATTATCCCTCAGCATCCTTTCACCTTATCTGACCCAGCACCCACCATTCCTCCCTTCTCTGACCATGGGGTCCACCCTCCTCCCTCAGGATACAGCCTACCCTGGTTAAGTCAAATAGTTGATCACATTCCTCCTGGCCAAAGCGATTGGTGCGTACAATAGTATGGCTTGTGACCCCTTAGAATGAACGAGGAACAACCAGATATGTTTGGGACTTCTGGAGAGGGAGGCTTTTTACTTTTATTTGAGGGGGTGTTAAGATGACCAGATGTAAGTTCTGGAGTTTCTCTTGCAATTCATCCTGCCTTTAGACTCAGGTAGAAGTGACCTCTACTCTGGACCCCATGCTCTTGTCCTCCGCCAGCTCTGTTGCTTCCCGTTGGTCAAGGAACCTTCAAGGCAATAGGGATTCACCAGGCAGAGTCTATGACACCCGCTTATCCAGGACCCAAGACTGGAATTCTCTGTCCAGTTGACCCCTACGCCTTCTTATGCAATTCTTGGGCTGTCTCCAGAAGAGCTTTTGGCTGCTGCTGGTATGTGTACTTATCCACCTGAGTGGCAACTAGGGGAAGCTGGTGTGGACAAAGCTTGCTCCTGTGGGTGTGTGTTCACACATGTCTGTGAGAATCTGCATGTGGCAAGGTAAAATCAGAGGTGGAAGGAGAAGCAACCACCTACAGCTATCACTATTAATTTACTGTTGGTAGCAAATGAGACTTATTCCCACATCTGTGCTCTGGAATGTCATCAATGACCAATGACTTCTACATTGCCACAGCTTTTCCTCTGTTTTCATTTCCTTTGAGTGCTCTTCTTCATTTGGCACCACTGATTTCCTTACGACTTAGAAAACTCAATTCTCAAGTACTCTTGTTTTCAACATGTCATGAACCTTAGAGTTGAAGTAGATTCTTCCCTCACCCTCTGGTCTCACCCTTACCACCTTTCAATTAAAAATTTGTTTTTAATCAGTAAAAACCTCACCCCACTCACCATAGATGTCCTGAATTAGTTACTTCAGTAGATTTCAAACTAGAAGTACATCTTCTATATAATCATAAAAATAGCTTGTAACAGGAAATTGATTGTATATATATTCCTATTTATTAATCATCAGTGCATCCTCTTCAACTACTGAACACACACAATCTTTTTTAAAAAGAATACATTTTTATTGATTTCAGAGAGGAATGGAAAGGAAGAGAGAGATAGAAACATCAATGATGAGATGATGCATGCCCCCTACTGGTGATCAAGCCCACAACCCAAGTGTGTGCACTTGACCAGAATCTAACCTGAGACCCTTTAGTCTGCAGGCCCAGGCTCTATCCACTGAGTCAAACTGGGTAGGGGTTTCATAATCTTTAAGACAGTTTACAAATTCCTTCATGCTCTGTCCCTTACTTACATGTCCAACTTACTTCATTATTTAACCAAATGTTTATTGTTTACTTGTGGAAGACAGAATTCTAGGCAATGAGGATACTGTGGTGAACATGACAGGGTGCCTACTCTCAAGGAACTACTAAGAACAGATCATCTATCTGTAAACAAATGAACAGATAAGCCAATAAGGGAAATTTTATAATATTAATAAAACGTGTTCATAGAATAAAAATAGGGTTATTTGTTGGAGAATGACAGGGTGGCTAAATTAAGCTCTAAGCTTTGAAAATCTTTTCTAGAGATGTGACATTTAAGCTGAGTATGTGAATGACTAGAACACATACCTGAAGTACAGCCAAGTGAACTTTTTGAGGAGAGCTCATGGAGCATGCAAAGGCCCTAGACAGGAAGAAGCACTGCTCATGTCAACTCAACCTCAGACTTGCAGTTCTTCAAGCATGCCGGGCTATTACCAGCCTCTGTAGCTTTGTGTACACAGGTCTGTCTGCTTGGGATGCCCTTTCCTCCATTCCACCCAGCTGGTTACTACTCACCCTTCCAGTTCAATCTATTGGTTACCTCCTTTGTTAAAGCTGCTTGGACTGCCAGCCCCTTGCCCAGGAGATAGAGGTGGTCCCTCCTTTATGGTCCCTCCCCATTCCTGGCATGAATTTCCACTATAATAATCCTCTTATGGTGTTGAAATTCTCTTAAAGGCAGAGAACATGTTTCATCACCTTGTTTTTCTAGAGCCTTGAATATGTCACACACTCAATGACTACTTGTTTTAATGGATGAAGGAAGTATTCTTTTGAAAAATCTCTCATCTGTTCAAATCTCTATGCCACTTTGTTCTAAATCTTTTCCAAGAACTCTGAAACTTCCTTAAATTTTTTTGTAGTGTACTTTTCTTTCTGTTTTCTTCTCTCCATCTAGTTTTTAGGATTCTCTAAGGCTGAAGACTTAAAGCTTTCTAGTTCTGAGACCTCTTGAATTTTCAGAATTTCAACAGTCATTTCTGTGTTGACTTAAATGTTTTTGTTTTCAAAATTATTTTAAATTTTTTTATTCAAGTTAATTCAGTTGATTTTCAGTTTTTTCCTCCCTTCCTTCCTTCCTTCCTTCCTTCCTTCCTTCCTTCCTTCCTTTCTTTCTTTCTTTCTTTCTTTCTTTCTTTCTTTCTTTCTTTCTTTCTTTCTTTCTTTCTTTCTTCTTCTTTCTTGTTCTTAGGATCTTAAACAATATCAAGAGAGATAGTAGGCAAAAAAAATCTAAGTTGATATATGTTTTTAAGGAAACCCTGGTATCTCCATGTAAGATAGTTGTCAAATATCTTTGAGTTAGATATGCTAAGTGCTTTATGAATATAGTCATTTAACCTTCACAATGGTCTCATAAAGTAGGTATTTTTATTATCTGTATTTACAGGTGGGGACAAATGAGGATTAGAAAGATTGGGAATTTGTCATCAGCTACCAGTCAGTGTGTGAGCCTGGATTCTTACTCAAACCTTGTGATTTGACATTCAACCACTAGGCTAAAGGACACATAGAATGTAGCTTAAATATTAAATATTTTTATGATAAGTCTGTCTCTCAAGTAAAGCTAAGAATGTAAAAGGCCTGAAATTTCTGCAACCATTTAGTAATTTGGATTTGTATCCAGCCTATTACCATCTTATTTTGTCTCATAAACAATATATATATATATATATATATATATATATATATCCATCTTATTTTTTCTCATAAACTATATATATATATATATATATATACACATATATATATATATATATATATATATATATATATATATATATATATATTCTTTCTAATTCCAGCCACAACACTTTTGTGTTTCTTGCATATATCAAAATATCTGGCAAGAATAAGACTCAGATAGTGGCTTTGTAAAATTTTTGCTATATAATTTAGGGGTGGAAATTGGAATTCACTCAGACTGCTAAGAGGCACATTTTGTAAATCAAGCAATGCCACAATCAGCCTTCAGGCACACCAAAGGCTTCTTTCAGACAATGCTTTTAAGGTTAAATATGCTTCGCTTGGAGAGCTAGGCTAAAAATAAGACAGGGATCTGATTCCTTGGCTAATTAAATCCTTAGTTGAGCTTTTAAATCAACTTCCTATTTTCCTACCCTGCAGTTAGGACAGACGCTTTTGTGGGGGCATCATAGCAGCCATCTCATGAGGAGAAAGATAGGAAATACCTGGTCACTACAATAATTCAGTTACACAGGAGAAACCCCAACACAAGCAGAGTGCATTCCACCTTCCTTCTCAGGAAAAGTTTAAACAGCCTGTTGTGACTTCAATAGCGAGTCAGTCCCCAGAGGCTCCAAAACTTTAGGTTTCTGAAGAAATAGCTTGGATCAGTTGAATGTCATATTTGAATCTGAAATTAAAAGTGATTGACTTTGTAGTGATGAATTCTTATGACTGTTCATTGTGCATTGTGATTTCAAGTTTTGATCTAAATTGCATAATGGCTGTACATATTCAAATGTTTAACAATATAATCCTATCTAAGAAAGAGGGAATATGCTAATTGACCATCACATCCACACAAGATGGTTGCACTCAGCGTCACAAGATGGCAATGCCCAGTCTCCTCAGCCCAGCCAGAGCCCCTCAGGCCCCCAAGGGATCCCAGATTGGAGAGGGTGCAGGCTGGACTGAGGGACACCCCTCAACCCTGTACACGAATTTTGTACACCGAGTCTCTAGTACTGTATCCTATATAATAAAGAGCTAATATGCTAATTAAACCGGACAACAGAACAATCGTCCAGACAACCTTCTGGATGAAGCTGGTGCTGCGATGGCTGAGCCCCTTGCATGATTATATAGTGCATCAGGCCTCTAGTATTAGATAACACTCTATTGTTTCCAAGCACCTTCCACATCTCTCATGATCATTGCAATTGTTCATTGGCCCAGAACTTATTAGGCACACATTATTTTGATTCAACCCTCCCCCAAATACTGGAAGATAAGGATTTGAAACTCAGAGACATTCTCTAATGTGATAAATAATGAGGTAAAAATCCAAACCTACATTTGTCTCACTTCAAAGTCAGTGTCCTATAACAGCCCTCTGCTGCCTCATAAGATTGAGGTGTGGTAGGATAGAGATTATATCCATTTCCAGCCAGGGAAGGTGTGGCCTGGGTTAACTGCCTTGGGTCAAGGTCATATAACTTGGTAAGTGGAAGAACTGGGATGTGAATTCAGGTTCCTGGATTTCTATGTCAGTATTTTATCTACTTCAGTGAAATTGCAAAATTTTAGAGGCATCTGAAGAATGGTTAGAAATGCCATCCAGTCCCTCAAACCACTCTCAAACTTGACTATTATTGTTCATATACTAGTGGCTCGGTGCATGAAATTCATACATGGGGGATGGGGTTTCCTTAGCCCAGTCTACATCCTCTCCAATACGGGACCCCTTGGGGGATGTCTGACCACTGGTTTAGTCCCAATCCCAGTGGTTGGACATCCTTCTCACAATCTGGGACCACTGGCTCCTAACTGCTCACCTGCCTACCTGCCTGATTACCCCTAACCCCTCTCCCTGCCTGTCTGATCACCCTAACTTCTCTGCCTGCCAGCCTGATCACCCCAAACTTCTCTACCCTGCTGGCCTGATCTCGCCTCCAACTTCCCTCCCCTGCCAGCCTGGTTTCCCCCAACTGCCCTCCCCTGCTGGCCTGATTTTGCCCTCCCCTACCAGCCTGATCTCACCCCTAAGTTCCTTCTCCTGATGTTCTGATCACCCCTAATGGCCTCTGCCTTGGCCCCCACCACCACGGCTTTGTCTGGAAGGAAGTTGAACATCTGAAAGATGGCCCAGTCTAATTAGCATATTACCCTTTTAGTAGTATAGATAAATTATATAGGATAGGATTCTTAAATGGGGGTGGGGAGCCTTTCTCATCAGGAGGACATGCTCTTGGCAGACAAAAGTGCATAATCCCTATATCTGGACTGATATCTAGCCATATGCACTATATTGCCAAACCAGTCATTAAAAAATTGAACCACTTTCTTACACCTTATACCACACAGCTGTTGTCCTTAAAACCCCTCCTCAGCCCCCACCTTAGGTTCTGCCTTCTCATTTCACCCAGATTAGGTTCTGATTGGTCAGTACTATGCCAGTCAGCTTCTCCAGGTCTATCAATGGGGCCTGATCAGAGAGGTGGGGCTTATCAGCAGCCCCAGTGGAGGCCTGAGAGAAAGAGGTGTGGCTGCTGGCCAGATTGAGAGAGAAAGAAAGAAAGGGAGAGAGAGAGAGAGAGAGAGAGAGAGAGAGAGAGAGAGTCAAGGACTGATCAATAGCTGCATTGGAGGCTACGTATCAGATCTTGCTTTTCTCTCCCCATGCTCCTCTTCGGGCCTGATCTGCAGCCTCCCACAGTGGTGGGCAGTCAGTGCTGGGTCGCCATGGCAACCTAGCACTGACTTCCAATTGGTTAAGCCTTCAGTCTTTTTGGATGTTAAGACTCTGGGTCTTTATACATTAGGATGCCTTGGGCTTATCTCATGTACACTTTAAAACAAAACAAAACAAAAACCTTAGCCAATCTGAGTATAACTCAGTAGTTGAGCATTGACCCAGGATCCAAGAGGTCACTGGTTTGATTCCTGGTCAGGGCATATGCCTAGGTTGCTGGCTCGATCCCCAGTGGGGGGTATGCAGGGGGCAGCCAATCAAGATTCTCTCTAATCATTGATGTTTCTATCTCTCTCTCCCTCTCCCTTCCTGTCTGAAATCAATAAAAATATATTTAAAAAAACACAAAAGAATCTTATCAATAGAGTGTAAATCAAATTTTTGGAACTGGGAATGCAGCCTCTCTAAGATATAACGGTTCTGATACTACCAGCTGACAAAAGTCTCCTTACCATTAAGGGGTATGGGAATACAATGTTAATGGAAACCACTAGATACTAATGGTTGTTAGTTTCTCCGGACTGATGTAAGATGAGTTTCCTTTGTAGCGTGCTCTAAAAGCCCTGGGGTCAGTGCTCTGTTGGAAAAGGAAAGATGAAGGGTAACTATAGAGAAGATTCACTTTGTATTCAGTGGGTCATTTGTTGGTCAGGGAATGCCTGCATTTTCACTCTACTTGAAAAATGTCGAAGCAGAATAAACATAGATTTTTCTGATTTTGATATGACAATAGTCATATTCTCAACAACTTTTAATTGTTAAAAAATAACATGATAACATTTTCAGATAGGAATCTGCACATTCCCCAGTGTCACCACCACAGCTCCCCTCCCCAAATAAATTGTATGTGAAAGAAACTTTGAAAATCCCTTTCAAATCTAGTATTATTCTGATACCTCCACATTCTCAATGATGTTGGAAAAGTTGGTCAGGAGACCCATAGGCAAGTCAATACCAGCAGCATGAATATAAAAGGAAATTGTGTGGTGACCCACAAACTATCTCCCTAAGGCCATTAAATTGTCCAGAAAAATTCTTTTATGTTGCACAGTTTACAGGCAAATGTACTCAGATGAGCTCCAGAGCTTTTTCTGTTTCAGAACTTTTACTTTCATCTAATCACCAGTGAGTATGAAAGGGACTTTTCTCTGTATAATTTCTTCTTTAGAATCCTAAACCATTTCCCTTAAGTGTTTTTGATCCCCAAATGATCTTTTGAAAATTATTTTTCCTTTTTTACTAAATGGTTTCTTTTAGCTACTTATACAAAACATTTATTTAAAAATACTCAGAGTGTCAGAACATTGATGATTCCAGAAAAAGGATTATATTAAACTAGAGGCCCAGTGCATGAAATTTGTGCATGGGGAGGTCCCCTCAGCCTAGCCTGAACCCTCTCCAAACTGGGACCCCTTGGGGGATGTCCAACTGCCAGTTTAGGCCTGATCCTGGCCAGGTCACCCCCAACTGCCCCCTCTTTGCTGCCCTGGCCACTCCTAACTGCCTCCCCTGCTGGCCTGGTCACTCCTTACTGCCCCCCTGCTGCCCTGATCACCCCCAACTGCCCCCCTCTGCCAGCCTGTCCACCCCTAACTGCCCCCCCCCTGCTGGCCTAGTCACCCCTCACTGCCCCCACTGCCAGCCTAATTGCCCCCAAATACCAACTCCCCACTGGTGTGGTCACCCCCAATTGCCCCCTCCCCTGATGGCCTGGTCACCTATTACTACCATCCCTGCCAGCCTGGTTGCCCCTAACTGCCCCTCACTGCTGACCTGGTCACCCCCAGCTGCCCTCCCCACTGGCCTGGTTGCCCCACACAGCCTGCTTGTTCAGTAGTTTGGTGGTTCCTCACTAACACCCCTGCTAGCCCAGTCACCCCAAGCATCCTGCTTGTTCAGTCATTTTGTTGTCTCTCATGAATCCCCATGCTGGCCTGGTTGTAGGCAGCCATCTTGTGAGGGTGTTATGGTCAATTTGCATATTACCTTTTTATTATAGAGAATTATATAGGATATCATTATGAAAAAGTGGATAAAACACTGAATTAAAAGCCCAGGGACCCAGGGTCCAGTCTGGTTCATCCATTGAGAACATGCACATAAATCCATTGAGTCTAATTTTCTTGCAATGCCTCATGCAGTCATTGTTTGTTGTGTGTTATATAAAGAAATAAGGGATGAATTTGCATAATGAAGGTAGTCTCAAACCTTTTGATGGTAAGAATATCTCTTTAGACTATACCTTTGTACTTTTTACTAAGTCTCATGATACCTAGGAATGACTTAAATATCATTAAAATCTTCTTATTCATTAGGGCCTTTTCTAGATAATGAATAAACTATTAATAGTCTTCTGCAAAAATGAATGTAATAGAATCAAATCTGTTCTGTACATTTTAATATCTATTTTGTAGGTATAAATAACAGAAGCAACTAATTCTTTATAATAGTACCAAAATTCACTAATTGGGTATCTCCAATAAGTTAATGTCTTATACAGAGTAATTAATGTAACATTTCTCTGATTTTAGTTTCAAACATATTTGACATTTTGTCTTTCTTAGACCTCTTCAGTCATGTTCATTTAAATTGCTTTACTAATCATACATATACCTTAAATATGAATTTGAATCTGAAAAAATGTAAAATTTCAGGTGCCTTGACCATTACTGAGAAATTGATTATTCAATTGCACATGCAAATTATACCTTTTAACTGTGAAAGAATATATTTATAGAACAGCATTTAAAATTCTACCAGAGGAACCTTAATGACTTAAAAGAGTCCAAATTGAGATAAATTATTTTCTTTATACTGGCAGCTTCATTTCTTAGGATGACTGTCTTAAATTATCAGCTTGGATTTTGGGTGACACACTGCCTTAATTACAGTGCGTGGGGTTACTTCATTTCATTTCCCAGAAATTCAGGGAAATCTGCAGGCCTGTATTTATTATGTACATGACTTTAAACTCATTTGGGAAGTTCATAAATTTCTTCTGAAATATAAAGGGGGAAAGTTACTGTAACAGTGTCCCGTTTTGCTGTTTTTTTAGTAGAAGTGGCCATCTGAGTGTGTGTCTAGTCTCTATGCTAAGTATCGTGTTAGGATACTGTCCCAGAGAAATAATGGGGAAAAGATGAGCAAGTTTGCCTCTTTTATTAGGGAGGTTATCATTAATAATTCTCATAAACAAGAAACGTTTGAGGAAAATTCTCATCTAGTCCTAAAAATATATTTACTTATAAATGTTCCCAGTGTCTAGAACCTCACTCCCTCTTTGTTTTTCTGGAGCAACTTTGAACAAAGAGATAAATATTGTTTCCTCTAAAATTGAGTATACAAAGGAATATAAAAATTTCCATTCAGACTTTCAAACTGTATTTAACACACATCTTCTGTATCCCAGACACCATGCTAACAGCTGGGAAAATGATGGAGAAACACAAACACAGGCTCTGGCTTCATGGAGCTTACCTGAATAACTAACATGAATTATTCACATAAATTATCATGGAAGTAAAAACTTCATATAGGTACTCAAATGAAGGCTTTTGTATGGATGGACAAGAGGGAAGAGATTATTCCAGTTAGAGAGAATATGCAAAGGCTATTTGGTGGAAGAAAACTTGGACAATTTCTGGAACCAAAAGAAGTTTCCTCCAGTGTGTAGCAGTTACTGAGAGTTTGTAGTTTAGGAATGGACAGATGGAGGGCCTTACTGGCCAAATAGGGATTTTAGCTTTACTGTGAAAGCAGGGAAAGTTATATAATAATTTTAGGGTGAGGGCCCTGTATTTTCATTTTGGAATAAACAGTCCATATTCAATGCAAAGAATAGATTTGAGAACATTAAAAGTGGATAAGGGGAAGCCAGTTAGGCTATCGTGTAATTCCAGGCAAGGAATGTGTGTAGTGTGGAATAAGGTAGTGATAGTGAACATGGAAAGAAGACTATTCCTGGCTGATCATGGGTGAATGTGCAAATGTGTGCTGTTTAGGCTGAAGAATTATGAGCAAAAAGAACATGTGTTGATTCTGGGCACACTCTATTGTTACCCATATGAAATTTATCAGTCTCCCTACCAGGATAATGGGCAGTGTTCAGAATAAGGGCTTTTCAGAAGGTCTTAATCCCTCAGGGAGAGAAAGGGAGGGAGAGAGAGAGAGAACGAGGGAAAAATAACATTGATTTGTTGTTCCACTTATTTGTGTAGTCATTGGCTGATTCTTATATGGTCCCTGATTGGACATTGAATCCACAATTTTGGCATAGTGGGATGATGCTCTAATCAATTGTGCTACCCAGCCAGGGTGATGTTGAGTGTTTCTTGAAAAGACAGAAAGGATATGCCAGTGGTTGGCAAGCTCATTAGTTAACAGAGTGGCAAACAAGCCTCGGTTTGCTGACCACTGGGATATGCAATGGGAGCTGCTAACAGAGTTAGGCAAATTTTGACTAACAGGTAACTCTTGGTTCCTCAAAAAGAGAATCATTTATTGGAACAAAAATAGTTAATTGATAAAAACATGAACAAATAAATGAATAAATATCCTGCAAAGGAGTAAACCAGAAACAATGATGAAACCTTTATCATATTCAATATACTTCATTCATTTTCTTGTTCCCAAAGCTATCTATTTGCAAGAGACATGTGCTTACATCATCCCTTTTATAATGAGAGTTTTGTACATTTAGAACCAACCCTAGGTAAAACTCTAAGTCATCATTTTTAATTTGGGCCACATTAATTAGGCGCTTTCATGTTGCAAGAAATACAACGATGTTGAAAGGACAGAGAACAACGTAAGCCAGCACAGGAATTCACTGTGACATTTGTGAAATAGAATTCAAACATAGTTGAGAGTAGACTCTGTGAAGGCATGGATTTGTGTCTGTTTTCTTCACTGCAGTGTCACCAGGTCTTAGCACAGTCTCTGGCACATAGTAAGCACTGAGTATTCACTGATTGTGAGAATCACTTACAGCCCATCTTGCCTTGCCTTATAAATGGGTGTTTAATACTTCTGAGCCCCGTGATTCTGCCTTTCTTGTGACTGGCCTTTCTCTTACTCTGCTTCTTTCTGTCTCTTTCTACTGTCACCACCAATCACCAGCCCCCCACCCTGCTGCTCTCTCCTCCCACGGTCTCTGCATATTACTCAAGTTTTTGACTAGTTTGTGGTTTCTATTTTCCGTCTTGTCAAGGTGTTTATCTTGGTTTTGCAACACTCCAGAGCCTGTAACTCTATTTGAAGTTTTTTTTTATTTGCATGTCATAAGAGATTATTTGATTGGTTAGTTAGTTACTATCCTATATTAAAAATATACTAAAAAATTGATAGCACATAGCTCTCATGCCAGAATATCTCATAAGACTTCTATTTAGTTCCATAGCTTTCATATTTGCCCAAAGAAACAAAAAAATCTTGTATTTGACCCAGTACTCAAACATGATACAGACACACACACAGGCGCACACACACAGAAATGAACCCTTCATGAAATAACACTGACCCTTTTTATTCAAATGCACGTAGGCTGATCTAATGTATTTCATTCTTTTTGTTCCATTTATCCCTTCTGTTTGGGTCCATTTTCAAATATTCCATTTTACTTAGAAATATTGATGAATTGATTCATGACCAACAGTTCTAACACAGAGTTTAAAAAATTCTGGCCTACCTTGCATTTGGCCCACTTTAATGTGGACATTTATTTTCAGTCTAGTCATCTGTGATTAATCATCCATGCAGTAGAGTCCTGTTTAAGGCATGAGAAATTATGTCTATTACTAGATTCTTTCATGAGATAAGAGTACACTCCCTTTTCATGGAGGTGTGAGAAGCACTTCGTATAGTCTTTCTGATATAGCCAAATTCCTACTCCTCAACTTAATGTTGCCTTTATCCTTCCCCTACTCTGCCCATTTTATAAACTAATCTCTACTAAAATGTTGGCTGATGAACCTTGTAATGGGAACCCTTCTAAGGTGTATTTCTGTTTTAATATCATTATATTTAATTAATTTCATTGAATTGCTCTTGAGGGCATATCATGCCTTTAGAACCAAATCATAGGTCTCTCATAATGAAATAATGAATGGGTGACAACTCAGAGGCAGATGATATAAGGAGAACCCAGGGCCTCACTTTATACCCCTCCCCTAATATACATTCCTCTAACACTGTGTGCAAATAAAAATACTCCAGTGGGAAGTTTGTAGAGACTCAACTCTACTCCTAGAATATTATATGGAGGGTTTCCTGTGGTGGAAACTTGATAAGGCAGAGAATAAGGGCCTCCCAAAGACCCCTGAAACCTCATGAATATGTTACCTGGCATGGCAAACAGGATTTTGCAGATGTTATTTACGGTCTGTATTTTAAGATGGGTGGGTAGTATCCTGGGTTACGAGGTGGTCCCAATGCAACCAGTGCACAGTAGCTCTTTTAGCTGTTGTTAGGGAAGGAAGGAGGAGGGAAGGAAGAAGGTGGGAGGAAGGGAAGGAAGAAGGGAGGGAGGGAGGGAGGGAGAAAGAGAGAGAGAGAAAGAGAGAGACAGAGACAGAGACAGAGACAGAGATGACCGTGAGAATAGGATTAGAAAGATGTGACTTGAGAGGATTCCACCTGCTGCTGCTGGAGGAAGGGGATCCAAGCTAAGGAGTATAGGGATTTAGGTGGTCTAGTAAAAGCTTCACAGAAGATTCTGTTGTTGGTTAGTAGCAAAAGAGCAGCATGGAAGCATCTACGATCCTTCAGAATTGGCACATACTTCCTTGTGTTATCCCGAAAGCACCAAATGAAAGAAAAGAGCCTGGGGGATGGAGGTCAATTTATGGATGATTAATCTAATGCTTGAGTAAAGAGCCAGAAAGATGTCATGAAGGAAAATATGAAATTGTAAGAAAAAGTTGGCTTACTTTCTTAATCTAGGGAAATAAGATCAATCTGACCTAAATGAACTTTGGCCCTAACATTTTACTATTATTTGAGTCACTCCCTGAAATTAACTGGTAAATGGCACAGCGATTAACTATTTTTGGAAAGTTATAGTGTGATCATGACTCAGGACAAAGTGAACCAGAAAATGGATGTCATGGACAGACGGGCTAGGGTCTGAGAGTCAGTACATACTGAAACAGGACAGAAAAAAACTCCAGGGGAAACTTATAAGCTTGCAAATGTGGTCTTTCTCTTTCCAAAATAGCCTCATTTTGGAAAAAAACTTAACTTATGGGGAATATGGCTGTTTCCTATTACACTTTCTGGTATATTTTTTACTATGGGGACTGGATACGAGTGACATTTAACATAGGTCATTGAAGGATACCAGAAAAATCCCCTTTTGATTATTAACTAACTGCCTGGACATAGTTAAACCACTTTTTGTGTGTTTGGTTCCCCCCTTTGGGTGCAAATAGTCACTTGTTCTGCCCCCTATTAGATACAGATAGTGGGTAAAGTATAAATTTTCAATGCACTATGGCATTAAGAGGGAAAAATTACATCTGCATTAATAAGCAACTGAGAGCTTCCATGTGGCTGGATAATTTTTAAGTTAGAAGGAACTTTGAGCAAGGCTTCGTCATTTTACTGGTCATTCCAACTGAGATGAACAAATACGTACCATGGCCAGGCACTGTAGAGCTTTTGGACAGAGATTAAATAACATCTAGTCCTTGATCTGATGGAGTCTAAATATAGCGTGGTAGGCAGAAGAGATGTATGTTATGGTGAGATAAGAGTTGTGTTAGATGTCTCAGTTTTTAGTTCCAGGCAATAGTAAGGGACTTTGGCTAATATAAATTGGAGAACAACCCACCAAACTCCAGTTCCACAATTGCTGGAAAGGCTGGAGAATCAGGCACAAAGCTGCCAGAATGCACTCATGCAAGAGAGTAAATTAGCTGTTTTTGCTAAGCCCCAGAAACCACAGTCTGTATGACCACCACTGAAAATCTCAGACTGTGCTCTCCATGGCTGTCACAGCCACTTCCAAGCGGGACATTGTTTGAACAGCTGCCTCTGTTCACCACCATAGTGGATTCTGTTGTCTCTGCTTCTTTGTGCCATTTTCAGTCCCAGAGAGCTGTGTCTGATTAGCCATTCTAAGTGCTTTGCCTCTCCCTTATCTCCCAGGCTGGCTTGACAGGAAGTCCCTGGCATTTCAGCTTCCATGTTGATTGTCACCATCGGCGTGTGGATGGGTGAAGCAGATTTTAAACATCGGTCTTCTTTGGCTTAAGTGATCTTTTGGGTGACTCCTCTTTAATTCTCAGTCTTTCATTTTCCCTCCCTCCTTAACGGGGTTCTCTCTAAGATGGAACCTGAGTATGTGGTAGGAGAACAGACATAACATTATGTGCAGAAAAGAAGGGGGTCTGAAGTCCACGTGATGCCCTCTGGGTCCTGGCTGATCGCCTGCTGTGGAGGAGTCTGGTTTGATTCTGGTGCTTGACCAACAGGCCTTTTTGGAATATGGCACGAGAGTGGCATCCACCGATGGATGATTCTTACAATTTTTCTGGAGCCATAAAGGCATAGTGTAACTTCTTTGTCCTAACCCCTGGCATTTGCAGGTTTGCTGGCCCTCTTGGCACCTTCACATTCCCACTGACAGATGGGATTAGCTCTTGATAAGCTCTCCCAACAGGGTAGAGAACACAATGGTGTATGTAGTCTGCCTGGCTGAACGCTGAGGTCTGCTCCTGATATATTTCCCTCTCAGAACCTACAGGGTGTTTCTACTGAAGTCCCCTTAGAGCTCACACAGCCTCCGGCTTTCTTCTCTCCATGCACTGGAGTAGAAGGGGCTGGCTTTCTGCATCCTTTTTTTACCTGAAGAAATAGCAGTTGTGCAAATTATTTAGGTACAATAAATCTCATGGCTGCAAATGATCATGATTTCAGGGCAGAAATGAACAAAGTATATCAACCCAGTTTGACAGTTGTATAAATCAGTACCATAAACATGTATGAGACAAGGAAAGGATAAAGGATAAAAAAAAAGATTTTCTTAAGTAAGAAAGTAACCTTAAACTATGGGTAGAGGATGTATCCCGGAATCAGTATCAGACATCTTACATTGTACTCACACAGACAGGCTATGGGGCTAGCATTCCTTATGATACAACAGAGAGGAATTGGGAGGACTGTCTAGACCACAGTCACATACACCTGCCTGTCTTTGAGTCTGATGACCCATAGAAATCTCATTGTGTATCAGTAGTATCTAGAAGGCTCACTTCTTCTCAAGTGGCTGACAGCTAGAAGATGCAGCTGAGAGTGTGGGGACCAGGAGAATCCTGTAGAAGCAGAGGTGTGAGGAATTCACTGCTGAGAGAATTCCCTTCCCTCGATGAGAGAGATCAGTGATTAAGAACTATTTAAAGAAGTACAAAGGTCAGAGTTTCCACATCTGAGCTAGGAGATTAGATTAAAGGGGAAAGAAGCCAGAAGTGCTGGAGCTGGTGATCAGAGACTCAGAGATGGAGGCAAGGCTATCTATCCAAGATGCAGTCATGGTACTGAGGGCAGGTCACTTGGAAGCTGTTAGAAAGCCCAGTACACAGCGCGAGGCAGAGCTGGTGAAGCGGTGAGTACTGCCATGCGAGCCTTCATTCCGGGGACTGTCAGATTCCATACCTTGCCTTTATGCAAATATGGCAGCGGGGGCCATACCAGACTACTCCACAGAGGAATTGTGAAAATAGTATATAGAGCTTTTAAAGTGAAAATGTTCTCCGAGAGAGATAAAGATGGCATTGGGTACTAAAATCAGTTTAGAGTTAATATCTCAGTTGTTTCATCCATTGATTATCAGAGACAGCTACATGTCAATTACTGAGTTAGTAAGGTGGGAATAAAATAAGGGCTTGCCTTCAAATAGAGCAGTAAGTAGCCTTGCCGGTGTGCACAAACATATACACACAACAACAGACCAGATAAAGAAAGGACTAAAGTATTATGGAATTTACTAAGAGGGAGAGAATAATTCAGATTAGGGCCGACTGGGGAGGGTGTCTTAGAGAAGAGTTTTTTTCATTAGGCTTTGAAGGAAAGAAAAGATCTGAACATTTAAAGATGGGCGAAAATAGTTCAGGGAGAAGAAACAGCACAGAGAACCAAATCTGCAGGGCTTGTGGAAATAGAAAACCATTTGATTTTGAAGGAATATAAGTGCCATAAGGGAGCGTTGGCATCTGGTCAGGAGATTGAAGGACCCGGGACAAAGGGAAAAGAATGGTTCAGTTGGCGTGCAGGCTGACCCGGGGGAGATGTCAGCAGGGCTCTGGGTGGGTCACGTCGCTTGGGCAGCGGGGATCCCCAGTGGAAGGGTGGCATGTAGAGAGGAAGGAGAGAAAAGTACACAGAAGGGAAAGAAATTTATCTTGTGTCATTATTCTGTATGTTATTTTAGCTGAAGCCTTCCATTACATTTTAAAAAAATATATATTTTATTGATTTTTTACAGAGAGGAAGGAAGAGGGATAGAAAGTCAGAAATATCTGTCAGCTCCCTCCTACACACCCCCTACTGGGGATGTGCCCGCAACCAAGGTACATGCCCTTGACCGGAATCGAACCTGGGACCTTTCAGTCCACAGGCCGACGCTCTATCCACTGAGCCAAACCCATTTCGGCTCCATTACATTTTGGGGCCCAACCCAACCCAATACCTTGTCTGTATCCATTTTTTCTGGGCTGTGTCCAACAGAAAAAAAGGCTAGAGACATCCTCTATGAAAACCCTTTTCATTCTTTTTGTTCATTTGTTTTTGATACCCTGTGTTCCTGATGTTGCAAAGAAGTGAAACAATTGTTGCACCTTTCATTTTACCCCAGTTTTAAAATTATTTTTTTTTCTTTTCCCCCTCCAAATTCTTGTCCTTGAACTTTGAGCAATCAGAAATAATGCTGGATCACACAGAAGGAAAACACTGTATGAGGAAATGGAAAGGGAAATGGAAGGGAATATCAACAAGGGTTCTATTTTGCTCACAGTTTTTAAAGCACAGTTACAAAATCTAGGGTCTTTTGGAAGATGAAGATCTTCACCATGCCTGCAGCTCCTCTGAGTGACAGTCGTAGGGCTGATGCAGAGGCTTTCAGTCCTCCCTGCGAGGTCCTCATTCACCTGCCCCATAGGCCGGAAGGCATCCTCAGCTCTGAGTCACCGACAGAGAATCTGGTGGGGCCAGTTCCACAGCTGCTTGAGGTTTTGTTGGCATGAAGACTTTTTAGCTCTTGCCAACACTGAGCGTGCCTTCCTACTTCTTGGCAAACATCAAATGACTTCTGGTTCCTTTTAAGAAATAGGACCATACTTATAAATTGTTCTTAGACATGCCCACCTGATTACTTATTGCTTTGCTTTCCCATCTACTTACTTAGTGCTTTGCTTTCCATCTACTTATTCTTTCTTCCTAAAGTGAAACTGTAGCCATCCACCCTCTTCTCTTAGTTTCAGGTGAGGAATTATGAATTGTGGGTGTTGTAGTCTTCTGCCTTTCAGAGTTTCTGGTTGGGCAACCTGGAGCTAACCTGGGAGGACTTCTAGTCCCAGGTGGCTCTGTAAGCTGCAGTTCGGGTGCCACACGCAGAGCAAGACACCTTTGAAGAGAGCCCTTGGCTTAAGCAGAGTGACTTTCATTCACTAACATGGTGTTCCTGAACTGAAGAGGTTTGGCTTCATTTCCACAACCGTAAGTGTTGTTTTCAAAAATTAATATTCTTTTCACTATTGATATATAATACACATAGGAAATTGTGTCATTTCCAGAACAATTGAAGAAACTAAATGCTTCTTCCTTTCCAAGCACAGCTTTATATTTTGTGAGTTTGTTGGACATAGTTTAGAATAAACTTTGACACATGGAATACAATACCTTGAAACATGATATAAAATAAAATAATTTATAAAAAGAGGAGGGAGACATGCAGCATCCAAAATCAAATGTAAAAATCCCACTTTGATTTCCTTCAAACGTGTAGATGGTTGAAAACCTCTGAAAATCTTAACTATTTCAAAAGACAGCCAGTTGTATTGAAGGGAATGAGGGCATTGAAGTCAGGTGAAGTTGGATTCAATGGCTCCTCTGCTTTAACTATGTGACCTCTGACAAGATGTTTTGCTGAAACTCAATTTCCTCATTGGGAAAGTTGGCATAAAACCTACTTCACTGGGTTACTAGAGCAATATTAGCATAGTGCATTATACTAAATAGATGGTTAGATAATAACTGATGGAGGGTAAACTTGGTTTCTTCCTAATTAGTTTCAATTGAACTCCAGAAACAGATTAAAGAGACAAAAATATTGTTATCAGTTAACTATGTGAGATATCTAAAGTAACAAATTCATAAAAACACAAAGTAGAATGGTGGTTGCCAGTGAGTGGGAAGAGGGAGAAAATAAGGAAATGTTTAATGGATGTAGAGTTTCAGTTTTGTAATTTGAAGACATTCTGGAGATTGGTCACAACATCACAAATATAACTAACGCTATTGAACTGTACACTCATAAATGGTTAAGATGGTAAATTTTGTATTATATATATTTTCACTTCAATTTTTAACAAGAAGACAGAATGTAGTGAAAATTCTCTTGCCATTCATTTATTAAGGTGTCACTGACTCCTTCAAAAATATTCAAGTCTGTTTTCAGTTGATCTAACTTCAGGATTGATATTGGATCACCTATGTTTATGCCTAGTTTTTATATAACAATAATTAATAGTGATTATGATGTATTTCTGGTATATTCTTAAACTTGTCTTGACCTTTGTGGTGATTCTTTTTATACCTTCCTTAATTATGTGATTACCTCTAATTCTTAACAGTTATTTTTAATGATTTCATGGAGACTGATATAGCAGTTATGAAGTCATAATTATTAGTTACAACTTACTTGAAAACTTTAGATACAACCAAATGTATTACTTATTGCAGTTTTCTCACATTTCCTATAGCTTATTTATAAACAGACTAGAAGCCTGGTGCACAAAATTCATGAACGGGGATCTATGTCTCTCAGACCAGCCTGCACCCTCTCCAAATCCGGAACCCCAAGAGGGATGTTCGACTGCCTGTTTAGGCCTGATCCCTATTGGGCTTATTGGGATTGGGCCTAAACGGACAGCCAAACATCCCTCTCACAATCCCGAACTGCTAGCTCCAAACTGCTCACCTGCCTGCCTTCCAGATTTTCCCTAACTACTTCTGCCTGAAAGCCTGATCACCCCCTAACCACTCCCCTGCCAGCCTGTTTGCCTCTAACTGCCCTCTCCTGCAGGCCTGGTCACCCTTAACTGCCCTCCTCTATAGGCCTGGTCCTCCCCAACTGCCCTTCCCTGTAGGCCCCGTAACCTCCAACTTCCCTTCTTTGTTGGCCTGGTCACTCCTAACTACCCTCCCCTGATGGCCTGATCACCCACAACTCCCCTCCCTTGCAGGCCTGGTCCCTTCCAACTGCCCTCCCCAGCTGGCCATCTTGTGGCAGCCATCTTATGAATTGAAGTGATGGTCAATTTACATTTTACTCTTTTATTAGATAGGATAGAGGCCTGGTGCATGATTGGGGGCTGGCTGGTGTACCCTGAAGGGTGTCCTGGATCAGAGTGGGGGTACCTTTGGGGAAAGGGGTGGCCTGGGTGAAGAGCCTGTGGTGGTTTTCAGGCCAGCCACACCCCCAGCGACACAAGCGGAGGCCCTGGGATC
Source organism: Antrozous pallidus (assembly GCA_027563665.1). Classification (NCBI taxonomy): domain Eukaryota; kingdom Metazoa; phylum Chordata; class Mammalia; order Chiroptera; family Vespertilionidae; genus Antrozous; species Antrozous pallidus. The sequence goes on along the minus strand of CM050521.1, from coordinate 71,618,046 downwards.
TGGGATTTATTTATCTTCTATAATTGAAACTTTGTAGCCTTGAGCAAAGGCCAAGGCCGGCCAGAGTGGGTGGAAAGCTTGGCTTCCTCCATTGCCAGGGAAATCCAAGACTCCTCCTCAATCTGTGGCCGGCTGCCACCTTGGTTGGGTTAATTTGCAGACTTGCTCCTGATTGCCTGGTGGGCATGGTTTGTGGGCATAGCAGAGTGATGGTTAATTTGCATGTCTCTCTTTTATTAGTATAGATTATCTTTGTGTCTGCGCCCCCAAAATAATAAAGACTATTAAGACAGGATCTGTGAAACACTGTCTTAATTTAAACTGTATTAACTAATTTGGAGTACAAAGACAATTTAGGTTTTATTTATTTTTAATATTAAAGCATGTCATTATTGACTTTATGGAAAACTTTTCTTGAAAAATGACTTATATTCCTGTCTGTTAAAACTAAGTATCCTCTGTGGTATTTGGTGACAACAACCATTATTTGTATGAGTGTGCAACATTTCACATGTGATATATTTAAATGAAAATTCTCTGATGAGCAATATAAACAAGTCCAGGGTAGTATTCAAATGAAAATAAGGAGAAGGAAAGCTGCAGAAGCACTTGAGAAATACAATTTACTATTTCAGAGGGCAGTATTGGTTTTGCTGTTGAATGCCTTCTATGGTCTACTCTCTCTAGGAAATGTCAGTTATTAATTTAACAATTACTTTGAACAATCCTAAAATGTTCTTCCACTGGACTTGGAGTTAAAGAGTGACTGAGGCATGGTCCTCTCAGGAATCCTGACCCACTAGAGGAGATATATACTCATAAAAACTTAAGGAGAGGAAATGCTAACCCATCAATCACTCATGCCATTTCTGGGTATCACTATTAATTCCCACTTCTTAGAAGATATGATGTTCAATATAATGAGATTAAAAAGAAGCCTTCATAAATCTTTGCTTGAATTGTAATTATTAGAGACAAAAAAAATAATTTGGAAAACCTCTATATGAGTCTCTCAAAACACCAAAGAAATGTATACCCAGCATGCGAGTGGAAGGGGGGTCATGATGTATAAATATAACGAGAATGCTCTCGGATGTGGTGGACCTATAGCCAGGTCTGGAAGGATGTGCAGAGTTAAAACCAGCAGGAAAAGATGCAGGGAGTATCTCATGTATAGCAGTGCTTTCCTAAATTTTTACAGATGAAATGACTTCAGGCAATATAGATAATTATTAACTTTGAGTTCACAGTGAGAAAGTTATATTTTTAAAATTACTTTTAATTTTTCAAGTGCAGAGCATTTTATTGTTGATAAGACTTTAAAATTCTTCTGACATTTGTGTAATCCTCTTTTATAACAGTTGAGTAGTAGCAGGCACAATGATTTTAGCAGGCAAAATGAATTTAATTACAACTTAATAACTTTTAGAAAAACATTTATTTTTATATAGTTATTGACTATTTACTCCAATAGACACTGGCTTTTGTATTTATGTGACTGGTAGAAATTTGCTATTAAAAGACTTATCCGAGCTAAAATGAGGGTGAATTTTCCTGAAAATAGTAGGTAAAAAAAAAATAGTTCAGATAGTACTTGGTAATGGAAATATCAGGAAGAGTTACCAGAAGGCTTGAAGTTTGAGAAACATTGCAGGTGAGGCAATGTCAAATACAGAAATTACGAAGTGAAACTGAATAGGCTCTTTTTGTGTATAGTTAGAAAGGAAGGGCATTGTGTATTCTATGGAGGATATTGTTGATTTGTGAATATTGAAACAGCCTTGCATCTCCAGAATAAATCCCACGTGGTCATGGTATATGATCTTTTTGATCTATTGCTGTATCCAATTTGCTAATATTTTGGTGAGGATTTTAGCATCTAGGTTCATCAGGGATATTGGCCTGTAATTTTCTTTCTTTTTGTGTCTTTATCTGGTTTTGGAATTAGGCTAATGCTGGCCTTGTAAAAAGGGCTTGGGAGTGGTCCTTTCTCTTGGATTTTTTGGAATAGTTTGAGGGGGATAGGTGTTAGTTTTTCTTTGAATGTTTGGTAAAACTCTCCTGTGAAGTAATCCAGACCAGGGCTTATGTTTTCTAGGAGTTTTTTTTATTATTATTACTGCTTCAATTCCATCAGAAGTTATAGGCATATTCAGGTTTTCTGATTCTTCCTGATTGAGTTTTGGAAGATTGTATTTTTATAGGAATATGTCCATTTCATCCAGGTTGTCTCCTCTCTCTTTGTTTCTTTTTTAAAAAATATTTTTTATTGACATTTTACAGAGAGGAAGGAAGAGCGATAGAAAGTCAGAAACATAGATGAGAGAGAAACACCGATCAGCTACCTCCTGTGCACCCCCCCACTGGGGATGTGCCTGCAGTCAAGGTACATGCCCTTGACTGGAATTGAACCCAGGACCCTTCAGTCCACAGGCCAATGCTCTATCCACCCTGCTAAACCGGTTTCAGCTCTCTTTGTTTCTCGATAAGTCTAGCTAAAAGTTCATTGGTCTTGCCCAGCCAGTGTGGCTCAATGATTGAGCATTAATCCATGAACTAGGAGGTCATGTTTCAATTCTCAGTCAGGGCACATGCCAGGTTGCGAGCTCAATCTCCACTGGAGGGTATGCAGGAAGCAGTAGATCAATGATTCTCTCTCATCATTGATGTTTCTATCTCTCTTTCCCTTTCCCTTCCCCTCTGAAATCAATAAAAATATATTTTAAAACATAAGTGAAAGTTTATCAATCTTGTTTATCTTTTTAAGGAACCAATAGCTATAGGAATCTTTAGCTTAAGGAATCTATAGCTATAGATTACTAAAATATCTATAGGTATATATATTTTAGTCTGTATAATATTTATTTCTGCTCTGATCTTTATCAGTTCCTTCCTTCTGCTTACACTGAGCTTTTCTTGCTGTTCTCTTTCTAATTCTTTAAGTTATAGAAGTTTTTTAGTTTATTAGAATTTTTTCTTGTTTTTGAGGTAAGCCTGTAATGCTATGACCTTCTCTCTCAGGACTGCTTTCACTGTGTCTCATAGATTTTGGGTTGTTGTATGTTCATTTTAATTTTTTTCCAGGAAGTTTTTTATTTTTTTCATGATCTCATTGGTAACCCATTCATTGTTTAATAATATGGAGTTTACATCTGTGTGAATGCTTTTGAGTGTTTTTATTGTAGTTAATTTCTAGTTTCATGCCATTGTCGTCCAAGAAGATGTTTGATATGATTTAAATCTTCTTGAACTTATGGAGACTTAGTTTCTGTCCTTAACTTCCAAAAATTCAGAATCTAGTTAATATTTAAATAACATCAAATGTGTATAATTTAGTAATGGGAAATGTCAAGTAAATGCTATATTTGTACTGGGGGGATTTAATTTCTGTAGCAAGATTAGAAAATAATCCTTATATGTGATCAAACTTTATTGAGCCTTGGAGACAAGAGAAAGGAAGTTTAAGAAGCAACAACAACAAAAATGAAGGGAGTAGCTTTCTAGAAAATATGGGAAATTGAAAAGTACACGATATATTTGGTAAAGTTAATTTATCCAATCATTAACTAAATAAATAATTTCTGAACATCTGTGTGTGAGTTAAAGTGTGAGATATAATATGAACAAGAAAGATACCATCTGTTCCCATAGATGGATATACTTGAATATGTAGGATTTAGGAAATGGGGCTAAAATATGAATGAAAAAAAAAGTTGTCTGTAATTATGAATGATTTTGAAATATCAGTTTAAGGAGGGTGCACTTATCCTGAAGGCACTGAGGAATCAGTGTGAGTCACTGTGAGGTGAGTGGCAATATTCATTTACTTATTTAGTAAACATTTATGCTACCTGTGCTTTGCTTAGTGCTGGGGATATAGGGATGGAGAAGCTCCTATTACAGAGGAAGTGAAAACTACATATTAAAAAGTTGATAATGCCATGAGTTAAACAAGGCAGTGGTTGTGTAACACAGAGATTCCTAACCCAGGCTGGAGAACTGTGGTGAGAAGAGGGATGACCATGGTTAGAGTTATTCCAAGATATATTTTTAGGTATAAAGAAAATGGCTTGAAGAAATTTGACAACTTAGTCTTTTATAAAATAGCAACTATGTGCTGTTCTGTTTTGACTTTAAAATATGGCATGTTCACTCTAGAAAACTTGAGAACCACAATCAGAATTATGGAGAATGTACATCTTTGATATACAAGGAGAGGCCAGAGAAATAGTGTATATATTTATGTCTTTTTATGGCTATAATATATATTAATGATGAATAATTTACAATAATGTTATGGAATCATTTTAATTCACCTGGCAATATACTATACATTTCCATATCATTATATAGTCTTCTGTAACATAATTTTAAATTGCTCATTATATATGATATTATAACTTAACCAATTCGTTACTGTTAATTTATTTCTAAAGCCGATATTTGCCACATCGAACATTGTTATACAAACATCTTAGACATGTTGGGTTACTTTTAAAGGTAAATTTCTAGAATTTGAATTATATGTCATATTACCCACTAAAACTCCTGAACATATCATATAAAAGAAGTAAAGCTTTTATGGAATGTTCGTAAGAGATTGAACTGATGAAAACTACATTTTAGAAATATACCCTTAAAATATTGTGAAGGAAGAATAGAAAAGATGGAGGCAGTAAACTAGGTAGGTTTTGTCATAGAAATCTAGGTGACAAAAATATAGAACCTGCACAAATGAAGTCACATTATTGATGGAATGTTGCAAAAGATTTTAGAGAAATTAATTTTGCAGATATTGATAGATTGGAGACAGTGTCTCAGGGACAAGAAAGGGGTAAGATTGATTGTGGAGTACCTCCCAGTTTCTGATATAGGTAACTAACTGGGTGGATGGTAGTGTCCTTGTTCCTTTAGATAGGGAAGATAGGAGAAACAGGTTCAGTGGAGACTAGTAGTCTTTGACGTGCCTATGACCATCCACATGAAGAAATTGTCTAAGCAGTCGTACAGGTCCAGGAGTCAGGAGTACATATAGGTTAAAATAGATAGTTGTAGGAGTCATTGATCCCCAGGCATAGCTACAGTCATGGGTGTGGATGGGCTCTCCCAGAGATATTAAGGACTGCTTCAGGAGGAGAGAAGAGCTCATGATGGTGCCTCCTGACATAATAGCATTAGAGTTTAATCAGAGGGCGAAATAGCCATACTAGAGACTGACGAGGAGAGGCCAGAGAAATAGGAGGAAATCCAGTGACGTATAGAGTGAGGGAAGATAAAAAAGAACGTTCCAAGATGGGAGAGGTTAACAGTGTCATATGTCACAGAGAGGCCTAATAAGAACGAGGTGTCTTTTTTTTTTTACATTTCACTGAACTTTTGTCTGGAACAGCTTCAGTAGAGTGTCAGGGACAGACACTTGAATGCCATGATTACAGCTGTGTTTCAATATGATGACTTCGAGGTGGTGGGTAAATTGGATTAGGGAAGGAAGAGATGAGAAAATGGGAAGCCAGTGCAACAGAAAGGGCACTGGGGCTTCAGAAATGAGGTAATAAGGGCGAATGCAGAACACTGCCATGCACAAGGCTGACTGTGGTAGTGGGATTTATCAAACACAGGGATATACTGTATGAGGGAGAGGATGAAGTTCAAGAGGGCTCCAAAATTTTGATCTGATATACCTGATAAAACCAACAATAAAGGCATATTTAAGGAAAAGAAATAGGCATTTTCGTTAGTAGAGAAAAGGAAGAGCAGATTAGTTCTACCTTGGAGATGCCGATGTGTGGTGCATAGGGTATGACAACATTCACATGGAGACATTCTGAAGATGGCTTTATGGTTTTGTAGCTCAAGGCAGAGATCTAGGTTGGAGAGTTTTTCCCATAAAAAGGGGGTGGGGGCGTGGAATCATGGGAAAGGCTGCAATAGATCAAAGGAATTACTGAGAGTGAGAAGAACAAGAAATCCACAGGGAATCCTATATAATAAAAGCCTAATATGTAAATAGACTGAATGGTGGAACAACTGGTTGCTATAACACCCACTGACCACCAGGGGCGAAGTTCAACACAGGAGCTGCCCCCTGGTGATTAGTGCACACCTACAGGGGGAGAACTGCTCAGCAGCAGTGGCAGGAGCCTCTCCTGCCTCCACTACAGGCAGACAATAAGGAGCGAGGAGGCCTGGGATGCAGAAGTCCTGGATTGCGAGAGGAATGTCTGAGTGCCCCCTGGAGATCAGGCCTAAGCTGGCAGGTAGACATCCCACAAGGGGTCTCTGACTGTGAGATGGCACAGGCTGGGCTGAGGGACCCTCTCCATGCTTCCCCTCCTCCTCCCAATTCATGAATCTCATGCACTGGGCCTCTAGTAGTACCGTTTCCCTGAAAACAAGACAGTGTCTTATATTAATTTTTGCTCCCAAAGTTGCTCCTTATTTTCAGGGGATGTCTTATTTTTCCATGAAGAAAAATATGGTACACATTTATTGTTGTGTCTTATATTAATTTTTGCTCCCAAAGTTGCTCCTTATTTTCAGGGGATGTCTTATTTTTCCATGAAGAAAAATATGGTACACATTTATTGTTGAACAAAAAAAAAAAAAGAAAATTTTATTACCTGTATATGGTACGGTGGTAGTTGTCATCACAAACCATCATAACCAGACAAACTGTGAATCCTATGGTATCAAGAATTTCTTGTTACTACCATTATTTCCATGTACAACAATCTATGGTACATTTACTGATACTGATATTTATCAGTATGAACACAAAGTAAGATTTATTCAATGACAGTCATGTTATCATCTTCTGGAACATCATCATAACATTCCAAACCCTGAATTTCCTGGTGAATTTCTTGTGACTCCATTTCTTTCAGAATCAGTGGACCAAATCTCTCATGTTTAGCAATAGCACTGTCCTTGAATGAGTACTTCTTGTCAAGGTAGCATGTTCGTAGTGCATTTGCAATGCAACTGTTAGTGATTTTCTCTCATGAATTCTTTACCCAAGTCACAACCTCTTGCAGTTTAGGTTTCACAAAGTTTCCACACTGATTTCTTCCATTCTATTTTCAATGTAGTCATTAATTTCCATGCACGAATTGTCCTTGTATGGCTTGTTTATTGCAATATCAAGAGTCTGGAGATAGGCTGTCATTCCTGAGGGAATCATTATTTGAACTATTTTTCTTTCGTGAAGAAATTTCTTCATGTCTTTAGTGCGGTGAGTGCTGGCTGCATCCCAGACTAGCAGACCTCTTTGGCTCCCTCATATAACAAGAGTCAGCATTAAATGGACCCACTTCCTTATAACTGCTTATGTGGCCCAGGCTTTTTCAGTTTCAAGAATGAAAATATTATCGGGGAGGTCTTATTTTTGGGGGGATGCCTTATATTACAGCGAAAGGCAAAACTGGAAGTAGGTCTTATTTTCAGGGGATGTCTTACTTTCGGGAAACAGGGCATATAAAGTAAGTGGAAATGCCTGGTTTCAGACTCCCATCTGAATCCTCTCCTCAGGACAGCATGGCAGCGTTCAGTTTCTTTGGAAAGCTTCCAGTAATAAACATTCTAAGCATATGAAATATCCTTTAGTTTCCTGTTATGGTGATTGATTCATTCATCTCACTGCATATGAAGAGACCAAATTGTTCTTTACCACATAGTTATGGATATGCCCTTGTTTGTTTATTGGTTTCATATTGATGATTTTTGTTTTTTAAATATGTTGTTATTGATTTCAGAGGGAGGGAGAGAAAGGGAGAGAGAGAAACATCAATGATAAGAGTCACTGATTGGCTCTCTCCTGCATGTCCCCTTCTGGGGTTTGAGCCTGCAACCCAGGCATGTGTCCCGACAGGGAATCCAAGTGTGACCTTCTGGTTTGTGGATTTATGCTCAACCACTGAGCCTCATATTGATGATTTTCAAATGTAATTTCCGGTCTTCAGCTGCTATTAACCCAGCTGCAATGATCAAAGATGTTAAATAGGAAAATTTGGCTTAGATTCTAAGACAATAGATGTCAGATACCAAAAAGATATATCTGACTAAAATCCCAACCGGAGATATTTTCATAATTCCTGATATCCTCATCCATCCCCTGGTTTTAAAGAAAAATAAAGAGACAAAAACATTGAGAGGCTTTTGGGAGAATGCTTTTTGGATAGCTAATCCAATGTAGAGAGGGAGAAACGAGAGAGGTTGCTTTTTATATCTGAAACTTAGAGAAACTGGAACCTGCAAAGCTGGAATGTTTCCTGTTACAAAATGAGAGTTGAGGGAGGCCTAGCTGACAGAAGAATCAGAAGCAATGCTCAATGTACAGGTAATTTTAAGCTTATGAGGATACTCCAAAACTCATTTATGTACATTTGCGCGCGTGTGCGCGCGCGCACGCACACACACACGCACACACACACACCCCTTACACACAGTCTCAGCAATAAATATTGCAGAGGCAAAGCCAGCTTTACAATCAAAGCAGTAGATTAAAAATGTTCTGTTTGATTTCTGCTTTTTATTCATCATTCTCCAACTTTAGAGGCTGCAATAACAGGAGCTTGCAAGTTGGGTGATGGAGGAGGTGAGGAAGAAAAAGCGATTGCGCTGTACCCTCCTCAGAAGGCTGTGGACTCCCAGGGTGTGGGCGCAGGGAGATCTGCCTAACACTGGAAAATTGCTATGCGAATGGAAATATTGGATGGGGCATTCTAATTTATGAATCAAAACTGCATTTTGCAACTTAAAGTAACCACAGGATTTTCTTTAAATCTAGGAGTGGCCATAAGATACCTGGGGCCAACTGGGGAATTTTCATCAGTGGTGTTAGAAAAAACTCCCGGCAGTGATTGCATTCTTAAAAGGAAAGTGGTGGCCGAAAATATAATTGCATTCGGATTTGTGTCACAAATTGTGGTAAAATGGTTCCATACCTATCTTTGCCTACATATAAGGGAAACTCATTCTTTTTAAAAAAAATTCTTTTAAAATATATATTTTTATTGATTTCAGAGAGGAAGAGGGAAAGAGGGAGAGAGAAGCATCAGTGATGAGAGAGAATCACTGAACTGATCGGCTGTCTCCTGTTCCACACTGGGGGTCCAGCTGGCAACCTGGACATGTGCCCTGACTGGGAATGTACCCTGAGCTCCTGGTTCATAGATTGGTGCTCAATCACCGAGCCATGCTGCCAGGCAGAGAAATTCATTCTTGAACAAGGACAATATACTAATCAAAGGATTTCCAGAGCAGCATAGAGTTAATTAACTTGCAGTAGGAACCACTAGCTACCTGTCTTTTAACTTTTGAATTAATTTAAATTACCTAATAAAAATTCAGTTCCTTGCTTGTACTATCCATGTTTCAAATGTTCAATAGCTACATGTAGCTACTGATTACATGATTTAACAAAACAAAATAGAACATTCCCCAAACCACAAAACTTTTGGTCCTTATCACAGGTATTACACCACCTCTTCTTACCTCTAGTTCTGCCCCACCTTTTGCTTTCCATTTTTCTAAATTGTTAATCATAGACAGGATCATGTTACTCCCTTAATTTAACTCTTGTGTGTTGTCTTCTTTCTTATAGGCTAAAGTTCAAGCTCCTGGGGATGTCTCATAAGACCATTTAGGACCTGTCCCTGTTGGCCTCTGCATCCTTTCCTCTGGGTACTTCCTCAGACCGCCCACCTCTGTTCCCACCCCACTGCTATGGCCCAGCCTTCCTCCACTACTTCGTTTACTGAATGTTCACTCTTGTGTTCATATCCTGTGTATCACATTTCTTTTACTTGAAGCACTCTTTACCCTTCTCCCTACAAATCTCAGTGTGGTGCTGGCATTTAAAGCCAAAAGTTCAACCTTCACACCCATTTCATAAACACTACATGACACCCTGGGGCAGGAAAGCCTTGCCTGTCCTCTTGTATATCATGATGCCATCTGTTACTTTCACCCCTCTCTTTTTTATACCTGCAGATTGTGCCCACCTTCCTCTGGGTCTGACCAGTACCCATCAAGATCATCTTTATATTTGTTATATCAATTCAGATGACATTATGCCACATCTCTCCCTTTAGAATATATAATTTTAATAAGGAAACATAATAATAGAAGTCCATCATTACAAATAATACCCAGTCATCTTTGAAGACTTAAAAAAAAGAGTTAAATAACTTAGGTTGACACTTTCCTAGATGCAGAGTGAAATTACAGATATTCAAAAAAGGATATAGCACATCCACCGACCTATCAGAATGGATGCTAGCCAGTATGTGGTACCCAGGTATCCTCACTGAATATCCACTCTGCCTGGAAGCAGGGGATAGGCATACAAACATTGGATAGACCCATGTTTCTAGGCTAGCATGGCAAGGGATATCTTTTAGCTACGCAGCAATGGGAATTCCTCCTGGCTCAAGCAAAATAAAAAATTGGGTACAGATTGTTGAGTGCCTTGTTTTGGCTCCCCTTTTATGTAATTGCTTGATCTCTCATGTCTTGAGTTGAGTTAAGCCATTTCTTAAAGTTGAAATTCCTTGTAATCCCCTTTTATGTAATTGCTTGATCTCTCATGTCTTGAGTTGAGTTAAGCCATTTCTTAAAGTTGAAATTCCTTGTAATTAACCTATGCACTTTTGCCTGTTGCAATTTGACAATAATTTACTTTTTCTTCCAGAATTTGTTGCTATGAGTAAATTGATTGAGAATGTTGATAGTAGAGGTCTCCCACTAATTTCGTTTTTTTCTTGGTTATATTTTTCTTCAGTTATTATTATTATTATTTGAAATATAACTTAGTGTTTGTTAATAAAATATATTTTTATGTTTATCTGTAGATCTCCATTTCTAGTAATCTTTTAAATGAGCATATGAGTGTAAATGCATGTGTGTGTGTGCATACAAAATGGTATAGTCATTTTTCCTTCATTATCTTGCTAATAAGGGTATAGGATGGGGTTAAATCAAAACTCTTTATAAAACTCTTTTCTAAAGGCCTTTTTCAAACTATATATATAATGAAACTTAATGAAACTATATATATATATATGAAACTATATATATAATTCACAGCTTTCTTATTGATTCATTTTATAGAACTCCTACTGTTATTTATTTCTAAATATTTTCTTAGAAATAATAAGAAGAGATCCAGAGACAAATGGTAGGGGAAGGGGGAAGCATTAGAGAGCAACCAAAAGACTTGTATCCTGCATATGGGCATATCCAATGGACACAGGCACTGAGACGGTGGGGGCTTGCCTGGAATGGGAATGGCGGGGGGGGGGTGTCAATTGGGGAAAAAGAAGAGAAATGTAAAACTTTAGATAATCAAATAATAATAAGAATTACTTATTTAAAAATATAGTCTTTTATTATTAAAAGAAGATGGTAAGAAAATTGAAAGTGGATTCTGTCATATGATTTTTGAATGACATTTTATATGCTCTTGACTCACCTCTGTGAGTTCTTCATTCATTGTGTTATTTACTTCTCATGTTAATAAATGCCCTGTGGTTGCTGGGTGTTTCCTATTTAACTTGAGCTATTTCATTTTACTAATAGAGCATGGTTCTGAGGTGGATTGCTTCCTGATGATTATGTGATGATCTCTCTGGTGTTGTCGGAGGGTGTGGTGGGAGAGCAAGGGTTGTCTTTAGGCCAAGAAGGTGCCAGAATGGCCATTATGCTGAGCAAGGCAAGCCAAGCCAAGGCTTTCTTTCACTGTATACTTCACTGTCATCTCCTGCATTAAACGGCCGCCTCCAACACTCCACACACTCCCAGATCTCTTCAGGGTGTAATCCCCTTATGCCTCAGATACCTTTAGCTGGGATGGTGCCTACTTTCTTCATGTGTCTGAACAGGAGAAGGTCAAGTCTGCCAACTCTTTATCTGTGGGCCACATTCCCACCTTCATAGCTAATGATTTTTCCTTCTACTCCCAGTTTCCTTGCGCAAACTTTGAATAAGCCACATAATCTGTCTGTGTCTCAATGTCTTATCTGCAAAGGGAGCTAATAGCATTGGCTACTTTTTCTATAAGATAGTCCTGAGGATTGATAAGCTGGCATTTTAAAGCACAAGTGTCTAAGGTGATAGGCCCTTCATAAATTCAGATTACTATTATTACCATCCTCCCTTTTTACTGCCAGAAGAATAAGTAACATAGAATCTGGTATTTACAGAGGGCTTTGCATTTCTTAAATATTTTATAATGCTTAACAATTTAGAAAGCCTCTCTCTGCATAGTCTCACCATCATACTTCTATGTACAAAGGATTCACTAAGTCCTCTGTAGATCTCTCTTTGTCATGAAATCTTCATTGTTTTGCCAAATCTGATTATTATCTTTTAGTCCTATTTGGTCTCTCATTTGAAATATTTGTTCTATATCAAGACTGCTTGAGGTGTATGTGGGATGGCTTGGATTTATTCTTCTAATTGAATTAATCAGATGATCTACATGTTTTCTGACTTATCAATTGGTGATCTTTATAAAAATCTTGCTTCATTAAAGGGACCTGGAGAGATTAAAGAAGAGATTGATATCAGAATGGAGAACTCCAAGATAAAGACTAGGACCAGGGCAGACTTCAGGGGCTTATCAAGACATGACTACATAACCAAAGGGTGGAGCCTGGACAAAATATTTACTTGTCTGGATAAGCCTCAGTGTTTACATTGGCCAATTGATCCCTTTTCATTCCCTTCTGGCCTCTAGGAGACCAACATCCAATAAACTTGAGTTGTTGGCAGTTCTGCTTTGTTCATTGTTTATATCCTGAACTAGTCTGATACACTTGAGTTATTTATTCCTCTTGATCTCCCATCCAACGCCTAATTCTAGTTCAGAAAAGCCCCTGGGACTTTACTCAGGCACTAGTTTAATTAGTGCCAGGTTTTTCCCAGCACTCATGAAAGGGAATCAGACATTGCTTTGATCAATATCTTTTTGGCAATGGTATGCTTCCCCCCCCCCCCCACTCTCCTCATGTCCTGGTATCCTGTGCTCTCAGGATGTCCAGATATATGTAGTCTTCTTGAGGTTTCTTTGCTAATATCCAACTTCAGACCTTCCCATTCCTTACCTGGATGAGCCAGTGTGGTAACTGGAAGACAATCTGCCCTAATGACTTTGCTACTTCAGGGTTTCACCACTTGAGTGGTGTTATCTTCATATGATCCTTGAAATTTTTAATGTTGAAATGGTTTTTATTAAATATTTCTATCAATGACATCACCTATATATTCTAGTGTACAAAATAAGCGTATGTATGTATCATATAAAAATGAAAACAAACAATAATGAGTCTCAGGTAACCAGGGCCAGCCTATGCTTGAGCTGCCAGCAGTGGCAGCAGCAGAGGTGTGATAGGGACATCACCTTCCCCTGATTGCCTTTTTCCCCTGAGGGCTCCTGGACTGTGAGAGGGGGCAGGTCAGGCTGAGGGACCCTCCCCCTTCCAGTGCATGAATTTTCATGCACCAGGCCTCTTATTTCTCATAAAAGCCAATATGTTCAGTTTACAAAACTTCATTCTAACTTTTCTGTATTTTCCTGTTCCATCTGAAAAATTGAGTGTGAAAAATTGTGACTTTGAAATTTGTAGCTCAAATGTGGTTTTAAAAAACTTTATATGATGTGTCTGCAGTTTGTCTGAAATCTTTGTATATCATATGGTTACATTATATTTCTTAATTTTTATCTGGAAACATTTGTAAAATAAACTATGTTCTCAAGCTTATTCATTCCTTAGGTAATTGATTGCTGGTACACAAATACATGTTTTACTAACAAACAATAGAATTTGGTATGAATAATGTTAAAAAATCAAAGTAAAGCCATCATTTTAAAATGGCTAAGAAAGAAAAACAAGTTATCACTAAGATTCCACAGAATCTTTATCTTATCTATGCTTATTAAATATAAAAAATGCAAGGCCATATAATTCTTTACTCAGAGGTTAAAAAAATTGAGATATTTTAGGGGACAGGACCAGTTGAAAGCAAATCTGCAAAGAATAAAGCACAGCACCTCCCTGGATAGGCCTGGGAGAAGTAGGAAAGAGAAAATAATGTTTGCATCATTGTTTTACTTTTTAAAACATATTTTATTGATTTTTTACAGAGTAAGGGAGAGGGATAGAAAATCATAAACATTGCTGAGAGAGAAACATCAATCAGCTGCCTCCTGCACACCCTCTACTGGGGATGTGCCTGCAATCAAGGTACATGCCCTTGACCAGAATCAAACCTGGGACCTTTCAGTCTGCAGGCCGACCCTCTATCCACTGAGCCAAACTGGTTTTGGCTGCATCATTGTTGAGTTTTAAAAATTCTTTAGTTTTTAACAAAATACCAAATTATTGAACCCTTCTCAAATACCATAGTTTTAATTTTAAACCATTAGTGGGGTTGACTTCTCAACTGTGACAAAAATAAACACCTGGCAATCATGGAAGTGTTTTTAGAAGATACATTGTTCCATTTTTCTATATTTATAAAAGGAGAAACTGAAGTTGATCAATAATATTCAAATGTGTACCGTGGAAAACTATGAGCTATATGGAGTGACAGCAGAGTTCCTCAGTAAATGGAAAAGGTGGTAACAAGGTGAGGGGTGGGGGCTGTTCTCCCCTTTTCTTTCTACCAGATGAACTTTGCTTTTATATATTCATTTTCCAACTGTATTTCTTTAGGTTTTGCAGAAATGTGTGCATGCATGAGAGAATTGTGTTTACAACCATTCACTTAAATTATTGCTAAGGTCTTTTCAGTTTTCTATGACCATTAATGATAATATATATTGCATACGACACACACATACATATATCAACACACTTTGTTATATATAACCTTTCCCCAATATAACTCAAAGTACCCAGTTATATAAATATGTATATATTAAAATTGAAAACCATTAACAATAAAGCTAATAATGTCATAATAATGTCAAGGTATGTTGATTAGAGAGGAAATTAAATATTCAACAAATAAACAATGGATAGGGGAAGTTACTGAAAAAATGTATAAAAACCTAGCCTGAGTTTCCTTAGTACCCAAAGCATGAGAGGGTACTAGTCTTTTATAAGAGAAAACATTAGGAGGAAGAAACTTTTCCTATCCTAAACTATGATAATAATTTGCTATACATGGCTTTATATGATGACACAGTGGGCAAATTCCCTGACTAAACTTTTACAAAAATAATAGAGAAATTTTAAATATCGTGGCATCTTATCTTTATCATGAGTAAAAACCAGGGAGGTAGTGCTAAGCCATCACTCTGTGGGGGCCACTTTGTTAGGAGGCGGGAGCTGTAAGCTTTATTTTTTATTGGAGTTGACTTGAGGATGAGACTACAGGAACTGTGTGCTCTCAGTGGTTCGCGGGATCTGGGCCAGAGACGGCATCGGCTCTCAGGTAGCACCTGAGTGATTCAGGTATAAGCTTCTGGGTGCAGTGAAAAGAGTGAGGCCTACTTAAGAGGCTCTTTACACCTCTTCCACGAAGCCAGATAAAAGTGTCTCTCCCTGTTACTCGTCAATAAAAACAAAAGAGAAAGAAAATGAGAAAGGGCCATGGCTTTGTTGTACCTTTTTCTCAGTTTGAAGAAAAAAAAAAAAAAAGCTGGTTTCCCTGACTCTGTCATTACTGAGCAGTGTGTCAGAACCTGGTAATTATTTTCGATTTCACTAGTAATATATAAGCATACTCTACCCCTGATGCTACATTAGTACTATGGTTTGATTTAATTATTTTTTAACTCATATAGATTAGCCAGCTTACATTTTGCAGGGATAATTTGTGTTAGTGTGCATTTCTTTGTTCCTTAAAAGGAGCATATTCTATTATTTCTTGCTACATAAGCAGATTACTCCCAAACACTGGATCAGAACAAGAATTTTATTATATCTCACAAGTAGGTAGCTAAGAGATTTCGGTCGGGATTGCCTGGGTGGTTTTATGCTCAGTATAGTATAGACCAGTGGTGGGCAAACTGTGGCTCATGAGCCACATACGGATTGTGAGCCATGATTTGCTTCTCTGTTGACTAATGAGTTTGCCAACCATTGGTATAGACTGTGGCTCTAGGCTTTCAGGTGGGCTGGACTGCAGGGTTCAAGGTGGCTTCACATTCACCTCTGGCACTTTTCAGGGGTGACTAGAAGTCGGGGCTCAGTTAGGACTGTTCACCAGACTCTTCAGCCTGATGGCCTCAGAGCAGTTGGAATTCTTAAATGGTAGCTGGTTTCAACTAGAGCAAGTTTTCCAAGAGACCTAGTCAAGACTCCAAGGCTTTGCATGATAGACTTGGAAATCCTAACACGTTGCTTTTCCTGGATTCGATTAGTCCAGAAAATCACTAAGGCAGATTTAGATTCATGGGGAATCTCAATAAGAGGATAGCTAAGAATTGGATTGAAGGTCATGTTTAATATACCACAGGCTAATACATTTTTTCTTACTTGTATACTTCCTGTATAAATTATCTGCTCAACATCATCATCTATTGGTTTGAGTAGAACATTAACATGGCTTTATGACAGTAAGAAAAGGTAGATATAATTTAGTAACTTGTATAAAATTACTAAATGTTCCTTAGTAAACTTGAAAAATTATAATTCCTTCAATTGTAGGCTTAAATAAAAACAGCTTAAAGTAATATATATACATATATACATATTATATATTATATCCTCATCTTCTATTTTTATTATTTTTCTCTTTTAGTTAAATAAATGATAAAAAGGAGATGCCAAATTCTCATTCACAAGTTTAGTTGTAGTCATATTAAATAAATACTACAGAAAAATTGACATAGAAAAGAGGAGATGGGCTAGCCATTTGCCTATTTGCCTTCAGCCTCCATTTCTACCAGTTGATGCTCTTCTATGTATATAGATTTTCCATACCCTACAGATTACCTTTACAGGTTATTAATCAGCAAGATTCCAGTTTGGTCTTACAAATAGGAGCTCCTGGCAAGAGACTGAGAAATGAAAGAGAGGAAAAGAGACTCATTTTTTGTTTTCAGCTTCAGGGCCTCTATCCACAGCAGCAGAAAGCCGTGAAGTCCAGCATCTTCTGGCCATTCCAGTAGCCTTAGTACAGAACTCTGCCTTGGATCCAGCATTGGTGCCTCCTCAGGTATCCCAGCACCCACCACGTGGAGTTCCCCTTAGCTATACCAGCACTTGTCAGCAGAGCCCCTTGGAACCAGCTGAGTGGTACCTCCTCAGCAGTCCCAGCACCGTTCTGTAGGTCCCAGTGTATTTCCCAATGAGTGTGTTCAAGACTCCTCGTCCCAGCTGTCCAAGCACCTACAGCAGGGCCCTCATCCATGGTCTCAATCGGACTGAGGGACCCTATGCTTAGTGTTTCTTATTGAGGCACTCTAGAAATAAAATGGCAAATGAGTCCTGGGTTCTATCACCTTCTCCTCCCTTTTGATTCCCTGGCAGTGGGTGTAGTAGCTGCTTCCTGCAGGTATCCATAATTAGGTTAATTCACTTCCACTTTTTGTTCTTTCAGCGTTCCTCTTGCCATGGATACAAAGACCTCATGTTGTTTCTATTTTTTTCTTGCTGGACCCTGAGTGCTACAGTAGGTGCTGGGTTGCCGCTAGTCATTTGCAGAGATGGATAAAATGTTCACTAAGGAAAAATGTTCAGATCAGCGAAGCTCGTGTGACAGAAAGGTGAGCAGGCCATTCATCAAATGTTGGCTTTGTGTTTATAGAATAAGTTGTATTTTTCAAGGAAAGGCTGCATTGTCATAAAACAGAAACAAACATTATTGAGAGTAGTGTGTGTGTGTGTGTGTGTGTGTGTGTGTGTGTGTGTGTGTGTGTCAAATTGAATTTTATATCAGCAGCAGTCATAGGAATAGGTCTATTGGTCATTCTGTCATTAGAAGTTCACAGACAAGCTTTCAAAAAAGAAAAAGTGCTTATTATTAGGAAAAAGGCTTATGATGAAAATCATTTCATGCTTCTTGGCTTGATAAAAACCTAATAGATTCTGGCTTTGTTGCTTTTTGAAGCCGTGAACTTTGCCGGAGTGTTCATGCTTTAGAATTATCTCTGCAGGCTGTGGGGTGAAAAAAGACACAGGCAAATTTTTTTGGAACGAAAGAATCAGCAAAGAGGAATGCTTATTTGTTATGCCTTGACTCTTATATTCACTTGTCAGCTCTGAAAAATTTGTGCCAAGTAAAATCTTATTTGACGTTAAGATCTAGTAACAATTTGTTAGTTAATTTTTGGTTTTAAATATACTATGCTAAACAATAATTAAAACATTAGGATAAAAATGTTTTGGATAATGGAAATTAAGTGGAAAACCTTAAAATTAAACATTTAATTTGGCATCACTGTAATTATATTTTATGTTCACTAGACAAAAATGATTTGGAATACATATATCTGTGCAAACATAAAATGGCCCTGATTTATTTTTTAGCACTGTAAACCTGGTTGTTAGATAATTATCTTTCTATTTTTAGAGTACCATTTAATTATTGTTAGTCCAAGTCCTACATGTCCTTCTTTTATTATTAAGTCATTTTGGGATACAAAAGACTAGCCTCTATCAAACTAAGAGCTTATTTATTAAAGCTAGTTGGGGCTTATTTAGAATATCACTTCATGTGACTATCTCTGTGAGCTTGTAAAACAAATAAATGCTTGAAATTAATAACCAAACTAGATCAGGAGTAAGCTATTCAAATATTCACAGAATGAGATCTTGGGATGTATCTAGACTAAAGAATGTAGGCATTTGCTAGCTCTCAAAGTAGGAATCTAAAGATAATTTAGGAAAGTGATTGTTCCACTCATTTACAGTGAGCCTCTTTAACCCTCTAATATAGCACTGAATATAATCAGAAGGTGGAAGGATAAACATCAGAGTCTCATATATTTCCCTGGATCTCTGTCTGTCTGTCTATTTGTCTCCGTTTCTTTCCCCCATCTTATATTTGCAGGCAGCCTCCTTCACTTTGGTCTAGAACTGATAGATGGTGTAATTTAACTGTCACTTCTTGGTTAGTCTTTCCAGACCTTTTGACTGAAAGGAATGGAGAGGGAGAGAGAAAAACATCAATGATGAGAGAGAATTGTTGATTGGCTGCCTCCTGCACACTCCACCCTGGGGATCGAGCCCACAACCTGGGCCTGTGCTCTGACTGGGAATTGAACCATGACCTCCTGGTGTTTAGGTCAACCACTGAGTCATGCCAGCTGTGCATTGGCATTTTTTTTTTAACAAAAGCCAGCATTTATGTAAACTACCTATATGGCAGATTTGCAGTAGATTCACAAACTACCTAGAACATCTTCACAGACTTCTGTTGATTTGTTGCACATTAATTTTGGTCTGTTAATCCAATTATTTCTTTCTCAATTTTCAAGGGAAAATAAAATTTATTCAACATCCTATATATGAAGAGGTGATATGCAAAATAACCCTCACACTATAATGCTGTCACAAGATGGCAGTGCACACAGCAGGGGCAGGGCCAGTTGCTGCTCTGCCTGGCTTCCACCAGGGTGACCAGGCTGGCAGAGGAGGGCAGTTGGGGACCATCAGGCCAGCAGGGGAGGGCAGTTAGGGGTGAGATCACGCCAGCAAGGAGGGTAGTTGGGGTTATCGAGCTGGGAGGGGAGGGCAGTTAGGGGCAATTGGGCTGACAGGGGAGCAGTTAGGGGGTGACCAAGCTGGCAGGCAGAAGCAGTTAGGGGCAATCAGGCAGGCAGGCAGGTAAGCAGTTAGGAGCCAGCAGTCCCAGATTCTAGTACAGGGAAAATGGGACATAACAAAATTAATTAGCCACATACGTAGCATATTTAACTATTGTAAGTGGTATGGAAAAAATAAGGCAGAGGAAATGCAACAAGAAATATGTGTTGAGTTATTAATTTTAAATAGGAGGCCAGGCAATTCCCCATTAATCAAGTGACATTTTTAAAAATATCTGAGATGTTGATGAAATATCTAGTGAATGGGAAAACAGCAAGTGTAAAAGTCCTGAGGAAGGAATGTGCCCTGTGTGGTCAAGGAACAGCAAGTAACCAGAGTGGCTGGAGTCCTATGAAGAAGGAAGAAGACCCCACACAGGCAACAAGGCCAGATGCTATTGAGTAGGGCCATATAGGCCATGTGACTTTGGCTTTTACTTGGCTGAGAAGTCACGGTCTTGAACACGGATGAATACTATGACCTGAGTGGTATGTTCTGACTGACGGAGAAGAGTGCTGAGCTGTACTGTGTTTGTTGATAGGTAAAGTAAAATTAGAAATAATAATTACTGTTGAATTTGGCAATAGGAAGTCATAAATGACCTCAACAAGAGCATTTCTGGTGGGATGGGGGGTGGGCAAAAATGATCTCATGGTGTAAAAAGAAAGGAATAAAGTATTTGTAGATAAGGAAAGAAGTTTTTTGTTTGTTTGTTTTTGTATGTCTGTTTTGGCTGCAAAGGGAAGGGTACAATGAAGTGAAACAAAATCAAGACAGGTTTGGTTGAATTTTTGTTTAAGATGTCCAAAGTATCAGCATGTTTTTATGCTTATGGAAAAGATGCAATAGAGGGGAATACATTTATAATGTAGGAAAGATGAAGAGTGTTTTTGATCCATTTTCCCTATATAGGTCAGCAGGAATGGGACCTACATACATGTAGAAGTGGGGACTTGGCTGGCTGTGCTATAAGCTCATCCATACTAATTTATAATAATAAAAGCATTATATGCTAATTAGACAGGTCATCCTTTTAGATGAAGCCAAGGCTGCAAGGGAAGCCCAGGTCGCAGGTGCCAGAGGGAAGCCGTTGCAGGCAGCGGAGGGTAGGAAGGCCTACTTTTGCACAAATTTCATGCATTAGGCCTCTAGTAGGAAAGAAATCTAAATACATGGCTCCAAATACTTCAAGGCATGTGTTGTGAACAGGTAGAAGTTCTCTCTGATGAACTTTTGAAAATTGTTAATAAAATATGAAGCAAGATCAACAGCTTTCTGTATTAGAACAAGCAGGTAGGATGTTAGAATTCACCAATGTATGGTTCATTAGTTAGTAGGAAAAAGTTTTGTAGTATTTAGAAAGTTAAGGAGGCATGTAAGAAAGTGATTTGACTTCTTGTCATTTATCCAGTGAATATAGAAAGAGAAAGTTAGCAGAGAGGCAGGTCAGGTAAGGGGCAGTGAAAAGGTCAGAGGATTAGTAGATTGCTGGTCCTATAGGTGAAAGGATTGCCATGAAATATTAATTCATATTAGAATTCATCTTCATTTTAAGAATTTTCCTTTGTTCCCATTATGGTTTCCTATTTATCCTGGGTTTCTATAAATGTCTCCCTCTATAAAAACTCCCTATGATTTAATCATGATTGCTTTCTCTGTGTAAAATAATCCTATCTAGTAAAAGAGTAATATGTTATTTGACCATCACTCCAACCCACAAGATGGTTTCCCCCATGTGGTCATAGATGGCTGCCTCCATGTGGGCACAAGATGGCCACCACAGGATGGCCAGCAGAGGAGGGTAGTTGGGAGGGGACCAGGCCTGCAAGGGAGGGCAGTTCGGGGTAAACAGGCTGCAGGGGAGCAGTTAGGCATCAATCAGGCTGGCAGGGGAGTGTTTAGGGGTGATAAGGCTGGCAGGCAGAAGCGATTAGGGGCAATGAGGAAGGCAGGCAGGCAAGCAGTTGGGAGCCAGAAGTCCTGGATTGTGAAAGGGATGTCCGACTGCTCGTTTAGGCTCAAGGGGTCCCAGATTGGAGAGGGTGCAGACTGGGCTGAGGGACATACCTTCCCATGCACAAATTTCATCCACTGGGCCTCTAGTATTTTTATAATCAAATATATCTGCTCAATAAAAGTTGGAAAAAATAAAAAAGAATATGAAAATAAGTATAAAGATTCTTACCATTTAAACACAGTACTAGTAATTTTTAAATATGTCATCCCAATCTTGGTTCCTTCTCTAATTTGATTAAACATAATAGTAATCATTATATCCATTTAATTTTGTACCATATTTAATTTTTTTATTCTACCATAGTCTCATAAGTATAATTCATGGTGTTTATAGTTTTATCAAGATTATCTTTACTGACTGCATAAAATTCCAATAGAGGTATGTTGAATAATTTACTCACTTTTGTCCACATTATAGGATATTTTACTTGGCTCCTATGTCTTTATGCATAATTTAAAAAATTATTAGTTGGATTTTCTAAGTTTATTCTTTCCTATTTCAAATAGGATAATTCAAATTCTGCAAATCAGTTTTCAGACATCTTTGTTCTCTTTATATGAATCCTTTCAGAATTTCCACATAATATTTTAATTACTTTCACAGAGGATTTAAGTAAAACAGCCTGATTTTTAGAGTTTCAGTATCTGAGCTCTTGTTTATATTACTTTACTCTCACTTTTCAATATGATGCTATATTTTTTATGGTGCTCCACCATGACCACAGCCATAAATTCACTCAATGAACCTATAGTTTTATTAAGATAATAATTTATTTTAAGTACTTAGCTCAGTGAATAAATATTTTATATATATGGACCAATATTTTCTTTTGAAAGTTTCCAGGACTACTTAGAATATTGTCAATAAATGACTCATTTATATTAAAAAACACACAAAACATTCAAGTTAGCAGGTCGCTTTGAGCTTATAAGGGTAAAAAATGCTTTCAGATTCCAGGGTGCTGGAGAGACAGCATGAGGAAGTCAGGCAGAAAAGCAACCTGTGCAGCCAAGGAGCAAGACTTTTCGGTATTGGGACCTCATTATGGATGTCACAGGAGCTCGGGTCACCTGGTGGTAATTCTTGTAGTTGTTCCCTCAGAAGATCTTCAAGGCCTTTCACATTAGTGTTTTCAGGGACATTGGTTACTCTGCATGTAGTCACTGACAGTATGGACATCAGGGCAATATTCTTGGGCTTTGGCTTCTGTCTGTTACTTCCAGATGGAGGATATTGGGCAAATTCATTAATCTCTTTGTATCTCAGTTTTCTTATCTGCCAAGTGGAGACAATAATATTTTTTTTACCCCATAGCACTATTGTGCTGGTGAGAAGAGGTAACAGGTGTAAAGTACTTAACACTGCCTGTGCCCAGTAATTGTTAGCTACTATTAATTACTGCAAGTCTAAATTAATCTACATTAGACAATCATAAAAATATCTTTCTGCCTTTCTCTTTTATGCCATGGAATCATTTTTCCCACCCCTACTCCACCAGAAAGGCTCTTATTGCGGTCACCTATGACTTCCTATTGCCAAAGTCAACAGTAAATTATTATTTCCAATTTTACTTGACCTATCAACAAATACAGTACAGCTTATTACTCTCTTCTCCTTCAAACAGTCAGACCATACCATTCAGATCATGCCAATCATAAATACAATTATAAAAATGAAATTGGAATGGCAATACGACCTATAATTTAGATTAGAAAACATTTGTGGGAATAAAGAGAAATACTACAGGAAATAAAAGAGAAAACTCAATAAGAAAACATAACATTTACATATTTATATGGTTTTAGCAGCAGCTCTGAGGCTATGAAGCAAAAATAGAGCAAATTACAAGAAAAGTTGATTTTACAATTTTAAAATTATAGTTGGAAATTTTATCATACCCAGAGCAGAAATTATAACCAAATGTGTAAATTATACAGTATACTTGAACAATGAAGTTTTAAAACTTCATCTAACAGATATAAAGGGACTCAGAAATTTCATGTGTAAATTTAGTAATTTGTTCCTTAATTTCAGATTTTCAATTTTTTAAGTAAGAACAATAAAATTGAACTATATATTCTATCTAATAAAAGAGTAATATGCAAATTTGACCATACCTATGCTACACCCACAGTCATACCCACCAGCCAATCAGGAGCAGATTATACAAATAAATCCCAACCAAGATGGCTGCCACCACTGAGAGCAGGAGGAAGGCTTGGGTTTCCCCGGCAAGAGAGGAAGCCAAGCTTTCCACCTGCCTTTGCCGGCCTAGACCTGGAGGCTCCAGTGTTTCAAACAGAAACGGTTGCTGCCACAGAGCAAGCAAAAGGCTTGGCTCCGCTCCAGGCTACAAAGTTTCAATTGTAGATATAAATTAATCCCAGATCCCAGAACCTCCACTTGGGTTGCTGGGGGATGTGGCCAGCCTGCAAACCACCACAGGCCCCTCCCCTAGGCCGCTCCTTGCCCCAAGGGAACCCCCACCCTGACCTAGGACACTCTTCAGGGCAAACCAGCTGCCCCTCCCCCCATGCACCAGGCCTCTGTCCTATCTAATAAAAAAGTAATTTGCAGATTGACCATCACTCCAACACACAAGAGGGCTGCCTCCATGTGGTCAAAGATCCTGCCCCCATGTGGACACAAGATGGCCACCACAAGATGGCCAGCAGTGGAGGGCCATTGGGAGATTCCAGGCCCTGCAAGGGAGGGCAGTTGTGGGCGATCAGGCCACCAGGGGAGGGCAGTTGGGAGGGATCAGGCCTGCAAAGGAGGGCAGTTGGGGGCGATCAAGCCTGCAGGGGAGGGCAGTTAGGAGTGACCAGGCTGGCAGAGGAGGGAAGTTAGGGGGCAAACAGGCTGGCAGGGGAGCAGTTAGACATCAATTAGGCTGGCAGCGTAGTGGTTAGTGGGTAATCAGGCTGGCAGGCAGAGTGGTTAAGGAAAATCAGGGAGGTAGGCAGGTGAGCAGTGTGGAGCCAGCAGTCCTGGATTGTAAGAAGGATGTCTGATTGTCCGTTTAGACGGGCAGTCAGATATCCTTTGAGGGGTCCCAGATGTGGGTGCAGTCTGGGCTAAGGGACATCCCCCATCCCTCATGAATGAATTTCATGCACCAGGCCTCTAGTATGTATGTATATCTGTATTTTTACATAGTGGTTTTAAGCATTTAAAATTTTTGTTCAAATAAAAGGAATTTACATTGACTATTTCACATTGTCAATGTGTGGCCATGTATTTATACCCTACATGTGTAATCACAATGCCAATTACCCTGGTTTTCCCTGGCCTGAGAGAGTTTAGTTTTAAAATGGGGCCATCCTTGGCAAACCCAGCTTGATGGATAATCCCCCTTTGTTTTGTATTCATTCATTTGAGCAGCTGTGTTTTCCTGTTATTCATGCCTTTGAGTAGCCTCAACAATTCTTATTATTCACTATACTTTTTTTTCATCAGTAAGTAATATGAATATCTCTGAAGACTGTATGGCCAAGTAGATGGTAGGGTTGACAAATTATACCTTTCAGTGTTCTACTGAGAGTATTATCCTTGCTTATATCTTACTAGAGGCCCAATGCATGAAATTTATGCACTCAGGGAGGGGTGTCTCTCAGCCTGGACTGCACCCTCTCGCAGTCCAGGAGCCCTCAGGGGATGTGTGACTGATGGCTTAGGCCTGCTCAGGAGGTGGGCCTAAGCCATCAGTTGGACATCCTTAGCACTTCTACAGAGATGGGAAAGGCTCTCACCACTGCTGCTGCGCTAGCCAGCCATGAGCCCAGCTTCTGGTTGAGTGGTGCATCTCCTCCTATCCCCCACCCCGTGGGAGGATGCTGACCACCAGGGGACAGCTCCTGTATTGAGCATTTGCCTCCTAGTGGTCAGTGCATGTCCTAGCGACTGGTCAGTCTGTTATTCTGTCGATTTGTATATTAGCCTTTCATTATATAGGATTACCCTTCTCCCTTTAAGCTGCAGTCACCCGCAGTTGGAAACTCCAAGTCCCTCAGTCAGTTTCCTTTCTTACACAGGAAAATTTTGGTCTCTCTTAGTTTCCTTCTTCAGACTTCTTTTGCACTTCATCAATACATGACACTATCTTCAAATAAGTGAAATTTTGAAGATTTAATTATCTCTCAGAAAGGAAGTAATATTTTACTTCCCAATTTCCAGAACAGTGAGGCATTACTACTAATAAAATATCCTTGTTTAGCTAAGTAATATATGTACATACATGTATACCTACCTACCTCTACCTATCTCTCTGACTATACATTCAGATATGAACACACATTAGTACTTTTCAAGTTTTTGCTTTGATAAACAGTTCACACTTTGCACACAATTTTCAGTTTACAAAATTGACCACAAACACCCACTCTGATTTCCTGAACCATTAAAGATTAGATGTAATAAACTGTTGAGAATTTAAGGAAAACTCTTGATTTACACATTGGATGATGTGGCATAATATGTGTTCCTTTTCTTAGTCTTATCAGTTTCAACCAACCTTTTCCCGTGCGCCTTCCCACAGTAATTACTTGTGCATGAACAATCTATTCTCTCTCTTTTTTAACGAGATTTGCAATTTTATTAAGAAAACAAAAAATAACCTATAAAAAAAAGGAAAGTTCCATTTCTGCGCGCAGCATTTAAGGCAGGAAGGTCAGCTCCAAGTCTGCGCCCTCTCCGCCTGCTAGGCCTCCTGCTGCTGGATGAAGGGGTTGGGAATGGCCTCCATGCCATCCTGCGGGCAGATGAGCACCACTGAGGTGCCCCTGCACACCCCCAAGCCCAGCTGGAAAGTGTCCTCTGTAAGCTTGTATTGGTCATCAGGGTCTCTCATTGGATGGTGCCATCAAGCACAAGGTTGAGGAGTGGGTCAAACCCTTTCAGGATTCCACTGGCTTCGCGGCCTCCCTGAAACTTCACCTGGATCGTCTTGTTGATGTACTTGGATAGGTCCAAGATGCTCTCCTTATTCTTCTTCTCTTTGTCCAACATCTTGCCGCACCGCTCCGCTCCCAGTCTGGTCTCATTTAATAGAGACTCATCATTCATATTTATCCTCTGTCAAGAAGTCCGTTTGCCAGATGATACATAAATGACTCATTCACACCAGTGTTCTAAGTTCAAACCAAGGAAGACTGTGGGTATATACAAAATGTTTGTCAGAGGGATTTTTTTCTCTCTTGGCAAAGCCTATTGGGAATCTTGTAATTATTTCTATCCAGTAGCAGTGGGGAAAATGTTGAATGAAAAGATTGGTTACCATATAATAGAGTAATTTTTCAATTATCCTCTTTAGAAAAGTGAAAAGAACATTATCATGTTGAACAATCAATTAAGCTAAAATAGCAATTAAAAGTCCTCCATGAGCCAAACCCGTTTGGCTCAGTGGATAGAGCGTCAGCCTGCGGACTGAAAGGTCCCAGGTTCGATTCTGGTCAAGGGCATGTACCTTGGCTGCGGGTACATCTCCAGTAGGGGGTGTGCAAGAGGCACCTGATCGATGTTTTTCTCCCATCGATGTTTCTGACTTTCTATCCCTTTCCCTTCCTCTCTGTGAAAAATCGATAAAATATATATATTTTTAAAAAGTCCTCAGTGATTTTTCTTCTTCCTCCTTTACAATATTCCTTAAGCATTTTTGTCAGTAGCCACTCATTACTCTTGCTAAAATCAACAGAATTGGCACAGATGTGAAAAATAAAACGGATAAGAATTACCCTTTTAAGCAGCTATTTGGTGTTAGCTGGGGATTTATGGTATTTAATTTAATCTTTACAGTAATTTTTGTTTCCAAAAAAGCTCCATTGAGATATAATTCACATACCATTACAACAACTATTTAAAGTAAATACTTTACACTCTGTTGACGAGAAAAGTGACGCCCAGACCAGTGAATTCATTTGTAAGCTTTGCTTTGAACCCATATCTGTCTTAACTTCAAAGCCTATCTTCTTCCGACTGCACCCCGGGCCTCCTTGGTCACTCTTATCCCAAGAAATAACGTCAATAGCTGCTAAAGTGTTCTCTGAAGAGTAAGAAAGAGGAGATAGTCCTTTTATGATAGGATATATGATTCTAGAGCCTTGGTTGGCAAATTGCGGCTTGCGAGTCACATGCGGCTCTTTGGCCCCTTGAGTGTGGCTCTTCCTCAAAATAACATAGCCTGGGCGAGTCTATCTTGAAGAAGTGGTGTTCAAAGAAGTTTAAGTTTAAAAAAATTGGCTCTCAAAAGAAATTTAAATCATTGTACTGTTGATATTTGGCTCTGTTGACTAATAAGTTTGCCGACCACTGTTCTAGGGGATCCATGAGGCTGGAGACCAGTGAGTTAAATATTTCATTATTTTTGCTTCAAAGTCTCAAAATCTAAGCTACTATTGCTTGTG
Organism: Antrozous pallidus; assembly: GCA_027563665.1. Lineage (NCBI taxonomy): Eukaryota > Metazoa > Chordata > Mammalia > Chiroptera > Vespertilionidae > Antrozous > Antrozous pallidus. The sequence continues at coordinate 71,589,871 of CM050521.1, read as the reverse complement.
ACATGAAATAGCATCAGAGTTTTAAAAGATCATATTTTACTCTCATAAAATTCGTGGAATGGGTAGAGCTAGTTATTCCCATATCCTCCTTCTTAAGAAGTTCTGATCAGAAGATGATAGTTTGATTTCTGAATATGCTACCTTGGGCGATTCATTTAGTCTTTCTGAAGCTCACTTTGTCATCTGTAAAGTGAGCCTTATTCATCTTCATAATAATGCTTTTTTGCTTTTCTCCATGAGCACTTATACTTGTAGTCATTTCCCTTGGGTCTGAAGGCTAACGGTTTCCAACTTCATGAACCAGGACTGGCTACATAATTTGCAGTGCTCAGTACAAAATGAAAATTTTGAACTTCTTCTTAACCACAGTATTAAGTATTTCAAGATGGCAACAGCAAACCATCATACCAAGCATAAAGCCTCTGTGAGAATGCGACCCTGTGTGACTGCATAGATCACATGTTCATGTTGCCGGCCCTGCTGTGAACTTGGTGAAGATCTCCTGGGATCACGAAAGAGGCTTGATGCTTGCCGGCAATCAGCCCAGAGCCTAATCCCAAATCTCACTTACTTTGGACGGAAGGGCTAACCTATGCGGAGGAAGCGCAGTATAGGTTTCAAAAGCTTGTTTTCTAGAGTCAGGTATCTCTGAATTCAGGCCATGGCTCTGCTGCTTAACACCTATACAATCCTGAGCAAATAAATCCCTTAAACCTGATTTTTTTTACCTTTAAAAGGGGGATTATGATAGAACAAACTGTTTAGAATTGTTGCAAATTATAAATGAGAAAATTTCTGCATGGCACTGGGGATATAGGAAGCACTCACTAAATAATAGCCCTTAAAATGGATATTTTTTCTTATTTTACAGCCCTGAAATGTTCCTTTTGTGAATCTGGTTAGAGTCCTGACATATTCCCTTCCACAGTGAGGTTTCTGGGAAGGTTCTTTGGCTACATTATTAGGCAGGACATAAAATAATTTCTGATCTACTGTTTATCTGTTTCTGATTTGTGCTAATATGTTATCCTGCACAATTATTATAATTTTCCCAAATTTCAGTTATGCCAGTGATGGGAAGATTCTGAGTATGAAGGAAGTGATAGACAGTTTGACATGCTGATATTAACAAGATAGCATATTGACAGAATGTTTTGAGTTACCAAGATTGGAGGCATCATCCAAATTATTGTTAATACACCAGGGTCCCTGGAGACTCTTATAAAGCCTTAAAAATAAAGATAAGTGACTTCTGTCATTTTTCCTGTTAGGTATTTTAAATCTTTAGTGATAATGACCAGTGATAAACTGGCGGTGGGTACATACACTACCAATCAGAGATTGCCACTTGCCCATCAGAAAATGCCCTAGAGCAGTAGTTGGCAAACTGAGGCTCACATACAGCCCCTTGAGTGTGGCTCTTCCACAAAATAATATGACCTGGGTGAGTCTATTTTGAAGAAGTGGCGTTAGAAGAAGTTTTAGTTTAAGAATTTTGGCTCTCAAAAGAAATTTCAATCGTGTACTGTTGATATTTGGCTCTGTTGACTAATGAGTTTGCCGACCACTGCCCTAGAGTAACATGCAGTGAGACCATACACACCATGATAACATCCAGTAAAATCACATCAGGGGAGCATCATCAGTTGGTTAAAGTTCCTTTGTGATCCACTCAGGCAATTACAGATACAAGGGAATGCCAACCTATTTGGTTAGGTTTGGCCTTCAGGAAATGAAGGAGTCCACTTATCCAATAATTGCTCTTCTGACATTTTAGCATTTGCTGTCACCTGTAAGAGTTAGAGCCTGTGTCAGGAGAGCATGGCTCAGTGGTTGAGCATCAGCCTCTGAACCAGGAGGTTACAGTTCCATTCCTGGTCAGGGCACATACCTGGGTTGCAGGCTCCATCCCCAGTCGGGGGCCTGCAGGAGGCAGTAGATGTTTATATCGCTCTCTCTCCCTCTTACTTCCTCTCTGGAAAAAAAAAAACCCACATATTTTTTTAAAAAGTTATAGCCAGCATGGAAGTACTTTTAATATTACATAGGTCAAGAGTGAAAAACAGTACACATCATAGAAACATAAAGGAGATCTGAGGTAGTCAAGGACTATTTGGAAAATACTTCAAACCTACTGTATAGCTAAAAATAGCAATTTTCACTATATATTAACTGCCATAAATATGACTTCAAAAGAATACACTTTAAGGAAATAATTCTATTAAACAGTATTGCTTTCCTGGTTATTATTTTGTAAACTCACACCCTTCCCTCCTCCCCAAAATTCTGAGATTTTGTGCTAATTTGTACACTTAGTGAATGTTCTGTTATTTAAGGCCTAGTTTAAACAGTAAACTACATGAAAAGCCAAATTCTATTCATTTTTATGGAAATATTAATGAATCATGTATAATCAGAATAAGTTTGTTGTAAAAGGCATATTGTCAAGAATGGTGTCCCCAATTAAGTGAGTAGTAGACTGCTCTTTTCCCACTTGCTCATTCCAACAAAGACTGACTCATGCTTCTTTAGACAAAGTTTTAAACTTTTCTATTTAGGACAGCATTTGTCACTGAGTATAAAGTTAATTGGAAGAAACACAGGGAAATGATAAATGTGGTTGGCTATTTGCACCTTTGTTAACAAGCACTGCCCTTCACAGGTGGGCCTTCTGGTCAAGGGCTTTCTCTTAGACGAGCTCTCTCTGTATTCATAGGGGAAAAAATCAGATTTAGGATGAGGTCCTATGAGGTGTGATTGTGTGTGTGTGTGTGTGTGTGTGTGTGTGTGTGTGTGTGTGTACATAAAAAGATTGAGAGAAGAAGGCTAGTGGGAGCAGCCAGGGAAAGAAATTAACATGGGGGTTTTCAAAATGTGGTGCTCAATACATGGCCCCCAGAAGTACAGCATCACACCACTTGGTCACTTGTTACAAGTGTTTCTTAGGTGCCAGATCAGAAACACTGGTATGGATCCAGCAAATGGTGTTAGCAAGCGCTCTGGGTGATTTCGGTATAGCTGAGATTTAGGACCGCTGGCTTAGAGAACAGTGAAGAGCTGCTGGGTGACCAGAAATAATTTTAGCTAATCATCAACTTGTGCCCTCGTTTCTGAGATGTTATGATTCTCCAGGACCCTAAGCTGCATAAGGCACCATTCCTGGTGCTTATGTGGGTGAGGATTCCTAACTATTTTGACTGGGTCATAACTATTTTTTACATCAAGGGCTGTTTGTCTTAAAGAAATGCTAGTTATAAATTTTCTTTCTGCTCGTTTCTCCACAGGAAATTAGAGTTTAGGTAGATCCATCTAAATTGGTTTTCAATTGAAAATGTACTTTCTCTTTTTGAAATATACTTTTGTATCTATTTTTTCATATTTTATTTGCTTAATTTTGTTGAAGGATGTGAACTTAGTTTTCCTATCTCAAAGTCTTAGCTACCTATGGTGTCTGAAGAACTCTTAGATTTTGACATTATATTTGGTAAAATCACTCACAGAATTTTGAAGATCTGCCAGGAAACTTGAGGTTTCAGTGCAAATTGCATATTGCATAATTTGGCTTTTCGCCCAATCTTTCTGTATAGTTTCAACTATCAAAGGAAAAAAAAAAAACTGCTATTGCCCCATTTGATGTTTTAAATAATGGCACTTTCTGAAATAAGTTTTGCATTTGCTTATTCATCATGTTTGGAAAATATGCCTTTCCTCTCCTTTTCTTTCCTCCTTTTTCCATCTTCTCTCCATTTAATTTGTTCTTTATACAAGAAAAGGCTTATTTCTTTTAAAAATGAAATAAACTTCCTGGAAATAAAATGTCAAACACTTGAAAGATGAATATGACAAAAAAGAAGAGTCAACATTGAAAGACATGTGGTTAACACATGAAGGAGAACAAGAAGTGAGGAAATTAGCATGACTGTAAATTTGAACTTGAAGGTGATAGTCTCAGAATATACTTGAGTCTGACAAGGGGTTACAATGTCCAGAATTATAGATCTACTCATACTGTGTATGAGTAATTATTTCTGAGTTAATCACTCATCAGCTGTTTGATCTTTTAGGTTACTTATGTCTCATTGCTGCTATTCATTTTCACACTCTGTAAAATCTTATTTTTAAAAACTTTTTAGCAGGATATAAAATTAATATTCAGAGATTTGCTGCATTCCTATATGCTAATAATGAATAACTAGAGGAGAAATTAAAAAACAATCCTATTTACAATTGCATACAAAAGCATAAAATACCTAGGCTAAGTTTCAGTTTAGTACATTTTGATACTTTTAGTTGTAATTTATCTATGTTCATAGTTACATGCTAATACTGTATATTAAGACATAATTTATTTATCTATTCATATAACAAATGATATTATGGTTTATTTCACTTTCTTGTTAGTATAATATAATGAACACTTATGTATATCTCTTCAATTAACATATAGATGATTTTACTAGAACAAAAAAGAGGGGTTGGAATTGAGGGTACTAGGTTGTAAGCATCTTTCCTAGACAATGCCAGATTGATTTCTATGCAGTTGTGCCTATTGATACTTCCAATAGGAGTGTATAGGGTTCCCATTTGCCTGACATCTTTGCCAATAATTGGTGCTGCCAGATTTAAATATTTTTGCACATTTTTGCATAATTGAATCCCATGTGGTTTTATTTAGCATTTCACTTATTATTAATAAATAGAGGATATTTTATATATTTAGGAGTAATTGTGTTTAATTTTTTGAGAGAAATGCTCAGTCAGATATTTTCCCTCCAAAATTTTTTATAATGTTTTTATTTTGCTTAGTGATTTGTAGAAATCTTGATATATTTTGGAATTTAGACCTTTTTTCTTTTCTAGTCATATGTAATGAGTATATCTTCTCCTAATTTTTCCCTTGTAAGGGTGAGTCTACTTCTGGGAGTATCCTAAGTACTTAGTATAATTCTATTACAATTTCATATTGTCTGACTTAGCACTTATTTACAATGAATGTTGGTATCTGTGGGTACACATTACTTTCCTGATCTTCTTCTGGATCATTTTGAATATTAGTTCTTTGCTTTATTTTTTTCTGTTTTGTGATCTCTTTTATTTTTATTTTTTATTAAATTTATTGGAGTGACACTGGTAATGAGATTATATAGGTTTTTAAGTGTACATTTCTATGCTATGTGATCTGTGTATCGCATTGTGTGTACACTACCCAAAATCAAATAATCTCTTTCACCATATATTTAGTTCCTTTTACCTTTTAGTACTCCCCCACCCCACTTCCCTCTGGTAACACCCTTCTTCTGTGTCTATGAGTTTCAGTTTGATATCCCGCACTAGAGGCCCAGTGCATGAAATTCATGCACAGGTAGAATTTCCGAGGCCAGGCCAGTGATCAGGACTGATCAGGGCCTTCCTTCCCCCAAATGCCAGCTGCTGGTTGCCAGCTGGAGCCTCCCATCCCCAGCTGCCAGCTGGGGCCTTCCTTCATTCTGTGCTGTCCCCTGGTGGTCAGTGCATGTCACAGCAAGTGATTGAGCTTTGGTCTCCGAGTCAAACTCCTGAGGGAATTTGCCTATTAGGCTTTTATATATATAGATAAGCGTTAAGTCATATGATTCTTAGCTTTTTCTCTGACTGACTTATTTCAATTAGCATAATATTCTCAAGGTATAATAAATGCATTTTAAAATAGCATAAGGACTTACAAACACACACACATATATGTCATGTTATATACACATAACATTGTGATTTTTTTTTCTGGAACTGAATTGAATGTGTAGAAGGAATTGAGTAAGAATTCCAGTTTTGTGATTTTTTTGTCTTCCAGTCATCAAACAGAGAATGTCTAGTTATTGGAATTTGCACTTTGCTTTAAAAAATTATCCTTGGGATTTTCGTGACTACTTTTTTGTAGGATTACAAATGCATTTATAGGTCTTCCTTTTTGCATTAATCCAGAATCTGAGTATTTTTCAGTGGAGTGTTGATACTTATCTACTCCAGCATCCTACCAGAAAGAGAGGACCTATATGCATTATTTTTATATGTACTTTTCTGTTTAAATATGTGATTACCTTGACTCTCATTTCTCTGCCAACATGTATATGCTTATGTATTGGTCTATTTTTCACTTTATAGGTGGAAAAATGTTAACCAGTGATAGAGCCCATTTTTTGTTGTATGAATTTCACAAAGCATATCTGAAGGAAAGTTGATTGACATGGAAGCCCAAAAATCATCAAAAAATTGCAGTATCACAGGTATGGGAATGTATAATTGTTGTGATGTTTTCATCCATTACCAGCACCTAATGCAAGTCTACCTCTGAAAAATGCTACAAAAGATGAAAAGAATTAGAAAATCCCTACATTATTATGGAAATATTTACACTATCATTAAAAAGACAAAATAGTAGAGACAATAAATAACAATAAATATTATGGGGAGGCAAAATTCATTATTAAATGAGTGGTATATGCAGTAAATATATAATGAATTTGGGAGTTGAAGACATCTCTAGAGGTTGGAGTGAGCTATGAAATCTTTATAGAACATAAAAGAACTAAATTTATCCTTACAGGAAAAGTAGTTTTAAGAGTTAGATGTAACTGGTTTGATGAAAGTATGGAAATAGGAGAAATACAAAATTTTTTAAATGCATCTTCTAAATTTCAATATATACCACTAATAACTTATTTCTATCAAGATAATCATATCTAATAAAAGAGTTATATGCAAATTGACCATACCTCCACTATACCCCAAGCAACACCCACCACCCAATCAGGAACAAGTATGCAAATTAACCAAACCAAGATGGCTGTGGCTATGGAGCGAGCAGGAGACTTGGGTTTCTCTGGTGATGGAGGAAGCCAAGTTCATGCCTGTCCTGGCCTGTCTTGGCCTCCACTCAAGACTACAAAGTTTCAATTATAGAAGATAAATAAATCCCAGATACCACAACCTCTGCTTGGGTTGCCAGGGGGCATGGCCAGCCTGCAAACCACCACAGGCCCCTCACCCAAGCTGCCTCATGCCCCAAGGGAACCCCCACCCAAATCCCGGACACCCTTTAGGGCAAACCAGCTGGCCCCCACCCATGCATCAGGACTCTATCATATCTAATAAAAGAGTAATATGCAAATTGACCATCACTCCAACACACAAGATGGCTGCCCCCATGTGGACATAAGCTGGATGCCACAAGATGGCCAGCAGGGTAGGGCAGTCAGGAGGGCCAGGTCTGCAAGGGAGGGCAGTTGTGGATGATCAGGCCAGCAGGGGAGGGCAATTGGGAGGGACCAGGCATGTAAGGGAGGGCACTTGGATGCAATCAAGCCTGCAGGAGAGGGCAGTTAGGGGTGACCAGGCCAGCAGAGGGAATTTAGGGGCAACTGAGCCTGTAAGTAATAACAGTAGGGGGGAACACAGGCCTGCAGGGGAGGATTGTTAGGGGTGACCAGGCCTGCAGGAAAGAGCAGTTAGGGGCAATCAGGCTGGCAGGGAAGCAGTTAGACATCAATCAGGCTGGCAGGGGAGTGGTTAGGGGGTGATCAGGCTGGCAGGCAGAAGCAGTTAGGGGCAATCAGGAAGGCAGGCAGGTGAGTAGTTGAGAGCCAGCAGTCCTGCATTGTGAGAGGGATGTTTGACTGCCTGTTGGGCATCCCTTGAGGGGTCCCAGATTGGAGAGGGCCCAGGCTGGGCTGAGGGAACCCCCCCACCCCCCGCCCAATGCACAAATTTCATGCATTGGGCCTCTAGTAATTCTATAAATGTTAAAGTAAAAACAGTCTGATTGCTATATGTATTTGTTAAACAAAAGAAAGTCTGACAGTTTAGTCAAACTCATTTTTCTCTTTTGGCTGGCCTCTTGGCTTTCATTTTCCCTAAAGCAGTGCTAGGCTCACAAGTCCACAGAACCACTGCCACTGTTTATTGAGCAATGACCAAGTCTGAGTAGCTCTCAACATAAAAAGACTTCAATATTTGTGAGCTATGTAGAAATTCCTTACAGTTGATATGTGACTATTTTAATTTGTTGTTGATTCTTCAAATACTCTCTTTTCAAAGTAATGTTTTTATTTCATAGTGGTAATCCTGTTCTTTGTCATATTAAACTTGAAAATCAAAGCTGAATGAATTCCTAATATGATGTTTATTGTATATGAAAAATTTAAAAATATATATTTATTGCTTTCAGAAAGGGAGAGAGAGATGGGAACATAAATGATGAGAGAGAATCATTTATCAGCCTCCTCCTGCATACCCTACTCTGGGGATTGAGCCATACCTGGGCATGTGGCCTGACTGGGAACGGGACTGAGACCTTTTGGTTCATAGGTTTATGCTGAACCATTGAGCCATGCTGGCCGGGCTTTGATGTTATTAAAATTTATCAACAAAGTTGTCAGGAAATAATCTGAAAAATGCACTATTTGTCTTATTATTTTTTAATTATTTTAATTATTAATAGATATATTTGATATTTTTCACATATTGAGTATTATCAGAAGAAAAATAATTTATAATCTAGATATATTGAGGCCAACTATTTAATGTTTAGAAAAAAATCTGGGTAATTGTCTTAATTATTCTGTTAATTCAGAGGTTTTCTTTTGGGAAAGTCAAACACAAAGCTATAAGGCATTAGTATATCTAGTCTGGGGCCTTTTGAAGGAAGTGTGTTAACTTAATTTCTAAATTGTTAAACATTTATTTATTTAAAAATTATTATGTCTTAAGATAAAATAGCATGACATCTGATCAAAATGAACTGGTAGAACTAGTTCCGTTTCCTCACAGCATGAAAAATTATCCAAATTTAACATTAATCTTACAGTCCCTATTATACCGGCAATAAAAAAGCAAAATAAAAAGTCTTGAATTTTTAGGTTACAATAAAAATGAACCTTGGTTGTATTTCAGAATGACACTCACTTTTGTTTTATTTTTTCTTTGTTTTTTCTAAAATGCCACAAATGTCCAGACTCAAGTTTGCTTCTCAATTGGCCAGATGCTTTCACACTTCACAATAATAATGTTTCCAAAGCTACAAATCCGTTCTGGAATGAACTGTCTGCTTCTAATCCATTTTTGGATGATGTAACTCAGCTAAGAAAGAACCAGAAGAAAGATAATATTTCCATCTTGAAGGAAGATCCTTTTCTTTTTTTAAGAGAAATCGAAACTGGAAATTCTTTGGATTCCTCTGGTGATGAACTTGCTATGCATCCATTGTGTAGGCAGTCTTTCTCAAGGAAATCAGTGAGATCTAAAAGTGTTTCAGAACTTTTGGACATGTTACATGACACAGCACATGCCCATCAGAGTATATGTAACTCTGACCAGATCCTAGAACACGACTTAGAATGGCTTCAAAATGATCGAGAGGCTTATAAAATGGCTTGGTTAAGTCAACGCCAGCTGGCCCGCTCCTGCCTGGATTTGAATATAATTAACCAGAGTCCTGGATGGGCCCAAACACAAGTTGCGGAGACTGTGGTAGTTTGTAAATTAAACCACCAAGGAGGTTCAGTACAATTACCTGAATCAGATATCACTGTGCATGTGCCCCAAGGTCATGTAGCTGTGGGTGAATTCCAAGAGGTATCTTTAAGGGTTTTTCTTGATCCTCCACAAATGCTTAATCATGATCTCTCATGCACTGTAAGCCCACTGTTGGAAATCATGTTAGGCAACCTTAACACAATGGAAGCCATTTTGCTGGAAATGAAAATCGGAGCTGAAGTGAGAAAGGATCCTTTCAGCCAAGTCATGACAGAAATGGTGTGCTGGCACAGCCCGAGTAAAGAAGGCCCTTTCACAGTGTTAAACAACTGCTACGTTTATAAAGACACCATCCAAGTCAAGCTAATAGATTTGAGTCAGGTGATGTATCTAGTGGTTGCTGCGCAAGCTAAAGCAACTCAGTCACCTGCTGCCACCATCTGGGATTATATCCATAAAACCACCTCGATTGGAATTTATGGGCCCAAATATATCCATCCCCGTTTCACTACTGTTTTCACAGTTTGCGGACACAGTTACATGCCGGGAAAGCTTACAGTCTCTGATATTAAGAAGGGTGGAAAAAACACCTCTCCAGTTGTGTTTCAGCTCTGGGGGAAGCATTCATTCTTCCTTGACAAGCCACAGGATTTAAGTATTTCTGTTTTTTCATGTGATCCTGGTTTTGAAGTAAAGACGGGAGGAAAAAGAAAAGAACTTAAACAAAAGCAGTTGCAAGCAAGTCAAGTAGTTCATCAACAATTTTTGTTTTCTTTAGTTGGCTCCAGAAAAATGCACGTGTTTGTTTTCCAGGTTCAGTTGGGTCCTCCCAATGGCGGACCCGTGGCAGAGTTCTTTATCACTACACCTGATCCAGCCCCAAACCTAAAAAGACACTTAAATCTGCCAGGTAATTTGCAGAAGGAGAAGGAAATCAAGTTTGCTCCTTCATTACCAGCAGTGCATGTTAAATACCCCACATTTAAAGACAAAAAATTAACCTTTACCAAATATGGAGTGACTCTGAAGACAGTATTAAGACAAAACAAGATTGACTACTTACTTGAATATATCAAAGGGGACACAATAGCTCTTCTTGGAGAAGATAAGGTAAAAGCCATTGGACAGTCCAGAGTGAAAGAATGGTATGTGGGAGTCCTGAGAGGTAAGATTGGACTTGTACACTGCAAAAATGTCAAGGTGATTGCAAAAGAGCAGGTAATATCAATGTCAGATCGTGTCTTCACAACCAGGAACCTTCTTGAACAAATTGCCCTGCCCTTTAAAAAACTGACTTATATCTATTCAGTTATATTGACGTTGGTGTCAGAAAAAGTTTATGATTGGAAAGTTTTAGCTGATGTCCTGGGTTACTCACATCTGGCACTGGAAGGTTTTGAACTAACACATCCAGACAAAGAATCAGAAAAAGTTTCTTATGTTTTAAAGAAGTTAAAGGAAGATTGCCATGGAGACAAGAATACCAGAAAGTTTCTTTATGAGCTTGTTGTGGTGAGTATTGCTTGATCACAGTAATTAATTTACTGTAGAAAACTTTATTAATTTAGTGATATTTATAACCAAATTCATGAAAGAAGATAAAAAAATTCTTAGCATTCTCAAATAATTTGAAGTCACTTTTTCTGTAAGACCATATTATTAGTTTCTTAGATTCAGAAACTAGTCCCATAGGATCATCTTTTAAAGGAAGATTAAAGTTTCTGTTTGTGCTAGAGCATAATAGTTAAGAGATTCTTTTTCTCTCCCAAATATTTGGATAACTCTTAAAATATCAGAAATTCCAATTACATGAATGAGAGCAAACTGAAACAAAACTAATGAATATGGCCTTTGCTATAGGTCTGCTTTTTAGTGGTTTTTAAATAACATATAATCAATGTCCTTTACTTTAGCAATTTAATATCCTTCTGCTGCATGTGATTCATCATAACCCCAAAATAACATTGCTTATTCTCTTCTTAATCCTTATGTTTTAGTAGGATTCATAGGATCATTTTTTTTTCTCCTCAAAACATTCAACCTAATATAAGGCTCAGTGGAAAGTTATAAAGATAATTAACTATTTTGCCTTAAAGGGGAAATTTGGTATTTTACAAAATTAAAGAAATCAAGAGCATACTTCTAAAAATTTCTAAAATGTGAAAGTATAAATAATCTATATAATAAAGGCCTAATACGCTAAGTGTCCAGTCACCAGTCATCTGTTCAACCAATCAAAGCATAATATGCTAATGATAGGCTAAGTCTGCTCAACTGTTCACTATGACATGCACTGACCACCAGGGGAGTAAATGCTCCAACCCATAGTTAGCTTGCTGCTGGAGTCTGGCTGATTGGAAATGAGCAAGACAAGCTGGACATGCTCTGGAGCCCTCTCAAAATCCCTCCTAGGCTGGCCAATCTCCTGCGTACCTTCCTGGCTCCAGTTGTGCACTGGTGGTGTTCCTCAGCTTGGCCTGCGCCCTCTCACAATCTGGGGCCCCTCGGGGGATATGATAGAGCTGATTTCAGCCCAATCCTACAGGCCAGGAAGAGGGAACCCACCGGTGCATGAATTTGTGCACTGGACCTTTAGTCTATATATATGTATAAGGCTAATATGCTAAGTGTCTGTCCTATTGGTAACTATGATGCACACTGAGCACCAGGGGCCAGGTGGTCAACGCAGGAGCTGCTGAGCTGCAGTGACTTGGTAGCAGTGGTTCTCAGATGATGCACCCCTAAATCAGAAAGGAGAGAGTCCAGTTCCTCACAGGTCTGCATGATTCCACCTTCAATCATTGGTTGTGTTGTTGCTGGGGCACTGTCAGGCCCAAATATGGTTTACTGCACACTTGTGTTTGCGTTCCACACCCAATACAACAGCAACTTTGCAGAATGCCCTCTTGCACTCTGGGACCCCCCAGGGGATGTCAGAGGGCCAGATTTGGCCCAATCACTGCAGGCCAGGGTGAAGGACCCCACATGCCAGAGAGACCCCACTCACTCCGCAGACGCCCTTCAAGCCACAGCACCACCCTAGTAAAGGGTAAAGACAAAAAATTAACCTTTACCAAATATGGAGTGACTCTGAAGACAGTATTAAGACAAAACAAGATTGACTACTTACTTGAATATATCAAAGGGGACACAATAGCTCTTCTTGGAGAAGATAAGGTAAAAGCCATTGGACAGTCCAGAGTGAAAGAATGGTATGTGGGAGTCCTGAGAGGTAAGATTGGACTTGTACACTGCAAAAATGTCAAGGTGATTGCAAAAGAGCAGGTAATATCAATATCAGATCGTGTCTTCACAACCAGGAACCTGGCCAGGGAGGACATGCAGGAGGTTGGCTCAAGAGCATGTCTGGCTCAGCTCACCCAGTCCTGCCCCGCCAGCCACCTTCTAATTAATTTCCTTTCAATGTGCATGAATTCGTCCACCAGGTCACCAGTAATAATAATAGTAATAATAATAATAATAATAATAATGATAATTAACACTAAGGTTCTTTATATGTTTGGCACTGTGATGAACACTCTATCAACACTATCTAATTCAGTCATTATAATAACTCTCTAGGGTAGGTATAGCTAGTCTTCATCTTGCAGATGAAGGAATTTGAGTCTTAAGGACTTAGAGTCCACAGTTGGTTAGGATCAGAGATGAGATTTAAACACTTTTGATTCCAAAGTCATGCTTAAAACCACTGTGTCTTTCTGGAACAAAGTTGTATGCGTGTAAACATGTTTAAATATGTGTGTTGGTGTGTAGTAAATACCATTATAACTGTGTAAGGTTGGTGCCCTGTAAGAGATGAGTGGGTCATGTAGATGAGGCAGGTTCTTATAGAGGAGCAAAGTATTAATCAAGGTGCAAAATTAGAAGATAAATTTTTAGAGAGGAGGTTATTCAATGACATTAACAATAATTTATACACCAAGTGGCCAGATTATTATGATCTCTGAATGCATAATAATCTGGCCACTCAGTGTACTTCTCTTGAGTACCTCATTTATTTGATATCATAGTATAAATTGTGCACCTAATCAGTTTTCCCCTTTGCATTGGCTGATAGAAAGCTCTTGGAAAATAGTCTAGAATACGTTTGGTACCTATTTGAGATATAAATACACTGAGTGGCCAGATTATTATGCATTCTGAGATCATAATAATCTGGCCACTCAGTGTATAATAAAGAAATAAGAATATTTAAAATATGTATTCTCTTTCAATTATTTTGATGATTCTACAGTGATACTAAAGGCTCCCTGTGCAATTGAATGTATAGTTTTATGGTGATTTGCTGCAGTATCACTTAATCTGGGGCATTTAGAGTCATTGGCTGATGTACAAGGTCAAAGCTGCACATGTATATTGCAGTAGCTCATTACCTCTCATAGCTCATGTACTGCTGGAAGATTTTAATTGAAAATTGCTTTGTTGAATTTAGTGGCAAAAAATGTAATATTGGCCAAATGGTCTGAAAGTTTAAACTTGACTGTGTTGATGTATGATCATGAATAGCTTTGGTGACAAACTAGACAGTGCTGGTGGAGAGCTTATTCAAGGGTGTAGTTCCTAAAAACTCCCAGGGTGCCCCAGGGGAGGCTTCAGGATTTCCGAACGGAAGGGGCTTAGGTGTGGTTGTCTAACTAGGAGAGGATAGAATATATGATATAGAGGCTACCTCTTGAAACTTAATTTGCAAATAAGTATACATTTTTCTTGGATTGTATTCTAACTGGGCTAGCTGAATTGAAGCTGATTGCTTTAGTCATCTCTAGACATTGAGACTGATCATCCTTATATACTTGAAACTTGATACTCTTCAAAGCCTCTGCTTCAACTTTCATAATGATTATAGGAAATTAGATGGGGTGTTATTAATACTATATTTATTTTTAAAATCATTAAATAGAGATATTTTGAGATTTACTGAAAGTCCTGTACTATGTGAACCTGGTCTTTAAACTCGGGTTTTCCAATTCTAAGTGCAGATTTTTCCTTTGAAAAATTCTAAGTGCAGATTTTTCTCTTTATCACCTTTGGAACTGGGATAAGCATTGCTAATCCCACTCCAAAGTTTAGTAAAAGAACCCTAGGGGCCTGATGGCTCAGTACTACTTCTCCCTGTAATTATAAATCCTCACTATAAATGTATGGAGCAATATATAGTCTATGTACTAGTATAAAGACCATGGGTGGTCCTTCTAATGGCTCCAAGGGAAAGAACCATCTATGGACTTTAATAGTTGACTTATTTGGTCATTCATTTTTACTTATTGTTTCATAATGATACACAATGTTTTTAAGTGCCATTAAATGATAAGGGGCACCAAACATGTTTTTTTTTTAGTTTTTGGTTTTTTTTTCTTTTTTCTTTTCTTATTTGAACAAAAAAGAAATATAGATAGATTTAAACCCATATATTAAAAATATATTCAAAGCAAAAGAGAAACTCATGGACTTGTTTGAAATGTGTAATGATTGACAAGGCTCAGACGTCTAATTAAAGAAGAGTCTGATGTTTTTCCATATTGCATTATAGAAGACTAAATGTTTTATCTTTAATACCTTGTGGTTTCTATTAGGCACATTTACACTAGTAATGAAGGGAGAAGGTTAATTTTTTAAAAGTTATTTTTATCAATAGCTTTGTTCAAAGTTGTATAATGTCTCATTTTCATGCAATGGCAGAATTCTGTGAATTTTTTAAATCACATTTTGATGAAAAATCAAATATTTATTGGCACCACCGTGCTCATTCCTGATAGAAATACTGTAGTCAATCCTCTGATAAGGAAAAGAATTACTTTTTGAAGAGTCAATTATCATTCCTGAATTGGTCAATTATAGACCCTTAGGACCTCAGGGTTTCTTTAGAAGTGTCTAGTTCAACATCCTCCTTTCGAAGTTAAAGATATTAAGAAACATATTATTAGTTAAGTGGTTTACCCAAAGCCCTATAATTAGCCACTGAGTTAATCCTAAATCTCCTCTAATTTTGGTGCAGCTGTGTCCTCTGTCTTGTGCTGGTTGGATTTGCTTAAAAGTAAATCAACTTTTTAAAATTTAGGAAACTCAAATATATGTGTGGTGAAAATAGGATGCCAGTTTCTAGACTATGTGATGAAAAATTGAATTTCTAGGAAAAAGCCCACATTAGTTGCTTTTAATTGTGACGTGTAATTATTGCTGCAGGCCCTGCTGAAGATGGATTGCCAAGGGATAGTAATGCATATCATCCAAGAAGCTGTGCTCCTAACTTCAGCTGTCAAGCTGGGCAAAGGCTGGAGGGAACTAGCTCAAAAGCTAGTACGATTCACAAAGCAACAAGTAGAGGCATATGAAATTCCTCACCAAGGAAAAGCTGGAGCTGTTGCTGCAGAGGTAATAAATATCCCCGCTCTGGGGAGAGTTGTTGATAACAGGGAGGCTATGCAAATGAGGGGCAGGAAGTACATTGGAAATCTCTGCACCCTCCTCTAACTTTTTCTTTAAACCTAAAAGGTCTCTAAAAAAATCTTTTAAAAAATTGACTAATTGCAGTAATTTTTTTCTTAATAAGTCTGTTTTTAAAAAAGTTTTGTTGAAAGTTATTTATCAAAGAGTTATTCTCTCAGCTTTGTTATGCATCTGAATTCTCTCTAATTGTTGTTGTTTATACTTTCTCTTCCCCCAAATCTTGATGGAGGCCAAACAGCCTACTTTTCCATTATTTACATTTGCACAGCCCAAATCACAAATAACTAAGTCTATGCCAAAGGTAATAAATTCTCAGAAGCAGAAAGGAAAGCCCCTAGGTATCTTTTGAGGGGCTAATGTTTAATTTATTGTGGTTAATACTAACAGTCATCATTCTGATCCATGTTATTAAATTCTTAAAAACAACCCATAGTAAATTGGCCTAAAGCCATTCCAAATAATCTGTGGGAAGCTTTACCTGTTAGGCCACTTAAACTGAAGAGTAAATCTATGCTAATTTTCATCCCCCTGGGAAAAAACATGGCTGTACAATTTTTTCTCTCAGGAAGGAGATGATTCTTTTTTTTTTTTATTATATTTTATTGATTTTTTACAGAGCAGAAGGGAGAGGGATAGAAAGTCAGAAACATCAATGAGAGAGAGACATCCATCAGCTACCTCTTGCATGCCCCCTACTGGGGATGTGCCTGCAGCCAAGGTACATGCCCTTGCCAGAATCGAACCCGGGACCCTTCAGTCGGCAGTCCGATGCTCTATCCACTGAGCCAAACCGGTCTCGGCGACATGATTCTTAAATATGATAAATTTACAAGTCAACTAGTTGATTTGAAAACACTGATATTAGTTCTGGGGTAGGGACTCAGAGGAAAGAAAATGGAATTGGGCTGGGGAGATAATAAGGTCTCTTATTACTTTTATCTCACCACTTCAGAGGGCACACATCCCGAATATCTCCAAGGCCTATGACCAGCTCTTCCACTCACTTTCCTTTCTCTTCAACTTCTCTTTTTCCCTTTGTTCTATTTTTATCGCATCTAACGTTTATCCAGCACTTACTCTGTGCCAGGCACTAGTCTGGTAACATTTCAAAGATTAACTTAATCCTGTGAACAAAAACTCATGGGTGGGCACTAACGTTATCTAAAATGTAGGGAGGCTGTTACTTGCTTAAAAGCATGTGTAGTGAGGAAGTTATGGAACCAGGCTTAGCGAGCAGGCCTCTGACTTTGGGGTCCTTGTGCTTTACACTCTGTACACCCGCTCCCAGTCCAGTGTGGTGGCTGAATGACGGAGCTGGTGGATGTGGTTAGGATGCAGCTTTAAGCATCTCATTTCACCTTTTTCCTTCTTTTTTTTTTTTTTTTTTTTTTTTTACTAATGTTTGCTTGAGTGGCTTCATCAAGCCTCAGGCCAATTAAAGAATGGAGATTATTAATAGTATGTCTGTTAGATTTTTTTTTGAATATTTTGGCCATTTTTTACTCTTTTATAAGATGGGGAAAAGTCTCTCTCTGGGGACTTCTGAGAAGGTCACTTTTTAAATTAATCATCTCCCTAAATTAAATTTTAATGAATCTTACTCAATTTTTCTAATGACATTGCAATTTCTACATAAAAACAGAACCATAAAACTTTAACTATGACTGTTAGACACTTATGCTATGCAAAGATGTTTAATTGTTGCCAAGGTTTTCCTGTGAAAGTTAGTAAAAATGGAGTTTTTCTGAAGATATTTAAATCTTCCATTTAAACAAAATAGGAATCAATAAAATATTAGAAAAAATAGCATATTTTTTAAAATAGTTGGTTTTTTTCAGGGGCAGTGCTGGGGATTTCAGAGATAAAATATTCACAGGCCTAAATTAAGTATTCTTCACTTAGCCTTCCAGAGATTATGACCATTGGCCCCCTGCCTAAGAATAGATTATGCAATTTTCATCTTATTCAGTACGGACACTTATTCACCAAGGACACTAAAAGTCCACTTCTCCCTTTAAGATACTTTTTACCACTGCTCGCTTCAACCACAGGCACCCATCAGTTGAGGCTGATTTCTTATCTCACTTGCCAGTGTGGGCCATCCTCCCTACTGAAACCCCAACACAATCAACATTTCTAATTGTAATAGTTTTTTTGTGTGTGTGTGCTTCTTAGAAGCCACTCACCTACAGATTTAAAACTGGCAAGGTATGTTTATGTCTTTTGGTCAGCCCTTAAACAGGGAGGATCTAATTCTCTGTTGTATCTTCCAGCTGGAATCTGCCCTTCCTCATTCATGACTGGCTTCTGTAGTACTCAGAGCCCTTTATTCTAAATCCAGATAAGAAATGGGAGAGTAGGTCAACCTGAACCAGCTACTTGTATCAATTGTTCAATCAGAAAAAAAAAATTAAAAATTCTATATGGAATTCTTCCTGCTTGTTTGGTATTTTTTCTCCTCTATATATTTCTCTCAGTATTTAATTCATCCATACTTAACACATCCCCAGGGATTTCAGTTCTCAGCATTGGAGCATTAGGAGTTATAGAAAACACAAACAATGAAAAATATGATATTTCTTCCTAAAGCCAAGTTTTATTTAGCCTGGGAATTATTATAAACTGTTATATTTGAATTGTTATATTTTAAAGAAGTATATGGTTAGATGCTTTAAAAAGTGAAACTAAGAATAAGAATAATAATAGTTATGCAATTTATTGTGTATGAACTGAGTGTATGAACATTTTCTTTACAATATCTTTTATTTCAACAAATTTTCTAAGGAAGACATTATACCACCTGCTTTTTATATGATTGCAAACTAAGAGAATGAATTTGTGTAAGCTATTCAGAGTAACATGAGTCTTAAGTGAAGATGAAGATTGAAGATTCAAATTCGAGGGTATTTTATGCACAGTCCTTTCCACTGTGCTCCACTGACAATCCCTTTCAGAATTAACTAAATGGAAAAGATCAAAGTTGGGAGGAACCATCAGGGAACACAGCC
The DNA here is from genome assembly GCA_027563665.1 of Antrozous pallidus. NCBI lineage: Eukaryota > Metazoa > Chordata > Mammalia > Chiroptera > Vespertilionidae > Antrozous > Antrozous pallidus. The sequence goes on along the minus strand of CM050521.1, from coordinate 71,570,888 downwards.
TAATCCTGAAGGATGGGAAGCAGTTGAATAATTGGAGAGGACTATATGGGGACTTCAGTGACTTCTCAAGATCGCTAAGGAGGATATGTGGGCTAGAGGGTAGAGTTTATCCTAATAATTACTGGGATATGTGGTTAGATACATAGTTTTTGATGTTGATGGAAGAAGAAGTCTCTAATGATTGCCATAGCATAGAGGTTAAGATTTCTTGTCTGGATTCAAGTTGCAGTTCTACCATCTATTAGCTCTAGGACCTTGGAAAATGTACTTAATGTTTGTAAGACTCAACTTTTTTAATTAAGGCAAACAATATCTCTTACTCATCAGATGTTTGGGGATTAAAAGATGTAATATATGTGGCCCTGGCCAAGTAGCTCAGTTGGTTAGAGCTTCATGCTGGCCACCAAGGTTGCAGGTTTGATCCCTGGTCAGGACACACACAAGAATCAGCCAATAAATGCATAAATAAGGGAACAACAAATCAATGTTCTCTCTCTCTTTTCCTCTCTCTAGAATAAATAAATAAAATAAAAAAGATATATGTGAAATATTTGGGACAATGCTTTATAGATTGTAATAACAAAATACATTATTGTTATTTTGACTAAGAGGCAGAAGTGAGTTTGGCAACTGGGTGACGTTGGAAAGAGAATGAGGTGCTGAATGTTAATTTTTAGTAAAATGGTTGAAAGTAACAATAGAAAGAACACAGGTAAGGGAAAAGTCAGCAGTTATTTCAAGGCTTGTCTTCTGAGAAACTGGCAGGATGGTTATAGATGGAAACAAATGAGAAAAAGTCTTGGCTGGTCAGCTTTTTCTTGCTGGCTTAACACCATTTCATTTTTCTTGGAAAATGTCTCTTGCAAAAAGTAAAAAGAATGTCCTTGGACTCATATGGTTTCTTTTGGCTCACGTGGCAAAGATTCTGCTCACAAACACGTGGCATTGTCTGTGTCTGCTAGAACTGGTTCACTTCTAGCCATGGCACTTAAATCTATAGTTTGCTGTTCTTCTCAGTAAAACATATATTTGTTGTTTCCTTAAGAAGGGAAAAGTATTATATGGAAATGTACCTACCAGTGTACATACAATTCACTAAATCTTTGTTGTTTGTACTAGAGATTTGGTATAGTAACATAAATTTAGATTACCATTGTCTAGTTTTTACAATACTTCTTGCTACTACTGTCTTTAATTCCAAAAAGACTCCATTATTTGGAATGATGGAACAAAGAAAAAAAGAGATCACAGTAAAATTAGGGGAGGGGGGTAAGCATTATATTCCCATGATATTTTATTTAATAATACATTGAATGTCTCAATACCACTCTGAATATCAAGTAGAAATAATAATCACATTAGGTTAAATATTATGGAGAGATTTTAGAATGGATTTTGAGACACTAGTACTTGATTTAGATTTTTTACATTGAGGTTTATTAAGGAATACAAACAATAATGAATTTCAGAAAACCAAAGTCCACCTAAGTATAAGACACAAATCAGTGCTTATTGAAACTGCTTAATATTGAGGTAGATTCATGGGAATACCTTAGTGAAATGGCCCTAGATTTATGGCTAGGTGACCTGGATTCCTTTTCTAGATGTTTGGCCACAACTTTGTTATTTAACTGTTTCATTTCAAGTACAAACTCCAATTAGTATTAATCAAGCAACTACTATGTGCCAGGACCCTTTGGACCTATTTACTTTGTACACTTGTCAGTGCTTTTATGGCTTTGGGTACCCTTCCTCTCCACCCCCTATTTTACAGGAGGAGGACATAAGGGTGTAGAGAAGTTTTGAAACTTACCCAACATCTTAGAACTAGTAAGTCAAAAGTCTAGATTCAAACCCATGATGTGGTTCTTTAAACCCAGAGCTCTTACCACTATCCAGGATAGGGCAAAAGAAAGTTTACATTGTATGGAAAATAATGCAATAATTAATAAATAATACTACAAGAATAAACTGTGTTTTACGTACTCACAACTATAAACATATTTTTGCCACACCCTGTATTTTCTCTCATTTACTTCCACATTGAAAGATTGGATTAGAGAAGCACAGTTTCTTTAAACTATAATGTTCAGAGTTTCTACTAATATATAATTGTGGTGGAGGTTGATGGTTGGATGACAAGGAAGCAGCCTGGAATCTTCCTAACTAGGAATCTGTGAGAATGGTTTGACCAGCATATTTTCTTATAGTGTTATATTATTTTGAGCAAATGTACTAACAAGGAATGGGTCTTCCATATTCCTCTGGCTCATTCTTAATCCCTGGCATTCCAAGTGGTTGGTTATTCCTAGAATAAACAAAGCTGGGCTGTCTTAGAATCTTTTCCAAGAGAATCTTATGTCACGTTTTAATCAACTATCATCTTCCCTCTGAGGAAATAGGGACTCTTAATATTCTCTCCTGAAGATAATGGTGACTTCCTCTTCAACAACATTTATAAACTTATCAATATAGGTGCTAGAAGGACTACCTGGAAATGATAAATAATCATTAATAAGGCAAATTTGCCTTAATATCTCTGCAACTAATTGTACTAAAAATGGAACACTGCTTTTATAGTTTTATGAGAAAAGTAAGTGGATTATTAATTATTTAATGTAGTAAAATGTAATTATCCAAAGGTAGTTAAAACTAATTGCTTTCTTTATGCTATTCATATATTACAAACCCAAAAGAAATACATAGTTGTTATGCTTCAATCTGAATTGCATTTATTCATGTTGCATTTCATTATCTAGACTATTATCTAAAATCTTACTGGCTTCTGGGAATAGGTACTCTAAATTTGGAAAACTTCATTTTTAAAATCTCTATCCATGTTTCTTTTCTTTTGTTATTCCATTTATCACTTTTTCATTGCCCCTGTACCTTTATCTTTATCCTCTAATATCTAGAAGATAAACTAAAACAACACACATTCCTCCCACACAAATTCTGGGACTTCGGAAAACTGCTCAACTCTGATAGATTAAATGCTTATTGATGCTGTTGCCCTTTCCATAAAGAGATCAAAGTACAGAAATGAGAAATTAACAACTCTGCATTTTGATCAGCCTTACGCTTCTGATTCAGAGATGAACCGGTAACACCATAAACTTACCATTTTAAAAGCTAAGAGTAGAGGGGGTAAGAATGATGACTGGAGGTCTAATATTTGTGACAGAAGTGAGACAGACAGCTGAGCGCAATTATTTTGTGGTTAAGAATAATTCTACTAAAGCAAATCCTCAGGAGCATGCTTTCCTTTTGATTTATCAGAGCATTAGTGCAGTTTCTGAATATTTTCCCTTAAATCATAACATTGAGCAAGAACAGAAGAACTATTTTAACGCCACTGAAGAAATAAATAGATGATAACGTAAACTTGGAAGAGATCCTGGTTCATTAGTCCGCCAATCATTTCCAGCTTTTGGAGGACGTAACTTAGGGTATCTTGGAAAGGATGTTGTTTATTTTACTCATTTTATCCATTCAAACATTTCCAGAGAAAATTATTTCATTTTCTCTGTAATTTACCACACAGTTTAGAATTCTTTTGTGGCATTGATGCGTATGTATTTTTTAACGTAGCTTTATAAAGTCCATAGTTAATTAATACATTTAAGTTACCTCTTGTATCTTTGCCTTTAGTAATATATGTTTACAAGCTGAGTAAGAAAACCAAAATGACATAAGATAATAAGAAATGCCAAAAGAAATAAAATATAAGTATTTAAGGGCTTGAGGTCAAATGTCATATCTATATCATAAACAACTGTTTATTGCATTGATGAAAGCTGGACTTTGTCAAGCGTTGTTAAGGCAAATCTCTATAAAGAAAATGTTATTTTTACCATATCTGACAGACATTTGCTTATTAAAGGAAAACATAGTTCCCCAAATTTGACATTTTTTAATCAGTGTGTCAAGATATATAACTATAACATTTACTTTTGATCCAATTCCCATTCAATTTTTTCTTGATACTTGCCCCCTAAATACATACCCCTGCTCTGTAATAATATTTCTAATATTATTATTTCTAATATTTTTAATATTTCTCTTTGGTTTTCTGCTTAAAGGAATCTAACTCTTTTTTTTTTTTTTGAGTGTTTTATATATGCTGTCACTTTAATTCTCAGTAACCCTAAATTTTCCATCTAGCAAAGTTAGGACTTAAAACAAACCTTCCTTTTCATTGTAGAATATTACTTTTTACATATTTTCCCTTTGAAAAATACTTTTATTTTTTTACTGCTTCTCCTTCTAGTTTTGTCTCTTTAACTTTCAAATTCCAAATTCCATTTTTTGAGTGTCTTTTAGTTCCTTGACACCTATTCATTCCTGAAATCTTCCCTACACCTCTCTCTTTAAACTGCCTTCTCCACAGTTTCCAAAGACTAATTGCCCAAATCCTGGCTTTTTTTTCCCAGTTTTCCTTCATGTTTCCACATTCCTTGATGTTAGTGGTAGCAGGGGAAGTAGCAGAAAAGGGATGTCCTCAGTGAGTGGTGTGTTGGTAGATGTTTAACAACCTACTTTTCACTTGTAACTGTTGCCAATTTCCAAGGTGTAAATGCTCTAACATGGATGATTTTAATCTCCCAATATGTCACTGAACATGGAGCTGGGAGGCTATGTGAATAGTGGGCTCTGGGGAGCTGGTGTGACCTGGCTCCAGCAAACCCCTGCCGGTCTGTTTTTGGGATGTTATTAGGCCTTGGCTTTTGCAATAGGTAGCACTCTGTTTCATTTTCTATGATTCTGGATCCTATTCTCTCAATTTTTTGTTGTTTTTTTTTTTTATTTCATACTGTGTCCCTGATTATAGACTTAATTGAGAGTTAAATTTTTCATCCCTTTATCATCTTCCTTGGCATTTTCTTCTACCCTCATGCCTTCTATCATGAGTGATGCTAAACCCTCCACAGCTCTCTGCAGGTCATCTCCACATTTCAGTTTCTTATCAGATAGCCCCTCCTTTACTTCTTATCCTGACCTTACCCCAAAAGTACTTACATTCCTACAATATGCCAGACACTTCATGAAGTATCTTGGACACAAGACTTGGAAGTTAGTATCCATATTTTATGGATTAAAATAACCAGATAATTTGATCAATTTACTCACACTGACCCATTCAATAGGCCATGGAATGCAGATGTGAAGCCAGGTTTTAGTAGTAGACACCAAAGCCCATTTCTCTTTCTATTACACCATAGAAGTCCTCAGTTAATGGAACTATCATTTCTATCTCACACTGAATTAAAATATGCAAGTAATCTTTGCATTTTCTAAGTTGTTATTAACTACCAACTGTTTTTTATACATTGGTTACTTGTTCAAGTACCCATCTCCCTTCTATGTCATAAGCTTCTAAAAACAAAAGCCATACTATAGTAATAATTTTATCCCTTCATATAACAAAATCACTTATATTGCTAGGTATTCAATAATTCTTGGTTGAAAAAGTGAAATAATTATATGATGAATGACAATGTATTTTGAATAGTTCCATTGTATCTGTGCTACAATAGTGCTTTTCTTCATCTGTGTTGTGTGCAACCAATGATGTTACATATAGAAAATCAAATTTAGCACTAAAGAAATATTCAAGTCTAGTTTGCTGCAAAGTGGAAAAAAATAGGATGCAAAATATGCTCATATTTTAGTGCAGATCATGAATTTACCATGTTCCTAGTGTTTTCAGCCCATTGCAATTGTAACCATTTCTAGGCCACTATGGCTTAGACTCTAGGGAATCTCCAAGGAATTTAGGACAAAATCCCTCCTTGCCTTTCAGAGACATTGAGGGGACCTCTGAGAAGTCTTTATACACTTTCAGAAGTCTTAATCAGGGTCAGGATGAAGTAATCTATCCAAATTTTTCTAAGTTGTAAGAGCTGGCCACACTGTCCTGCTGTGAGTACAAATTGAATAATGAGTGAGGTTATCTTGCCCTCTGCCTGAGTAGACAGATGTTTCACTGGACTCCTGAATTAGAAGTCTCCAACTGCATCGCCTTGGTGTATTTCCTGTTCCCCACAGCACTGGGGCTGCTTCCTGGTTAAGAATCCATCAGGCTTGTCTATAGAGATCAATCCACGTGCAGCAGCAAGACATGGGATGCAGCTGAAACTGGTTTGGCTCAGTGGATAGAGCTTGTGGACTGAAGGGTCTTGGGTTCAATTCCGGTCAAGGGCATGTACTTTGGTTGTGGGCACATCCCCAGTAGGGGGTGTGCAGAAGGCAGCTGATCAATGTTTCTCTCTTATCGATGTTTCTGACTTTCTATCCCTCTCCCTTCCTCTCTGTAAAAAAATCAATAAAATATATATTTTTTTAAAAAGACATGGGATGCAGATCTTTCTCCCTGAGAAGTCAGTGGGGCTGTTTTGAATGTGAAGGTATTTTGAATCTGTAGAACAGTGAACAACCAGGAAATGACCTATTTGTGATTCTTTAAAAAAAAAAAATCCTATCTAATAAAAGAATAATATGCAAATTTGACTGTACCTTTGCCACAACCACAAGCCACAGTCACGCCCACCAGCCAATCAGCAAATTATGCAAATAAACCCCCACCAAAATGGCTGGCACCACTGAGAGCAGGAGGAAGGCTTGGGCTACCCAGCAACAGAGGAAGCCAAGCTTTCTGCCTCCCTAGGCCTTCACTCAATGTTACAAAGTTTCAATTATAAAAGATGCATAAATGGCAACAGCCACTGAGCTGGAGAGTACAGAGGCTTGGATTTCCCTGCCAATGGAGGAAGCCAAGCTTTCAGTCTGCCATTGTTGGCCTAGGCCTCCACTCTAGGCTACAATGTTTCAAACAGAAACGACTGCCACTACAGAGCAAGCAGAATGCTTGGCTCCGCTCCAGGCTACAAAGTTTCCATTGTAGACATAGATTAATCCCAGATCCCAGGGCCTCCACTTGGGTCGCTGGGGGGCCTGGTTAGCCTGCAAACCTCCGCAGGCCCCTCGCCCAGGCTGCCCAAAGTCCCAAGGGAACCCCCACCCTGATCTGGGACACTCTTCAGGGCAAACCAGCTGACCCCCACCCATGCACCAGGCCTCTATCCTATCTAATAAAAGAGTAATTTGTAGATTGATCATCACTCCAACACACAAGAGGGCTGCCTCCATGTGGTCAAAGATTCTGCCCCCATGTGGACAAGATGGCCAGCAGGGGAGGGCTTTTGGAGGTTCCAGGCCCTGCAAGGGAGGGCACTTGGGGGCGATCAAGCCTGCAGGGGAGGGAAGTTGGGGACAAATAGGCTGGCAGGGGAGCAGTTAAACATCAATTAGGCTGGCAGAGTAGTGGTTAGGGGGTGATCAAGCTGGCAGGAAGAAGTGGTTAGGTGCAATCAGGAAGGCAGGCAGGTGAGCAGTTTGGAGCCAGCAGTCCTGGATTGTAAGAAGGATGTCCGATTGCCCATTTAGGCCCAATCCTACAGGCATTCAGACATCCTTTGAGAGGTCCCAGATTGGAGAGGATGCAGGCCAGGCTAAGGGATATCCCTTGTCTCCCCCCCCCCGCCCCCCCCCCCCGCCCTCCACGCCGTGTATGAATTTCATGCACCGGGCCTCTAGTTTTAAAGATATTTATTGATGAATGTATTACATAGGTTCTCCTTTTCCCTTCATTAACCTCTTCCAGCCTGCTTCTGTCCTCCCCTCCTCCTCCCAAACACTTACCACCTCATTGTCTGTGTCCACAGTTTTTAAGACACATTGGTTTTCTGTGATAGATTAAGGGACTTAGGTTAATGTCTTAGATGCCTTTACATGTAAACACCATTATTTTAAACAATACATGACATTGAAAAATAATGTATCAGTTAGGTGAGCATCAGGGAAAATTAAGTGAATGCAACATAGAATACAGGTGTCAAATCTTTTACAGAGGGTTACCAACTACAGAGAAATCTGCTGTCTTAGTGCTTCTTTGCATCTGAGCTGAAACAGACAAGATTGTGTCTGGCAAGAAGGCTCTATTAATGTGCCTCAACTTATCTTCCACTGCTGAGCTATTAGTGGTGGCCAGTACTTTTAGGAGGTTTGATTTCAGTGAGTGCTTAGATACACAGACGAGAGAACACCTCATTCACATTCTTTCAGAGGGGTAGGTTGATTTGGGTAAAAACTTGTACAAAAATTTGGGAAGATTTCTGTTGCTGCATCTTGACCATATAATTGATCTGATATAATTTTGATAATTGTCTTCCCTTCTCTACTCTGCAGAATCAAATTTTGTAAAGATATGGATGTTCATGACACCCAAGTAATGCCCGTGTGGACAAATAACTTCAAATGATCTTTTGAGCCTGAAAATGGCCTTTTGTATAGATTGACTTGAAACCTAACGATACTCCTTATATAGGTCTTTTATTCTTTTAACTTGCATAGTAGCATATATGGGGATATCAGAGGAGGGTGAACAATTATATCTCAAGGCCCTACTTTATTTGATATTACTGTCAATGGGGCCCTATTTTAATAAGGCAACTCTGCATAATATTTAGCTCAGTCTGTGTTCCTGCATTTTGCAAGTGATAACATTACAAATGAATTAGTTTAGGGAGCCCAAATAAGTAGCAAGTAATGAAGTTTATTTTCTAAATATTCCAATTATAACTGCATGGTTCATTTTGTTGTTTTCCTAGAGAAAATTTATTTTAAGGTGTATGTGTATGTGAGTATTATACAATTTGTCTTATTTGGTCAGCCTTTGTTCTCTCTCAGCCTGGTTGCCCTGGTTACCATTACATAGTCTCCTGTGCGTGAAGATCCTCTTTGACGTGCATTTATTTCTATGGAAACAATGATGTCATTGGTATGGGTGGGTAATGAGGGAAAGCATAATGAAGTGCTGAATATTGATCTTTCTTTAGTCATAAAATTTATTATTAAATTACATTTTTAATTAGATTTTTGCTTTCCCTTTGACATGGTCATGAAGCTACATTTTCCCTTGTTTATAGACTTACTTGAATAAAATGACTTTAAGCATTGAAATACTGTACATCTCCTTCTTATGATATGTGGTCATAAAGCACAGATACGTATATCAGTAAAAAAAACTATTATTTTAAGCCTAATAATGTCTCAGAGAGTGGAAAGATTATCTCAATAACATGTTACCAAAATATTGCACAAATAATTTTATATTCACATCAAGGCAAGGCACAATGTATAGATGGTGGATCAAGAGGAAATAAGATCCTGCTTTCAGTCCTTGGTTTAGAGTCGCAAGGCTATACTAGGAAACTGAGAGTTAAAACATGTTTTCTATGATATTAAATAAGTCCATGTATAATTACCATTTTATTTTCTTTTAAGTCTTAGGAGGCTTTTAAAGCCTTTGAGGCATCTGTTTTACTCCCTGTTTTCCTTCCACACTACTCCAGTCTATTTTTTCCCCCTTTATAGATGATGTGGAAACCTGCTTATGATTTTCTCTATACTTGGGGCGCTCACTACGGAAATAGCTACAGAGACGTGTTACAAGACCTTCAATCAGCTTTGGACAGAATGAAAAACCCTGTGACCAAACAGTGGCGAGACTTAACTGGAGCTTTACTACTAGGACATTCTTTAGAGGTTTTGAGAGCAACTGCGTTCTCCACTTCCGAAGAAGTTTAGAAATGAAGGGTATGTCTTGTGGAGGAGGGAGAATAAGAGGGGGAAGTGTGTGTGTGTGTGTGTGTGTGTGTGTGTGTGTGTGTGTGTGTGTGTGAAAGTCCTCAGAAAAATAGTACTTACATTTTTCCCATTTGAAAAATTATTTCCCATGTGAAAGCACAGCAGAACACAAAATCCAAAATGGGTTTTATAACCAGACATGTATTTTTGTATCTATTTCAGATGCAAATTTGGGCTGCTTTGTTGTTGAGAAAGGAAAGAAAAACCCTCTCTCCCTTTCAAAGTTACTTTTAATTTATTTAAGTTAAACTAAATGACTATTAGCATAATCACATTACTCAGATACCCAGATAAGCTGGAAGCTCTCAATGTGAAACATGCAGTTTTACCAGGAGGCAGACAGGGAGAGAGCAGAAGCAAACACACCCTTAGTGCACAGGGCTTCAGGCTTTCTATATCAGATCTCCTATTTCTCAGTGGAGTTTGCCAGCATTATTCCCATTTTCCATATGAAGAAACTAAGAATTGGATAGGATGCTTCAGGTTTAAAAGCTAGTGTGAAGTAGGTTTTCTCTTTGAAAAACCTGGTTTTATTTTATTTTTTTAAATTTAGAATGTAATAGTAAATGCATATTAAAACTTACAGGGAAATGGTAGCTATTTCATTCTAATTGAAGCTCATTGCTCTTGTTCACTATCTCTTGAAAGACTGCCAAAGGGAATGTGTGAGTTATCAGAAATCTGTTGCCTGCAAACATGGACACGTTTCCGCCACCTTCCTCCAGCATCTTGGGACCAGCTAATCCTTGACCTCTCTTCAGGATCCCGATATAGAATAAGTCTCAGGGATTTTTATAACAAGGGTTATTTTAAAAAGTAAAACCTTCCTTTATCACTGTTGAATGTCATAGTCTTAACCACCCAAAACACTGATACCTGTGTGTGTGCATGCTCACATGCTCATGCAAACACATGTGTATGTTTGTATACCAGGGTATTTTCTAAAGATTATATAGGAATCTGGGCCAGTACAGGTGAACTACTGGCAGAGAGTTCAGAAAGAAATGATCTGTGCTTACTCATGGGCTCAACCCTCTGACCACCTACCAGTATTTATATATTTTGGATGAGCATTCATTTATTGTCATTCAATTGACAGAGTGAGTGTTCCTTTTCTTGTGGTAGGCTCATAGGTTCTTGAGGTTAATAATGGGAAAACAGAACCAGCATGATCTCTGATATCAGGATTGCCAAGTGATGGATACAGATAATAATAATAATAAAAATTTATACACTTAAATGTAAATGGCATCTGCAGTAATAGCTGCAATGGAGAGGCTAGGATGCCAAAAGATACAGGTAGAGGGCCATCATCTGACTCAGGGGGACCAAGTGAGTTTTCCCTGGGAAAGAAATGATGAGCCCTAAGGAGGAGGAGGCATTGCTTCCCCTCTGGGGATGGTAGAAGACGGAGCTCCTCAGACCACTGACGCCCTCGGCGGGAGGGAGTATAGGAGAGGCAGGGAATGCCTGAAAGGGCGAAGGAGTGAAGGAAGGAAAGACATACCTTCAAAGGTAATGTGGATGAGCTGAATAAGGGTTTTGTTTGGGGATCCTGAATAAAACATGTCCATTTGGCTGAGGGGTGAAAGCAGAATCTTTTTAGAGCTTTTAATACATCCACCCTGGGGCATTTGGTGTGCTGGCCAAGGTAACTTGAATTAGGGTTTCAGAACAATCTCTACGGCTTTCTATGTTTATATTTGATGATAACAGGACAAACCCTACCCAAGGAATTACATACACACACTCAAGGATGGAATTTATTTTAGCTGAAACTAAATTCTGGGAGAGGGAAAACATGACTTGGAGGTTCAAGACACAATCATTGAGTGGTAATTCTGCTTTCTTTAGAACATTCTTGGGATCTTATTAACATGTCAGCAAGTCAGAGAATTTCCGGGAGGGATAGTAAGGCATTAATAACTGGGGTCTCTAGGCTCCAGGGTCTGAGAAGACATAGATTTTGTTAGCTGGTTGGGGAAGTAAGATGAAATAAGTCACTCAGGTTTACATAGCATCATGTGTTGTGATTGTGGTTAGGAAGTTTAATAAGAGTTTAAAAAATGAAAAACACGATATTTGTAACTTAAGGATGAAGAGATGGTTTCGATATTAATAGATACAAATATATTTTATAATCTTGTAGTAAATCCTCTCAGATACGTTTTAAACTCATATCCAAATTTTCTGTTCATATATATTCTAATATTTAAAGTCATTTCTAGTTTTCTTTTTATAATGGATTTTCATAATCAAAATTATTAACTCAGTAATCATGAATTGCCTTTAATATTTGGCAGCAAATCAAGGGAATTAATAAAGCACTTAAATCCCATCCATGATAACATTAAAAGCATCAAAAACGATTAATCTAAAACTTCTTCAGATATTTTGGAAGTTTAAAAGCACAAACAGTTCTTTATTTCCTCAGGCTTTTCCTCTAATGATGCCTCAGGATGAGATTTTAGTTCAGTGCTCAGCCTGCAACATAATCATTTCTGTGTAAGGCGCAATCATCTACTTGCTTCTGTTAAAGCCCTAATATGAAGGCCAGTTAACGGAGGTGCCTGCCAGAGTCGGTCATTAACTGCTCATATCAATAACGGATACAACACATTTTTGTAGAAAATACCATATGAAGTTTTGAAATGGGGGATGACTAGTTTCCTGGAAAAAGCAGAATAATCTACCTTAATGGGTGGTGTTGGTCTAAAAAATGTTGCCACTAGTAAACAGCTTTGAATATGTGATAGGAAAATGCAATAGAGAAAGTACATTCAAAATCATATAATACTGTAATTGGAAACTTCAAAACTTGAATTTTCATACTGTGTTCATGTAAATTATATTTTCTGTAATGCCTGAGGAATATTTGAAGCAATTCAAAGGAAAAGAAGAATAATGAAAAATTATGTTGCTGGAGGCTTTTCTAATGAAAATAGATCTTGTTTCTTCTTATGCATAGAAATTCTTCCCTGCTCTTCCATATGGAGTGTTTTCCCATGTACTGCTGTAGAGCTTAGTGAGTGAAGTTCCAAGATCATATGTTGGCGTTATACCAGGTGGGCTTAATCCAAAAACATTCTTCAGAATAAGATAACCTGCTGGAGAGTTTGCTGGCACTGACTGCTGGGCCCACCCTCAGAATTTCTGATTGGGCAGGTCCAGAGCGGTGCCTGAGAACTGCAATGCAGATGCCTCTTGCCCAGGGACCCCAGTCAAGAACCACTGCATTGATTTCCTTCATTTCTATAGAAAGATGGGAATCTTTATTAAACTGGAAAATCATACTTTTAAATAAACAAATTTTTGTCATTCCACCAGAGAAATGGTTTTTAAGCTGTAAAAACACTTACCTAAATCACATTATACAATAGCTTATTTATATAAGCTGAACTTTTTCTAAATGAATTCTTAACAGCCTGAAAATAGTCATTTTGATTGTAAAACTAATTAAAATAATTAAGATCACCTATTTTGAAATGTAACGATATTAAAATAAAATAGATTAAGAATTTGAGACATTTATCAGTGTATTATGATGATTTTGCAAATATATTCAATGATGTTCTTGTTTCTATAAAATATTTTTGGAGAAAGTCTTTTTACTGATTTGTCATTTGTTAAATTTCATGTTGAATTAATTTTTCCTATTGAAAAATATGCTTATAATTAATGTGATCAACTTAATTATGCCTTACTTTCATTGTAGAATTACAAAGGATTACAAGCACTTGTTAAAAAGACAGTCAGGTATTCTCTCTCCAATGCGTAGTTCTACATTTAAAAGGCTAGTGACTCTGATGAGGGAACAACCTCATTTTGCTTCTAAAGTTCTCTTTTTGGATATTCTTCTGTGGAGGAGGATCTATGGCTTCTTTCTTTCTGTTCTGAGATATTTGAGAGTGCCAGGAAGCAGATTTTCATTGTTTCTAATATTTAAGTTCAGACGTGTCCCTTTGAAATGTACCAGACAGTGAATAGTCATATAAATATATAACTAGTAGTTAAAAATCAAAACTTAGTCATGACGAAGTTACTGGTTTTACTTATACTGATTCTACCAAGTTTAGTGTTATAAGGAGTATCTGAGATTGGCAAGTTCCATGTAATGTGGACTGTATGCATGTTAAGTTTAATGATATGCATGCAATTAGTTACTACACTTTGTCATAATCAGAAAATTCATTCTGTTGGATTTTACTCCCAGAAAATATGATTCAGTGTTCACCCAGGCCCCTTACTTCATGGTGGGAAGTGAGGAAAGTGTGCTGGGAGAGCAGAGAGTTTGATTATGATCTAATGGTCTAATGAAAGAAGACTATCCAGAGACAATGGGAACATTGTCTTCCTCTGTTTGTGCTTATCTTCTTACAAAATAACTGTTGCTTTGTTTTTTCCAGGATTACTGAATTTGCTCTAACTGAAGTTCCTTAGTTAAAGAGCAGCAAGTTGCATTAAATCAATGCAACTCAGCAGTCCTGGGAGCTGATGTCAGAGAACGCATTTCAAATCAGCTTAAGCACAAAGAATGTATTGTCTCTCCCAATTGAAAACTCCAGGGGTAGTTTCAGGAATTCCAAGACTTGGAGGTGTAATCAAATTGCTTGTTTGGGTCCCCCCACTCCCACCCCCTTCTCTGCTTTTAATTACATATTTCACCCTCAGGCTCCCCAAAGCAGCCCAGCAGTTCTATGCTCTCTTTATGGGACACAGTGCTCAGCAGCTCAGCCTCACCTTTCCCGGTGTTCCAGTCTCAGGTGTCTTGGCTTTGTAATGTGTCACCTTGGCCAAAATAATCTATTTTTCCCGGGGTGCTGTTCTCCCCACTGAATATTCTGGTTAGAGTTCGCCTCAAGAGAAATCCATGGAAGATCTGGATGGCCACAGTGGACCAGTAGCCATTGTGACTCCCAGAAGGTAGATGTAGGTCAAGCCCCAATGCAGCCCCTGACTCATAGCTTGTCAGTGGGGGCGGCAGCTGGCTGGCCTGCAGGTCCAGTTTCCCTAGGACAGGTTCTCCGCCTTTCCCTTCCCCAATCCTGGCCACGTGTGGGTGAGTCTGCAGCAGAGCACCACTTCTGCGGGTTATCCGCAGCAGCTGTGTTGCAGGCTTGGCGTCAGGGAGGAACCAACACGGGTTTCAGTGGCTGACAAATACAGATTCTAGTTGTCCCTGCTCTTCCCAAGCCCACGCCCATTTTTCCTTCACTCAAGCAGACCTCTAACTTCTGGCTCAGCGCCAGAAACAAAAGAAAAAGCCAGGTAAGCGCTCACAAATATGTCTGGTCAAAAAATCATTGTGATAAGTCCTATTGTACAGCATGGCCAGAGACTCAGCTTTTCCGAATGAACCCTGATTGATAGGTAGGGCAAGAGACTATCATAACTCCAAAAAAAACAAAACAAAACAAAACAAACAAAAGCCAATAAGAGTCCCTATGATTCGACCATTTAGGTTTTGTGTTCATCCCTCAGCCAGTCACTGAGGGCTGTAATCAGTGACCCTCTGATTGGTCAGATCTGGCTCACATGCCTTTTCCTTCTGACCCATCCAGACCACCAGGTCTAATCAAGATCTGTTCCTGGAAATGGGAAGAGATGGATATTGGGGAGGCCAACAGCAATTTTCTACTAAAAATGTGAGTTTAAACTCAACACTATTTTTTGTGTTAGGAAACCTTTATGCTTCACGTGTAATTCAAGAAACTAATCATATGAGTCCTTATGAGAGTGGGCAATGGGCCAGCTTCTGTAAACTTCTGCAATAAATCAGACACTAACTAAATGGAACTTGACCAGCAATATCTGCCTTCTATAAACCATTAATAAGTTGCTGATGACATGACAAAGCCATTTAAAACCCTGTCAAGACTATGGGCTCACCTGGCCCAGATTGCCTAGGGACAGCTATCTTTAATTGCACCCTCTCAAGCAGGACCCATAACCTGGAAGATGCACCTCACCTGCTGCCAGAAAGAAATTAGGAGAGAGGGATAGAGGAGGAGGCTCCAGATGGGAAAATTGTAGTTAAGATCGCAGGGCATGACCAGCCAGTGAAAAAGAGCATGGAAAACTCTGAACATTCTCTAAATGAAATTACAGAAGCAGGTATGTCTGTCTTTCTCAGCCACCTGGTTTTTCATTGCAGACCTTTACCCCCCATTTTGAATCTGTAATAACTTCTAAATACTGTCCAAGGGGAAAGGGGATGGCAATATGAGCTAAATGAATTTGATGATTTTAAGACAGTGAAAAAAAAAGAGGGCAAAATGAAAGGGACATACAAAGATGGCGCGAGTTTTCTTTCTTAAAACATTGACTCTGTTCTAATGTTCATTCAGTTATAGTCACAATTTACTCCGTGTGGAGGAATGCTCTTCAGGAAGGAACATTGTGTTTTCCAGGGTTGCGTGGAATGACAAATAAAAGATTAGTGATCAAGGTTATTCATGAGAAGAGGAGGAAAGAGCACTTGATGTTACATTCCGAAAGCTGTTTCCAACGGTCTCACGGAGAGTTAAAAAAAAAAAAATCTGAAGTCCTCCTTTCACTCTCTTAGAGAACCTTTGTATCTCCCCCCATTTGATTGCTGAGAAGATTACTGTGTGTTTAAGGACAGGAGTCCAAGTTCAGATGTGAGCGGCAAACCAACTGCGAGAAATTAAGCCACCTACCTGTTCTGGGTCGCTGTCTTGATCAAGGTTCCGAATCTGTCCTTAATGAGTATGTCGTGTTTATCTACTAGAAAAGGTGCATTAATTTGCCAAGGCTGCCACAGCACAATGCCACAGACTGGGTGGCTTACATAACAGATTTATTTTCTTTAAGGCCAAGAGCAAAGTTGTGTCACAATTGGTTTCTCCTAAGGGCATGAGGGGAGGATGTTTTCCAGGCCTCTGAGCTTGTGATCGTTATCTTCTTCCTGTGTCTTCGGGTGTTTTTTTACCTCCTACCTGAGTCTGTGTCCCAATCTTCTCTTCTTTATGGACACCAGTCACGATTAAGACCCACCCTAGTGACCTCATTTTAACTTAATTACCTCTTGAAAGTTGTTATCTCCAAATACAGTCACGTTCCTAGCTCCAAGGGGGTTAGTATTAAAACAAGATAATTCAGCCCGTAACAAAAATGATTTGGTCATTTTTTGTTTCTTATTTACTAAAATCAACTCTTTTGTTCAAATGACTTTTGAACAATCCTGCAATGAGCCTTTTGCCTTTCCTTCTCTAGCACAGGCAACTAACTCATAGATGCCAGAGAACTGATAGGTGTTTCAAATCTACAGAATGAGCAGAATTGCAGAGATGGCAGACCTACACTGCTGGAACTCTCTCTATGTTGTCCTCTGACCTCAGGCAAGATATATCATTAAACTCTGCTTATTAGAACTAATGAAAACTACTGGTATAGTAATACACTCTTATGATTTCCTCTGGGCTTTCTTTGTTGTCACTATGGGATCTCAGTGCTGCAGATAAAGAATGCCCTTTCTTCATAAACTATGAAGACTAAGAACAGACTGTCCTGAGTAGGAATTATGACATGCACCTGGACCCCTTTATGAATTTGTTTATATTTTATTGACCACGGAAATGCCTGGGATTATCACCTGTCACTGCTGACAACCAAAATAATGGAAGGCGTAGATTGCACAGAGCACACTGAGCAAATCTAGGAACTGACTTGGGGGTGAGGGTGGGGGTAGGCAGGATTTGCTGGACTCTGAGTGGGCAAACACAACAAGGATGTGAGAGTAGAGTCAGCAAAATCTCTGACTGGGAACTGCAATTTGAGAGAGAAGACTAAAGTCTTCCCCGGTGGTCATATTTTAGATGCTTCAGTGCAAGTAGGATAAGCAACCTTTCCCAGTTTACCGGGACACAGGGATTTCCTGAGATTTGGGAATTTCATTGCTAAAATCAGAAAAGTTCCAGGCAAACTGAGACAGTTAGTTGGTTACCCCAGGTACAAAGCACTGAAAGCCACTATTAAAAATAAAATTGGGAAGGAGAAGACTTGAAGTCATTATCAGGCTTTTTGCGCTGTCGCTCAAATAATCACAGAATTTACACCTGTGTGATCAAAGAGATTTGGGATTTTTTATAGGTGAAGGGAGTTATGGAAAGTATCATAACAAGAATGTGTCATAGACTTGAAGACAGACTATTTTGAGTAAAGGGCAAAACCTTAAATATAAGGTGCAAAAGTTGATAGGGAGATATACTAAGAACAAACCTTACTAATTAACATTTTGGCTGAGGACCAGACCTGGTAAAAATCACACCACTCTGATGCGGATAATCTTTGCAAGGACATCTGTAAGTTACTTGGTTACCAATTTTTCTGCTTACAAAACACTGAATTATTAGCTTAATTCAATTATATGTATACACACACACACACATATACACACATATATACATATATGTATACATATATACATATATGTATATACACACGTACACATGCTTACACATTTTGCAACTTTACTGGCCAGTTTATGGAAAAAATACTTGTCACACGTTATTTTGGTTTGCAAAGACCAGTGTTAGGCATATTCATCTGCCCATTACATTTAAAAAATATGGAGAACTTCACAGTGTTTACTTTGCAAACTTTGTGAAGCATTGCCAGAAGCCAATCATTGTTTTAATAATAAAGAGCTATGGACAGGGAGTTTGGAGGGCTGATCAACCTCGATTGCTCTGAGGGGTTGGAGCTGGTTACTGGGATGTTGATGCAACGTTGAGGCAGCACCCCCATATTTTAGATTCTTCAGTGCAAGTAGGATAAGCAACCTTTCCCAATTTACCAAGACTAAGATCTTAGTCCTAAGAAGGTCTACTGATTGACTTTTACTGATTTCTCTGGCCTGGGGGATACAGCTGTATCTTATGATTTTAATCTTAATAAAAGGAGTGGTGAAGTCAGAGCAAGGGGGAGTTCTGCCACTAGAGCTGAACTACTGCCTGGCCCCCATTTTCCAAATTAGTATTTTTCTGAGTCTCTTTATTCATTTGTATGCAGCCTCCTCTAGAAACCCGAACCCTGAACCGGGGACCCTGAATCGCACAGGTCATGAAAAGGGGTTCCCACAAAGCGTCTTTTGAAATCCTTCTCAAAATTCCCTAGAACGTGACAGTGATTTAACCATTAATTCGAATTTAAGGAACATTAAATTATGCCACGTCAAGTACCATGTGTGAGAGCAATGACCCAAATATATTTGAATGGAAATTCATTGTTTTAATTATGACAATCCCCTTTCTCCTCACTATTTTCCTTATCCTCCTTTTTTTTCCTCTTTTTTTTTCTCATTGGAAAAAAAGAATAGAAGGAGACTTAATAGTTACTTCATATACTACTGGAGAGAAAACAGTGTTCATTGGCTATCCATTGTTTAAAGCATTACACACAGCATGGGACGTAAACAAAGAAAATCCATTGTTACTTCATTTTCTATCTAGTGGAGGAGTTAGGCATGCAAACAAATAATTACAGAGAAGGCAGAAAAAAATAATTGGTCAAAAGTTCAATTTACATGTAGAAAGGCCTTAAATGAATGCTCACTATCTTAAAGGATTTACAAAAGATTAAACATGAAAAATAGCACAAGCTGTTGTCATCATTACTGCAATTCATTCCTGTTGATTCCCTGTGGTTTTGTGGCAAAACAACAGACATGGTTGTGTTAACCGTAAGTTCTTATTCTTTCTGTTTATATTCAGCTAGATTTAAAGTTCATTTGACAGTTAATTTCAACTGTGCACATAGTAAAAACAGAGGACTTGGAGACTTTTCTTTTCTCTGGACTACAGACTTCTTAAATTCCATTTTTTTCTGTGTACTGGGAATGCAGAGTAAGCATCATCGACCGGCTTGCCTGCTTTCTGCCCTATTTGTATATTGAGAGCTTCTGTATTATTTAGGAGCAAAAAACAAAAAACAAAAACCTTCAAATGGAAAGTTTCAAAAATTGCACACAAGATTTCTTATTAAATATTACAGTGACAACTGCATTAATGCACTTCTTGATTTCGTGAGGGCAAAGGGCACTTGGAACACAACGTTTAAAGCTTTGAGTAAATTCAGGAACCTATCAGTAATTCCTGACTTGACAGAATTAACTTGAGTTTACGGGCAAGGATCTTACATTAATAAAGGAGATTGTATTTCAAAACATTCCACTGTTTGAAAAAGTCTTAGACAAACTACAACCCTGTCTAAACAGAATTATTTCAAGTAGAAATAATTCTGTGTGACTAAGTACTTTATACAGGAAAAGACCTTGAGAGGGGCTCAGTTGTAATTAACTGTGAAGAAGTGGCTTTGACAGTTGTTCCTGTCTTTCGAAAAGAAACGGTAAACATTTTGGGATATAAAAAAATATTTTCTCGATATTGGGTAAGGTAATTGGAAAGAATCCCTAGAGCATAAGGGTTGATGTATCTCCCTAAAACACTCTAATGAATAAAAGTGTAGATTATCAAAGCCATCTGTAAAAGGATTATCTAAAATTATAATAAAGAGTAACATGCTAATTAGACCAGACAACTGAACAACCTTCTGGATGATGCCAGGCCTATGAGGATGCAGCTCTGAAGGCTGAGCCCTTTGCACGAATTTCATACATCAGGCCTCTAGTATATTATATAGGATTATTTAGGGTGGCCCATCCCAATCAGTAAACATAATATAGTAATATTAAAAAAACATACACACATATATGTAATGCCGTTGATGGTTTATGTTTTTATTTGCCTATTTTTATAAATAATTTTATTTTCCATACAAAAATATCTTTTTAATTGTTTGAAGTGCTTTCCAAAAAAGAGTCTAATAGAATATCTACTTAAAAGTTTTTGTTATTTCATTGTGTCTTCCTGTGCCAGTGATGATGGATTGAATTCCTGTCTCTTCTTCTTTTCTGGTGTTTCTTGAGTCAACCACCATGATTTCCAAGAGGTTTGGATAAACTCACCATGATTTCCAAGATGTTTGGGGTGAATATCAGTCACATTCATATTGAGTATAGTTGTCAGAACCAATTGACCCAGAAAATAAAGGGTAACTCATTAGAAGTCCACAGAATAGATCAGAAAATCTTACACTTGAAAGAAACCCACCATATGATCATCCAGATTGTATTCCAACAGCCTAAATACTGTAAAATTCACCACTCAGAAAGGCAGGTCATTTAAGTTTTGATCATTTCTCCATTTATGAGGTCTGCCTATACTTGAGCCAGACCAACATTAATTAATTTGTTCCTTCATTCCTTTATCACTTAATAATTCTGGTTTGGGCCTAATACGTGGCATAAGTGCTGAGGATAAAATTATAAAAAGGACCTATTCCCTGCTCTCTGGATCTTGTAGTCAGTGGGAGGGGCCCATTTCAACAACACCAGTCTACATTCAGACATATCAGACAGCTATAATTCCCTCAACCTAAACATATTTTCTTAGGCTATCCACCCCAACTTCCTTCATTTCAAATAAAGAATTCCTGTATGCTTCCCTGCAGTTGTTACTTTCTCTCTGGTTTGCCCATACTCCTTTTCAAAGGTTTGCCCAGTACTAAACCTAATGGTCTTGGAGAGATCTGTCCAGAGTGTACTAATCCATTTAGTCAGTCATTTAGAACACTTATTTAGTACCTGACAGACAAATGTAAATATGGTCATAACTCCTGTTTTCAAGAAGTTCATGTTCTAAAGGAAGTTCCAGAATGGGTAAACAAGGCACTGCTCTAATTGTGGGAACACCTCCCATTAATTCAGCCTGGGCTCTGCAGATAAGGAAGTGAGTCTCCACAGATTTATGACTTAACCCTTCTTGTGTTAAATTAAGGAGTTGTGGGCCAAGATCCAAGTCCAAATACAACAAAATTCGCTGAGCTGAACCAATAATCTGCAATGAAGACCTGAGAAACAACAAGGCTGTCAGTTTTGAATGTGTAAAGTGGAGTCCTTGTGACATAAAGCTATTTAGGGTTGTGCTAAATTATAACAAGGCCATATATTCTAACCAATACTGATTAAAAGAGGACTACATACAGATATTTATGATAAAACTAAGTAGCTTTACACATTGGCACCATTATGAATTAATAACATTTTATTTTTGTTTCTTCTATCAAGTAGTGACAGCTCCTGAGATTATAACACAGTCTTATCACTGATGACTTGGATATATGTGTCTCTTCTTTGTTCTCCCAGTTTCTGTAAATGAGAGAAGACTTCTTTCCCACATTGTACTCTGTGTTAAGGCTTTTTAAGTCTAGTTCAGACCTGAGCTACAAAGGGAATTTGAAAACAAAGTGGCTTTAGTCTTTCATTCCTACACATATTCAAATCTTTTTATTAAATAAGTTCAGTGCCTGGTCTATATTTGGAACACAGTTAACTTCAGTGGAATGAAGGACTGCATGAAAGAGGACCTAATTAATCAACCCCTTCTCAGTAGATTAAGATTCATCTGCTTAATAGGCAGGAACAAGAACATGGCTTCTTGCAGCCTCAGGAGGACATAAATTTGTGATGGAGAAATGATGCCAACAGCGTCAAGGATATCACAAAGGGTGGCAGTCCAATAGGGGACGAGGTGGCTCTGGTTCTGACATGATTCTAGGCTTCTCAAGTGACTTGCAAGTGTCACGTTACTATTCCCCTAACAAGGCCAGGCCCACAGGAAGATATTTAATGGACTTCATTATTCCTTTGGGCCTTTCTTAACATCATTTTGAAGATGGTTCATTATTGTTGCATAATATTAAGTATCAGTATTGATTAGTGTGTGCCTACCCCTTATTTGTTATTAAATATTGTAATGAGTTCAGCTGAGGCATTTGGAAATGGCTCTGCCCATGAGGGGTTTACAGTGATCCTCGGTCCTCCCAACACGATGGAGAAAAAGCCACAGGTTCTCAGGTCAGTGAGCAGTGTTGCCAAGTTAAGAAAACAGACAGGCATCACTCCCAGGGCAATAGATACATAGGCAGCCAAGGTTTTACATACGGAAAGCTCTTGCATTCATTTTGGGGAACCGCATATGCCGGGGTTGAGAAATGAAGACTGAGATGCAAAGAAGTGACAATTCCTAAAAGAAAAGAACAGCATGGAAAACAGAAACTAGACAAAGAGGAATTCAGGCAAGAATGCAAATATAAAGTTACCTTGGTGGCTAGTTATACTAGCACCTTAAGAGGAAGAAACTGGAAACTGCAAAGTAATTTCAGAAATCAGATTTAAGCCATTGTAAGGATATATATTTAATGTTAAATATAACTGTATAGTACTGTGAGTGCAGTCAGATGCATTTTCTAAACCTCCCAAAACCAATTGAAGAAACTTCTTGGAATGCACTGTATATCAAAGTTGAAATAGCAAAGGGGGCTGGTTTTATCAGTGGAAAGGGAGGGACACAGCCTCTACCGTTGCAATGTATGGCTTTCAAGAGACAAGAGAAATAGACTAGAAAAGACATTCACATCCCAGGTACTGTCTAGACTTCGTGGGAAGCCAGAGAACATTCTCCAGCTGCCCGGGTGTGTACGTGGCTAAGACTCAGACCTTTATTGTGGGCCACACCACATTCCACTCCTTTCAGGGACATGGGGCTGGGGTCACAGTAGCACAATCAGAATCCCCAAGTGCAGATTGTGACGTCCTCACCTAATCTTTTATCTTAATGCAGTGCATTAAGTATAAAACTTCCCAGATTCTGTTACAGATATTTAGGCTAATTAGCCCTAATTTCAGTATTTCATCAAAATGTCAACAGCCAAGTGGACCTTGTTAGAGGGCAGGGAGGCCCCTCCCTCTGAGAACATTGTCGGAAAAATGTTTATTTTCTCAGGGGGTGCTATGTGTTTACCTCTTTGATTTGGATCCCAAAAGGCAAGCCTATTTCCAGCTTTGTGTCTCAGTACTGTATAATGGATGATACATGTGAAGATAGAAGCAAACTAGAAGGAAGCGTAGTCTTCAGCTTTAAATTATTTTTTATAGTTTTTTTTTTTTTTTAGGGAAAGAGAGAAACATCAATTTACGGTTCCACTTATTTATGCATTCATTAATTGATTCTTGTATGCACCCTGACCCGGGATCAAACCCACAACCTTGATGTACAGGGACAATGTCCTAACCAACTGAACTACCTGGGCAGGGTCTAGTTTGTAGCATTAAATGCCAAATGCCAATCATTTTTAAAAAATATCTCCCTGTTGTGAACATCAAATAAGGTAATATAAGCAAGAGAGTTTTGCAACACTATTAAATGACATCTCCACAAGCTAGTCATTACTTTGTAGGTGATTTGGCCCCTGCAATGGTGTTTTGGCATCCATTTAGTTTTGGAGTCAATTAGAGACAAGCACGCTTACTGGTGCCTTTAATTTTCAGACTGCCTTATTCATCTCTTTACCTCTTTATAAAGTCAACACCATCTCCTCGACAGTGGAGTCCTGGAGAAATATCTCTCAAGAAGCCACTGAGTTCTTAAAATTACTTATAAATGGGAACGCTTTAGTCATACGACCACAGTTGTGGGAAATGAGAAATTTGTGTCAAATGCCTTGAGTTTTCTCCCACTAAAAAGCATGAATAATGCCATCAGAAATGCAAAACAATTTGTCATAGGAAGGGCTTTTGCAAGAGAGCTCCTGGGGCAGGGGTGGGGGACTTGCCAGGAGATTTTGTTGGGTGGCAAGTTTTGAAGGGAAAGGAAGATGGGTTTCCATTGGGTGGAGAGAGAATAAGGAATGATGGCAGGTGGGGATAGGAGTTTTGGAAAGGCAGTGGATAGGCAGAAGGCCTAAAGCCTGATAGGACTGGGATCTCCACTTCAATTTTTTTTTTTTAAAGAGAGATATGGCAAGAGAGAGAGAAATGTTGATGTGAGCAAAACATCTATCAGATGCCTCCTGCATGCCCTCCACTGGGAATTGGGCTGCAGCCTAGACATGTGCCCTAACCAGGAATCAAACCAGCAGCCCTTTGGTGTATGGGACAAAGTCCAGCCGACTGAGCCACACCGACAGGGCTCCCCCTCAATTTCGTTATGTCAGTTTTTAACCTTTCAGAAGTCTACCGCCTACGTTAAAGATTACAAGATCATTGAAGGCATATATAATATCCTTTACCTTAACAAAATCTGCTATTTAAGGTTTTTCCTTCAAAATATCTTATGCTCATACTTATCAGATGCCTTAACCCCTAAGGTTATAATTTATATACCTTAAGATAGTACTTTCTAACTAAAGGTTAAAACAAAAGCATGTCTTGAATGAAGAAAGTAAGGTCTAAAATGACCCAGACAGTATGTAACACTTCATATACATATTTTTTCCTAAAATAATGACATTTTAATACTGAAATTAAGTTCTCTTCAGAAGGTTCATAAACATTTTAAATTCATAACCAATTCTGACACAAGTGCCCAGAATTATAATATTTAAAATAACTAAGAAAAGATTTACTATCTATAATATTTCTTAATTGTTTATCAAGAAAAAAAGAGTCCTTATCCCAAATAGTTACATTTTGTTGTTCAGGAACTCAGGTCAGTGACAAACTTTCATGGAATTCAACCCAAAGATACTTCTTACATTCCAGGGTCACTGCACTCTGAAAGATACCAGCCTTCCTCGTCCTCAAAATCTTTCCTGGGATCATAATCTCTGTAGGAATCTGTGTACGGCATCTCTTTTGGTTCAGTCACAGCAAAGTTACAGAAAGCTGCAACCCCCAGGGATACAGTGATCACTCCAACAACTACACAACCACACAGGCTTGGCCATAAGGCCACATATCCGAGGTTTCATCAAAACCCCAGAAGACATGGTATTCACCCAAGGTGGATGTGCCTTCTGTGGTTAGTAAGCAGACAGGTGGTAGCTGTCCAAGGACAACAGGACTCTCTGTAAGAAATAAGGCGAGCTCCCAAATTCAGGGGTCCTGGTAGAACACAAAACATACTCAGGAGCCAGGCAGATATCTTTACTTCTATGCAGAATGGTGTGCCCACATGGTCTGGAAGCATATGCACCCATTGGCTGTTTTTTATTACATTTTTTTTTCTACTTGGAGCTTTAAATCATATGCAGAAAAATATTAACAGGCATTTAACCTAGTTATTTTTACTTATAGATGCTTGGATGGACAATATGTATTCTACTTTTACTAGTATGTCTGAAGTACTTGGTAACCAAAAATAAACTAAAAATTAAAACAAATGAACAACAACAAAAAAGCCTAACCCCTGGTTTTTCTGTGTGGAAAGATTCTAGTAGGATTTCTCATCAAGCAGAATCTCAAATCACTCAGGACTCCTAGCTGACCTCTCTATTTAGTAGTTAAGGAATACACTTTCTGCCCTAACTGGTTTGGCTCAGTGGATAGAGCGTCGGCCTGAGACTGAAGGGTCCCAGGTTCTATTTAGGTCAAGGGCATCTACCTTAGTTGTGGGCACATCCCCAGCTGGGGTTGTGCAGGAGGCAGCTGATCAATGTTTCTCTCTCATCGATGTTTCTAACACTCTATTTCTCTCCCCTCCTTTCTGTAAAAAATTTATATATATATATATTAATTTCTACATATATATAAAAAATATATATATATATGAAAAACCTTTATATATATCTATATATATCTATCTCTCTCTCTCTCTCTCTCTCTCTCTCTCTATATATATATATATATATATATATATATATATATATATAAAATACACTTTCTTCTGACATTAAGTGGTTAGGGATGCTATTTTTAAAACAACTAGTTACTATGTATTACTGTTTTTTAAAGATCATTCATATGCCATGAATGGAGTATGCAAGGGACTGATAATCTTTGTGATTACTATAGTTTTCCTCTAAAACATTAAAACTGCACACAAATTACATATATGTACTGCCTCCCAAATAGGGTAGTATGCTGTAGTGGATGAATTGAGCTTAGGACCAGAACACTGGAGTCTATTTGAGTTCTGCCACTTAATAATAAGCAAGCTAGTCACCCTCTCTGGGTCTTCAGTTCTCCTTCTATAAACGGAAGGTTTGAAATTCTTTCTAGTTCTGGGTCCTCTTAGTAGTTGGCAAAGTAGCAGACTGTTAAGGAAGTAGGTTCTGAGGTGGGACTGGGGTGGACTGTCAGCCCTTCCTTGTAGGATGCTTGTGAGGTCTAAATTAAATCATCCAGACATAGCTGTTAGAACTATATTGGATTTGCTATTTTACATAACTATTTTATATTCGCAGTGGCCAGCAAATCTAAAAGGGCTCAGCTCTTTTTATGACTAGACTAAAGGCCGTGGTGCAAGAAATTTGTCCATTGGAGGCGGGGGGCAGGACCCTCAGCCTGGCCTGCGTTCTCTCACAATCCAGGATTCCTGAAGGGATGTCCGACTGCTGGTTTATGGGCCTAAACTGGCAGTCAGATATCCCTCTCGCAATCCGAGACGTTGTGTGAAGCAGTGACCATACTTTTCATACAGGTGAAAGGCATCTTGCTGTTGTATGGGCAGCTACATGTTTTTGCCCTGATTATAAAAAGTAGTACAAAACATGATCCTTCTGAGACAGTAGTACCATTTGCCCCATCTTATCGGTGGGAAAACAGAAGCAAAGAGAAGTTAATTGGCTTTGTCACAGTTATAAGTGTCAGAATCAGGGCTGACCACAAAATGTGCAAGCCAGAGTCCATGCATGTCATCACTGCATCATCCTGTTTTTTCAGTGTTAGATAGCCTTGCCAGGTTTTAGTTTTTAAATCTAAGAGACTCTTCCCAATATACAGGGTAGGGTCCCTAGGCCTGGTTGGCAATCAGGGCTGACCTGTGGAGCAACCAATAGGGCACTGGGGGGGAGGCCCACTGGCACCCTCCTTGACTGATGTCCTGATGCCACCCACTGGCTAGCCCTGGATGCCGCTGGTCACCTCCCTCTGCCTGCTGGCTGGCCTGGTGCTGCCCATTCTCTGGCCCCACAACCCCCCCCCCCCACCAGTTGTTCTGCTTTTCAATCAATTTGCATATTAGGGTTTTATATAGATAGACTAGAGGCTTGGTGCATGAAATTTATGCACTCGGGGGGGGGGGGTCTCTCAGCCTGGCCTGTGCCCTCTTACAGTCTGGGAGCCCCGTGATCAAATGCCCCAAAATAGGTAGGCCCTGCCCAGTTGGCTGGGGCTCCTCAATGAAAAACCCCAAAGAGGTAGGCCCTGCCCACCTGGATGGGGCTCCATGATGGATCACCCCTGCAGAGGGAGGTTCTGCTTACCCACCGCAGAGCTGCCTCCAGGTAGTGTGGGCCTCCTTCTGCAGGGTGATCATGGGGCAATGGCCAGGTCCCTAAACAATCACATTGCACCCACCTTGGCTGGCCTGGTGCCAGTGAGTATCATAGTGTGGTCATCTGGAAGGTCTTCTGAAAGGTCTTTTGGATGGTCATTCTGCTGTTCAGTCATTTGGTCAATTTGCTTATTATACTTTTATTAATTTTAGAGGCCCGGTGTACAAAAATTCATACACTGGAAGGGGGGGTCCCCTCAGCACACCTACCCTCCTCTCATAGTCCAGGAACCCTCAGGGGATGTCCTATTGACAGCTTAATTTCTAAGCCATAGTCTGGCCTCCCTCTGTGGGAGACAACCAGGGAGATCAGGGGAAAGCGCAGCCCCATCACCCTGCCACAGCTGCCTGCCCTTAGCCCTCACAGCTGCTGTGGTTTTGTCCAGAAGGACGTCCAACTATCTGGTCTAATTAGCATATTATGCTTTTATTATTATAGACCAGATGCCCAGTGCATGAAAATCATGCACAGGGGCGGGGGATGTCCCTTAGTCCAGCCTGCACCCTCTCCAATCTGGGACCCCTCAAGGGATGTTCAACTGCCTGTTTATGCCTGATCCTACTTCTCACAATGCAGGACTGCTGGCTCCAAACTACTCACCTGCCTGCCTCCCTGATTGCCCCTAACTGCTTCTGCCTACCTGCTAATGACTACCCTGCCAGTCTAATTGATGTCTAACTGCTCCCCTGCCAGCCTGTTTGCCCCAACTTCCTTCCTCTGCCAGCCTGGTCACCCCTAACTGCCTTCCCCTGCAGGCTTGATCGCCCCCAACTGCCCTCCCTCGCAGGCCTGGTCCCTCCCAACTGTCCTCTGCTGGCCTGATCACTCCCAACTGCCCTCCCCTGCTGGCCTGATCACTCACAACTGCCCTCCCTTGCAGGGCTGGGAACCTCCTAAAGGCCCTCCCCTTCTGGCCATCTTATGGTGGCCATCTTGTGTCCACATGAGGGCAGGATCTTTGACCACATGGGGGCAGCCCTCTTGTGTGTTGGAGTGATGGTCAATCTGCATATTTCTCTTTTATTAGATAGGATAGAGGCCTGGTGCATGGGTGGGGGCCAGCTGGTTTGCCCTGAAGAGTGTCCCAGATCAGGGTGGGGGTTCCCTTGGGGTGAGGGGCAGCCTGGGCGAGGGACCTGTGGTGGTTTGCAGGCCAGCCACGCCCCCCAGTGACCCAAGGGGAGGCCTTGGTATCTGGGATTAATCTATGTCTACAATTGAATCTATGTCTACTTTGTAGCCTGGAGTGGAACCAAGCCTTCTGCTCCCTCCATGGTGGCAGCCATTTCTGTTTGAAACTTTGTAACTTAGAGTGGAGGCCTAGGCCATAACAGCAGGCTGAAACCTTGGCTTCCTCCATTGTCAGGGAAACCCAAGCCTCTGTTCTCTCCAGCTCAGTGGCTGCCACCATTTATGTGTCTTTTATAACTGAAACTTTGTAACATTGAGTGTAGTCCTAGGCAGGCAATGACAGAGGACTTGGCTTCCTCTGTTGCCGGGGAAACCCAAGCCTCCCTCCTGCTCTCAGTGGCGGCAGCCATCTTGGTTGGAGTTTTTTTGCATAATCTGCTCCTAATTGGCTGGTGGGCAAGGCTTGTGGGTGTGGCAAAGGTGCTGTCAAATTTGCCTATTACTCTTTTATTAGATACCCAGAACCAAGGCTTATGAAAGCTCATGATGCTAAATGCTTTGTTTGGGTTCATTATGTGTAAAGTATTGTCATACTATGTCTTGCATTCCAGAATTGAAATGACATATATGCTCTTGTCCTGGGCCTTGAGGAGTTTGTGTAGTTTCAAAATGAAAGGTAAAGTATATGAGACAATGTCTAACCCATATAAGGTTTTATGAGGTGAAGAGCCACATGGTGAGGTTCACATCAACCTAGAGGAGGTGATCAGGGACGAGACAGCAGTGTTGGCGTTTGAGCTGGAACAAAAAATGATTCATTGAATAACCTGGGAACCTCACTAAGTCTCAGGCTCCATTGTTATCTTAGTCTCTTGTCAACTATGCAGTGCTAATTAATAAAATGGAATCGCAATGTCCTGAGTGCTTACATCACCAACAAGAAGGCTCTGACTTCTGGGAAGAATCTGGCTTAATTATTACAGCTTAGGGCATGGATTGATAACTTCTTTCCTAAGCAAGAAGTTATGTGCCAAAATTTACTTTCCTTCACTTAGGAGAATTAATTCCATTCCCTTCTCAAGCTCAAATACTCTTTCCAAACAGGCTATTTACTTTGTAATCCTCTCTGCCAGGAATCCTGTGCACGCTCATTACTGATACTGCTGCTCAATGAGGCAGTGCATTTGGTTTTATGCTTCTTAGGTTGAACCCAGAGAATAATTCAGCCCCCATAGAAGGAGGAAGTTAAGCCTGGAGCAGAGTCTTACTGCCCACTGCTGTTTTCTAGCATGGCAGTGCCTTCCCCCAGGAGGAAGGTGGCCTGGCTTCCCTTCCAGAGCTGGCCATTAGTGCATGGTGGGAATCGGGCTCTGGCAGATTTTCTCTGGCCGACTGGAGCATGGTGAACTAGGAAGCAAAGGCCCAGGGGCAGGTGGATCTGGGTTGGCCTCGCCTTTCTACAACCTGCTGTGTTTATTTTGGCAAAGCACTTAGCTTCTCTTAGAATATTTCCTTATTTGTAAAATGGTGGGGGGAGGGTGACAGAGCTATCTTATGGAATTATTGTGCGCATGAACACGTTAATTCATGAACCATATTTAGAAAAAGACACTAATCCAAGTTATCCAATTGTGTGGCACATAAAATGTTAATATCCCTAATAATTCCCATCATCTTTTCCTTTCCACTCTTTCAAGTAATTCACTGCGTTTCAGAATATTGAGATCTAAGGTTATAATTTTATTCTCTGGAAAATGTAAAGAGGAAATTCAAATCTCAAAATAATTGAAATAAAAATTCAAGACTTTTGTTAGAAGAGAGGAGACAGCTATGAACAGAATAGAATCACACTTCTTTTTTTTAGAAAGAGAGAGGAAGGGAGAAAGAGAGAAACATCAACTGGCTGTCTCTGGCACACACCCCCACCAGGGTTTGAGCCTGCAACCAGGACATGTGCCTGGATCAGGAATGGAATCTGTGACCTCTCTCGGTGCATGGGACAACCACACCAGCCTGAGCAAGTCACGCTTCCAATACCACCGCAGCCATGTAAAGAGTATGGTGTGTTTCCCAGCCCAGGCCCTGTTGTGCACATTTATTAACCTTTTTTCTATAAGGATGACAGCTGTTCTTTTTTAAATACCCTGGACATGTCCTCCAATATCTAAGTTTTTATTTTCCTCTTTTAAAAATAGTTATTTGAATTTCTCATTTGATGTAAACATTTTTGAACAGAAAGGTTTTTTTTGTTTGTTTGTTTGTTTTGTTTTCCAAAGAGGGTTTTCATTGAACTAAGTCCGTGATTGCAGAAAGCTTATTTAGAATCCAGCCTGAGTGAATGTGTTCCTTTCTGTCCCATACTAATCATTTTATTCACTTCAGCAGGCTCTTAGACTTTCGGATCTTTACAACTCTTCCATCCCTTCTTTTGGGTCGCCTTTCATAAGGAAGAACAAGCAGAGAGTCCTATGCATTTGACTAAATGGAAGCTACACAGCAAGATAGCTGACTCCTGTTTTCACGTCACGGTGTCCTCTGTTAGTGTAGCCAAAGGCGGCTCTTTGGAGAGTGGCACCAAGCATCTGAGAACCTTCCATTAGTGACGTATTGCTGGAACTAAAGTATTTTTTCCTGTTACCCTTATTTGGCTTAAACAACACAACATTTCCAGACCACTTCCTGAAAGACCCCGATGACTTCAAATATGGCTCAGGAGAGTGGAGATCTAATTGTGTGTTCTCTGATGTTATCAGCAAAAGGTATTGAACTTGAATTTGCAGGGGATTTTTAATTTTACCAATGCTTTCTTTTCTATGTAACTACTTACCTTAATGATAGAAATAAGTAGCGTTGATTGAGCATTAACTATATACCAGACATTTCTACTAAGTGCCTTAATGTGCATGCTACCCACTTGTGAGCTAGCTGTAGGGCTATTATCTTGTGTGGCTTTACCGCTGAGAAGTTAAGTAAACAGCTCATGGTCACACAACTTGTAAGCTTAAGTGGTAGGCCCTAGAGTCAAACTTGAGTCTCTGGACTCTAACTCCAGTGGAACCACATTTGGGGAGTGTTCTTAAAAAAAGGCTGTGGTCTGTTCAAGGCGGCTGCTGCTGCCAGGTGCCACTTGCATTGTGTGAACAAGATCGTTTTGAAAAGGAAACTCCAAACCCAAACTCAGGGTCCACTTGGAATAGCAACACTAGCCTCAGCAACACTTCCTCCGTCCGATGCAATGAGGCTCCCAACTCTTTCTTTTTTTAATCCTTACCCAAGGACATGCTTATTGATTTTAGAGAGAGGAGAAGGGAGAGAGAGAGAAACATCCATGTGAGATAGAAACCTACATTGGTGGCCTCCCATAAACATCCCAACTGGGGAGTAACCCACAACCTAGGTATGTATACCTTTCAGTGTACAGGACAATGCTCCAACCAACTGAGACCCACTAACCAAAGGTCCAACTCTCTTTCAAGATGGCTATAAGGATTATTAGTAAAGGTGTTAAGGTATCAGACTGCTGTCCTATTATAAGAGGATTATTTTCTGACTATATTCTAAATTTCCCAGTCATGTTCTAGACAGTTTTTTAATGCCCAAATAATTTTTAAAAAAGATTTACTCTTTTAGAAAGAGAAATAGCAATATGTATAGCAAATAGCTATATGTATTTTCACTCTTTTTCAATGCATGTATTACATCATGTATAAAAAACGACAGACAAAATGGTATTTTTGGTGGGGGGATGCTAAAAATGAACTGCAAGAACCTTAAATCACAGAAATGTGTAATGTATAAGCAGGTCACAGTGGAGAAATGGAAATGAGACTGTGAATCATAAATATTTAGAGGAAATTCACTTTTCATTCCTACTTAGTAACAGGTAGTGAAATGAAAGATTTTTTCTAGTTATGGCTCAGAAGGAAATGACTAGTGATATCATTCAGCCCATAAGGAAGTATCTAGTTACTGTTAAGAAAGGAGGTTACCCTTCATCATTGGGAATATTTTCTCTTTTTCTTGTGGCACAATAGAAAATACCCTGTGGATTTATTTTACAGAAATTTGCACTTTTCTGCATTAATGAGAATAAATGTACCTTTTCCCAAATTTTCTGGGGGAACTATGTTGATGCATGAAATATTCTCTGGGCTACCATTTCCTTCAATCAAGTTATTATTTATTCTTTACAACTTCATGGACTCCAATAGCTTCTGGGGTACCTGGGAAATCTTTTTTTCCTGACTTGCTTGACTCAATAGCCTGATAGGTATTCATATCAGGAAACATCTAACCTAATATTTTAGTATTATCCCTTAAACAAACTGCCATTCTACATGGAAAACTGTGCCTAGGACCCTCTTCAAATGCAAATATTAAGAGTTGGTATGACTAAGAACCAAACCTATGAATGCCTGCAAATATTTCTTTTTGCTTTGAAAAAGTAGTGTTAAGAGTCAATACATTAAAAAAAATAAATTTGGTGGTTGATTATTTGGAAGCTTTCCTTAATATAGAACAACTTTTTAGTATGTGTTAACACAAATAAAATACTATACTTATCAATAATTATGCAACTATTCCACATGTTTAATCTGTTTAGATAATAAATTCCCATTCTTTATTATCCCCTTTCATGTTATTAAATATTTTGTCACAGTTTTGCAAAATGTCTGATAAAATTTTCTACCAATGCATATTATTCCTGTACATAATATATATTCTAAGCATAATTTAGCTATTTCTGAATGATGCACATTGCTTTATCTTGCAATATTTTATCAAAGTTTTAAGTTTTTTCTGGTGTCTTCCTTTGATGTTTTCCAGCTTTTCCTATTTCAACTCTTGCTAATAACCAGGCCTCCTCAATCAGTTAACATCTTTTTGCAAATTAGCTATTTCTAATGTGTTATAGGCATAGAAACCAGATTATAGCTCTTATCTAAATTTAGAGTTACAGGCTCTAAATTAGATCTCTCTTTGGTCTTTGTAACATTGATTTTAGTTTTTTTGAGAACGTATTTTAATTTCATTTCAGATTAGTCAATAATCTGGATGATTGACACGTCCGGAAAAGTGGTCTCAGCGGGAAAGTGAAGAGGTGGAGGTAGTTTCTATGCAGCCCAAGCAACACCTGGGTGTTGAGAGGATGTTGCGTTTGAAAATTGCAAATAGATTAGCAAGGCTGCAGCCTCAACTATAAGACAAAGAGAAGACATGTGGGTTATGGCAATAAGTGACAAAGAATGGAACAATAAGCACAAGCAAGGTAACAAAGACGCTTATATTTCATGCTGCGGAGTTTTAATTAAACAATGAGGTATAAGGTGCCACAGAAGCGTTTTAGAGAAGTCAGCATCATGATCTGATTTGCCTCTTAGAAATATTTAAATGGCTGATGAGATCGCGTTTATATCATGTATTACATTACTGGCAGCACTTGACTCAGTAACTACAATAGTGGAAAGGGGTTGAATTTGACCCTTCTTTATGATATGAATTCTCTTATTGTGATCTAAAATACTTGTTAAGAAAGCTGAACAAATGAGCTAAAACTCAAATGTGACAATAATAGACTCACACAAGGAAAACAGAGAAAAGAATTACTGATATTCTGTATGGCCTCTTCTGAGAGTTCCAGAATCCTCTCATGTATGTGTTTCTGGCACCTGGCACATAGCATGAAGCCTGGAGAGAGGTCCACATGCCCTTTTGTGGAAAGCATTCCAGTTGAGAAAGAATGCAGATGATGATGTATGTAGAAAGTTGAGTTAAAATATCATAAAATGCCAATCACCAATTATTAAAATTTTCATTACTATTATCTTTATAACATCTTAAGTTTCAGTGATAAAAGAGGTGCCAAGAAGGTTGGTGGCTTGCTTAAGACATATGCAGCAAAGATAAATATATAAATAGTCTTCACTTACCGGGAAGGTGAGTTTTTGCTTTTGTTCTGCTCAAAAACAAGTAACTCTCAGATATACTATAGTGCCTACGCTAAGAAATTAAGAATGGACAAACAAGTATTTCTCAAAAACAATTTTAAATTGACTCAAATAGTCAAGACAAGAGAGTTCCACTCCATTGAATAAGACTGACATGACTGGCTGAGAGAAATGAACAGCTGAGAGGGAAAAAAAGAGCAAAGAATACTATTTTTTTCACTGAACCATTTGGGAAGGTTATATATCCACCAAGTATATAAAAAGATAGGTTGCAAAGAAAACTGACAAGTCTTTTTTTCCCTTTTCCATGAATCAAGAACCATCTGTACAGCAGAATGCCTGAACAAATATAAAATGTGCTATCGTACAATAGATGAAGTGAAATGTATAAGGAGCTAGATGTGTATACAGACCTCTTTGACAAATATGTAAAAATACATTTAAAATGTGCATTTAAAATGTCAGGAGTAGATGTGGGATAGATAGCCTCTTCGGTTCTTCCCTTATACTTTTGGTTGATATCACAAGACAGTTGTTCAATCTAGAGAAAAGCAAAGAAGCTGAACTCTAATACTAGCCAGACTGTTCTCAGCATAATTTCTCAGGCCAGTGAAAATGCAATGCTGAGTTGTACTTTTCTATTAATAGTGATTGATTTGATATTAACTGACACTGAATGACTTCTAAGTTTCTTCCTATCAGCCAAAGGGAAAGGAGCATTTGTGTCAGTTGGCATATTACTTCCTGCTGCATCTGGTGACCCTTGGGATCAGATTCCTTATATTTCCACACAGGGCTCGACATTTGTTGGGCTATCACCTCCTTTTTTGTCTGTCTGTTCTGAGCTTCAGCAATAAGAGAATTGGTGGTAGAAGTAGAAGGGCTTCATGAGTTTGGACACTTCAGTTCTAAATACTTGGTTTTGAGGAATACTTATCAGTGCCTATTACCGTTGTAAAATGACTCTCTTATCCTTACTATATTCCCAACTTATGCCCTTAAATCATAGTTTAGTTATTGCAGGCTGCCTGCACAACTTCCCTCAACTTTCACTCCCTCCGATTGCAGTCTTTCTTGATAAACAAATGTGTCTTCATTTTGACATGACTCTAGGTAGTAATCATTTTCATATTTTTTATCTCCCCTACCACGGATTCTAATTGACTTTAGAATGGAGTTGTTTCCTATTGTTTGTTTGGTGTTGTTCCTCACACATAGCTGTTTTCTAATGAATATGTGGATTGTCAAGAGACATGAGGTAAGTTTTGTAGGAATTTGGTTAGAATATTGCTTTTTAAAACTGACCTTATTTTTCTTCCCTCCCTTTCCTTTTTCCCCCTCCCTTTCCTTTTCTTCCTTCCTTTCCTTTTCTTCCCTCCCTTCCCTTCCCTTCCCTCCCTTCCCTTCCCTTCCCTTTCCCTTCCCTCTCCCTCTCCCTCTCCCTCTCCCTCTCCCTCTTCCTCTCCCTCTTTCCTTTCCTTTCCTTTCCTTCCTTTCCTTTCCTTTCCTTTCCTTTCCTTTCCTTTCCTTTCCTTTCCTTTCCTTTCCTTTCCTTTCCTTTCCCTTCCCTTTCCTTTCCCTTTCCCTTTCCCTTTCCCTTTCCCTTTCCCTTCCCTTCCCTTCCCTTCCCTTCCCTTCCCTTCCTTCCCTTCCCTTCCCTTCCCTTCCCTTCCTTTCCTTTCCTTTCCTTTCCTTTCCTTTCCTTTCCTTTTCATGAATTACTATACAAGTCAATCAGAAGATGCCAGAAACATAATACACATAGTTTCAATTAATTGTCATATGATATACTATATAATAAAGAGGTAATATGCAAATTGACCCTCATACCCTCACATAAGATGGCTGCCCCTATGTGGTCAAAGATGACCACCACAAGATGGCTGGCAGGGGAGGGTAGGTGTGGGAAATCAGGCCAGCAAGGGAGGGCAGTTAGGAGTGACCAGTCTGGCAGGGGAGGGCAGTTGGGGGCAATCGGGCTGGCAGGGGAGCAGTTAGACGACCATTAGGCAGGGGAGTGGTTAGGGGTGATCAGGTTGGCAGGCAGGTGAGTGGATGAGAGCCAGAAGTCCCAGATTGTGAGAGGGATGTTCGACTGCCAGTTTAGGCCTGGTCCCTGTAAACCAGCAGTCGGACATGCCCCAAAGGGTCCCAGATTGGAGAGGGTGCAGGCTAGACTAAGGGACCCCCTCCCCCTACAGTGCACAAATTTTGTGTACCAGGCCTCTAGTCTTTAAATAAAAAATCAAAGAAAAAGGAGCTCAGTGATAGGATGTTTAAGTATATTTATAGCTTATTGAACTAATTAATTAGACTGTTTCTTGTTTTATGGCTTAGTGGAAGGCTATTTTGTGAGAGAGCATGCTAGAATGCCATTCTGGAACCTCTCTATTGGAGTTACACAAATTAGAACAGCATTCTAGAGGCTGGTTTGTATCATCATTTAAAAGTTCTCAATAATATCCTAGTAACTTGGAAAATCCTAATCTCTTCAAACACACTTTTATAACTTCCCTATCTTTATGTGAAAAAAAAAATCGTTTCCTAAGACACTCTTCTCTGAGTAAATTTTTTTTTCTTTTTCCTGGATCACATGTTGATAATCCTATTTCATAGACACAACATGGAAAATAATGGAAGAGATGAAGATAACAGTAAAGCTGTGGGTTCAGTATTTATTAGAGACATTGCTATTGCTAAATGGTAACCCAGGTTCAACTCATGGTTCTTGGTATGTTGTAGAATGGCTAGTGAAAAAGGGAACCAGTCAGAAAAAAATGAAATATGTTTTCCTTTCTATACTACCCTTCTCTTTCATTGTTTTATTATTCTTAGATAATTAAGTCATGCCATATTATAGAAAACTAACCTATGGCAACACACAACAAAAATAATTATTTCTAAGGATGCTAATAACTGGAAAGGCACATGAGGTAGACTTATGGGGTGTTTAAATGCCTTGTACCTTGGTAAGGATGGTGAATACATAGGTTTACTTATATTGAGTAAAAATGGAGTAGTTTGTGCACTGAACTATATTTACTTTATTCCTCTTTTGTTAAAAAAATAGAAGAATACAATGATTAAAGATCTTAGGCAGTAATAAGAAAATAATCAGGCATTAAATAATTTTGATGAGTGGATTGATATATATAATTGGTCAGTGGAAGGAAGAGTTGACCTCCTTTCACACTAAGTTTTTAGAATCTTAAATGTCAAGATAACAAAATAAAATGTACTCCTTACATGTGAGGTAGACTTTCGGGATTTCATTTTTGAATACTTAATCTTGAACATCATTGGGGTGAACTGATAACTAGAAGAATTGTTTGGGCATCTTCCAGAAAGCATATTGTTGTTTCTATTTAAGGACACCCTTTAGTACAGTGGTTCTCAACATTTCTAATGCCGTGACCCTTAATACAGTTCCTCATGTTGTGGTGACCCCCAACCATAAAATTATTTTCGTTGCTACTTCATAACTGTAGTTTTGCTACTATTATGAATCGTAATGTAAATATCTGTGTTTTCCAATGGTCTTAGATGACACTGCTAGCGGTTCTCAACCTGTGGGTTGCGACGAAAATAATTTTATGGTTGGGGGTCACCACAACATGAGGAACTGTATTAAAGGGTCGCGACATTAGAAAGGTTGAGAACCACTGCTTTAGTAGGTCATGATTACTGATGAAGTGTCAGAATCAGTGACCTTCATCTCACCCTAGGCAAGAATATCCTCTAAGAGACTCCATGGTCTTAAAATAAATTTCTGGAGAATTAAAGGCTTGGGTGAGGAAATGAGAGACAATGCAAAGAAATGCCTCCTGGGTGAGTTCTTGCTACATGGCAGAGGCAACCCAGGTCTCTCTGGGAGTGATGGCTTTTCAGCATAAGCTGACCTCCTCACCTCTAAGAGCCTACCGAATTTTTTTTCTGGGATAGGGCCAGCACATAGTAGGCATTTAATGAAGTTTTTCAAATGAATGAAAGAAGATGGACAAAATATCTCCAAATTATCTTTTTTTTTTTTTGCAAAAGAATGATTTGTTTTATTTTTATTGCCAAGGTCATTAAAAATTGTGATCACTCTAAGTTAATATGTGAAGTATTGTATTTCCTTGCTGAAATATACTTTCAATGCCAGATGAAGACAATTTAACAATTTAAGGTTTTATTGATGGTGGAAGGGTGTATGTGTGCAAGAAATAATGCACTAAAATATTCATAAGTTGCATCCCAATTTCAAAAAGATTAAAAACTGAAAAGGAATGCATTTTAGAAATGATTGACTGGACATGCATTAAGTCCCTCTACCCAGCCTTTCTTGATGACTACTTTGCACATTCATGACACACCCACCTTTCTTTCCCTCACATCTTCAAAGGTTCCCAGGGTTAGCTGTTGATATCTTTATTACTGAAGAATCCATTGGACTATCCAGTAGATTAAGTTTGAGCGGGGAAAGGTGACCACATACTTACTCTGCACAATTTACAGGAAATTGTATGCTGTTCCAGACCTCACACCTTTTTTTTTTTAAATACAAAAACAATTGGGAAAGAAAGAAAAACTTGGAAGTCCCCTCCTCTAAGATTTTATTCCTGGCAAGATTAATTCCATGATTTTTGTTATTTGCTTGAAAGTTGAATTTTCCTGCACTTGAACTTCCAGTAAACCCTCCCAAAACATAAACAGTCTTAACTTCACCTTATTTGTCCTTATGTGGATTTCCCACTGTGAACTTACTCTGCTCTGTTTAAACTGGAGTCTCATTTGCTGCTCATTCCTTCAGCTTCTTCTGGATTGTAGCTGTTGGTTCTGAGAATTAATAATTATTATATTTATAGTAACAATTCTTTGTAATTATTGATATATATATAAAACTGCTTTACAATTTTCAAAGTACCTTCATACACTATTTTATTTAATATGGATAGTGCAGCTGTTATATTTTAAAGTTGAATAAGTGAGTGTTTACTGAATATTGAATTAGCAACTTGTCTAAGATCACATAGCTATGACATGCCAACTAGAAATCTAGCACTGAGTTATTGCACAGCTTTGACAAATGTTTGGGAAACCCCTCCTCCTCTTTCTTATGCTCATAGCTATTTCTTTATTTGTGATTAATTTTTAAAGAAACCATCTATTTATATAAAACAGGGGCGTTCTACCCTCTTTAATGTTCAATATCTCACAACATATATATTTTAGCAAAAATATTCTCTCTCTCTCCCTTTCTCTCTGTTTTCATTACCCCAGTGCCATTTCCTCCTTCCCAGTAGCCCTCAGCTGTTTGAAGAGAAATAAAATGAAAGATGCAACAATGATATTTCAGTTACCAATTTACTGTTTAATTTCTCTCACGTTTGGGCAGCTATTTGCTGATCTCAACATTGACCTTCCACTCTTGCACATACACTTTGTTTAAAATGTAGTCAGAATGTGCTTCCCAAAGGAGCATTCTGGACAACCTCAACCCACATCTAGACCCACCATGCTTGAGTGCTAAGGCCAAGAATCTGCTCCTTTGGTTTTGAATTGGTTCCCATAGTGGCCCAGA
This sequence comes from Antrozous pallidus, assembly GCA_027563665.1. Lineage (NCBI taxonomy): Eukaryota > Metazoa > Chordata > Mammalia > Chiroptera > Vespertilionidae > Antrozous > Antrozous pallidus. The sequence continues at coordinate 71,530,181 of CM050521.1, read as the reverse complement.
CCTGTTCTGCTTCCAGCGTTTCCTACTGTGGGAATGGTATCATCTCGTTAATGCTAATCATGGAGATAAGCACAGAGATGTCATTGATACCTCTCTAGTCTTCACTCCATATACAACCAACTCACTTTTTCCTCCAAACCATCTTTTGCATGAAACCACATTCCTCTACATGACATGATCCCAATTCATGTCGTCACCTCTCTCCTCAGATGTCTGCAGGAGGTAACCCATCTCCTTACTTCCAGTTGCTTCTCACCTCCGATGCTTATGTCATTCTCTGTGCACCCCATTAAAACTACTGCAATGTTTCTCTTTGATCACTAATCCTTCTTGCTCTACCCATGGATTGTCCCTTTCAGATCTCTCAGAAAGCATTTTTACCCCATTGTCTATCTTGATCCTCACAATCCAGTCTCAACCCACATGCTATTTCCTTTCCCTGGAGAATTCTCTCTTACTCCCCGTCACCTTCAATTCTCAGTTCAAATGCCACTCTTTCACACAGATCTTCTCTGATTCCCCTGACTTGTCAGTTCTCCCCTTCTAGCAGGATGCACTTTCCCTTGGGGACACTCACCACTGTGTCAAATTTGCTTTTGTTGGGCTGAATGTTGGATCAGGTGCTGCAAAGCAAGATGTTGACAGTGGGTCTGTAACATTCTTTTCACCTTGGAAATGGCTGAGGCACTTTTTTCTTTTAACCCCAACCACACATCTTGCAAATATTGACTGTGAAAGTTACTAGCTCCTGGTCACTAGGAATGCTTTTAACAAATGAACCCAATCTGTCTGGACTGTTTCTTGTAAATATATCAATAAGTTATGGATTTATGAACTGTAGTTGTGCTGATGAATCACTGGCTAGGATTGTGAGATAATGAGATGTGTAAACTATGAGACCACAGTCCACCACATGAAGAGGCTTTTCTTTGCTAATTCAAGCCAGAGTGAGCACCCTTCCCTCCAGAACCACGACATATTACAGGAATATAGCGTCAGATAAAAGAGTCATCTCTCTGCTTTCATGGAGCTCATGAGACAATGAGGAGGAAGTACAGGCATTCCAACTACATAATAAGTAACAAAAGCCAGGCTTGTAAATAAAACTCACATGAAATGTTACCTAGCACCAAGATTTACAAGTGATTGGCAAAGGTTATAAGAAAGAAGTATCAACAAAATATGTCACAACAGGATCAAGCAGACCTCAACTGATCAGCACTCAAACTAGACTCCTGCTGTGGCATACTTGCTAGACATTTGAGGATATAAATGATAAAAAGCATTTAGTAAAATTTAAGGATAACACAAAGCAATTCATGGCACTTAAATAATACCATCTTCAAAAGTTTAAAAGTTCAGCACGCCAATAGAAAGAGATGTTTATTGTTGATTACTGAATTAGTAACATAGAAGGAAAAGTAAATGAAATATCACAGAATAAAATATAACATGTGAGAAAACAAAAGGGAAGAGCTCAGTGACATAAAGGACATAGTCAGAAAACAGGAATTCCAGAAGAATAAAAAGGGAGGAGGATTATGTCAAAATATGAATTAATTGAATAATAAAGAAAAATTTCTCTGAGTTGGAAAAAAAGCCCAATTAAAAGAATTTTTCATTTCTAGTCAGGATTTATAAGAAAAAACACACCCCATACCTAAGTTGGGTAAAATTCCAAAAGTATAGACATGAAGAGAAAAGATTAAGTTTTCTATTTGGAATCCTATATAATAAAAACCTAATACGCTAAGTGTCTGGTCAACTGGTCAGTTATTAAAACAATCAATGCGTAATATGCTAATGATATGCTAGGCCACTCAACCTCTTGAGATGATGTGCACTGACCACCAGGAGCAGACAGTAGACTGGTCAACCAGTTGCTATGATGTACACTGACCACTAGAGAGCAGATGCTCTGACCAGTAGGTTAGCTTGCTGCTGGGGGTCCAGCCCATAGGGACTGGCAAGATGGGCTGGACACACCCTGGAGCCCTCTCTTGGTCCTTCCCCTGCTGGCCAACCTGTCTCCCCAGCCCGGATTGTGCATCAGTTGGGTCCCCTTGGCCTGGCCTGCACACTCTTGGGACCCCTCAGGGAATGTTGAAAAGTCGGTTTTGCCCAATCCCGCAGGACAGGCCAAGGGACCACACTGATGCACAAATTTATGCACTGGGCCTCTAGTAAATAATAAAGGCAGATTGGAATATGGGCTTCTGGTCTCCCATGCTAGACCACAGTACAATAGTGTCAACAGCAGAACAGCCTCACAATAGAATACCATCTATATGTTTTTAGTCCTACCTGCACATTAGAATTGTTGGATAGCTTTGGAAAATGCTGATGTCAGGCTCCACCTTAGGTAAAGTAAATCAGACTATCTGGAGGTGAGAAAAGAATTAGTGTGTGTGTGTGTTTTAGATATCAGGGTGTTTCTAATAAATGACTAACATTGTGATCTGATCTATAGAATACTGGGTGAAAAAGGAATGCAACCTCAAAATGCTATGCTCAGCTGGGCCAGTTGTTGAGCATTGGCCTGTGAACCTGGAAGTCATGGTTTGATTCCCAGTCAGGGCACATGCCAGGTTGAGGCTGGATCCCCACTGGGGGGCTTGCAGGAGACAGTTCTCTCATCTATGTTTCTGTTTCTCTATCCCTTTCCCTTCCTCCCTCTAAAAATCAATAAAATTATGTATATATATATATTTAAATCCTATGCCCAGCCAGTCCTATTTTCTATCTATGTGCTAAGGTGAAGGAATGACTATTTATAGATAAACATATTTTTAGAAAATATATCACTATGTAATCTGGAAATGGAAAAAGTCTCTTCAAAGAGCAAATAAATGAAACTAGTCAAAAAAGGATAAAGACAAGGAGTACAAGAACAATGGTTAGCAAGGAGCCATATAGTATCTGGTTACATCTGACTGTACAATGATAGAGGTGATGACTGGAGGCCTGAGAGACTTTAATAAAGGTTCTTGAACTTGTGTGGGGAGACTCTAATGATAGTTTGAAATTGAAAGTGTCAAGTGACTTCAGTAGAACTTTAAAGTTGGGTTAGACTCATGATGAAAAAAGAGAAATAAAAGGACTCCAAAGATTTCCCCTATAGGTATAAGAAAAGAGTGTGGGAGGTGAGAGAAGAAAAGCAGAGGAAGTGAAAAGACTGGGGATAGTTACAGTATTCTAAAGGTTTCATTTTATGTGTGGGACATCAGGGGAATAGAGAATGTTGATGGAGGAAGTGGTTGACATATTGTTTTCATATATATAGATGGTGGAGAGGTTATAAATAAATGGCATGAAAAACCAATATATAAATCCTAAATAGGAAATAAAGAATAATTTGTCCAAGAAAGCAAAACATACATAAAAGGGCATCTGTAGTTTCCTAATTTGCCATCCTGCCTCTTCCTGTAGATGACATAACTTAAGGGGATCTCTCTACTGGTGCATTAGGACTCATCCCCTCTAGTCAATTCATTGATGCATCTCTAGAAATTTTCCTCTCTCTCCTACATTATCCCTACTTCAGGATTATTCACATCAGCATCCAAACATGCTGTTATTTCCCTCCTGATTTTTTTTAAATCTTCATTCACTTTCCTTGTGAGCTCTGTTTATATACTCTATTTGAAATTACTTCTCTTCTAATTTCTTTTTAACTTAATCACATTTCTGCACCTCACCACTACACCAGGATTTTTGGTCAGATCTCCATGTTGCTAAATTAAGAATTCATTTCTCAGTACACATTAACCTTTTAAGCAATGCTTAGCACAGGTAACCATCCCTTCACTTGAGAATCTTTCTTCACATGCCTTCCAGGATACCATACGATCTTAGTTTTCCTACTGGTCATTTCTTAACTGTCTCATTTGCTGATTCCTGTCTTTTTTCCAATAAGTTTAGCCAGAAGTGCTCCCAGGCTCAGTTGTTCCACCCCTTCTGCACCTATGCCCACACACTTGGTGATCTCATTCTAATCACTACTGAATTCCACATTTCGATCTCTGGCCAAATCTGTAATGATATCCAAAAGCCCATTTAACATCTCCACTTGGATATGGAATACACATCACAAATCAATATGTACAACACTAAACTGATGATAGATATTCCTGTCTCTGTGCAACCTTCTCCATCTCATTTAATGCCAACTCATCTTTTCAGTTGATCTTGCTAATTAACCCACCTTACCTTCACTCTTTTTTACTTAAATTCTTTATTGTTGAAAGTATTACATATGTCTCCTTTTTCCCTCCATTGACCTCTCCCTGGCTGTTCCCACCCCTCAATTCATGCCCTCACTCTCACACTGTCTGTGTCCATTGATTATGCTCATATGCATGCAGACATGTCCTTTGGTTGATCTTTTACACACACACACCTCACTTCCCCCACCTCGTCTGCCTTCCCTCTAAGGTTTGATGATCTGTTTGATGCTTCTCTGTCTCTGGATCTATTTTTTCCCCATCAGTTTATGTTGCTCAATACATTTCACAAATGATTGAGGTTATGTGATATTTATCTTTCACTGATGGACTTATTTAGATTAGCATAATGCTCTCCAGGTCCATCCATTCCGGGAATGGTAAGGGTTCTTTCTTTTTTACAGCAGGGTAGTATTCCGTTGTGTAGATGTACCACAGTTTTCTAATCCATTCGTCTGCTGATGAGCATTTAGGCTGTTTCCAAATCTTAGCTATTGTAAATTGTGCTGCTATGAACATAGGGTGCATATACTCTTTCTGATTGGTGTTTCTGATTTCTTGGGATATATTCCTATAAGTGGGGTTACTGGGAGTTCCATTTTTAATTTTTTGAGGAAACTATCTGTGGTTCTCAACCTTTTTAATACTGAAACCCTTTAATACAGTTCCTCACATTGTGGTGACTCCCAACCATAAAATTATTTTCGTTGCTACTTCAGAACTGTAATTTTGCTACTGTTATGAATCATAATGTAAATATCTGTGTTTTGCAATGATCTTAGGCAACCCGGCTAGTGGTTCTCAACCTGTGGGTCTTGACCCATAGTTTGAAAATTGCTGCTGCAGAGCCTAAGACCATTAGAAAATACAAATATTTACATTACGATTCATAACAGTAGCAAAATTACAGTTATATAATCGCTGCTGTAGAGCCTAAGATCATTGGAAAGCACAGAGAATCACTGCTATAGAGCCTAAGACCATCAGAAAACACAGATATGTACATTATGATTCATAACAGTAGCAAAATTACAGTTATGAAGTAGCAACAAAAATAATTTTATGGTTGGGGTCACCACAACATGGAGGAACTGTATTAAAGGGTCGTGGCATTAAAAAGATTGAGAACCACTGCTCTATACTATTTTCCACAGTGGTTGTACCAGTCTGAATTTCCACCAGCAGTGTATGAAGGTTCCTTTCTCAGCAGTGTATGAGAGTTCCTTCTCTCTACATCCTTGCCAGCACTTGTTGTTTGTTGATGATAGCCATTCTGATGGGTGTGAGATGGTACCTCATTGTTGTTCAGCATTGCATCTCTTGGATGATTAGTGACTTTGGGTCTTCTGTATGTCTACTTTCAAGAAGTGTTTATTAGATCCTTTGCCCATTTTTTGATTGGATTGTTTATCTTCCTTTTGTTGAGTTGTAAGAGTTCCCTATAAATTTTGGAGATTAAACCCTTATCAAATGTCACATTGGCAAATATGTTCTCCTATGCAGTGGGCTTTGTTTTTATTTTGTTGATGGTTTCTTTTGCTGTGCAGAAACTTTTTATTTTGATGTAGTCCCATTTGTTTATTTTCTCCTTAGTTTCCATTGTCCTAGGAGATGTATCAGTAAATATATTACTATGACATATGTCTGATATTTTGTTGCCTATAAATTCTTCTCTAAGATTTTTATGATTTCCTGTCTTACATTTAAGTCCATTATCCATTTTGAGTTTATTTTTTAATATACGGTGTATGTTGGTGGTCTAGTTTCATTTTTTTTTTTGCTTGTATCTGTCCAATTATCCCAACACCGTTTATTGAAGAGGTTGTCTTGGCTCCATTATATGCTCTTGCCTTCGTTTTCAAATATTAATTGAGCATAATGGCTTGAGTCGATTTCTGGGTTCTCTGTTCTGTTCCATTGGTCTATATGTCTGTTCTTTGCCAGTTCCAGGCAGTTTTGAGGACAGTGGCTTTGTAATATAGCTTGATATCTGGTATCATGATCCCTCCAACTTTGTTCTTCTTTCTCAGGATTGCTACAGCTATTCAGTTTTTATTTTATTCTATACAAATTTTTGTAGAGTTTGTTCTAGGAATGTGAAATATGTGGTTGGTATTTTAATGGGGATTGCATTGAATCTATATATTGCTTTGGGTAGTATGGAAATTTTAATGATGTTGATTCTACCAATCCATGAATAAAGTATAATCTTTCATGTTTATATTTCCCTCTATCTTTTTTTTCAATGTCCTGTAGTTTTCCACGTATGGTCTTTTATCTCTTTAGTTAAGTTTACTCCTAGGTATTTTAATTTTCTTCATTGCAATGGTAAATGGAATTTTTTTTGTTTCTCTTTCTGTGAGTTCATTATTGGTGTATAAAAAGGCCACAGATTTCTGGGTATTAATTTTGTATCCTGCTACATTGCCAAATTCATTTAATAAGTCTAGTATTTTTTTGACGGAGTTGCTATGGTTTTTTATGTACAATATTATATCATCTACAAATAATGAATTTTACTTCTTCTCTTGCAATTTGGATATCTTTTATTTCTTGTCTAATCACTGTGGCCAGCACTTCCGGTACTATATCAAACAGGATTGGTGAAAGTGGGCATCCCAGTCTTGCTTCTGTTCTTAGGGGAAATGGTTTTCGTATTTGCCCATCGAGGATGATGTTGGCTATGGGTTTTTCATATAAGGCTTTTATTATGTTGAGGAATGATCCCTTTATTTCCACTTTGCTGAGAGTTTTTATAAAAAATGGGTGTTGGATTTTGTCAAATGCTTTTTCTGCAACAATTGATATGATCAGGTGCCCTTTGTCTTTTAACTTGTTTATCTGATGTATCACATTTATTTATTTGTGGATATTGTACTAGCCTTGCATCCCTGGAATAAATACCATTTGATCATGGTGTATGATTTTTTGGATGTATCTTTCCCTTCTCAGTTTTCTCAGTGACACTAGCTCCTTATGATTCCTTAAAGTTGTTGTTCAGGTTTTCTTAGGGTTCATTTCCTCTTCCAGGACCACTTTTCCCTCAAATATCTACAATGCTATTTCTAGCCCCAGTTTTGAGACTTTGCTCAAATACTTCCTATATCCTGAAAACCCTATTTAAGAATGATTCCTCCCCTTACCTCACAGCATTTGCAATTCCCCTATCCTTCACTGTATTTTCACAGTAATTACTGATGCTGTAACATATCATCAGTTATAAGTTTATAATGTTTATTGTGTTCCTCCTTCCTTAAACTGTACATTTCTCAAGGCCAGGAATCTTTTGTTTGCTTGCTTCACTAATTTATTTATCCTAATAGTTTACAATAGTGCCTGTTATTAATAGGACTCAATAAATCAGGTACATTTGTAACTCAGTATAATAAGAATGATTCCTTGGATATATTCAAAACCCAACTTTATTTTAATTTCATAATATTTCTATGACATAATGACCATTATTTTCCTCTAAATCCATATCATGATTACTTTGGAGTTTTGTTAGGGATAATTCAGCATGAATCATTTAATTTGGGAGTACAATTAAAATACTTTTTTTGGGGTAGAAATCAAACCCAACTTTATAAGGCTGAATGGCTAGCATTGGCTTCTCTGCTGAGATATGAGGTGCCAGGCAGGCAGGCAGGCAGGTGACAGAGAGTGAATCTTTGTCACTTTGTCCCCATCCCCACCACCTCTCCAGCCCTCCAGAAGCCCACCTCTGCAGATCACCCATTTCAAAAAAAATACTCTGAAGAGGAGTCAGGATAGATGGGGTAGGGGCTCAGGCTGGTCGCTGGCCAGTTCCTGCCATCAGTCAAGTGCTCCCCCACTGGGTATAAACCTCCCTGCCTTTTCTGATTTGTGCATGTGTCAGAATGGCTGAGCAAGTTCTTGCATGCATCCCATGTGGTGGAAGCAGAGCAGTATGGGCGCAGAAAGTGAGCCACCAGTGAGCAGCGCAGGTACGACACCACTGAGTTACACTTGCTTGCAGTTGATTATTTGTAAATTTCTGGAGTAAAACACTAGTAGAACCTTTGTTTGTGTGCCCAGTTTTGCCACTTCTTTACTATAAAATGGGTCCCTTTGTCTGAGACAATGTTAGGTGGGAACCCAGGTGAGTGACTCAACCATTCTGTGAGCTTCTCATGTTAATGGTGGCAACTAGAAGCAGGCAATGAGAAGCTTTATCCAGACCAGAAGTCCCCTCCATTAAGGAAGAATTACTGCTTCTTCTGGGGCTGCCATAGTTTCATAATACTTTATTTTTGGCATCAGCATAAGTTGTGGTGGACCTCAGATTTCCCTTGATTACTTTAATACATAGTGACTAAGTAATCCAAAGAACTTCCAGGCCTCATCAATGCCACAGCCTGACTCTGGCCATTTTGGTATATTTCCATGTTTTTCAATGCCAAATGCATTCATCATAGAGCAACTCGACAGCTGCAGAGCTCAGTGAATAAATTCTGCAAAGTGGGTTGGTGTTTATTTGTTTATTTTCGTGACTAAATTGCCATGACATCATCAGAGGCATTAAGTGAAGGAAACAGTAATTATTTAATTAACTGCAGCTGCTGAAGTTGAGTCACCTTCAATTTATATATATATATATATATATATATATATATATATATATATATATATCTCAGAGAAAATCATATCCCTTAACAACATGGAAGTTTAAGGAAATTCACTCAATGTTTATTCAGAACATTAGTAGGTGTTCACTATGTGCCAAGAGAAACAAGTTTAAACATGGGTCAGCAGTGACTCAGGATCAGACTACTCAGTTATGGAGGAGAGAACTTCATGTATGTGATGCGATGGTTTGCAGTATGGATGGTGCTGCTTCTGTAAGTGAATATGCTGTGTGTACTAATTTAGGGTTATACAGAAGAATTGCATTGGCCCTAATGAATAACTCATTAGGCTGAAGGTCTTCCAAGCTTTGATTATTGTTACCCAAGACAACATATGCCTTTCAAAGATTCTTCAAAAGAGAATATATGCTGTTTCATGTTAGTAGTAAAAGAGTAACAGGAACAGGAAAGAGGACATAAAAATGCTATCAGATGTTGGACTGCCTAGCCTGCTTCTCTAATTTCTTATTTTTTTCTTATTTATCATTTATTTGTGTTCTTGCTGTACTCTTTGGGAAGATTTCCTCAATTATATCTTCCAATTGCCCACCTTATTTTGAATTTTTAATTTTTACTATAATATATTTTAATTTCTAAGCATCCTTATTTTCAATTTTTTTAAGCAACCCAAAGCAATATAAGCAATATCTTCTCATATCTGTACATATTCCGTGCTTCCTTGTCCCTCGTAGTTTCTGTTTCTTTCAATTTGTTTTGTCCCCTTTTTGACTGCTTATATCACTACTAGTCGCCCAGTGCACAAAATTCGTGCACATTAAAAGGGTATTAATTAGAGGAAATAATTTAATATTATTATTTGCTCTTTCTCTATAATAGAAGTATCAGAGACTAAAGAAAATTAGTAAAATGTATATGAAAACCTTCCTCCTGTCAGAGTCTGGGGCGCACCACGGGCCCAAAGTCAAGTCCCCACTCACTCACATGAGCCTCAAAATCATGTGAGACCCAGAACCAGCCCCCCCCCCCTGCATTGGGGTAGATCCAGACCCCACCAGTCCCACTCTTGTCAAGCCACCCAGGGCAGGGTGTGTCCTCAGGTCCCCTGGCCTAGCATCAGGTGGGGGGCGTGGCCTGAGGTTCCCCATCAAGTCCCACCAGGTGGGAGACATGATCTGAGATCCCCTGTCAAGCCCCGCTGGGTAGGGAGCCTGGCCTGAGGTCCCCCATCAAGTCCCAGCAGGCAGAGGAGCACACTTCAAGTCCCCCAGCCAAGCACCGGGAGGGAGGAGCAGCCTCAGGTCCCCCTCAATCCTAACTGGCACAGAGGCACAGGCTCAGGTCCCCTGTGAAGCCCCACTGGGTGGGGGGCACAACCTGAAGTCCCCTGTCAAGCCCAGCCAGCCAGGAGGGGCACAGCCTCAGGACCCCTGGCCTAGTGCTGGGTGAGGGTGCGGCTTGAAATCCCCTGTCAAGCCCTGCCAGGTGGGGGCATAGCCTGAGGTCCCCTGTCAAGCCCTGCTGGGTTGGGAGTGTGGCCTGTAGACCCCTGTCAAGCTGCACCAGGTGGGAGGCACAGCCTGAGGTCCCCCAGCCTAGAGCTGGGGTGAGAGAGCAGCCTGAGATACCCTAGCCTAGCACCAGGGTGGGAAGCACACCTTGAGGTTCCCTGTCAAGCCCTGTGGGTGGGGGACATGGCCTGTGGTCCCTTGTCAAGCCCCTCTGGATTGGGGGAGGGTGTAGGCCTCCCTTCCCTTGTGCTGTGGCCATGCCCCCCTCCCCCCCTGGCCTCTCATCCAGCTGCCACGACCACCTCACGCTCTCTGTGAGCAGGTATGCATAGGGAAGGCTGGGCCAGGATAATTGGGAGGGGTGATGGGGGTCAGCATCCTGGGTGAGCTGGGCCTCACAGCCTCTCTGCTTCAGCTCCCAGCACCCCAGACCTAAGGAGTAGTGCTTTCACAGAGGCCTGGCAGGCACTGGATATAGTGATGCCTTAAAAGCAGAAGAAGCCCTCTTTAACTCTGGCTGGAAGTGCATTGGGAACTTATGGTCGGGGGAAGCAGCCCAACATCAAGGCTGAAATAACACCTTGGGTAGCCTCCGGAGGGGGCAAACCAACAGTAAAAGGCATCTTGGAAACAAAGACATTTGAAAGTACAGTGGATATTAGGTGATATTAAGGAATTACCTTAACTTTTCAAGGTGTGACAATGGCTGAATATTTACTTCTTTTTTAAAGATACTCATCAGAGGATATTTAAGTGGGAAACAACTTGCTTTGAAAGTATGGTGTTGTCCTGGCCCAGCCCTCCCCACACCAGGGACGCCTCAAGGACTGAGCCTCTCCTGCACACTGCTAGGCCTTGGAAAACGCCCTGTGCAGAGGGTGGTCCCTGCTTCATTCCCCGCCCCTGCCAGCGTGAAGCAAAGTGTTCTCAGCTGGCGCTAGTGTGAAGCGCTTCATTCCCCACCTGAGCCGGTGTAAAGCGAAGAGTTCCCCACAGGCTTGAAGTGAAATGCTCGTGAAGGGGAGTGTTCACTGGCATCCAGGCAAGCTGTGGCCACACACCCCAGTCACGCCCCTGCTCCTGATTGGCTGGTAGCATAGCCAATCAGGAGTCAAGGTAGGTCACGTTTTGCATGTTACTCTTTTATTATATAGGAAGTTCTTATATAAGAACTGGGTCCTTAGGCAGTTTCATCAAAGTGGGATCATCATAGAATGCTCTTACACAAACCTACATGGAATAGCTTACTAACCACTTAGATATATGGGCTAGCCTAGTGCTCCTAGGCTGTACACCTCTAGAGCACGTTACTGGCTGAACTCTATAGGCAATGATAACACCACTGTGAGTGCAACATTTTTATATCACTGGCAGTGCAGTGGGTTGGTTTACACCAACATGACCACAAACACGTGAGTAATGAACACATTGTACTACCAGACCTGTTCCCCGAAAGGTTTCTGAGGCCCTGGCGGTGTGGCTTCAGGCTTTGGGCTGCAGGTTCCTCCTGGACTGTGCTTGGTGCAGTGAGAACATAGAGAGGAAGAAAGTAGAGAGGAGGAGGCAGAGGAAGGAAAAGGAAGAAGGAAGGGCTGAGTCTCAAATGGAAGTCAGGCAAGAGGCACCAGGTGTCTGACAGCCACACTACAGGTCCCTGCCAGCAGCATGATAATGTTACCTCGGCTATGTTGTCACTCAGCAATAGAAAATTTTCAGCTCTGTGGAATCACTCTGACGGGACCACCATCCTGTATGCGGTTCCTTGTTGACTCAAACATCTTTGTACAGGACTGTATAGTCCACGTGAAAGGCATCTCATCTCTCAGAGGTCAGTTAAGACTTGGCATTGTTCTCATGCATGAGTGGGAGACAACAAGCTGACTGAATCTCTGTGTGGCTTAAGTTGGCCTCTAGGTTTACCCGAGTGGGTTGTTTCTGAGGACACCCTGGGACCAACATCTTGAAACTGACATTGTTCAGGCAGCCAACTGAAGGAGAAGGGCTGTTCCCTGTTCAGGGTTTGGAATGCTCACTTTATCCTCATGTCAAAAATGTAGCTCTAAAATTCCTCTGGGGTCAGTAGAGACCCTTTCACCTGCTCAAAGGTGAAACCTCCAGGTTTCTGCTAGGGGTGGAAGTCACTTCCCCCCAGGCATGGGGTGGGAGAAGGACCCAACTTTTCAAATAGCACTCAGGCTAGTCCCTCGCCTCAGTACCCATTTAGTGCTTGGTCCCTGTGCTCCTTGAAATAAAACTGTTGGTTTTTTTTATTTTTTCCACTGCCAACTTTAGTTTGGGTCTTCTTGGGCGTACTAAGCCAGTTATATTTGTGAATTAAGAAAAATTGTTTCCTCCAGAAGACACAGGTCTTACTTGGTAATGGCCGGGTAAAGAGCTAGATTTTATATTCCCTGGCCCTCTTCCCAGCCTCTGTCATACACAGTATCTGTGGTCCTCACGGGTCCATCTGCCATTTACCTCCTCTTTGGGAATATTTTTTAAGTTCCCTCTGCAAAAGCTTGTTCTTTTTCTGGAGGAAGCTAAATTACATACGATTATTTGATCTTTTTATCATAATCTGGAAAAGATTTTGAGCAATTTTTAAAGTCAGATGAACATCATATTCTGGAATCATTATTTCACCAGATCTATTCAGAGATTTGTATTCTATTTTTGCAGCTAAATGGAAGTATCTGGCTAAAATTCTTAAGACAGATCATGTGGCATCAGAGATCAGGATATTGCTGCATAAGCAACCCTAAGGAACATACTATTTGCAAAGCAAATTCAAAACCACAGATTTGCTTGAATCAGATAATATTAAAGTTTAGATGTCATCTAGGATAAGGCTGATATTTAAAACTAATTAAGAAGTTGTGCAAATTGCACATAAATATATTACTCAGCATATCCTGAATGGCTCAGTAATTTCAGAACATTATTCATCTCACTCAGTGACCTCCTGTTCAGGAGTGAAAACAGAGATTTCTTTATTCTCAGTGATGGAAGCCAGAAGCTATTTACTCTGAAACTAAGAGTTCTCACACTCTAGCTTTCCTAATGGGTTGGAAATTAGTAAAATCACAAGGGACTCTATAATATCTTTCTCCTTGCCACAGAGATGTGGGCAGGAATGTATGATGTGGCTTATCTTTTTCAGAATCTAAGAATGTGTTTTAGTCCAGCCATTGTGGCTTAGTGGTTGAGTGTTGACCTATAAACTAGAAGGTCATGGTTCAATTCCCAATCAGGGCACATGCCCGGGGTTATAGGAGGCAGCCAATCAATGATTCCTTTTCATCATTGATGTTTTTATCTCTCTTCCACTCCCTTCTACTCTGAAATCAATAAAAATATATTTAAAAAAAATAATGTGTTTTAAACAATAGACCTATATAAGACACAATTCTTTTTTTTTTTTAAGTTAAAGAATGATTTGGTGTTTGGTGACTATTCACTCCCTCTGACCACAACCAATATGTGGCATTGCCTAAGCTCACCTCTGCTGTGGCCCGCTCCCTCCCACTAACTGAAAATGAAGCTCAGGTCCTGTACGGGAGCCCATCGCATCACAGTGTTCACTGTGTCCATGTTTTTCACAAGCTCAATGGGCCCTGTTCTGAGCACAGAAATATCTTCACCCAAATAAAATTTTTAAAGTATGATTTAGATCACATCATTTTCTCTTAAGACGTTTTGCATTTCCTTATCCTATCCACTCAGCCACTAGCATGGCATCTGAAGCTCTCAGAATTTCCATTCAGTACACCTTCACCCTCTAAATTTCCACCAAGTTGGATGACTTGCTGTTTTTCTAAATATGTACAATTCTCTGACTCCATACATTTGCTCTTACCAGTCTCTCCATCTGAAAATTCTGCCTCTTCTTCCCCCTCTGTATCTGTTCAATTTTATCTGTTCTTTCAGTTCCAGTTCTAGAATCATTTCTTCACCCAATCTATACAAATTTTACAGCATTACATTGTATTTTATGTGGTATATCCTCCTATGTAATAAAAGGATAATATGCAAATCTACCAAATGGCAGAATGACTGGTTGCTATAATGTGCACTGACCACTAGGGAGCAGCCCCACAGGGGGAGCACTGCTCAGCCAAAAGCCCTAAACTGGGCTTACAGCTGGCAAGCAAAGCAGCAGTGGCAGGAGCACTCTCCCCTCTCCACAGCAGCACCAAGGAAGTCCACCTGCCCTTGAGGAGTTCCAGACTTCAAGAGGGTGCAGGTCAGGCTGAGGGATCTCCTCCTAGTGCACAATTTTTTTTGCACCGGGCCTCTAGTATTTATATAATTTCCCTCAATTTTTTTGTCACTTTAGAAAATTCTCTCCAGCTCTGAGCCAGGAGACTGTCAAATAGTAGGTACTGAATAATGAATAATTCTTTCCTAAATGAGTGATATCTTGAATCTTTTAGACCCATCCATCCCCCTATCGGAGGGGGTCCCAGATTGGAGAGGGAGCAGGCTGGGTTGAGGGATACATGCCCTGACTTTCGTGCATTGGGCCTCTAGTTATTCATAATTCAAAAAAGGGTAAGCTGTTTGTTTCTAAGCCTCAACTACATGTCCTTCATAAGATTGCTAAAAGCTTTTAAAGGGAGCAAGTTGTCTTAGTTTTGTGTGAATATTAGATAGTAAGAAACATTTTGAAGTTGTACACATTCGTGGCAATGCTATTCCCATTCTCATCCAAACTTCTATTCAAGAAATAGTATTTAAATGGTTAAAATAAATACTTTTGGGGGTGGTTAATCCTCATCCGAGGATATTTTCCCATTGGCTTTTAGAGAGATAAGGAGAAAGAATGTGTGAAAATTTGATGTGAGAGAGACATATCGATTGGTTGCCTCCTCTGCACACGCCCAAACAGATGCATGCTCTTGACCTGGAATCAAATTTGTGACCCTTTGTTGTGCAGACTGACACTCTAACCATTTAGCAGCACCAGCCAGGGCTAACATAAATACTTTCTTTACTATCTCTTCTACTTGTTTCCCAAAATTCAAAAGTTGGGTTTTTCTCGTCTTTTGAGCTCACAAATATTCTATTTCCCTTGACTGAGTAGAAGGGAAGGACACTCATCTTTCTCAGCCTTCCTATGAGTTGGGCACTTTACAAACATTGTTCCATTTAATCTTCATGACTATTAAACACATAGTTAGCATTATTCACTTTGGGCAGAAGTGAGGAAATGAGACTCACAAAGGTTACATATCTTATAAACGTCTAAGAATTATTTATCAGGTGACCTGAGTTCAGACTTAAGCCCCAATGCTAACACTTTAACTTCATAATCTAAAATAAAATAAATTCAAAACTCATTTCTGATATCTAACTAGTGATCTCAGGGCATTGCTAGACATAAATGGATGGACCTAGAGCCAAAATTAGAAGGTCTTAACCTTATTACATTATGCTTTATTTCCCTTCACTGTTAACCTCCAATGAATGGCAGTCTTTTGAAAATGATTTTCATTTATGTGAACTGTTGCAGAAGGGTCAGATCCATAAAATCTTCTTATGTATTCTAATTCTAAAGTCTAAGTAGAGAAACAGAGTATTTTTCTTGAACATGGTCTTTCTTTTGTCCACATTTCAAAGCAAGATTTTCACAGGGCTAACTATAGGTGACTGTTTTAGTTATATCAATATTTTTATTGGTTTAATACTAGTATTTGTCTCAATATCCTGAGATAAAATAATAGCTTTCCATATTATGATAACTTCCACTTACTTTTCAATATCATGAACATTTTATTAGGTGCTGAACACACATTGTCTCAGCATATCCATGATATATGGAACGTTATCCACTTTTAAGCCAAAATCCTGAAGTTAGAAAAATTGTCCAAAGCACCCAGCTTATCTGTAGGTCTGTAATAATCTGATCTATCTGACTCCAAGCATAAGTTATTGCTACTATAGTACATCTTTTAAAAGTCCTTGATGAGAGCACTTCTATTATAGCATGGTTCAGTTTCTGAACTCAAAGTGGTTATTCTGTTACTGAAGCTTTTTTGAACTTGAAATAAAACATTAGATGCAATCCATATATATATATATATGTATATATATATACATACACACACACACACACATATATATAGTTAATATGCTAAGTGTTCAACTGGTTGGTATGACATGCATTAACCAGTGAGCAGATGCTGAACACAGGAGCTGATGTGACACACACTGTCCATTGACAGCACTGTGGATCTGGTGCTGACACACCAACACTTGGTTTCCCCCAAGTGGGACACAGGCCCCGCCACCACCTCAGATCAATGCCCCACCAAATTGCAGCTGACACTATCGAGATCCCCTAGTGCATAATACAGCCCACAGCTCAGCCCAGCCCATAAATGGTTGCTGTGGGTGCCAGGTAATGATGTCACATAGCAATGCCCAGCTTCCTTTTCTTAGCGACTAGCCTCTTTGGAGTTTCTTCAGCTCACGAACACAACTTGCTTTATAGCCAGGTGCAATCATTTTACACTTTAACCAAAGATCTGTGAAGCGTTTTCCCATGCCTCATCTCATTTGATCTTCACAAAAGTCCTGGAGTAGGTAGATAGGAGACTCAGTGGAATCCTATTTTATTTTTATTAGCTGAAAAATGGAGATTTAGAAAGCTTAGAAACTGAACCCAACTGAAAAGAAGGAAGAAATGGTGAGCCTTGCAAATGACGTCAGGTGTTCTCACTGCACAGAATATAGTCAAACACGGCTGCAATTATGTGATCTTCAACAATAATCTGCTTTGTGTTGTTATTTATTGCTGTTGTGTTGCTGACAATTACCTGAAAAAAAAGTTGGGGTGCTTCACTTGGCTAGAAAAAGTTTGGCTAAATCAAAAAGCGGGTCTAATTAAGCAAGTTTATCTATCTTTATAAAGTTCTCACTGGCATGTGTTTCAATCTGTCATTGTCAATTGTGAATTTGGTTGACACTTCTATTATAGAGAAAGAGTGAATAGTAATATTAATATATTTCTTCTAATTAATTTCCTTTCAATGTGCACAGATTCATGCACCAGGCCACTAGTTTAAAGTAAGTGCACAGGGAAGAGGAGATTGTTGCTGCCTGTTCTTGTGTGTTGCCAGGGTGAGTGTATTCTCCTTCACCCTCTGTGTTGTGCTCCCTTTGAGGAAGAGAAAATGTTCCTCCAATCCTGGAAGCCATTACTAGAGATTAGATGATATACTGTGTCAAATGATAGTAAACTATCCCTATAAGGGGCAACACTTACTACTTGACAGTGCTTATCCAGTGCTCTTCACTTCTTATGCCTGTTTCACTGGGTTAACATTTGCCACCTGGTGTCTCATAGCTACACACAATGAGACTCTGAAAGTTGTAAATTCAAACAAGTTTGATAAAACTAAGATTTTTTTTTCAAGGATTAAACTTGCCCTGCTCTTAAATTTTGTTTTGTACCTTTTCCTTTTACCATTTCAAGGTATTAAACTAATTAAATAAAAAGTCTCTGTGCATGCCCTCTCTCTAATTATGAATTCATCCCACAATGTCCAAAGACAATATATCCTTTATAGTTTTTTTTCTTTATAACACTTTGGTCATTGTAACTTGCTTTCCTTAGCTACTACGAGGACTTTTATTTAGAGGTATATTCTGGACAAATATTAGCATAGTGGGTTTTTACATACTTGAATGCCTAAGAAAAGTATTCTTTGAGGGTATAGACACCTGCTTTTCTATAGTTAAAAGTAATATAATGTCTAATTAATTCAATATAAATAATATATTGTTTTAATCTCTGTATGGTACTAAAATGTGTAGATATATGCAAGGTGTTCTCTGTAGGCTACCTGCAATAACTCACAGATTAGGTAATTAAATATTATTGGTCGGTTTGAACAAAGCTAATTGAAATAGAGAAATGTGTGCAAGGAACTCCTGTGCTTTTGTTATCTCCTTGGTGACGGAGGTCTTATCATCGTGTCTCGGGATAGCTTTCATTGAAAATTATTTTATTGAAAAAATATTTTATCTTACTCTGTAGGTAGTAAGTGATATCACTGTAATTAGCTAGTTGTTAATAATCATAATAAAAAGGAAAGGCCAGATATTATAGACATAACATTTGGGCACCTTCACTAGGAAGCTGCAATTTCACTTACCAGGAAGAGGTGGGGTCCAACACAGGGAAGATCGATGCATGTCCAGTAAAGTTGGGATGACATAGAAAAGTGATTTTCCAGTCAGTCACACCTGGGGACAGAGATGGTTGGCCAGAATGGACGTGACCACTGTAAGCTTGCAAATATTCGGAATACCTAATCCCCTAAACAAAGGGCTTCACTATCTTGGGACTCATGATGCTCATGTGCTACTGGCTTGCTCTTGGCTTCCTGGTTTTCATCCACATGGTCCACAGCCCTGTGGACCACACACGATGGACTAATGGATTGCAGCTAGCCTGATGCTATATTGGACTACGCGAAAATGGAATGGAAACTTTGGACATGGGGTCTGATTTTAGCTCTACTGAAATCCCAGCTATACATCTTCTACGACGAAAAAAATGGGACTTCGAAAACCCAGGGGTGTAATTCCATGGAAATAAATTGGGATAGCTTTCTACTCTATCCCATCCTCCCATGTGAACCTCAGAAAATTCCTTTTCTGAGGATATCACAAGAACTCCAGTCCCAGAAACAGACAGGGAAGTTAAGACATGCTCTCCTGCAATAACAGAACTCAATAAATACCCAATTTGGTAACTAAAAAGTCTCAGAAATATTACTTTTGTTTATGAGGAAAGTGAAGCTATGTGTTTTTATTTAAATTTTTATGTGCAATTGGCAATTTAGAACCTGACTCCCCAGCAAGAAACTAGATGTGTCAATATCCAAACACTTCTGTAACTGACTTATTGTCCATCGGAGAGAACGCATACAAAGGTGCGTCTCTTTTAACATCAATAATCTCAGCTTTTTTTTTTACACTGCTTATAAAGCAGAGGCAAAGAGACTTCCTTTGTGTTGTTACTATATGTTTTGTGTAAAATAATACTTAATAAACCTTATCTGTTATACTCTGATATAACAGTTCCTAGGCTTATTTATTTCAAAAATAAACAAGGTTTATTTGACAAAGTTTATTTTTAAGTGTGTTCTATGCAGAACTATTGCTGACCCAGATTTATTTTGAAGAGTAAGAAATGAGGCATTTTGATCCCATGCTATCATTGTTAACAAGTCACTGAGATGTTACAAGATAGCATGAGTTTTCCCGTTGTCATTAAAGATACTGTAAAAATTTTGGATGAAGACTCCTTTCTGAGCCCTAAAGTAGTAAAATCAGCACATACCTGATGGTGAGTTAGTAATGAACAGAAGTCATTGGTCCATCTCAAGAAATGAGGTTATTAGAACCTTAATAGGACAATTGAAAAAAATCAAGGAAAGTCTGTAGATTGTGTTATGTCATCATGACTTTCACGACTGTATTTTGGCTATGTTTGAGAATGTCCTTGTATTTTTAGGAAACACACTCTGTAGTGTTTAGGAATAAATGAGCATATTGTCACATTAATTTACTTCTGAAATAGTTGAATATTGAGAAAGAGAGATTTAACATTTGGGAAATTTGGGTGAAGGGTATATCATTCTTTTAATATTATTGCAACTTTTGAAAATCTAAATTTTTCTCAAAATGAAAAATTAAAGGGAAAAAAACCCATTTCATCTAAGGAAGGAGATGAGGGGTAGGTAGTCATCTCTAAGAGCTCTGCGGCCAGGGCGCATGTGCTTTGAAAAGCAGACTTGAATATTGTAGTGAAAAATAGAAATCCCTTCTATTATCGATTAACAATTTGCCATTTATTCAGTACAAGAAAAAGGGACTTACATTGGCATCTTCATAATAAATACTTTTCGAATAGAATCTAAAGTGGAAAATCCTTGCATGAGTTTCTCTTTGTAGTAAACAATGTTGTATTTTTAAACATCTTAACAGAAGTTTTGTTCTGTAGTCGTGACATATGTTACATATTGTAAATCACATGGCTAACTTGTTGGGAGATGAAATTTTTGGCAAAAGCAACACTTTGGAATGAATTAAAGGTTCACAACAAGTGGAGATTCATCAGTCTGTGAGGAATGTGGAAAACAAACCAATAATTCCCTTTGTTCAATTCACATGTCTGACCTGAAGGGAAAAGGCGATGCTGAGCTGTATTCCGGTGAATGGCAATGGACATAAGAGGTAGGGCAAGAGATCAGAGAAGTTAAATGGGGGGAGAGTGGATGAGAATCAGGGCAGATTAGAAACACTGAGAGAACTAGATAGCGAGAAGAAAGGCAGAGGACGTGAAAACATACATAGCATTGGGCTATGGAAGGGAATAAATTGTTCCATATACCTTGCCTGCCATTGGGAGGAAGACTGAGCCAACACCAAAAGCACAGAGAAATGTTGTTATGTCCTCTAGGTCGTTTATTGAAAAGGCAAGTTAATATTTCCTAAAATATTTTTGTAATTACAGTACACACAGTCTTTGGGTTACGTTGGATTCCACGTACGTTGTTTCAGGGTTACCTCGCCATCTCCCATCTTTACTAATAAAAGGGTAATATGCTAATTAGACTGAGAGACCTTCTAGGAGATCTGGATGTTCTGGACAAAGCCATGGTGGTGGGGCTGAGGTAGAGGCGGTTAGGGGCCAAGAAGGGAGGACAGTTGTGGGTGATCAAGTCAGTGGGGGGGGCAATTGGGGGTGAGCAGGCCAGCAGGGGAGGAGTTGGGGGCCAGCGGGTTGGTGGGCATGGCAGGTGCAGGCAAGTAGGCCAGCAGGCAGAGTGGTTAGGGGCAATCAGGCAGGCAAGCAGGTGAACGGTTAGGAGCCAGCAATTCCGGATTGCGAGAGGGATGTTTCAGATTGGAGAGAGTTCAGGCTGGGCTGAAGGACACCACCACCCTCACCCCCTCCTGTGCATGAATTTTGTACACCAGACCACTAGTTTATTTATAAAAATAAAAAAAAACAACTCTGTCATGTCACCATATATACATACGTATGTGCTTTATTTTTTTATTATTTATTTACCACAAGAAAGGCCAGGAATTGTTATCTTTCTTTTACATTTTTGTTACTGTTTCACTTCATTACTGCTGTGTATGTGTCCATGTGAGTGACGTAGGTGCTTATGTAGGTGGGTTCCAACTTAGGCAAAAATCGCATTATGTTGTGCCATCAATGAATCTCTGTAACCTGAGGACCTACTATACATGATGAATGTTTAACCTTGACACGTAAATCAAAGTTGAAATAACATTTGGTGCTTTTCACAAGTTAGGGAAATTTGTAGCCTACTTTAGATTTATCTAAACATCTTATTTCAATAAAAATTATTTTAAAACTCTGTCATGGTAAGTATTCAACTGCATGCTTATAATTACTTAAATGTTCATGTGTATGCTAGACAAATGTCTTCTAACCCACACAGATAGAATATATACTAAGTGGTCAGATTATTCCAGGCCTGGTGCATGAATTTGTGCATGGGTGGGGTTTGGCTAGCCAGGCCAGGGGGAGGGGACATGGGCAGTTGGCTGGCCTGCCTGGTGGTCAAACTCCTGGTCGAGGGGACAATTTGCCTATTAGACTTTTATTATATAGGATATACACTGAGTGGCCAGATTATTATGTGTTCAGAGATCATAATAATCTGGCCACTTAGTTATTACACCCAACTCCAAAATTATGGAGTTAGGAGTAATAATTATAACAATAGTGAAAATAATCACATAATAATAACTAACATATTTGAGCATGGCTTGCATAGAGCATTTGTAGCCTATGCATGATGGACTAGCTTGCTTAACACGAAATCAGAGAAATTGCTCACTTTAAGTGAAGTTGAGTAAAATTGAGAGGTTAGTTTGCCTATGCTGATAACTTGATTTGTGAATCTTATTATGTATCCTATGGATATGTATGTATGTATGTATGTATCATATAGATATCTTTATAGATATCTGTATCTATAGGAGTCACTGGGCCATAGAAATTCTGAAGTACAGGTGGGCACATGTTGCCAGGCTCTTTGTTAAGGTCCAGCCCTCCTACTTGGTAATGATCCTCTGATGCCATTAACTATGCTGTCAAGACACCACCCTCTTGTCATTCTTCCTTTACCATGTGAAATGGTAAAGCAGGAAGCTGATTCTTACGCTGTACGGCTGAGTTCCTCAGGACATGCTTTCATTTTGAACCGTCTCTATCCCTTTTGGTCCATACTCACATTGCTCATATTCATGCTAATGTTCGTCATTGTAAACATTGTGGGTTTCCCATGAATCTGATTGTGCTTTTAAATCTATTAGACAAAAGAATACCCAGTTCTTTGAGAGGGCCTCTCTCTACCCTTCGCTGAAAAGAGAGGCATTGTGGGACAGCACCTTTAAGATTTTTAGAAGTCCTCCTGAGTAATTTATGAGGGTCTGTGAGGTACCTTAAGTATTTCTGAGGTCTCATAAGAGTCTTACATTAGATAAAGCACTTTTTCCTGAGGCCAGGTTTTAATGAGATTGTTCTTGCTTTAATCTTTGCCCTGAGGTCATTTCTTACTTTGAGAATGTCTTTTGCTGTTTGAAGAAAAACAGTATTATTTATGAACTCAGCAAGTCCTGGATGCTTGATATTTTCTCTAAATTCTTCTGGAAAATTGGACAGTCCCTCCCCCTTGTTTTAAACTTCTTTTGCTCCTACCCTCTTTGATAATAGGCATCTAGGAGAAGCTCTTTTACCTCTCTGACTGAAAGCTTCATAGCCAAAACTGTCAGTTTATTAAGGAACCTTTCTATCTTCCATGATATTGTAGGTGACACTCACTAATTGTTCTGCCAACATAGCTTTGTTCTTTTTCCCACCCTCTTGTAATAATTTGTTCATTGTGCTTCAAGCTTTCACTAACCGACTCTGCTCTCTCTGGTTCCAAAATCAAAGGGACACATTTTAGGTCTGAGCTGTGTAGCACTCCACTTCTAGGCCCAAGGTAGAGAGTGAGAGAAGAAAATAGAAGTATGAAAGCACAAAATAAATTACTATGAAAAACACTTATAAAATATTTACAGCCTCATTTTATCAACCCCTCTCATCATAAATAAAGCTAAGGACAAATAATAAGCAGAAATTATTTGAACCATCTGTGATGAGAATATAATTAGATTTAAATTTAAAAATGGAAAATGGTCTTAGCAGAAATTTAACAGTATGTAAAAGAGGTTTTAAAATGTGTATAATTTTGTGAGAATAACTTCACTCTTTGAAATGTTTATTAAGGAAAGGCCAACAGTACATCAAGTGTAATACTATGGGAATATGCATTACAACATTATTCATACTGTGAAAGATCAGGAAAATAAGAAATCTAGATGTTCAATAATAAGAGATTGGTTATATAATTCACAATGTATCTGTAATTAAAGTAATTAAGAGGCATTAAAATCCTGTTTTCTGAAAATTTTGAGCATATGTAGAAACTCACACAAAATATCTATTAAGAAATCGGGTTCAAAAAATTTGACATGATATAAATATATATGCACTGGAAAGAAAAGGAAGGATATATTTCTAAATGTTGAATGACTATATTTTGTCTAATAATTTTTGTAAGAAATATGTAATGCTTTTACAATGAAAAAGTCAACAAATATTCCATACAATTTCTAGCATTTGTTGGGTCCTCATTTAATGTGTTCAATTAATGCAGTGATTTTAAATCTTTCTCTGCTCATGGCACACATAAACTAATTATCTAAACTCTGTGGCACACCAAGAAATATATTTTTTGCTTATCTGACAAAAAATAGGTATGTTTTTTATTTATTCACACCCATGGCTATTGTGTTGGCTGTTGTCATTATTGTCTGTTTATTTGTTTGACAATCTAAGGGAGACAAGGTCAGTACCCCTGACTAAATAGTCAGGTATTTGCATATTTTAAAAATTTGAATCATACATCAGCATGCCACAGCATACCAGTTGAAAAACACTGAATTATTTTTTTATTGACTTTTAGAGAGAGGAAAGCAGAAGAAGAGAGAGAGAAACATTGATCGAAGAGCGGTACATCCATCAGCTGCCTTCTCACACTTCCTACTGGGGATTGAACCCAAAACCTGGTTATGTGCCTTGACCAGGAATCAAACTGGTTACCCTCTGGTGCATGAG
This sequence comes from Antrozous pallidus, assembly GCA_027563665.1. Classification (NCBI taxonomy): domain Eukaryota; kingdom Metazoa; phylum Chordata; class Mammalia; order Chiroptera; family Vespertilionidae; genus Antrozous; species Antrozous pallidus. The sequence goes on along the minus strand of CM050521.1, from coordinate 71,505,622 downwards.
ACAATGCCCAACCAACTGAGCCACACTGGCAAGGGCAATGAATTATATTTTTTAAAATAATAGAAGTTGTGACTGTAGTCCCTAAAACTGGACCCAGATTCAGAAGTGAAGTACCTAAAGACCTAATCTAATGTTAGGATGTTGTGATAGACAAGGTCAGAGCTGGGCAGGGGCTGGCAACACTGGGTTATAGGAAAGTAGAGAAAGAAAGAAGCCTGGTATTTCCTTCAGGAAACAGTTGTAAGTAAATAAACACGGGAGAAATTTTCCCTCACTCTACACTTGGGACATGAGATTTGTGAACCAGCTTCTGTATGTCTAAGTCTAGGGCTTAGAAATTAAAAGTAGAGCCCTAACCAGTGTGGCTCAGGGGTTAGAGTGTCGGCCTGCGGACTGAAGGGTCCCAGGCTCGATTCCGGTCAAGGGCATGTACCTTGGTTGTGGGGCACATCCCCAGTAGGGGGTGTGCAGGAGGCAGCTGATCGATGATTCTAACTCTCTATCCCTCTCCCTTCCTCTGTAAAAAATAAATAAATAAATAAATAAATAAATAAATAAATAAATAAATAAAATATATTTTAAAAAATTAAAAGTAGAAAGAACAACAGAATTATAAGAAAACAGATTTTTAACTTATTTTTCTGGAACGTGGATACAAAAAAGTAACCAATGATTCTGGCGTGCCTTGACCATGTAGCTACACTCTGTAACAGCAGCCTGGGTGCTGACCTTTAGCAGGGCTCACACAGATCAATTTGTTCTTGCTCATGCCGGCAGCCCTGCCCAGGATCATTATGCTGGGAGCCATTGCAGCCACCCAGGACTTGCCCATGACTACTTCCTGGAAGTCTTCGTTTTCAGTCTGTGGGATGGAGCAGGCCCTGACTGCACATTATAACACAAGTAATTATTCATCAAACTTGTCTCACTGCAAGGAATCCATGCCTCTCTCGGCAGATGCCCCCCACCTTGACCTGCAGCAGCAGGAACCAGGGCTAAAAACAGCAGCTGCCCAGTGCCAGAGGCTGTACACCCAACGTTTTCATAGCCTTGTTTCAGAGCACTCTCCTCACACAGATTAAAGAAGGAAGTCCTGGTCGCCGAATGCTGTCTTGTGCCTCAGTCCTTTGAGACAGAAACCACAGTTCTTGTGAATTAACTCTTGTTTTTGCCTAATGGACAGTTCCTTGTTTCTCTGTTTTTATTCATTTGCTGTTACTTGTTTACCTGTCTGCTTTCTCCTTTTCCCACAGCTGGAATGGGAGACTCGGAGTGTCTGTTCTATAACTGTCACTACACATCCTTGTCACATGATCAAAACGACAGTTACTAACACCCTACTATGTGCCGATGTGCACTAGGCATTATGGCAGGTAAACATATAATCCTTATTCTCATCACATCAGCCTGAGGAGTATCAGGCATTAAAACAATAATTAGAGCCAGGCCGAGCATCATCCTGTGTATAGAAGGGTTGTCAGTTCAACACCCAGTCAAGGCACATTCCTGGGTTGTGGGATTGATCCTTGGGTACATTTGGAAGGCAACCTATCTATGTTTCTCTGTCGCCTCAATGTTTCTCTCCCTTCCTTCCTAAGGATGTCCTCAGGTGAGGATTTACAAAAAAGAAAAACAACTGTAGAAGCATTTATTTCAATCCTTAATTTTACTAATGTGATTTTAATATCTCTGGTCTCCTCACCCTGTTTGGTTTTAACTGTCTTCTATTGTGAAGGTCCAGTGAATGAAATCCTGCTTTAAACACTCCATCTACATCATCCAAGTAAAAGGCTGTTGAAAACAATCTTCTACCATATTTAACAGAACATCTTTGTATTATTGATCCAGGAAGCTGATCAAGTTCCCCTAATAATTATTCCCTAGTCATTGGGTTCCTTATGCTGATAGGACCACTGAGTTATTAAGTTGCTTAGACTGATTAAGCTCACCGCTAACCTTCAGAAAGGAAGATGATGGGCAGATGTGGTCTCTGCCCTCAAGGAATTTCCAATCTAACCATGCATGCTGGCTGCGATTATAAACACAGGATTCTCAGGTTATTCTTTTGTTTCTTAGAGGTTTAACACTAGACACTTTATTTATATTAAGTCATTCCATGTCTGTGATGAGTGTATAAGGTAGGAATTGTTCTCCCCACCCCAGCTTTATTGAGGTATAATTGACATATAGAGTTGTGTAAGTTAAGATGTACAATGTAATGAGTTGATATATTGAGAAATTATTGGTAAGATTAATTAGCATATACTTCACCTCACACATTATCCATTTCATTTCTATTGTTATGGTGAGAACATTTCCATCTCATTTAATTCTGTTGCCATGGTTTTGAAGAATTTATGAGCAGCAAGGTGAACCCTAAGTTCTAGTAAGACTAGTAATGGAACATGATCTCTACCTTGTGGTTATTGCTTCTGCAACTTTAAAAATAACATTAATCATTAACTGTTTTTAACACTATATAGTAGGCACTGTTCTACATACTTTATGTGTTTAGTCATTTTATTACCACAACAATAATATTTTTATTATCTCCTTTTGAAGTATGTGCTCAGAATTCAAAGTCATACAGGAAAAATAGTAGCAGAGACAGGATTCCAACCCAGATGGTCTAATTTGACAGCACACATTTTAACTATAATAGAAGAACTAGGTAAAAGGTAGAAAATTCTGTCAATAGTATTTGTTAATGTGATTTGATTGAGTCGTTAGGTATTTCTGGTAATCCCTCTGGTAGTCCTTCTGAATTTCTGGTAGTCCTTCTTTGGGTGTTTCTAATATTTTTCTTTTTCAAATTTATTCCCCAAAATATTTATAAGCACAATTCATTTTTATGAGAGAGTTGAATAATCAAGAATAGTTCCATGTAAATTCTTTTAAGTGCCACATGCTGATTACGTCACTGGAACTATTCCTGGAAATTCTTTAGTTTTATTAAGAATGTCTTCTAGCCCAACCAGCATAGCTTAGCAGTTATGTGTCAACCTATGATCCAGAAGGTCATGGTTTGATTCCTGGTGAGGGCACATGCCCAGGTGTGGGCTCGATCCCCAGTAGAGGGTGTTCAGGAGGCAGCCAATCAGTGATTCTCATCATTGATGTTTCTATCTTTCTCTCCCTCTATCCTTTCTGAAATAAATAAAAATATGTATATATTTTTTAAAAGAATGTCTTCTACCACTAAATTCCTGATTAACTTGTCCATGGAGCATTTTGAGAGTCTGATGCTCCTGAAGATGCTTGCCTCCATTCCTTGGTGAGAAATAGCTGCATTACACTGCTTGCCTGGTAAAATGCCAACCAGTGCACTGTAAATAGTAGCAGGCTGCCCCTGCTCAGATTCCCACGGGCATGGGTACCCTTCACAGGAACCATGTTGATAAGGTATCCTAGCTGGAATGTGATGTTGAAAATATTTTTTTTTCTGAAAACTAAATTAATAAATGTTTGTGATCAGCTGACAGACAAAATTGACTGCTTTAAAAATTAATCTGTTCTACAAAATTGAGGAAGTAAAATAAAAAATAAATCCTTGCCAAATTCTAAATATTCTAAAGGAACTTACATTTTGTTTATTTTCTCCCAATATTTTAAGGTATATATTCTGCATACACTTATTGTGATTGGATTAATGATGAATTGATGCAATTTTAAGAAGAATAAAAGATTTATTGTGCAATTACAACTATTTGGCTCTCTTTGCCTATGTTTCACACACACACACACACACACACACACACACACGTAAAAATAAATAGGTATTTATTTAAAGGCAAAACCTAAAGGTTCATGATTTAGGATTGTACTATGTGTAATACAGACAAACTTAAGAATTATCTTTGATTAGACCAAATCTCTTTAAAAAAATAAAAATAATATCTTAAATAGCCCTAGATGGTTTGGCTCAGTGGATAGAACATCAGCCTGCATACTGAAGGGTCCAAGGTTCAATTCTGGTCAAGGGGGCACATGCCCAGATTGCAGGCTGGATCCCCCGTAGGGAACATACAGGAGGCAGCTGATTGATGATTCTCTCTCATCATTGATGTTTCTCTCTCTCCCTCTCCCTTACTCTCTGAAATCAATAAAAATATATTTAAAAATAAATAAAATAATATCTTAGTTCTTTAGGAAAATGCAGGTTTTTCTTTTTTTTCTTTTTTATTTACAATATAACTTATATTTAATAGTAGTACATATGTTTTCCTTTCCCCCCCAATGTCCTCCCCCCAGCCTCCCTTACCCCCCAGCACATATCCCCACCTGCCTCCTTCCCCGCCCCAGTGTCTTTCATTCATTGGTTATGCTCATATGTATGCATACAAGTCCTTTGGTTGATCTTCCCCAGCATCCACCTCCCATCCACCCCAGCCTTCCCCCTGTAGCTTGAGAGCCTGTTCAAGGCCACCCTGCCTCTATATCAATCACTCCCCCCTGTTTCTTTTCTTCAAAAATATCTAAAAATGCAGGTTTTTCCTTAGAATCTAACATTCACCCCACCTGTCCCTTACTTACTCACAATGTGCCAGATTAGATTGAATCTACAGGAAAATAAACATTCAGATAAGAAATGAAGTATTGAGGTAATTGTAAAGTTCTCTTAATCCTCCAGATGTTTGGCATTCTGTATGAAAACTGTCACATGATTGAATTTCAGTTCACATCTGAATGTTTTGCTACCACAGATATATTCTCTTGGCTGTTTATATGAAACATTCATTTCTTATAATGATTCTTTAAAATAGAGTCCATTTCAAAATGACAGCAATGAAATAAATTACATATTTTCCATGTATCTGTCAAGCCACAGTTAAAATATTGTTTGAAAGTAAATATTTGAAGAGATGTATTATGAGTGTATACTTAGTATGCTTTTGTCTTTCTACAGATATGCAAGATATGAACAGCATTAGTTTATGCTTAGGTTGACAACTGAAAACCATGAGTCAACTATTATTATTTTTTGCTATTTAACCCATAGATAAATTCTCATAGAGAGCATGCTTTGCCTTGAACTCTAGCTCAAAGGTCACAAATCAAATACCCTCCAGGGTGAGAAATAATAATAAGGTAACTGGGCTAAACGAAAAACAGAAGGAACTCCTTGGGAAAATCTGGGAGTAAACAAAATTCCTAAATTCCCTACCATAGAAGATGCCTTTGAAAGATAGTGATAGCCTAAGAAAACATTTCTGGGAACTGAATTAGAACTATTCACTTTTGAACTGTTAATTTTAGTATAATTTTCCTGCTTTATAGAAAAGGAGACTGAATTCCAATTTATATTACTAAATAGCAGACTACAGAAAACTAGAACCCAGTTATTCTGACCTCCTTAATCCAGTAATATCATTACCTTCACTACTGTTCTTGGCTCCTTTGCAGTACATTTATATGTCCTTCAGCAAAGTCTCTAAATTCTTGCACAGAATTATGTGTTGTCAGTACCTTCAGGTAGTACAGACATGAGTTCAGGTAGTCTACTTTTCAACAGTCACCAAATTATTTTTTCAAGCATGGTCTTTGGTGGAATATAACCAATTTAAGACCCAAACTTCCTCATTTAAAAGTTGTGTAACTATGGGAAATGAGTCACTTAAGTTCTCTGAACCTCAGGTCCTCTTTATAATATAGAAAATCTAAGAACATTTCTTCAGAGGGTTGTTGTGAGAAGTAAATGAGATGATATCCATGCAATACTTAGTTTAATGTCCTGAAGAATATTAAATACTAGGAGCCCGATGCACAGATTCATGCTAGAATGGGCTTTCCTTTCCCTCGCTGCCTGCACCACCTTTCCACTCCAGCACAGCCTCTTTCAGCTCCTGCCCCACCTTCTCACGCTGCCCAGAGGCCCTGAACGACCAAAGGTGGGGCAGAATGCCTGCATCCCACCCCCATTACTCAGCACCTGTGTATGCAAATTAACCTCCATCTTTGTTAGGTTACTTTGCATATCACTCCTGATTGGCTGCTGGTGTAGTTGAGGTATGGTCAATTTACATGTTTGTCTATTATTAGGTAAGATTGCTTGTTGTGGTTACATTATAGAAATTTTCAACACAATTGTTATTTTAGGAATTAATTACCTATACACTTATTCCTTGACATATCTAAATTTCTCAATTTTAGATTTGGAAAATAGGTCATTCATCCATGTATTCATTTAACAATTATTTATTCAACATTTAATATGTGCTAGGAATTTTCTGGACACAGGGTCTATGCCATTATGCTGTGTGCAGTTCAGTGGAATAAACACCATAAATTTCATTGAAGAAAGAAGAGGTGAAGTGAGGAAGAGGAAGGGGAACAGGAGGAAAGGAAGGAAGGAAGGGAGTGAGGAAGGGAAACAGGAGGAAGGAGGGATTCAAGTAGTGATGCTGGTTTTAATGAAAATAAATGATTTTGAAAGTTTATGCTAGGTCAAAAGTTCAAGATCATAAAGTTTCAAGTAGGAATATGTTGGAATATTCAATGGATTAAAAGAAGATTAGTGAGGCTGGAGCTAAGGAAGACAGGATTAAAGGTCAAAGGTGAGGTCAAAAAGAGAATTAAGGGCTAGATTACATAGAGTTACCTATGGGCCATGATAAAACATTTCTATATTATTCAAAATGTGAAAATGAAGGTGTTAGAGGATTTTGAATAGGAAAATGTCTTAATTGGACATGATTTTTAAATGCTTACTGTGGCAGCTGTGTGGAAGATTGTAGAGAGGCAATGAAGGAAAAAACAAGTAGTTCATTATTAACTGTCATAGTTGGAGCAAAAGATGATGACCAACTCAACTAGTGGCAGATAAACTGAAACATGATAGAATTCAGGATGAAGGCAGAGTTAATACAATCTGTAGGTGGGCTGGAAAAATGCAAGCAAAAGCAAGAAATTGGTTTCATCCAGGGAATGATAGCAACATGTTGTTTGGGGGGAAGATTGGAGAGTCAGATGGGAAACTCAAGAGTCTGCCTTGGCCTTATTTGCTTGAAGTGCTTGTAAGGTGCCCAAGGGGAAAGACTGGCGGGGCAGGGTTCAGAGGAGGAATGAGGCTCAGATTTCTTTGAGAAGCATTCTATATAAATAAAAGGGTAATATGCAAATTGACCATAAATGGTGGACAAATGGAAAGCCATGGCTCCTTACCCCAGCCAGCCCTGCCCCCCAGTGGGCGCTCCCACCTCCATCGGGGTCAGGGCCAGCCGGCAAACCAACCATGATCCCTTGCCCCAGCCAGCCCTACCCCAAATTGTCCCCCAACCCCAGCCAGTCCGCCCTTGATGGCTCCCATTGGGTTGGACCAGCTGGACCCCACCAATGCACAAATTCATGTACCAGGCCTTTAGTCAGCTTAGAAAACAAGATGAGCTCATCCCAGGAGTGAGTCTAGGAAGTAAAGTAAGGCTGAAGATGTTTGGACCTGACACATTCCAGCATTGTGAGGTTCAGAAAAAGAGCTTAAGGAAGAAATTCTGTTTGTTTTTCTTCATTCCAGCAAAAGGAAATAGCATTGCGAGTTGCTTAAATTTTTGCTCTCCAGCTCCCCTTTACCAGTTATTTCATACTAATTAGAACTTCTAATTATGTGCTTTGATTTTGTTGAGTCATCATGTATATCTGGCTCTGCAATTGTGAAATATGACTCAGTGAAATCGATGTTAAGCCATTATGTTCTCCAGAGTACATGAATTTTTTTATGAGAGTGGATAGGATAGTGATCACTTTATTTCCAGAGGCTATTGAGGAAAATCAAGGTAATTACATTATAATTATGGAAAACAATATAATCAAAATCTACTTAGGGGGATAACTTAAGAAAAGGACCTTACATGACACTTTTCAGTGAAAAGAAGATTTCCCATGAGAAAGCAAGTGTCTTCAGTAGCAGAGTGAAAATAAATATTAATATTAATAGCTGGCACCAGTGGAAACATTCTGTCTTTAGGGAAATACCCAGATAAGTTACATGGAATGGAATATGAGACCATGAGAAGAAGGTTAGGAGGAAGTCTAGAAAACAATAGGCATAATTAAAAAATGTGAAAATACAGGGGGAAAGAGCCAGTGCCTGAGTAACATTGGGAAGTTGCCCAAGAAATTTGGAAACAGTAATGTCTAATGATTATTTATTAAATGTTATTACTACCCAGCAGCATAACTCAGTGGTTGAGCATTAACCTATGAACCAGGAAGTCAGGATTTGAGTCCCAGTTAGGGCACATGCCCAGGTTGTGGGCTTGATCCCTAATAGGGGGTGTGCAGGAGGCAGCTGATCCATTATTCTCTTTCATCATGGATGTTTTTATCTCTCTCTCTCTCTCTCTCTGAAATCAATAAAATAAAAATTTAAATGTTATTACTGCAATAGTTGGTTTATTTTTTTCCTTTGTTTCTCTTGCCCTAGGCTATATGTCTGGAAATTTTGCTATATGAGATGTCTGAGATTTTGCTGCTTATGTTTTCTTTAAGGATTTTTATGGTTTCATGACTTCAGTCTTTTTTATTCATTTTGAGTTCATCCTTTTGTATGGTGTAAGTTGGTGGACTAGTTTCATTTTTTTTGTTTGTTTGTTTGCATGTGCCTTTCCAATTGTCCCAGTACCATTTATTGAAGGAATTGTCTTTGCTCCATTGTATGCTTTTACCTCCTTTGTCAAATATTAATTGAGCATAATGGCTTGGGTCAATTTCTGGGGTCTCTGTTCTGTTCTATTGCTCTATTTGCCTGTTCTTGGGCCAGTACCAGGATGTTTTGTTTACAGTCACTTGGCGGTATATCTTGATATATGGTATTGTGATCCCACCAACTTTGTCCTTTTTCAAGATTGCTGCTGCTATTCAGGGTCTTTTTGGGTTTCATCTGAATTTTTGTATTAAAATCAGCAGGTGCTCTTGAGTTCCCTATTTAAAATCATGTAGAACAATGCAAACTAGCAGCCCTCCACATAGGAGTTCCAAAACACAGATCAAAAAAACTGTTTTGGCCCTGGCAGGTGTGTCTCAGTTGGTTGGAGCATAGTTCCATACACTAGAAGGTTGCAGGATACTTCCCAGTCAGGGCACATACCAGGGTGGGGCCAACCCATTTATGTAGCTCTCTCACATCCATGCTTCTCTCTCTTTCCCTTCTCTCTCTCTAGAATTTAATTTAAAAATACTGTTTTGGATTGCGATTAAGTGAATCCATGTATATGAAACCCAAGGATATGGAGGGCCAACTGTATTTGTTGAAAGAAACCCATGTATAAGTCAACCTGTAGAATTCAAACCCTTGCCATTCAAGGGTCATCAGCATGCACATACTGGGGATGACCTAGTGTCTGTCTGGGCTGGTTTGCATGACACTAAGTTTTATATACTCTTTCATTTGACTATAAATGGTCCAAAGAAAGGATGGCATTTCCTATTAGATTTTTGAAAATGGTAACTCCTAACTTATCTTGATATTAAGCACAATTTCTTCTTAGCATTGAAAATTTATTGAGGCTATCATGTTTAGCTTGAAGTCATCTAAATTGCTCTAAACCACAGTGACTGCCAGTAAAGTACTCTATTTGCCCTTCCCTTTTGAAAAAAGGAGAGGAGAAATCAAACTCAAGGTGTCTATAGAGACTGTTACTCTCACTTTCTTTATTTACTGCCTGGATGATCCTGAGTAAGTTATTACCTTCTCTGAGTCCCTTTATTCATTTATGAAATTAGACATGTCAATGCTTTTGGCATAGGAATGCTTTGAAGATTACATCCAAAAAAATCAACATATATAAAAACTAAGTTGTAAATCTTCAAGCATAATGAATACTTGTTACTATTTTATTTTAAATTTATGGGGTGAATATAAGATCTGGGATATATGGCTTACACTACTCTTCCTTACAATTTCCATCACTCCCGTTCAGAAACTGACTAATCTAGTGTTATCCTCTGCCCCTATCGCCACACCCTGGGGCCATTATTGGTCTCTATCTTTCGTTCACTTCATAGGGATAGAAATCATCCAAGGAAAAGTGGAGATTCTACTCTACAAGACCTGATTCCTCTCCAGGATGCACAATGAAGGGCTGGGTTCTTTGCACACCTGGAGGTTCTATGGATTTGACAAGAACTATTTCCTGTCACTGCCCTTGGATTTCTCCCAGGCCCAGTGAGGGTAGTCCAACCTTGAGTCAATACATCTACATGCTAATTACAGATCCACCCTGGGCAAAGCAACTTTAGTCATATTATTTAAATCTCCTTGTTCCCAGTTTCAGTGGATTTTAAGTAAAGATGCTCCTCATGGCCTCTCATTTTCTCTGAGAAAATATTCTCAGGGAACATGGACTGCTGTATGATGATTAGCACGGATTGTGGAAGTTCAGGGCTGTGCTTGAGCCTCAGAACATGACATAGGGATATAGAAAGCAATGATCTGTTTTTCTCACATTGACACTTTCCTGTGATCCTTTTGCTATGCTAGGGAAAATAGAAAAACAAGTATACAGAAATTGTAAATGGTTTATTTTTCTACCGTTTTTTTCCTCAAGCAGAAGAATCTATTTGGAAGTCCCACCTTCTAAAAAAGCTATCAGCTCACAAAAACATTTTTTTAGGATACAGATACACTACTCACACCTAAGTGAAATGTGGCTGCAACTCCATTTCTCTTCAGGGTGGTCATCCCATGCTCTTGACTTTATTACCAAGATGATAAAAACTTAAAGGGAGGAAGTAGAACAGCACTATTACATCACCCTCAGTTAAAATGGCATATTTATTCCTATTCGGTGAGGGGACTGAAAATAGTCCCTTTAAATATCCATTTGAATATGAGCATTTAAGGAGCCTTCTTTTGGTGCCAGAGATCCCGAAAGGATTAAAACATGGCCCCTGTCTTGTCAGCTGACATTCACAATAATTTCTGCTGATTGTTATTTTGTGTCCATGGCATCTGGACTGATGTCCTCAAAGAAGCAGTAGCTTTTAAGAAATCAATTCAGTTCTCAGTTCCTGTCTTAAATGCTATTGTGAATAAAAACCAGAAGGAGAAAAGAAAGAAAGCAAACAGCATCTTTTTGTGAATCTCCAGGATATCTCTGACTACAGAGACCGAAACAAACTAAGAAGACCTATGTTTATAGAATAGGCTCATAAGCGAAACTCAAACGATTTTGTTAATGATTTATAGATTTTTATTTTATGGGCATTAATTCCCTTTCAGTGTATACATGTCACACACTGGGTAAATAGACATAATGGATTAACATAATTCTAAGTAAAATCATTCAAAAGCAATATAGCAGAAAGGTCAACAGATATATGGGACCAGATATGCGACAAGGAAAGTGCATTTATCAAGATGAAGGAGGAAGATTTGTTTTTCAAGAAGATATCACCATCTCCTATTTCATTGCAAAGGATTTCTCAAGTGCATATGAATCAAGCAGGCATTTAAATGATGAACCGATAGCAGTAAATGAGCACTTTGGGTAAAGCGTGGCGCTTTAGTTTAATCACTTATTCCGGATTCTTCTCCATCCTTCTTGAGATGACGATGATGAAATAAGGTATTATAAACTCATAAAGACAAAGGGAGAAGGAGATAAAGATAACATTTTATGAAATAGGAAACTCAAAAACAGAAAGCAGGAACTTCTAGATGGAGAAGCCTCGTAGAAGCAGGAAGATTCATTCAGCTTAACCCCAGTGGGCCCTGCAAGTTCAGGCTTCAGATATCTTAGAAGTCAGGGATAAAGGATAGGTTTGAGGCTAGAAAGATTAAAAGGGATGAACATATAATTTGGTGAAAATATTAGGCCACTCTTGAGAGTAAAAGAGTACATTATTTTTTAATATATTTTATTGTTTTTTTACAGAAGGAAGGGAGAGGGATAGAAAGTCAGAAACATCGATGAGAGAGAAACCTGGATCAGCTGCCTCCTGCACACCCCCTACTGGGGGATGTGCCCGCAACCAAGGTACATGCCCTTGACCAGAATCGAACTTGGGACCTTTCAGTCTGCAGGCCAATGCTCTATGCACTGAGCCAAATCGGTTTTGGCAAAGGGTACATGATTAATTATTAACCAGGATAAGTGGTATACATTAGGATTCTCCTGGGCATTAAAAACGTAAAGGGATGAAATAGAGCAGCATGGATTCTATGGAAGTACCAGTTTATATCTTTTTTTTTTTTTTTTGCATTTGTATTATACTCTTTTCTACAACCGAATTATACACTTTTTCAAATTGATTCGGGTTTTTACATACAGTGTATTTTATACTAAACCTTGTCTGATATGTGTTGTATTACAATAAGGACAGGTATAAGAGACATAATTTGTTAGGTCTTTAAATGGGCACTTTAAACTTTACTGGAGCATTAAAATATCTGTTGTCGTATGGATAAAATACAGACACATATTTTGGGGAACTTAATTTCTCTAACCCTGTTTCTCATCTGCAGAAATAATGATTAAGTATCGTAAGTATTTTAATATGCACATGGATTTGTAACGGGAATATCATATCAATGTAACATGTTAATGGGGAAACTTGGAAGGTGTATGGAAACTTTCTATGTTAGGTGTCAATTTTCCAGAAAATCTAAAACTGCTAAAAAATTAAACCTATATCTTAAAGAAGACATATATAGTATTCAAAAGTGATTACATTATAACATATATAAAATACCAAATAGAATGTCTGGCACATAAAATAAGCTCAATAAATGTTACTTCCTTTTCTTTTGTCTTTAAAACCTCAGAAAATTGATTGGCCAGCTGCCCATTAATCTGTTTCCTTCTTATTCTTCTCTATTTTTTATCATTTGAGTCACATTAATTCAGCCCAGTACACATCTCATTTGGGTTTTTCATTTTGAACAACCTTCAGATAGTGATTTCTGTCACAGAGCAACTAGATCACTTTTCAAGTCTCACTTTTATATTTGTTCAAGTCTTTAAATAAAACACTCCAAGAAGCCCATTTTATATCAGTTTCCTTGAATATTTACCTCATGCTTCCCTAAGGTACTGAAAACAATGAATTATTAAGAATACTCTGAAAATCCTGTACAACGAAGACTCCTCTTTACCTGAATGCTTGCTAAAGACCTTTAAACATGTATGTGTCTCTACTAGTTAGTTAATGAAAAATGCTAAAAATGTGGCTTAATTTATATCACTTCGAATTAATTGGAAGTAAAATATAGTCTTATAAGGAACTCATTAAATGCACGATTCATGGGAGCAAATAGCGAAGAGAGAGAATATAAGATAAATATTTTACAGATTGTGCATAAATCATGACCACCTCTCATAGACATCTTTCTATGTATCTCCTTTTGGTTCTGTTTCTCTGAAGAACCCTGACACACTGTCATTAAGCAGCAGCTGATGTCTACCATAGGTTCACAATTTAGGGATGTGCAATGTGTTTCTCTAGGATCTGTGTTACTGCATTCATTATCCATAGGGAGAATGCATAGCTGTACAGTTTGGTACCATTTACAGTTTTGTTTCAGAAACAGTTTATCTATTCTTCTTTGTCATATGTCAAATTTATATCCTCTTCCCCAGTGTTGGAAAGAGGTCATAGGGAGATATGTTGATAATTCTCTCCTGAGAAATGATAATAATAATTTTATGCTTTTCAAATCTTTCATATGCATTATCTTAATGTAGTCTCCCTGGTGAAATACTCATTCAGATATAATTATTCCCCTTGAGATACAGAAAGATTATGCAACCTGCTCAAGTTGACCTGGATAGATAGAACGGCAGAATTTGTACCAAGAGAACATTTAAGCACACCACACACACAACACACACACCACACACACACACACACACACACACACACCACACACACACACACACACACACACACACCACACACACACACACACACACACACACACACGCACACACACACACACACACACACACACACAACCAAACCTCACAATATTTTTTTCAATTTAGGAGACTTGAGTCTCTAGTCTTTTCTTTATAATTTAGTGTCTGTTCTTAAACAGGTGACTTTATTACTTGATTCCTCACTTTACATCCTTTAAAGGGGAAAAATAATGCATAACCTCATACTGTTGTTATAAGAAAACAAGTTTCTGTGAAATGAGTTGTAAAATACAGCTGCTGCGCACTCGGCCCTGGCTGGCAGCTCAGTTGGTTAGAGTGTCGTCCAAACGCACCAAGGTTATGGGTTCAATATCTGGTCAGAACTCACACAGGAACCAATCAATGAGTGCATAAGCAAATGAAACAACAAACTAATGTTTCTCTCTTTCTCTCTCTCAAATCAATCAGTAAAAAAAAACAAAAAAAACAATGTTGCATACAGTGAATTAGACTGGCTGGCTGCCTAACTTTATTCTAATGCATTTTAATGGTTAATTTAGAAATAAATTTCTCAAAATCAATAGATTCACACAGTTTTTTTTCTAATGATTCAGTACTAGGTGTTTTTGGTTAGAACTGTATCAAAATGTTAAAATAAGGATAATACTCTAAGCATTGCGTTATTTCGATCTATCAGAACTGCACAATAGGAAAACAGCAGAAACAGACTAAGCAGCACCATTAAAAATGATCAATGACTTCAGAAATCTCCTGTCCTATAGGAGTTCCTTTGAATATAAGCCATGATTTCCTAACAAAGGAAGAAGACATGAGACCTACTGGTTAGTGTTTTATGCATGTCAGATAGCCTGCAAAAGCACTGCATGCATTGCTTCAGGTCATCTTTTAAAAAAAATGTTTTTATTAATTTCAGAGAGGGAGAGAGAGAGAGAGAAATATCAATGATTAGAGAGATTCATTGATTGACTGCCTCCTTCACACCCCACAGTGGGATCCAGCTGGCAACCCAGGCATGTGTCCTGACCAGGAACTGAACAAGGATCTCCAGGTTCATAGGTCAACGCTCAACCACTGAGCCACGTGGGACCACGCTGGCTGGTCATCTTTGCAATAACCTCTTGAAGTGATATATTACCCCGATTTTATCATAAAGACATTCAAACCCAATGATGTTAGAGGACTGTTTAGGCTACATATCAGGCAGCCAAGATTTAAACTCTGGTTTGTGCCCTAATCATAACAAAACACAAAAAGGGGGGAGAAAATTTTTACGAGGTACCCCGATATTATTCAACATATTTGCTTGTTTGAAAAATAGCTTACTTATCAATACCCGTAGTTCTGTTGGCCTTTGCCAAGTCAATATCCTTGCTAGGTTTTAAGAGTGAGGAACTCCTGAATGATACAAGGAATGGAAATTTTAGTACAGTTGGTAAGATAACATGATGATTTTGTAGCATCATCATCTCTATGATTCCAAAAACAGAGCTCACTGAAACAACACAGCCTTTGGCTGACAAAGCAGAGAGTCAAAGTCATTCCAGTCCCCGGCTTCCAGCTGGCTTTTCCATTTGTTAGAGCTGCTTATGGAACTCCAGGTTCCCTTAACTAGAGCCACCATTGTCCCCTGAAGCACGGCCTTGCCTTTGATTTAAAACGCCTATAGACTGCTTTGCCTTGGAAGTTGATTGGGAGAGCACTTCCTTCTCCAGGAAAACAATCTCTCTCCTGGAGCGAGCTCTCCAGTAAAAGTGTCATTTTCAACATCTGCGACTCAGTAGGACGATCTCTGTTGAGTGCATTTCCTGTCTGAGTTTGATATAATGCCGGCAATGGATTTGTTTAACTATTTCTCCAGAAGTGCTTATCTTGGAGTTTGGGTTCTCAAGAAAAAATTGATCAGGCAAGTGAATGCGCCAGACTTCAGCAGTGTCAGATTGATTTGTAGGGGAAGTAAACTGAAGTCTTCAACTGTGGAGACAGCACAGCTCAAGAGGCTGCTGGTAAGGGGAGTGGTGTCTCTCCCTCTCTCCCTCCCTTTTGTGCTTTCTCCTTGAGCATCGACTCAAGTGCTGATTATAGCAAAAGATATTAAAATTTCATACTCAGATACCTCACTGGTGTTTTACAGTTAAAAATAGTAAAGAAATAATCTGGGTTTCAGTAACAGGAAGTAAATGTCTGTCCAGTGGGAGGGAGATTTGGTTTGCCTTCCACTCGTTGGGTGGGTAGTGTTTCCCTTCACATGTACTTTCAGTCTCAGTTTATTACACACAAACCAGATTAAAGACTTCCACAAAATTTCCAACCTCAGTAATTCCAATCTTGGTAAAGGACGTGAGATGGGGTAATGGGACTTCTATACGAGAGTCTATTTTTAAATTTCTAAGTGCTTCAAAAGATGATCTATCTCTGGGGAATGGGGATGTGATACAGACTGTGCAACCCTTGGTGCCACTCTCATTACATCGTCTAACCAAATGGGATTTCAAAAGTAACTTTCCAAAGTATCATTATAAGGTCATTTATGTCTGACCAGATGGATCAAGATGTCAGATTCTCATGGCCTTTGCGTTAAGTCAAACAAAAGTAGATCCTTCCCTGAGCTTTTGAAATGTTCAGCTTCCTTTCCATGAAAACATTGACCTTTGGACTGGAAAGTGATTGAAATAAATTTACGTCTTATTTACAATATTGTACACAATGGATAGACAAAATGAAAAATCACACATTTGAAAGGTTTTTGTAGCTTATTAAATTTAAGAGCATTATATTAGTAACGACGACAACGAAAATAATACTGTGCTTTAGGACTTAAGCAAACCTATTGATACCATATAATTGTCTATTATGTGCCAGGAAAGTACAAGAGATAAATACCTTTTCTATCACTGAGTAACTTGTAACCTGAAAATATTTACCTGGAGAACTGGAAGAACTATTACACAATAGGATTACAGGCATTTCTCTTTAGTCATAATCAAAATCTATACTTAAATGATGCCCTGGGCCTGATAAAATCAGGTACACATGTTAAGATGACTTTTTGGTGATCTCATGGTCAAATAGCCTCCTCTAGGCTATGATTAAGCAAAAAAAATCAAGTGCACAATCATATAGAAAAAGCTTAGCAGAAATGTTAAGAGTTGTCAAATTATAGCACAAATTGAGTTGGAAATTTCAACTAGAGAAGGGAGCAGGGAAAGGTCATGGTAAGCTTGAGGAGGCAGCCAGGCTGGACTGGGTTGACTTGTGTTTAAAAGATTGAATGGAGTGATATCCTGGAGTCTCTGGAATTTGTAGAATAGTTTGGGTTTTGAAGGAGAAAACTGTGGTGAATATGGAATAAGAAGGTCTATGTTTAAAGCCTATATATGCACCCCTCCCCCCAAAATTAAGCAAAACTAGTAAGTAAATCTTGGCATTGACTGAAAATTATTGCTGTTATAGGATGTAAGGAGCATCTGGCTTTTCCCACTAACAATATGCGTTGGTTATGGAACATAAACATAGTTCTTTTAGCTGTGTCCATGGGAAACACTAATAATCTGTGTGATATTCTTTTCTCTGAATCTTCCTGAGTCCTGGCAGTTTTGACCTGACACCTTCTGTGGGTCAGGTAAGGTTTCATTAAAGTGACATTTAAATTTCAATCTGAAGGAAGTTGTTGGCAGAGAAATTGGAGTGGCAGAAGCATATGCCAGACCAGTGGTCAGCAAACTGCGACTCGCGAGCCACATGCGGCTCTTTGGCCCCTTCAGTATGGCTCTTCCACAACATACCAGGGCCTGGGCGAGTCTCTTTTGGAGAAGTGGCGTTAGAAGAAGTTTAAATTTAAAAAAATTGGCTCTCAAAAGAAATTTCAATCATTGTACTGTTGATATTTGGCTCTATTGACTAATGAGTTTGCTGACCACTGTGCCAGATATTTCAAATAACTTTACCCTTATTTTTGTAGTTCTCAACATGAAAGGATATTCTAAATATGAGAGACTTGGAACACCCACTTTATTTAAATTCCAATTTCCCTTACTTAGAGTGTAGAGTTTCTTCATACATATTTCTCTACTGACATTTTGCTAACATAATTTGTAAAAGAAAGGAATGAGCTCAAATTCCTAAATATGTAGTAGCAATTAAATGCTAGTTGTGATACCATCCCAAATGATTGCTTCAGAAGAAATATTTTAGGAAATAGATGTCCTAATGACAATTTTTAAGATTCTTTACACATCTGAAGTTGGTAATAGTCTTTATATCCAGTGGAATTTCAAAAATTTACATGGTGTCTGATCACTGTTATATTCTAAATTAAATTTCCTGAGAGAAGTTTTATTTTACTTAAAAATATACATTCAAAGATAGGATGCTAGGACCAGAAAGAACTTTAAGAAACCATTTAATTAATTTGGATGTACTCCTTCCTGTTTCTTCTTTAAAATTACATTAAAGCTCTGAATTTGTTATCAGCCGTTGGATTAATATTCATCATTTTAATGAACACTGAAGAATAATTCAACAGGGTGAAAATTTTATAACATTATGTTAACTAAACATTGTAAACATTTGTTATAACTTAGTTTGTGGACTTGATTAAGGAAACACAAACAGACCACAGATAAGCAGGAACAAAAAAATAATAGTGAGTTTGAGTAAATATGTAGAGAATTCTGGAAGTAACCTTGGAAGTAATTTGACCAAGATTCTAATTTCAGCTTAACCCCTTATCTACATGTATGACATGAGGCACATGATTTGCTTTCTGTAAAAGATGACATGTGGCACCCATGTCAATGTCCTATAAGAATTTGATAATTATCAAATTTTGTACCTGACACAAAGATCACAGTAAAAGGTCACATGACTAAACTATTCATTTAAATTACTCTGCCTTTCCTTTTTGTTATTGCTTACAACCTGGTGAAGCAAAGGATCACCTTAATCAGAGCCTCACTCAGAATCCTCACCTACCCCATGCTGCCAATACTTTTTGTACAATTATCCACTCATCACCACATGAAGAAATCCCTCAGGTATTAAAGAAAACTTCTCTTCAGCATACCCCCTTTTTTTGAGCCACTTTTGCATTTTTCTAACCTGCTGGACAAAATTGGCTTTCCAGTTTTTCAATAATCAAACGAGCTATTTCTTCTAATCCTCCTGACTCACAGGAAGAAGAGCCGTGTCCTCTCTGCCCTCCATGGCAATGCTTATTTCCTTGCTCTCCACCACTAGTTAACAGCATCCCCATGTCTAAAAGTGACACTATTTCCTTACCTGACCCTCTTCCTTTATTTTATACTTAGAAACTTCGGGAACTTTCCTGTATTCTTTAATGTTTCTGTCTTCATGTTTCCATTTACTGTTATTCTGTTTCTATGATTTTAATACCTATGTGATAATTTATAATAATAAAAGCATACTCTGCTACTTAGACTAGATGGCCGAACAACCCTCTGGATGTTATTCTGGACGAAGCCGCAACAGCTGGGGCTAAGGCAGGGGCAGTTAGGGGCAATCAGGCAGGCAGGCAAGCGGTTAGAGGCAATGAGACAGGCAGACGAGTGGTTAGGGGTGATCAGACAGGCGAGCACTTAGGAACCAGTGGGCCTGGCTGAGGGACTTCCCTCCCTCGCCCCCATGCATGATTTTCATCTACTGGGCCTCTAGTTATTATATATTTGCCTTGCGAAAAACCAAATTTCCTTGGACTTCATCTTTTGTTTGTTTCTGAACATTATTAAAATTGTCTTGGAAACAGCACCATGGCAGAGAATGGCTATTCATTCAACAGCCATTTCTTTTTCTTCATAGTACTTTGGGTGGCTGATATCTTCCAGACACTCTAACAGTGATGTCTGGTGGTATGGCTGAGTTTGAGCCAGTGCAAACTGAAAGTGATGTATGCCACATACAGGTCTGGAGCATGAAAGCTCGGCATGCTTTTACCCATCCACTTATTTAATGCTGAGAATGAACTAAAATTAGAAGCCAAAGAGGCTGAACTATAAAATAGAAGGTGCCTGGCACTCTGAATTATTATAGAGAGGAGAGGTGCATACTTATCTGGGATTTGGATTTTATGTGCAAAAAACTGTCAAGCTTGAGCTATGTAGGTTTTGGGGTCACTGATTACAGTAGCTGGCATTAGCTTAGCTAACACATATACTAATCATTCACCTGATGAAGTTATATTATTCAGAACTAAGTAAGAATGGACTGATATTTAGGGGCCATATTATTTATTTTCAATTGACTCCTGCTTTATGGACACTGGAGCTTATTTTTGGATAATGGCAATTAATTCTTTGGGAAGACAAGGTGGATACTGAAATCCCAGAGGGAAGAATAGTATGTACATTGAATGGAGAATTAAGCTGATGTGTATTTAAAGACTCACAAACTGTATTGTGGAGGAAATTGACAGCAGGTCTGGTGGCCATGTTAGTTTGTGGAAAAATCATAGAGTCTTTTATAATATGCCCCAAATTAAAAACTAATGCAGCAATCAGAGTCAAGGAAAAAAGGCTTAGGGTAGTAAGCCTAATATTTTTTAAATAAGGAAAAGAATATCAGACATACTTCCCCAAGTACTTTCCGCCAGCTTCTATTATCACACTGCTCACATTATGTCATCGTTTTCTGTCTGTTAAAAGAGACTTTCTGAGGCTTAGCTCTAATATGTCAGTGGTTCTGACTTGACCACAGAATGAATTCAAAATCTTTATTTAACTCACACTGGTTCCTGTTTCACTCTGCTATGTAGCTATTAACCTAGAACTGGGTTTCTCAGTTTCCTTGGCATTATTGGCCTTTCGGGCTGGGTGATTATTTGTTGGAGGGGGTTGTCCAGTATGTGGACGGTGTTTAGCAGCATCTCTGGCCTCTATCCACTAGATGACAGTAGTACTCTCCCACTGCCCTACTTGTGACAACATATTGTCTCCAGACATTGTCCAATGTCCCCAGCGAGATAAATTACCCTCAGTTGAGTAAAACTTTCCTAAATATCTCCTCGCCATATTGCCATATTGGGTGTGTGGAGAGGAATTCTTGTCTTTTTTTTTTTTGTAATCTTTTTTGTAGAATTTTTTTTCCTGGAGCCCTTGTTTTCTTCTTTCTTGTTTAACCTCTTCATCTTAGTTGATATCTTTTGTAGCTTCCTGAGATATAATGCATGAGTAGTAAAATTACTGAAAATGTGCATGTCTTAGCATGAGCTATTCTACTTCATTTAATACCTCAGCTGGGTATATTATTCTTAGTTGGGAATCAGTTTCCCTGAGAATTTTCACAGCATTTCTCCAATGTATTCCAGTATTTCCATTGGCAAATCTGATATCATTCATATTCCTGAATGGAAGCTCTTGTTACTTCTCTTGGAAACCTCTAGAAGTTCCTTTTGGTCCCCAAGGCACTCTGAAATTTCACAATGCTTTACTTTTTTGTAGGTCTTATGTAACAGTTGTGCTGAGAACCTGATGATCCCTCTCAAGGTGGAAATTCATATGCTTCAGCTTGGAAAATATTTTAAACATTTTCTGTTATTTTTCTCCCCTCCATCTTCTCTAATATTTCTTTCTAGGATTCTAAATGTTCAGTGTTTTAAGTCCTAGAATAATTTTCTAGTTTTTTCTCTTCCTTTCTGAGCAGTTTTTTTTTTCTACTTTGCCTTTAACCCTTTTATTGAATGTTCCATTTTTACTGTCCTAATTTTTGTTCTAAGATTTTTTTCTATGCGCAGAAGTTTAAAACATTACCTGATGTTCTCATTTTATGAATATAATAATCTCTCATAAGAGCTAAGGTACCTTGGAAAGCCTCTTTGCTGAGATCCCTTTTGCTTACTTTAGTCTTTAGCATTTATATTAGAGGCTTTCTTCAAATGTCTGCTTACATATGACTTTTAATTCAGATTTAGGAATTAGATTTAAAAATTGATTTTAAAGTATGTAGTATGCATATGGGTCTTACCCACTGGTGGGATTTACTGACGAGTTACTTGATTTGGTTTGATTAGGAACTCCACATTTGTCAGTATCTGTTCTCTTATTCTTGTACATTTCTTCAGAGAATATTTATTTGTCCTCCTGCCAGGGATATATCAACTTACCTATATACATTCCTATAGCCTATTGGGAAAAGATGGCTGGGTTGCTATGGTAATTAATGAATACTCTAACTTTCCCTGTGGTGCCGTTGCCTAGTAATGTGCGGTGTCCCTGAGTCCACCTAAGATGAGGGGCAGTGACCTGACTGCAAATGCCTGGGAAGGTGATCTAAGGAAGCTAATGATTTCTTCCATGGTCAATCAGTTCTCCCAATTTCCATCCCACCTATCACGCGCTGTTGCAGAGGTACATGGCTGATGTGTTCATTTGCCATGTCACACTACAGTTCTATGACAAAACGTCCTGGTTCTGTTGCTTTCCTTATGAACAATCTAGTTGTCAGCTTTGATGTATTAAGCTCTTCATCATGTTTGGGAAGTTGGATAATGGCCCCATAAGATATCCAAGACCTAATCCATGGAACCTGGGAATGAACTTTACATGGGAAACATGGGCATTGCAAATGTGATTCAGTGAAGTAGCTTGAGATGCAGAGACTATCCTTGATCATACGGGTGGTTCCTAAATATAATCACAAGTGCTCATATAAGTAGGGAGGCTGAAGGAGATTTGACCACAAGAAGAAGGTAATTGATAGGGAGCAGAGATTTGAAGATGATTTGCTGCTTGCTTTGAAGATGGGCATGGGAGATCATGAGCCAAGGACTGCAAAAAATGTAGCTTTAGAATCTGGAAAAGAACAGGGAAAAAGAGTCTCTACCACAGAGACTCCCAAGGGAGCAAGTCACTGCCAGCAACTTAGTTCAGACTAGTGAAATCATTTTGGATTTCTTACCTTCAAAACTAAGGGAATTAGTGTATGTTGTATTAAGTCAGAAAATTTGTTGTAATTGCTTAAATCAGTCATACAAAACGTATATACCAGCCATCCATCTGCTTCCCAGTTTCAAAGCTGTGTTGTAGTCTCTTCCTTCTCACACTGTCTACTCATCTTAAATTCTTTCAAACATTTGTGTTTTGTTCCATGGGAGTTTGAATAAGAGAAATACTTAATATTATTATAATCCATTATAATTTTTTGTGGATTTTACTTCCTTTTCTTTAGAGCTATTAAACTAATGCCTTGCATATGTAATGCATTGAAAATGATCATTAGATAATAAATGCACATTTTCTTGTTTGTATTTTGTGTTTGTGATGTACTTTGATGTGTTTATGTACCAAGTTTGTTAGTTATCAGTATTTGTTATAGAAAATTAAAGAATAAGACAGGAATGTTACTATTTTCCACAATATTCAATATTGCTTTCAAGTTATACAATTAGGCAAGAAATGTTAAATAACTGGTATAAATCATGAAAAAAGATCTATACTTGCTAATGATATGATTACATACCTAGAATACTTAAGTTTCTACTTTTGCAAATAATAATAATAATAATAATAATAATAATAATGATAATAATAATAATAATAATAATAAATACTACAGACAAAAACATCTCTGTAAAATTACAGGCAGATAAACTGCCCATTTTGAATGATCAGATATACAGAATAGAAAATTAAATAAGTATGCCCCATAAGTTTGATTGAATAAAAGAGGGTATTGAAAATAATCCTATCTAATAAAAGAGAAACATACAAATTGACTGTACCCCCGCTACACCCACCAGCCAATCAGGAGTATGCAAATTAACTCAACAAATATGATGGGGAAAGCAGGAGGCTTGGGATGCCCCCAGCAACGGAGGAAGCCAAGCTTCCTGTCCTCCCTGGCCAGCCCTGGGCTCCACTCAAGGCTACAAACTTTCAGTTATAGAAGATAAATAAATCCCAACAACAATGGCAGCAGCCTAGGAGCTAGAGAGAGCAGGAGGCTTGGGTTGCCCCTGGCGATGGAGGAAGCCAAGCTTCCCACTGCCCTGGTCAGCCCTAGCTTCCTCTCAAGGATACAACATTTCAATTACAGAAGATGAATAAATCCCAAATACCAAGGTCTCTGCTTAGCGGGGAGGGACCAGACCTGCAGGGGAGGGCAATTAGGGGCAAGCAGGCTGGCAGGGAAGCAGTTAGGCATCAACCAGGCTGGCAGGGGAGTGGTTAGGGGGTTATCAGGCTGGCAGGCAGAAGCGTTAGGGGAAATCAGAAAGGCAGGCAGGCGAGCAGTTGGGAGCCAGCAGTCCTGGATTGTGATATGTCTGACTATACTTTTAGGCCCAATCCTACCTGGCAGTTGGACATCCATTGGGGGACCCCAGATTGGAGAGGGTGCAAGCTGGGCTGAAGGACACACACACCCGTGCATGAATTTCATGCACTGGTATTCTAATATGGAAAATAAAATCGATCAAAATGAACAACCTCATCTTAAAATATATATATAATGAAGTCTACTAGGAAGGAAAAATACTGAAATTTTATATAATTTCTGAAAAATAAAAGCTCATATTTATCATATTCATGAATTCCTAAATATGAAGAGAATTCAAAGAAGAATAAGAGAAATGTGAAACTAAATTAAAATGAGATACTATTATACCAACCAAATTCTTTAGAAAATAAATAAAAGCTTGAATATGTGAAGTATTAATAAGGCAGAGGAACAATGAGAACTCGCATAAATTACTCTGGACTCTAAGTTGATATGGCTACACTGTAAATCCATGGGCAATTATTAGAAAAAATTATAAAGGAAAAGCAAAAAAAGCTGAATATTTTATCAGGCCTAATATTTTATTTGCTGTATTAATGTGAAGCATATTTTATTCTATTCAATTCTTTAGATAATTTCAGTAGGATCTAATCTTATAAAATGAGTAAGCAGTATTTTACTTGATTAATAACTACATAGTCATAAATCACCTTTCAAGGTCACAAAGAACTGAGACAAAATTTCTAAAATAGTTGAATGTACCCAGAGATGACTTGACTTATCTGGCAAAGAGAAAGCCACTTCGGAACAAAGGTTACAATCATATTCTTTGGCATCAGTAAAGTCATTGATACATTTATTCATCAATTCAAATTTAAGCTCTATTTTGGTATAAGAGCCATAAGGGCAAAGTCTTCATTTATCCTGTTCTGGGTCCTATGCCCAGTGTCTGATGCAGAAGCTGTCTTGTCACAGAAGCTCAGTCAATACTTACTAAAGGAATGAATGTATTCACACTTTCATTTTCTGCTTTATGTTTTTCTTTTGTTATTTAATATCCATTCTAAGTTTCTCACACATATTCAATGGAGCTAATAATAAATTTCAGATATTAGTAATAAAAATATGACTTTAAGCATTGTTGTCAAGGATTGTTCTAAATCTTTTATGTATGTTTGATAATTTAATTCTCATAGCCCATATTTCTTCCATTTTACAGATGGCCACACCCAGGCACTTAATTTTTCTAAGGTTCTATAGTTACTGAGTTGCAGATCCAGTTTTTGAGTCCAGGTTATCTAGCTCCAGGATCAAGCTTTTCCTCCAGCCATGATCCTCATCTCTGAGAATCCTATCTTAAAAAAGAATAATATGCAAATGTGACTGTACCTTCACTACACCCACAAGCCATGTCCACCAGCCAATCGAGAGCATATTATGCAAATAAACCCCAACCAAGATGGCTGCCACCATTGAGAGCAGGAGGAAGGCTTGGGTTTCTCTGGCAATGGAGGAAGCCAAGCTTTCTACCTGCCCTTGCTGGCCTAGGCCTCCACTCTAGGCTACAATGTTTCAAACAGAAATTGCTACTGCCACAAAGCAAGCAGAAGGCTTGGCTCCACTCCAGGCTACAAAGTTTCAATTATAGACATAGATTAATCCCAGATCCCAGGGCCTCCACTTGGGTCACTGGGAGACATGGCCAGCCTGCTAACCACAACAGGCCTCTCGCCCAGACTGCCCCTTGCCCCAAGGGAACCCCCACCCTGATTGGGACACTCTTTAGGGCAAAACAGCTGGCCCCCACCCATGCACCAGGCCTCTTTCCTATCTAATAAAAGAGTAATTTGCAGATTGATCATCACTGCAACACACAAGAGAGCTGCCCCCACATGGTCAAAGATCTTGCCCCCATGTCGACACAAGGTGGCCAGCAGTGGAGGGCCGTTGGGAAGTTCCAGGCCTGCAAGGGAGGGCAGTTGTGGGCAGTCAGGCCAGCAGGGGAGGGCAGTTAGGGGTGACCAGGCCAGCAGAGGAGGGAAGTTGGGGACAAACAGGCTGGCAGGGGAACAGTTAGACATCAATTAGGCTGGCAGGGTAGTGGTTGGTGGGTGATCAGGCTGGCAGGCAGAAGTGGTTACAGGCAATCAGGGAGGCAGGCAGGTGAGCAGTTTGGAGCCAGCAGTCCTGGATTGTGAGAAGGATGTCCGACTGCCCGTTTAGGCCCAATACTACCGGTATTGGGCCTAAACGGGCAGTCAGACATCCCTTGAGGGATCCCAGATTGGAGAGGGTGCAGGCTGGGCTAAGGGACATCCCCCACCCCCCGTGCACGAATTTTATGCACCGGGCCTCTAGTATAGAAATGTTAAAAAAATTCTAGCTAGATCACAACTGACATAAATTGATTTTATTTTATTTTTTAAGATTTGTCTTATTTCTACTTAGGCAGTACCAGAGTTACGCAGCCCATGGAGGTGGCTGTTTTGGGCAGGATATATATAAAATAGGCAACAATATTCCATGTAAACCTGATGAGTAAAGATAATTAACAAGAGAAAAGTCAATAGATGTCATGAATCTACAGAGAAAAGGGGCAATAGAAGGCCAGAGGCAGGTGTGAGGATAGATTTGATAGGACAGGGTTTGACTAAAATCAGGAGTAGGCAGATGTGTATGCACATCTATATACACGAATAAAAGAGAAAGATGCAAATTGACCATACTTTCATGATGCCCACCAGCCAATCAGGAGTGAGTATGCTAATTAACCCAGTGAACATGGATGATTAATTTGCATATGCAGGCACTGAGCAGCCAGGGTGCGTTCCACACTGCCCCAGCAGCTCCAGGCCTCTGGGCAGTGTGGGAAGACGGAAAGGTGGCTCCGGCTGGAGCAAAGGCAGTGCCAATAGCCAAAGGAAGGAAGGGCCATTCTTGCACAAATTTTCATTCATTGGGCCTTTATTCCTATATAATAAAGAGCTAATATGCTAATTAGACCAGACAGCAGAACAACCTTCCAGAATGACCAGTGGGCAGGAGGTGGGGCCTCGGGGCAGCCGTGACTATGAGGGCTGAGGCTTTTGGGGCTGCAAGGGCTGAGCTCCTTGCACAAATTCCATGCTTTGGGCCTCTAGTATATATATGAAAGCTCAAGTGACCGTTACAGTGAAACGACCAGAACAATTGGAACGACCAGTCAACCAGTTGCTATGATATGCACTGACCAACAAGGGGCAGAAGCTCAACACAGGATCTGTCCCCTGGTGGTCAGTGCACTCCTGCAGCTGTTCCTCCCAGCCAGCCAACCTCCCTGCCGCAGGCCAACCTCCCACAGCTCCTCCCCCCTTGGCCCCAATCAGGGAGCATGGGCCAGGCCAACCTCCTATGGACCCTAGTCCCTCCCAACCTCCTGCGGTCTCTTCCCCTGGCTAGCCAGCCTTTCGCAGTCCCTCCCTCTGTTGGCTGG
The DNA here is from genome assembly GCA_027563665.1 of Antrozous pallidus. Taxonomy (NCBI): domain Eukaryota; kingdom Metazoa; phylum Chordata; class Mammalia; order Chiroptera; family Vespertilionidae; genus Antrozous; species Antrozous pallidus. Next base: position 71,478,049 of record CM050521.1, on the reverse strand, counting down.
CAGTACCTTGATAGACCCCAATGGGCCTTGATCGCCAGCTAAGCTGAGGGACCCCACCCATGCACAAACTTATGCACCAGGCCTCTAGTGTACACATAAATGCAAGCCAGAACAATGGAAGACAAAGAACTCTATCCAAGAAAACTGCTGGGACTTAAGTATTGGTTCTGGGTAACAGCACTAATCAGAGCTACGGGAGAATGCCAGCCAGTGTTATGGCTTTGGCAACAGCAAAGAGACCTGTGCTGAACCAAAGGTTTTCCAAGGTATTGCCTACTATACATTTATCCCTAGTCAGGAATGGGCTCTGGAGGGCAAGTAAGTATGGGAGGAGGTGGAATTATCAACATCACTTGGATGGAGTGCAGAGTTGAAGAAATAACAAGCAAAACCTGTTTATTTCCATAGACTTAAATTTTATTCATTTTTACTTTCTAAATATTGACTGATAAGAAGGAGGAAAGAAATGCCATAATTCCACCAAATATATTACTATTAAAAAGGGGTGTGAAATCTTTTCTGTTTAAAACAGTTCTAAGAAATGTTTCAAACACACAAAAATTGAAAGATTAGTGTAATGCACTCTCATGTACATATCACTCAGCTTTAAGATTGTATCTGTCTTTATTTTATTTTTTTATTAATCCTCACCCAAGGATATTTTTCCATTGATTTTTAGAGAGTGTGGAAGAAAGAGGGAAAGACAGAGAGAAACATTGATGTGAGAGAAATGCATAGATTGGTTGCCTCCTGCATGATCTCTGACCAAGACCCAAGCCAGGGAGGAGCCTGCAACTAAGGTATGTGCCCTAGACTGGAATCAAATCCTGGACCCTTTGGTCTACAGGCTGATGTTCTATCCACTGAGCAAAACTGGCTAGGACAACATTTTACCTGTCTTGTTTCTTTTATTCCCTCTCATATTTTACACACACGTGTACACACACTCTTAGAAAGAGAAAAGATATACCATGCAAAAACATCATAAATGTCCTTCTTTTAATACTATAATCAATAACTTGCCATGTTAATAAAATTTTTAATCATTTTTTCTGGCTTTATAACTGTATTCTTTGCATATAGCATAGATTAATTACATAGATTTGCATATATTTTTCCAAATTTTGAAAATGAATGAATAAATAATGCTGCCTTAACACATACACACACACAGAGACATACACAATATAAAAATATTTACCTTCTTGTGGCTGATTATATGGGTATGTACACGTGTATGTAAAGTGTTTGTACACTATTCTAATTTATTTAGAATAAATTGTTATACATGGAATTTCTGGTTCAAAAGGCAAATCTATTTAATGTTTATTGTCATATAACATTCTAAAAATTTCCTACTGTCTTACCATCAGGGTATAATTATGCGTATTTTTACATTACCTCAGTAACACTGAGTAATTTAAATTCTTTCTAATTTTTTTCAAGTTGATTATTTCAAGTGATCTCTTGTTGCTTGGATGTATAATTTTTTGAATGTTACTAATATTACACAGTTTTATGTTTATAAGCCATGTGACAACTTGCCAGGACAAATGAGAAATGAGACTAAAATGAAAAAGTTGTATTCCATAAACTACACATTTCTTTTTGTGTCATATATTGAATAGCCTTATATGTGTATTTTTAAGACACACTTAACAAAGGAAAATGTGCATTCAAAGTTATGTTTGTGATGGTATAAATTTCTGAGAAAATATTGATTGCTTTAAAGAAGCTTACTAGTAAATTAGATGAACTATATTTAGCATTCAATTCCACAGCCTTGAGGGTTATATCCATTAAATATGAATTTGTACCTGAATTCATTTTCTTGCTCTGTGTTGTTGTCACTTCAAGACTGGCTATTTTCCATTTGATGAGATTTATTACTTAACTTAGTTACATAATGGTTTGATAGCTTACAAAACCTTAAAGCCAAACCACTGGAGACTAAGTAAATTGCATCAATACATAACCTCATGTCAAAAAATATCACACCTGGGCCAGTGTGGCTCACTTGGTTGAGCCACATGCACCAGAAGGTTGCTGGTTCTATTTCAGTCAGGGCACATGCCTGTGTTGAGCTTTCAATCCCCAGTAGGGGGCATACAGGAGGCAGCCTATCGAATTTTCTCTCTCTTCCTCTCCTTTCATCTCTTTGAAATCAATAACAAACATTTTTAAAAAAAATAACCCACTATGATAGTAAAATACAGTATGAAAAGTATCATCTGGTCTAATGTCTATGTTTGTATTTTTCAAACGCTAATTTATCTAGGGCTGTCAATACCTTATGCTTTGTAAAGTTCCCCTATCAATGCCAATTGGTAGAGGGGGGTTCAGCATGCGCAGATGTCTTTCTGACTAATAAGAATACTAAAATTAGAATCTAGCAATGAAAATAATCAGAGAGGGAGTGATGGGAAGAGGGGAGCCAGGCCAATTGTTTTCTATTTTGCATAGCTGACGAGCCAGATGGTTTAACTGGATATTATTTACAGAACCACCCACTGCAGGATTTTCCTTAAGTCCCAAGTCAAAGACTGTACTGCCAAATGGAGTTTAACAGTGTCTAGACCAAAGCCTATCACCTTATCCAGGCACTCCTCAGATCCTTCTCCTTGTGGTACTGCCAGACCTGACTGCCATCCACATTATTTTCTGGAAATGTCTCTTCTTTATACAGATTTAGAAACAATTTTACTCACACTTCTCTACCTCTTCCAGGTAGAGAGGAGATGAAGGAATAGATATGGTACATACTTGGGAAATGTTTGAAATTCTCCTTTTGACTTTTCTCATCTAATCTAATGTCAATTGGCAGTAATATTTAATCAGTCTTATTCAACTGACATTTTAATTCAATTTTGATATAGCCTATAATGATCATCTTGCTCATCAAAGAGAACCAAGAAAACTAATCCAACAAGTCAGACACTAGCAATGTATTTCACTGATGATTATTAGAGAATATATGCTCTAGTATTGTTTTTAAATTTATTTTTATTGAGTTTGTTGAGGTTACATTGCTTAATTAGGTAGGTTTCAGATATATAATTCTGTATATTGCATTATATATTCACTACCCATAGTCTAATCTCCTTTCCTCACCATTTATCACCTCCATTACCCTTTTCTACCTGCCCCCAACCCCATTCCCTCTGGTAATCACCATACAGATGTCTGTTGTAAGTTATTTATTTACTAGAGGACTGGTGCAGGAATTCATATACTGGTGGGGTCCCTCAGCCTGGCCTGTGGGATCAGGCCAAAACCAGCTCTCCAACATCCCCTGAGGGGGTTCTAGATTGCAGGAGGGCTCAGGCCAGGCCAGGGGACCCCACCGGTGCATGATCAGGGCTGGGAAGGGATGTGGGAGGTTGGCCAGCCAGAAATAGACTGTGGGAGGGCTCCAGAGCATGTCCGGCCCTCTCACTCAGTCCTGTTAGGCCGGACCCCAGCAGCAAGCTAACCTACTGGTTGGAGCATCTGCCCCTGATGGTCAGTGCATGTCATAATGACTGGTTGACCAGTTGACTGTCTGCCCCCTGGTGGTCAGTGCACATCATAGCAAGCAGTTGAGAGGCCTTAGCATATCATTAGCATATTATGTTTTGATTGGTCGACTGGCTGGCACTTAGCATATTAGGCTTTTATTATATAGGATGGTTTGCTTCACCTATTTTACCCAGTTCCCCAACCATGTTCCCAAACAATTGTCAATCTGTTCTCTATATCTCTGAGTCTGTTTCTATTTTATTTATTTGTTTATTTGTTCAGTAGATTTCACATATAAGTGCTCTGATATTGTTTTTAATCATCAGTCTTATAGAATAAAGCAAATTGCTCATAAAATATTTATTTCCTGATTCCTTTTAAAATTCTTCACTTAATACTCTGAAAGAATTTATTGTCCTTTTTCAGTTTCAAAAAATGTGTGCTATTTTTTTTCTCCCTTTTTGTTATATTTTGCATCTCTTTTGTCCCTATATTTAACATGTTTAAATTCTGGCAAAGAATCCACAGCTAAATGGCCAAATTCTTCAGGAAAGGCTGTATTTTTGCTATTTCCTGGCCAACGGAAAACAAGTTGGACCACAAGTCTAGCCAGAAAAAACAAATGTCTGTTGACCATGATCCAGTCCGATTTTGTAGGTCCAAAGTCTGGAGAGGGTGAAGCTGAGCCTCAGGTTAACATCCAGCACATAGAGTACATGTCAGAATGAAAGAAGTCCACTGGGGTTTGATCATCCTCAGCTAAACCCACAGAGATGGCCGGTAAAACAGATGCATGATTTTATTCCAGTTGGCTAACATTGGATAGTTTTATGAGGTTGAGTCACTTTTCTAAAGAATCTTGCAATAAACTAATTTTATGTCACAGCGTCATAAAGGAATTGACTTTGGCATCTGCTCTCTTTTGGGTTTCTATCTCTTCCCATATCTCCTTTAGGGAATCTGACTTGATTTTGCCCAACCAGCTTTCTCTGCTTCAGTCTTCCATTTATAGTCTGCTAGCTGCTTGGATCCCTGGCACAGCTCTCATACCAACTTACCCATTTGGGGGCATCCAACTACACTGCTTTCCTCTTGCTTTGGCCTCCGTATTAGGGCACCTTCCAATGTAGCCACACACCGCACCCTCCACCCCCAGAATACAACAACCACACACATTAAAAGTGTCATTTGTTGACTCGGGTCAGAATTCTATTGAAAAAACAAAACAAAAAAGAGGGCTTCCATTCCCAAAGAATCCTGTGTTCTTGCCCCACTTAGGGAAGCGCAGACACAGGGGCTTTGACGCACCCTGTTGTCTCCTTCTACCTCCAGAAAGCAGAGCTCCTTGGGCCTGAGATGGTGCTGTGTCTAATTGATACGGATTAGCTTTTAGCTTTTGAATCTAAGCCTCACTACTGCATTTCATGGTCCTGTTGAACAGAAGGTAAGTGTGACAATGCCACCCCCACTGTTGTAAAAACCAAAATGTCTCCAGAAAATTCCCAGGAATATAAAATCAGCCATGGTTGAGAATCACTGCACTAAAGAATACATACCTTCAGTTTGGTTGGATACTGCTTTTCCTGACTAGTTCTATAAGACAGATAGTAGATTTTCAAAAAAATTTTAGATTTTTATTTTTTATAGTATATACATTCAGTATTATCAATTTCATTTAGAGATTGGTACCAATTTATATATTCTCTATAATATCTGTTCCATCCCATCCCCATTAATACCATGCAATTAAAAACTTTTGCTAACCCAATTGGTGCCAACAGTATCTTGTTTTCATGAGCATCTCTCTAATTATTGGCGAGGCTGAGTTTACTGGCCATTTATATTTTTCCCTAAAATATATATTTTTATACGTTAATGGGCTCAATTTGGTAATATTTTGTTGAGAAAATTTGCATCTATGTAAATGAGAAATATTAGTCCATTATTTCCTTTTCTTGTGATGTCTTTTATCTGGTTTTGATAGTGAAATAATCCTGACCTCATAAAATGAGTTCAGAAGTATTTCCTCTGGTTCTATTTTCTGGAAGAGACTATGTAAATTTGGTACTATCTTGCATTAAATGTTTGATAGAATTCACCAAGAAAATGATATAGACTTTTGATTTCTTTCTTAAGGTTAATAATTATTCATTAAATCTTTAATAGATGTAAGGCTATTAAGGTTGTTTATTCTACCTGTGTGAATTTCGGTAGTGTGTGTCTTTCAAGAAATTGGTCCATTTCATCTAAGTTATCAAATTTTGGACATAAATTTGTTGATATAATTTCTTTATTGTTATTTTAATTTCTGTTGGATCAGTAATAATGACCACATATTTTATTTCTGATATTGTGAAATTGTGTCTTTTTTTTCTTTGCTATCCTAGCGAGAGGTTTTATATTTTTACTGGTATTTACACAAAATATACACAAAAACACCCACAGTTTTAAAATCCATTGCTCTTCTCCATTGTTTTCCTGTCTAATTTTAATACCCTCCCTCCCTTCCTTCCTCCCTTCCTCCCTTCCTTCCTTCCTTCCTTCCTTCCTTCCTTCCTTCCTTCCTTCCTTCCTTCCTTCCTTCCTTCTTTCCATTCTTCCTTCCTTCCTTTATTCCTTCTTTCTTTCCTTCTTCCTTTCTTTCTTTGAACTATGCTCCAACTGAGCCACTGGCCAGGTGCTTGTTTTATTTTTAATTTGCTTTTCCTGACTAGTTCTATAAGGCAGATAGTAGATTTTCAAAAATTTTTAGATTTTTATTTTTATAGTATATACATTAAGTGTTATAAATTTCATTCTAAGCACTATAATTGCCTCCCACAACTTTTAATAATTAAATTTTTTACACTTAATTCAATTTTTTAAAAATTTCTCCTGCAATGTGGCTCAGTGGTTGAGTGTCGACCTATGAACCCAGGGGGTCAGGATTCTATTCTGGTCAGGGCACATGCCTGGGTTGCAGGCTCCATCCCCAATCTGGGATATGCAGGAGGCAGCCAGTCCATGATACTCTTTCATCATTGATGTTTCTATATCTCCCTCTTTCTTTCTCTCTGAAATCAATAAAAATATAATTAATTTTTTTTTCTCCTGAGCTGCCTTTTTTGAGCCAAATGTTATTAGAAATGGGTTGCTTAAACTCCAATGATCTGGGGCTTTTCCATTTATCTATTACCAATTTCCATCCCATTCCATTCCATTATCATTTGACAATGTACTTTGTATGATTTCTATCTTTTTCATTTTGCTAAAGTTTGTTTTATGTCTCAGGGTGTGGTTTATTTTATTGAATGCTCCATACTCACTTGAACTAATAATGTATATTATGGTGTTGTTTTATGGTATATCCTATATATATATCAGTTACATAAAGTTGATTGATGGTGCGTTTTAGATCATCTATTTCCTTCCGACTGTCTGCCTCCAGCTTGGACAACTGCAGTGATCTTATAAGGGGTATATCATCATTGGCTCTGGTTCCTTTCAAATTGAATTTCCACTCTGCAGCCTGACTAATGTCTTCAAGATACAGATCTCTTTATTTCAACCCATTGTTTAAAATAATGGTTCCCGTTGCTTTTGAATATAAGAATGAATGTCTTTATCACTACTTTTCAACCTTTCTCCCTTGGGGAACCCTTCCTTGGCCTTCTAGACTGGATCAAAGTGCCTGTAGCAGGTATTGCTAACTCACCCATCCTCCTGAGTTCACCTGCAGATGCTGTGGACTGTTTCTGGGCCCAGAATCTCTTCCCATCTCCAGTGTCTGCACCTTCTGCTTCTCTGCCCGAGGGCTTGTTTGGAGGCCATTGGCAACCCTGAAGTCTGACCCCTGGGCAATCCTCAACCAGCAGGACAAATATCCCATTTCCCACATACATTAGTGGGGCATTTCTCATATGTGTTCCTGTCCCACAGAGTCCTTTACCCCTTTAAAAGTTCTCTACAGGATTGAGCTTCTGTTGTCCACAGAAGTAGCCCACTCACCAAAGCACTCTTCATGAAGTGCTTCGTTCCCTAGATCACTTTATCTCCTACCTTCCTCATGTTTCTGGGATCAATCCCCAAATAAATTATCTGCACCTGAGTTCTTCAGGGTCAGCTTTTGGTGAAATCTGAAATATGGCATCCCTTTAGTTTAGCCTCTTAGGCTACCAACTCCCTCTGTTTCATAGCATATTTTGAGTTTGCATTCATATGGATGCACAGGGAGAGGCTTGGAATAATGTTCACCAACTGGTCATTCTTTTTGAGAGTAGAACATTTACTTTCAGTATGTTTCTTCGTTTACAGGTATTATAATTTTAATAAAAGTCAATGACATACTCAACAATACTTTTATTATGGTATAATACCTTTCTTTGTATAATACATTGCATCTGTGTTTTCAATTTTTAAAATAAATATTTCAACCTGAAGGGAAAAAAAGCAATGGCATGAAATTCTTTCCAGAGACATAAAGTCAATAAAATGATTCATTTTTGCTTTCAATAAGAATTTATGCTGAATACAAATTTCTAATTTAAGTAACTTTATTTTATATGACATTCTTGTTCACTCTCTTATTAATATCCTGACCGAAAGAAATGGCTTCATTTCTTTTAGTAGTAAGAATATTAATTATTATAAGCCTAAAAAGGGTCTCCTTATTATCCTTTTATAAGATTTTGCTGATGTAGAAAGGGAAAAATGGAGGTGGCTAGGGATATAGTATTTTGTCATACTTGAATTTTTTCTAAAATAGATTTAACATTTCTTTTGGTCTCTACTATGAAGTCTAAAGTAGAAAGCAACAAATTATTTTGGTGTTTGTATTTTATAACTCAACCATTAGCATTTTATAACCTCCTTTTGCTGCTATAAACAAGTATTTTAAAGAGGAAGGAATGCAGCTATATTTAGATAACATAGTATTAAAGCTAATATGAGATTAATAGCATTTCCTCCTTCTTGACTGAAGGTAAAGTAAAAATAGGAAGAATTTAATCCACTCAATATGACCTCCAACTAGAAACTCAGAATGCCATTTCAACTAAATTATCTACATGAAACTCTTATTTTTGCCACTGATAAAGCCATCATACACAAATCCCTGCTTTTAAAAACAGATCGTTTCAAGAGAATAGAGTGCATGTGAGTTTCAGAGACTTGGGATTTACGGATCACAGATTTTTAAAGTGGCTTTTTAATCCATACAAAATATAAGCCTTTTTTTTCTGTTGGAAAATGGATTACTAAAGCCATGAAAAAAAACTTTCTTACTCATTTGGACCCTAAAAGATGAATTAATAATAAATCACTAAGAGCATTACATTATGGAAATACAGGGTTCTGGAAGAATCTCTGGAGGTAAGAGATATGGGACTAGTAATAAATTCATTTTTCCTCTACTCAATTTTTAAAGATTAAAAATATGAATATTTTATGTTGGGAGAAGTGGGAACAATGAGGACACTCACGAATTTCTGAGGGCCTTATCCACAGTGGGAAAATCAGAGCGTTCCTTCCCTACCACTTAGCAGTATTTCTTTTACAAGCACTTTTTCCTTAGAAGGGGAAATGGGAAAAGGCCCAAAGGCCTCAACACAAGAATGTTCCCATAGTCTGGCTTATTACAACCAGCATTTTATTTTAAAGAAAATAATCCAAATGTTCAACCTTATAAGAGTTAAATAAATAATGATACAGCTATGTAATAAATAGCTAGCCTTTAGATAATAAACAGTCATTGTCAGAAAAATGATCATCTGTTGTTAATTGAAAAAATATGTCTGCAAATATATAAAATGTAATGCCATGTTTCACAAGGATAAGTTCATTTGAATATGTCGATAAAATCTGAATGATATTAGAATTAGAAATAATGATGAATTTAGTATGATAGGACTGCAGTATCCTTTTGCCTTACCTATTTTTAACTATCTCTATTTTCTATATTTTTGCAATGATAATCTATTTCTATAATAAAGGAAAAATAAAAGTTACAAAATTAAAACACAAAGTTACAAAAATAAAAGTTACAAAATTATTTATACTTGTGAAAATTGGACAAGTTTCCAATTTTCTCTTTTTTATGTTATCGTAAAAATTAACACAAATGCACACGTGAAAGCGTGACAGGGTTGTGCGTTTACCAAATGTTCTATAAATGTGACTTTCAGAGACTGTGACTCCTGACAATGCCTTTACCACAGTTTAGGAATGTGGCCTCGGGCAAATTATTTAACTTCTTTGGATTTTATTTAGTTTATTAGTAATATTTAGAATTTATACTTATTTTAAGGCTACTGTTCCAATCATTATATTTTATGAAAAATCTCATATAACAAACTGGATGTAGCATTATTGCTTTCAGTATATTTATTTACACACACGTGTTTCAATTTTTTAATTTATTTTATAGTTTTGTCCTGGTAGTTTTCCATTGATTTTTTTAAAGAGACAGTGGAAGGGAGAGGGAGAGTCAGTGAGAGAGAAACATCAATGTGAGAGAGACACATTGATTGGTTTTCTTCAGCATGTGTCCTGACCAGGACTTGAGATCAAGCCTGTAACCCAGGTACATGCCCTTGACCAGGAGTTGAATCTGAGACCCTTCCGTTCACAAAATACAAGCCTTTTGCTCCATCTGCTGAGCTAAACTAGCTAGGGCCATGTGTTTGAATTTAAAGATGTGTGTGTATGCATTGAAAGGAGATGAAAAGAAAAGAAAGGGATTGGGCCTTTTATATATCTGATCAACACTAAAATTACTAACACATCCCTGTCTAGAGCCCATGAGTGAAACTCAGAGTATGAAATATGGCAAAGTTGAGAGGAGGAAGGGAGATGAAGTGAGATGTTAGCCAAGCCATCTAAGAAAAGAGCGAGGACAGTACAACCCAACTATTATAGCCTCCCAAAAGGTAACTACTGTATTTCTGGCCACTTCCCTAGGTCCATTGTAATAACATTAAAGACAGATATTTCAAAGTGTAACATTAATAATATTCAGAAAATAAAAGTTATTTTCAGTATTCTGTGCTGAGCCTCCAAGCAAGAAGCAAGAGTAGCCACCCTAATTATTCTTCCCAAAAGATAAGCCAGGTAGGGTTGATAATTTAAAAAATCTTCCAGCCCTAACTAGCAGGGATATGCTTGTTGTTCCTGGTTCCAAAGCTGATTTTGAAAGGAAAGAATGGGAAATATATTAAATCTTTGGCATCAGACAGCTCTAGCTCTTTGGTAGTTGTTAGATAAATACTACATCCTTATTCAACATAAAGCCATGCATGTAGAAATAGAGAGCAGGTGAAGGACAATGGGTGTAACAAGAATATTAATTCTAGAAGTTTCAATGGAATCATGGCCATGGTTATTTATATCCAATGAGCATTAAGAGGAAGTGATTGTATAGTGAATGAAAACATTCCTAAATTATCAGTCAGGAAACTTGGTTTCTAGCCCTAAATTTCTCACTATCAATGTAACTTTATGTAAGTAATATTAAGTCCATGAGCCTGTTTCTTTCTCTAGATAAAGTGTTCACACTACATATTGTTTTTCTATGGCTACTGTAACAAATAAGACAAATTGATGGCTTAAGATGATGGATAAGTAGTCTCTCAGAGCTCTGAAGCCTCAAGTCTGAGATCAGTTTCATGGGCTCAAAATTAAATTAGCAGATCCACGTTCCTTCTGGAGTCTCTAGGAGAGAATCTGTTCCTTGTCTCTCTCAGCTTCTGGTGACTGCCAGCATTCCTTGGCTTGTGGCTGCATACGTGGATTTTTGCTTCCATCTTCACTTTGACATGTGAGAAATCTTACTCTGTGTCCCCTTTATATGGATACATAGGATGGCATTTATATAATTCAGTATAATCTGCCCATCCCAAAATTCTTAATTTAATCTGTGTAGAACTTCCTTCCATAAAAGGTAGCGTCCAGGAATTAAGATGTGGACATCTTTTAGGATGCCCTTCTTCTGGCCTATTACACATTACTTAGTCAACAAGGTCCAGGTTTATAATTCAGTAACTGTTAAGGAATAAGCATTTTGTTTTTCTTAAAAAAATTTCATGGAGTCCTAGTTATAGAAAGAATTCAGTGCTCAACTTTGTTCTACTTCTCTCTTGACCCCAAACTATCTATTTCTGATGAGAGATATGAAGGTGGGAGGATTTTTTTTTTTTTGGTAAAAATTTCTTCTTCTCCTTAGTTATAACAAAGAATTTTTTTAAAGTGCATTTAAAAAACAACTCTTGCAGAGGAAGCAGTGTAGACATCCAAGCGAATATCTAAGTCAAAAAAGTATATTAAAAAAGTTTTTTAAAGTGAAAATAATCAGTTGTTTTTGCCACCTTTGCTACCAGATCTGAACCTTATGAGAGTACAAGAATTAGGCAAGGACCATAATGTGTTTTGACAATGATAGAGAGCCCTCTAATAACTGCAAAATGAAATACACTAAAATAAACTATGAAATTTAGGCCTTTGTTTCAATTTTAAAATGTAATTTCAGAAAAATCAATGAAACACAGGGGTAGGCAACAGTATGTTAACAACTGCAACAATAATAACAAATACAATAATTAACAAATAAATAATAATATAGGAATAAACTCTGTGTTTGTGTACTCACAACTGCAAACCTCCTTATGCTCACTCCTGTATTATAATTATTAAAAGATTATATATTTATAGGCTCTTTTGTTTTTCTGGCATCTAAGAAAGAATGGAACATTTGTTTGCATAGTACAATTTGAAGATCAATCTGTCTCCAAAGTCAAATGGAGCAATCTAGAACTCTTAGGAGTGATTTCCTGAGACTCTTCCACACAACACGACGAATGGATGAAGTTGGATTCAATGGAGATTCAATAGATCATTCAAAGTTATAATGCAAGTGGAGTAGGGTTCCATTAATCATCCACTGGGCTGTGAACTCAGGACAAAGAAATGAGGTCTAAGACTTAGCATACAATCTTAGATTTTACAATGTTTTAATATGATTGTCATAGAATATGAAATACTTTAAATAGCATATTGCTACCTCCACCATCACCCCAAAATTTGAAATAATGAGCCATTATTCTAGTGGTAATTCTGGTGTGTGGTGATGGAGAAAGACATTTAACATCCTATGTGACAATTCTATGGTACATCAACTGTATATCTGGGAAATGCAACTAAATGCTATAATGAGATAGCACTTCACAGCAGTTAGGATGGCTGTTGTCAACAAGACAGGTAGTAACATGTGTTGGAGACATTGGAGAGTATAAGGAACCCTCATTTATGCTTGGTAGGAATGTAAATGTGGATAGCCACTTTGGAAAACAGTATGGACATTCCTCAAAAAATTGAGAATAGAATTGCCATAGAACCCAGCAACCTCTCTTCTGGGTATCTACCCATAAATTTGAAAACATGTACTAAAGTATAGCTTTTTCATTAACTACTAGTTTGAGACACTGAGGATAATGAAGCCTGTGTGACTAAGATAAGCAAATATGTTGATGTTTCAATTATTGATGGTAACAGAGGCAAGGATTGAGAGGATAATAAAGAGCCTGACACAGAATTCATTGAAGATAGAGAAGAGCCTTCATAGAGGTCAATAGCCATTTTCAAAGTTGGGTAGGGCTGGGAATTCATTTATATTATTACACGAATATTTATTGCCTACCCTGTGTCTGGCACACTTCAGCAGTGAACAGAAATATGCAAAGTCTCTACTCTTATGGAAATACATTCTACTTGGAGAGAAAATAAGCCATTGACCAAACAAAATAATAGGGAGAAAACTAAAGCGGAGATCTTATATTGTGATATGTAAACTTAGGGAAGGATGCAAATAGGGGATAACATTTGACATTGGAGGTAAGATGGGAGAAAGCCACGTGGCTCTCCATCTGTGGGAAGAGTATGTCAGACTCAGAGGAAAGTGAGTGTAAATGCCCTGGGGCAGGAACATGGTCAGGATGTATGAGGAACAACAAAGAGGCAAATGTGGCTGGGGTAAAGAGTGCTTAGGGATGGAGACAGAGGTAGAGGTTACGTGACATAAAGAGAGAGCAGAAGGAAGAGTGTATTTAGTTTATAGGCTAATCATGGATTTCACTGTGAGTGAAAGGAAAATTTGGCAGTCTACCTGATAGATCATGGGAAGGAAAAAGGTGAAACTAGGGAAAACAATTAGGAAAGTAATGTAATAACCCATTGGCCAATTTTGGTGACTGGCTTGTGTTAAAGTGGCACGGCAAAGATGATACTGTTACTGAGATCTTGAGATCTTGATGTGTGTCAGGGAGGATGGGAGAGAGGAAAAAGAGAGAGAAAGAGAGAGGGAGAGGGAGAGGGAGAGAGAGAGAGAGAGAGAGAGAGAGAGAGAGAGAGAGAGAGAGAGAGACTGACTAAGGTTTTTGGCCCAAATAATTTTTCACTGGGTCATGTTAAGTTTGAGATATGACCAAGATGGTTTCAAAATTCTCCTCAGATTAATTAAACTTTACACAGGTGTTGTTGTTTTCCTGACTATAGGCCCCTGACCTTCCTTTTTAAAGAGCTTTCACTTTAGAAACATTGTAAGAGAAAACTTCCTCTGCCCCTTGGAAATGTAAATCTTCTACAGGTCACAAATGGCTTTCTCAAGGACCTGGGGGGGGGGGGGTGGCGGGGGACGAGGAGTCTCTTTGAAATGTAATCATCCAGAATGAAAGCACCCCTCTGTCTCCATCTGTGGGATGGTAGGAGCCTAAATTCAATAAGCACCAGGTACCAAAACTGATGGCCAAATCACGAGATCAACCTCACCCCAGTGCTGAACAACTCTTCTTCCTTTGGTTTCAACAGAGTTGAGTTCCATTGCTCTTCCCTCTGTAATAGTCTCAAATAAAGTCTCCGTTACCCATTGAATTGGTCTGAAGTGAATTTTCTTTTACAGATGTCTATTATGTATCTAATTCAAAATATCAAGATATGAAGATATGTAAGTCTGGATTTCCAGAGAGAGGTGCAGACCAGAAATATAAATTTAGGAACTCTCTGAGTAGCAAGACTATTTAAATCTGCAAGGCTCAAAGGTGATGAGCTGGGTTAGAGGACCAAGCCCTGTAACAATCCAATGTTTAGAGATGTGGGGTATATAAAGGAATTATCAAAGGAGATGGAGAAGAGGCATCTAGACATGTGTGGGGAAAGCAAAGTTGATGCTCTGAGCTGAAGTACAAAACAAATTTTTTTTTAAGTAGCAATGGTTTTTCATACCAAATGATTCTGATAGGTCAGACTGGATAACTTACCTTTTTAAAAATTGTGTAATACAAAGGTCTTGTGTGCCTTTGACAAGAGCAGCATTTCAAGGGCACAGAGTGAATGGAGTGGGAGCGAAGTGGGTGTGTAAGGAAAAGGAAGGAGACATTGTTCCTCAAAAGTTCTTTTTGAGAAATATTGCTGAGAGGAGAGCAGAGAAATGGACCAGGAATTTTGAAGGGATACAGAATTGAAGGAGATTTTCTTTTAAGACAGTATACATCTGTCTTAAAAGCAACCCATAATAGAGAAAAATGACGAAGCAAGAGAGAAAATGGGCCATAGCAGGAACAATGATCTGACTAGCGCGCCTCAAAATTGTCAAGGTCATCAAAAATCAGGAAAGTCTGAGACACTGTCACAGCCAGGAGAAGCCAAAGGAGACAGGATGATTAAATGTGGTATCCTGGATGGGATCCTGAAACAAACAAACAAACACAAGGACAGTAAGGGAAAATAACGAATGAAATCCCAATAAAGCATGAGGTGTAGTTAATAATAACATGTCAATACTGGTTCATTACTTTTGACAAATGTGCCGTAGTAATGTGAGATGTTGACAGTGCAGGACATGGTACATTACGGGAATAAAGGGACTCTGTTATTACCTTCATAACTTTTCTGTAAATCTAAAACCTAGAACCGGAAGTTTATTTTGATAAATGCGGATGCTTGGGTGGTAAGACAGAAAAAGCAGCATTAAAAAAATGAGTTATAGTTTATATACAGTGAAGTACTAAGATCTTACTTCTTCTATTCAACTTGTTTTTATGACCACATATCAAGATATACAGCATCTCTATCACCTAGGAAAGCTTCCCATTCCCTGCCCAGTCAGTAGTCCCTCCCAGAAGCATCCACTGACCTGATTTTTAGAGCCATCGCTAAGTTTTGCCTAATCTAGAGATCCATGTAAAAATGTACTACATAGTATGCACTTTTTTTGTATCCAAACTCTCCATCAGTACATCTGTGAAATTCGCCCATGTTAGTAAGTGTATCAGTTATTTCTTTTTATTGTTGGGTAGGTTTCCACTTTGTAAATACACCACAATTTATTTAAAAATTCTCTGTTGATAATTATCTTTAATAACCTCAGAAGTTATTCTGATGCAGGCAGTCTACAGATATCAATCTGAGAAACATTAAAAAGTAGATGTGCTCACTCATTATCTCTTAGTTAATAAACCTTTCCAAGTGTGAAGAGATAACCGAGTATCCAAGAAGCATAATATATCTCCAAATAAATGTGTCAAGTCTGGCTCACTATCCAGATAACGCTGAAAAATTAACAATAGTCTCACATTGAAACAGCAAGATATATTAGAATGCCTACATCAATGACAAAGAATTTGCAGGCTAAGTGGCCTCATTTGTCTTTAGTTAGTGGATGGTGTTGATTTGGTTATCAGCCTTCAGGGGCTGATGAGAACAAAGGCAATGTGTTTCTGATCAGACAGCAAACATCCCTGGCAATAGTTGAGCGGTTTGGCCAACACAATGACAAAGTACCCTTTTGAGTTTCTGCAGCATCGTGTATTAAACACCGTACATTGCCTGCTCTGTTTACATGAATGATGTGGGAAAGGAAACAGCCTGATAAACTGCAGTTGGGAGGAACATGCATCTGAATTCAGAAGGCAGGAACACAAGGAGCTAGCAGGCTTGATGCGCACAGTTCTCCAGGGTGCAATAACCGAACCGAGAATACAAATAGTATTCTGAATAAGAAAAGAAGGCTGCTGCTGGAAGCCGAGCTTAGCATGTATTCTACCATGGCAGTGCGCTTGTTCCGTTACAGACACACAGATGCTCAGCCCCAGGCTGACTCAGCATTGGGAACTACCTTCCACAGCCTCCCGCGAAAGGCAAGAATGAGTGGAAATCTATTTGCAAGCTTCCCATATCCAGTGGCTGCAGTTTCTCCCTTGTGTATTTTCTCTTTCACCAATTCTCATCTCTTTTCTTATAAAATGTATTTTTATTTACTTCAGAGAGGAAGGGAGAGGAAGAGAGACATAGAAACATCAGTGATGAGATGGAGCCCACAACCTGGGCATGTACTCTTGATTGGAATCGAACCCGGGACTTTCGATCTGCAGGCCATCCTCTGTGGCTCTATCCACTGAGCCAAACTGGCTAGGGCCTCATTATCTCTTTTTCTCTCTTCTTTTGTTTCATCCTGCCCAGCTGGTGTTGCTCAGTGGTTGAGCATTGACTTCTGAATCAGGAGGTCATGGTTCGATTCGATTCCTGATCAGGGCACATGCCTGAGTTGTGACTTGATCTCCAGTGTGGGGTGTGCAGAAGGCAGCCAATCAGTGATTCTCTCTCATCATTGATGTTTCCATCTCTCTCTCCATCTCCCTTTCTCTGTGAACCAATAAAAATAAATGAAAATTTAAAAAGGAACATCCTATGGCACACTAGCATGACTCTGCAATAGGGATACCTAGAGATGGACCTCAAATCCTAGGGAAAAACCGGAGTGCCTTTCTCCAAAATTTACAAGGAAGTCAGTTAAAGAGAATCAGCCAGGATTAGCCAGCCTTGCTTTCCAGAGGGCCTATGTGCTCATTTTATTAGGTGCTTAGATTGGCTGAAAAATGCCCCAAGATTATTTGATGGTGTAATACTTGCCCTTGTGACACTGAAATACTTGGGGTACCTAATGATTTGTAGCTATTCCATATACAGCCTGACTCTGGAACACTGCATTCAAGTGCATTTTTACACAACTCAAAATAAAAATCTCCAAATTCTGGAGTTTGTGTAGTCAACTAAGGTCATTTTAATTATTGGGAGAATTGAGAAGATGCAGAAGAAATATGGACCACATCTAGAGTCACTTTTGTTCAATGACTTATCCTTTAGCTCAACAAATTCCCACTTTTTGGATAGAATGATGCTTTGTGTCTGCATGCGCATTGTTACTGTGGCAGTAGGTGGAGGCTCAGGATTCTTTAGAATCTCCGTGTACTGAGTGGACAGAGACCACACACTGTGCCTCAGCTTGCGAATGTGTTGTTTTCTTCAGCCTGTATGCTATATGCAGGGCATCTCACCTCTGCTGCAGCTGGTAAAGGTTTAGGGGAGAAATCACATCTCCTGCTTAAGAATGAAGGGGCTGGGCTCTGGCCTGGTAGCTCAGTTAAGGTATCATCCTAATTCACCAAGGATGGGATTGAATCTCAGGTCAGGCCACAGACAAGAATGAATACATAACAGGTGGAGCAACAAGTGATCCTCTCTCTCATGGTCACGTGATGTTTACCAGGTGTTTACTATAATTTTTTGTGGCATAGCATCTGTTTCACAGATGTGCAAGCTATTAGGGCATATAGAGAGCTAACACATATTAAGATTGCCCAGTAAGTTATAAGAACTCTTCTCAAAGCTATGCTTTTCAGTCCCCTTGGAGAAAGGCTTTAATCTAGGAAGAGCCTAATTTTGGTAGCATATATTCTAAAAGAAAATAGCTCCTTTGTTTGGGCAGTGTTCTTATGACAAATATTTTGTAATTTATTTTTGATACTGCCATTATGATACCAATTGTATAGTAAATTTTGTTACAGTAAATTTTTAAGGGAAAATAGTGCTAATTCCTGATATCTATAAGTAGAGGCCCGATGCACGAAGATTTATGCAAGAATGGGCCTGCCTTCCCCTGGCTGCCAGCACCGCCTTCACTCTGCCTGAGCCGCCTTTCTGCCTTCCCACACTGCCCAGAGGCCTAGAGCAGCTGGGGTGGTGCAGAATGCCTGTGTCATCACCATGGCGATGACTCAAGCATCCTATGCTGCCCTCAGCCACTTGGCGCCTGCGTAAACAAATTAACCTGCCATCTTTATTGGGTTAATTTCCATACTCACTCCTGATTGGCTGGTGGGCATTGGAAAAGTATGGGCAGTTAGTATGTTTCTCTTTTGTCAGTGTAGACGACACTAAAGGAGATCAGTTCATTCTGTTTTTGTTATTCTACACAGCTGGGGGTTGCCATAATAAAATAGCATAAACTGGGTAGCTTAAGAAACAGGGATTTATTCTCTAATTCTGGAAGCTTGGAAGTCTGAGATCAAGGTGTGTGTGAGTACTTTGGTGTCTTTTCTTATAACAACACTAATCCCATTGAGACCTCATCCAAACCTAATTACATGCTAAAGGCCCTAATTACATCCAAAAGACCATCATATTGGGGGTGTTAGAGCATCAGCATATGAATTTGAGAGGAAGCACAAATCAGTCTACAGCAGTTTGTTCTGTGGTGAGAAACAATATTTTTGCAATAGCTCTTTCTAAAGCAAAAATATTGTGGAACTAGGCTTTTAGAATAGCCTATGTTCTTAAGCCTTAAAATATATCACAGGAGCATCAATTCAATCAAGAGAAGTTTAACAAAAAAAAACTAAGCTATTTGAATGTGAGAAGTCTTAAAATGTTCTTATTGAAGAGCAGACTTATGGATACATTTCTCATCAGACACACTTGTAGTAAAAGTTGGCAGGTACCTAAATGACATTGTAAATCATAAGTATCTTAAGCTCCCTCTGTCTTTCTCAAAGCTAGGCTAATAGTAGATTTGGAAATTACCGATGTGGGAGTCACACATTTCTTTGGGTTAATTACGGTGCCTTCCTCAGGTACTCTGCAGTGTGAGAGTATTCCTTGGGAGGCAGGAGATAGTAACTCCTAGGCATAGGACACTTCTCCTTCACAAGAGAATCAGAGAGAAGGGAACCTAGAGAGTTAGATACAATATCTCTAAGTTTGGAAGCAGAGGGAGAAGAGAAGGGTCACAGGGGCATGACCCGGGAGTGTCCCATTAGAATCCTGTGGAAGGCCAAGGATGGGATTGACAGAATGAGATCATCCAGGTGCTGAATGGTGCCCAAAAGATAACAGGTCACCTTCTGGGTATGGTTAGTTTATTAATGTTTCACTTATAAAAATAACCTGTTGCCCCCAATTTTTCAATTCCAAAGAACCATCATAATATGTAAACTCTGTGACTAGTGCTGTTTTATTCAGAAAAGCTCAGAGAGATGTGGAAGCTAATTAAGAAGGTAACAGTCAGGTGAGGTGAGGAGAGACCTTAAAACTGAAAAGTACACACTGGCTTCCTTCAAAAGGAACTCTGGATGTATGATCATTTAAAATATATTTTTTATTGACTTCCAGAGAAGGGAGAGGAAAAGAGAGATAAAACATAAATGATGATAGTAATTGATCTGCTGTCTCCTACACACACCCCTTCACTGGGGATCCAGCCCATAACCTAGGCATGTGCCCTGACTGGGAATCAAACCATGACCTCTTAGTGCATAGGTCGAAGTTCAACCACTGAGTCATGCCAGCCAGGCTGTATGTCCATTTTAAATGGTGAAGCACCATCAATGATCCTATCTAATAAAAGAATAATATGCAAATTGACAGTACCTCCTATCAAGCCATGCCCACAGCTATGCTCACCAGCCAATCAGGAGCAAACTATGCAAATAAACCCCAACCAAGATGGCTGCCACCATGGAGAGCAGAAAGGAGGCTTGGGTTTCCTGGCAACAGAGGAAGCCAAACTTTCTACCTGCCCTTGCCAGCCTAGGCATCCACTCAATGCAACAAAGTTTCAATTATAGAAGATACGTAATCCCAACAGAAATGGCTACAGCCATGGAGCTGGAGAGAGCAGAGGCTAGGGTTGCCGGAGTGATGGAGGAAGCCAAGCTTCTGTAGCCCTAGCCTAGGCTTCCACTCTAGGCTACAAAGTTTCAATTATAGAATTTAAATAAACCCAAACAGAAATGGCTGTCGCCACGGAGTGAGCAGAAGGCTTGGCTCTGCTCTAGGCTACAAAGTTTCAATTGTAGAACATAAATTAATCCCAGATCCCAGGGCCTCTGCTTGGGTGCCTGGGAGACCTGGACAGCCTGCAAACCACTGTAGGCCCCTCACCCAGGCCACCTCACACCCCAAGGGAACTCCCATCCTGATCCAGGACACCCTTGGGTAAACCAGCTGGTCCCCACCCATGCACCAGACCTCTATCCTATCTAATAAAATAGTACTTCGCAGATTGACCATCACTCCAACACACAAGAGGGTGCCCCCATGTGGTAAAAGATCCTGTCCCCATGTGGACACAAGATGGCCACCACAACAGGGCCAGCAGGGGAGGACAGTGGGAGGTTCCAGGCCTGCAAGGGAGGGCAGTTGGGGGCAAACAGGCTAGCAGAGCAGCAATTCGTCATAATTAGGCTGGCAGGGTACTGGTTAGGGGGTGATCAGGCTGGCAGGCAGAAGCAGTTAGGGGTAATCAGGGAGGCATGCACGAAAGCTGTTTGGAGCTAGCAGTCCTGGACTGTAAGATGTCTGACTACCCATTTATGTCCTCAAGGGGTCCCAGATTAGAGAGGGTGCAGGCTGGGCTGATGAGCATCCCCTTCCCCATGCACAAATTTCATGCATCAGGCCTCTCGTATCCTATATAATAAAAGAGAAACATGCAAATTTGACCATACCTTTGCTCCGGATTGGCTACGCTAACAGCCAATCAGAAGTGGGGGCAGGGCCAAGCGGCATGAGCATCGAGCCCAGGGGTGGAGATGAAACCGCAGTGGTGGTGAGTGCCCAGCCCAGGGCTACTGTGAGGTGAAGCAGCGGCAGCAGCAGCAGTGGTGGTGGTGGCAGCAGGGAGTGCCCAGCCCCCGGGTGCTGTGAGTGGAAGTGGCGGTGAGCGCCCAGCCGCTGGGGCCGGGCGGTCGAAGGCAGCCAGAGCTGAGCTGAGCAGGGCGATGGCTGGGTGCCCAAGGCCTAAAGCCTCTGGTGAGGGTGAGCCATCAGTTGGATATCCCCTGAGGGCTCCCAGTATGTGAGAGGGGGCAGGTTTGGTTGAGGGACCACCCACCCCCAGTGCACGAATTTCATGCACCGGTCCCCTAGTTTTATAATAACAGTAATGAAATCTATAAATCTTAACTGCTTACCATAAAAGGGAGTGCCTAAGTAATCACAACACAGTTAATTATTTTACAACTGAGATTTCATATAAAAATGAATGGGTATGACATGGGGAAACATTCAATGTGAAATGTTTCATATCCAATTTCATTGTAAAGTTGCTTCATAATTAGAGTTTTACCAGAAGTTTGTTATAGCATTAGCAAACTGGAGCGTGAAATAGCAAACACCAGCTGTAGGGATTTGAGTAATTTCCTAAACTCTTAGTGATTAATCATTCATAAAAAGTATTTATAGTATTCTTTTTACTTTCACTAAGTAGTTAATATTTTAGCATGGAATAATCCCACTAAAATGTAATATTTTTCCAGTTAAAATCAAATATCTTTTGACTTCATAACTGTATTGCCCAATATCACATGTTACAACTACAGCTAACGGAGAATTCCTGTACAGATGGGTTTCTCAACCGTGGGATTATTGACATCTAGGGGTAGATCACTTTTTAAAAAAAATATATGTTTTTATTGATTTCAGAGAGAGGAAGGGAGAGGTAGAGAGAGATAGACATATCAATGATGAGAGAGAACCACCTACTGGCTGCCTCCTGCATGCCCCCTATTTGAGATCAAGCCTGCAACCAGGGCATATGTCCTGACAGGGGACTTGAACCACAATATACTCATTCATGGGTGGATGCTCACCACTGAGCAATACTGGCAGGGCAAATGGATCACTCTTTGTTGTAAGGTTCTTTCCTGTGTTGTGGGATGTTTAGCAGCATCTTGGGTCTCTATCTACTACATGGCAATAACACTCTCTTCAGTTGTGATAACCAAACATTTTTTTTCGCATGCCAAAAATAAAACTGGACCGTTGTCTTACACCCTATACAAGAATACATGAAACTGAAGCCAGTCCCACCCACCTCTCTTTGCCTTCCAACTGATTGAAACTTCTCTCACATCTTTTTTTTTTCAATTGAATTTATTGGGGTGACATTGATTAATAAAATTACATAGGCTTCAAGTGTACAATTCTGTAATACATCATCTGTACATTGTACTGTGTGTTCATCACCCTAAGTCAAGTCTCCTCCCATCACGGTTTATTTTCCCTGACCCTCTCCTACCTTCCCCAGCCCCTTTTCCCTTTGGTAACACCATACTATTGTCTGTATCTATGAGTTGTTTGTCTGTTTGCTTAATCCCTGTACCTTTTTAACCCAGCCCCCAAACCCCAGACACTTCCAGATGTCCCCCAATTGGGTGGGGGAGGGAGGAGAGTTGGAACATGGTTGGGAATTACTATGATAAAGGGATAAATGTAGCCTGTTCTTAGTGAATTATTTAGCCTTTGGTGGTTGGCCCAAGAATAGACAGGGTCTATGGTTCTGCACCATATATTTCTTTTAATGATATCTCATCTGACTCATTCTGACTAGCCTAGTAGAAAGCAATGCGTTCCATTTCTTGGGATTGCAAAGTTTGATAATTTAATGATTATATAATTCTGTAAATAATTATAAAATTTTGAATGGTTTTTTTTGCTAAGTATCACAGAGGGTAGCAGAGGCTGCATATTTACAACACACATATTTTAAAAGTGTTTTTATTAGGGTCTGTATTAATAGGTATATTTTTAGAAGTCACAGGAAAATTAGGATATGCCTGAGAATGACTGTTATTCCATTTTCTTGGCAAATTGGGTTAGGCTCTCTGTGAGTCTCCTTCATTGACCTGCCTTTCATCGGTCTGATCAATTTTCTCAGGGTCGCGTTTATGAAAACAAGACATACAGGCTTTTTAAATTTTCCTGAGTTGCACTACAGTAGAGAAAGAGTCTAGAGGACCTGGTAATGGATATCTCCACTCCCCACCTCTCTTCTTTCCTCCCTCCCTTCTCCTCCTCCCCTTCTCTCCCCCCCCGGCCCCCCGACACACAGATGCACACACTTTTCCTGTGGCAATGGAAAGCAAAGGTGTATACATTTTGTGAGAAAAAGTTTGAGGACCTTTTCAAATAAAAAGGAAAACGAAGTATGGAATTCTTTCTCTATTAGCACCAATGAGATGTGAGTATACACAAAATGGTCAAATGGAGGAATCAAAAGCTCTCAAAGGTAATTCTTGCTAGAACAGTGTTGCTCTCTCCATTCCCCAGTTTTGTAAGTTTCCCCAATCTATTGGTCTAACATTTTTCAATGCGGTCTTGCTTTTTATGAAACTCAACTCTAAAGTTAACATAAATAGGGAGTATTGAAGTGGTATAGATTTGCTTGGATACAATTATTTTTAAAATATAGGGTCTGTCATTAGCGAAAGAATGTGCACAAGAGTCAACAGGGCAATAGACATGATGTTTATGCCTGTTATATCCCATACACCTTTTATAGTTCCTTAGTATGTGTGTTTGATTATACAAATGGTATCTTATTTTATTCATATATCAATATTGTTGTAGTCACTTAGCCATTCATTGAGCATCTATTATATGCCATATTTTATGAAGTGCTAGACTAGAGGTGTGATGATAAGTAAAGCAAATGCCCTAATTTCAGTGAGCTCCCGATCCAATGGAGGCAAATTAATGTACCAACAGTATATAATAATAATAATAATAATAATAATAATAATAATAATAAATAAAGATATATTTTTAAAAAGGAAAATTTAAATTAAAAATATACTGCAAAAAAATGGACATATCAATAGATCATTGCAATGAGTGTGACCAGGAAATCATAGGGATGAAATGCACTCTGATCCTCCGCTAGGCAGTCACCTGTGATCAGGTAGGTAGTTCAGTTTCACTCAAATGCATTAAGAGGCCTTTGGAGAGTGAATGCTATTGACTCCACTTTGGCCAACCATCACTCTACTTGTTTGCTTGCCTTAAAGCAAACCTTCTAAAAAAAACAAACAAGACTAAAACAAACAAACAAAAAACCCACAAACCACACTCAGCACTTAATTTCTGCCTCAATTTATCTCTTCTCATTTGTTAAGTCCAACTTTGGGCCCTATAACATACGAATACTGCTTACCTCACTGTCACCACTGACCTTTGCTAAATTTCTAAATTTGAAGATAATGGTCAGTCATTGTTTCCTGAGACCTCTCAGTTGTCTCATTGACTATTTGGCAGTCTAGAATTTGGAGAGAGGAACAGGTGGAAATGGTTATATGGACTCTAATTAATCTGTACTATTTGATCATTTTAGAAGAATATGTATTATTTTTATACATTTTTGAAAACTTTAAAAACCTAAACCTTTTTTTTTAAAGTCTTAGAATATTATTTAAGAACATGGCTGCATTTGAGGATTCAATAAATATCCTAATAATTAGTCTCTAAACCTCAGCTCTATCTTCTTTGTTTTAATTCATTTCAATAGTAAAGCAAAGACTCTAATTTACTGCAATAGGGCTGCCAATTATTCTAAAAGTATCATCTGTTCTTAGTAGATCAGCTTTCCTGCACTAAGATGTTTAAATCTTTCTGGAATTGAGTCTTATTTACTTGAGATGGGGTAATAACCAAGCATGAGTTTATCATTCTAATCAAAGGAATGAGTTACTCTGATTGGCTAGGGCAGGTCACATGCTCACCTTTGGCATCATAGATGCAAGCAGCTCCACTAGACCCACGTGGATTAGGAGGGATGGAGAAATGACTAAGAAAAGGAAGTGGCTGCTGGCACCAGAAGGATGGGATATTTTAACTACTCCCAAACATATCTATTTTCTTTCAACTTGCTCAAAGACTTGCTAATGTGTATTTTTCTGGACTTTCTAAGCTCAGCTTAAGTCATTTTTAAAGGCATTCATGTACATTCTTGTCAACTGTTTCTAAATGTTAAGCTCTTAAGGGTAGTTAGCCTTTAAGAAACACATCTTTCTTTTTTTCTTATATGATTTTCAGGTGGCCTCTGCCAATAAATTGACAGGGAAATGTGACTTAGGCCACCATCAATCAATGACAAAAAGCAGAGCCATTTGTTCACCAGTATTAATTTCTGAATAAAAATGCAAGATGCTAATTTGATTGCTCTTAAAGAACAGTATAATTGGATTTTACCTACATTTTAATCAACATGAGTGAGAATTATTTGGGCAATTTCTCTTAATTGGTGGGAGGTATAATGACTATAAATCCCCAGCCTGTGTCATCCAAATAAACTCCACATCTGTGTATCTTGATTGAAATTGGACTGAGTGTAAAGGAGTGACTGTGATGGAAAGGACAAACTGCTAGAAGCTATTAACATTTATTATAATCATCTCCTACACATTGGCCAACAACAATTTTGGAAAACATAAATTGGTGAATACAGGGGCAGTCTGCCATGACCTAATGAAAGATAACATTGTTCTTTCCCCACTGGTTTTATGTCAATGTGGTGTGAATTGTGTGCCAGAAACATCTGTTTATCTCATGGAGCCAGCCAAAGTAACCTTATGTGCAGCTTTCATGCAATCTCTGCAGTAAAGTCAGGTGGATTAGAAGGCTACTGAAAACGCCAACAAGAACACTGACAGCACCACCGGAAATCTATGCTGAGCACCTCTTACACTGAAGGACTTGAAGATAGAATAGTGAGATGAGGGAACACTGTTATGACCACAAAAAGCTGACAGTCTGGGGCTACTGAAAAAATAAAATCAGGACAGAATGAGGCCAACTCAGTGTTATCTTTAGTCTTGCTTTCGGAATCATATAAGAAATTCTTGGAGGAATTGTAGATTTAACTGCTACTCTGCCCTTTCATCCTCACTAAGCATTGCAATGATTTTATGTGAACCAAATTGCTGGCAGTTCTCCAGGTCCATAAGTAAAACTCTTAGGTGTCATAGCAGATGAAGAGAGAGAAAGGGTCCATAGCTAGATCCAAGTTAACCCTGCAGTCAGAGGGGTTCTTCTGTACTTAGGAGCCCATGTGTTTTCTCTCTCTCTCTCTCTCTCTCTCTCTCTCTCTCTCTCTCTCTCTCTCTCTCTCTCTCTCTCTCTCTCTCTCAATTGTAACTCAGCCTGGAAAAGCCACAGAGTGCCTGGTGAAAATAGAATAGGAAAACACTTTCTGTAGATACAGAGCTTATGGGAAAATAAACTCCCTAAGATGATATTGGACTTAAGACCTCATGTGTTACTATTGACATCCCTACAACAAGCAAGCCCATATTTCCATCCTGTGGTTGGAAACTGGATCATTAAGAATGCACAAACAGAAACACTATGTGGATGGACACAGTCAACCATGCATTATCAAAGAAACAATCCTTCCTTTTTATTGTCTTACATTAAACCTCTTAATATTAAAACATGGTGACAGACTCTCTCCCCCAAACAACCTGAAATAACATAACATAACATAACATAACATAACATAACATAACATAACATAACATAACATAACATAACATAACATAACAAAATGTTGCATAACATATTAGATGGTGCATGGGCTCCCTGAGACCTCTCCAAGGAAGGGTAAGAAACTCAGCTCTTGATCTGGGTATTCTCTGTCTTGCAAAGCAGAAGAATAAGGACTGGTGAAATGGGTAGGTGAAGATAAATGTGGTCAATGTTGAAACTTGTATTTGTCTTAAAAATAATAAGAATTGATAAAAATTTTAAATACTAATATTTTTTAAATCCTCACCTGAAGACATGCTTAGAGGAAAGAAGGGGCAGGGGGCTGGGGATAGAGTGGGGGTGGGAGAAGCATGGATGTGAGAGAGAAACATCTATTGGTTGCCTTCCATAGCACCACTACCTGGTATAGAATCCACAATCCAGGCATGAGCCTTTACCAGAAATGAAACCAGCAACTTTTTGGTGCATGGGACTACACTCCAAGTAACTGAACCATTCTGGCCAGGCTAAAATACTAATATTTTTAAAGATAGCATTCAAAGAGTTCACCCAGATGGAGAGTTTTATAGCAAAGTCAGCTTGTCTCAAGTTTAGCCAGGTGCTTGGTTGTTCTCATCCTTGTATTTACCTTTGCTCATGTGTCTTTCTCTCTTTCTAATATTTACGGTATATTCAAACATATCTGCAGCATTCAATGGGGTCACTGAATGTAACAGTCAATAACACATTCTGAAATGCTTTTGTACGGACATTTTTTTCCAGTAGTGTCATAGCTATAGCTTGCTTTCTTGGTTCCTTTGTAGTCAATATTCCCAGAGGCTCTAATTGGATCAAGCCACTACAGAGCAAACTTTCCTTGGAACGTCCCTTCTTCTACTGTATCTAAACTCTTATTCATCTTCCCTCTTTATTGTTTAAAGTTAATTTTTTCTTAGAAACTTCCCACATTTCTCATATTTCCAGGGTATTGGTATTATAACTAATCCTAATAGTGAAGTTATTATAGCCACGTAACAGGGTGGCTGCATGAGGAGGAGCGAAAAAACGGGTTGTCATCTCTTGTTGGAAGACTTGTCTGCCTAAGAGGACTAAGGAAGTGTTTCTGGAAAAGGGGCAACACTGGATTGGTGCTGCATAGATGACAGTGATTGTTCTCTTGTCACTTGCTGATGGCTCTCAGGCCTCTGTCTAGCTAGAGTGCCTTTTGCTCTAACTTGGTAGCATCTCGGTGATAATCTGTCAATATGAACCACTGGGGCAGTTCTCAAATAGACATGCTGAACTCTAATATGGACGATGTTTATTAGACCCTGCATTTATCAATATATGGACATTGGTGAGTATCCAGCAATAGGTTGCTCTAAACTGACCTACTCTGTCTACCTAGATAGTTAGAAAGTTGAACAATAAAATCATTGATTTCTCATTATTTAATATGTCCTCTTTACTCCCTCTTTATTCTGTCAACTAAAACAAACAGGGGAGAGAATTTGCATGGGCAAAACAATGTTGTAGGCAATGGAGCCAATAAATATTAATATTCATCTCCCGGACAGATTTTGTTTTTGATGATTTTTGCCACTAAATGTAAAGTGAGCTGCGGTCACAACTGGAGAGTCTGACCAGCACACACCATAAGCTATCCTGCTTAAGCCAAGTCATCAGCACAGTGTCCGGAGAGAGAAGTCCTGGGGTGCATGGCTAAACAGACTCAGGAGGAATCCATACAGAGCCAGTGTCCACAGCCCCAAACTTGCTTCAGCCTCCACATAGCTTTCTGCCTGGTCCAGATGTATCCAAAGGCTGCACATGTCAGGCCTCCTCTTTCCTTCTCCAAATAACACTATTTGTATTTGTTGTGATTCCTCTGTGATTTTCTCCCATCCAGTTTACCCCGTGCACCATATTTCTTCTCATTTTCTTCCTAGTATATAAGCTAAATATAATTTGTTAGCTTCTCCAGACCTCCAGTCATTCCATGATAACTTAGTTGTTTAATACATTACATGTTTTTTTTTTAAATGTCTACTGTATGCCAGGTGCCATGTTAAACATTGGGAAAAGGGGGAAAAAGAACTTGGAAAAGACATCGCCCCTAGTCTTAAGGAGCATGATAAGGTGAGTGATTGAGCAGCTAAGACATTCATTGTGTGGACATGTGGGAATAAGACAGGGTATTTTTGGAACCTTTATAAGCCAAAGAAAGGATGTGGGGGGAGAAGTGATCGGGGGAGCATGTGGTCCCCCATCTTACAGAGAGGTGTGCTTGCCCTGGGGCCTAGAGGCCACACCGCTGCTATACTGTAGGAGAAAGACCTCACTCCTGTATGGCATTCCTTTTTATATGGGCAAGCTGAGCTGAAGAATGCTCTTACCATCTTTGATCCAGGCACAGGCTGTCTGACTTGAGGATCCAGTCGATGTTTAAGATGTTTAAGAGATTGCTGACAAAGGTCCAAGTACTGGAGTCCCACAGTTGCTTGAAAAATTACAGCCTTCCCATTGGGGAGAGAATAGCTCCATGTCCCAGGGGATGCTGTGTTTGGGTACAGTGTTCCTTAGGCAACTGCGCTCCGACAACCCTGTTCCTCATTCTACAAGTCACTCATTCTGGGGAAGGCAGTGATGACCCACCGACTGCTCTTACTGAGGAATATGCTTTTTAGTCTCTTTCTGACAAAGATAGTATCTAGTTGTTCTCACTGGCAGCTTGTGCAGCCTCATTTGTATTTCTGCTGTGTGGATGATATTTTATTTCTTTGCATGCCTCACTATTTGTCTGTTGGGAACTGGACATTTTAGACAATGGATTGTAACAACTCTGGCTGCTTTATTCGTTTTGTGATTGGCTGGATTATTTTAGTGAAATCTACCTCCCTCCCCCGCGGTGTTAATTAAGCCTTCCATGCTTTTCTCTGGAAGGAACAGTTTGGCTGTGTCCCAAGGGGCCAGGAGCCTGGGCAGAGCTCTGTTTTTCTCTTTCCCTGACTACAGGCAGCTGGTAAACTTCAGTAATTGCTCAATGGATGCTCTATTGTTTTCAACAATGCACCAGGGCATACATTGCTCTACAAAGTAAGCAATCAAAGTTTGGCTTCTTTGAAAAAGTACTTTTTGGAGATGAGCCTTTGGGGGTTTTTGGCCATGAGAAAGCTCCTCCCTCTTTCTGATTCCATTGTCCTCTCCTGCAAGCTCCTTCCTACAATTTAGACTGTAACTTGAATCTCCTCTCGATTGTCTTTCCCAGCCTCTACTGTTCTTAAAAGTGCCTTTAAACTCTCAGTTATCCAAAATATGTTGCAAATGAAGTCAGTTCCTTTGCAAAGAGAATCAGGTGGTGGTATTATGTTTTTGTCTGCTTCCCCCAACACCCCGGGCTAAATCTTTTTATTTTTTTTTTATTTTTATTGATTTTTTACAGAGAGGAAGGAAGAGGGACAGAAAGTCAGAAACATTGATCAGCTGTCTCTTGCACACCCCCTACTGGGGGATGTGCCCGCAGCCAAGGTACATACCCTTGACAGGAATCCAACCCAGGACCTTTCAATCTGCAGGCCGACGCTCTATCCACTGAGCCAAACTGGTTTCGGCCTCGGCAAAATCTTGAAATCCCTTCTGAGTGGGGACCTGAAACTGAGCCCTTGGAGGGTGGGGCAGCATCCTGAGTCCTCTTGGTTTGCCTTTCCTGGCACTTCCACTGCCTCACAAAGCAGGCAAGAGTGATCAGGATCCTCATATTTTGACACCCACGGTAGAAAGTCTTTTCCATGAATGGGGACTGGGTAGATGAAAAGAGACCTCTTTTCTTAACTAACCTGCCCAGGTAGTAGCCTCCGCATCAGGTAGCTGGGGGCAAATGGAAATGCTGATACCCCGATCCTCCCAGGAAGAAAGCTCGTCAACTGAGAGTGAAGGGGAGAGGGGCCCATGTTCTTGGCTGCAGGCAGAGGAGGGAGAATCTGGAAGGGGGAAGGAAGAGAGTGGACTTGCTTTCTTACAGCATTTCCATAGATACTCTTTTAAAAATATATATTTTATTGATTTAAGAGAGGAAGGGAGAGGGAAAGAGAAACATAAACATCAATGATGAAAGAGATCATTGATCGGCTGCCTCCTGCACGCCCCACACTGAGAATCTTAAGCCCACAATCTGGGCACGTGCCCTTGAGCGGAATCGAGCCTGGGACTCTTTAGTCTGCAGGCCGAAGCTCTATCCACTGAGCCAAAGGGTCTAGTGAATTGATGTTTTGTCACTTGCCATTTGTCCTTGGGCTTTACATCGCCTTTGTTTTTTCTGGATTTCCTCAAACTGCCATCCCAGTGTCCCTTTGCCATTCTAGAGCTGTGGTGGGCATCACTGGGTCATTAATTTTCACCACGAAACTTCTTGTCAGCATAATTTAGTGTTTGTGAGCTGTAATATTTCTGATATGTTCTTCATTTTATTTTTAATATATTTTATTGATTTTTTACAAAGAGAAAGGGAGAGGGATAGAAAGTCAGAAACATCGATGAGAGAGAAACATTGATCAGCTGCCTCTTGCACACCCCCTACTGGGGATGTGCCTACAACCAAGGTACATGCCCTTGACTGGAATCGAACCCAGGACTCTTCAGTCCACAGGCCGGTGCTCTATCCACTGAGCCAAACTGTCTTCAGCTAATTTTATTTTTGAATTACAGTTTGCATTCAACACTTTTTGGTATTGGTTTCAGGTGTACTGCACAGCAGATAGATGTTCATGTAGGTTGCAAAGTGATCCCTCAATAATCAAGTGCCCACCTGGCACCATAGATAGTTACTACAGTAGTGTTAACAGTATCCCCTGTTTAAAAATCAACTTTTTAAATTTATTTATTATGTACAATATATTGTACCCATTTTTAAAGGTACGTGTAATTGATTTTTAACAAAGTTATACTCCTGGGTAACCTCAAAGGAATCACAATAAACAGCCTTTCCATCCCTGCAGGAGATCCTTATTTTCCTTCGCAGTCACTCACACACCCAGTTCTAGCCCCAGGCCCCTGTGAGGATCCTTCCCAGCTGCAGGTTAGACTTGTTTGAGGGGACACTGGAAGACTTTTCCCATTTGTTTCTCTCTGGTCCGTGACATGTACCATGATCACACTCATGTGCCACATGATGATGTCAATGATGCACTGCATATACAGATTGTAATGAAACTGAAAAACTCCCATCACCTGGTGATGTCACAGACATCCTACTGTCGTAGTACAATGCGTGAGTTATGTGCTTGGGATAAAGCTGGTGTAAATAAAGCTACTGTGCTGCCAGTTATATAAATGCATAGCACAAAGAATGAGGTACAGTACACAATACTTGTCTATAAAAATAAATGACTGTGTTCCTGGTTTATAGATTTACTATATTACACTTTTATCATTGTTTTAGAGGGTACTCTCCCTACTTATATAAAAAAATTTGTTTGACCCTGGCTCAGTTGGTGGAAGTCCCATGCATCAAACATTGTAGGTTTTATGCCCAGTCAGGGCACATATCTAGGTTGCAGGTTCAATCCCTGGTCAGGGTGTCTACAAGAAGCAGTAACCTATGTTTCTCTCTCACATCTATGTTTCTCTGTCTCTCTCTCTCTAAAATCAATGTAAAAAATACACCATGTCCTCAGGTAAGGATAAAGAAAAAATAGTTTGCTATAACAGCATGCCTTGTTATGCTGGTAGCACTCTCATATATCTTGTATTTACCTCCTCCTTGATTTGTGCTTGATTAAATTTTGCTTTGTTTTGTGCTGTAACACACTGTACAGGCTTGTAACCTAGGAGCAATAAGCTATAAAATATATCCCAGTTGTGTAGTAGGCTATACCATTTAGGCTGTGTAAGTGCCCTGTATGATGTTCACACAGCAATGAAATTGCCTATAATGCATTTCTCAGACGTATTCCTGTCATCAAGCGGCACATGACTGTATCACAAGTCTGACTGTCAGCACCCTGCATCTGCAGTCAGCTGACACAAGGACAGGGTGCCCAGTAAGACTGGAGAGCCACAGAGACCACTTAGAGATGCTTGATTACTGCCCACTTCATCCTTCTCAGCTAGTCTCTTCTCTCCCATGAAGTTTCCATGTGCAAAGATGTCCTTCCAACATTTTCCATTTTATCTTAATTCAGCCAGTGTGTGTGTCTGCTGCTCTCAACCAAAGTACCCTAATTCTCATAACAATTTATGTTAAGGGGAAAATTACATACAGCAGAAGATTCAATAAATATAATGGGTTGTTAAAGTGGAGGCCATAACAAGAGATAATGAAGGCCATTTCATAGTATTAAAGGGCTCGATGTAACAAGAGGATAGAACTCCAGTAAACATATATGCACTCAACATAGGAGCACACAAGTATAGAGGGGAGAGATCGACAGCAATCCTATATAATAAAGAGGTGATATGCAAATTGGCCCTCATGCCTTCATGCAAGATGGCCGCCCACATGTGGTCAAAGATGGCCACCACAAGATGGCCATCAGGGGAGGACAGTTAGGGGTGATCAGGCTGTCAGGAGAGTGGTTAGGGGATAATCAGTCTGGCAGGCAGAAGCAGTTAGGGGCAATCAGGCAGACAGGCAGGTGAGTGGTTGGGAGCCAGCAGTACTGGATTGTTAGGGTCCCCCAGATTGGAGAGGGTACAGGCTGAGCTGAGGGACACCCCTCCCACACATGAATTTCATGCACCAGGTCTCTAGTACAGTCAGAGTAGGGGACTTTGTATTTTATGACTTGATTTCTTCGTTTAACTTAGAGAAAGCAATGGCAGGAATCTAATTCTTTTTCGTCATTTTCTGCTTACAAAAAGTTCAACACTGTTTCAGAATCATCAATCCAGTGTCACAGTCCATTGTACCTTGTGGATGTAAGCAAAGTTATTTTAGGAAAGAAACCATGACTCACCTGAGGGTTGGTTTTGACTAATGATAGGTAGATAGATAGGTTTTTCATCACCGTCTCCTGCCCAGCTGCTGGGCCCCAGACCTGTGCCGTCATTCACCCTCAAAGCTCCGTTGCAGCAATGCTGACTCTGCATTCAGCTGCGCGGAGAAGTCAGCTGTTTTGGCATTTGGCTGCCTGAGGCTTCTCTCCTCTTTGAAATAATTATGTTGTGTGAGTTAGCTACATGCAGGGTTGTCTGCCCCTGTGGTTTCAACGCAGATGGCGAGTTCTCACCTCAGCTGGATGGAAGGGTCCACAAAATAGTTCACAGTATTTACCAGCTGAACTTTAAACTGCTTGGCTCCAGGGTTCCTGGGGACATATGGGTGACAATCACATTTAGGGAGTGGACCATATCCATTTCAAAACGAAAGCAAACCAAGAGCTCATGATACTGCTCCTGCTTCAAATCAATGCCAGACTTCTTATCTCAACCAGATGGAAGAAAAGCTCATTTAAATATATATATATATTTCTTTTATTGACTTCAGAGAGGGAGAAGGAGTGATAGAAATATCAATGATGCGAATTATTGGTCAGCTGCCTCCTGCACACCCCCTACTGGGGATTGAGCCCACAACCCAGGCATATGCCCTTGGCCAGAATTAAACTTGGGACCCTTCAGTCCGCAGGCTGAAGCTCTATCCACTGAGCCAAGTCAGCTAGGGCAGTGGTCAGCAAACTGCAGCTCACGAGCCACATGCGACTTGTAAGCCAGTTTGCAGCTCTGTTGACTAATGAGTTTGCCGACCACTGGGCTAGGGCAAGAAAAGCTCATTTAACTGAAATTCTTCCACCAGGAGATCCTAGGGACTCCCATTCCCTGCAATTGTTTTACTTCCAACGCTTTTGCAAACTCTGATTGTGTTCACCAAGGTTATCCCCACTTTGGCTTTTTTACTGTTTATTTTCTGTTGGACATTAGTTTAGTGTAGGAGTACTAGGAGCTGTGGACTTTAGGTCCCTTCACTGATAAGAATGATAATTTTGTTCTTATCCTGACAATACTATTTCAAAACTAGGAGATAGTGACCACAGCTTTGCTATACAGTGTACTCTGGAAGGGGTGGATACTTCCATAATAAATGTACCCTGAACAGCATAGATGTGCGCACAATCTATTATTAGCAAGCAAAAATACACTGGAACCCCTTTCTCCTCTCCCCAATTCTCAATTGTAAGAGGCACTAATGGGTGTATTATCAACCCGAGCAGTCTCCAGGAAAGTTGTCTAGGATATTTCTTTTTGAGGTTTTATGTTGGTATTTTAATACCTTGAATATAAGCAGGGCCGTGTGGTTCCTCCATTGGTCTGTAGTCACATTAGTGATTTTTTTTTTTTTAATGACAAGGACATGAATTAATCCTAAAGGAGAGTATGTTCATGTATTGGATTAGTTAATTCTATATTTTGTATCTTTATAATGTTTTTAACAAATGTATATATTTCCTAGGTCTTATCTTCAAAATTATGTAAATGGCCTCTTAGAGAATTATTTTTTAAAAAGTAACATTTAATATTGAAAATATTTCTATCCCAATAGAAAGCAAAGATTAATGAGAAAAATAAGATTCATTTCACAAGTGAAAAATGTTTAGTCCTCATCTCAATCAGATTATTAGAATTATTTGATTATATTATAATTATAATTATAATTATTAACTGGTCATTCTTCTTTTTAACATAAATTCTTTACTTGTTCTCAGAGACTCCATTATGCTGCTTTTCTCTTACATTGATGCTTACTTCTTCTTAGAAAATATATATATTTTTTATTGATTCTTTACAGAGAGGAATGGAGAGGGATAGAGAGAAACATCAATCAGCTGCCTCCTGCACACCCCCTACAGGGGATGTGCCTCCAACCTAGGTACATGCCCTTGACCGGAATCGAACCTGGGACCTTTCAGTCTGCAAGCCAACGCCCTAACCACTGAGCCAAACCAGTCAGGGCTGATGGTTACTTATTAAACTCTATTGCTTCTTTCTTCCTTCCTAATTTCCATAAATTGATATGTTTCAAAATTCAGTTCTTGGGTGTCTCTTTCCTAGATATACTTTCTTTCTTAAATATTCAGTTTTGAATACCACATTACATTCAAAGTTTTATCATAAGCTCCAAATCTCTTTCCTGACCAGGCTTTTATATTCAGTTGCTTACAGGAAATTTCTTCTTGGGTGTTCAGTGAGTATCTCGGATCAAATATTTCCCACAGTGAACTCTTGATTACCATGCTCATCCCAAATCAGCTCCTCTCCCAGTCTCCCTAATCGTAACAATATCACACTGTTATTTGCTGAGTTGTTGAATCAAATTTTGGAATTACTCTTGACCCCTCCTTTTCTTTTAGAGCCTACATTTAAGTAATCAATCCTTTTAGTTTTTTGGCTTCAATGTGTGTGTTTTTTTTTTAATTGAATAGCTTCTCATCTCCTTCAGTACAAACACTCTATCCAGTGGTTCTCAACCTTTCTAATGCCGCGATCCTTTAATACAGTTCCTCATGTGGTGGAACTGTAAAATTATTTTCGTTGCTACTTCATAACTGTAATTTTGCTACTGTTATGAATCATAATGTGAGTATCTGTGTTTTCCCATGGTCTTAGACTCTACAGCAGCAGTTATCAACCTGTGGGTTGCAACTCTGCTAGAACCGTATTAACATGAGGGACTCTATTAAAGGGTCGCGGCATTAGAAAGGTTGAGAACCACTGATGTAGAACATAGAACGTTGCATTTTAAAAGATTTTTAGTTCAAAGGTTCCTCTCTAGGGGGAAAAAACAATGTGGATACCACCTGTCAGTCACACTTGTTTTCTGATGGTCTTAGGCGACCCTCCTGGCAGTTCTCAACCTGTAGGTCACAACCACAGGGTGAGAACTGCTGCTGTAGAGCCTCAGACCATCAGAAAACACAGATATTTATATTAGGATTCACTAACAGTAGCAAAATCACAGTTATGAAGTAGCAATGAAAATAATTTTGTGGTTGGGGCTCACCACAGCATGAGGAACTGTATTTAAGGGTTGCGGCATTAAAAAGGTTGAGAACCACTGCTCTAATCTAAATCACCATTATTTTCTATCCAGTTTACAATAATGGCTTATTAACTGTTCACACTACTTCTGTTCTTGCAATCTTGGCCTCCACACAGGAACTGGAGGAAATTTTAAATGATGTCAATTGCGTTATGTTGTTTTATTACTCAACCCTTAAAAAGGCTTCCAATCTCTCTAAGAACAAAATTCAAATCCTTACCAGGAGTTTTGATACACATACGATCTGGCCATTACCTAGAGCCGACCATATCTTTCACTGTCCTTCTTTTTGCTCCTTCTGTTCCAGCCATGCTGACCCCCTTGGGCTTTCTTGAACATGAGATGCTTTGCTTTTTCTATTTCTTGTCTAAAATGCATTGCTCCAGATATGATCATGGGTCAGTCCTAACTGCATTTAGATCTCTATTAAACTATCACCTCCTCAAAAGAATCTTCCTTGAAAACTCATTTGAAATAGCACCTACCACATCACTTTATCCACTCACATTACCTTATATATTTTTTCTTTTTTAGTTTTAGTGAAGAAGGGAGGGGGGAGAGAGAAACACTGATGAGAGATGGGCTGTCTGCCAACAACCCCTCCACCCCTGTGCATGGGGTGACACTCAGTCAACTGTGTCACATTGGCCAGGGCTATATTTCTTTCTTGGTGTCTGCCATGACAAAGTAACCACTTGAGCTAAAGCCAACCCTATATTTCTTCTTAACAGTGGCCAACCCTACATTTCTTCTTAACAGTGGTCATTTCCTGGCTGTATATTTATGTATGTGTGTATATGTATATATGTAGGCATATTATTTGTGTATATATTATTGGACTTCCACCCTAGAATTTAACCTCCCTGTAGCAAGAGCATTATTAGTTTTTTTTTTTCATTTCCATCCTTAATACCAAGAATTATACCTGACCTGTAGCAGATACTGAATAAGTAATGGTTAGATAAATTAAATAAAAATGCACTGAGACCTCTGCAGTTATTAAGCCTACTAGGTAGAGCTTCAAGTGACTATGCAGGACAGTCTCAGGAAAGAGCTCTCTGGCTTTGGCAGCGTTCTCATATTGTTACCAACCTGTGCATCCATCCCACCAGAGGAGCACTGTCCGATGGAACTTCCTGTGATCATGGGAATGCCCTATATCTTCACTACCCATGACAGTAGCCTCCAGCACTATTTTAGCATTTGAGATATGGCCAGTAGAACTGAGAAATTTAATTTTTAACTAGTTTTCATTTTAAAAATTTAAATAGCTCTATCTTCCTCTCAAATTGGATAACACAGGCCTAAATCATAGGAGGGCAGTGATTGCCTGCCTCAAACAGCCTCAGGCTGGTCTTTTCTAGTAAATATTAAATGAACCTAAACTCCCCAGTTCCATTGTGCTGTTAGTTTATTTTTTATTTATTTTTTTTCTGCAGCTGTGTGTGCTTAGCTCATCTTAACACTACAACAAAAGGAGAAAATACAAAACATCTCTCCTTAAGTGTGCTCAAAGCAGAAAGCTAATTTCCCAACACAGGGAAAGATGCCCCTGGCAGAAGCTTCCTTGCAAATGAGACTGGGCGAGCAAACACGGGACAAAATTGCTTTCACTCGAGCCAGACAGCAAAGCCAAGGGCTTTTGCAGATTTCCACTTAATTATACATTGCTTCCTTCTCTACAGCCAGTGCTGATTTGAATCTCTGGATATGCATACATTTACTGAGCAACTAAAAAAAGGATATGCAAAAATGAATACTTAATGCCTCCTCTACATAGTTTCTGAAATTTGACACAATGTAATTTAAAATATACAACCTTATAAAACTTACACAATCCTTATACTGAAAGAGCCAATAATTATTTCACAAATAGCTCTACTCTATCCCCTGATAAGAAATTAGTTTAAAAACTATTTTTAGCAGGTACAACAGGAAAGGAGAAAACTGTATCTATATAACTTAATTTCATACAGAGAAAAGAAATGACACTGGCTTCTCTCTGTAAGTCCTCTTCTCCAGCCAGCCTGCCACATCCTGATCTACCTCTGAGGAAAGACATCAGAGG
The DNA here is from genome assembly GCA_027563665.1 of Antrozous pallidus. Taxonomy (NCBI): domain Eukaryota; kingdom Metazoa; phylum Chordata; class Mammalia; order Chiroptera; family Vespertilionidae; genus Antrozous; species Antrozous pallidus. The sequence continues at coordinate 71,438,849 of CM050521.1, read as the reverse complement.
GTGTCCAGAGTGGTGGAATAAATGTCAAACACCCCAATTTCCCCCTTTTAATCAAACCGATGTGCCATTTGCCATCTGACTACCCTAAGTAAACCAGAGTTTTTCAACCTCTGCACTATTGAAAATTTGGGCAGAATAATTTCTTGTGGGATGCTGTCCAGTGCATTGTAGGATGTCTAGTTGTCTCCCTCACTTCTACCTAATAAATGCCAATGGCAACCGCCCTCTCATGCAGTTGATCACTAAAAATGTCTCCAGATATTGCCACTTGTCCTGCAGGGGTCAAAGTCACCTCATTGCTGAGATCCAATAATGAAGGTGATAGTCTAGGGCAGTGGTCAGCAAACTCATTAGTCAACAGAGCCAAATATCAACAGTACAATGATAGAAATTTCTTTTGAGAGCCAAATTTTTTAAACTTAAATTTCTTCTAATGCTACCTCTTCAAAAGAGACTCACCCAGGCTGTGGTATTTTGTGGAAGAGCCACACTCAGGGAGCCAAAGAGCCGCATGTGGCTCAAGAGCCGCAGTTTGCCGACCTCGGGTCCAGGGTATCCCAGCCTACTCTTTTCTTGTATTTACCAGACTCTTGACCTTTGAGGCTTCATTTGTTCTCAACCTCACGTTATTCTCTTAGACCCAAAAATATATTTCCCTTTAGTTGTTGGATCTTGGCATTCTCTTAGACGCAGCTTTGAACTTGCCTGCTGATGACTCTCCGCCCTGGACTGAACCCCTTTGCTTCAGCATTGAAGGACCCATCATCCAGGTGGGCTTTCCAGATTTCTGACTCTACCAGATCGGCCTGTGATATCAAAGGCAAAATATACAACCCAGTGGGAAGGAAATAATCTAATATCTGGGGAGTTATACTTTCACCTGAGCCTTACCTTGCTGTTTCCCTATCACCTTATATCAGTTAACTAAATGCCTTGGGCCTCAGTTTATTTGTCTTCATGATGAAAGTACAGTTGACCTGTGAACACCGTAAGTTTGAACTGTGTGGGTCCACTTTCAAAAGCAGATTGTTTCAAGAAATAAATATTTATGCTATTGCAAATAATATTTTCTCTTCTATAAATTGTATTAGCATTTTCTTTCCTCTAGCTTACTTTATTGTAAGAATGCACATATAAAACTTACACACTATATGTTTTATGTTACCAGTAAGGCTGTTGGTCAATAATAGGCTACTAGTAGTAAAATATTGGGGATGTTAAAAATACATTTCCCCCTTATTGTTTGCCTGCGGCATTCTCTAAGACTCAAGTTCTACATGGATTTTTACTGTGCAGTGGGTAGTGGGCAGTGCCCTAACCCCTACACTGTTCACGTGTCAACTGTACTGATTTCTGCCCTAAATGCTTCAAAGATTTGCAAAGTTTAAATGAGATAAATGATAGTAAAGTGCTTTGGGAATATTTTAAAAACTTTTTTTTTCTTAAAGTATGAGTATAACAGTAGCAATGTTCCTATTCCAAGGAACCTAGCTCTCCAACATGCTGCCCTGTCATTTCAAAGTGAACATGAGCTTGCTCCGTCTTTTCTCACAGAATGACCATACGCTGGAGTCTTATAGACTGGAAATTGGGGGAGTCTCTTTTACTTCCTTGGCCCCACTAAACTGGCGTTGCAAAGTTCCACTTATCATCCTAAATACCAGCATTAAATGGAGGTTGTGGAGTGCCTGAGGGAGGAAAATATTTGGAGTGCCAACATAGCTCCCTAAAAGAAGTGTGAAATCCGTCCTCAGTGCTGGGTCCAAATGATTGCAAACTGTCTCTCCTGTCTTCTCAATTCCCTCAATCCTAAAATATGGAGGAACACTTCTATTTCTTCTTCTGCTCAGGGAATATAAAATGAGGAATGCTCACTGGAGGCACCATGAGGCATACATACTCCCTCATGTGCTTCTGTGGTGGCTTCAAGGCAGGCAGTCTGTTCCCTCTTGAGAGAATCTCCATGTCCTCACTTCTAACCTTCACAGCAGCTCCAACACCCCTGTGCACTGTGTGTGCTTGGGTGTGTATGCACGTACACACCAGAATCAGGATCCCCTCCTATATTTGGGGAATACAGCAGCCAGAAGAGCAAGCGTTCCTAGAACACATTTGCAATTTTATACAGAGGAGAAGACACCTTCCTTTCAGAGGGCTCTTGTAGGAAACCAGTCATTGCCTCACCAATAGAGATGTAAATAGAACAAACAGGAAACCTGGTCAACCTTAATGGCTCTGTAAGTCTGAACTATTTACTCACTGCTTAGATGAGACATTGGTAGCTGAAGCAACTGCCACTTTTAGTCTTATGTTAAGTCTGAACTATTCACATATTGTTTGGGTGACACATTGGTAGTTGAAGAAACTTTCACACTTTTAGTCTTATGTTCATTCTTGCTGGTTGACTCCTTGTTGGAACTTCCTGACCTAAAGGACATGGATGTATCACATAGTCCTAATAAAAAGGGATAGCAAAGCCAGAGCTGGTGGTGTCCTCCCCCTAGAGGTGGACTCCCGCCTGGCCCCCATGATTTCCAAAATTGATGCTTTTCCAGTCTCTCTTCATTTGTGTGTGGCCTTCTCCAGATCCTGAACCCTGACATGGGAACCCTGGACACGAGGGATGTGAAAAGGATTGCCACAGGCTCTTTCCTGGAGAATGGTGTTAGAGAAGCACCCCTTAGAGCCTTTGCACACATACAGCAGGACAAGGCTTCTCTGGTCAAGAGACACAGCCGACACACTGAGCAGAGCAGAGCAGGAAAAGTGACCTGGACAAGCCTTGAGCTGGCCGAGATGCTCAGCCTTTAATTCATGGCCAGAACCCCACCTTATGGCTCCCACTTTGGAAATGAGAAGAATATTTGCATAGCGTTCAGATACATCATCCTTGAGAATGGGAACATTGAAGATAGCCAAGCCAGGGGAAATAGATCCTGTACAGAGTTAAAAATAGCCCCCATGGAAAAATGTGCTTGTATTTGGCATGCTGCCTTTTGACATTTACTTTAATTGGCCATTTGGCAGCCAGCTTTTCTCACCTCGGGGACAAGCCTGTGGTGGTGCTCTGCTGGCTGCTCCCAAACCACACAAATGGGACACTATGGTGATTATTTCTACAATTAAAGCTAACATTGCTAAATTGCTACCATTAAAGCTAAACCTTTTCATGTCAGTAAGAGTCTATTTCCAAAATGAAAAATTGCCCCCTCCCCACTGGTCACTGTTTATAGAGGATCAACCCTTTGTTGAAGTCCCACCTCCCCCAGACCCCTTCTCGTTGGTGTCAGATGATGTCAATGTCTAACCTTCGTTACATTCTCTGGCTGAGCAGACACAGCTGGGTTCTCAGCCAACTATGAAGTTTAAATTGCTAAGTCCAAATCTGTCCTATAAATTCTAGCAATAGCTGATTTGGGCAGAATTTCAATGTTATCTTCATGCCTGAGTTTAAAAAGAGGAAGACAAAAAATTAACCAGTCTCTTATGATTTACCTAAGAGAATGTATGAACCATAACAACTTGCTTTCCTTCAAAAGAATGTTCCCATCAGGTTTTTTTTTAAAAACCTCTCTCATAACCCACAATTTATTATGAGTGTGGAACCACAACATTTTCCAATGGCTTAGGAAACTGTGTAACTGTATATTTATTATTGGACAAGTGCATAATGTGAACATACTCTTTAGATAAATAATTTTATATTAGGGTATTTGAACTCATGGAATAAAGGATTTTGTTTTGCTTGTAACAGAGCCACATACCAGCATATGCTTAAGTAATCTGTAGGAAGCAGCGTTGTTCCGCAGAAATGATCTAACTGTGACAAGGAGTGAACAGAGTTTATGAAGCACTAGGAGTTTGGGGACTTTATGTAAAGTACTTCGGAGAACATTTTGGCATTTGTCCAGAAGGATATGACTATTTTAAGAAGTGCTATGGGTTGTCAGTTGATTTAAATTACTAAGCTCTCTCTCTGGAATCCATCTTTACTTCTCTGGAGATAACATTAGGCTATAGCCCCATATCTTTGAAAACCCATTTTATAGCATCTCTATCCCTGAGTTGCCTGGTTACCTGAATATTAGTAAATCCCATGCACTGAAGTGGTGTGACCTAATCACAAGCCATTACTAAAGGATTTTGAAAAGCAATAGCTCCAAACATGTAGAGTTGAGGATTATCTGAGAACTATTGTAAAATTGGAAATCATACAACAAAATGAAAGAAACAAGCCATCATCTGGCCTATTAATTTCCTTGTTTAAAAACAGAAAATACTCTGAATATTTCATTAAAAATAGAACTTATGTTTTTAGGGAGTAAATATAATATATGAGTAAGATATTCTGTTCCATATTTTATAAGCAAGAATTCTAAGTTATGAGACATCTTGAAAATGGATAACTTTTTGTTTATATCTTTTTCTCATTTAATGTATTTTCTGGTGATAAATATTTAAATTTACCTGATTATTTCTGAAGATCCTAAAAAAAAACAAAAAGCAAGCAAACAAAACTTTGACCCATTTTCCATCATAGTAATATAGGTTTCCAGTATTTAATTAAATTAACATTTTATTCATATATTAAGCAAAAAATGAAATAAGTGGGGATAGATTAAAGAAATATAAAACCTAAGTCTACCCAGAAGAATTAAAGGGTGCTAAACTTACAAATAGAATGTGATATGGCTAATTTTTTAAAGAGAAGTCTATATAGATATTGTATCTTGTTATGAGTTTTGAGTCATAATAGCACTCTTATCAGGATAATCCACTATCCTTTAGTGGTTTAGGAGGGACTTTTATTGGAGATGCTGTTTTATGAGTGAATATATATCTAATATCTAGAATACAACTAAGAATTTGACATGGTCAGTCTTTGCTTAGGCTAGAGATTTAAAAACAAAGAAAGTGAATTGGATAAAATTGACCTCGATGATAAAATAGGATATCCAAGAGATAGAGTATAGGTTGGAATCAAATAAGCAATTAGGAAAATAGCATTGTTAATAATAATAATAATAATAATAGCGAATATTACTGCTTTATGCTAGGCACTGTGCTAGGTTTTCTAATTCTCACCAAACTTTCTATGATATAGGGACTTTCACTATCCAAATTTTACAGGTAAAGGAACTAAGTTGTAGAATATATTTCATTTTCAAATTGTGGAGCTTACGTTTCTAGAGGACATCCAAATAGAGGTGTCATTAGGCATTTGGAATATGAGCCAGCATCTCAGGAGAAAAAATCTGGTCTGTACATAGAATAATGGGAGCTATTGGACTAGAAATGATAATTCAGGTCACAGAAGAACATGAGGTAAAGTTTCATGGCATCTATCTAATAAAAGGGTAATATGCTAATTAGACCAGGAGACCTTCTGGACATCCTTCCAGACAAAGCCACAGTGGTAGGGCTGAGGCAGAGGTGATTAGGGTGATCAGGCCAGGAGGGGAGGGCAGTTGGAAGGGTGATCAGGCTAGCAGTGGTGGGGGACATGCAATTGGGGGCAAGAAGGCTGGCAGTTGGGACCAACTGGGGATGAGCAAGCCAGCAGGGGAAGCAGTTAGGGGCGAGAAAGCTAGCAGACAGAGTGATTAGGGGCGATCAGGCAGGCAGGCAGGTGAGCAGTTAGGAGCCAGTGGTCCTGGATTGCAAGAAGGATGTCTGACTGCCTGTTTAGGCCCAAGGGGTCCCAAACTGGAGATGGTGCAGCCTGGCTGAGAGAACTCCCCGACCCCGTGCGCAAATTTTGTATACTGGGCCACTAGTTGCACTATAAAAGAAAATAGAATGGGGAATTATCTTGGGATTTGTTTGTTAATGATCATAATACAAACTCTTTTGGAAGAGTGTAAGGGACAAAAGCCATGTTGTGCTGTACTAGAGAATGAAGTATACTCTTCTAAAATGCTTACTTATTAATAAAAGGAGATAAATTATTTAATAACCCCTTTGCTTTAATTAAGTATCTGTGGACAGATTTCAAATAGACTCTTAGACTGTTTATGAACTTTTGAAAAGAGTAGAAATTCAGAATTAAAGAATTGTACAAAAATCCACTATATTCTATATACTAACAATGAGATTTTAGAAAAAGAAATGAAAAAGGCCCCGACCTGGTAGCTCAGTTGGTTAGCGTGTCATCCCCATACACCAACTGTGCTACTTCTGACATTTCTTTCAATGTTGGATTAGGAAGCACCCAACGATGAAGTAAACTATTAGTCAACTCTAGAAGCTTTTAAAAAAATTCTAGTCAAACATGAAGTTCCCCAATGAGATGTTAACAATGAGTAGTGACAGATAGAAATTTGAGGAGTTATATTTATATAGATGGGGATCATCACTAGAAAAAAAAACCCTCATAATTTTATAAGAAATTACCCCTTGTTTGCTTTTGCTGAGTCTTACGAGTCTCAATTTTAGACTTTTTGAGGTTCAAGTATTAAGCAAACAATAATTCTCTGGTGTCTAAGAAAAATTACAATGAAAATATACATAGAAATTTTTTAAAAAGTAAGAATTTTTATGTATTTTCTATAATAATAAAAGTATAATATGCAAATTGACCAAAGAGCTGAACCATCCAGATGACCACACTATGGCACACACTGGTGCCAGACCTGTGCATTCGATTGGTCAGGGGGCCCTACCATCACCCCACAATTGCCCCACAGAGGGAGGCCCAGGCCACTGACTGGTGGGCTTCAGTGGGTAGGTGAGGCCTCCCTCTGTGGGTTGATCAATCGCAGAGCCCCATGATCGATCACCCCAAGAAGGTGTCAGCGCTGCATTTGGTGGGCAGGGCTTCTTTCTGAGAGGCGATCAATCACAGGGCTCCCAGACTGTGAGAGGGCACAGGCTGGGCTGGGCTGAGGGACCCGCCCCGCCGCCCCCCACACACACACACAACTCTGAGTGCACAAATTTCATGCAATCGGCCTCTAATATAAAATAAAAGTAGAGACTTCTAAAATTTCATTTTAGTCATCACTGGTAATATTACTATAAATACATGGAATTTCTTGAAAGCATTCTGGTCCTAGCGTAGTTTGAAATGGGCTTTGCCATCTGTTTAGCACAATCTGTTCCTTCACTGTTCTTTGGTGAATGAAAGTAATACAAGTTACCCTGAGAAGAATACACCAAGGAAAACATATGATCTACTGAAGCTAAAAAGTAAGGTACATTACATTCAGAAACCCAAGAGTAATTCTTTGGGTGTTAAAAAAAAAGTTCCTATAACTTTTCTTAAGAAGAAAACTTTATAAGATTAGTTGAAATTCCAATAAAAAAATAGTTCCCATCATTAAATCTGTAAGTATATTAGGTCTATCTAAAAATTGTAGGAATGGCTTTTTTCCCATAATCATTTGATCTTTTTACACACACTGCTCCTGTAATCAAGCTACTTGAAAGTAACAAAACTTAAAGATGTCTCAATCATAACCTTCACCTTTTAAAAAAGCAGTTTGATTCTAATCCAGCAATGCCACCTCCCATGATGCTCCTCCACACCTACAGCCATTCAATTAGAACTGTTAGCTATCTGCAAGAATGTATTGTGTGATCTCGATTGAGTTTAATTCTGGAAACAAACCACAGGCCAGAGATGAATGGCAATTTTCACTTTTCCTTCGGTGTCAATCCACACTTTCAGTCCTAAATTAATACTAACAGAAACCTAAAACCTACCCTCCTGCATGAAAATTTCTTTTCTGACAACCTGGTTATCTCTTTCCTTCTGGAAATGCCGATGGCACTTTTTTTTAAGATGGTTTATTTTTTATTTTTGCAGTATAACTTATATTTAATAGTAGTACATAAGTTTTCCTTTTTCCACCCCAATATCCTCCCTTCAGCCTCCCTTACCCCCCCAGCACATGTCCCCACCTGTCCCTCTCCCCGCCCTAGTGTCTTTCATTCATTCGTTATGTTCATATGCATGCATACAAGTCCTTTGGTTGATCTCCCCCAGCATCCGCCTCCCATCCACCCCAGCCTTCCCCCTGTAGCTTGACAGCCTGTTCAATGCTTCCCTGCCTCTATATCAATCACTCTCCCCTCTTTCTTTTCTTCAAAAATATCTTGCCTCTGCATACTAGAAATAAATGTATAAGAACAAAAAATGTTTCAGTCTCAGTTTCAGTGTTCAACTGTTCTGAGTCCCAGTTTCAATGTCAAAGAGTTCTTTATGTGTACATGTCAGCAATGGTATCCAGATGGTGGACACATCGTGGCAATGCAAGATCCATCCTCTCTGGTTTGGTCCTGGGCTGCCTGCAGACATGCACAGCTGCCGACTGCTAGCATGACAAGGTGTACCAATGGCACTTTTTAATGTGTTAACCCTTCTTCAAAAACTTGTGATATACAGTTTTATTTATTAGTTCTGTACCTGTTTATTGGATTTCCTTTAAATCTGAAAGCTCTTGTAGAGAATAAAACAAACAAGGTCCCTTCCCTCACTGTTTCAGTCCTAGTAGAGAAGGCAAATAATTATGAGAAAAGTAATTGCGGTTGAGGGTGATGGTAAAAGGAAAATGCAGGATGCTGCCAATTGGCTAATCAGAAGATTATGAGGTGATCTGAGGGTCAGGAAAGACTTCCTGGAATGAATGAAGGTTTAAGAGGGGAAAAGAACAATGAAGAGGCAGATGGAAGAATATGGGGAATGTCCTGGGCAAAGGGAGCAATCTATAATATTAAAGGCGTAATATGCTAATTAGACCGGCATCCTTTCGTTCTTCCTGAGGAAGCCAGGGCTGTGAGGGAAGCCCAGGTCCCAGGTGCCAGAGGGAAGCCGGTGCCAGCAGCCAGGAGAAGGAAGGCCTACTCTTGCATGAATTTCCTGCATTAGGCCTCTAGTAGCTTCTATAAAACATCCAAAGGTGAGCTTCCCCCAACCTCTTTTTAAAACTAAATATGAGGTCTGTGGGTAAGAGGACCAAGACCTTTTTGTGTTTATTTGTGTCTCTAAAACATTTTTAAACAATATCTTACACATAGTAAACCTAATAGTTGATTACTAACTAATGTTGAATTAGATAGAGCCTTATACAGCCATCACTCTTAATTTAAAGAATCTGTTTGCATATTTGAGTTAAATGTGTCTACATTGAACTTATCAGGGGAGCATAGAAAAGGGATTTATGGGAAGGAAGAACATCATTTGTTGTGTGAAAAGGATGTAAGAGTATTTGGAGAACTTAAGCTTTGGGCCCATCCAAATTCTTATTTCTGAAACTATTGACTTTCTGTGCTCATGCTGTGTGGGGTAAAATACTGGAGGGGAAATGACAAAAGAGGCTGGTATGGACTGGTAATCCTGTGCCCAATAGTAAAAGCTAGAGGAGATTGTATGTGTATATTTAAACATATATAATAATTTTAGCTGTTGCCAATAAGTAAATAGTATTATTGCAAGTGTGCAAAGCTAATCTTCACAGGCATAATAACAAAAACAAATCTTATAAAAAATGTTATTAAATGTATTATGGTGACATTGGTTAATAACATTATGTAGGTTATTAAGTATATAATATTGTATACAAGTATACAATTCTATAATATACTAAACGCCCAGTGCATGAAATTCATGCATGGGTAGGGTCCCTAGGCCTGGTTGGCGATCAGGGCTGATTGGAACCTTCCTTCCCCCAGCTGCTGGCTGTCAGCAAGAGCCTTCCTTCATTCTGTGCTGTCCCCTGGTGGTCAGCACACATCATAGTGGCTGGTCAAACTCCCAGTCAGTTGAACTCTCAAGAGGACAATTTGCATATTAGCCTTTTATTATATAGGATCATATGTAAATTGCATTGTGTGTTTACCACCCAAAGTCAAGCCTCTTTCCATTATTATGTATTTGACCCCCTTTATCCTCTCCCACATCCCCCATCTTCCCCATTGGCAACCACCATACTGTTGTCTGTATCTGTGAGTTTTGTGAACAAAACCATTTTTATTCTTTCAGTTATGGTGGGAATACATGTATATTTATAAGACTCCAGGGAATGCTAAAATGTCAATATCATAAAGAAATACATAAACCAAGTTAATGGAAAACAAAAGTCATTATTGAACAGAAATAGGACACATATGCCCACAAATAGATTTATCATAAGCTCTATACTATATATGGGAGGGTATTTAAGGTACTAAAATAGTTTCCACAAATTGTTACTGGCATCTCAGTACAGACTCTATGAGAAGAATCTTTTGGACATGTAACTGCTCATAAAGGACCAACTTGTTGGCAATGCTTAGCAACAAGTATCCACAAATACCTTCTGCTGACAATGCCATATGGCCCAGGATGTGTTGCCAGCAAGACCTGTTAATCAGTGCTCATTGGATCACTTTCTCTTTTGATTCTTTTACTCAAATTTAGAGCTCAGAGAAAAAATACATTAATACGCATCTATATACTGTATATGGAAAATAGTTCTTTATAAATTATATTACTTTTTTCAATTAGTGGCTCTTCACTGTCCAATACCAGGCAAGTTACTTATGTACTTATATTCTCTGAACCTTTAAACTCCTCTGTTTGATTAATGCTTTTATTTACTTTATTCCTGCTTATCTTTCTCCAGTTTCTACTATCAATTCTGCAGTTTCAGAACTCTTGCCTTTATCTACAGAAGTATGCTTTTCGTTCTGACCTCAATTCTTACCTTGAAGATTAAGGAGTTTTTTCCTACTTGAAACCATGTCAAATGTCAGCAATATTTGCTCTTTCCTTCAATTTATCTTCTAAGTATTGGACTCTCATGGCTTTTTTCATTTTAGCCTTTCACTGTGCTGTACTTACTTAGATCTTATGTTTTCTTCTTAGTGGTGTTGGACTTCAAGTTGTCTTTTTTCTCTTAGGCTTGTTTCATTTGAAGCTTATTCTGAGTTTCATGTCCTTTCTCTCTTTTAGCTGGTAGTCTTCCTCAGCTGTGTTATTTTCTTCTCTCAGTTCATGAAGTGGCTTGTTTCTGAGTGTAGTAAAAGGTGTATCACTTCTACCCCTCAAACTCTACATGGGAAGATAACAGCCTCTCATTTATTTACAAATCTGAAACATACTTAGTTGATATTCAATCAATTTGTAGTATCACTAATAGAACTCAGATTTAAAAAGAACAAAACTGACACATAAGTAAATACTACATATTCAATATGTAGTACACCCAGAAAATTATAGAATAAGAGGCTTAAAAGTCACAAAAAAATGAAATAGAAGCAGACAAAATAGGAAATTCATATTTCTATTATATGTCAAAAGGATTAAGCTTCCTCTTATTATTTGGTACTCAAGATAAATTATTTAACAGTACAGCACCATTCTTAAATGCATTAATGAGCTTGTCAGAACTTTTGGTATACTTAATCCAAACAGAATGAAGGGAGAAACCCAATGAGAAAATACAGAACTGAAGCCAGGTTTCCCACTGAAATATTCTGTGAAACATGAATTTTAGAATTTTAATACTGTCTGAGAGTAGGGAAGAAGCAGCAAAGCCAAATGTCTACCTAAGATAGGGAGTTGCTAGAACATCATTCCACCCACACAACTGGGACCTTGAAAAGTAACATTTTCAATGCTAGTGTGAACTAAAGTATAGCTCTGCACCTCAGGTAAGAAAATATGGCTATCCTAAACTGCAAAATTAGAAATAAATTAGAATTATCAGATATAGAAACAAGACATATGTTTTTTTTAAAGAAATAACATTCCTGAAAAGATAGTGTGCATCAAAAGCTTTCAGAAAATGTGCAGAAACACAAGAGGTCTATGGAGGGAGAACTGTCTCTAACTGAATGTAATGAATGGTTCTTGGATAATTTGCTAAGCACACAAAGAAAAATACAACTGGCATTTCAACTCAAAAAATACCAATGTAAGTTCTTTAAAGAATTAAATGTGAAGAGTAAAAGTTTTTAGAGGAAGTAAAATATTATGCACTCAGATGTAAAGGACATCTTAAAATGAAAAATAAAGCATATATCATTGGTAAAATTATGCATTTTACTCATAAAAGCAAGGGAATTATTAATATAAACTTCTAAAGACTCATTGGTTGGTGGGGAGAGAGAGGGAGGTATACAATGAAGAAATACCTTCCTAGGGCTTCTCAGCTTGCAGGAATGTTTTGTTTCTTATCTCACATGGCCTATGGGTGGACATGGCAGGATTTAAAGCCATTTAGGCGAAGTTGCCATTGATTGAAGCATCCTTGAAATCATTCTGATCCAGAAGTGCTCAGGCATCTTGCTTAATATAAAGTGTTAAAGTTATAGCTGTTTTGCATAAATCTATTTTTATGTGTTCTATCCCACTTGAAAATTCAATACTCATGTTTCATTATTGCTGTCCCCTTCTGGAAAAGGCCAGGCTTTGAGAAAGAGTAAGTCCTGCTGTTCTGCTGCTGGGTGACTAATCCTAACACTATTTGCTATTGCTGAGTCAGTCCCTTGTTTTCCAGAGAACACTGTCCAAAGAAGAACAGTTCACATTGTTCATTGTGCCCTTACCGGTTATAGCTCATACATGCCCTGAAGGATGTATTCAGACCCAACAATTCCATTTGCTCCCACTTGGTGAAAGACAGCAAGTTCTTTGTGATTTTTATTCTCTTGAGAGAAAGAGGCTTATTAGAACACTAATAAAAGATGGTCACAACAAAAGAGGATTTTTTAAAAAAGATAAACAATAATGCCCCCAAACTGGAATCAATAACTTACTTTAAATGTAACCAAAATATTTGTTAACAGATTTGTTCCCAGTTAAGGCCACATCACTCACCCTGCCTGGCCAGGTAGCTCAGTTGGTTAGAGCATCATCTGGATATGCCAAGATTACAGGTTCAATCCCCAGTTGGGGCACATACAAGAACTAACTAGTGTATGCATAAATAAGTAAAACAAATCGACATGTCTCTCTTTCTCTCAAGTCAATAAATAATTTTTTAAAAACATCATTGAGTCAAATTTCCATCGAGCCATTTTTTTTCTTGAAAGAGATCCAGAAAAATCAAAGATTGGGAGAAACCAGCTGACAATCATTAATAACAGGCATGCATTTTGTAAGCCTCTGCACCCTTAAATTAGGAAACAAAGTGTAAGTCATGTAATGTGTCAGCACCAGTTTCCACATCATCCCTGACTTGCTTTCCCAAAACACAGTTTGGCTTACGTAAGCATTCTATGATTTTCATCAGACTCGTGTAAGCTTGGAAGAAGAGTCAAATCTAATTATTGGGAGTCATACAAGAAATAACCTGGTACCCAATTTTCCCTCATGTCCTTACAACAAAGGCTACAATTCCTAGCAAGTGAGCAATGAGCTGTGCCTCCTGTCACCCTCGGTTAATAATTTCCCAGTTTCCACAATGCAGTAAAGGCCATAGTAATGGCCTTTAAAAATGCTCTGCTACATAACTTTCAAGGAAAAAAAAAGATCCACATTCTTCATGTACATTATATGTGATTACATTATATTGCTCTAACTGGTTTGCCTCAGTGCATAGAGTGTCAGCTTGTGGATTGAAGGGTCCAGTTTCGATTCCAGCCAAGGGCACATGCCTTGGTTGTGGGCTCGATTCCCAGTGGGGGCATGCAGGCGGCAGCCGATCAATGATTCTCTCTCATCATTGATGTTTCTATCTCTCTACCCTTCTCCCTTTCTTTCTAAAATATATAAAAATAATTTTTTAAAAAAGATATTCTTGTACAATTAAGTCTATTAGACTAGGTAGCAGGGCTTAGAGGAAAACTCCAAAGCTAGGCTACTTATTAGTGATGGGATCAGATCTTCAGCTCATACTAGTGGATCTCTTAAAACAACAGAAAAGAAGTCTTTACATTTTTCCCTTTGAGAAAAATTTTGACTTAGATTTTTACTTTTATTTTAGGATGCTTTATGTATTTTAAAGCATGAGAAGTCATATATTGTATCTGCCTTAATATAAAACATGTGTTTTTACATTTTCAAAAATATGCATCCAAGGGAAGAGTTGCCTTTTGTCCAGGAAGTCTTGCACATTAATGCAATGCCCTCTCACTGAATTTAGTTTGAACAGCCATGTTCCATTCAGATTCAGTGATCATTTGGATCTGGAACCTGATTGAATTCAATGCTAATTTGTCACAGAGTTCACCCAACAAAGTCGCTCTTAGTTTGTTTTTTTATCTTAAAAGAAAAGGTGTGATAAAAGGGATTTTAACAAAGATTTCCAAAGGATAACCTCACAATTGCATGTGCTATTCAAAAATTTTGCCTATTTATTTTTTAGTTGAATTGTTGGGGTTTTGTCATTTGTTGTTATTGAGTTGTTTGAGTTCTTTATGTATTTTGCATATTAGGCCCTTATCAGATATATGATTTGGAAATACTTTCTCCTATTCTGTAGGTTGCATTTTCATCTTATTGATGGCCCTTTTGCTATACGAAAGCCTTTTAATTTGTATAGTCCCACTTATTTTAGCTTTTGTGCCTTTGCTTTTGGTTTCAAATCCAAAATAATAATAACAATAATTGCCAAGATCAATGTCAAGGAGCTTTTTTCCTATATTGCTTCCAGGAGTTTTATGGCTTTAGGTCTTACATTTAAGTCTTTGATATACCTTGAGTTCATTTTTATGTATGATATAATATAAGGGTACAGTTTTATTCTTTTCATGTGGCTGTTCATTTTTCTTAACATCATATATTTGTGGCTGCTTTGCCATAAGTAATTGCCTTTTGATTCTCCTGGTTTTTAACTTTATCCTTCAGGATCTCCACATACTTTGGTTGGAGTAGTTATGACTTAATTTTCAACACACACTTTTGCCATCCTATCTAATAAAAGAGTGATATGCAAGTTGACTATACCTTCTCTACATCCACCAGTCATGCCCACCAGCCAATCAGGAGCAAGTATGCAAATTAACCCAAACAAGATGGCTGCAGCCACGGAGCAAGAAGAAGGCTTGGATTTCCCAATAATGGAGGAAGCCCAGCTTTCTGCACACACTGGTCAGCCTAGGCCTCCACTCAAGGCTACAAAGTTTCAATTATAGAAGTTAAATAAATCCCAGATACCAGGGCCTCCACTTGGGCCACTGGGGTGCATGGCTAGCCTCCAAACCACCACAGGTCCCTCACCCAGGCTACCCCATGCCCCAAGGGAACCCCACCCTAATCCAGGACACCCTTCAGGGCAAATCAGCCGGCCCCCAGCAGTGCACCAAGCCTCTATCCTATCTAATCCTATCTAATCCAAAAATAATATGTAAATTGACCATCACTCCAACACACAAGATGGCTGTGCCCATGTGGTCAAAGATCCTGCCCCTATGTGGACACAAGATG
Source organism: Antrozous pallidus (assembly GCA_027563665.1). Taxonomy (NCBI): domain Eukaryota; kingdom Metazoa; phylum Chordata; class Mammalia; order Chiroptera; family Vespertilionidae; genus Antrozous; species Antrozous pallidus. Next base: position 71,423,497 of record CM050521.1, on the reverse strand, counting down.
GCCACCACAAGATAGCCAGCAGGGGAGGGCAGTTAGGAGGGACCAAGCCTGCAAGGGAGGGCAGTTGGGGGCAATCAAGCCTATAGGGGAGGGCAGTTAGGGGAGACCAGGCTGGCAGAGGAGGGAAGTTGGAGGGGGACCCAGTCCTGCAGGGGAAAGCAGTTGGGGGGGGAACCAGGCCTGCAGGAGAGGTCAGTTAGAGGTGACCAGGTCTGCAGGGGAGGGCAGTTAGGGGTGACCAGGCCTGTAGGGGATAGCAGTTAGGAGTGAACAGGCTGGCAGGGGAGCAGTTAGGCATTAATCAGGCTGTCAGGGGAGTGGTTAGGGGGTGATCAGGCTGGCAGACAGAAGTGGTTAGAGGCAATCAGGAAGGCAGACAGGTGAGCAGCTGGGAGTCAGCAGTCCTGGATTGTGAGAGAGATGTCCAACTGCCTGTTTATGGGAGTAGGACATCCCTTGCGAGGTCCCAAATTGGAGAGGTTGCAGGCTGGGCAGAGGGACAAATTTCCCCTCTCCCATTCATGTATTTCATGCACCAGGCCTCTAGTTATGTATATATTTTCTTATTTTTCAATTGTAATTCTCATACAATATTATATTTGTTCTAGATGTACAATATAGTGACTACACATTTACATATCTTATGGAGTGATCACCCAGATAAATCTAATACCCATCTGGCACCATACACAGTTATTACAGTATTATTGATAATATTTTCTATGCTGTTGTATACATTTCAAAGAAGGAATTAATATAGTTTTATTTTATTTTTATTAATTGAAATTCCCATTAGCTATATAACGATGATTCTTCAGATACTTCTCCAAGTAATTTTGGCATGATAGTCCATCCAGTCTCTGGTATGTGAACATTGTTCGTGTTTGATAAGCAGTTCCCTAATTGCATGTGTCTCATATGTTAACTCAGTTCTTAATTGACTAAAAGACTTCGATGATTGAATAAAACACATTTTAAAAGCAAAACATTATGGATAAGCAGACAGTTTCTAGTTTCTAGTTTGTGCTTGGCAAAAAAAAAAAAAGTCACACACACATGCAACCGAAACAATTTATTGCAGTGCATTTAAATACTGAAACTGATTCCCAAGTGAAAGTAGCAAAAATATAATTCAGCTTAATTCTAGAAATTTAAATGTGTTGTTGTTAAATGCCTATATCCTATAAACCACTCCAGAATAATTTAGAACTTTCTTCACACAGATTCTTTTGGGTTTTAGATAGTAATATGAACACTAAACAAGAGGTTAATCTTAGGAGGCCAAATGGGCATGAAATGCCAATTTGTCAGCAGTGCCAACTTCTGTTATTGATATTAATTTCATTGCAGAGTTTGAAACCAAAAATTACTGAAGCTAATTTTAGGAAAACAGAACACTAAAATTCTAGCAAAATGATTAATGTCATGAGCAAAGTGAAAAAGTGTATCCTTGCTTCTCTTTTTTAAAATATATTTTTATTGATTTCAGAGATAGAGGGAGAGAGATAAACATCAATGATGAGAGAGAATCATTGATCACTGCCTCCTGCATGCCCCCTACTGCAGATCTAGCCTACAGCCCAGGAATGTGCCCTTGACTTGAATCAAACCCAAGACCCTTCAGTCCACAGGCTAACACTATCCCCTGAGCCAAACCGGCTAGAGTTGCTTTTTGTAATGTACCCTCAATTGAGAAGTGAATTTGCCTTAAACCATCTATTTGTAAGTAGATTCCTCATTACAAACATACATCTAAAGGAACACAATTTCAATGTTGGGATATTGGCAAGCAATGAAAAAGCAAGGAGATACAAGGGTATCCTAGGAGAACAATTCTTCCTCTGCCACAGAATAAAAAAATAATGAATTCATATGCCCCAATTTCAATACTCATAGCTAATTAAATAGAGTGCTTATTTTCCTTTATGAGAAATATAAAAGGTATATTTATAAATGAATAGCCCAGCTGGTGTGGTTCAGTGGTTAAGCATTGACCTATGAACCAGGAGGTCACAGTTCAGTTTCTGGTCAGGGCTCATGCCTGGTTATGGGTGGGATACCCAGTGGGGGTTGTGCAGGAGGCAGCTGATCAATGATTCTCTATCATTGTTGATGTTTTTATTTCTCCCTCCTTCTCTGAAATCAATATATTCTATACTAATAAAAGGGTAATATGCTAATTAGATTGGACATCCAGAAGCCATGATGGCAGGGGCCAAAGCAGAGTTGGTTAGGGGTGATGAGGCTGGCAGGGGGAGCAGTTAGGGGGTGATCAGACTGGAAGGGGGGAGCAGTTAGGGCGTGACCAGGCCAGCAGGGGGGAGTAGTTAGGGGGTGATTAGATTTATTTTATTTTTATTAATTGAAATTCCCATTAGCTATATAACGATGATTCTTCAGATACTTCTCCAAGTACTTTTGGCATGATAGTCCATCCAGTCTCAACAGGAAGAAGTGGTTAGGGTGGTTAGGGAGATCAGGCCAGCAGGCAGAGGTGGTTAGGAGTGATCAGGCAGGCAGTTAGGCAGGCAGGCGAGCAGTTAGGAGCCAGTGGTATCAGGCCCTGAGGGATCAAGCTGAAACTGGCAGTCAGACATCCCCCAAGGGGTTCTGGATTGGAGAGGGTGCAGGCCAGGCTGAGGGGACACCCCCCCATGCACAAATTTCATGCACTATTAATATATATATTAATGTATCAATAAATTGATATATCAATATATATTAATTGATATATCAATATTCATGTATATATATGATTAAATCCAACTCAGGAGTCTGGTTTCAATTAACAGAAAGTTAACAAAAACTAAGTCAAAGAAATAAGAAAACGTATTGGTACTCGCAACCAATATGTAAGAACTGCAGGCTAGAGATAACCTCAAGGTCAATCAGAACCAGGCCTAGAATCCAGGATGGTTTTCTCTGCTGCCCTTATTTCTGCTTCTCTACATGGGTTGCTTTTACTTGCTCAAACTTTCCCCATGTTGTTTGAATGGTCACCAACAACTCTTGGCCTCCACAGAGAAAGACTGAACTCATTCTACATGTTCCTAAGTTTGAAAATACCAGGGGAAGGATCTGAAAAACTTAATTTCAGCTATGACAACTGCTGCAGCTCTGAAAAGGAGTTACACACTCGAAACATATAGTTAGCAGGAACATTTCTCAGAGGAGGGTAGGAAAGCTATAATGTTCACTACATATGAAAAAAAATGGTGTTCTATATATAGATAATGTTCCATACATATGAAAAAAATTCATACAACAAACTAACCAATCAAGAGAACGTGGTAAATTCTGTCTGTATGGTGTTTGTGTGTATGTGTGTGTGCATGTGTGTGTGATGAAAGAGAGAGTAGGAGACAGGAGGTAGGGAGCGTAGGGGGGAAGACAAGAGAAAGAATAAGTGAGAAAGAGAAGGGAGGAGAGAAAAGAAGAACACAGAAGAAGGGGAAAGGAGACTGATTCAGTAATGACCTTGGGAAAAGCTCCTATTCATTACATCGTGGTATAATTAATGTTGAGGAATCACCTGTGGGAATTTTACTCACTGAGAGAAAATCATTCCACAGTGTAGTTCAAGCAGATTCATCTATCAAATGGAATATGTTCTAATATGAGGTAATACAATATAAGAAATGTAGATTTCAGTTCATCTCTTTTAGAAATAAAGCACCGTCCAGACGGAAAGTATTTTAACATGAATTGATTTGTCTGTAGATATTTGCATTTGACATTTTATTCTTCAAGTAGATTAATAGAATGACAGACCATAGTTTAGAGACACTGTAGACTATATCTTTAATGTTGTTTTACAATGGAAGAAAACTTGAATTTCAAATCGTGCTATCTCAATTAAAAAAAAAAAGTAGTACTTTTCATCAGTGCAGTTATTGGTGAATAAAAAATTAAAAGCATTGGTTGTAATCGAAGCGATTCCCATGCTCCATGGACACAAGGCTTGAAATGGAAATATGTGAATAATAATGGATGAAGGAAGTGGGAAGAAATTGGAAGCTTTGTTAATGTTGCAAAGCTATCAGACAAGAAGTACATCTTAGTCATTGAAGTCTAAAACATTAGAAATAGCTCCATTCATAATGATATGCAGGTTGCAGATGTTGCTATTGTGAGAGTGGCTAAGGCTCAGTATAGATAAAAGTATCTGGAATCCTGAAGTTTAAGAAACTTTGAGACCAAGGTCTCAGATGGGTCAAGCATATGGATGTTGAGCTTACCTAAGACAACCTACAGAAGAATATGGAAACAAAATGTAAGACAGATTTCAAAGTCCTTATGGGATAAGGAGAGAGTGAGATATTGATTGATGGCAATGATGAGGAAGAGTAGAGAGCAACAATGGAGCTGCGTAGGACATTAGCCTCTCAAAGACAAAGGATTTTTGTACAAGGGGGAAGGAATGTTGAGCTAGAAGTGGTATCAAAAAGGAGTGGAGCTAGAAGACTATCGATAAAATATTTGTTAAGGCTTCATTTAGTAATAACCAAACATTGTACTAGGATCTTTTCATAATGTATTATATGCTCCTTGATGCCAAAACTAGCTTATTCACCTTTATATCCCTCATAGCACTTAATAGACTTCCATGTATGTAATAGGAGATACTCAATAATTCCTTAGCAATTTTACTTGAAAGTACACATGCAAATAATTTTACATGCCCTTGACAGAAAATCAAACCCGCAACCCTTAGGTGCATAGGCTGGCACTCTAACCACTGAGAGACACAGGCCGGGGCTAAATAATAATTTTATAATATATGCAAAGTCAGTGATTAAGTATCAGTCAGTTAAGAATAAGCCAGTGAATGCTAATTGTCCCCAGTAAGAATTCTCCTTGGAAATACTAGTAGTCATCTCTATTTTTAAAATGGAAACCTGGTGATTGGAATTGAAGCTACTTTTCCCAACCATATGATCATGTGATTAAGTTCTGCCCGAAAGAAATTAGGCAAAGTTTCTTGTGAGAATTCTAGGAGGTCTACTGCCAAGAAATGGGCACAGCATTCTCTGTCCCTTCCTCCTCCCCATTGACTGGAATGTGAATGTGGTGACTGGAACGCAAGCAAGTATGCTCTGTCATGAGGAAACATAAACTGTGAGAAGCTAGACAGAAGTCACACTTGGCAGAGCTGTCACACTGCCCTGCTCTGTGCCTCTCAGGACTTTTCTTACACGATAGAGCAAAAATGGGTGCTGTTAAGCCACTGTTAATTGATTTTAATTTTATGATTCTTATAGCCAAATGTCATCCTAATTGACATCGTGGGTATCTTTGGGTTTATCCAGCTTTGCCATAATTTAAATGTAATACATTTATATTCTGGCTAATCTGTATAACTTTCATCAAGATTTTAATGGACAATTTGTTTCTATGGGGAATTATTTCCCTCTTCCTGATCTGAAAAAGTGCTGTGTGACTTATTGTTCCAATGGTTTTCACTCTTGTATTTGAGACAAACACTTTAAATCTTCTATTATCAATTAAGTATAGAGAAGTTAAAATTACAGAGTCAACTGCAAAATGCCATTCAGATTTAAGCTCTGGGGAACTATGTGAAAAGAAGAATTAACCTGGCCGGCGTGGCTCAGAAGTTGAGTGTCAGCCTGTGAACCAAGAGGTGATGATTCAGTTCCCACTCAGAGCATATGCCCAAGTTGCAGGCTTAAGGCTCATCATTGATGTTTCTCTCTCTCCCTTGTCCATCCTCTCTGAAATAAATACAAATATTTTTTTAAATATATTTTATTGATTTTTACAGAGAGGAAGGGAGAGGAATAGAGAGTTAGAAACATCGATGAGAGAGAAACATCAATCAGCCGCCTCCTGCACACCCCTTACGGGGGATGTGCCCGCAACCAAGGTACATGCCCTTAAGTGGAATCGAACCTGGGACTCTTCAGGCCAACGCTCTAGCCACTGAGCCAAACAAGTTAGAGTGATACAAATATTTTTTAAAAGAAATCAATAGAAAGGAGAAAGTGGTTTTGTTTTTTTTAAAGAAATTCCTGTGAGTATTCTACCATGATGATCAAACTTACTTCTTTGATGTTGAGTTTGCTTAAATATTTACTTTGGTTTTATAAAAACTTCCCATATTTCTATTTAACATTTATACAGATTTTTATATTCTCAAATACGTTGCACAGGGAATGTGTTAACTCTCTTGTTATGCCTATGAAGTAGGTAAATATTCTCTTACTTTCAAAAGGTCTGGAGAGTGGAGAGGTTAGACAACTTCCTTAGAGGAACTGGAGGATCACTTTATAATCAGGGCTGGGGACTGTCCATCTTGGTCATCTGTTGTTGCATAACAACCACTCCACAATTCAGCACTTAAAAACAGCAATCTCTTTATAATTCCTCATACTCTGTGGCTCGGGAATCAGACAGGGCACACTGTAGGGGTGTTTCTGGTCCAGGCCCAAGTGGCTTTTTGACTTGCATGTCTGGTGCCTCCACTAGATGGCTCAAATCCTCGGGGCCGACTGGCTCAGTACAACTGAGGTCACATGTCTGGGGCTGGAGGTCTGGATCTCAGATGAGCTAACTTCCATGAAGTCTTATCAGTGAGCTGGATTGCTTATGTGGTGACTTAACACCCACAAACCCCAAAAGCAGAAGCTGCCAGCTCTCAGCAATGCTTAGGCCTGAAGCTGGCAATGTATCCCTTCTATCACATTCTTTCAGTTTTAGCAAGGCACAGGCCCAGCCATATAAGGGATGAGGGTCACTCAAGTGTATGGATCTTAGATGTGTTGCATTAGGAGCAAGCATAAAGTTGGCAGGTAAAACTGCATTGAAATTGAAATACTGAAACATTGTTCCTTGCTAATCTAAAATACAAATTATACTGGGTATTCTATATTTTTACTGGCTGACTCTCATAATCCTAGAATCCACCAATGTAACAGATTGCCGATGAATAAAGACCGACATTCTACTTAGAATCTCGAGGGAGACCACTATGACCCCCACCTGTATGTCCTAGGTCAATGGTCGGCAAACTGTGGCTCGCGAGCCACATGCGGCTCTTTGGCCCCTTGAGTGTGGCTTCCACAAAATACCACAGCCTGGGCGAGTCTGTTCTGAAGAGGTGGTGTGTTAGAAGAAGTTTAAGTTTAAAAATTTTTAAAGAAATTTAAAATCTCAAAAGAAATTTAAATCGTTGTACTGTTGATATTTGGCTCTGTTGACTAATGAGCTTGCCGACTACTCTCCTAGGTCATGCCCTATGTGTATATTTTTAGCTACATCTTTGAGTTCAATAAAAGTGGTCAGAGTAGTCAGAAGAATTACTCGATGATATGGGGTTGGGCTACTGGGAAAAAAATATATAAAGAAACTGGAAAGATAACTTAATATAATTTTAAGAATTCTTCTGACAAAGCTGTTTATGTCCACAAGTTGTTTTTCTGGCAGCTTTTGTGTAGGCATTAAGTACCACTGCAAGACAATGGCCCTTTTTGTTGTTGTCACCTTTCATTCAAAGTGAATGATTTTGGGTAGACAGTAACAGCATCTTAACTGCATGGAGCTTGTTAAAATCTCTTTACTACCTTTGTAATGAAGAACTCAGCACCTTTGTTGCTATTATTCAGGACTCAGCATTGAATCCCGAGTTTATTTTTAATTATACTGTTAGTAACTCCTGACTTAGAAATCCTGCTTTCAAAGGTTTTCAGAGAGCATAACGCATCTGCCGGTAACTTGATCTACCCAACACTGTTTAAATCATCAGAAATCATTAGAAATCCACTCCCTTCTGCCAGGAACCTCTTCTGAATGTGATGCCACAGGTCAGATGCCTTAAAAACTATGGGAAAGCCCAGCTGGAGTGGCTCAGCAGTTGAATGTTGCCCTATGAACCAGTAGGTGACAGTTTGATTCCCAGTCAGGGCACATGCCGGGGTTACTGGCTGGATCCCCAGTGTAGGGCATGCAAGAGGCAGCTGAACAATGATTCTCTCTCATCATTGATGTTTCTATCTCTCTTGCCCTCTCCCTAAAATCAATAAAAATATATGTAAATGTTATGCAAAAAATGCATATAATTTTCTGGTATTTGCGATTAAAATACACTTCATCAATCACCTGGTATTTTTATTTAAAACACAATTTGCTACCCATTTGATTAGCACTTACTTATCTAATAGTTCTCAATCACCCACCAAACATGACTCATAGTTTATAACCACATCTTCAAACGAAAGACACAGTATTTGTAAAGAAAATAAAGAGAGCCCTAGAGCTAAGCGAAAGTCTTTTTCTAGCCCAAACTATACTCTCTACATCTCCTGCTCTTCCCACATCTTCTATCCTTCCTGTTGTAAGTGGATAAGTCTATGCTTGATATTCAAGAATACTTTAAGCGTGGCAACAGGGTCGGTGCACAGGAATGACCCAGTAGCGGCATGTGCAGTAGGATCTTCTAATAAATATGGAGCCTCCCCATAACTCAGAGGACTTGGGAGTATAAACATGCTGCTGTATAGTATTTGGTTCCAAAGAAATTTTTTCAAGTCTTTCCCAACTTGTTAAAAGCATGATCTCCCAAAGAGAGGAGTGAGGAAAATTTAAGTGGAAATGATATAAGAGGTTACAGAATTTTGTATAGCAGTGGGTTCTTGGAGATTATTTTATCTGACCTTTTAATTTTACCAATGCAGAGAATGTTGCTCAAAGAAATTCAGGGACTTGTGCAAAATCATGGCAACACAGACCAGAATGCAGTGCTTCTTTGACCAACTGTTATTCTAACTACAGCATGTGCTATGAGCACTAATAAAGTACCTAAATACTCAAATCAATGGCTTCTAAATATCCTTTGGGTTTATTGTCTACATGCTTTGTGTCTTCAAGGAAAATGTCTGAGAAACTTCTGAAATCTTTTTTCTAAAATTTTTCCATTCCTTTAAATTATTGTGTCACAGGCTCAGGTTTAAAGCTGGTGGCTATAATTAAATTTCTAACCAAGGTTGTACTTAACAATATGAACATACAATGATCTGTTACCATAATAGCGTTTCATTGTAAACATTTGCTAAATTTACTAACCTAAGTCCTATTAATGATCATTTAGGTTTTTATATATATATATATCTACCACAAGAGTAATGTGCAAATTGACTGCACCTCCACTACACCCACAAGCCATGCCCATCAGCCAATCAGGAGCAAATATGCAAATAAGCTCCAACCAAGATGGCTGCCACCACTGAGAGCAGGAGGGCGTCTTGGGTTTCCCCAGCAATGGAGGAAGCCAAGCTTTCTGCCTGCCCTTGCTGGCCTAGGCCTCCACTCAATGCTACAAAGTTTTAATTATAGAAGATACATAATCTCAACAGAAATGGCAGCAGATATGAAGCTGGAGAGAGCAGAGGTTAGGGTTGCCGGGACAATGGAGGAAGCCAAGCTTCTGCAGCCCTGGCAGGCCTAGGACTGCACTTAAGGCTACAAAGTTTCAATTATTGAAGGTAAATAAATCTGAACAGAAATGGCTGCTGTCACGGAGCAAGCAGAAGGCTTGGCTCCACTCCAGGCTACAAAGTTTCAATTGTAGAACATAAATTAATCCCAGATCCCAGGGCCTCTGCTTGGGTTGCTGGGGGGCATGGCCAGCCTGCAAACCAATACAGGCCCCTCACCCAGGTTGCCCCAAGCCCAAAAGGAACCCCCACCCTGATCCAGGACACCCTTCAGGGCAAAATAGCTGGCCCCCACCCATGCACCAGGCCTCTATCCTATCTAATAAAAGAGTAATATGCAGATTGACCATCACTCCAACACACAAGACAGCTGCCCCCACGTGGTTAAATATCCTGCCCCCATATGGACACTAGATGGCCACCACAAGATGGCGAGCAGGAGAGGGCAGTTGGGGCCAATCAAGCCTGCATGGGAGGGCAGTTAGGGGGGACAAGACTGGCAGAGGAGGAAAGTTGGAGAAAACAGGCTGGGAAGAGACCAGTTAGATATCAATCAGGCTGGCAAGGGAGTGGTTAGGGGATGATCAGGCTAGCAGGAAGAAGGGGTTAGGGGCAATCAGGAAGGCAGGCAGGAAAGTAGTTAGGAGCCAGCAGTCCTGGATTGTGAGAGGGATGTCCAACTGCCCATTTAGGGATTGGGCCTAAATGGGCAGTCAGACATCCCTCAAGTGGCCCAGATTGGAGAGGGTGCAGGCTGGGATGAGCTACAACTTGATGTCCCCTCCCCACACCGTGCACGAATTTTGTGCACCATGCCTCTAGTATATATATCTTAATATATATGTAAGTATATCAACAGATAAATTTAGACAAAGGGGTTTATTTTGATTTAATAATTATATTAACCTACTGAGCTTAATTTTTTGAAATTAATAGCTATAAGTTGTGATAATGTTATTATTAGTTGCTAACTTACCTATATGAAAAGTGAAATGTTCGATTGTCTTCATTTTTTCTTTCTGGATAGAGGACTAACATTTAAACTTATTTCCCATTTGAATTTCCAGCTCGCTTTGGTTCTAATCATTCAACTGGTAAACCAAGTTTACAAAGAGGTAGAACTGTGAATGTTCCTAACCCATGAAATATGGAAAAATGGCCATCAGTGACTGTACAAAGACATTAGTTTCAGAAGTGATTTTTGGATGGAAACTCATTCAGTTCTCAGCTCAAATTAAGTGACTTTGTTGTGACATAGCAGTTAAAATCAGTTTAAGAGCTTCCTGAAATACATTTAGAGCAAATGTACATACATCTTATTTAAAACCTGGAACAGTGACAAACTCCAGCAGACTGGGTCTCACAGGCCTTGACACTGTGGGAACATACATAGCCACAGTAGATCTGCTTCTCATTTTATAGGTTTCAATGGCTTATCTATGAATAAGATACAGCTATATGCTTAGTTGAATCTATTGGTTAAAATAAACCTTTAGATTAACTGGGGATTTCAGTTCAGTGTTCTATAATTACCTCTTTGATTAAAAATCTATTTTTTCTTGATTATAGCCATATATGCCAAGTATTTTTAAAAATGAGGACTATTATAAAAAAGGACAAGTAAGCATCTGTTGGCACTTTTTAGGAATTTAAAATTATTTCACGACAGAGTAAAAATTTTTAACAACTAGATTTCAACATTCGTTACTTCAAAGAATTAATTCATCCATTCATGTTAAATGTATTTATTTTTTTAAAGAAACAGCCTGGTTTCTTCATGTGATTTTAATTTTATTCCTTTTGTTTGACTAAAGGAAAGGAAATATCATTGGGCATTATTCTGAACTATATTCTATGCTCTCAAGGTCTGTTTTACTAAGCATATTTTATTGAACACTAGAGGCATGGTGCATGGATTCATGGCCTGTGGGGATTGGCCCACTGTACAAGTGTTACTCATCGCAGTCAGCGGAGAAGCTATGGACCCGCCCTCTGAGTGACTGCTGAATAAGGAAATTAGTCTGAGCTGATATTTTAAGGTAATGTCTTGGGTAAAGGCATGTTCTGTGTCCTGGAGGAGCCTGGCAGAGAGCTTTGCAACCCAAAGCTACTCTGTGAATGTCCTTGATGTGTGATTCTAGGTCAGTGACGCCATCAGGGATGTTCAGGGCAGCCATGCTCCAAGATCCTCAGCCATCAGGAGAACGTCCCCGGGGGATCCACAATCACCTGCCCTCTTGCCACCACCTATGCCAATTCCTGGCACTCTTTCTAGAACACACCTTAGAGGGCCTATATCAGCTGGTAGGGTCAAGCCAGAGTCTGGATTGTCTTAGTATTTGATAGGTACAGAGACGTCCTCACCCTGGGCTGCTAGTGGCTGCTCCCACTGTGGGAGCACACTGACCATCAGGGGGCATTTCCTGCGTTGAGTGTCTGCCCCCTGGTGGTCAGTGTGTATCATAGTGACTGGTCGACACCTGTCATTCTGGTCATTCCATTCGGTCTCTGGGCTTTCATATACTATCTAATAAAAGAGTAATATGCAAATTGACCATACCTCCAATCAAGCCACACCCATCAGCCAATCAGGAACAAAGTATGCAAATAAACCCCAACCAAGATGGTTACTGCCACTGAGAGCAGGAGGGAGGCTTGGGTTGCCCCAGCAATGGAGGAAGCCAAGTTTTCTGCCTGCCCTTGCAGGCCTAGGCCTCCACTCAATGCTACAAAGTTTCAATTATAAAAGATATATCCCAATAGAAATGGCGGCAGGCAGGGAGCTGGAGAGAGCAGAGGCTAGGATTTCCAGGGCAATGGAGGAAGCCAAACTTCTGCAGCCCTAGCACCTAGGCCTCCACTCTAAGCTACAAAGTTTCAAACAGAAATAGCTGTCGCCAGGGAACAAGCAGAGGCTTGGCTCCACTCTAGGCTACAAAGTTTCAATTGTAGAACATAAATTAATCCCAGATCTCAAGGTCTCAGCTTGGGTTGCTGGGGGCCATGGCCAGCCTGCAAATCACCACAGGCCCCTCACTCAGGCCGCCCCACACCCCAAGGGAACCCCCACTCTGATCTAGGACATCCTTCAGGGAAAACCAGCCGGTCCCTGCCCATGCACCAGGCATCTATCCTATCTAATAAAAGAGTAATATGCAGATTGACCATCACTCCAACAAACAAGAGGGCTGCTCCCATGTGGTCAAAGATCCTGCCCCCATGTGGACATAAGATGGCCACCACAAGATGGCCAGCAGGGGAGGGCCAGTTGTAAGAGGTTCCAGGCCTGCAAGGGAGGGCAGTTGTGGGCCATAAGGCTAGCAGGGGAGGGCAGTTGGGAAGGACCAGGCCTGCAAGGGAGGGCAGTTGGGGGTGATCAAGCCTGCAGGGGAGGGCAGTTAGGGGTGACCAGGTCAGCAGAGGAAGAAAGTTGGGGGCAAACAGGCTGGCATGGGAGCAGTCAGACATCAATTAGGCTGGCAGGGTAGTGGTTAGGGGGTGATGAGGCTGGCAGGCAGAAGTGGTTAGGGGCAATCAGGGAGGCAGGCAGGCAAGCAGTTTGGAGCCAGCAGTCTTGGATTGTGAGAAAGATGTCCCACTGCCCGTTTAGGCCCAATCCCCGTAGGATCAGGCCTAAATGGGCAGTCAGATATCCCTTGAGGGGTCCCAGATTGGAGAGGTGCAGGCTGGGCTGAGGGACAACCCTTCCACCCACCTTATACGAATTTCGTGCACCAGGTCTCTAGTATATAGATAAGCCTAAAGAGATGCTTATGTACCAAAGAAAAATTTCTGTGGTTAATGTGTTTGGAGAACTGCAGATCATATCTTGTAAATTCTCAGTATACATTAACTTTGAGTTTCTAACAATTGTCCACTGGATGCCTATGCTGCTAGGACAGGGACCATACTTTGAAGACCATTCTTTTTAGGCCACCCTGCCAGAAAGGTACTAGACTCCTAGTAGCTCCATGGAAACAGGTACCAATTAAGTGGATAAAATAAGCAATCCTGGTACAGTGCAGAGGTAGTGAATCAACACCAGAGGCTGCTGGTCTCCATGCCATACAGTTGCTATCTATAGAATCAGACCTCATTACTTCTAATATGCTGGAGGAAGGGCTGCTCTCCATTCATGCATCCCGAGTGGCAAACAGGACAGGAAGCAAGTTTCCTTTATGTCATGTGGTCATAGCCTCACGACTGGAGTCCAAGTGTCTCATAAGTCAGGGGTAGGGCACATTGTCTGCCAACTCTAAATTCTGTGGTACAAAAATAGGGTCAGAGGTCAAGTTTGTTTGTTTGTTTGTTTATCATTTATTTATTTTGCTTCGCATTTTCGGCTCCTGATCATGTCTTGTAGCCCTGGGCTAAAGTTCCTCTCTCTTGGTCTAATTTCCAGTCCTGCTAAATGATGCATCTCATGGTATTTCATTCCTGTTTTATGGAAATGCTTGGACATGTAAGTGTCCACTCAGCAACCATCTAATGGATGAGCATAATCAGATTGTACATAAAATAAAGAATATTAAGGGGCATATTACCAAAAGCTGAGGACAAGTTCCAACCCACAAGTTTATCCCTGCATTAGTAAATTAAATGGCAAAGATATTAGTCAGATGGGATGGCCCCCAGGGCAATTGCCAACCAACTGATACTGCAATCCAGGAGTCATTTGATAGTTTAGATCATAATTTGAAGATAATTGTTTTTCCAAAGGCAGGTGTCTCCCACACAGTTTAAGCATTAAGTGAATGATTTTGTTTATTTTTGGCATCTAAGATGTTATCCAAATAGAAATTAGAATTTTGTATGCTATTTTGTTGATCATGCAAACAGATATTTTCCACATGATTAATATGTCCTACAGAATATGGATTAACCCGAATTAATCATCTCCTGGATGATATAGATTTCTGGGGCTTCAGGGTTCACTATTTCCTGCCCTTTGGTGTTTATTGTGCTGACTATATTTCAGTGTTGCTCACCATAAAATTAGCAGCTATAACCTCAGCTCCTATGTGTTGCAATGGTACAGATTAGTCAAGGAGTAGGGTATAGTGTCCGGTCCTTGGATCAGAAGGGAGATGAGGAGAAAGAGTTCATTTGGCTGACTCATGGCAAGCAGGACTGTCAAAAGAGTTTTCTAAATTAAAATGCAAAGAACTGTATACAAATAAATGAGCATTTTATTATATGTTAATTTAATAAATAGGTAGAATTTTACTTTTTCTTTCTGATTTGATCTGCTATGTTTCTTTTTTATTGCCTTATTCAAAGGGCTGTAACCCTTAGTACAATAGTGAATAGAATTTGTGGAAGTGGACATTATTGCAATTATTGCATTTTACTTGATCTTAGCAGAAAATAATTCAATCTTTCACCACCAAGTTTAATGTTAGCTTTGGGTTTTTTGTTAGAAACAATTGATCAGATTGTTAATAAATTTGATAAGGGACTTACTCTAACATACTATCTATAGGGTGCCCCCAAAACATGTATGCACACGCTAACATCTGATACTTTACTTAATTTTCCCTCCTTTTCATTTTTTAAAATATATCTTATTGATTTTTTTTTACAGAGAGGAAGGGAGAGAGATAGAAAGTCAGAAACATCAATATGAGAGAAACATCAATCAACTGCCTCTTGCACACCTCTTCCTGGGGATTTTCTGGCAACCAAGGTACATGCTCTTGACCAGAATCGAACCTGGAACCTTTCAGTCTGCAGGCCAACACTCTATCCACTGACCCAAACCGATTTCAGCCCTTTTCAGTTTTAACTGATTTGAAATAATGGGTGAACCCACACTAAGCTTTGCGCAAAGAAAATTTACCCACTAGACTTTTGGGGGATACACAAAAGGTGGAGTTGACATTACAAATCCAGCAACAGTGAATGAATTGATAGCACACAAATACAGAACTAAATGAGTCTTGATGTTTGCCATTCTTTGCTTAGAGTTATTAGCAGTGGCTAGACCAGAATGATCATCAGTTTAAAAAGATGTGTTGCCAAAAATAGTATTCATTTCTGCAGATTCTTTTAAATTTCGAAAATAAACTGTATGTTTATAAACACTGACTAATAATCATTCAAAGTGTGTATACACTTTTGGGACACCTTACACACATACACACACATATATGTATATGCAGATGTATATATGTATGTATATGACATAATTGGGAAACTATTTGCAAAATAGAGACTGATCATTAGCACAAGAAAAAATGTAACAGGCAGAAACCTCACTGCATTTCTTAAGAATAATTTGATCATTCAAAAGAACAAAATACTCTTATGTAAGCAGGAAATAATAGAAATAGCCAGTCCAAGCAATAAAAAGGAAGTTTGAAATTATACTATCTGCTGTAAGAAAAAAAAATCATTACATGGGAATCCTTATCCTATCTAATAAAAGAGTAATATGCAAATTGACCGCACCTTCGCTACACCCACCAACCATGCCCACCAGCCAATCAGGAGCTGGGGTGGGGCCAAGGCGGCCTGGGCCCTGGGGGGATGGGGTCAAGGCGGCCAGTGCATGCTGGTTAGGGAGAAGGTCTGGGCCTGGGGTGCTAGCCAGGCCCAAGCTGGCTGGGGCGAAGGCCTGGGTCGGGGAGGGAGAGGGGTGGCTGGGACGGAGCCAGCCATCAGCCCCATTGCAGGGCAATGGCTGGGTACCCAAGGCCTAAAGCCTCTGCCAGAGGCTTTTGGCCTTGGGCAGACTGGGCAAGAGTGGTCAGTAGGCCATCCTTGGAGGGCTCCCAGTATGTGTAAGGGGGCAGGTTGGGCTGAGGGATCACCCACCCCCAGTGCACAAATTTTGTGCACCGGGCCCCTAGTACAAAATAAGAACATCAGAATGTTGTATCTGGCTGCTTTGAGATCTTCACTTTGTATTTGACTTTCAGCTGTTTGATAATGATGTGTCGGCACATAGGTCACTTCTGTGTATGTGACTTGTGATTTGCTGAGTTACCTGTATCTGTCATTTACTGCCAAAATTTTTAGAAAATATATTTTTATGGATTTCAGAGAGGAAGGGAGAGGGAGAGATAGAATCATTAATGATGAGAGAGAATCATTGATTGGCTGCCTCCTGCACACTCCAGGGGTCAAGCCCATAACCAGGACATGTGCCCTGACCTGAAATGGAACTGTGACTGTGGTTCATAGGTCAGTCAGTGCTCAACCACTGAGCCACACCTGCTGGACTACTGTCATAATTTTTGAATGTTCATTGTCATTATCTTTTTCTTTCCTCTTCAACTTCAAATGTGCAATGGCATTTTCTCATAGATCACATTAGGCACCATTTATGTATTTATGTTCAATATTTTCTCTTTATTGTTTACATTTATGGACTCTTTAATTTATCATCATCAATTGGCTCTTCTTAAGCCCAAATTTACTTACCTGTTTAATTTCTCATCATCAATCAGCTCTTCTTCAGCCCATCCATTGAATATTTTATTTAAGATATTTTAGTTGTTTTTAAAAATAGTTTACATTTTTTGCTGAGACTTTCAACATAATAACTCATTATGGCCATCATTATGCTTTGTATATCCTTAAACATATTTACAGTAATTGCTTTAAAATGTTTTCCAATTTAAGCAACTGGATCAACTCAGTGTCCATTTTTATGCATTGCTTTTCTTTTAACTACAAGTTAACACGTTCCTATGTCTTTGCAAGTCTAGTAATATTTTTATTGGATGTTGAACTATTTATTGTCTTGGTGTTAGAAACCAAAAAATATTACAGGGTAATTACTTGGAACAGATAGCACTTTCAGTCTTACTTTTTTAAAACGTGGGTCTTTTCTTGTTTTGTTCTTCATCTAAAGATAACCTTTTAGTCCTGTTTTAGTATGAAGTTGTGGCTTTCTGTAATTTCTATGGAAATCCTAAAGTGAATAAAACAAAAGTCAGATGCTGTATTTTATCTCATTTCCATTTGACAGGAGCTGAGATAGCTGCTCAGCTTTTTCAAATGTCCAGCTGTTGTTTTCCACTAAACTTCTTGGAGTTTTCCTTGTGCTTTCAAAGGTCAGCCAAGGACTTCAGTAGAATTTATATGCTGATTTGGGGACTCTTCCCCCCTGTGGTTCCTTCCTTTTCAGGATTTCCCCCTTCCATTTACATCTCCCCTCTTAGCCCCAGACTTGCCCCTGACACCTCAATTTGATAAAACAGCCGATTTCTGCTTGAATTATAACTGCCTGGTGCCATATGAACTGGGAAATGCCTTCACAAAAAAGTCAACTGAATGTGGATCTGACCCAATGCAATTTAATTCTTTCAAGGGTTGAATCTATCATAATTTCTGCCTGCTTTTAGTCATTTTAATGTGCCTTCAAATTGGTTTATAGATTATTTTGTTATAAAAGTCATTTGCAGGAAAGTTATCCTTGATATATAATATATAAGGAACTCTATCTTTACCACAATCTAAACTTAATTCCCTTCATGACATTTACGAGCATCTCTTCTTGGCCCTCCAACCCTGAATATCCTTTGAACTTGAGCCCAGTTTATTTTTATCCCACTCATAGTTGAGCTTTTTGCCTTGACCTCAGAAGGATTCTCATTTTATACCCAATGATAATTCACTAGGCTATCTCTTGCCCATATTACCACATATCAGTTTATTCATTTGCAAACATTTGTCACCTACTATGTACCAGCTGTGAAAAAGATTGGAGATATAGCAATGAACAAAACAACATAATTATATTGGAATAGGAGACCTATTTTATAGTAAGAAGAGAGAAAAATGCAAATGATATTAGGAATACCATTCCTAATGATATTAGAAATACCATTACTAATATTTTCATATTTTTATTTTTCATATTTCTATTTTTTTTACTGCTACCACTTGATAAATATAACATAATGAATAATAATTAACAATAATAGCATTCCAGTCCCATCTTTATGTTTCTCCAAAGGTATTCTACTTTATCAGTAGCATTCAATACATCAAACAGTTGCTTCTGTGGCATTTGTTTATTAAAGTTGGTTTTTTTTTTTAATAATATAGTTTTCTTCCACAGAAATTTTATTCAGATGATTTCTAGGAAAGTTATATCATATTTTATATTTTTCAATCCATACATGAATATTCATTAAATAGAATTCCCATGCTTCACTCTATATTTTTATTTATTATTTTTTAAATGTATTTTTATTGATTTCAGAGAGGAAGGGAAAGGAAGAAAGAGGTAGAAACATCAGTGATGACAGAGAATCATTGATTGGCTGCCTCCTGCACACCCCCTAGGATCGAGCCTGCAGTCCAGGCATGTGCCCTTGACCAGAATCAAACCTGAGACCCTTCAGTCTGCAGACCAGCACTCTATCCATTTAGCCATACTGGCTAGGGCTACGCTATATTTTTAAGGTATTTTTTATTGATTTCAGAGAGGAGAGAGAAACATCCGTGATGAGAGAGAATCATTGACCTGCTGCCTTCTCCATGCCCCATACTGGGGATCCAGCCCACAATCCGGTCATGTACCCTGATTGGAATTGAACTGTGACCAAGGCTCAACCACTGAACCACGCCAGCTTGGTATATATTTTTTATTATAGGAAAAAAAAGACACACACATACAAAACTCTACAAACACTCTGCCTTTTAGGAAAACAAACGAGATGGGTTTGCTCTATGTGTACAATGAAGCAAAGTGGAATTTACGAGCAAGCAGAAACCACTTTGTCCAAAGTTACCAGCACTGGTGCATGAGATGGGTCACGAAGCAGTTCCAAAAGAATGTCATGGGGAAATGCTCTCTGGCTTTGGGAGAGATTGTGCGTTTGAATGTGTGTGTGATATATGAGCAGATTTTCTAGCATCTCAGCTTTCTTTGTGCTTCCTGTTGAAAGTTAGTATTGATAGACACATGAAACCTAAAAGATCAAAATTAATGTTACATAGCAATAGGAATATGGGGTCTTCTGAACTTTAAAATTACAACTTCATAAAATATTAAAGCATGAGTAGAAACCAGTGTTTACAATATTGATTTTCAAACTGTGATCAGTGGGTCTCTAGCATTCTCTAAGAGTTGTCGCAAAGGCTAGTAGATTTGTGTGCAAGGTCAAGAGTCGGTGGGGGTAGGAGGTAGGCAGCGAGACTCAAAAGGGTGTTTAATGGACTATATTTTCTGTCCATCCAATTGGGCACAAATCCCATTCCCATACACACATTTCATGCACCAGTTTTAATTTTATCAGTTTTATATAGTGGCATTCCATAAGAGATTACTTTTGAGAAAAACTTGCTTCTGTTAAGAAAATATTTTAATGCCAATGATTTAGTTCAACTCTGTCATTTAGCAGGCAGAAATATTCAGCATCACAGAAGATGTGACATTCCCGGGATTATGCTGCTACTTAATGGTCATACTACACCTTCTAACACTGAAGCAAAGCTTACTTACACAGACTCCAACCAAATCACAAGAACATTCTGGAGTACAACAAATAGACCTCTGTGTATATAGGAAAGCTAAAGGGGAGCTGAAGATGTTTAAGAGCCATGTGCTGCTGGCAGTGTCAGAAATTGCTGTTGTTACCTGTTCAACTTCCACTAAATACTCACTTCATTGGGTCTAATTCATCTACCTATTCTAAAAACGATTAAAGATTAATTGTCTCCTATCTAATAAAAGAGTAATATGCAAATTGACCATACTTCTGCTATACCACAAGCTATGCCCACAAGCCATGCCTACCAGCCAATCAGGAGCAGATATGCAAAACCAACCAAGATGGCTGCTGACCACAGAGAACCGGAGGGAGGGTTGGGTTTCCCTGGCACTGGAGGAAGCTAAACTTTTCGCCTGCCCTTGCTGGCCTAGGCCTCCACTCAATGCTACAGTTTCAATGATAGAAGATAATGATGGCAGCCATGGAGCTGGAGAAAGCAAGAAGCTTGAGTTGCACCCAGAGATGGAGGAAGCCAAGCTTTCCACCTGCCCTGGCTGGCCCAGGCCTCCACTTAAGGCTACAAAGTTTCAATTATAGAAGGTAAATAAATTCCAACAGAAATGGCTGCCACCACGGAGCAAGCAGAAGGCTTGGCTCCATTCCAGGCTACAAAGTTTCAATTGTAGAAGATAAGTAAATCCCAGATACCAGGCCCTCCACTTGGGGCACTGGGGGGCTTGGCCAGCCTGAAAACCACCATAGGCCCCTTGCCCACCCCCATCCCCCAAGGGCACTCACACCCTGATCTGGGACACACTTCAGGGCAAACCAGCCGGCCCCCACCCATGCACCAGGCTTCTAGCCTATCTAATAAAAGAGTAACATGCATATTCACCATCACTCCAACACACAAGATGACTGCCCTCATGTGGACACAAGATGGCCACCACAAGATGGCCAGCAGGGGAGGGCAGTTGGGAGAGACCAAGCCTGCAATGGAGGGAAGTTGTAGAGAGCAGTTGAGGGTGACCAGGCCAGCAGGGGAGGGCAGTTGGGGGCAATTAATCCTGCAAGGGAAGGCAGTTAAGGGTGACCAGGCCAGCAGAGGAGGGAAGTTGGGGGTGACCAGACCTGCAGGGAAAGTCAGTTGCAGGGGACCCAAGCCTGCAGAAGAGAGCAGTTAGGGACAAACAGGCTGGCAGGGGAACAATTATGCATCAATCAGGCTGGCAGAGGAGTGGTTAGGGGTGATCAGGCTGGGAGGCAGAAGTGGTTAGGGGCAATCAGGAAGGCAGGCAGGCAGGTGAACAGTTGGGAGCCAGCAGTCCTAGATTGTGAAATGAATATCCAACTGCCCCTTCAACAAGCCGTTGAACATCCCTCGAGGGGTTCCAGATTGGAGAGGGTGCAGGCTGGGCTGAGGGACACCCCCCCATGCATACAAATTTCATACACCAGGCCTCTAGTGTGTGTGTGTGCGTGTGTGTGTGTGTGTGTGTGTGTGTGTGTAGTGCACACATTGAGGACATGTGATAGAATAAAATTGTCATAGTCTCTATTCTTATAGCTCTTACATTTTATTAATGAACTAGAGGCCAGATGCACAAAATTCAGCCCCTGCCTGCTGCCACCATGGCAGGGGGCCTCTGCCACCTCTGCCGCCTCTGCTGCAGCCCCCACCCACTGTGGCTTTGTGCAGAAGGAAGGACATCTGGTCTAATTAGCATATTATGCTTTTATTATTATAGATTGATAAATAAAAATAAATGTATATGTCCTTTAGGGCATAAAAATTTTGTATTGTAACTTGAACAATAATACAAAAATAGCTACTATTTATTGAAATCTAGGAGCTCTGTCAATATACATATATATCTTACCATTCTACAAGATAATTATTATTATTCCCATTTTACAGGTGAAGACAGTGCACATGGAAGTTTAAAAATGTGTCCAAGTTCATTATATCCAGGAGCAAAATTCAAGTTTTCCCAGTTCTAAACTCTCAGGTGGGTGTAAGACATTTTCCATTTAAGAATCCCTAATAAAAATGCTATATAAGGGGCCCTAGCTAGTTTGGCTCAATGGATAGGGTGTTGGCCTGCAGACCAAAGCATCTTGGGTTCAATTCCAGTCAAGGGCACGTACCTAGGTTGTAGGTTCCAACCTGGCCCAGGCTCTGGTCAGGGCTCTGCAGGAGGCAACCAGTCGATGTGTTGCTTTCACATCCATGTGTCTCTTTGTCTCTTCCTCTCTCTTCTACTTTCCCTAAAAGATCAATGGAAAAATATCCTCAGGTTGGGTTTAACAAAGAGGGGGCGGGGTGGAGAGAGAGAGAGACAGAGACAGAGACAGAGAAATTCTATATAAGGAATACATTTTGTGGGAAAAAAAACTACCATATGAATGTTAGAAATATATATTTTACCTAATATATTTCTACCAACAAATTATGCCTTGAAAAGCAAAGTTCTGATTAATAATTAAATGTCTCTCCACTAGGTCAAAATGTGTAATATATGTAAATCTATAGTGAACCAGGCCCTTAACTTCAACTTTTTGAAATTAAATATTAATACAAAAGCTTTGCTCTACAAGTGCACTTTATCCTCTGGGGGTGCTGAACACATTTGCCAGCTGTGGCTAAGCCATGGCCGTTGGAACACACTGGCGCTGCTACTTCCCTTTGGCGTCCATTCTGGGTGGTCAGTGTTCTTAACAGGAAACAATTATGGATGGATTAAACATACATATATCCCAGGCATGTAAAATCACTTCTATTTATGTACGGGCAAAGACTCTAGTAAGCAACTAGGAAGAAGAAAAAAAACATATTTTAAGGTCTAATGAGAAGATTTTTTAGATGCCGTTTTATTAACCGTGATCTGAGATCAGCTTAATCTAAAGTTAAGGTTATGATTTCACTAATCTAGCCTTTACTTTTTTTACATTTTGTTTTCATAAAGAAAAATTATGGAATTGTAATTATTTCCATAATTCATATTTTATTCATTTATATAAATTGATATCTTCTTGTTTTGTATCTGTGACTTGCTGAGTATTAATCACATCTGGTTCAGTGATAAGTGACTGGCTATCCTCTTTTTCTTGACCTTAAAAATGTCAATTAAATTCAACATATGTGGTGCTGACAGTGCCAATTACTTTTAAATGGCGTCTATATAAATGGCTCTGACCAAGTTCATGTATGTGCAGGCAATAACAGCAGTGTAAGATGCCATAAACTATATTTTGCAGATGGAGTTCAGATATGCTAAAAAAAGAGGAGGGGAGAAATAAACTATTGTTTGCCACTACACATTTTTAGTATGTTTATACAGGATTTAAAGTGGTGTTTGCTGGGTCATTTTAATAAAGTGGCTTCCTATAATTAAATATTTTACCTATTTGAACATACAAGCACTGGTAAGAGGCACCATTTTATTTTGTGTCATTTTGCAACTAAAAAACACAGGAAAAATTATTAAGTGTGTGCTTGTGGCATTGGTTAATAGAATTATGTATCTAATAAAGTTCTAGACTGTGGGCCTTAAAACTTACTTCTTAATCCAAATATGTGTGTTTGAACAGCTGATGAATTTTGATAATTCAAATTCTGATTCAGTAATTCTGAGATAAGGCCCAAGATTCTGCCTTGCTAGTAAGTCCTCAGGTTTCATCCTCTCTGCTGATCTGCACTCCTCACCATGTGTAAGGACCAAAGCAGTTCTTAGAACATTTACTTTTCTCACTGGACTGGAAATCTCTCCTCTCCTTCACACTTTTGACTTTTCTAGTCAAATTCCCCCTCCCCCCCAAAAAAAGACATGCTGTTGCCCTAACCCCTGGTACCTGTGAATGGGCTCGTATATGGAAATAGGGGTCCTTGCAGATGTTATTAAGGCAAAATGAGGGTATTATGTTGCACCCTGAGCCGTATGATTTGTGCCCTTACAAGATGAGGGAAATATGGACACAGAAACTCATGAGGGGTTACAGGGAGAATTCACAGGGGAATGCCATGTGAAGATGGATGCAGAGATGAGTGATGCATTTACACACCCAGCAATGCCAAGGACTGTTGGGGGGACCCAGAAGCTGGGAGAGAGGCTTGGGACAGAGTCTCTTCCAGAGCTTTTAGAGGAAACCAACCCTGCTGACATCTTGATTATGGATTTCTAGCTTCCAGAACTGTGAGAAAATGCATTTCTATGGTTTTATACCCTCTAATTCTGAAATACTCAGTTACCAGGGCTCTAGGAAACTAATAGAGTCATTCCACTGCAGGGAATTGGTCCCGGGTTCCCTGCCGATACCCAAATCCTAAGGATGCTGAAATCCCCTCTATAAAGGCTGAGCAAAATATATACAGTCGGCCGTCCACATTAATGGGTTCCCAACTGTGCATCAAAATTACTGTTTTCAATCTGCAGTGTGTTTAATCTGATGCAGAACACACAGATAATGGAGGGCCTACGGTACACAGTTATATGCTTTAATGTCTAGTTGCTATGGTTTTTCGCATAACACTTCCCCATCAGAGAATAAAAGTGAAAAAAATATCTTTCTTTTCTTTGCAAACAGTAAAGAGATTAAAAATAATTTGTTTCTTCTCAGCACCCCCTCCAAAAGTTTTATCATCAGTGAATCATTGATTCCCTAAGATGTCAAGAATGTTTAACTTCCTTGTGAACATCAAGCATGAGAAGTCTTTGATTGTTTTTATTTCTTCTGACATGCAATTTGCTTAGTGCATTTTCTACCTGATTACCCGCTTTGCGTGGAAGATATAAAAAACGACCTAAAACTGCCCAGGGGCTCCAGAACTGCTGATGCAGTTATGCTTCTGAGAAACAGGGCCCTTGGACTAATTTTTCTCAGATTCCCAAGTGATGAAACTACTGAGTAGAATTCTTTCCTTTTTTGGAAATGAGTCACAATGGATGTCAACTTCCTGAACCTCTTTATTCCTATTCTATGCTGCTCTTTCCTGGGGCTCTTCACTGGATATAGCTAGACAATGCAGGGTGAGGTCATTTCCCTCTGTCAATTGTATGAGAGAAAATGATTGTCTGCTTCTTCTTCTTCTTCTTTTTTTTCCTTAGAGAAAGGAGGCTTTTGGTGGAATTAAATAAGGAACCCGAGGTTAGCATTTAAAATATTTTCCCTTTGTTATGCAAAGAACAGTGCAGGATGGGGAGATGATAACACAATTTCATAACTTAAATACAGATGAGTAATTGCAGCATTGCAACTAATATTTGGTGTTCTTGTTGTTTTGGTAAAGTGTCCATCTATCCCTACTGGTAACTTTATCCGATTAAACATGTTAGCACTGGTAAGGAACATCATTTTGTTTCAGGTGTCACTTTGCAGCAAGAAAAAAAAGAACAAAGGAAAAGTCATGAATGGTTTGCCCAGGGGAATAGAGGATGCCAAGAAAGAACAAGAAACTAAGTTAATTTCTGGAGAATGGGTTCTATTGCTCTTTAATCAATATATTTAACTCGAAGAATTTCCTCCTGGACTTTCCTGCAAGGAATAGTGGTATAGAATTCTGTGTTGTGGACTCCATGCTGTATCCTTTCAGGATGGAGACACTCATTCCCCAGGTGATGGGAAAACATGGCTTGCTGAGGGACCTCAGCTGCATCCCTTTGGTGGAATCCATGGCCACATCCCATCTGGGGATGGTTGGAGAGGCAGCCTGTATCCAGTGACTATTTGATGCAGAGTATCAAGGCCAAACTCTTTGCCTCCAGGTAAAACAACTCTCAAGTCCATCCCAGCTTCACAGCTCCCAGGGGATTGGCCAAGGCCTTTGCTATGATTACATCATAGTTCAATATTGCTGAGAGTGAATACTGATCGTGAAGGCTACTGACACTAGATCTAGTGTATATGTTAAGTAAAATAACGATCCCCCAAAGATATTCAAGATCTAATTCCTGGGACCTGTGAAAATGTTACCTTACATGTCAGAAATGACTTTGGAGATGTGATTAAGTTTAGGATCTCAAGATGGGGAAATTACACTGGATTGTCCAGATGGGCCCTACGTAACCTCAAGAGACTTTAAAGCTGGAGAAAGGAGCCTGGCCAGTGTGGCCCAGATGGTTGAGCATCATCCTATTACCAAGAGGTCGCTGGATTCCTGGTCAGGGCACATGCCCAGGTTACAGACTTGATCCCCAGTAGGGGGCATGCAGCTGGCAGCTGATCAATGTTACTCTCTCATCGATGTTTCTCTCTCTCTCACTCTCTCTCCCTCTCCCTAAGAAATCAATAAAAAACATTTTAAAAAACTGGAAAAAGGAGACAAAAAAAGTAGAGAAAGACATGTGACAATGGAAAACAAGGTCAGAATGATATGATATGAGAAGGATTCAGCCCACTGCTTCTGGCTTTGAAGATAAAGAAAGGACCACTGCCAAGGAATGCTGGTAGCCTCTGGAAATTGTTGGCTCAGGGAAAGGAATTCTTCCCGAGAGATTCCAGAAAGAAATGAAGCTCTGTTGACACTTTCAGCATAGGACTTGTAACCTAAAGAACTGTAAGACAGTAAGTAGGTGTTGCTTTCAGCCACCAAGTTTGTAGTATTTTGTTACAGCAGCAATAGAAAATTAAATACAATAACCCTCCTACAAAGGTGTGTCTGTGGTTCCCTGTCTTTGGTCACATAAGAATTGGAGGCAAAGAAATGTGGAATTGGAGAAGTCTGGAGCCAGCTTGCTCCCTGCAGGCGCAAGATCAACCATCCCACATAGGAAAAATAAAGAAAGAAAAGTAAATACAGTAAATTTCCTGTGCATGTTCAATGGTGCAAACTGTCTAGTGAAATCGGTGTCATCATTTTATGACAATTAACACAGGATACTATGGTCAGGCTGAGGTACTAAACTTGGTCTCGCAGTTTTTCATTGCCTGCCCAATTCTGGTTGGTGATCACATTCCATTCTCACCCCTTCATGCTTATTGGTGATTGACAGCAAGCTGGACCACAACTGGATGTGTCTTGATGCATAGCCACAGGGTCAGTACACTGTAGTTTCAGGATGACAATGTCAGGTGGCTGCATAGGATAATCCTTGTAGTTCTTTGGATCTAGCTCCAAATCCCAGCATCCTAATTTACTAGCTGTATGGCCAAATCAATCGCCCAACGTCTCTGAGCCTCCTTTCCTCATCTATCCAGTTAGGGTAATACATAACTTACAGAGTTGTTATGAATATTCAATTACATCATGTTCTTACACAGTGTCTGGCATGGAGCAGGCCCTTAATAAACATATGCTATTTTTATTATTGCAACATAGTTCAACCTTTCATTCTCTCAACATATATTTTGTGATCCCCTACTGTATGCTAAGAAGTGCTTTCCCAAGGTATTTAATCATCACACAAAGATAGAACTGAAATAGATTTTTCAGGATTAGAGAAATGCAGATTACATACACAATACCTATTACTGTATCCAGTAATATATGTGATGGCTAATAAATGAATTAATTTATTGACAAATGGTTTTGATCATTATAGTTCAATGTGGACTGATTTCATGTTATTTATTAGCAGCCATGTGAAAATAGCTTAGCCAGCCCAAAACACATAAACTACACACAAAGAATCTGAAGAATACAAATTTTTTCCCTAGAGTCCTTGAAAAAAATGTGATTTAGTAAACTTCATCTAAAATGGAGGGGAAAACTTCAGAGCATTTGAGGTTACGACCGAATATGTATTTTTACCCTTAGGTTATTTGACTAGAACAGCATATGCACATTCAGTATTTCATTAAAAAGCACATTCCTGCCCAGAGACATAACAGATACATTTGCAGTGAAAGAATTTTATTTATTTTCCTATTGCCTACTCTGCCAGAACCACATGGAAAAAGACCAAAGGGTTTATTACATTTATAAATCCATTCACCTAGCTTTGAAAGACTTTTCTCTAAATACCCATTAAAGTGATTTTATTACCTTTAGTTCTTGTTGAAATGTTTAGACTTAAAGTCATCAAAGGAATAATTAGCAAAATGTAAGACAAGAGTATAACTATCTAGACTCAATAAATCAAATGCAAACAAATTCCTTCTATGAATCAAATATAAAAACTATTTTGTGAAACCTAAAGGATCATTATAGGGATGAATAAGTATAGTGTTTGAGTATAAATAAACCTTTATGCATTTCTTTCTTTCTTTTACAAAGAGAAAGTCTAGTGAAATCAAACACATGAGAGGAGAGAAAGAATAATAGGAAATGCTTGCTGTAACGGGCTTGTATTATGATGGTTAAAGTCTCTCAGTGGAGAATGATGTCATCAATGGATCTAGACATGGCTAAAATAATTCTTTCAGTATTTTAGTGGATTCCAAAACCAATTCGACAGTCTTATACCATTAAGGCTAATATGAAATTATTTATGAAATTACTAAGAGAGCTAAAGGAGCCTTCAAAATAGGTTAGTAGAAACTTCTCATTTTATAGAAAAGGAAATTAAGGTCTGAAGAGATGTACTACAATCCAAGTTATGAGTCAACGCAAATCAGATTTAGTTTTGAATTTTGTTTTTGACCCCTAGTGTGTTATTCAGTTTTATCACCACCTCACTTAACAGGTTTACTTTGAAATGATTTTTGATTATTTTCCAAGATCCAGTCTACATTCAAATGAGATTTGCTTTTAAAGTTTTTCCAGAAATGTGCCCCAAGGCTTTGAAAATAATTCTAAGTAAGAGCAACAGAGTGTCTCCAAGGCAAATTAGTATTGTCTAGAGCAGCACTGTCCAATAAAAATATTTTCTAATACATTGGAAAAAAAGTAAAAGGAACAGATGAATAAATTTTAGTAATATTTAACTCTACATATCAAACATATAATTATTTCAACATGTAATAACTGTTAGCATTAGTAATTACATATTTCATATCTTTAATGCTTAGCCTTCAAAATCAGTGTGAATTTCACATTTACAGCACATCTCAGTTTGAACTTGACATAGTATTTCAAGTGCTCTCAATAGCCAATTGTGGGATGTGGCTAACATTGGACAATATTAATCTAGAGTGACAATCATTGAAATTAAACTTCTCGAGTTTAATTATAAGCATGAATAATTGTTGAATAAATATTCAATTGGGGATACCCTGAATATTAGAAACTATTCTGTTATATTTTGGAACTCATGTCACATGGATCCTTTATGTCTTTTCTCTTCTACCCCCCCCTTTTAAATTTACCTCTTTGCCCATTGTGCTGTGTTCTGATAGATTTCCTATAACTGCCCTTCTAATTCATTGGCTTGATTTTCCATCGCGTCTTATCAGTTTTTCAATGTTTCCATTATACATTTAAATTTGATAATTTTGTTTGTCATTGGAGGCACTATTTCTTAATCTCAGATTATTATCCCTGATAGATTTATTTTACCTTTAAGTCTCCCTGATACCACAGGTTGTATATTATTAATTTTC
Organism: Antrozous pallidus; assembly: GCA_027563665.1. Taxonomy (NCBI): domain Eukaryota; kingdom Metazoa; phylum Chordata; class Mammalia; order Chiroptera; family Vespertilionidae; genus Antrozous; species Antrozous pallidus. The sequence goes on along the minus strand of CM050521.1, from coordinate 71,394,123 downwards.
TCCATTCTTTGGATGTATGCCATTTAATTACTCAGAGTAAGGTTCCCTTTTTTTGTTCTATGTAAATTTGTATAAGTAGTATGTTGGTAATTTATTTCAAAGTACAGAGACAAAAAGTGTTGGGTTAATTAACTTAGTTCACACCTGAGGCACATGTTTGAAGTCACTAAGTACATGGCTTTACTAGTAAGGGGGTTAAAATAACATAATTGAATGTACATCAGAAGGAACAGCACCTTATAAGTTGTTGGAAATTAGTTTGGTGAATTTTAGTGACACTCAAGACATGTAGTTCACAAGGCAGCACATTTCCAGTGAACAATATGTAATTTATCTAGTTCCGCCCAGATGCTGAAACCTTTGGAGTAACACATCATATCCGAAGTCTACGTGACCCAGAGTCTGTGTAACAAAGAGGACTATGCCGCCAAACTCAACTATAAACTAGGCCGATTCTACTGTCAGATGTGTTTGTATTCAACTTTGAGTGGATTTCTCAGGCAAGATCCTCTTTGGTGTATCTGAAGACAGAGAATGTATTCACCCCCAAGTTTGCAAGAGCATGAATGACTGTGTTTGTATCTTCCTATTAATAAATGTGGTTCATGTGGTGGCAGATTTGATCTAAACTTACTTTTCACTTTCACAGATTGCCTGACAACCCGACGCTATAAAGTACCCACACAAAGCAGATCTCCAGCGGCTGCCAATAGTTGAACCGCCAATTGGATTAGGTCAGTTTAACATGACAGGTTCAATGTCTTTTCTCCAGTCATTTCTAAATCCTCACAAAGAACAGTCTGCAATTCTGTTATTGTCATGTAAGTAACTGTTAGATGTTACCTGGCTCTCTGTTAAAGAATAGGTCTTAGGAAAATTTGTTCTTTCTCAAGTTTTGGTGGTTTGTTTTGCTTGTGAGTCATAGAGAGGGAGGACCTAGTTTGAACGGTTGAGAAGTAAGAGAAATATTTGTGATGGCTGCATGAAGAACCTCATCGTCTCTGGCTGGTGTACCTGCTTAGTTTCCAGGTAATGTCTCTGAGGCAGATGGGCATGCCTCTTCCAGGACGGGGCAATCCCCACAATCAGGCAGGGTCCAGATTGTCTGACTCCATGGCATCCTACAATAATTGCTCACCGTTTCTGTCTCTAACTATTTTCTTCCACCTGTCTCTGAGTCATCTCCCATGTAGTCATGGCTGCTTGGACTTCTAAGAAATTATGGGCTAGAGAGAGACAAGTAGGTTTGAAGACTCTTAAGGGTATTCACTGACCACATGGTAATTTCCATTCCATGAAGAAAAGGCAAGAAAAGATTTTTTTAAATATATTTTATTGATTTTTTACAGAGCACAAGGGAGAGGGATAGAAAGTCAGAAACATCGATGAGAGAGAGACATCAATCAGCTGCCTCTTGCACACCCCCTACTGGGGATGTGCCCGCAGCCAAGGTACATGCCCTTGCCGGAATCGAACCCGGGACCCTTCAGTCCACAGTCCGACGCTCTATCCACTGAGCCAAACCGGTTTCAGCAAGAAAAGATTTTTTAAGCATTGATATTGCAACATATTCTCCAGTGTCATTTCAGTGTTGTTCTTCCTATCACACTACAATCCAAACGAATTCCCCTTTAAAAGGGGGTCAAAGCTGTACAATTCTTTTGCTATCTTGCCCTTCTGTAGTTTCTATTATTGGCTTATACATACAGCATTATATTTGAGATGGCTCAGGATTATAGCAATTCAACAGATCCCAGGGGATGGGTTCCTGCAGAGAGTTATAAATAAAACACAGAGGAGCATTGATTAGACCATCAAACCGCAGAAGGAAGATAGGGGAGGATGGGGGTAAGGGGTAGAGATCAACCAAAGGACTTGTATGCATGCATATAAGCATAACCAATGGACACAGACACCAGGGGGTCAGGGCATGGTGGGGGTTGAGAGGGTAAGGGTGGGTATCTTAATCAGCAAAGAAAAAAATAAAAATAAAATATCTGTACCTCTACTCCTGCTACCTTCTGAGGTCTAGCTGAGATAGCAAAAACATTCTAAACTGTTTACTAGTGTCCGATAAAGAAAAGCCATTGTACCATTCACAGCAAATATTCATCTTAAAAACATAATGAAAGATTAAATCAGTCCTTCTTTTCGAAAAAGGTGTATAATTTGTATTTAATTTACATTCTAGATTTACTAATCCATACCAATGATATTTTAATAGTGAGCATCCTTATTATTAATTTTATATTCATAATTTTGGGCCTTCAAAGATTTAATTAATGGCCTTCTAAATTTTAAAATATGATATAATTCTTTCATTTCATATAATCAGTGACTGAGGATATAGGAAGAGGGAAAGTTCAATGTTAAATGGAATTAAACTCCCAACTTGAAAACCACACATCAATTCCAACTTCAAATTTTTTTCATCAATTCCAACTTTAAATATTTGTTGTATGTTGATTTTACTTCTTCCTTTCTCTGCCCTGAAAGAAAAGCTGGACATGTTTTAATATTATGAAGCCTATGATTCACTCTTTCAACTGACTTTCAGAAAATGCCTGCATAGCCTCACTGTATGCACAACATAGAGTATTCTTTCAAGACATTGCTCTTTTGAAAGGCATGCATTTAATAATATATAAACTGATCATGTGCACAATGACTGGACTCAACTCAGAAAGGAAACTGATTTCATCTTCTCATGTCTATAATTTCATTTGTAAAAGGCTTGAAATGTGTACTCCCGATGCATGAAAACCAGCTTGACACCTAATCTTTTATTTACTCAACACAGCGTTTCCTATTTTGGATCTTTAGAATCTAATAGGATCAACTGCTTTCCCACGTCATGATCTTGTAATGAGGCTGCTGCATAATCAGAGGAGTAATTGATTGAACAGCACTGCAAGTCTCTGAAAGTATGCAAAAAATATCCTGGAACCACAAATCCTACATGACTCCAAAAATAATACTTTATGTTCTAAAAACAACAACAAAAAACCATGATGCTATTTTTTTTTTGCTTTGAATATTTAAAGTGTCATTTTTAAGGCCCAATGACAGATGAAATGTTTGAAAACTATTTGGGAGGATTGTAGCACCAGAAGCAAAAGTTTGTAGTTCAGGTAGAATGAACATGGATGTCAAAAAAGGCATGTGGCAGGAGGAAAATTCTGCAGCCTGATAGTTCTCACTTCCAATTACAGCTGCAGATACAATATTTAAAAGCTGCAATGACAGCCAAGCACTGTCCTCAGCTGACAGTGTTTCTTGTGTTGCTTTGTCTTTTAGAAAATGTGTGCTTCCAGCAGCTATGTACTGTGCATTTTTGCATATGGATTTCCCCTTATCTGTTATAAGCTAATTTCTCGTAGAGTCTTTTTCGTACAAGACAGGACTCTGAATATTCAAAATCAAGCATCTAGCCATTTCATTTTAATAATTTCAAAGCAAGCTTGAAATGTGGAAACTATTGCTAAAACTAGCTGAAGAGTAATGAATCTTAATAGAGTTAAAAATCATGTGGAAATAGGTCAATAAATCTCATTAGTATTTCTAACATAGCAAACCAAAGGAATATTCATTAAGATAACATTCAGCACAAGATGAACAGACATTTTCCCTTTCATCTAAGTATGTATTTGCTCTGGAACTGTAGGCATATACAGTATATGAACTTATTTTGTTTGCAGCTATATATGCCTTAAACCCAGTGACCAGTAAGCTCCCCTGAAATGTTTTTTAGCTTTAATTTTAGGTCAAAGGGACAAGTATAAGTAAAAAGAAACAAATTTGCATAAACATTATTTAATAAAATAATTACATGCTTTTAGAGGTGGATTGAAAGTTTAACTATGTATTTCTTGCATTTCCTTCATCCACACATATGAAGTGTTAAGCCATGAGAGTGACTGTAAAACTATAGCATAGTGACACTGTGAAGTCCTTAATTAAGAAATATTATGTTTAACATTCCTTTTTCTTATAATAATAAGAAAGCAATATCTGATAGATAATGTTAATCACAAGGTTTGAAACCAAAGGGTGGTATATAATTAATCAGCAAAGTTAAACTAAGCATTCCACTTGATTGAAGTTTAAAATAGTGCTGAACTTTGAGACTTATTACCATCAAGGCTTTTTAAAATATATATATTTTTTATTTGTTTCAGAGAGGATGTGAGAAGGAAAGAGAGATAGAAATATCAATGATGAGAGAGTATCATTGATTGGCTATCTCCTCCACACTCCATATTGGGAATTGAGCTCACAATCCAGGCATCTGCGCTGACGAAGAATCCAACTATAACTTCCTGGTTCATAGGGCAACACTCAAACCCTTAGCATTGCCAGTTGGGCAAGGCTTATTATTTTTAATTGCAAAAGGTAACTACATGTTTGAAAACGTGAAAAAAATTTTAACTAAAATCACATGAAAGGTAAACACATGGGCTCATAGCTGATGGATAACAATAAAATACTTTTATGTTAACCTTTTCTATTTTATCTAGATCATCTATTTGAGAAAAAAGCTTTTGAAAAGCTATAAAATAAGGAATAAAGGATGCCTTTCTAAAGGTACCTTACTAAAGATTTAGAAATGTGGTCCTGAGGCTTAGAAATAATTTAGTTAGGAGGAGATCATATAGTGGTTAAACCATACTACTACTGCAAATTATATCCAGGATTTTACAGAGGGATTCTATTTAAGTCCTTAAATACTGCATTGTAAAGCTTGGAGTATGATGCTATCAAAGAGATTATACTATTAAAATGATTGGATGAAATCCTTTCACTAGTAGAAAGAGATTACATTGATGTTTTAAAGGATAGTCAAATTATTAAATATTACTAACTAGAGGCTGTGCATGAAATTCATGCATGGGTAGGGTCCCTTGACCTAGCTGGCGATCAGGGCCAATTAGGGCCTTCCTTCCCCCAGCTGCCAGCTGGGGCCTTTCTTTGTTCCATGCCACCCCTTGTTGTTCAGTATACGTCATAGCAAGCGGTTGAACTCCCAGTTGGTCGAACCCCCAATGGGATAATTTGCATATTGGCCTTTTATTATATGGAATGTCAACAGTAAATAGAGTAAGTAAATGAATATATTTATCTGTAAAATTGGAAAAATGTTTTGTTTTAAATTTTCAAGTTATGGAATTTAGACACACACAAAATACATACTCAATTACATATATCCTCTTATTAACTTATTCATAGGGTCCAGTTAAATGATGTCTGAAAATTAGCACTATTCTTGTGGCAATAACTCAGCAATTCAGATTTTTAATTCTAACACAGGATCATTTCCAGAGAAATGGAATAATTTTATTAAAACTCCTTGCAGTTCCAGTGTTTGGTAAGCCACTAAGAGAGAATTTGGGCCCTTTAATGATTTAGCTTGAAAATAAATCCAAACATTTTTTATTTATTTATTTATTTTATTTTTTTAAATATATTTTATTGATTTTTTACAGAGCGGAAGGGAGAGGGATAGAAAGTCAGAAACATCGATGAGAGAGAGACATCGATCAGCTGCCTCTTGCACACCCCCTACGGGGGGTGTGCCCGCAGCCAAGGTACATGCCCTTGCCGGAATCGAACCCGGGACCCCGCAGTCCGCAGTCCGACGCTCTATCCACTGAGCCAAACCGGTCTCGGCAATCCAAACATTTTTTAAAAACTAAATCATTTTATACCAGAAACCATTCTAAACAAATTGTGGCCTTTATAACTAAGACTCCTTACATCAGTGAAAATAAGCAAAGTACAAGAAATATACTTGAAAATTAGGACCTTATAGAGAGAACAAAGCTGTATTTACTCTAATGCAGTAGCTTATCAAACAAATCAATATGTGATACATGAAAGCATTTTTGTAGTAAAATTTTCAAATAATACAAAGCTTAAAATTCCATGAGGAAAACATTCAACCAAATCTGTATCTTTTCGTGCCTTAGAATTCTCAACTGGAAAATAATCTCTATAATTGTAGGCTTGATCTTAACATAAATGTACAATATATATTCATCTATCTCCAAAATTCAATGTTTTGACTCTTTGAATAGTAGGATATAAAAAAAATTACAGGAATTCCCACACATGCCAGAGATGGAACTCTGCTTTGTCATCACATGCCATAGAATTGGAAAACTTTCTGATAAGAATATGAATGTCAAGTTAATAGGCTATTTATTTTCATCTCCATGCTGATTGATAAAAGGGCATGAGCTGAGTCATATTTATCGAGTAACACAGATCATTTTTTACTTTCCATTTCTCCAGTCTAGCAACTAGAGCTTGGTAGTAGGTGCTTTAAAAATAAATTACTTTTTTTTTAAAAAAAGGTATAAAGAGTATCTACTTCTCATTCTTCTAGAGGAATAAGACTTCATAATATAAAAGAGCCATAGGCATTCTCTTTCCCAAGATCATAGTGATGATACTTTCCTAAGAGGAGAAACTAATACTTACCTTACCCTGATTTATATTTCAGACTATTCTTTATGTTCCTTCTGACACTTCAAATCCAATAAAACTACACTTATGAAGAGGTGTAGAAATGTACTCAAGTGTGGTTATTATAGATGACCCCATTATTGCAATGTATAACTGTCTTTAGCTGTAATAGTATTCATGGGAAAATGAATGCTTTGCTTACCTTTAGTATCTTCATATTAACAGATGACTCTCAAGTCACTCTAGCTAACTCTACTTTTTCTTTTACACCAAGCGTTGGATTGTCCAATGGACATTTGTATACCAGGTCAATATTGATTGTTGCCAAGACCGGTTTGGCTCAGTGGTTAGAGCGTCGGACTCCGGACTGAAGGGTCCTGGGTTCGATTCCGGCAAGGGCATGTACCTTGGCTGTGGGCACACCCCCGGTGGGGGGCGTGCAAGAGGCGGCTGATTGATGTTTCTCTCTCATCGATGTTTCTGACTTTCTATCCCTCTCCCTTGTGCTCTGTAAAAAATCAATAAAATATATTAAAGTTATAGTCTCTCTACATTAAAAAAATATATTGATTATATATTCCATACAAACAATAGTGTACTATCCTATATAATAAAAGGCTAATATGCAAATAGACTGAATGGCAGAACAACTGGTCACTATGAGGTGTGCAGACCACTAGAGGGTGTGTGCAGAACATGATCAGCTTTGGCTACAGTGGGATGATGGAGAAGGTGAGTGGGGGTGCCAGACGAAGGCAGGGCACTGGTCACTGTCATTGGGTGAGGCTCTGATGGTTACTAAAAATTCTTTGCTCCCATGCACTGCAGTCCCGTGCAGCACTTCACCTGCTGCCAGTGCCGGCCCCCATAACTCGGCACCATCAGCAGATGCTAGCAGTGGCTGCCAGCCTTGATTGCCCCTGAGGGCTTCTCCACCTCCCCCTGCTCCTAAGGGGTGATCAGGGCAGCAGCCACCACTCTTACCCATTGGTGGTGCTTGCCCCGCTTACACCGCTGCTGGCACTGGCCCCAATCACTCCATGCCATCAGAGGGTGTGAGTGGGGCTGGTGCCATCAGTATGTGGGAGCAGCGGCAAAGGGAGCAGGGTGGGGCTGCCTGCAGACAGGGGACCGGGGGCCGCAGCAGGAAGGGCCAGGCGGGTGCACAGAGGATGGGCCGAGATCCACCCTGTGCCTACAGTAGCCTCATGGCCCACAGTTCCTTTCAAGGTGCATGAATTCATGCACTGGCCCCTAATATTTAATATATTCTAAAGTAAATATTCTTCCCCCTTTGCTATCTCAGACATAATATCCTTTCAGTATACTTTTTTTGTTTTATCGTTGACATTATTACAGATATCCCACCTCTACCCACTGCTACTCAGCCCTTCCCCTACCCCAACTTCACCATTGCTATGCATATATGTTCTTTGACTAATCTCTTCACCTTCCTTTATCCAGTTACCCCTTCCCCCGACCTCTGACATTTGTCACTCTGTTCCATGTATCCATGCCTCTGGTTCTATTTTGTTGGTCAGTTTACTCTGTTCATTAGATTCCACATATTAGTGATATCATATGGTATTTGTCTTTCTCTGACTGGCTTATTTCACTTAGCATAATCATCATAGTATACTTGTTTTTAGCCATTACAAGATACTTATAGCGAAAGCCAGTTTGGCTCAGTGGATAGAGCGTCGGCCTGTGGACTGAAAGGTCCCTGGTTCGATTCTGGTCAAGGGCATTTACCTTGGCTGTGGGCACATCCCCAGTAGGGAGTGTGCAAGAGGCAGCTGATCGATGTTTCTCTCTCATCGATGTTCTGACTTTCTACCCCTCTCCCTTCCTCTCTGTAAAAAATCAATAAAATATATTTTTTTTTAAAAAGAAAGTAATTGTCCATCTAATATCTCTTTCTCCTTCTTGTGTAGCAACTCAACTCTAAATGCATTTGGTGGAAGAGTATTCAGATAAAACACAACCCTTCCCAGCCATCATTGCCTCTAGGTGTGACCATGTTACTAGGCTCTGACAAAGAGACCTACGTGGCTGTGGTTAGCTGGGGATTCTGTAGGCATTTCAAAAGGGAGAGAAAGGCCTAGGCTGTGCTCATTTTGTCCCTTTGCTCCATGTGTGATATGAAAATGATCCTTGAGCTCCAGTAATCAGCTTGAATAATGCAAATTCTAATGAAGAAGAAAAACAGATGGTGCAGCAGCAGATGGAAGAAGCCTGGGTCGCTATTCACACTGCATTGCTATCGTCTAGGCCTAGAAAGCTGACCTTCATGGTTGGCTCATCAACGAGAGAAACAAAACTGCTACTTATTTTAACCACTGATATTTCTGGTATCGGTTACCAGCAGTAGAAGGCAATTTCTTACACAGTAAAAATACACAGAGTCCCTCTAGAAGTTCTCTCTCCTTTGTAATCTGCCCCAGGAGCTAATTAATCACCAAGTCCTGTCAGTTTAATTTCTTAAATTGGTTTCAAATTTTTTTGTTTTTCTCCATCTTCACTTTCATTGTTTAGTTCAAATATTCCTTATCTGTCACCACACTCTTGCAGCAGACTCTAATTTGTGTGCTATCGGTCTCACTTCCCTCAGGTACATCATTACACTGCCACCAGAGTTCTTTCTGAACTCGTTATCTGATCTGAATCCTCTCTTCTCCCCCTCAAGTTCACAAACCTTCAGTGCCTAATTTTCAACCACATAATATATATTTTTTTTAGTGTGCCAAAGGATAGGAATTTTGACTATTGGCCTTATCCTTGGTTTTATGCTCTAGAAATATCAAAACACTGAATATCCCTTCCATGCCTGCTCAGTGGATTTATTCCCTGGAATGCCTATTTTCAGTCTAGTAGCTATAAAGCTCTTAGTCATCAATCAAAAATGTGTTTAAGTTTCTTTTTGAAAATTTCAAAACTCTCTGACTTGTGAAACCCAATGGAAGCTCTGTAAAATTTGTTGTACAGAATTCTAATGTTTTACATCACTCGTATATTTTATTTCCACACCTATTTTTTTTTTTTTTTGCGAGTCTGGACTGCCTAAGGGCAGAGATAATGTATTACTCCTTCTTTTACCTCTGGTTTCTGTTTCAAAATCTGAGGAATAGTTATCCAGGTCGCTAAGGAAGTATTTGAGGAATTTGGAGTGCAATGTGGTTCCTCTCTGGGGATAATGTTGGCTAACAAAAACAAACAAAAGGAAACAACAACAACAACAACAAAATAAAAAAGAGATGAGTCAGTCCAGCTGAAGCCAACACGTCTCAGGATTATCATCTACATTAAGTGGCCAGTGGAATGATCTTGTGCTGAGCTGCTGCTGTGGTTGAGATGGTCAGAGAGGGCAAGGGCCAAAAAACGCTAGAAGAACAATAGCTGGTGCCACATGATGTAAAGAGCATTTTGGTGCTTTGCATGATAGCTAGCTATCAACATTGACTCACCGTGGCAAGAAAATAGAATGATTTAATTGTGGGTTAATGTTTTACTGAAATTCTCTTTCTATTAAGTAGCATTTTAGAGAATCTATCATTCAATCCGAAATTCATAGACTTATTTCTTCTGCATAGCATTGGGCTATGGTTATCTTATCATTCAGGCCTAGGCAATAGATAGCATTTATTTATATTTTTAAAAATTTAGCAAATTTATTCTTAGTATTTAATGTTTACATGTCTTAGATCTTAAAAGAAGTTTTAATGCTATTTTATAATAGCCAAAGTTCCCTTTCAGGCATAATTTTTTATTATTTTAAGGGGAATAAGATATTTAAGTACATTTGATAAAATCTATGGCATTCAATGTTCAGAATTTAGTGGTTAGTAGGTAGGTAATCATTGTCTCCTAACTTTACTTCACAGAATTGGGTATTTAATCTCCCCCATTCTAATCTGTGATAATGTTTATCAGATTGGCTCAATTTTGAAAACAACTCTTTATTTCCACAGTACTGTGGGTGTCCTCCATGTATGCTGAATCCAAAAGCCAAAAATTTCAATTTGGAAGCTCACTCAACAAACAGCCTTGCTGACTGATCTCATTATACTGCTCTTGCAGGAACACTGCTGTGGCCAAACTCTGATGTAAGTAAATGCAACCAAAATATTATTTTTTTAACCTTAAAAGACTCTAGGCTGTTCCTGTACATTTTATTGTAAATAAAATAGATTTTTAAAAATCTTTAGAGATTTATCTTTAAAATCTATGATAGATTTTTTTTCCCTGTCTGCCTCATTATTGGCTTTCATGGAAATAAAAAATTAGTGTAAAGGAATCAAAGCAGCTTGGCTGGCATGACTCAGTGGTTGAGCATCAACCTATGAACCAGGAGGTTACAGTTCAATTCCAAGTTGGGGCACATCCCGGGTTTCAGGTCAATGCCCTGTGTGGGGAGTGCAGAAGGCAGCCAGTTGAAGAGTCTCTCTCATCATTAATGTCTCTATCTCTCTCTCCCTCTCTTTTCCTCTCTGAAATAAATAAAACCATGTGTATATTTTTAAAAAGAAATATAGGCACAGTCTCATTCCCCAAAGAAAATCAAATGTGAGTGTATGGGTAGGAGGTGAACCTGCTTTTTAACCATAGGTTATGGCGGTTCCCTAGCTGAGTGTTATGTCGCTTTCCCATGACCTAACACTCAGCACATAGTATGTGTTAGACATAGGACTCATTTCTAGGTGAACCTGAATCTTCACATTAAACATTTCTTGCTCTAGTGTCTCCAGAGGAAGTTACACTGACACTTAAAGCCTGTTCAGTTTAATTCAAAAATAATTCAAGAAAACATTTTGAGTGCTTCCTCTATCATTTAGACCCAAGACGCCCTGACTCTGTCGAGCTCACATCTGAATAGAGGAAACAGTGGACAATTAACATTATAAGTAAAAAAGTAATCTAGCTGAAACTGGTTTGGCTCAGTGGACAGAGCGTCGGCCTGCAGACTGAAAAGTCCCAGGTTCAATTCCGGTCAAGGGTATGTACCTTGGTTGCGGGCACATCCCCAATAGGGGGTGTGCAGGAGGCAGCTGATCGATGTTTCTCTCTCATCAATGTTTCTGATTCTCTATCCCTCTCCCTTCCTCTCTGTAAAAAATCAATAAAATATATTTTTTAAAAAGTAATCCAGTATTTTAGAAGATTTAAGTACTACGGGGGGGGGGGGGGAATAAACAGGAGTAAGACTGAATTGTTTTATATTTGTTAACCTGTATTCATTCCCATGGGAAATAACTTTATTAACTAGGGAACAGTGCTTATATACATTTATATGGAAAATATAGAATGAAGTCTCACAGTCTTCACTAACTACCTAGATCAGCATGGTGTCTCAGGGAGGTTATGGCTTATATTATAATTAGATTTTAAAAATCCCAGTCTGCATTCCATCCTGAGATTTTCTTATCTCCTAAATGGTTTTTATTTAAAACAATGTTTCCACCAAGGCACACTTTTTATGCTATACATTTCTATAAGTTTTGACAATGCATAATGTCATGTACCAATCAGTACAATATCAGACAAAGTACATGTTCTCAACAGCCTCTGAGCAGGCTTCCAGCTGGAATCTAGAATGAAGTCAGCAGGAGCCCTGTCCCTTTAATGCCTGGGCTTTGCTTGGGTCTTGAGCCTGCCAGCTTTCAGGCAAACTTACTGCAGTGGTTATCCTCGTTCTCAGGCCTTTAGACTTAGTCTTGACTTAATCCTTTGGCTTTCCTGAGTCTTCAGTCTGCTGACTTCAGATCTTGGGACCTCTCAGTCTCCATAATTGCAGGAACCTGCATATTTACAAAGATGTGATTTAGTATAAGGAAATATGATTCTGTCTTCTGTTATATATTCTGAGTTCATATATATTTATTTAACATCTGTCTTCTTTGGTGAAGTGTTTGTTAATATCTGAGTTATTTGCTTTCTTATTGTTGAGTTTTTTAAGTTCTCTGCATATTTTGGATACAAGTTCCTTAATATTGGCAAATATTTTATATATCATATTATATATACAGTTTTTGTCTTTATTTTCCCTGACCACAAAAAGAGTAAGAGCCTTAACTGACCCTCAAACGTGCACACACACACACACACACACACACACACAAACACACATACACACACATACACACACACAGGCAAATTGATTAGATACATAATAGTCCTCCTAGGACAGTGGTCAGCAAACTCATTAGTCAACAGAACGGCAAACCATGGCTCGCGAGCCACACGTGGCTGGTAAGCCGCGGTTTGCCGACCACTGAATGTAGGTTCAGGCAGTAACACTGAGAGGATGGAGCCTAGACCTTTGAGTGACCTAAACTAAATCAGTCATTCTTCCCCTTACAGCTATACAGTCAGATGATCAGAAACCAAGTAGTATGCAAAATGTCTTTGCTCAGTAATTATCCTTACTTCCCATCCTCTAGAGCCCTCGAGGTGAGGATTTCCATACCCTCACTGCCCCATCTGAGAAAACAAGAGCACCTTTACTAAGGTGTCAGGGAATCTGAAATTCAGCCAGAAATGCTAGCTCTTATTCCCTATCCCCTGCTTGTCCTGTGAAATGCTAACCATCTCCATGGCACTAGCCACTGCCCTTATTTAGAAACAGGCTTCCTGACTTTGGGCTGAAGCCTTTGTGACAGCGGTGGTACCTTTTGTGTCATTTGTGGCTGACTTTTTTCCTTTTGAGGTGGGGTGGGGGGTATTAGGTAAAGGAGAGGTTTTCTATTTTGTAACAACTTAAAAAAAGCATTTCATGCGTTACTTAGATGCTTTCTATCATAATACATAATTTAATCATTCAGCTCACTAAAACAAAACAAAATTCACTTAGGAGAAATTATTGCCTTAACTAAAAACTGCTGCAAGAAAACCGAGTGTTGTAAAGTATGTCTAGAGAAAATTGAAAATCAGTCAACACGGTCAGAATGCCAAAGACTGAACTGACAACCCACCTAAATTCCTCACTAATATGCCAGGGCAGCCAAGTTAGCCAGCTCTCGATGACATGCATGTGATGTCATAGTCAGCCCCCTCATGCTGTGAGACTTTTCTTGAAGTGTCCAAGCCCAAGCTTCCAAGTCCAACAGGGGGAGTTGAAGTCTTCAGCAAACCTCTCTCTGCGATCTGGCTGCTGTCCTATTAAGATTTCCATTTCCCTTGCCAAGTCCTTGACTACCATTCACCAACTCTTAAATTAGATGTTAGCAAAGTTTCCTTAGCACAGCAGAACCATTGTGCTGAACAAAAAGAAGAAAATGCAAATATGTGGAATTCAGAAACCAATTTTCCGACTTGCCAAGCAGGTCTCCAACTCCCAGGAGAGAAGCAAGTCTCTCCACACCTGGACGCCATTAAATTTCATACTGTTATTTATGCCAGGATGGAACCAGTTGAACTTAGACACAAGATTTAGCAGTCAGCTGGGACAGCAGTGCTGAAGAGGCACAGTTTGGAAATTTTATTTTCTGAGATTATGCCGCTGTCTTTTCACATAAGAAAAACAAAACTGAAAACACGCCCTATGGCCACTACTTAACTGACAAGATCTTTAATTCAGTAGGAGGAAGCAGGTTCTGCCGTGGTCTTTAATAAATGAAGTCTTTAATAGAATGAAAAGAAAATTAAATAAGCTAACTAGAAATTCCAAAGGGCTGGGTAGAAACATTGTCCTTGATGGGTGTGTTAAGATTATTAGCAACACTTGCTGGGGGTGTGGGGGGAAGTGTACAAATGTTTACCTTCCAGTTTCCTTGTCCATTCTCTGTATCGTGGTGTTCTCAACTGAGAAAAAAATAGCTCTTGTCCACTTGAATGGAAACAGGTAATAATGTTCAATAAAATATTCCCCTATCCCCTTCTCCTGGAGAAATCTGGTATTTTTATATTATAAACATATTTTATAGTATAAATATACTTTATATTATAAATATATTTTACATTACATTATAAAAATATGCAGACAAGGGTTTAAAAGGTTTAAAAGGTTTTAAATAATTTATTGGAAGGTGAGACTTCTTAAATAGCACTTTTTAAAAAATTTCAAAATCACATTGTATGTATTTTCAAGGGCCTTCAAAGTTTTTAAAGAACTATGATCCAAATGTCATCACTATAATTTTACTGAAAACATTTGGAAATTTTTTGTATGCAAAGATATAGTATAAATGACAGCCAAAACTAGAAAATTCATCTCTCTCCTTGATAGTCATATGTGAATACTTATGACTGTTTATTTGTATAACTGTTCATGGCCCCCAGGTTAGGCTCAACACATCCTAAATGTTTACCAAACCACCTTTCATTTCAGTGGTTTAAAATGCAAACCCCAGAGCACCACTCTGAAAAATGTCTACTCCTTTAGGTATTTTAGATGATTCTGAGGTAGTTTACAGGGAATCATACACTATTTGTAAGCATTCCATTCCTGGATGGACATCTACTAGATGATCATGCCAAAAGTTCTGAAGACTTATCCCCCAAAATTCCACAGCAGTTTGGACAATGACACCAGCATTCCAATAAGTACATGATCTCCCTGGTTAACAACTTTTGAAGGCAAAATGTGCTTGAGTCTGTGTATGAATTGTTACAATTTTCTTTTTCTAAGAAATCCAGTGTTGTCACGTTTGTTCTAGTCTAGGGTATCCTATTTCTGGCTGGCCTGCTGGTTTCCTTTTTCTTCTCTCTGCCAGAAATCTTCCGGACTTCTTATAGACCTGGCTTGTCCTCCCCACATGGACTGTCTTCTGTGATTTTTGCTACCTGCCCTCTGTCCATCCTTCTTCCTCAGTTCCCCACTCCACCAGCCCTGATTTGGCATTTCAAAGCTAGTATTAGCCTTATATTACTATGAGCAATAACCACCATCCATTGAATAACAAGCAGGGAAGTAGCTAATATATATATTTCCTATCTAATAAAAGAGTAATATGCAAATTGACAGTACCTCTGATCAAGCCATTGCCAAGAAGGCTTGGCTCCACTCTAGGCTACAAAGTTTCAATTGTAGAACACAAATTAATCCCAGACCCCTGGACCTCCACTTGGGTTCCTTGAGGGCGTGGCTGACCTGCAAACCACCACAGGCCCCTTGCCCAGGCCGCCCCATGCCCCAAGGGAACTCCCACCCTGATCTGGGACACTCTTCAGGGCAAACCAGCTGGCCCCAATCCATGCTCCATGTCTCTATCCTATCTAATAAACGAGTAATACGCAGATTGACCATGACTCCAACACACAATAGGGCTGCCCCCATGTGGTCAAAGATCCTGCCCCCATGTGAACACAAGATGGCCAACACAAGATGGCCAGCAGGTGAGGGCAGTTGGAATGGACCAGGCCTGCAAGGGAGGGCAATTGGGGGCAATCAAGCCTGTAGGAGAGGGCAGTTAGGGGTGACCAGACTGGCAGAGGAGGGAAGTTGAGGGCAAACAGACTGGCAGGGGAGCAGTTAAACATCAATTAGGTTGGCAGGGTAGTGGTTAGTGGGTGATCAGACTGGGAGGCAGAGGCGATTAGGGACAGTCAGGGAGGCAGGCAGGTCACCAGTTTGGAGCCAGCACTTCTGGATTGTGGGAGCTGAGAGGTCCCAGACTGGAGAGGGTGCAGGCTGGGCTGAGGGATTCCCCTGACCCCTCCCCCCCATGCACAAATTTCATGCACCAGGCCTCTAGTGGAGACCTGGTGCATGAAATTTGTGCACGGGAGCGGGGGGGGGCGGGGGAATGTTCCTCAGCCCAGCCTGCACCCTCTCCAATCTGGGACTCCTCGAGGTATGTCTGACTGCCTGTTTAGGCCTGATCCCAGTAGGATCAGGCCTAAACAGGCAGTCAGACATCCTTCTCACAAGGATACCCCTAACTGCTTCTGCCTGCCAGCCTTATCACCCCCTAACCACTACCCTGCCAGCCTAATTAATGTCTAACTGCTCCTTTACCAGCCTGTTTGCCCCCAACTTCCCTCCTCTGCCAGCCTGGTCACCCCTAACTGCTCTTCCTTGCAGGCCTGAACCTTACACTGTCCTCCCCTGCTGGCCATCTTGTGTCCACATGGGGGCAGGATCTTTGACCACATGGGAGCAGCCCTCTTGTGTGTTGGAGTAATGGTTAATCTGCGTATTACTTGTTTATTAGATAGGATAGAGGCCTGGTGCATGTGTGGGGACTGGCTGGTTTGCCCTGAAGGGTGTCCTGGATCAGGATGGGGATTCCCTTGGGGCATGGGGTGGCCTGGGCAAGGGGCCTGTGGTGGTTTGCAGGCTGGCTATGCCCCCCAGCGCCCCAAGCCCAGGCCCTGGGATCTGGGGTTAATTAATGTTCTATAATTGAAACTTTGTAGCCCAGAGAGAATTCAAGTCTTCTGCTCTCTCCAGTGGAGACAGCCATCTCTGTTTGAAACTTTGTAGCCTAGAGTGGAGGCCTAGGCTAGGGCTGCAGAAGTTTGGCTTCCTCCATTGCCCCAGCAGGCCTAGCTTCTTCTCTCTCCAGCTCCATGGCTGCCACCATTTCTGTTGGATTTATGTATCTTTTATAATTGAAATTTTGTAGCATTGAGTGGAGGCCTAGGCTGGCAACAGCAGGCAGAAGCTTGGCTTCCTCTGTTGCCAGGGAAACCCAAGCCTCCCTCCTGCTCTCAGTGGTGGCAGCCATCTTGGTTGGGGTTTATTTGCATAATTTGCTCTTGATTGGCTGGTGGGTGTGGCTGTGAACGTGGCTTGATAGGAGGTACTGTCAATTTGCATATTACTCTTTTATTAAGTGCAATAGGATACTATCTTCCTCCCCATGTGGACTGTCTCATCTGAGAAAAAATAACCCTTGCTCATGAATGGAAACAGGTAACAATGCTCAATAAAATATTCCTCTAAAAAAGAGAAATTAGTTTTAATGATTGTGTCAGTTTAGTATTTGCATTAGATATAGAAAAATGTTTGATACCTTGCAATAAATTAATTAAAACCTTTTAAACCCTTGTCTGGATATTTTTATAATGTAATATAAAATACATTTTCAATATAAAGTATATTTATATTGAATATAGCACCTTGCCTGAAGGTAGAGAAGAGGAAGTAGCTTTAATGATTGTGTCAGTTAAGTATTTGCATTAGATATAGAAAAATGTTTGATACTGGGGATTATAAAATACTGAATGTATAGTAGATTTTTCTGGAAGTCTCTAGGGTGATTAACAAAATTCTGCAGGAAGTCAAATAGATAAATTAGAGTTTGTGAAAGTTTTGTTTTCTTCTTGTTATTTCTCTTTACTAGTGGGAGTGATTCTCTCCATCTGGATTTCTCTTGTTTATCTATAAAAGGTTGGTCATCTTTGTGTTCTCTAGATGAGAACTATGGATTAGAAAAAGGGAGGAGATGAATTATCATGGTTTCTCAACTCCAAAATTTTATCAGAAATCCCCACTGATCTTCAGGATTAAAAACACTGTAGTGCATATTCTAAAATACAATGCTGAATTAACATTGAAAAAAAGTTTCTACTTAATATGCATTTTTGAGACATTTAGCATTTAAATTACAGTATCAATGAATTCAACAAAATTAAAATCTGAAATTGATTTTTAAACCTTCACTTTAAAATATTAAGTCAATGAACTCTTAAATATTTGTGCATTTTATATGCATAGAAATAAAGATGTTAATTTCTAGATGTTTTACACTTAATGCATAAATAAAAAATATGATTGTCTTAAGATGAGATCACTAAATAAATGAAAATATGTAATGCTATTCAATATAAAGTATGTTTTAGTATGAGTAGTTTTTATATTCTTTAGAAATGTTCAGATTGACAATTAAATGTGGAAGTATAACTTCATTGAATTAGAGGGTAATGAACCACTTGTCCACTTGAAATACATAGAGATTGGTCTTTATTTTTTAAAGATATTTTTATTGATTTCAGAGAGGAAGGAAGTGGGAAAGAGATAGAAATATCAGTGAAGAGAGAGAATCGTTGATTGGCTGCCTCCTGTACCCATTAAGGATTAAATTCTCAACCTGGGCATGTGCCCTGACGTGGAATCAAACCTTGATCTCCTGGTTCATCAGTGAATGCTCAGCCCCTGAGCCACACTGGTTGGGCAGGCAAGATTGGCCTTTAAATACATCTGTAATATATCCAAACATCTTATTTTTATTAAAAATACTGAGAATATACATGAGGAGGCGAAAATAGCACAGGCAATTTTAGCAGTTATAAAAAAATTCTTCAAAAAACTTAAAAATATCAAAATTGTTTGGGAGGTCTTTCAATACTGAGAAAGGTCTTACTCCTAATATTACAAAAGAGGAAACCAAATTTCATAGAAGGCAATGGCCAAAGTAATCAAAGACTTGAAAATCTCTCAATATCTGTGTAACTCAGGGAATGGTTGCCAAGTAAAATTCTTCTTTAAGATTCTATGGCATAGAAATTGAAAAATCTCTTCAAAACAACAGAGACCACTTTTATTGTGTACCCAGAGGGAAGCAGGCAACACCAACGTCTTAGAAAGTAACGTACAAATGGTACTGGATACAGTACATCCAAGGAAACCTAGATGAATTATTTTTCTATTTTTGTTTCTCTATTTATGGTATTGCATCCAGGCACCATGTCAGGCATTTTGGAGTACAGAAGTGAATCGGCTATGATTCTTCTTCTCTAGGTGCTAAAAATGTCTCACAGAGAAGCTGAAAATGCTTAAATCGAATCTAATGAAGCAAGTGACAGATGTCAGGGAGACACAGACAGAGGTTATGAGAAATTTATATCAAGGAAAAGCAACAACTTGAGCAAGGAAACGAGTAAAAGTGGGGAAGGTGGGCTGTAGATCGAGAAGAACCAACATTTCAGTTTATTGGGATCAGAGAATGACTGAAATGCACTAGTAGACAATGTTTGGAAATACCTGTTGGATTCAGACTTTAGAGAATCTTGAATAGAATGGTAAGTGCAGTTCTTTAATTCAGGAAGAGTGGCTAAAGTTTTGAATTATGTGATGAATTTTATTGAGAACTTCCCTTGAAAGTAGGTGAGAATACAATAGTTTGGATCAGGATAATGGCCACTTCTCTGTTAAACATGTAGCAGTGCCCTTCAGGGGGCTCTAGAGCTTAATGCTCTTCAAGCCAGCATTGGGAAGGACCTGGCAGACTTGCACAACCCTTTTATTTCAATTTAGCTTAATAAAACAAGAATGTATCACCTTCAATTATTCGACATTTCTTCCCCTATAAGAGGAATTTGTTTATATGCCCATGCCAAAATGTCTCTTTCAAAACACTAATTTCAACTATTAATATTATAATAAAAGTGTGATTCATTGAGTGTCTGTAACATCCCAGACACTATGATGAGCCTATTAAAATATTTCATATAATTTTCATAACAAGGCTACAAGTATAGTATTCTTGTCCTAATTTCATACATGATAGTACTGAGAATCTGAGACAAGAATCATCGTTTCATTGTCTGATATTTGGCATTGTTAAGACTTGAACACAGGATACTTAGACTCCAAAATAAACATAGTCTATTCACTGTGACAGCTATTGGAAAGGCAGTAAATTATACCTCTGGTCTTTCTGGCATGAAAAGCCTGTAAATATTTTTAGTCTGGATTGTACTGTCCAGTCAGTTCTGTCATTTGAATGTTCCTAATGGAGAACTTAGACAAAATGTCTCTATTCCTCTTTCTTCTCTACATATAACATGGCTCTTTTCTACATTCATCAAGGTTAATTGCTCCAGACTTAGTACCTTACATGACTTTCATTGTTCCTAGAGGAGGTATTCAAAATACTTAATCACCTATATGACATGGCAGCAACCAATCAGAACAGACCACTAAGAAATTAGACTCAGCCACCAGAAAATGGAATAGTAGCTCTGACTCAGACCCTATCTCTTGTCAATATCGCACTGAAATTGATAAACAGAGTTGTCTTTGAAACAAATCCCTGATGGACTGTAGCTCTCATTTCTTATGAACTGAATCATCATAACAAATTCTAACTCTTGAAGGGTTTATTTAAGGATTACTACTAGTAGAGAGGAGTTGAAGAGGTCTATGCTTCATGTTCCCTGCTTAGACCTAAGCATCCTCAAGTAATGCCTTACCTCTCAGATTCCATTTTTTTCCTGTGGAAACTGGGTTCACAATACCTGCTCTTCAGAAATTTACATTTCCAAGACTAAATTAAGGTCCAAGCAGTTGCTGACACACAGCAGGCACAATCCTGCGTATTGTTATTTATTTATTTTTTTTTACTACTCATGGCCTCTGCATTGCTTCTCTTTTTTCTTTTCCTCTAGCCTCTATTCTCTAATGGAACAGTATAAAGAAATGGTCCAAAGAAGGGGGGAAAATTTTCAGTTTCAAATAAACAGACTAGCAATATTTTCATTTATAATTATTTTTATTTACCTTTTTTTCTAAACTTTCATTTGTGGCTGATTTTCATTATGCTTATAAACCTGAAACCTCAAGAAAGACTCAGCCCATAAATGTCTTTGACAGTGGTTGCAGACCCTTTGTCTTACTAAATTACACCTGCACTGAGATATCAATGAAGGGCCTTGTCTTCTTGTAATAACCATCCCTTCTATTCTGCTGCATTCATAAGTATCTGTGAATAGAGTAAATAAAAAATGCAATGACTCATAATTCATGAGGAAGAGTCAAGGACTGTGAGCTGAAATATCCCTAAAATCAAGACCTGGTTTGGGAAAGACTGAACTACACCTTCTCAATAGCCACATGCTTTCCTATGTGGGTTATGTTTTAATGGACCCTGCCCCCTATGATATGTATTGTATTTAGTCTTAAAAGGCACCATAGTCATAAAGTAGCTGAAAGCTAGACCAAGGCCCCTGTAGACCCCACAGTAATAGCCTCCCAGAAATATGGTTTTGCAGACAATGGGAAAGAAGTTACTTTGTTAATAGTCACAACAGGATAGAGTTGTTACTTGCCCAAGCATAAGGCTCAGGCCTAACTCCAGGGAAGAATATTTAAGGAGATAAAAATCACTTCTCCATTCTTTGAATCTGGCAGGACATATTATTACTAGAGGCCCGGTGCATGAATTACATGCACAGGTTGGGTCCCTAGGCCTGATTGGCAATCAGAGCCGATATGTGGGGCAACTAGTGGGATGATCTAGGGGCCCCTGGCTGGCCTGGGGCCTGTGGGCTGGGGGCAGCTCCTTCGTTGAGCATCTGCCCCCTGGTGGTCAGTGCATCATAGCAACCAGTCGTTCTCCTCCTCCCCCGTTATTCTGCTGTTCAGTTGATTTGCATATTAGGCTTTTATTATATAGGATTAGTTTTTTTTAATATAAAATATCAGTATGGACAAAGAATGGAAATAATGCCAGAAAAAAAAATAATGTGTGTGTTCCATTTCAGATTACTTATGATTTGTAAACTGTTCTGTAACCTGGACTCTTGCAAAAATAGCATGTTCAGAGTGTTCTCCCTCCTGAGGATCCTGTAGGAGCTCAATGAGAGTGAAGGGAATAGAATGAGTGATGGAATGTTTACAGTGAAAATTGCATCTGAACAAATAATGTGATATTCTTTCTCTTGACTAATTCACATTTTATGAGAACTATTTTTAAATGTGTGCCTCCTTCTCTATTGACATTTCCTACACTCAAGAGAGTCTGCCACACACACAACACTTGTATTGACATTTCCAAAATGAACTTGCTCATTCATTAGGTAGACTATTTCTGATTCATCCATCTCTGCTCTCTTAATCTTTAGTAATACTACCTTGATTAGATATTAGTTAACTACTCTTTTTTTCCTACCACAGTTATGAACTTTATTTATGATTGATTATGAAGGATAAAATAGTGCTCAATCTATACTTCCTCCTAAGGAAGAACAGCTTAGCAAGACTTGTTTTTTAAAAGTATTTGTAGTGAAATAAGTCAGACAGAGAAGAATGAGTACAAACTATACATGATCTCATTTACATGTGGAATTTTTTAAAAACCCACAAATTCATAGATGCAAAGGCTGGGGGTTAAGAAGGAGATGGGTGAAGGTTTGTCAAAAAGTACAAAATTTCAGTTATAAGATGAATAAGTACAAGGAATATAATGTACATCATGGTAACTAGAATTAACAATACTGTATTGGATAGTTGAAAGTTGCTAAGACTGTAGATCCTAGTTCTCATCATATGAAAAACAATTTGCAATGAGGCATGGTGATGGATGTTAACTATACTTATTTGTGGCAATCATTTTACAATATGAACATATATCATTGTGTTGTACACCTTAAGCTAATACAATGTATATGTCAATCATATCTCAACTAAAAAACTCTCAGACCTCATGTCTTCTACTGGAGTAATAATGATACATCATAAATGTAAATGTGGATATTTATTTTCAAACCCAAGTCTAAACCATATTCTTAAAAATTCAATAGCCCAATTTTGCATAGCCTTCGGAAATTAAATAAATTAGGGCCTCATTATATAAGTTGGCTCTAGGTTTTTCAAATTAGCTAATACTCATTTCTCATATTTACTGGGAAATTGCTGAAGGCAAATTGTCAGTAAACACAGGGTGATGAATCAGTAATTAATCATGAGCAGATAGAAATCTAAGACAATATTTTACAATGATAATTAAACCAATTAAGAATAGCAATCTGCCAAACCTCAGTTGTTTATTATCATATAGATTAACTATCCTAGTAACTATTTTCCTTATTTCTTCTTTATATTAGAAAAAAAAAGACAAAAACAAGAAAAACATGCATGTTTAGATTGTGACTAGATGTAAAATTTCCCCACTGTGGGAGACTCTTGCCTGACCAACATCAATGATTTTCCACCCTGTTTCTGCTAAATCCAATTTTTATTAAAGGGTAAGTCTTCCATTCTCCATCTGTGTGGTCTTAATGAGTCTGACATCATCCCCTAGCTTCATTAGCCAATCAGAGTAACTGTTAATGGCCCATAATTGACTCAGTGTGGTCTCAAGTCCCACCCGAAACTTTCACTGTTTGGAAAAGGTATCTCTTTCTCCCAATGTTGCTAAACGACTTGAAAATAAATGAATTTTCCAAGACCATTGTTTGGAGAGAGTCAATCTAAGAAAAGAGCCAGTGCAGAAGAATACAGCATACAAATATGGGGAGAAGAGAGATTTTCTTGAAATTATTGCTGAGTTCCTAGATCTGTAACCAGAGCTGCAGAAAACTCTATAACTCTGATTTTTAAAATCTCAGGAGATAAATAAATATTCCCTGAGCACAGACTGACAGTTTCAACTGATTTGCAAAGTCAACTGGTTTAACATATTGTTTACACAAAACCTACACACATACTTTTGTAACAGTGTTGTTCATGATTGCAAAGAGATAGATGCAACTTCTAATGAGTGAATGAATAAGCAAACTGGTACATTCATACAGTGGAAATCCTATATAATAAAAGAGTGATATGCAAATTAACCACACCTCCAATCAAGCCACACCCACAGCCATGCTCATCAGCCAATCAGGAACAGATTATGCAAATAAACCCCAACCAAGATGGCTGCACCCACTGAGAGCAGGAGGGAGGCTTGGATTTCCCTGGCAATGGAGAAGCCAAGCTTTCCACCTGCCCTTGCCAGCTTAGGCCTCCACTCAATGCTACAAAGTTTCAATTATAAAAGATATATCCAAATAGAAATGGCAGCAGCCACAGAACTGGAGAGAACAGAGGCTACAGTTGTCCGAGTGATGGAGGAAACCAAGCTTCTGTAGCCCTAGCACCTAGGCCTCCACTCTAGGGTACTAAGTTTCAATTATAGAATTAAAATAAATGCAAACAGAAATGGCTGTTGCCACGGAGTGAGCAGAAGACTTCACTCTATTCCAGGCTACAAAGTTTCAATTGTAGAACATAAATTAATCCCAGATCCCAGGGCCTCCACTTGGGTTGCTGGGAGGTGTGGCCAGCCATCAAAACACCATAGACCCCTCACCTAGGTTGCCCCATGCCCCAAGGGAATCCCCACCCTGATCTGGGACACCCTTCAGGCAAATTAGCTGGCCCTTACCCACGCACCAGGCCTCTATCCTATCTAATAAAAGAGTAACACACAGATTGACCATCACTCCAACACACAAGAGAGCTGTCCTCATGTGTTCAAATATCCTGCTCCCATGTGGACACAAGATTGCCACCTCAAGATGGCCAGCAGGGGAGGGCCATTGGGAGGTTCCAGGCCTGCAAGGGAGGGCAGTTGGGGGCAATCGAGATTGCAGGGGAGGGAAGTTAGGGGTGACCAGGCTGGCAAGGGAAGTTGGGGGCAAACAGGCTGGCAGGGTAGCAGTTAGACATCAATTAGGCTGGCAGGGTAGTGGTTAGCAGGTGATCAGGTTGGCAGGCAGAAACGGTTAGGGGCAATCAGGGAGGAAGGCAGGCAAGCAGTTTGGAGCCAGCAGTCTTGAAATATGAGTCTGACATCCCTCAAGGGGTCCCAGATTGCAGAGGGTGCAGGCTGGGCTGAGGGACACCCCTGTCCCCTGTGCATAAATTTCATGCACCAGGCCTCTATTTTAGTAATAAAAGAAATGTGCTGTGAAGTCATGAAAATACCCAAGCCAGGGGTGAATTTTAAATGCAAATTGCTAAATGAAAAAGAAAAAGCCATTTTGAAAGGCTATGTGATTATATAATTAAAATCATGTACCATTGTAGAAAGGCAAAAACTATAGAGTCAGTGAATATAGATCAGTTGTACGTAATGGTTTGCGGGGAAGAATTGGATATGTGAAACCTGAGAGTTTGTTGGGAACAGTCAAGCTATTCAGTATGTTACTCTGATGGTAAATGCATAACATTTTCGATTTGTGAAAACAAACAGAGTATAAGAGCAGAGAGCTGGCATTGTTTATAAGCATTATAAAAATCACGTAGGAGGCTAGGGGTCCCAGGCACCAATGCAAATTGTGACAAGACATATAACTGTATCACAAATGTAGGAAACAGCCTCACTGAATAGAGTGGGGGAAAGATGTTCACCTAGGTAACTTTAAAAGCAAGTGAATTCTGTAAGAGTAATGGCAAAAGGAAATGCAAATAAGCACTTCAGTTAATAAAGTTTATTCCCACAGGAATACTGGTTAGCAATACTTGAATACTAGAATTGAACAATTAAGTAAAAGAATGTTGGGAATAATGGTTTTCAGTTGCATTTTTCACTGTTATAGGAATTTATGAAAAAATAATCTATGTGGAAATGGATTCGAGTTAAATATCAATATAAAGTCATGTGTAAGTTAACTTTCAAGATATTGAAAGTTACATATAGAAATATTATAGATGTGTATATACACAGTTTGTCCTAAACCTGATTTGTTTATTTGCTTTGTCAGCTGAGAGGACTTACAAGCAATGACACCTCAGTAGCAACTAATACACCAGCATCCTGAACTTGGTTTCTAATACCATACTGAAAACCAAAGAACCAGGGACCTTGGGTAACTGTGGATTCTAGGGATGGGACTGAAACCATTAAAAGAGCTCTTAAGAGCCAACATGAGAACAATTTGAGAAAAAAATAGTATTGTATTATAACCTGGTAGCATAGCCAATCAGGAGCGAAGGTACGGACAAATTTGCATGTTTCTTTTTTATTATATAGGATATGTACTGGAAACCTAGTGCATGAAATTGTGCATGGGTAGGGTCCTTAGCAGCTGCCAGCTGCCAGCCAGGGCCTCCCTTCCCTGGCTGCTGGCTGCAGGCCTTCCTTCTTTCTGTGCCACCCCCTGGTGGTCAGCACACATGATAGCAAGTGATCAAACTCCCATCAGTCAAATTCCAGAGAGGACACTTTGCATATTAGGCTTTTATGTATATAGATATTTATAACAATACGTATCTATAATATAGTGCTTTTGTATATTTATAACATATATTCAAATATAACCTATTATGTATTGTGTAAATTATTCATTAACTTTATATTGCATATAAATATATAATTACATATAATATACTACATGTTTATATTTTTTATACATATAGTGCTTAGTACAGTGTCTGGCTCATAATTATTATTCAAAAATGATAATGGTGATGTCTCCCAAAGAATATGTACAGCCTCTGCCTCAGCAATCCTGTTTTCAGGAGGTGGGTGTGTGTGTATGTGTATTTCTGAAATGTGTATATATTTCACCATATGGTATGTACTAGAATGCTCGCAATAGTTCTGTTTGTAATATCCACATGCTAGAAATATCCAAATGCCTATCAACAGTACAGTGAACAGATAAATTGTGGTATATTTACAACTTATGAAGTGGTACGCAGCAATTAGAATAAGGATAGAGAATTACAATATGGATGAATTTCACAAATAAAATGTTAAGGAAGCCTGCCAGAGGCCAATCATTGTTTTGATGGTGGAGAGCTGTGGACAGGGAGTTTGAAGGGCTGGTCAACCTTGATTGCTTTGAGGGGTCGGAGCTAGTTACTGGGATGTTGGTGGTTGAAGCAACTTCCACCTGTTAGTCCTAAGAAGATTCATTGATTGGCTTTTACTGGTATTTCCTGGCTGGGGAAGACAAGTGTATCTTATCATTTTAATCTTAATAAAAGGAATGGTGAAGCCAGAGCGGGAAGTAGTTCTTCCACTAGAGTTGGACTACCGCCTGGCCCCCATTTCCCAAATTAATATTTTTCTAAGTCTCTTTATTCATTTGTGTGCAGCCTTCTCCAGAAACCCGAACCCTGAACTGGGGACCCTGATTCATGAGGGACATGAAAGGGGTTCCCACAGAAGCCAAATAGAAAAGAGTATAAATATGATTCCACTAATATAAAATACAAAAGGAGGCTCAAATGTGTGGATAGCTCCGAGGCTCTGGGTCTGGTGCCAGTTACATGAGTGTGTTCAGTTTGCAAAAGCCCATATGT
Organism: Antrozous pallidus; assembly: GCA_027563665.1. Classification (NCBI taxonomy): domain Eukaryota; kingdom Metazoa; phylum Chordata; class Mammalia; order Chiroptera; family Vespertilionidae; genus Antrozous; species Antrozous pallidus. The sequence goes on along the minus strand of CM050521.1, from coordinate 71,366,705 downwards.
CTGCACACCTATGTGCACTTTTCTGGTTGTATATTTATATTTGCCTAAAGGAAGTTGAAAACAAGAGGGACACTAGGCTGTCATGTGAAGATCATTGCATTTATGAAAGCTGTCAATAACAGCTCTAAGAGCCTGAGCTAATGAACTTCTGAAACTGAGTTCACCCATTTAAATTAAATAATAGAATTATTCTGAGGTTTCACTAAAATCAAATTATGTTCAAGCATTGCATGTGCATACACACACACACACACACACACACACACACACACACACAAATTCCTCAACCAGTATTAACCACACTTGTCTATGCAAAGGCTTTCAGACTGCTGAATTATCAGTACCACCCATGTAAAGCAATGAATGGTACATTATTCATTTTTCATTACTTTCTTTATTCTTTATCCAGAAATGGTTATTTAAAGCTCAGTCATCCAGGGGATTCCTGTATTAATGAGCCTGTGCCACATGGTATGATTGTCAAGTTGTTATAAAATGAAATAAGACAAAATAAAAGTTGCTTTCCCCCCGGTGTCAGAGGATGCCAATGCTATTTTGGGCAGTGGCATAGTGAGAGGAATATTAGCACTTTTAACATGACTGCATTTAGATTACACCTGGAAAACTTTTTTGTTTTTAATTTTTGGCAGCTAACGAGCCTCCAGCAGTCGAACAAGTGGCAGGAAGCCTAGGGAGTGGTATAAAGAATCTGTGAAGTTTCATGCCGGTAAGGCAAAAAAAACACAGTAGGCTAAAAATGCAGCTGGTATTGCTCCGTCAGCGAGAATGAACATAATAGCTCAGAAATATGAGAAAGGAATCAATTCTAAACAAAGAGAAGGATAAATGGCTGTAGTCAAGTGGAGGAAGGTAGATCTATGTGGGATATCATTTTTAAAAGAACAATGTAGGTTAAACTCCAGGAAAAAAAGTCTTCTGAGAGTGACAGCTATTTGACACGGAATGTTCCTTTAGAAGAGGTGATGTGAGCACTGTTTCTGAAGACAGTGCAAGCACAAGCAGGCCAAGCAACCAGAGGATGAGTTACAGGGGACAATACTTCGCTGACAACAATTTGGTTTGATTTAGCATCTAATATACTGAAATGAGACTCACTTAAATATCTACCAAGAGATACCTAATTTCAGAGACATCTATGTGTTACCTTTTGCTTGTCTTGTTATTGATTGTCTCTGAGTGGGTGGATAAGAAAAAGACCTATTTTATGGAAGATGTTAATGTGTCTCTGCAGTGTCTTAAAACAAATGATATTTTAAAAGTTTTGACCCATAAAAAAGCAGGTTTTTCTCTTCTACTCTCAGCTCATAAAACAGTGCCTTGTAGGCAAGCAGCAAATATTTTTCAGATAAACGACGAAAAGATTGAACTTAGAGGAAATTACACATACCTATATTATGCTCAGTGCTTAAATTTAAAGTGGGAAAATTAACATGTCATGCCAAATTCAATCTTCAGTATCACATTAAATACCAGATTCTGTTAGTATATTTAAGTGTTATGGAATAAGTTCAATGTTCAATCCTTATATACAGGGTGAGGCAAAAGTAGGTTTACAGTTTGTGTGGGATACAATAATTAATAAATAATACCAGAATAAACTGTGCTTTGTGTAGTCACAACGGTAAGCCTACTTTGGTGCCACCATGTATTTGGAAATCTGTTATTTTATCTTTTCTGGTTTCTTAAAGCTCTTTGAATGTCATAGCATAATACAGTATTAATTTCTTATGTACAAATTAAACTATAAGAATTTCTGACTATACCAAGTTCTACTTACAAATCTTTATTTTATTTATTGATTAAGCTATTACTTATTGCCCCCATTGCCCCACTACTACCTCCCATACACACACTCGTACCCTCATCCCCTGTTGCCTGTGTTCATTCGTTAGGCTTATATGCATGCATACAAGTTGATCTCTCACCCTTAGGCCCACCCTCCCCTACCTTCCCTCTGAGGTTTGATGATCTGATCGATATTTTTCTGTCTATGGATCTGTTTTTGTTCATCAGTTTATGTTGTTCATTATATTTCACAAATGAGTGAGATCATGTGATATTTTAAATATTATTGACCAGAGAGAACAATAAAGGTAACTGTACTAGTTGAAGTGGAAAAGTTACTATTTTCCCCACAGGGTAAATCTGTTTTGCCAGCATCTTCTGTCTCCTGTATTTGAATGTTATCCATATAATACAAAGCATGATGGTGAGAATCTAAGATCAATTTATATCTTATGGTGTAATTGATTCCTATGAAAGCAGCATTTGTTCACCCCTTTGCTCTCTTCTGTCTTATTGTCTATTATATAAAAATGGCATCAACAATTTCCTTAAAAGCTATATATGAGAAATATCACTCTATTTTTAATTTAAATACTTTGGTTTAAATCACCACTTTCAGAGTTTTTACTAAAAGTAATTATGATGGAGGACTGGGGAGGCATGTTTTCCCCACCCAAGAATTGTTATATAAATGTTCAAAAGATTTTACGCAATGCAAAAGGTTGGAAAATTATTTTGTCCTTTATCCTTTATGGTCCACCCTGGGAAGGTCATTATCCAAATAAGCACTTCTCAATCAAGGATTCCATAATAGTTAAGCCTTAAAACTTGAAGGCATTCATTGTCTATAATACATTGATTTGTTTTTTTATGCTTCTACCTGTACTACATATAAACCTGGAAGAACTGGAAAAAAAATGTTCATTTTCTATTATGTTTAATTCTTTTTAGAACCTGGTTGGGAAGAGGAGGTCTAAATCCATATGGTCCATTTTATTTCAAATATATTTTATTGATTTTTTTTTACAGAGAGGAAGGGAGAGGGATAGAGAATCAAAAACATGGATAAGAGAGAAACATCAATCAGCTGCTTCCTGCAAACCCCCCCACTGGGGATGTGCTTGCAACCCAGGTATATGCCCAGGACCGGAATAGAACCTGGGACCCTTCAGTCCGGAGGCCAATGTTCTATCCACTGAGCCAAGCCGGTTAGGGCCATGTGGTCCATTTTAATTTCATTCTTTGACTACTTATAGCACCCATTAATCTCTAGGCCACTGGGACTTTCTAACATCTCCAAGGACCCTGTACCATCAATTAAATGCAGTAGCTCTATATAATGTTTTTCTACCTTTCAGAGGCCAGATTTCCTCATTCACAAAGAAATTACCTCCTCCTGTCCCCTGATCCTAGGAAATCCATCCAGTCTTCCCCAACCTCTTTTCAACCATTCCAGGAGCTATCCAGCTCTTTCCCTCTACAAAAGACAACCTCTTGCTCTCTACAAGAGCAAAGAGGTCTCATGGTCAATTTGCTCTCTTAAAAAAAAAGAAAGAGAAATTGCCTCCTATTCTTTCTTGAAGAGTCTAAGAAGCAAAAGGGCAAAATCATTTCTCAGTCTATTTAAACATGAACATCTGTACTGGCTTTATACTTGTAACTGTTCCTCCCCGAGGTTCACTATTATAGTATTTCCTGAGCTTCCTGCCCTTCTTTAATTTGTTGCACATAGAGAAAATAATGGGTAGTATATGGCCCATTGGGGAAAATTGGAGGAAATTTGGGGACATCTATGAGGTTTTATTTTTTTAAAATCATCACATTTTATTTATACAGCACAATTCCTTTTAAACTATATAAAGTCTTAGAAAAATATTACCTTTTGAATTTCTATAAAATTTCCAAATATAATCTAACAACATTTTTTATGGAAAATAAGATTACATCAAGTTTATTTTTTCATGAAATGGATACATAATCCCCAATTAAAACTTTGCTAAAATGATATTTCAAATTCTTGATAAGAAACTATATTTGGATCAGCAGTTTATAATAATTTTATATCATTACTATAAATCATCATAATTGATTCCATTTGAAATGTAAAAATTACAACAAGTATTTCTTTTCTGTAATTTACAAGTTTGTACTTTTAAAATTTATAGTATTAAAAATAAGATAACATTTCTTATAGTAATGTGAATGCTTTTCACATTCAAGTAAATTTTTTAAAATATATTTTATTGATTTTTTACAGAGAGGAAGGGAGAAAGATGGAGAGTTAGAAACATCGATGAGAAAGAAACATTGATCAGCTATCCCCTACACACCCCCTTCTGGGGATGTGCCCACAACCAAGGTATGTGCCTTTGACCGGAATCGAACCCTGGACCCTTCAGTCTGCAGGCCGACACTCTATTCATTGAGCCAAACAAGTTTCGGCAAGTAAATTTTTTTTAATCTAGTCTTTCCTAAAAATTATCGAGTATCTCAAAACTGCTTTCAACTGGCTTACAGGGCTCTTAAAAAGGACACAAGACCACAAAAAGCACTTTCCAATAAACATGAAGACATTATTACTAAAGCTGCACACTCTCAGAAGTTCCCATCTGGCCACTTATTTCCCTTTCCCTTGTATGGCTCCAGTGACCCTTAGGCAGCTGGAATAAGGTTTCCTTCACATTTTCCATGGAGCATGTTTGCACCTGCTCCTAAAGTAGACGCCCAAGAGATAGAGCACCACATTGGCCAGTCCTGGAAGATACTGAGCACATTGCTGCCTTTGCAATTGCAGACTGCAGAGTCATCTAGCAGCGAGAAGTGTCCAGCAAAGGGTAGGGGGAAGGTGATGAGGGTAAGGAGAAAGGGCTGCATCCACCCAACACCCCACCCCACCAGCCACTCCAAAGACTCCAAAGACAAATATTTCCTGGCACCTGTGGGAACACCTTTACCATGCTGCAAAGTGCTGAGACACCAGGACCAATCTTTGCCTTGGGCGATTTTACAGGAGTGACTCCTCCTAATTGTCTCCTCTTCAGTTCCCTGGCCTGGTTTCAGTTTCTCAATCCAGCACTATAAAATAAGACTGCAGCTCAAAGCTCTACTTTTTTTTTTTAATTCAGATTTCTCTCTTGCATGCTATTGTCAAATTGTTCTTCTCATCACGTCCAACTTTACCCCTCTAGTCCACACCTTCATTTACAATTAATTGGAATAGACTCCTATTGCTTCTATCCCCACCCCATCCTTTAGTGATTTGTATTTGGAGTCAGCAGATTGGAAAATTGATTTTATTAAAATGTAAAGGATATCATGTTGCTTCCATTCTCAAAAACCTTTCATCTGTTCACCGAGAATTAAATAAAAAGTATTGCCGTGGTCAAGAAGCCTGACATAATCTAGTCCCTGGCTATCTCTGCACTCTCATTTCCAACCACTTTCCCCCTAACTCACTAAGCTCTGGCCACTCGAGAAACATACAGTGCTCATCTCTGCCCTTTGCCAGCGATGCTTTCTCTTCAGTTCTTTCTCAAATTGTCACTCTCACCTCAGTTAGGTCTCTCTGATTGTGTGTCACCATCTAGACACTGTGTAAAATACCCATTTATCACTTACTTCCCATACCTTGATTTAATTGACTCCACTGTCTGAAATTTGATCATAGAATTATTCGTTGATTTGTTTATTGAATGTAAACTGTTTTAAAAGAAAATATTCTTTATTATTTATGGGGTGTCTCCAGTTGCTAGAATCGTGTTTTGTACATAGTAAATACTCCATAAATATTAGTTATTAATTTTTAACATTATCTTATAAATCCCTGTCCCCCTGCTCAAAAAGTGTTCCAGAGTCTGAGACGTTACATAACCCCAAGTCAAGGTCTGGTGTGTCGGAGAAAGAAAACTAATTAGAAGAAGAAAATTTAATTTAATCAAACTTTTTTAACATAAGGTTATATGTATCTCTCTTCCTAATGCAAGCCCATCAAAATAAAGTTTGACCAGCTTCTTTTCAGATAATGCAGCAGATCAATCATTAAACCTAAAAGTTTTCATTGCTATTGGCTACATAGAGTTCTGAACTAAGAACCATTCCTAAGTTACCAAAAACTTCAATGTGAGAGCAAAATATTGATTGGCTGCCTCCTGCACACCCACTACTGGGGACTGAGCCTGCAACTCAAACAAGTGCCCTGACCTGGAATCGAACCAGCAACCTTTCAGAGTAGAAAACAATACCCAACCAACTGAGAGCCACACCAGCCAGGGCAAGAACTTCTGGTGTTTTTATATCTATTCCCGGCATTTGGCATCTATGCTGAAAGATAAAGTGTTGGCTGAACAGAAAGGATTTCCTTAGAAATCACAGTAACTTTATGCTTATTCAACCCCTGTGGCATTTTATTTGCTACAGTTATAACCTATCACTGAAGGGAATAAATCCTTCTATATTATTGGATTTTCAATGTTTCCTTCATTCCTAAAGGGCAGAAGAATTCATTTTTTTAAAGCTTAAAGATTTCTTATTTAAAAAATCATTTTAAAACTTGTGATTTATTCCTCTGGCTTCTTCAACTGGGAATAGTCAACATAATATAACTTTAATTTCAAAACATTATGATTATTGAATTAAATTTTAATATAATGGTGGTCTCTGGAGGTATTGAGATTCACACGCATTTTCCTATGAATACTAATGATCATTTTTAAAGAAATGATTGTCAGTCCAATGTGAGAATTAATGACCAATTGCACATTTTGCTACTGAGTCTGAACACCTTTTAACATGTTAACTAGCCATTTTTATACTTTGGGTATGAAAATTGCCTATTCATACATCATGACCCTTTCCATCCAGTTGTTTTCTTTTTGGTTTGAAATAGCTATTTATATATGAATAAAGAAACTTTGTCATTTTGTCATAAATGCTTTATATTTTTCCTCTTTCATTTTCTTTTTAAATGGATCAGTGAGAGAAGTAAGGAGAGGAATCACTATGCTGATTTAATTTTGGTAATAAAATATAAGCAGTTGAATAAATTGAAGTAGGTAAAATCTTGGGGGAAAAACACCATATCTCGCTTTTTCATTAATTATTTTACTTTTTTATATATTTGTCTTGACAGAAATTTATTAAGTATTTCTTCAGTGAGTTTATAAGTTAGTGTCAACTCAAAATGGGGAAAACAGTTTTGACACAGTGAGATAGTCACCGAATCCCTAGATCATGGAAGATTGGTGCCTGGCTAGATTCTTTAGTTTTAAAGTAGCTGAATTGGATAGGGATTTCTTGAAACCAAAATTCTGACTATAACTCTAAATTCTCCATCTGAGGGGAAATAAAAAGACAAAAAAACATTAAAACGTGTGCCTGTCCAGGAACAATTCTGATATTTTGAGGGAAATATGAAAAGCTAAAAGGTAGAGCAGAGACATGATGAAAAACCCTGGAGTGGCAGGAATCTGAAATAGAGACAGAAATGCAAGAGGCATAAATGAGCAGAGTCTTGTTAAAAATGCCAAAGATGGTAAAAGTGACAAGTCTTAGAAATGTTCAGAACAAGAAGAATGAGGCCAGAGTAGGCCCACTGCTTGGGGGAATATGATGTAATTTTGGAAAGAATAGCTAATGCATCAGATGACAGAAAGGGGATTCAAAAAGATCTCTACAGAAAAGAATGAAGCTTCAAACCCAGCAAGATGAAATTAGTGATCAATAAATCAACCTGCCCTTAGGTTATACAAAAATCAGCTGTTTCCTGCAACTTGACTGTATTTGTTCATTGTTTCCAATCATTTTTTGTTGTTAGATTCTTTAGGGTTTTCTGTATACAGAACCATCTCATCTACAAAAAAAAAAATGTAACACTTTTACTTCTCCTTCCAAATTGGTATCTACCCTAAAAAATCAAAAACATTTATTTGCAATGATATATGTACCTCTATGTTCACTGCAGTGTTATTAATGGTCACTAAGACATGGAGACCACTAAAGTGTCCTTTGATAGATATGGTATACATATACCATGGAATACTACTTAGCCATAAGAAAAGATGAAATGCTGCCATTTGTGAAAGCTTAGATGGATCTTGAGAATATTATTCTAAGCAAAATAAGTCAGTCAGAAAAAGCTAAGAACCATATGACTTCACTCATATGTAATAAACTCATAGATACAGACAACTGTATGGTGGTTATCAGAAAGAAGGGGCGGAGGGGTAGTAATGAGTAAAGGGGACCAAATATATGGTGATAGAAGATCATTTGACTTTGGATGGTGGGCACACAGTATAATATACAGATCATGTTCATTGAAATGTGTACTTGTAACCTATAGGCTTCTATTAACCAATGTCATCCCAATAAATTTAATACAGGGGGAAAATCATCTGTACAAGTTTAAGATTGGGGAACCAGGGAAAATACTCTAGGTTTTTATTGAAAATTCAGTATGAATCGGTGGTTCAGAGTGTGGCCAAAAATGGTCACAAGGCACATTTATAAAAATATATACTTACCAAGGAATTATCCTCCAGTACTTGGTTCTGATCAGAACACAACAGTTGTACTTGAGAGTTGTGTTTTTACTTTAGGAAAACAGTATCAATGACCTGGACCTTTTTATGTGCTCTCTAAGGGGCTGGGAAATTTCTCCTATACTGTCAGACTCTATAGAAAGCATGAAATTATAAAATATTTGAATGACTATGATGATAAAAAATAGGTTTTACTTGTTCTCTTGAACTGAGTGTAGTGAATGGGATTTATAAAAATGTATGTGTTTGTTTAATGTAGTGTGTTTCTGGTTACTGGAAGAGTTGAGAAAGAGGTCAGGAATGTTGTACTTTAAATGTAAATACAGGATGAAATCTAACAAGAGGCATTCTGATGGCCCTATCATTTTTACCATTCTATGCTAATCTACTTTTCATATTTGTTAATATAACCTAATGGCTTGCTGTCATTGATTTCTTGTCTCTGAAATAATTTGTAAAAGTTTGTTCAGTTAGTTAGTACATAGCAAAATAATTATTAACTAACTTAGCATTCATTTTTTTAAAGTATTCAAGAGGGTATCAGAAATCAGAAATGGTGTGAAAACTGTCTCTTTCTGGCAAGAATTTAGGCACAACACTGCATTTCTGACTCTCAATAGCCAGTCAGCAGATTCTTTTTAACGTGGAAAGCAAGTCTCAGTAGGCATTATTATCCCTGGTTTATGGATTAGAACAGTTGGTTAGTAGGGTTGATTACTTCTTCTATACCTTTGCCAATTTTTTCTCTATTTGGTCTTATCAGTTGGGTATTAAACATCTCCAAGTATAATTATGAAATTTTCCAGTTCTCTTTTAAAGTCTATTAATTTTTGCCTCATGTTTCGACATAGTTGTTGGGAGTTTCCACATTTATGATTGTTATGTCTTTGTATTAATTAGTCTGTTGGTCTGTAACATATCATGCCAAACTTAACAGCTTGAGACAACATTTATTATCTCTGTTTCTGGTGGTCAATAACCCAAGTGCAGCTTAGGTGGATCTTCTCTTGCAGTCAGATGTTGGCTAGATTGGCAGTCGCATGTCTGGTCAAAGATCTGCTTCCAGACTCACGTGATGATCGGCAGGATTCAGTTCCTTGACCTGTTGTTGGACAGAGGGTGTCAATTCCTCATTGACTATTAATCTGAGGCTGCCCTCAGTTCCTTGTCTTGTGGGCCTCACAACATACCAACATGCTTTCTTAAAACACACAATCAGAGGCAGCAATAGAGAGGACCTTAAGATGGTAGTCAGTCTTTTGTAACCTAATCAAAGAGGTGACATCCATCACTTTTGCCAAAGTCAAGAGGAGGATGTTATACAAGTATTTGAATACCAGGAGGCAGGAATCAATAGAGTCAGAAGCTAATTACCACAATCTATTTGTTGAATTAACCCTTTTATCCTTTTATGTCCATTTCTTTCTGTTTTTGAAGTATATTTTATCCTTTATTAGTATAGCCACTGTTTGCATGTAATATTATTTCCTTCCATTTGTTTTTATTCTATCTGTATTTTATTTAAAGTGTATATCTTGTATTCAATCTGTAGTTGTTAGACTTTATAAGTTACTTAAAGAAAAATTGATACTTAAGAGATCTTTTTTATAGCATTTGAAGGTAAATATAGAGTTGTCTTTACTTCAGATGTGGTTTAGCCCCACTATTTGTGTGTGCCCTACCTGTGTTCTCCACTGAAGGCTGAGTATTCAAAAAGGACTCTTAACTTTGTTTATTTAAGTACTAGTGAGGACCTGTGTAAGAAATTCGTACACGAGGGGGTGGAGGGCTTCCCTCAGCCCAACTTGTACCCTCTCCAATTTGGGACCCCTCAAGGGATGTCCAATTGCCTGTTTAGGTCCGATCCCAGAAGGATCGAGCCTAAATGAGCAGTCAGACATCTTTCTCACAATCCTTCTCACAAGCCTTCTGCTGGCTCCGTGGCAACAGCCATTTTTGTTTGGGTTTATTTAAATTCTATAATTGAAACTATAGCCTAGAGTGGAGACCTAGGTGCCAGGGCTGCAGAAGCTTGGCTTCCTCCATCACCCATGCAACTATAACTTCTGCTTTCTCCAGCTCCATGGCTGCTGCCATTTCTGTTGGGATATATCTTCTATAATTGAAACTTTGTAGCACTGAGTGGAGGCCTAGACCAGCAAGGGCAGGTGGAAAGCTTGGCTTCCTCCATTGCCAGGGAAACCCAAGCCTCCCTCTTGCTCTCAGTGGCCACAGCCATCTTGGTTGGGGTTTATTTGCTCCTGATTGGCTGGTGGGTGTGGCTGGTGGGCATGGCTTGTGGGTGTATTGGAGGTATGGTTAATTTAAATATTACTCTTTTATTAGATAGGATACTAGTACTAGTAGCTCTGTGCATGAATCCATGTGCCAGTAGCTCTCTGTGGGGCCTGACCATTCTAGAGGCTCTCTGTGACCCAAAGGCCTATCTGTGGCCAGGTGCAAAATAATTGCCTGATCACCTCAGTGACAAAGCAAGATTCTACCAGGCCAGAGGGAAGGAGGTGGAGGGGTAGTAATGAGTAAAAGGGGCCAAATATATGGTGACAGAAGATCATTCTCAGTGGCCACCCCCAGGGCCTGGGGAACTCTGGCGAGGCTGAGAGGACTGGGCACTGCCATCTTATGGCTATCAGCACCACCATCTTTGTGATGGAGTGACAGTTATTTGCATATTACCCTTTTATTAGATAGAATTGTATATAGTAGGAGAGTAAATCCAATCCCAATTACTCCAGAATGGCCAGTAGAAGAAATATCCACCCTCTTTATTAAAGAACAGAAATAACTTTAAAATTATTTGATTTTTCTCCATGTTTAAAATTTATTAATAATAAAAATAGATATTTAGACATAAACAGAAAATTATAACTAATATATTACCAAGTACTATACTTTCTCTTATTTTTCATAAGTACTAATGTTATTACTAGACTAGAGGCCTGGTACATGAAATTCATGCACCGGGGGGAGGAAGTGGGTGTTGTCCCTCAATCCAGCCTGCACCCTCTCCAATCTGGGACCCCTCAGGGGATGTCTGACTGCTGATTTAAACCAGCAATTGGACATCCCTCTCACAATCCAGGACTGCTGGCTCCGCTTGCCTGCCTGCCTGATTGTCTCTAACCTCTTCTGCCTGCCAGCTTGATCACACCCTATCCATTACCCTGCCAGTCTGATAGATGCCTAAATGCTCTCCTGCCAGCCTGATTGCCCACAACTGCCCTCCCCTCCCAGCCTTGTTGTCCCCAACTGCCCTCCCCTGCAGGCCTGGTCACCTCTAACTGCCCTCCCCTGCCAGTCTGGTTGCCCCCAGCCGCCTTCCTCTGATGACCTAATTACCCACAACTGCCCTCCCCTGCTGGCCATCTTGGGACAGCCATCTTGTATGAGGGCATCATGTTCAATTTGCATATTACCTCTTTATTACATAGGATTATATAAGACAATAACTTCTAAATTACATTATTACTATAAGACAAAAAAGCTAAATTAAGATTTTGTTATCTCTGCTTCTTAATTTTTAAGAAAAAAATCCTCAATATTTTGTTTTCTTTTTTTCCTCCTTTTTGGTTGAATCACTTTATCAAAGCATAGCTAAGTCCTTGGGTACAATCATTTTTAACCACAGTTTAATAATAGTATTATAATATTAAATATATTTGTAGCAACTAAAAACAGCTAAATGGTTTGTAACAATTTTGTGATTTTTATTTTCCTTAATTGTCAATTCTACTTTGGCCATTCAGTCCAGTGCTTATGGTCACCATACAAATTTAGTTTATAATAGCTTGAACACTAATTCAGATTTAAAAATTAATCATTTTCATATGTTGACCTTTGCAGTCACTAACCTTATATTAGTGATTGAATTAGTTCGTTAATTTACTTCACTATATTAAGACAGATGGTATTTGTTTATTAAATCTTAGGTTTTCCTTTACTCATACATTAAAATCTATGTAAATCTTATTTGGATAAAATGGGTACAGAAGGACCCCAGAATTCTTAAATACTTATTGGCAGAATTTATGTCCTGAAAGAGAGCAATTGTGAAAGATTTTATTCTGATTAACTGCTATGTTTAATAAGAATTATTTTGAGGTTATCCACACATTTGTTTTCATTGTGTCATCAATAAGCCAGCAGGTGGCAAACTTGAGATTTTTTTGTACTATTGCTCTTGTCGAAGATGTAATAAACAATGTGTCAATGAATCTCATGAAGAGCTTTCAGTGTACCATAGTATAAGAAAAATTAAAACCTCTAATTGTAAAGCCACTGGTATTTGGATAAAAATGTACTTATTTAGTTGTGTTTTTTTTTTAGTTACTATTTTATCCTATAATTTTTTTCTCTAACAGTTTTGAGACATGTATTATGCCAGTTTGAACCTATTTTTGCTGTGATTTTCATCATTAAGAGATAAATTTAGCTGCTCTTGCTTTTACTTACTATGGGAGGAAAAATCTTTACATCATTTAAGAGACCATGCAACATATACCTTTTCTCCCAGAACAGGCAATGTCATATTCTTTTGAAAGTTTTAACAACATTGATCCTCATGTTTTTAAACACAAAACAGTAATTTCTTCTATGGGTGATAGTTTTTTTTTTATTCCTACTAATATTTCAATTTTAGTGTCACTTGTTGGTAGTAAGTAATACATGAAGATGAATTTAATTTCTTTCATGTACATTTGATTTTCATAAGGTTTACATTTTGGCCCTATCTGGTTTGGCTCAGTGGATCGAGCATTGGACTGTGGACTAAAAGTTCCCAGGTTAGATTCCGGTCAAAGGCATGTACCTTGGTTGTGGGCACATCCTCAGTAGGAGGTGTACAGGAGGCAGCTGATTGATGTTTCTCTCTCATTGATGTTTCTAATTCTCTGTTTCTCTCCCTTCCTTTCTGTAAAAAATCAATAAAATATATTTTTAAAAGGGTTTACATTTTGTACCAATAATAAAGGATCAATCAAGATTGATTATATTAGGCATATGACTAGACTTTGGGGTATTTAAGTAAATATATTTTGTCACATTTAGAGACAAAAATTCAACCACAATACATGATTTGCTCATTTCTTTCTCTCTGTGAAATTCATCTATTGTTAACACTACCTCTATGTTCTCTACAAAATTTACTTATCTTTCTTTCTATATGTCTGTGTTCTATTTTAACAATAAGTATTGCTTGTTATTCTCTTTCTAATGGGGAATACAAAAGAAGAAGAAGGAGGTGGAGGATGAGGAGGAGGAGAAGGAGGAGGAGGAGTAGGGGGAGGAGGAAGGGGAGGAGGAGGGGGAGAAGCCCTAGCTGATTTGGCTTAATGAACAGAGTGCTGGCCTGTGGACTGAAGGATTCTAGGTTTGATTCTGGTCAAGGGCACATGCCTGGGTTGTGGGCTGGGTCCCCAGTAGGGAGTCTGCAGAAGGCAGCAATCAATGATTCTTTCATCATTGATGTTTCTATATATCTCTCCCTTCCCCTTTCTCTCTGAAATCAATAAAAATATAATTTTTTAAAAAAGAACAGCAATGTTTTAAAACAAAGCAAAGTTAGGTAGTGAGGTGCTTCACGATTTCCACATATAAATTGGATCATTTAGATGACTTCTACAAGATTTAAATAAAATAATACATGTTTCATTAAAGTCACAAACTACTTGAAGGATTCTAACAATTGACTCCTTGGTGGATTTAATTGTTAAGAAGTAAAAAAATGAATCCACTAATTAGTCAACATCAATGTATTCTCCAAATATCACAATAACTGAAGACTCTTTAAGGCCTAGTAACATAATTCTCCCATCCTTTCTGTTTTATTTGTAATGGAAGAAAACTCAATTTTTAAAATGTGGAATATAAACATCACATAAGAAAAGTAAATTATAGTCTAAATTTAAATTAAAATAAGAAAGAAGCCCCCATTCATTCAAATTGAGGAAAACAGAAGCAATCCTCTTATGCTGCAGATTGTATATAACTCAGCTTTAGTGTTCTCATCTAAAGCTCTTGCCTGTTAGAAGATCTTACTCCTGAGCAATTAAGTTTGTGTTTTGTGGGGAAGTATTGTTGCAACGTAAGTGAATTTGGCATTTATAGAATTCTGACTTTGGAAAGGTTTATTCAAATACATCATCTTTAAATGTTACTCATTTATTAGACCCTTTATCCTATAATTTGCTTAATCCTTAAAAATAAATGGAACTTTAAAGGATTATAAGTAATCCATTTAAAACTTCAAGTACGCACATCAGTGTTGGTTACTATGCAGAGAGAATGTCAGAAAGTCATTGTCTATAGTTTCATGTAATCTGTGATAAATATGTTCTGCTGTATTTTTTATCAAAATAAACCATGTCAAGAAAAATTTTTTTTTAATTTAAAAAAATAAAAAAATAAAAAAATTAAATAGCTTTATTTAAAGCTTTAAAAAAAGAAGCTTCTAAAGAGAAAGGTGCCCGCACTATACAGGTCTGCATGTATTCAGATGTCACGTGACCCTGGTCTTGCTAATGTGTCCAAATCAATCCTCTTTTCCTCTATTTTCCTTCAATCCATTTCCAGTTGGGGCACCCACTTCTTGAGAAAGATGATCCACATCCCGAAACACCTTCTCATTCCTCCATGTCCTAGGTCTCCTTGATGAAATACCATGTGATTTTCATGGGGTAAAATCAGAGACATGAAAACAGAGTCGTGACCCAGCAATTTGCAGGCTTCTAGCGTCCCCTATGCATCAGACTACCTCACAAAAATACCCGAGTGCAGGTTAATCCCTGCCCATATGTTTCTCTTGAGGGCAGACTGTCAAACAGTTGTGCATTTAGCCAGGTATCTGTTTTCAACAGCATCCTTTCCAATATAGTTAGTACTTAAATGTACACATGTCCCAAATTCCAGTGAGCACACAGGGTCCCAGGCCTGCTCCATCAGGAATGCACCCTAGGAGCAGTAGCAGTGCTTAAGTGTGGTCCCTGCCAATTGCATGTCCCTCAGGCCCAGGCAAGAAGGTGACAGGGGAGTGGATGCTCCTTGAGTTTAGCTCTTCCAGAGAGAGAAGTTCCATGGCAAGGGTCCGTCAGTCCTACTGAATTTAGGGGTCTGGCCTTTCTCCATCCCCTGTGCTCTCTCTTTACCCACTGTACCCCCACCCTACCCTCGCATACACGTAGACATGTTTTACACTGAAGGAGCCCCATTGACGTATGCATCCCTTCCCCTCCCATCTGGATACAAGCCCAGAAGGGAGTGATTGGGGGAGATGCAGAGGTGAGGATCCCTCCTTTCTCTGCGTTTAGGGTCCCAACAGGAGACTCATTAAGGGCCAGCCAAGAGTATGGGTTCTAGACCCACAAACAGACCAAGCACTTCCCTCCTCCATCAACCCCGTCAATCCCAATGAGGTCACCGCGATGAGA
Source organism: Antrozous pallidus (assembly GCA_027563665.1). Lineage (NCBI taxonomy): Eukaryota > Metazoa > Chordata > Mammalia > Chiroptera > Vespertilionidae > Antrozous > Antrozous pallidus. The sequence goes on along the minus strand of CM050521.1, from coordinate 71,350,915 downwards.
GAGCAGCACATCAAGAGAGAGGGGGAAGAAGAGGAGGAGGAGGGCGAAGAAACCCAGACTGGAAAAGGCCATCAGACAAGGTTGCTTTTTCTGGCCACACAGCAACTGCGGGGCACGTGGTGCTGAATCTCATCCGCCAGCTCAGCCTGGGAACGGGGGACAGGCAGGAGCGCTTGGTGTTACCGCGAAAACAAAGGCGAGGAGAGGGGCGGGTGTGCAGGGGGAGAGAGAGAGAGAGAGGCTCTGAGCAGTTTGGCTCTGCATCTCCGGGAAGCAAAGCTCATCTGCTTGGCAAGAGAGGGACGGGGAGCCCGGCCCGCTGTCTGGGAGGCGAAGGAGGGAGCGGGTTTCCCTGCAGAGACCAGGACGCGGCAGAACTCTGGACAGCGCCTCTGGAGCTGGGAGCTCCCGGCTGCTCCGGGTTTCCGGCTCCTTTTTTGGAAACCCGGCGACCTGTTTCCTCTCCCCTCTTGGACTCCGACCACCATCCTTTCTTCCACCATCCCTGTCTGAACGGGCCCGGCAGTGGAGCGGCTCTCTTGCCTCTGGCCCGGCCAAAGGAAGCCGGTCTCCGGTCCTGGGAACCCAGTCCTGGTGGATAGTGCTCCGCTGGCGAAGAAGGAAAAGTTTTGGGGGTCTGGGGAGGGGGAGGGCGGGGGAAGGAGGATAGTGGAAGAACGAAGGTGGATGGTCGGTTTCCCGCTCTGATCTGGAAGGAACGATGACCGAGGAAGGATGTGCACCAGCGGCCAGATCATCGGGAGCCTCCTGGTGCTCTCCGTGCTGGAGATAGGGCTGGGGGTGTCCAGCGTGGCCGTGGGGGCAGTCAGCTTCAGCCTGGCCCTCCGGCAGCACAAGCCGCAGCTCGGAGACTCGTCCCCGGTATGGAGCGGGGTGTGTGTACGTTGAGCCATTTCACTCTCTTTACCTCCTTAAGGTGATGGTCAGTGTGCGTGCGTTAGTCCCCTCCCCCCCGGGGGAGAGAGTCCTAAAGCTCCCGGGCTTGCATGTAGGTTCATGTGGATGGGCTATGCCTCTTTACCTTGTCTTCTTATTTAGCCCAGCAACTGTTTTCTTTTTCCTTTTTCTTCCCTTCCTTATCTTGACTCCAGACCACATTAAATGCCTTTGTGTAAAGTTGGGGAGGGGGCCCTTGCCTCCAGCTGAATCTGCAGAAGACTGCCCGGCAGTGCTCATTCGGGGTCACACCTGTCAGGGGCAGACTGTTTCTTGTACACGGGAAATCGAAATGAAAGTGTTACATCATTGTGGTGTACCAGGAACAAGCAAGGGTAGACTTTGTGCATTTAAGTCTGAGTACACTAAAGGCAATACCAGTATGACAAAAAGAAATGTAGTGTGAGTAAAAGGAGCATTTTACCTTTTTACCCCTCCCCCCCGCCCCAAAACAAAACAAACAAAAAAAAAAACTGCTCTGAATGTTCCCATGTTAGCTTTCGGTACTTCATTTCTAAAAACTCTCTTGCAAGTTCCAGGCAATAAGTTGAACAACGAATGGTATGGTATTTAACAACGTTCTAATTGGAGAATAACTTAGCTCAAAGAGTGCCTGAGGCTCAGAGAAAATGCCATCATCTTTTCCAGGTCAGATGGCTGACCCCAAGAGCTTCTTGTTTATTTACTTTGTGGGGAGTCTCCAGGAAAGCTTTGGCGACCCATCCCTCCCACCAAGAATCAATAGAGTAACTTAGCACTAGTCCTAATAGGGGCCTAATTTTAAAAATCAGCTTTCCTTTTCCTTTAATGTATAAAGCTGCTCTATTCTTTGGGGTCTCTAGCTCCATCTTACTTCAGATAATTTATGGGATGTTATTCTATCCCTGATAATCAATGGGCAACACTAGCAATCATGGCTTAGTTACTTGTGCTTTAAGTTACTGAGAAAAAGATGATCATGAATGAGTTCAAACAAGTTTTTACAAAGTAATTCATTTTTTTCAAGGGAAATTCTAGCATACTGAAAATTCTAGCATTCTTAAAGCATTCTGCTTTAGTATTATAATTTTTCAAAGTGAAGTGAATGGCAAATCTTAAATCTGACATTATGTCTTATATGTAGTAGTGATTATTTTGAGAGTTATAGTTATTATAATTAACAGAAATAGTCATACTCTAAAACTTCTATCAGAAAATTATCAAAATGAAATGTAATGTCAACATGTAAAACAAGAGGAAAAAATGTGATCTTTTGGGGCCAGATCATAGGATGTTGTTCACCAGTTCAAAACAATGGAGTTATTTCTTATGAGGGAGAAGCCTCAAATACTTTTCAAAACACTTTCCCTCTGACATGTAAGAGATTGAATGAACAAATTTAAGTTGTCTCTAAATAGTATTGAAGTATCCTGTTTTTATTTAAAAATTTTAAAAGTTACATTTTCTTAACATCATGTAAGAAAAATAATTAATTTATTTGTATCCCTCTTCCCAAACTATTTACTATTATCTAGATGAGTTGATATATGTGTATATACAGAAAATGAAAATTTGAATCAGATTAGTGAAAAGCAAATAAAATAGTTATATATGTAGTCATTATCATAAAGAACTATTTCCATGTTTAACTGGTCTTTTTTTTAAAAAAATATATCCTTATTGAATTCAGAGAGGAAGAGAGAAGGGAGAGATAGATAGAAACAACAATGATGAGAGAGAATCATTGATTGGCTGCCTCCCGCATGTCCCCTGCTGGGGATCAAGCCCACAACCTGGGCATGTACCTTTAACTGGAATTGAACCTGAGACCCTTCAGTCCACAGGTTGATGCTCTATCCACTGAGCCAAAACAGCTAGGGCTTAACTGGTTCTTTAGAGTAGCCAAAATTCACCTATGATCCTAGAACAATAGTTTTGACTCAGTAGAACATTTTAAAAACTACATGTGATTGAATGAATGAATTTGCAACTAGAATGCCCTAACAGTTGGTCGCTTTTATGAACTCAAATTAAAAAAAGCAAATTTGTGAAAGAATCAATAGCTAGTTGTGATCGTTGTTTATCAAATTATAGGTTTGCTAAATTGCTTTTGTAAATCATTTTTCAGAGGTCATTTCTGATACAGTCTGAATTATCTCTCATTCTGCCAATGATGAATTCATGTAACCAACATTTATAGAGGGATTGCCGTGTGCAAGGCATTTTACTATATAACTCAAAGACTATTGAGATGAATCAGAATGCCTAGGAAAGGAAACATGATGGCTAGATACATCACTAACTTTATCAGTGACACATTAGAGTTTGGCCTCAGATACAAGGGCAGGTAAAGGGAAGAGAGGTGGGGATAACCAATGAAACATCCACAGGAGAATGATTATTTTTCTCTTGATCTTACAAGTTTACTGGGAGTTAATGTATCACAGTGTTGAGTAATGTAGCACAGTGTGAAATCTGGAGTCTACGTGGGTACAGATCCCAGATCTGTCATTTACTATCTGATTGACTAGCCAGAGTTTCCTCATATATTGTAAAACCGTATTGTTAGAAGGCACAAATGAAATAAGGCTCTTAGCAAAAAGCACAGCATGGAGTAAGCTCTGAATAGATGTGAGCAGCTAATACTGGGTGCACAGACCAGCAGAGAAGAGCATGAGGAAGGAAAACCTTTCAGGCAGCATGAATGGAGGCAAAAACCTGGACGGGGTGGGTTATGTCCAAGGAGGAACAGGCTCCTCTATTGTTCTGGGCGTAGGTTTGTGAGGGAGACAGAAGGTTGGGAAGAGTGGTTGGGGCCAGGTCATGGGAGGATGTTCGCCAGTTCAAGGCAATGGACTTCTTTCTTTTCTTTTTTTTTAAATATATTTTATTGATTTTTTACAGAGCAGAAGGGAGAGGGATAGAAAGTCAGAAACATCTATGAGAGAGAGACATTGATCAGCTGCCTCTTGCACGCCCCCTACTGGGGATGTGCCCGCAGCCAAGGTACATGCCCTTGCCGGAATCGAACCCGGGACCCTTCAGTCCGCAGTCCAAGCTCTATCCACTGGGCCAAACCGGTCTCAGCTGGACTTATTTCTTTAATAGTTTAAAAAACTAATAGCAATTCTTACTTTCTAAAAAGACCCCAGGGAGAGGTAACGGAAAACTAGACAGAAACTTATGAATCTCTCTGGTATCTTATGAATTAAAAGTCTGTATTATTTATGAACACAGGATGATATTTTATAATAATCTGTCAGGATGACTATGATCTATAATCAGAGTATGTTTTTTACTGGTGCCATGATTTTTTTTCACACATTAATATCATTATTAGAAGACTCCTGACTTAAATTTTAGAAGTCAATGAAAATAAAAACTGAAATGAAAAGATTGCTTCTTACTAGCAGAGAACCCAACCTCATAAGCTTTTTGTCTAGGTCAAATGCACTAAGAATTTGGATACCTATTTTGATGATATGCCCCTAAAATGTTAAATATATAAATAAAAGATGTCTGAAAATAAAATAGTACCAAGATAAAGGACTTCCTAGTAAAATTAATGAAACTGATACTTATACAGACTATTTTCAGTTGATATTTTATAATCAGGGAAAGGTGCATCTGTGATCAGTTTAAAAGATGTGGGCATTTAGAAGGGAAAAAATGATTTAGACTTAAAGAAAGAAAGCTATAAATGCCTTTGTAGTATGTTGCTTCTTCTTGATTATATTTTTATAGCTGATATATAGTCACCTCATTAAAAGCATAAAAGAAGACATAACTGTCAGATAACAATGAATAAATCATTGAGTAAACTTCTTTGGAAAAGACATTGTCATGTGAAATATAATAGATGTGTAAATGTAATAGTGGGCATTAAATAGATAAGGCTATGTTTCCAAGTTGCTGTATGATAGGTATTTTTCTCAGTCTCCAGTCCATTATCTATAATGGGAATGGACTGTATTTACTAGTACACAGATTCATGGGTCCAAGAGAATTTTATTTTGTAGCACTAGGTCAGAGGTCGGCAAACTCATTAGTCAACAGAGCTAAATATCAACAGTAAAATGACTAAAATTTCTTTTGAGAACCAAATTTTTTAAACTTAAAGTTCTAATGCCACTTCTTCAAAATAGACTCACCCAGGCCGTGGTATTTTGTGGGGGAGCCACACTCAAGGGGCCAAAGAGCCACATGTGGCTCGCAAGCCGCAGTTTGCCTGCCATGGGACAAGGTTGACAGTTGGAAATCTAGATATTCGGAGGGCCATGCCCAGAACAACCTGTCAGGATTCTGAGTTGTAGTTGATATATCCCATGGTAGATTCCATTATGTATATCTGATAATCATTCTATAAACTAAGTATATTAAAAGAACTTTCTAAACCCTGTCAACCCCACATATAAACATAGTCTTTTATAATATTCAAAATGTTTTATTTAAGTCATATAAAGTTTAAGTATTTTTATTGATTATTTTCCTGGAGCATACTTGCTTTATGTATCATAACTTAATCTGCTTAATAAATCTGATTTAGGTGAGTGAAATGTATAACATAATTAAGGCACATAACTATTGTGTGGATGCCCGATTCACCATGCAACAACTCAACCAATTTTAAGATTGTGATAAAATTCACCTACTGTTTATTCTGATCCATACCATAGCAATACAAATGATGTGCTATATATGAATTATAGCTGCTCCAAAGTCTTATTTTTAATATTTAAATTTGTCCAAAACAAAATGAAACAATCAAGTGAAAGAAATCCTTCAGTTACTTCAAACGTACAAAATTTGAAGCTAGTTTGTCTCTGACCAGATAATATATCATTATTTGTCAGAGTCAAACTATATATACAAACACTATCCTATCCTAGGAAAAACTACAATGTGTATTTATACCTCACTTTAAATTAATTTTAACTATGCAAGTAATTAACAAATAAATTCTCATTTCAAATAATTAGAATGAATTAAAACTGAAGTTTTTTCTCCTGTCACATTATCTAAATTAGCCACACTTATAAATTTAGTGTGTAATTTCATAGATATTTCTCCATGCATAAATAGTATTGTTTGAACAGCATTCCTAGTGGAGTCAGCCATTGGTTAGCTTGCTGCTGGGATCAAAATAGTATTGTTTGATCAATTTTCTGGATATAATAAAGCCTACTTATAAACTCTGTAGAGCCCAGGAAAAGCATCTCTTTCTCATCTGGTATACACTCTTATTCTCAAATGCTACTTGTTATCTACTGGAGTTAAGTTAGGGAAATTAGAAAATAGGCAATTAAATAAGTTAGCCAAGCCAAACTACTGGGAAATGTGGTTATTATTCAAGGCACCTCGGTCACCTTTAGTCATCTACTTGTTAACAATTTGTTTGATACAATCTAAATAAAGCCAGTCTTTCATTTGGATGGTTTTGCCTAACATGTTCAAGCTGGCTCTCTGCATTGACTTATTTATCAGTCAGATCATCCATTATGTGTTTTGAATATGGCCAAGCAATGTAACTTTTTGTACATTTATTTGCCTTGAGATAATACTTAATTTGACTGGTGGGCAAGAGCATACATAGCCCAGCCATCCCAGCTGAAGTGCTTGTTTTGAAAATTCAGTAAAAACCAGAATACATCCACCAAAGGAGGAAAAAAAATCTAGGTTATGTTCAAATAATGTTGGTCATCCACTTCTGAAGTGAACAAACTTTTATTTTACTAGTGCACTAACATATATATATATATATATATATATATATATATATATATATATATATATGGAATAGAAATTGTATTTATTCAAATAGCATTTTATACCTAAACTAGAGGCTCAGTGCTTGAATTTGTGCATGGGTGGGGCCCCGTGGCCTGGCTGGCAATCAGGGCCACTCTGTGGGGGAGGCAAATGGCTGGAGGAGGATTGCAAGAGGTTGACCCCAGGAGCAAACTAAACAATGGCTGACTCTGCTGGGAATCAGACTCCCTCCGCCCTCCTGTGTGGGTTCGGGATTGTCAGGGCCCCAGCAGCAAGGTCTGGGCCAGTGCACGTCACAGCTACCAGACGGTCATCCGGTCGTTGTGGTAATTTAATCATAGTGGTCACTTAGGCTTTTATATAGAGAGATAACTAAGTTCAGAGTTGTGCAATATACTTCATTTTCTTAGTAATTTAGTCAAGTTACCAGATGGTAACTCTGCAGACAGATGTGTATTTCAGTACACTAAATAGACAATGTCAGAATAATTAGATGATAGCATATAAAGTCTCTGATTGATCATCTTTCTAGTAGAAAGAGACAGACAGGGAGAAGAAACTATGTGACCACTTTCATCTGTGATGTTCAAAGCCACACAGCCCTCATGCATACAGATCTAATGTACAAATTCTTTATTCGAATTGAATGACAGTTTAGATTCATACATCTCTTGGTGTCACTGTGGCACTAGGTAATTTAAGTATGTTCACTAAGCCAAGGAGAGCATTACCAGCACTAGATTATGGGCTGCTTGAAGTTACAGTGAAACTGAGGCAATGCTTACAAAGCTGGCAGGACCACGCTGGCCCAGAGCAAGTGCTGACAGAGCATCAGCTGCTCTTTGTGTCTCCTGTCCTCATGTGACCCATGATGGACTGGAACCCACAGCACACCAGTGGTACACTGCTTCTCAACATTTCCCCAAGCCCCTGAATCAGCTCTAGATGGACTCATCCTTTCCTTTTTTATGTAGAGTATTTGGCTAGTTAACTTTTGATTTAATTCAGGTAAATACATTAGCAACTTCAAAAATGTACCAAAATATTTGCATCAGATAAAACTGAATGGAGAAATAGCTGCTTTCTTTTGAAGTGGAGAGGGTGATAGAAACTCTATCATAAAAACATCCTGTAACTGGATAAATGAGCCAATTATCGAAGTTAGGCAAATCCAACTTGGGGATATTACTACTATTTATGTCATAAAACAAGTCCCCCCAAAACATATAATACTGTGTACATCTTGTCATAATATTAAAATAAATGTATAAATTAATATGGCTAATAATGATACTAAATATCTTAGATGCTTGCATAGTTTTGCTTGAAATACCTATGTAGATTTTGAAGCAGTGTTTACTATATGTTATATTATTAATAGATACATAATGAAGTATCTATATTTCAATAATGATTCTTATAATGTTAACTAGTTTCCATGATCTTTAGCTCCAGTATTAAGATTCCTGAGAAGCAATTCTAAGTTCCATTTGTCCATAAAATATTGAACAAAATTATATGGTCAAGGATAAAAGAAAATATTAGTGATTCAGTAGATCACCTTGGGAGACAGAGTGGCTTAAGCTATTTATCCTGTAGATATAATAGTAGGCAAGATTTATTAATAGTTAACAATAGTTCAGATGCTTTGATATACATTATTATTTCTGACCTTACCCACTTTGTGAAGAAGCTAGTATTTTATAAAGTCTACTAGAGGCCTGGTGCACGAAATTTGTGCATGGGGGGGCGGGGATGTCCCTTAGCCCAGCCTGCACCCTCTCCAATCTGGCAAATGTCAAAGGATGTCTGACTGCCCATTTAGGCCCCATCCTGGTAGGATGGGGCCTAAACGGGCAATCGGACATCTTTCTCACAATCCAGGACTGCTGGCTCCAAACTATTTACCTGCCTGCCTTCCCTGATTGCCCCTAACTGCTTCTGCCTGCCAGCCTGATCACCTGCTAACCACTACTCTGCCAGCCTAATTGACATCTAACTGCTCCTCTGCCAGCCTATTTGCCCCCAACTTCCCTCCTCTGCTGGCCTGGTCACCCATAACTGCCCTCCCCAGCAGACTTGATCGCCCCCAACTGCCCTCCCTTGCAGGCCTGGTCCCTCCCAACTGCCCTTCCCTGGTGGCCTGATCTCCCACAACTGCCCTACCTTGCAGGGCCTGGAAACTCCAACGGCCCTCCCCTACTGTGGTGGCCATCTTGTGTCCACATGGAGGCAGGATTTTTGACCACATGGGGGCAGCCCTCTTGTGTGTTGGAGTGATGGTCAATATGCAAATTACTCTTTTATTAGATAGGATAGAGGCCTGGTGCATGGGAGGGGGCCAGCTGTTTTGCCCTGAAGAGTGTCCCAGATAAGGGTGGGAGTTCCCTTGGGGCGAGGGGTGGCCTGGGTGAGGGGCCTGTGTTGGTTTGCAGGCTGGCCATGCCTCACAGCCACCCAAGTGGATGCCCTGGTATCTGGGATTAATCTATGTCTACAATTAAAACTTTGTAGCCCAGAGTGGAGCCAAGCCTTCTGCTTGCTCCATGGCAGCAGCCATTTCTGTTTGAAACTTTGTAGTCTAAAGTGGTGGCGTAGGCCAGCAACTGGCAGGCTGAAAGCTTGGCTTCCTCCATTTCCAGAGAAACTCAAGCCTCTGTTCTCTCCAGCTCAGTGACTGTCGCCATTTCTGTATCTTTTATAATTGAAACTTTGTAACATTGAGTGGAGGTCTAGGCAGGCGGAAAGCTTGGCTTCCTCTCTTGCAGGGGAAACCCAAGCCTTCCTCCTGCTCTCAGTGGTGGCAGCCATCTTGATTGGGGTTTATTTGCATAATTTGCTCCTGATTGGCTGGTGGGCTTGGCTGTGGGCATGGCAAAGGTATGGTCAAATTTGCATATTACTCTTTTATTAGATAGTATGTAGAAAAAAGAAATTATCTAATGCCCATTGTTATTTCATCAGCTGAGTTAGTATTCAAAGTCTGGCAGTCTTATTTCAAAATATGTACTTGTACTGTTGCATTGTGTGGAAATATTTTAAGGAAAAGTGATTCACTGAGGTCTGGGAAATGTAGTTATTATTCTCATTATTTCCTCCCACTCCTGAGTGTCTGAGTCAGACAGGATGGCATACGGGCCAGGTCTTGATCAGTGTTTGTATCCATTTTCCAGAAGAGAATGGCATAGTCAGCTGGTCAACAAGCTCAAACCCCTGTTCTTAGAGGAGAGTGAGATATTCAACTAAGTTGTTCCTACCTTTGAGGCTGAAGCTTTAGCTTTAAAAACAAGATTAATGTATACATCTCAATTGATTGTTAAATATTATGAGGGCAAGTCAGGAAGACACAAAACAACATATTTAAACGTAGTTCATTCGGAATGAGAGGTTATCAGTGGGGGTCAAAGATGACCACCTCCTCCAGGGAGAACTTATTCCAGGCCTTGGAGATGGGGAAGGTTTCTAGGAGGCAGAGCAGATATAATGCACTAGGATTGCTATCACCATATGTAAGATCATGTAAGGGATAACAAAGCAGTTTGTGGGGAATTGAGGAGGCAGGATTTGTTAGGGCAAATCCATGTTTATATAAAAATTGGTGTAAAAATCTACTTTATTTAAATTGAATGGGACCAGCTTTAAAAGTGTCCAGAAAGCCCTGGCTGGTTTAGCTCAGTGGATAGAGCGTCAGCCTGCAGACTGAAGTGTCTGGGATTCAATTCCAGTCAGGGTCATGTGCATCAGTTGCAGGCTTCAGCCCCGGTTGGGGTGCGGGTGGAAGGCAACCAATCTATGTGTCTCTTTCACATCAATGATTCTCTCTGTGTGTCTCTCCACCTCCTTTCCACTCTCTCTAAAAACATCTAATGGAAAAATATCCTCAGATGAGGATGAACCACAACAACAAAAGTCTGCTCTTGATTCTCAACTAAGCTTGGTAAGCTCTGCTGGGTGGAACTTGATAATAATGAGGGGAAGGTAGTTAAGCCAGGCGCTGCTGCCCAGTTTTAAGGCAAAACACCAGCCTTGGTTCCCAGATGTGTATCCTGGATCAAAAGAATTACTTGATGGAAATCTTGAAACTTGAGGGAAGTGTAAATCTACTATCATAAACCTAACTCCAACTTCAAGTGACTTCCTTGTTTGACAATGTATTTGTAAGATCACTTTCTTTTGTTCAGTTACTTTTTTTTCACCTTCCAATTTTTAATAATTTGAATCTCTTTGTTGACAAAACAAGTTGTTCCGCCAAATAAAAGTGAATCAAAGAATAGGGCAAAGCATACCTTATGTTGGTCCCCTCATAAATGTTATGGTCTCATTCACCAAATCCAGTTTTTGATGTATACATGTTTTTTTTTTAAATTTAATAAATCTTTATTGTTCAGATTATTACAATGTTCCTCCTTCTCCCCCCTGCCCCCCATAGCTCCCCTCCACCTGGTACCCATCCCCACCCTCTGCCCTTCCCTCCCCTCACTGTCCTCACCCATAGTTGTACAATTTTTGTCCAGTCTCTTCCTGCACCTCCCACACTCCTTTCCCCCCAATAATTGTCAGTCCATTCCCTTTCTATGCTTCTGATTCTATTATATTCATCAGTTTATTCTGTTCATCAAATTTTTAATTCACTTGACTTTTAGATTCACTTATTGATAGATATGTATTTGTTATTCATAAATTTTTATCTTTACCTTTTTCTTCTTCCTCCTCTTCTTAAAGAATACCTTTCAGCATTTCATATAATACTGGTTTGGTGGTGATGAACTTTTTTAGCTTTTTCTTATATGTGAAGCACTTTATCTGACCTTCAATTCTGAATGATAGCTTTGCTGGGTATAATAATTTTGGGTACAGGTTCTTGTTATTCATCGCTTTGAATATTTCTTGCCACTCCCATCTGGCCTGCATAGTTTCTGTTGAGAAATCAGCTGACAATCATATGTATGGATGCCTCCTTGTAGGTAACTAACTGTTTTTCTCTTGCTGCTTTTAGTACTCACTCTTTGTCTTTTGCTCTTGGCATTTTAATTATGATGTGTGTTGGTGTGGTCCTCTTTGAATTCCTTTTGTTTGAAGTTTTGTGCACTTCCTGGACTTTTAAGTTTATTTCTTTCACCAGGTGTGGGAAGTTTTCAGTCACTATTTCTTCAAAAAGGTTTTCAGTATCTTACTCTCTCCCTTTTTCTGACACCACCATAATTCGGATGTTGGTATGCTTGAGGTTGTCCCAGAGGCTCCTTACACTCTCTTCAGTTTTTTGGATTCTTTTTGCGTTTTGCTTTTCTGGCTGAGTGGTTTTTGCTTCTTTATATTTCAAATCTTTGACTTGATTCTTGCGGTCCTCTAGTCTGCTTTTAGTTCTCTGTATAATATTTTTTATTTCATTCAATATATGCTTAATTTCTAGTTGGTCCTTTTTCATATTCTTGAGGATCTCATTAAATTTATTGGCCTTTTCTAGAAACCTCTTGAAAAACCTCATAACCGTGGTTTTGAACTCTATGTCCTGTCATTTTTTCCCTCCATTTCTTTGAAATATGATCTGTTTCTTTGTCTCCACATTTTGGGTGCTTCCCTGAGTTGGTCGAGTAGCTTTGTGTGGTGGATGTCCTCTAGGGGTCAGTGGCTCAGCCTTCCCAGTTACATGAGGTGGATACTCTTGGTGCACCCTTTTATGGGCTGCACAGTCTTGATGTAGTTAACCTTAGATTGTTGTTGGTATCACTGGGAGGGGTTGACCTCCAGGCCAATTGTGAGAATCAGCCTTGTCTACGCTGGGAGAGTTTGGATGGGGTGGAGTCTCAGGCCTGAACAGTCAGCCTTAGTTTCCCATCAGCCCCGCCCTAAGTGGCACCTGGGTCTCCGTGTCCTGCGGCAATGGCTGCACACACCTCCAAGAGAAAACTACCCTGGAGTTTTGCCCTCTGCCAGACAGTCCAGTTTCTCCCCAAATGAGTGTGGGTACCCAAAGTCTCACCAGAACTAGAAAACAATGCGGTCCAGAGGTTTTTTTTCCCTGAATGAGAGAGCCAGCCACACACCCTCTCTGCAAGTTAGTGCACCTCTGCAGCTCTCAAGTTTCAGTGTGGTTCCTCCTAACAGTCCAGTTTCACCCCGTATGAGTCTGGGACCGCTGAGACTCTCCCAGAACTGGGGATCAGTGCAGTGGGACCCTTTGTCTCCCTTCCCATTCAAGAAAACCAGTCAGGTATTCAGCCGCCCGCCTTCCCTTTCCGCTTGCGCACATCTCCACACCTCTGTCCCTGTGTCTCCACAACTCTGCCCTCTGCAACTCCTCTGAATCTCAGTGTCCTTTTATTTTCCTTTTATTTGTGTAATTTCCACTCATCCAGCTTTCCAGTGGTTCTAGATGATGTCCGTTTTGTCTTTTAGTTGTAGTTTTGAAATTGTTGACTAGGGTAGCAGTATAGGTATTTACCTCTGCCCCATCTTGGTTCCTCCTCCTTGTTCAGTTACTCTTACAGCTGCCTGACATCTATATATATAAAATCCTAAGAAACTATTATGACTGGATGACCAGCCAGTAGCTATGACACACGCTGACCACCAGGGAGCAAACACTCAATGCAGGAGGTGATCAGTGCACTCCCACATCCAACCTCCCACAGCCAGCCAAACTCCCATGGTTTTTCCCTGGTCAGTCCCAATTGGCCCCAATTGGAACTGGGTAAGACATCCCCAAATTCATGCACTAGGCCTCTAGTATAAAAATAAGAGACATTTATTTCACTGGAGGTGTCAGTATGACACAAAGAAATGAAAATAGGTTGTGAGGTATGAAGACTTGGGTTCAAATTCTAGCTCTAGAATGTATTAGTTTTTTAAGTTTAAGTGAGTTATATTATCTCACTGGGCAATCAGCTAACTCATCTGTAAGATAGCAGTACTACTCCATATCTCACAGAGTTGTTCTAAAAATTAAGTGTAGTGCTAACTAGTTTTGCTCAGTGGATAGAGCGTCAGCCAGCAGACTCAAGGGTCCCAGGTTTGATTCTGGTCAAGGGCATGTACCTTGGTTGTGGGCACATATCCAGTAGGGAGTATGCAGGAGGCAGCTGATTAATGTTTCTCTCTCATCGATGTTTCCAACTCTATTCTTCTCCTTCCTCTATAAAAAATCAATAAAATATAGTATTAAAAAAATAAAAATAAATAAAAATCAAGTGTAATACTTATATGGGCTTTATACAGTATATGTTAGGTATTCAATAGCTATGAGTGGCTCACAACAATGACTGCATGCTTTTGCCATACTTCTAGAAAATCCATTTTCTGGATGTGGTTTGTATTTATGTATTATAGGTATTTTATTTGTATACATAGCTGAAAGGGAGCTTATTGCAAGACCTTTGATGAAATTGACCTTAGACTCAAAGTTTGGTAACATTTAGGTCATTTACTCTCTCTTAGAAAATATATACTTTTCATAACTATTTTGGGGAATTAATAGTTAATTGCGACTTAGTGTTCCAGGGATATTTTCCAGGTCAATATTGGGATAAAGAAGAATAATTATTGTTTACTGAATAGAGATTTGTGCTTGATTTTCTCTTTATTTTTGGCTGAGCTGTTACATATCTTAGTTCTTCCCATAACTTGTTTTGTGCCAAGTATTTTCCTGCATGGATTATTCTGAAGAATTAAAATAGTAAAAGTTATGACATCAATAATAACAGCAATGGCAGCTTATAGTAATAGTATACTACATTGCTTATGAATTTCATCTGCTTTCATTATACCATGTTATTTCAGCAGATGAGTTTCTTCATTGGTAGATGAGAACCTAAAGGATTTAGTATTTAGTGACTTAAGATCTTAAAGTGATAAAGCTAACAGGAGTAGGATAAGAACCTAAACCACCAGAAGAAAGAATGTGCATATGTGAGGAGGAGATGAAGAGATAGGCCATTGGAGGGAGTTCACAATTGTCATTCATATGCAATATAAGCTGCCTTTCAGTTGCTAGTGCCCTGATTTGGGGGGGTGTTCACAATGCCATGCCCTTCTATCAACTGCAGCTCATTTTCATAGCTGGCCTGCTTTCTGAAATGGCCAGGCATGTAGGATGGACATTCATTTGTGATGTTGACAATTCCTGGGAAGAGCAGAAGTCCTGTCCTCTAGTCCCCTAAAGTCCATGGCCATCTTCAGCTCTGGGAGGACCAGTTACAAGTCCTACACTCATAATTGGCACGTGCCCAAAGATTTTTTCTTCTCTCTCTTCACCAAATTCACATTGTAAATTTGGCTATATTTTCCACATGTATCAAGCTACCAGCTCTGTTTTTGAATGTTACCCAAATATATGACAAACCTAAGTTAATTTTATTCATTTATGACATGAAGGAATTTTAAACATAAAAATATAAACAAAATCATGCAAACTGGGAAAACCTAATTTGTGAAATCACCTTAAGGTATTTAGAACTATTTTATATTAAATTGTGATTATGAAATATATCATACACAGGTCCTGAGTATAATGTATAATAAATGTTTAAGTTACTCTAGTAAAGAGAATATAATTGACAACATTATCTATACCTGAAGTCTCCATAGTGGTTGCATCCTTCTTTACTTTTTTTCACAGTACAAATCATGACCTTAAATTTTTATATAAGTTTGAATTTTTAAATTTGGCAATAATTAAAGTAACAAATAATAAAAATTGGGATTCAGGAGATAAACTCTTCAGATTCTGTTACTGCTATCTAGGAGACATTTATTTTGTTTTGTTTTAAGCACTAACATGAACAATGACTATACCTAAGATTTGGACAACTGACAAAGATACTGCAAATTCAAACTCCCACTGACCCAAATTCATATGTTTAGTTGTAATTTTCCTTGCTACTATTGGAGAAGACACAGCTCTCATAGCAAACAACCTATTTAGTGAGCACACTCAAAATATTCAACAGATTATTTTTTAAAAAGAAAAACTATCATAATCCAGAATTGAACTGGACACAATGCATAATGAATTAACTACAGGAAAAGTTGGGTTGCATGAACATTGAGAGGGACATGTGAAGGAAAGACATTCTGAGGACAATGCATAATGAATTAACTACAGGAAAAGTTGGGTTGCATGAACATTGAGGGGGACATGTGAAGGAAAGACATTCTGAGGATCGGGACTGATTTTCTCTGTGCAATGGAAGATCTGGGTCTTAAGCCAGGAAAAAGGTCCTGAGATTTTTGCACTTGGATTCATTTAGAAGAGCTTGACATGCCAATCAGCTACATGCTATGTTTGACAATTTCTTCTAAAATTCATTCTTGTGTGTTGCTGCTTTCATTCAGTTACTTTTCAGTTTCTAAAAAGGTTTCTCTTAGTACCTGCTGTGACCTGTTTACCATTGTGGGGTTTTTATTTCCTTCTCTCCCTTGAGTACTTTTGGCTTAATTTCTTTGTTTGCTGTGGTTGCCTTTGAGTCCATGCTATCTGCTATACCACCAAGATGGCCTGGTGGTAATGGAGTACTGTTTATCACATCAACTTATCTGTTATACATATTATCTACTTGATATTTCATTTTTCTGTGAAGGTGATTATATTTGTGAGATGTTGTAGCTCTATTGATAAACATGTACATTTACCCTTTTGCAGTTGAACTTTGGAAATTTTCAAAATTCTCTGGAGTCACAGAAATATGATATATGGGTCTATGTGCTTTGCTTTATTTCAGTGTTCTTTTTGGGGGTAGAAAACAAAAAAAATTGTTCTAGCTTAAACACTGCATGATTAGTAGGGTTTTTCATTGAGTAAGGAAAGAGAGAAATATAAATAGAAAAGTGACTTATAAAAATTATCTTTATTATTGAGAGTATTACCAATATTCCTCATTTGCCCCCCAATAATCCTCTCCACCTGACTCCTGCCCCACCCTACTACACTATTGTCTGTGTCCTTGGGTTATGCAGATATGCATGTATGATTTTTAGTTAATTTCTACCCACCAGTCCTCCCCCCTTCCCTCTGAGCTCCAAGCTTCCATGTCTCTGGACCTATTTTGTTCATCAGTTTATTTTATTCATTAGATTCCACAGATAAGTGAAATTATGTGATATTTGTCTGTCTTTTACTAGCTTAATTTCACTTAGCATAATACTGTCTAGGTCCTTTCATTCTGTCTCAAATGGCAAGAACTCCTTTTTTATAGCTACATAGTATTCTATAAATATTTCTCCCTTTTCCGTGATGAGCACGGCTAGAGAGTGGACAGGGGTCCTAAGTAGGGGTGATAGGGGATTGAGAAAATGAAACAGACAAAAAGACAGTAGGGAAAGCTGGGACTGGGTGGGACAGCTGTCCTCTGATGGAGAGACAGGGACCCAGAGCAGATGCAGTGCATTTATTTTATGCAGTAAGATACCAGGAGGTTTTATTAAAGTTTAAGATAAAGAAAATATGTGCATTCTTGTGACTTCTTTGTAATCATCACTTCTGGGTAGGCCCGAATAATTGTGTTTGTTCCTGGTGTGTGGCTGGATTTAGGTAATGAAATCTACCCCATGGCACCTGAGCTAAAGGTCAGACTGACAACACGCCTGCCTCTGGCAAGGTATGTTTCCAGTGCATGCCTCTGCCAGGCACCACTGGATTCAGATGACAGTCAGCTCAGAGGCCTTTCCCAGGTGCTCTCTACAGTATTCCATTGTGAAAATGTACCACAGTTTTTTTTATCCATTCATATTTTGATGGGCACTTGGACTGCTTCCAGATCTTAGCTATTATAAATAACTAGAGGCCTGATACATGAAATTCATGCACTCTGGGGGGGTCCCTCAGCACAGCCTGAGCTCTCTTGCAGTCCAGGAGCCCTCAGGAAATGTCTAAGTAATGGCTTAGACCCATTTCCCCATAGGCCTAAGCCGTCAGTCAGACATCCTTAGTGCTGCCACAGAGGTGGGAAAGGATCCTGCCACTGCTGCTGTACTCGCCAGCCGTGAGCCCAGTTTCTGGCTGAGCAGCACTCCTGCTGTAGGAGCACACTGACCATCAGGGGGCAGCTCTTGCATTGAGCATCTGCCCCCTGGTGTTCAGTGTGTGTCATAGTGACTGGTCATTTCACCATTTGTTTGATTTGCATATTAGCCTTTTATTATATAGGATGTTACTATGAACATGGGGGTGCATATGTTCTTTCTGATTAGTGTTTCTGGTTTCTTAGGATATATTCCTAAAAGTAAGATCACTGAGTCAAGTGGAAGTGCCATTTTTAATTTTTTGAGGAAACTCCATACTGTTTTCCACAGTGGTTGTACCAGTTTGCATTCTCCCCAGTAGCGTACTTTGGTTCCCCTTTTTCCATATTCTCACCAGCACTGGTTGCTTATTGAACTATTGATGGTAGTCATTCTGACAGGTATGAGGTGATACCTCATTGTCATTTTAATTTTCATCTCTCTGATGATTAGTGGTATTCAGCTTTTTTTCATATATATGTCTCTTGGCCATCAGTATGTCCTCTTTGGAGAAGTGCCTACTTAGAAAAAAGTTACTTCATTTTAACATAAACACTTGGCTAAAAATACAGAAGAATTGGGATAGGAGAGAGCAGATGCCACTAAGGAGATCAATAAATCTAACAAAGGCAGAACAAATCCAAAGAGCTGAGTTGTGAGATAATACATCTCAGAGCCCAGGACTCCCAGGGCTAAGACTAAAGCCAAAATACATTCAACAAATACTATTTTATATAATCTATGCTCTGGGTTAGATTTGGAAGATCTGGCAGTGAATACAATAATCGTGTTCCCTGATCTTCTAAAGCTTAATTTAAAAGAGAATTTAGATAATGAACAAATAATGCACAAATTAATAATTACAGGTTATGACTTATTAAACAAGAGAAACATAGGCTTATGAAGAATACAACTATATTAATAATAAGAAAATCAGGGGAAGAATCTCTAAGAAAACAGTATTTTCTAAAGGAGAACGAGGCATTACCCAGATGAAGAGGAGGAGGAACATTGTTCTAAACAGCATGGGCAAAGACCCTGAGACAGGAAAAGCTTGGTATGTTTGAGAGCCTGAAAGAAGGCTAGGGTGACTAGAATACGGCAAGTAAGCAGGAAAATATAGAAGGCCCTAGTGGAGGTGGGGAGGGCCAATGGGAAACACTCAAATAAGACACATGCTACCATGCTTTCATTTCCCCCTTAATTTTAATAGGAGCCACTTGGGCTGCAGATGAGAAAATATTTTAGAATCAGACAAGTTAAGAAGTCACAAGTCTAATTAAGAGGCTACTAGGATGTATGGTATAATGGTTATATGAATAGGAGTGAAAGAATAAGATAAAAATAGAGAAAACACAGATATTTGAGAGATAGAGTTGACAAGACTCTGTGTTTGATTAGATGCAAATGTAAAGTGGAAAGAATGAGTCTCAGATTTGGGGACCCAGTAATTGATAGGATCCCATTTACTCTTTTGAAAATTAGATGCTTAAAAAGGTAAAACTCCTGTGTGTGTGTGTGTGTGTGTGTGTGTGTGTGTGTGTGTGTGTGTGTAGGGGAGGAACTGTGTAAGGGGAGGAGATATCAAGGATCTATTTGTGACCTGTTAAGTTAAAGGTGTCTATGAGATATCCAAATGGAGAGGTGCTGTGGACTGTTAGATGGGTCCAGAGTTCAGAAATCAGGACTATGCTGGAAATAGGAACATGGGAGTAGTATATAAATACATTAAATACATGTAAATGTATTTTTAATGTTTTTCTTGATATTTAGAGAGAGGGGGAAAATAGAAATATCATTGATCAGCTAACTCCTGCAAGCCCCCACTGAGAATTGAGCTCACAACCTGGGCATGTGCCCTGACTGGGAATAAAACCAGTGACCTTTTGGTTCATGAGTTGTTGCTCAACCACTGAGACGCACCAGCCAGGCCATGTAAATGTATTTAGAACCCACTGATTGAACCGCCCAAGACAAAGCCTTTGGTTGCTATAATATTTAAAAGTTTTGATGAGAAGATAGATAAAAAATAAATATGTTGAAGGCTTAGAGAGTGTGGTGGCTGAGAAGCCCAAAGAAGAAGGTTTCTGAGTGAGATGAGACTGAAAGGTGGAAGGTATGGCCTACCTTAGCAGAAGTCGTTACAATAAAACAATGGGCATGGAAGCAGCCTGAAGTCTGCTAAAGGGAGAATGAGAATAAGAACACGGAATTCACTCAGTGTAGACGCCTCCTGGTGAAGGAAAGAGAAATAGAGCAACAGATGTAAAAAGACTTGGAATCTAGAAAGGTTTTTACTTAAGGGAGATTTTGGAACACTTTGAATGCTGGTGAATATGGAGTAGAAAGTGAAAACATAAAGAGAGAGGAACTCTGAATAGGTGAAGTGTGATTGAATTTAGAGCTGAAGTGGAGGTTTCCTGTTGATAAGTTTTATCTTTTTCTATTGTAAAAAAAAAAGAGAGAGAGCAAGATGAATATGAGTAAAGATTTGGAGTCAGGTTTGAGGAGAATTTCATTTAAATGTATCTTTGCCTTTTGGTTGAGGATTAGAATTTGCACAAAGAATCTTGGATAGTGACCTAGGAATAGTTTATTCCAAATTCATCACTTCACAAATAAGCAAACTGGAACCCAGAAAACTAGCACAGCTGATACAGAACCGGGACAAGTCCAAATCCTGGTCCAACACGATTTCCACAGATGCTCAAAATATTACAGATCCTTAAAATAAGTGCTCAACCAAAAGGAAAATGGAGTTATTTGGCTGCTGCCCCAAACTGAATAAGGATGATCTCCAATTGCTGGTACTGCTAAACCATCACACAGATATAATAAGCATTTTAACAGATTCAAGGGGTTTCCTTCCAGCTGGATTTTCAAGGAAATGATTTTCTACAAAAATAGTCGTGTGTTCTCCATGGTGCTTTTCCAAAGAAATTGAAGCTAATTTTTTAAAGTTCGCTAATGTTTTCAAACCCTCAAGAACTGGTGATCAACTTAGGTTTTGAAGTCTTCCTGAATTTCCTTCAGGAAGGCTTTAAAAACAGATTCTTTTTTGGGGGGGAGAGGAAGAGGTGGATATTTTTTATTGTTGATAGTATTACAGATGGCTCACATTAACTCCTCCTTTACTCCCCGCAACCCAGCCCCTTACCCACCCATCCCCAGATCTTCACCACTTTATTGCCTGTGTCCATGGGCTATGCATATCTTGTATTATAAAAGTATAGTATGCAAATTGTCCCCTCCACTGGGGGGTCATCCAGGAGTTTAACCAGGGGCGGTGGCAGTGAGAGCAGGTGGCTGGGGGAAGGGAGGGAGAAACCAGCTGCAGCCACTAGTGCACGCATTTCGTGCACTGGGCCTCTAGTAGATATATAAGTTCTTCTCCCCAACCCCACATCGGAGTAAGTTAGTCTATCCCATGCCTTCCTGCTTCGGGTCTTATTCTATTGGTCAATTTGTTTTGTTCATTAGATTCACAAGTAAGTGAGATGATATTTGCACTTTGCTTGACTCTTTAAAAATATATTTTATTGATTTCAGAGAGGAAGGGAGAGGGAGACAGAGATTGAAACATCAATGATGAGAGAGAATCATTGATTGGATGCCTCCTGCACACCTCCTACTGGGAATCGAGCATACAACCCGAGCATGTGCCCTTGACTGGAACCGAACCTGAGACCCTTCAGTCTGCAGGCCAACACTCTGTCCACTGAACCAAACTGGCTAGGGCCTTTGCTTGGCTTTTTAAAACGGGACTTCAGTTGTCTTTTTGCCAGTTCCAAAAGTATGTGGGAGAGGAGAAGTTTTTCCCCCCACTCTTCCTACTAACCTAAACTTCATTCATTTATCTGTTTACCAACAGATATTCACTATATACACAAGGTCCTGTGTTAGTGCTAAATAATTAAAGATTAAAAAAACACCTTATGGGATGACAAATATATAGTGAATAATTACCATAAAATAAGATCAGTGTTGCAATAGACATGAGTATCATATATTTTGTTGGGTTTTGACTAGGAATGCATAGCAAAGTTGAAAGTGCTTCACAAAAAAAGTTAATATTTACACTGAATCTTGATGTTTAAGAAAGAATTTTCAAAATAGGGAAAAAAAATTTCAAGTGGAATAAAAAAAGTAAACATTTATTGGCTGCTGCCATGTCCCACAGCCAAAGCTAAGCTCTCTCCCATGGTTGCCTCTTTTAAATTCATAATCATGTGGAATTTGGATTAATCTCCTCATTTGTGTAAAAGGAATCAATATATACTTAATGTCACGGCGCTATGATGTGTGTCAGGGGAGATACTAGAGAAATGTCTGCTGAAAATGAGTAGGAAAAAAACAGGACCTTTGAGATTAGTGATCAAGGCTGAGATGATCTCAAAAACCCCATCCACTCCAACTCCCTCCTTTTAAAGATAAAGCCCATTGACTGGCCTAATGTAAGTAAATGACAAAGGAAGGCTGAATGTGAGCCTGGGGTTCTGCTCTAATGTGCAGAACTTTTCCAAAGTAGTGTGGAGTCACAGCCTCCTGCAAGCTGTCAGCTGGTTTGTACAAGATTCCTTTCTGTATTCTATTGAGAGTTGAAATTATAATATTATTAACATTTTTATCACATCATCTCCCCTTTTTAAAATTCTGATGCTTTTTCCTCTCTTCATTGCTTCCCTACCTAGTTGTTCCTGTAGCAGGATTGATCTGATTGAGATAGTGATGGTACTACAAAGCCTGAGAACATACGGATCCTAGAGCGTCCAATATATCAATTTGGCAAATAATTACTAGTCTAACGTTAAATGCAGCACTTTGCTAAGAATGTGAAGATAGATAATACACTGGAATTTGACTCTAAGGTCTTTATAGCCGATGGGGGAAATGATCTTGCATATTAAGCTTGTAAATTCTTCTAAGTGCTTTACATCTGTTGTTTTATCTAATATTTACAGCAATTCTATGAAGGATGTACTCTTATGCACCTAATTAAAGAGAACACCATGATACCATAAATTGAGAATGTTCTCAAAGTAACACAGCTGGAAAGTGATGGAGCCATGACTCAAACCCAGCCACTTGGACTCCAGATCAGCCTCTCTTAATCACCAACTTAAAGAAAATAAGAATGCATATAGAATGCAATGTATGCTAATGCCATGGATGCACAAAGGAAAGGGAAGAGGGGGCAGATGGCTTTATGGGGGCTGCCTCTTTGGGAGCAAGTCGAGGGACTTGGGAAAACAAAGTAGAGGGACTGATGGCTTGGGAAAACGAAGTAGAGGGACTGATGGGAGGTGAGGAGAGAAAGGCATGCCAGGTGGGTGGAGGCAGGATCTGTGGGAAGCTTAAGATTGGTGAAAAGAATGTCAGTTTCTGAGCACAGATTGTGCAGGAGAAAGAGAGAGGTAGGCTTGACCTGTGAGGAGCCTGAGTACTATGCTATGAAATTTGAATTATAGATTTTTTTAAAGAAATAGACAGGTACTAAACATGTTTTAAAGGTTTTGAGGCTAGGAGTAACATGAGCATTTTAGGAATAATTGCCTAGTCAGCAGTGCAGAGAATTAGAGCCAGGGGTTTTATGTGCATCTTTCTTATTAAAATTCAGAGTCAGAATGAAGGGCAACTCCAGTGGGAATGGAAATAAAAAGGGCAAATGTTTATGACCTGGACATCTGGGCCCTGATTACAGGCCAAGAAGTGTGTACAGCCATTGAAAAAAATGAACAGAGGAAAGATCATGCTTAGAATGAATTTAGAATGACAAAGGGGCATCTGAGGCCAGGGAGACTCTCTAAAATAATCCTGGGCTGGTGAGGGCCTGAGTGAAACAAGAGGGTCACTGTGGGTGTAGAATCAATGGCACACAGTGATTGATTTGATGGGAGTGCTATGGAAGGGCGGGGGGCGAAATCAAAAGTGCCCCTGAGTTTTGGAGAGAATAGTAGTAAGAGTAACAAAAAGTGGGGAAGTCGTGAGTAGAAGCAGATTTGAGAGGTATTTTCTGAGTGTTTGGAACTGACAGTATCTCTGAGCTTCTGGCTGTGAGCACACTGAATTGCAGCCTGATTGTGGGCTGAGCTAAAAATAGACAAAGCTTTCATGATGACCACATCCTGTGTCATTCTCTAGTCTCTTGTAACATGAACTCACTTTACACATGACATTTTGCTTAGAAATATCACATTCAGGGGCAAGTAATATCAGTAACACTTGAAAGACTTCCCTTGTCTCAGGTAGAAAATTAGTACATTTGATTATTACTTTCTAGAATGTAGTCCACTGATAAGCCTAAAAGTCTTCATAATTGCAGCTCAGCATAGCAGGGCCAGAAGAAGCTGGAAGGAATTGTAACACCTGAGTCCCTGGATATATATTGATTTGATGTCAAACAACCCACTTCTATGAAGGAGGCCATGTAATCAAATATACACATGGGTTGACATAAGGCAAGACTGTATAAATAAGAAAAAGAATGTATAAAATATATTTTTAATTTTTCAGCAATTAAGACACTGGTCTGTATCAGATGCTCAAAAATATTATACAATTTTTATAATTATGAGTAACTCATTTATGTATGCTCTATTGGGTATTTAGAAATCATAACAAGTTCAACATGAGCATTATCTCGATCCTTCTAATAGCTCTGTAAGTATTAGGATACCTGTAGTGTATAATTTTATCGATGGGGAAGTTTAAGTAGCTGCTTGAAGTCCCACTAATACGTTGGATGGCCAAATTTAAAGCCCATGCTTTCCTGACTCCAAAGTCTGTACTCTTTAAGTTATGCTGTCCTCCACCCATTTCTCTCTCTCTTTTTTTAAATTTATCTTTATTGTAGAAAGCATTACAGATGCCCCCTCTTTTCCCACTTGACCCATTCTAACCTGCACTGCCCCCCCTGCCCCAAGCCTTCCCCGCACTAATTTCTGTGTCCATGGTTTATGTACACTGAGTGGTCAGATTATTATGATCTCTGAACACATAATAATCTGGCCACTCAGTGTATATCCTATATAATAAAAGGCTAATATGCAAATTTCCCCCTCAACCAGGAGTTCAACCAATAAACAGGCCAGCCAACCACCCATGTCCCCTCCCCCTGGACCCCACCCATGCATGAATTCATGCACTGGACCTCGTGTGTGTGTGTGTGTGTGTGTGTGTGTGTGTGTGTGTGTGTGTGTGCATTCAGTGATCACAATAATCTGGCCACTCAGTGTATATATGCATATGCAATCTTTGGTTAATCTCTTCCCACCCACCCCGACTTCCCTCTGAGATTCCTCACTTTGTTCCATGCTTCTATGTCTCTGGATTTATTTTGTTTATTAGTTTATTTTGTTCTTGAGATTCCACATGTGAGTGAGATTATGAGATACTTGTCTCTCTCTGACTAGCTTATTTCACTTAGCATAATATTCTTCAGGTCTCTATGTGCTGTCTCAGCTATAGCTGCAGAGTATTCCATTGTGTAACTGTACCACAACTTTTTTACCTACTCATCTGATGGTCACTTGGGCTGTTTCCAGATATTAGCTATTATAAATAATGCTGCTATGAACATAGGGGTGCATATATACTTTCTGATTGGTGTTTAGGGTTTCTTAAGATACATTCCTAGAAGTGGGATCACTATATCAAATGTGGGTTCCATATTTAATTTTCTGAGGAAAGTCCATACTGCTTTCTATAGTGGCTGTATCAGTCTGCATTCCATCAGCAATGTCCCTTTTCTCCACATCCTTGCGAGCACTTGTCATTTGTTGATTTGATGATAGCCATTCTGACAGATGTGAGGTGATAACTCATTCTCGTTTTAATTTGCATCTCTCTGATGATTAATAACTTTGAGCATTTTTTTTCATATGTCTCTAGGCCATCCACTTTGGAGAAATGTCTATTTAGGCCCTTTGCCCAGTTTTAAATTAGATTGTTTGTCTTTCTTTGGTACTAACTCCTTTTGGATACTAACTCCTTATGAAATGTATCATTGGCAAATATGTTCTCCCATACAGTGGGCTCCCTTTTTATTTTGTTCATTTTATTGATGGTTTCTTTTGCTGAGCAGAAGCTTTTTATTGTGATGTGGTCCCATTTGTTTATTTTCTCCTTTGTTTCACTTGCCCTAGGGCAGTGGTCGGCAAACTGCGGCTCTATTGACTAATGAGTTCACCAACCACTGATCTAGACTCTCAATACCAATAATTATAGGTTGTTCCTTGTGATTAAGCCCCTATCCCAGTGGTCAGCAAACTGATTAGTCAACAGAGTGGCAAAACCGCAGCTTGCATATTAGCCTTTTATTATATAGGATATATACTGAGTTGGTGGTCTAGTTTCATTTTTTTGCATGTATCTGTCCAATTTTTCCAATAATTTATTGAAGAGACTGTCTTTACTCCAATATATGTTCTTGTCTCCTTTGTCAAATACTAATTGAGCATAATGGCTTGGGTCGATTTCTGAGGTCTCTGTTCTGTTCCATTGATCTACACTGAGTGGCCAGATTATTATGATCTCTGACTGCATAACAATCTGGCCACTCAGTGTGTGTGTGTGTGTGTGTGTATTAGAGTCCTGGTGCATGAATTTGTGCATGGGTGGGGTCTGGCCAGGGGGAGGGGACATGGATGGTTGGCTGGCCTGCCTGCTGGTCGAACTCCTGGTTGAGGGGACAATTTGCATATTAGCCTTTTATTATATAGGATATACACTGAGTTGCCAGATTATTATGTGTTCAGAGATTATAATAATCTGGCCACTTAGTGTATGTGCCTCTTCTTGTACTATTACCAGGCTGTTTTGATTTCAGTGGCTTTGTAGTATAACTTGATATCTGGTATTGTGTTCCCTCCAACTTTTTTTTTCTCTCAAGATTGCTGCGGCTATTTGGGATCTCTTTTGGTTTCCTATAAATGTTTGGAGTATTTGTTCTAGATCTGTAAAATATGCTGTTGGTGTTTTAATAGGGATCCATTTCTTTTAAGCCCTGGCTATAAAGAGCAGTGCTGGCTCTACAACCCAGGACTTAGTGGACAGCACCCATAGACTGACCTTTATTTAGGGTGAGAAGTGACCTGAAGCATAAATATGGCTCTTCTAAGGCTTCAGAGTACTCAGCAGTTCCGCCTGAAAAGCCAAGAGTCCCCTCCTACCCATTGTAATCTCATCTGCTAGTCAATGAACAACCACCATGCTATCTGTCTGCTATAGGTTTCCTTCCAATATTTATGTTTCCTCTTCATGTGATCTATCAAATGCTCAATCTGTTTCTTCCTAGATTTGCCCTAAACCCCAAAATAACAATTATGTGTGTGTTTTCTCTATTCAGATACCTCTTTTTTTTTCCCCACGAAATGAGTGTAAAACTTAAAATTGTTTTGCATGTTTAAACATTTTCCTCACTTTGTTCTAAGTATTAAAGTTACTTCTCTCAGACACCTTTGAATACAAAACATTATTCAAGGAAATGAACTTTGGGGAAACCGGAACCTTTAAAACAAATATTTAAAATGACATAATACACGATGTTTCCTCCTTTGGGGATTCTAAAGCTGTATTTTGGGTGTAAATTGCACAAGCCTCACTTTATTTCCGAGGGAATGACATTAATTTGATTGAGTTCTGTAAAGTATAGAACAATCTGTAAAGGAGGGAATTGGATAATGGATGATATTTGTTTATAAGGTCTAAACATTGTAGACCAATAATTATATAATTATATATTTTAACCTCTGTTGTCCTATTTGGGACTAGAAAGTGACCTGGGGTATCTACCAATAGAAGGCCACTGCTATTGGTAGATATATCAATCTACCAATTGGTAGAAATATCTGTCAGCCAACAGCAAATTTCTCCTTGTTTAGGACATATATTAATTCTACAAATATCTATAAGGAGGATAAATATTATGGACTATACATAGTTATCATTAGGGACCTCAATGATCTGGAAATTTGCCTAAAAGAAACCTCTTGTTGAAAGAAGTTCTGCCAATTTATTTATTTGCTTTCCAGACAGTTATTTTTTTTTAAGGAGAAAGACAACAGAATATTCAGGAGTGATCATGAAGCGAACCAAGAAACCAGGGCATGTTTGCCCCAGAGAAAACACAGGTTAAGGCGTACTTGTCTTAAAATGTGGGCATTGGGTAGCTATAGGGAGAAAGTCTTTGGGCTTAATAGAAGAAAGAACTTTCTGACGATCACAGTTACTTAAAGATGAAAAGGACTACCTTTTTAATGGACAAGATTGATCCAAACTGCAGACTCTTGTCAAGCATATGCAAATAATATAGTGATGTTGGTCACATTATGAGTCATTGACATCCTAGCCTACTAAGTAGGAGAATTGTGAATGTTGTTTATTTGGAAGCAGGAACAGGGAGTAGGACAAAGGAAGGAAGATAAATGGAAGAGAGGAATCTGGAGGAGCCATTAATGAATACAAGGCCAACTCCCCAGTCCCTTGACCTTCTCTTTCATTGCAAACAGAACTCTCTAGGACATTTAGCACTGCCCTGGATGACTACCAAGGTTCTGACGTACACATAAACAAGAAAATGATGTTTCCCCCATATGGATACTGATTTTTTTTGTGTGTGTAGAACCACCCCCAAGTGATATGTTGGAATTTAAATGAATGCCCTTTGGGGATTCTGTGACTTAATTCAAATATATATTCACACGGTGGGAACTTAAAAGCAGAGAGGGAAATATTTTGATTGTTTTTTTCCCACATTACACTTTATGTCCTTCTGTGTTATTAAGAAGGGTTGTCTCTGCTGGCTTATTTTCCATCTTGTTCATGTTCATGAACTCCTCTAAAGGCTAAAGCCATAATCATTGATTTATATAATGTAACCAGAACCAAGTTCTAGAAATAGTAAATGAAATATTCTGTTGTTTTATATAGTTCACTATAGAGAATTAGGAAAATATAAAGGGCAAAAGTAACATTAAAGTCAGCAATCACCCCACTACTCAGAGATAATCACTATGTATATTGTGATATATAGCCTTAGCTTTGTTAATGTGAAAATAATAATTTTTGCAATATAAAAAGTACATAATATTTTGTATTCTGTTATGAATGTTAAAATTAAAATGTGTTCATAAGTGTTATAAGTATTAAAATATGTTTATAACATAAATGTTATAAGCATTTTATCACAGTACAACACATTCTAAGAAAACATGATTTTAAAGACTAAGTTTTAGTTATTTAGCCCAGTCTTCTTCTTCCAGATACTTCCATACAATCTATACCACCTAAAAAATATTTGCTTTTTCTCATTTTAGTAGACCTCTCCAACTTCCTACCTTACCTCAAAGCTAAACAAAATGTATTCTTTTTCAAGATAAACTCATTTCTTCTTATTTCTACATTAGACAGTTGAGCATCCTTAAAATTTTGATATTCCCTTTCGAGCTTGAAAATTAGATGTCTTTCCTAACTGCTTCTTTCCTTCGACAAGATAATACCATTATTGGAGTCAGCATGAGACAGCAGGGAGTGCACACACTATAGAGTCAGACAGATCTGAACTTAAATTCTGATCCTGCCATTTATGAACACCATCCGAGTGTACATTGGACAAGATCATTTACCTTTTCTCAACCTTAGCTCCTCTTCTGTAACATGAACTGGTTTTATCAAATGAGACAACATGCTTGAAGCTCCTTGGTTATTATAAACCAATACTAATGCGTTAATACTCAATGAATATACATTCTCTTCCATTTATGCCTTGATAAGCTCCCCTATCCCTTTTCCCTAAGATATTTCATCACCATGTTTTGGTCAGCCACACAATGAACACCTCTAAAGCTATAATGGTTTAATGGCAGAAACTTTTCTATTGTAATTATGTATGGTATTTATTCTAAAGAGAAAGCAGAGGACTTTAACTTAGGAGAGGCAGGAGAGCATTATAAATATACATGGGAAAGGAACTCATAGAAGTAAATGTAGTTCATTAAAAGGTTGATTAATTGAAGGGAGAAATCTTTTTACAAATTTCTCCCAGCGAGAGATAAAGACCAGTATTTTAGTGGTAAATGGAAAAACAATCCTGTATATTAATTAGTAATTACTGCCACCAAGTGGTAGGAAAATGTTTCTTTAGAAACTGGAATCCATAGCCTTTGGGGGAAAGTTCCCTTGTCACAACTCAGTGATTACATGGTGGACCCGCACTTATTGCATTTCCTCCATTGCATCACATCCACCCAAGCTGTGATCGTCATTAAATGGAAAGCTGTCTTTGGTTTCTGTCACCACACTGCCAAAATATCCTCCTTTCAAAAAAGAAATCTAAGGCTTATTTTGATCCTTGTCTTAGGAGCTTCCTCTAGTACAGAAAGGAAAAAGCAACATGACTGCAATGAACGCTGAGAGAATTGGGGTGAAACAATGATTGGAAACTCCTAATGCTTGGGTGCTTGGAAAGGCCAATGCTTGGGTACTTGGTCTGTTGTTTATCAGCTGCAAGATGTGAAACGATTAGTCTCAGGATCCTTTTTCTAAGTAGAATATGAGGATTAAAATAGATGGTGTTTGTACAATGTTTAGCCTGGAGCCTGGTCTCTAGCAAGTACTCAATAAATGTTAGGCCATTCTTTTTTCTTTAATGTAGTTTTATTAATTTCAGAGAGGAAGTTATAGGGAGAGAGAGAGAAACATCAGTAATAAGAATCATTCATCAGCTGCCTCCTGCACGCCCCCTACTAGGGATCAAGCCCACAACTCAGGCATGTGCCTGACTGGGAATTGAACTGTGATTTCCTGGTTGGTAGGTTGATGTTCAGCCATTGAGCCACACCTGTCAGGCTAGCTCATTCTTACTACTATTACACTACATTTACATTCCCTAGACCTAAATATTTATTGTCAATACAATCATTGTTAATGTAATCCAACCCAACCCTTAAGAGGTAGAAGCTAAGAAGGTAAAAATAAACATAGCAGCAAACTTTGCCAACCGTGAGAGGGATGTTATATGACTTCTCTAATTCCAAAGAGAGAAGAACTAAGGAGAGAAGGCAGGAACCCTCTACATTCTAAATCAGATCTGGCAGTAGTTACTTCCTGCTGAGGTTCTGGGCAAGGCAATTAAGCCCTCTTTTAGTTCCCCTAACTCACACACTGTGCTCTAAAGAATATGAATTAATTCTTTGGAAAGTTGCCTGCTAAATAAAACCCATATATGTATGCCAACTATAATTTTATATACTAAGAACCATAAAGTGTCATCTATTATTAAAACCTTAAATAAAAAGGAAGGTAAAAATAGCAAGGTTATTTTTGCAGTTATAGTAAACTGTTATCTGACATTCTATTTTCAGCAGCCTCAATTAAGCAGTACATCCATACATTTATATATTGTCTTGACTAATTCATGGTAAGAAAAATAAATAGCCCAAGTCACTGAGGAGCCTAAAATTAAAATGTCTTCTTTTTCATCCGAAATAGATTGCATAGAGTCACATGCTTGTCACTAAACTTCAGTTCTTTGAAAGTTGATTGTCTAGCCATGCAGGAAATTACTCTCAACCGGAATGTCAGTATGGTTCACGGGATCCTACTGCAGCCCTTTATCAGAATTATACCAACCTGTCCTCTGTACCCCAAGGGGTGGTCATTCGGTCACTCCCTGAACACCTCCATAGTTACCTCATTAATTGTATGGGCCCCCCTCCCCCAAGCTACATTGTGGACAGGTCTATTCATTAGAAAAATTTTCCTGGTAATGAGTAAAAAAAAAATCACTCCATGTAACTCATATGCATTATTCTTAGTTCTAGAATATAAATCCAAGAATAATAGTCAACATTCTAAACTACCCCCATGTCCCAGATAGTCCAAAGAACCAAACTTTTGGTACTATTACCTTCATCCTAGGAACTGGTACACGCTACAGCACAAAAGATACCTGTTCTACATAGCTTATCTTTGATCAATCATGTAACCAAGTGGACAGGTATTTTTATGTTCTCAGCAGTTTAAAATCAATAAAGATAACGAATCTTGAGGTACTCGATATTTGAAAATCTGGATAGAGATCAGAGTGAGAAGGAAAGAGGTCACCATTTTCATTAAATCGACTCACGGAATACTCCAAAGGCTGATTTTAGCTGGAAGCAGGTGATCCTGCAGGAGGCCTCTGGGCTTGTCTCCTCAGGTGTCATATCCTCTTGAAATCATCTGTCCTGGGTCCTTCAGACAGGACATCAGTCCTGGGTCCTTCAGACAGGACATCAGTCCTGGGTCCTTCAGACAGGATTACATGTTAATGTAGTCCAACATATTGAGTGAGTTGTGCAGCAGAGAGGGGTTCATGGCCCTGCATCTTACACATTCTTTGTTAATTTTGCTGTCAACACCCTTTGTTTTTTTACCAAACTTTTCTTTCCTTTTCCTTTTTTTTTTTTTTACAGTATCAGCTTATCTTAGTTGTCTTGAGGAGATACATAGAAAAGGATTTATTTAATGTTAGGCTTTATCCACAATAGAACTGGAGTTACAGCCCATAAGCTGAAGCTGAATAGGAGAGCAACTGGGAGGAAAGCTGGGACAGCTTTTCAAGGTTAAAACTAAGGTGACAGGCACACTTGTATAGCTGTTCTTCTCTCCAGAAAGGTTTCTCTCAAAGTGTTTCCTTGGGAACATTTTATGACTTCACTACCAAAAGAATATTTTTGGTGCGATGTCTCTAATATATGGAGAGCTGTTGTGAAACAGGGGGTAGCACAAGATAAGCAATAATTTGGGAACCCCAATCTTAAGAGCTCATTGAACTTATGCCACTGACGTGCTGTGTGATTTTTGGCATATAAATTCCTATATCCACAAAATGGAAATATTAAAGAGGGTGGTTTTTTTTCCAGCCTTCCCAGAAATACTTAGAAGGATAACCCAAATAAGTGTTACAAACTATTGCAAAAGTAAACTGTGGAAATTTGAGAATTGATCTTAACAGAATATTTAAGAAAGCGTTTCCGTTTGGAAAAAAATATCCCCGGACACTGAGGAGCCTAAAATTAAAATGTCTTTTGTTTCATCAGAGATAAATTGCAGAGAGTTACACTTTTACAATAAATAAGAATCAAAAATGGGACTGCATGGTGAAGGGAGAGGCCCATCTGCTAAGACCTCCTGCGCATGTTCTTCCAGTAAGGCAGATATTCTTTGTGCTGAAGTGTATTGATGGAGAGTGCAGCATTTCATATTTTCTTCAAGGACTGTATCCGAAGTGTATGTGTATGCTGCTCCAAAATTCCCTTTTGCCACGTAATTATTTCTTCCTGCAGTCTTTGTGCGGTTTTCAGTAAAAGCACACCTTACCTCCAGGAAATAGAAAATCTGTTGGGTTAAATCTTTTTGCTCCTTTAAGTGCCAGAACAGATTGTCTGACTCTTTTGTGTGTAGACATAATATTTTTTATACACTCTAGTATCATCTCATAATACTACCAAATCATATACGTGACTCTACAACTACACTGGCATAATAAAGTTGCTGAGTAATGAAGAAATGAATCAGTAGGTTCCAATTGTTTATGATGATCCCCTTTATCCAGAGCAAGCTGAAAACCATCGTGTGAATAACACAAATCAGTGAGGCTCAGAAACCACCGTGGAGAAGTATTCTGAACAATTCAGAAACTCAGCATCTCCCCTGGATCCTTTATCAGGTTACACTTATAAATCTTCCACCCCATTGTGGCACTTCAATTACAATGATTGCTTCCAAAACTTAGGCCTCAAAAACCTCTCTTCAGAATCATTTCCCAGAATATGCTTGTTTTAACAGCCTGATTCATGCTCTTATAAGATTCTTTCAAATTATTAAGGTGCTGAGAAATTTATGATCATTTTCAATTTTGTAAGTTTTCCAATGACCTTTTTCTTTTCCCCTGAGATTTGAATTACAAGTCTCTCTATTTGCCTTGTCAAGGTTTTAGGCAACCTACCTGAACCAGGTATGGAGAAGATGCAATACATGTTTGCCCTTGTTTAAAACTAGTTTGAACTTAACTAAGTAGCTTTGTGGAGAGAAGGGACACTTTTCCCTTAGGAAATTTCAGGTGAGTTATAAATAATGCTCTGCAACTCTTTGGTTATCCCTGGTGTTTGGAAATGGCTTATTCTGGCGGACTCTTTCCAACCTCTTGGTTTTCACAGTCCATTTATATTTACTCACAGGCTCTGGCATAAATATATTCAAAAAGAAAATAATTTTCTACCTGATCCAAAGTATTATAAGTAATAATAATAATAAGTATTATATTATAAGTAATAATAATAAGTACTATATTATATTATAAGTATTATATTATTATAAGAACCGTTGGGGACAGAGGAAGTTAAATAATATAAATTATTAATTATACCATGCAATTAAAAATTTTCTATGTTTATTTGGCAAGATTCCAATCAACCAGTTCAGACTTACCAGATAGAGGGAGGCAGATATAGAAAGAGATGAAGAAGAAACATTTGGGAAAGAAAACTTCCTGTTTGTTCACACCCTTTAGAGAAGCAATTCTCTCATTCCTTGGAGGCTCCATATGGAATACTGGTTTTCACCCTCATGAGAACCAAAGGGGGCGGGGAAGCTTAAAGGATCTTAAAAGTCCAAATATACCCCCAGTTCTATGATGGAAAAATGAACCGGTCAAAGATAAAGCATGTAAAACTAACCAGGCAAAGACATAAAATGTCTACAATAGAATCCAGAAAAATTAGCATCAACTTCCTGTCCTGTGGTTGATGGAAATATGAATGAACAAAACACTCTTACTTCTACTAGGGTGCTTCTGTTAACAGGCTTAGTCCCTGGGAATGGAGAAATACGTGTTCTCTAGGAGAGTTTAAACCCTCCAGGAAAGAAAAAACACAGGTTCATCAGCTCAGTCTAGTGTTCCGGTCTGATATCAGATGTCCATTGCTGCTCCCGTGGTGGGTCCCAGTCCAGCCAGCTTATGGTGGGGCCAGCTCATTAAGCCAAACTAGAAAAGTGAATCAGTCCTATGCTTTCAGACAGCCTTGAAATGGCTTTAAAAAAAAACACACAAAGTAACAAACCAATTTTTAAAAATTTGTTTCTGATATTTTAACATCCTAAAGCTTTTAGTGATTATTTTTACACTATTTGATCTTGACTGCAAAAAAAAAGTATCTGGATTTCTTCCAGGATCAAATTTCTGAATGGGATTGGGATATAATGTGTGCATCAAGGTTAAAGGATGATTACTGGGGAGACTGAACTATCCTATATAATAAAAGAGAAACATGAAAATTTGACTGTACCTTCGCTCCTGATTGGCTATGCTACCAGCCAATCAGGAGCAGGGGCGGGGCCAAGTGGCTTGATCACTGGGCTCAGGGTGGTGATGAAACGGCAGTGGCAGAGAGCACCTGGCCCCTGGGTGCTGTGATCAGAAGTGGCGGTGAGCGCCCAGCCCCCGGGGCTGGGTGGTCGCAGGCAGCCAGGGCTGAGCTGAGCAGGGCAATGGCTGGGTGCCCAAGGCCTAAAGCCTCACCAGAGGCTGGGGGTGAGCCATCAGTTGGACATCCCCTGAGGGCTCCCAGTATGTGAGAGGGGGCATGTTGGGTTGAGGGACCAACCATCCCCAATGCACAAATTTCATGCACTGGGCCCCTAGTAATCTATAATCACTAAGCACAGTTTACTGCAGAACAGCCAATGTGAGGCAGTAGCATTCAGAGGGGAACTCTGTGAAGACACTGCCTAGTTTCTAGTTTCAAGAAGTGGAAAAGGCTATTTTGTGTCTATTCTAAAGCCAATGCTGGTGTTGTCAGAGAAAATGAATCGACAGCTGGGAAATATACTCATAGGTTACTTTCCAAGTGATCTTGTTTCACGTAATTAAGAACACAAGCTAACATAATGTTATATATCAATTATACCGCAATAAAAATTTTAAAAAAATTTTTTAAAGATCATAACCTTTTCTAGTTTGGGAAGTGACTTCTCAATTTCAAAAAGAATGTGTCAATTATCACTCAGTGCCAAGGTAAGATTTTTTCAGTGATTTTTGTGTTGAAAGGTCTAATGCTGACATATAAAGAGCATCTGAGGTTTGAGAAGGAAATTTTGAAACTCATAAAGCTATGATTGTGACATTTAAAAGGGCAATACCATTCAAATTATTTTAAATGCTACCATTGAGAAGAGAATTAGCTTAATCTGATCAACCCTGAGTATTTCAGAGAAACAAAAAAGAAGTTAATTGGATTTTATTCAGTGAAAAGACTAATTATAGCCAGTTATGTAACTAGAAATTGGCTAAATTGGATTCATTTCTTTTCCTCCCATATATATTGTAAACACATTCATCCATCCATCTACTAACCCAGTGGTCGGCAAACTCATTAGTCAATAGAGTCAAATATCAGCAGGACAACAATTAAAATTTCTTTTGAGAGCCAAATTTTTTAAGCTTAAACTTCTTCTAATGCCACTTCTTCAAAATAGACTCACTCAGGCTGTTGTATTTTGTGGAAAAGCCAAACTCAAGGGGCCAAAGAGCCACTGCACGTAGCTCACAAGCCACAGTTTGCCGACCACTGTACTAACTCTTTCATTCAGTTTCAAATTCCATTATGTCATCTAGAAACTTTATTTCAACAGCACAGCTTTGTCTGAGTAGCTGTTGCAAAGTTAGATATAAAAATAAAAGTTCTCCCACTGTAACCGTAATGGCAAATGAAATAATACATTCAATTGTATTTTTGTGTAATATGAGGTTCAAAATTGTTTCTTTGCTCCAAAATTTATTTTCTTCGTTGATTTTCTCATCATGGAATAAAATTTCCTTTTTCAATCCATTTATTTTTTTCTAGAGAGTTGAGGGACTTAAAATGCTTTGGACAAGAACAACTTTATTTCCACTACTATTATGAATGTGTAGAACTAAAAAATCTCTTCTGAATAAAGATGAAGTATGTTGGTCATGGAAGATGAAGCCACATCTACTTTAATATGTTGTGGTATATGATTTGTCATATTTAACTCAGAATAAACCACATTCAGCTTTCAATCTCAATTCACCATGATAAGCTCTGTTTATATCACAAGGATGACCTCAATTCTTGTAAGCTATTCTATGGCACTTTTGGATTTGTGCCTGAAAGTTCTGCCTCTAGCAGGTTCCAAATTCAATTCCATCAAACATGCAAAACCAACCTGTATAAAAGCAGACAAGGTGATGGCTTTACATGTTGAAATTGAAGAAATCTAAGCAGAGCTCCTAGACCCCAAAATATGGCCGACTAACCTCCTTCCCAAAGACATATTCTAAAAACAGAGATACCCAGCCATGTTTTGCTCAGTAGTTGAGCATTGACCTATGAACCAGGAGGACACAGTTCCATTCCCAGTCAGGGGCACATGCCTGGGTTGCGGGCTCGATCCCCAGTGGGGAGATGTGCAGGGGGTAGCCAATCAATTATTATCTCTCATTGTTGATGTTTCTATTTCCTTTTCCCTCTCTCTCTCTAAAATCCATAAAAATAGATTTTAAAAAATAAATAAAAACATATAGATTAGGGAGTTTTCATTCATTTTTTTCTTTGTAAATACCCATAAAGGAGTATAGAACTTTGAGTCATTCACCAATCTATATACGTTTTCCAGATGTGTCCAGATGATGGCAGCCTGTACTTTGGAGTCAAGAAGTTCTGGTGTTTCTTCACTCTCAACCCTAAGGCCATTATCTTGCCTGCCTATACACAAGGCTGGAGTCATTCACTAGTACAGATGAACCTTGAGGGGCAGTTGTTTTCTAATACCTCAACAATAGTTTTGTCTTGAACTCATTGAAGTTTTGAATAGTAACACTTACTTACACATGGCTCAAACATAAATTACCAAAGGTATTCAATGAAAATTTAGCCACCTTCATTCATCTTCCAGCACTTCTCCAAACAAAGTAATCACAGCTCTTTGTTTCTTACATTTTTCTAGAATTACTTTATACATGTAAGAGCAAATATGTATGTAAATTATTACATCTTTCTTGCATTTTTACACAAAAAGTCACTTGTTATGCACACAGTTCTACAGCTTATTTTTTTCACTTAACCAGATAGGTTGGAGAACTTTCCAGATGAGTGTATAGAGAGCTTTCTCACATTTTTTAATAGATTCAAAGAAATCCATTGAATTTATTCAATTATCTATCGATTGACATTTGGTTTTGCTCCCATGGATTGTTGCTAACAATGCTAAAATAAATAATCTGACACAGATAATTTTACAGACATGCAGCTATATCTTTTGGATAAATTGTCAAGTCCAGGGTTGCTGAAGCAAAGGAGTTATACATATACACTATAAATGTATATATGCATATATATTTAATTTTTTATAATTATTGCTAAGTTCCTCTCAATAGAGGTTCTATCACTTTGCGTGCCTACAAGCAATGTATGACCATCTAGTTCCCCATATTTTTTGCCAAGATTATCTAATTTATTGCCAAGCTTTAGGATACTACCAATCTGATAGGTGAAATAAGTATATCTGAGTTAGTTGGAAATTGCCTTTCTCTCATTACACATGAAGTTGAACAGATCTATAAGTAGATATAACTATATTTATAAAGGTTAAGCTAAAAATCAGTTCATGCTGATATCTACAACTCTACTCCATTATCAGATGGATCATTTTAGCTTGTCCCTTTGCTTATCTACAAACTCTCCAATAGCAAGAACTTGCCTCCATCACCCACCATCCATTAATTTACTTGTTCAATTTCAGTACATATTTCAGTAACTCTGTGTCAAATAGATTTGAGTGCATATGTACATGTTCTTTTGCCTTTAGTCTTATAGATTCCACTCATTTCCAAAGTTACTTAAACCAGTATCTTTTCTCCCATCTCCTTCAGTGAAAGTACTTCATACATTTATTATACAGTTAGATTTGTCACCACATTCTGTTTTCTATCATGGGATTCGCCTGACCTCCTAAATAATTTTTAAATGTGCAGACATTAGGGTTCATTCTTTGTTAATAATAGTATCATGTATCCACAATTACAGTATAATATAGAATCATTCCACTGTCTTAAAAATGTCCTCTATTCATCTATTCAACTCTTTCTACCTTTCCCAAACCCTAGAAACTACTGATCTTTTCTCTGTCCCTATTGTTCACTTTTTTTCAGAATGCCATATAATAGAAATCATACATTATGCAGCCTTTAAAGACTGCTGTTTTTTCACTCAGCAACATATGAATGCTGCATATATGCAATATACTTAAATGTCATCTACGTCTCTGAGTAATTTGAGAAGTCATTTCTTTATATCACTGAATAGTGTTTTATTGAATGGGTATACCACACTTTATCCACTGACCTACTTCTTGGCTGCTTTCAGTATTTATCAGTGATGGCTAACACTGCTATAACATTTCAAGTTAGTTGAGTAAATACCAGAAAGCACAATTGTTGGATCATATGGAAAATCTGTGTTTGTCTTTGTAAGAAACTTCTATACTGGCTTCCAAAATACCTGTACCATTTTCCATTCCTACAAGCAAGGAATGAAAATTCCTGTCGCTCCACACCACCAGTAATTGATATCACCAGTTTGTTTGTTATTGTTTTATTGTATTCTAGCCATTTAATAGGTATGTGGTGTCACTTCATTGTTGTTTAAATCCATAATTTTTTATGACAAATGATGTTGAATGTTTTTTCTTACTTTTACTTGACATTGGGCAGATCTCCTTTAGTCAGGTCTGTTCAGACCTTTTGCCCATATTTTAATTCAATTGTTATTTCCTTGTCATTGATCTTGTTTGATTTCAATCTATTACTTCCCAATACCTTTTACAATGATGATTATTTGCATATCTTAATATTTATGCCTACTTTCTCAATTCCCAATATAAATGTAGTCAGATTCTTCCAGATAATAGTGTGACCTGCCCAATTCTAGGTCTATTTAACTAAAAATTGAGAAAATTTTTGAAAAGATTAGGGGCTTAGGGAGAAGACATGTTTGCAATGATGAAAGAAAGGCGCTGGGTAGAATAAGTTAAAAGATAATGAAATAAGGATCTCTATTTTTAAGATCCATTAGAGACCAAACAGTTCTGACACTCTGACCTTATGTCATAAACAAGCACTTGATGTTTCTCCCTTGAAGAGCACTTTACGTAGCTTCGTGTTCCTCCATATCTCCCTGAGAGTAATTAAGGGGAACATCGATGCTCAGCG
Organism: Antrozous pallidus; assembly: GCA_027563665.1. Taxonomy (NCBI): domain Eukaryota; kingdom Metazoa; phylum Chordata; class Mammalia; order Chiroptera; family Vespertilionidae; genus Antrozous; species Antrozous pallidus. Next base: position 71,310,945 of record CM050521.1, on the reverse strand, counting down.
GTGAGCTCTAAAGTGAGCAGTTCTGCTGATAAAGCACTGGCGGGCACCCTGCATGCAATTCTGGACATTAAGAACACATTGAAGGTTTTAAAATACTGGAGAGATTTAAAAATACTGATGCCTGAGTCGCAACCTGGAAATTCTGGTTTTTCATTGGTCAAGGTATCAGGAATTTTAAAAGCTACGCAGCCAAGAGTCACTGCCATCAGGCAGGCTTGCCAAGTTAATAAAACTTTTCCCATTTTACAAGGTAATTTATACTGGAGTCACTAGAGGTGTGGGATCCCAAATGGAAGGAAGCCTATGGCATAGAAGACAGTCTTAGATAGCTAGCCAGGGTTTCCTGTAAGAAAATCACAATCCTATCAGCACAGTATCAAAAAAAAAAAAAAAAAAAAAGGAATTGCTTGGCACACTGGCATTTTGTGAACTAAACTACAAAATAACACTTTTAAGAGTCCAGTTGTCATTCTTTAACCGATGACTGAAGTAGAATAGAAACATTCAAGAATTGGTAGTAGTGAAGTAAATCACCAAACTTTTAATCCAGACACAAGGAAAATGCACTATTGAACCAGAGATAGATTTTTTTCCCATATCAATTAGTCAACATTTAACATTTGTCTATGTTTTCCTATTATTTTTTTCTACACTTTTTGATTAAGGTATTACATATGTGTCCTTACCCCCATTGCCCCTCCATGCCCCCCACTTATGTCCTCACCCACTCCCCCATTGTCTCTGTCCATTGGTTAGACTTATATGCATGCATACACATCCTTTGGTTTATCTCTCACCCTTACCTCCCACCCTCCCCTACCTTCCCTCTGAGGTTTGATGGTCTAATCGACGAGTCTCTGTCTCTGAATCTGTTTTTGTTCATCAGTTTATGTTGTTCATTATATTCCACAAATGAGTGAGATCATGTGATATTTATCTTCCTCTGACTGGCTTATTTTGCTTAGCATAATTCTTCTTTTTAAAACATTGACTGGTTTTGATAAAATCATATGAAAATCTTTAAATGTTATTAATGTATTAAGCTCAATTTGAGATTCAGTTCATTATCTTGAGGAGGAAAATGTAAGCCCGTTTCTATTCACCAATAAGTGTATTTCTGTAGAAGTAAATTTCGTGAAAATTATTTCATCTGAGTAAACATTATGTGGGGAAAAAATTCAATAAGCTCTCTTAAAACAGCTCAAAGTTTTCTTTGCTAATCTGAAAGCCCTTAGTAAGCTTACTATTTATTAATGAATGATTGTTTTATTACATGGGTTTTTCTCAAGCAGAATTATGTATAAATGTACATTTAAATGGCCCTGTTTCTATATAACTTAAATTATTTACTGTTTTTTGACAACTATCATTGATAGGCAAATTGATGCAGTTAATTTTTCAAAGCAAATAGGCTCCCATATATTTTCTTACAAGAGATTAGATGCCATCAATATATTTCCCCCTTACCCATGGTTTTGCTTTTTGCGCCTTCAGTTACCTGTAGAAAACTGTTGTCTGAAAATATTAAATGGAAAATTCCAAAAATAAAAAGATTATAAGTTTAATCTACACCTTATTTTGAGTAATGTGATGAAATAACATTAACTGTTGTGATATCAAAGGCTTGGGTTCAAGTAACCCTTCTTTTACTTAATAATGGCCCCAAAGCACAATTCAGATATGCCAAAGAGAAGCTATGAAGTGCTTCCTTTAAGTGAAAAGGTGAGTATAGTACAATAAGACATTTTGAGAGTGAGATTTCATTTGCATAATTTTTACAGTATCTATACTAATAAAAAGGTAATATGCTAATTAGACTGGGAGACCTTCTGGATGTCCTTCTCGATAAAGCCATTGAGGGGGGCTGAGGCAGAGGTGGTTAGGGGTGATTGAGCCAGCAGAAAGGGGACAGTTGGGGGCCATCAGACCAGCTGGGGGGGCAGTTGGGGGTGAGCAGGCTGGCAGGCAGGTAAGTGGTTAGGAGCCAGTGGTCCTGGACATTCCCGAGGGGTCCCATATTGGAGAGGGTGCAGGCTGAGCTGAGGGACACCCCCCCATGCACGAATTTTGTGCACTGGGCCACTAGTCCTATATAATGAAAGCCTAATATGCAAATTGTCCCCTTGACTGGGGGTTTAACCAGGGGTGAGGCCAGCTGACCAACTGCCTGTGGCCCTTCTCCCCAGCCTGATCAGGGGGCCCCCAGATCCCACCAGTGCACAAATTCATGCATTGGGCCTCTAGTATTATTATAATTATTTCTTTTATTATTAGTTATAAAGTACTGTGCCTGAATTATAAGTGAAACTTTATCATGGGAATGTATGAATAGGACAAAATGAACTGTATATATAGGGTTTGGTACTCTGTGGTTTCAGGCATCCATGGGGTCTTGGAATGTGTCCCCAGTGGATGGGGGAACTATTGTAGCTTCACCCCCTGAGTTCTTCTGATGTGTCTCTAAGGACAGTATTTCTGGCAGAAGGGGGGGGGGGGGGTAGCCATTTTACCTGAGAGGTATAAAGAATGTCTCTGTAGAAAAATGTCCCTGTCTGATACCTTATCTTTTTTATTAGTGCTAGATTCCCTACCTGTAAGATAGCCCATTGTTTTCTGATTACATAGTAGGAATGAGTGTATACACCACTGTTCTCCCTGAGAAAGTGGGAAGGGACAAGAAGACATGAATGGAAATAGGAGAACAAATCTACATTTATTTACTTCCTAGTTTTTCCTGTTGGTAAAACTAATTCAAGTTTTTCTTAGATTCCACAGTTACCCATATCAACCTCTCAAAAAACAGACTTTATTAGCGCTTACACTTTTATGCCTTCCTATTCTGGAATGGAGGATGTTCCTTTTCAGCTTAATGAGAGCATAAATTTTTCCAGCTTCCCTAGAGCAAATGTCATGAGTGAACTACAAGCTAAAAACTAGGCATTCTTTTATCTTTGGATGTGAAATGATTGTTGTTCTTTTCCTTTTCAGTTTCTTCTTTGTGGCATATGTGGAATATTGTGCGCCAAAAAAAAGTCTGGACTTATCGTAAGTTTCTGCCTTGTTTGCACTGTGCATTGAAGTATTTGAAATGTCAGAACTCAGAAATGGAAATGGTGACTAGTCAACTTTCATATGTTGAATGTGACTCATTTAGGGTAGAAAAAAGACTGACAAATGAGTCCTGGCTTTTTTATCTTCAAAGAAAACCATCAAGATTATTAGAGCCCCAGCCAGTTTGCTCAGTGGGTAGAGCATCGGCCTGTGAACCGAAGGGTCCAAGGTTTGATTCTGATTGGTTGGGAGCACGTAGTTCAGTTGCAGGCTGTTCCCCAGGGTCAGGCCCTGGTCGGGGCTCATGCAGGAGGCAACCAATTGAGGTGTTTCTCTCACATCGATATTTCTCTCTGTCTTTCCCTCTTTCTTCCACTCTATCTAGAGATCAATGGAAAAATATTTTTGGGTAAGGATTAAAAAAAGATTATTACAGATTGTAAGCAAGAAAGAAGGAAAGAGAAAAAGGCTTTGATATACTCTGTAAATGCATGAATATGCAGCCTTTATGACTTCTGTGGATGACAGTATCCACTTTTCCAGTTTATAGACTCCTTCAGTAAACTGAAAAAGACATAACTTGAGTTCATGGGAGATTTAACTGTTTAAATATGGAACTGGGCCTATGGATTGCTGGCTTTGTTTGACTGTCAAGTTAATTTTACAAAGCAGCGAAACAGCTGTGTTGTTATAGTGACAGTTAATTCACAAAGACGTTTTATTTCATTCTTTTATTACTGTGAATGCAAATGTAAGTGTTTTCAGATGCTTTATGGTACTATCCTGGGCTGCGGGGTGTGGAACATGCCCCCAGTTAACTCTGACGTTGGCTGGAGGACAGCTTCTGCGTGCTCAAATGTGGTTTCCTCGCTGCCTTCCATGGCATTTTATGAGAGTTTGGAAAGAAGGAAACGGCATGGTTTACTTTATTAGTACAATAAAATCTGGCAAAATGAATAATATACATGGACCCTAGGAAGTGATCTTTGAGCCTGAAAAGTGTTTCCAAGTGGAGACCAATTATCTGAGGAGAGCAGGGAATGGGGAGTAGTGCAGCTATTTTGTTTATCTCCTTTTCTAATCACATCTTTCGCTGTGAGAATATCTATTGTGACAAAAAGGATGAAGGTCCCGTTGCTTAGACCTGAAGAGTGGTATTATGCTAAGTAAAATAAGCCAGTCAGAGAAAGACAAGATCTCACTCATGTCAAGGAAGTCTTGTCTGAAACCGCTAGTTGGGCTAAATTCCCTGCTCCCTATTCTGATCAAAATGTGCTGACAAATGAAATAGATCTATGTAACAGACTGTTGAATCTCAGAGGAAGGAGGGCGGGAGGACAGGATGAGATTAACCGAATAATTTATATGCAAATATGCCTACATTTGGATATAGATTTTACATTTTAATTCCTAGGTGAGAATGCTCTATCTGCCCCTGTTAATAAAGTCTGGTGCCTTTAAAGAATTATTAAGAAAAACATCAGAAGAAATATATTTTCCTCTAATAGTCAATTGGATTTGCCATTTTTCTTAATTAATAGTAACAACTTAATAAGAAGCTAGCATTTAATATCTTTTCATATTTTCTGAGAATGACTAAACATCAAAATAATTATCAAGAAACTACATTTCCTGAATATACTTTAAAATGGAATATAACCGGTTGATTCTACAAAAATTGGGAGCTACAGGTTCCCACTTGGGATGATTCAATTATTTGGTAATTGATACTCAGTATTACATTTAATCACTATAAAATATTTTACTTATCCATCACTGGATTTTTAGCCTTGGTGATAAGTACCACAAGACAGACAATAAGGAGTGCTGAATTAAGTTAGAGAAATAAAAGGAACTACTTGTAGTTCTCTCATGCTATTTTATTGTGCTAGTCCTTGCATCCATGGCCTTACCCTTTACTGGAAACTGCATGCACTTAGCTTAGATGACATATGATCAAGGAAGTCTTGTCTGAAACCACCGGTTGGGCTAAATTCCCCTGTCTCCTATTCTGAGGGCAACCTATTCACCGCTTTTCACATGTGCTATGTTGAAATGTTGGATCTTCTCCAAGACTGCAGTGTGCACAAGGGGAATAACTAAGAGGTGTTCTTTTTTGTAATGCCAACTGCTCACTCAAGACCTAACAGATGCTAGGTGCTCAATACGTGCTTGCTAGATTCAACTGTCAACAGCCAAAATACCTGCTATTGTAGAATTAAAAGCCACATTCGAGCATGCTCAAATCAGTTGTATAGCTTTTTGCCCTGAAGATTTATGCCAAAGGAGGAGATCATTAAAATCATGGGAACGTTCTGAGAAAGTTAGGACAGGATTTGGGCCTTCCATTTAAGAGTCCAAAAAAAAAAGCAAAGTTATTTTGAGGAGATGAACATATTGTTGAGGTAGGAATGTACAAGCTATAAAGATGGATAAGAGAGGTGACTGGAACAGGTGCTGTGCCAGGAGAATGATGGAAATAACTTTAAATAATTAAATTAGCATCATGCTGTAAGGTATCATGAAAACCCTAGATACTCGTGCAAAATAAAATAAAATTATTAAAGCTATTAGAATATTCTATTAAATTTATTGAATCTTCACAAAACATTTGCTATGCAGCAGGCATTATACTTACTTCTACCAGAAATCCAGTGATATTTACTTTTAATTTTTTTAAAAAAACCACTTTGGTTCTATTAATAGAGACCCACATCAAGCCAATAGGAGGATCAAAAGCAAAGCCACGTACTGAGTTTCTCTAAAGCAGCCAGTCCAAGTGCATTATGGGAGTACCTACTGTGTATGCCTCACTGTGGTGCCACATAGTAACACAAGCTTTGCAAGATGAAGGATCAGTTCCCGGGGAGTCCCTGAAGCTCCTGTTGGGGAAATAAATACACACACAATAAAAATTGTATAAATTAAATAGTCAACTAAATTCCCTCACACCACAAAGCTAAAAAAGTATAAAGATATGAAGCCTGTGGAACTAATGGCAGTTCAATGAAAAGGTATTTAGATATTTTGGGGGCGAGGGGGTTTCACATAGTGAAACCGGATTGGAATCAGAAAATATGGGTTCATTCCCTAAGATTGTTACCTGCCTCTCTCAGAGGATTGCTGGAGGGGTTCATTCAGATAGCTGTTCAAGTTCCTAGCCTAGTAGCACATAGTAGATATTAAATCAATATTAGTTAAATCTGAATCTACCTAGAAGACAAATTCTGCTGACTTCAGAGTTTTCTTAAGATGTGTCCCTGGCTTCTGTATAGTCCCGTGGTCGGCAAACTGCGGCTCACAAGCCACATGTGGCTCTTTGGCCCCTTGAGTGTGGCTCTTCCACAAAATACCATGGCCTGGGCAAGTCTATTTTGAAGAAGTGGCATTAGAAGAAGTTTAAGTTTTAAAAAATGTGGCTCTCAAAAGAAATTTCAATCATTGTACTGTTGATATTTGGCTCTGTTGACTAATGAGTTTGCCGACCACTGGCAGTGCTTCATTCTGGGAACACTGTGGTCCATCTATCCCCTCCCCATTCAGTCCTTTGATGTAGAATCCCGGTGAAATAACAGTTCCTGCCCTGTAGGAAGCACCAAAAGCATCTTGATTGCAGTGCAACCATCCTTCCTTTCTTCTCCCCAGATGATCCTCTTTTCCGCCTGCTGCATCTGCGGCCTCATCGGGGGCATCCTGAACTTTCAGTTCCTGCGGGCCGTGACGAGGAGGGCCTCCTCCCTCTACCCGCTGCACCTGGCCTCCATGTCCCTGGCGTGCATTGGGATCGGGGGCTGCACCCTCTCTTCCTGGCTCACTTGTCGACTGGCCAGCTATGAACAGAGGAGGATGTTCTCAGAGAGGGAGCACTCCCTGCACCACTCCCATGAGATGGCTGAGAAAGTGAGTCTCGTCCCTTTTCCTCTCGCAGCTGGTAGGTGATGAAGACCCCAAGCAAATCTAGGTGAACCAACGTGTTGCTTTCGATGAGAAAGTGAGAAATTAGGTTTTGCAGAATGTAGATCCCATTGGACAAAGGATAGGAATGTATTACTTTTTTCTCTGCAATTCTGGGTACACTTATTTTCAGCATAATTTTGTAGCCTCTCTATACAAAAGCACAGCTCCTAAAGTAAAAGCTCATGAAATACCCAATGCCGAATAAAGATGGATTTTTATGTGTTGTATTGAGAAAAAACACTAAGTACACTCTCAACTCAATAACCCCCGTCTTAGAAATCGGATGAATTTGCCTTTCTAGCCCACCCTTATGCTTGTAAGGAGATGCATTTGATTATGTAAATTAGATTTTCAAGCATACAAGGGCCTTTTAATAAGGCAACAAAAAGCCTTGCCTACCAGTTCAGAAATTACAATTCACATAAAGCTTCACTTGCTTCTTGTCTACACGTCATGCATATTTGGGTAGCTTTGCCTGTGTTTTAAACAGTGTTCTTTGCATAATTGTTTCATGAAAGCCATTCAAACAGGAAGTTACATTTACCACTGAAAAGGACAAATGATGTAGTGAGCTGTCTGTGTTTCTACTATATTTGCATATGTTTTATAAAATTTACTTCCTGCTACTGGATTTGTTAAGGAAAAGTCAAGTATCTGTGACATACACTCACTAAGATAATGGCGACATCATATTTTACTTGAAGATCAGGGAAATAAAACTGCATGACCACAGAATAGAGGAAAGAATAGCCAGAATTAGTGCTGGGTGTTTCTATAGAATGTTGTTTTGAAGAAAAAGTATTGATTCAGTAGTTTTATGTGTTTCTATTTTGTATATGTCCCAGTAAACAGAATAAATGCTCTTAAACTGTTTCAGGAAAGCAATTTTAAACAGATTTCCATGTGTCCTTGAAAAAAGAGTTAATAGTAAGACTGATAATTTACAGAAATGGGCTGTTCAAAGTAGATGATTATTATATGTTTTGATAGTAGCTATATCATGCTGTATTTGTTATGCTAGTGTGCTGTAGTTTTTTGTGTATGCAATATTTACTGTATAATTGTTATATTTATATTAGAGATTGAGGGCTATTGAAATAACCGACTTGCCCAGCTGCCCGGTGGTGCCCCCGACACCAGAGTTACCTACAAGGTACGCAAATTTCTAGGGAGTTACCATGTTGTAATGTCACTGCCCAAAGTGCTGCCTCTTCCAGAAGCCATGGTGTCAGCCGCTCAGCCTCCACTGATGCTGGATGTGGTTCCTCAAAGTCCCGCTTTCATGAGAGTGACTTTGAGGACCTGCCATCACCCACATGGCCAAGTTTTGCAGCTTGAAACTTGGTTGAGTATTTAAAATATTCAGCCTCCTTTTAAGCATCCAAACACCTTGTTGCTTGGATGATTCCTGACTCCTTTATTCTCTGCTACATCATGATTCCGACTCAGTCTCATCCTTCACAGACCAGAGTTTTGTTTTTAATTATAGGTAGATCTGATAAAGATAAACTGTACCTGCCTCATGCCAACATTGCATGAGCAGATAAGTCTGGCACTGAGACAGTATCAATTCTGGAGGGAAACTTTCTTCTTGTAAAATTATCTGATGTGATGCGTTTCAAATTTAGCTCCCTTAATGTGGATTGCTGAAAGTAGTCGCCGTTCTTGGTTTGGTTAAACAGTAGAATTGGAATTGCAGACTGTCACATAGATACCGTGGTCCAACTGCAGTATGTCCATTTGCAAATACTCCCATTGGTCAGGCCCAAAGTCAGAGTATAATCTCATTAAGTTGGATGTGCCTACTTGCAAATAATCTAAAGATACTCATCCAGTTAAAAACTGATTTTCACTGTTATTTTTTATGGATAATTTTATTGTATCTGTATTAGGATGAATTTAGTAAAAGAAATTCTTTTTTGGTAATATTTCTAAAAACTGGATTTTTAAAAATCCTATAATAAGAGATTATACATTAGATTAATTAGATTAATTTTTAAAACAGTTTTGAGGCTACATTTTTAATGCAAAGTCATTTTAGGAGAAGAAAAGAAATCTAAGGAACTTATTTCTTATAAATTCATTAGGAAATTGTATTTTTGTCCTAGTAGGAAAAGCAGAAAACGGTATATGAGTAAATTTTGTTAAAGATTATTTTGGAGGGATTCATTCTACTTATCAGGTCACCAATACTGAGTTCTTGAATGAAGCCTCAAGTCAGGTTTCTTATCTACTAACTTAACCACAGCTCAATAATCTCAGTGTATTTTTAGACCTACTTCCACCTCATATATCACAAACAGAGCCAGCCCCTCAATTAGCTGAACCATCCGATCATAGAGGCTAGCTGCTGGCTCGAGGGATATTCTCCACTTCCTATAAGAGCCTTATCCTAAAGGGGTTTGAATTTTTAGGCTTTTTTTTTTTCTAGTAATTTCTTGCCATCTTACTAGAGGAGACATAATGGCTGCCCGGGACCAAGACAACCGACCCCCTAGAGCTTGGAAGGGACTGGAACAGGTTGCATGCAAAGACAGGTCTTGATGTGAGAGGAAAGGTCTCCAATACCTCGTGTCTCCTTTCCCACAATCTTCTTGGAAGACACTCTACCCCTCCTCCAAAAGACAGCAAAGTTTTCAAAAGTAAGACTCAAACACCAGACCGCTTATCCTAACTTCAAGTCCCTCATTGCTCCTCCTAAGCAATTTAACAAGCCTGTTCACTCTTTTACCTTCCATACTGAATTTTCAAAGAGATAAAGGCTAAAAAAATAAAAATAAAAATGAGGTATGGATGACTTTTCATTTTCAAATAAATATTTGGAAGAATTTCTAAAGTTAATAACAGCAAACGCTTTACTTTGAAATTGTTACTTCATCCAAACCAAAAGTCAATATAAATTGATAGGCATGAAATCATTGAGAAAATAATTTCCATTTGAATTATTAAATAGTCTTGTTCAAGTGAGGGAAGGTGTTGTCATCTACTTTTGCAAAGTTTTGCCAAAACATCATTTAGAATCGGGTGCACTAACTATTATAAATGTGAATGGGCTGCAACTCTCCTTGTTACTTTTTATTGTGTAGGAAAGAGTTTAATGTTTAATAAAACACAAATGGAAAGCTTCTAAATTTTTCTTAAATTAATATATTTTCTATTACTGCAAATGGAACTTATTATGTTGGGTTATCTTTTATATTTAAATTGTATTGCCATCCCACTTAGTTTTCCTTATTAACTTAATAATTGATCCCTTAAAAAACATACTAAGATTTTTATTTTATTTTTTTAACTGTATGAGTAACAGTGTTGTGAAAACTACTCTTTCCACTGTGATTTATAGTTACGAGTAAGCATCAGTTCCCTCGAGAGCCTTTTTCAGTTCTTAGCAAAAAGGCCACACACTTTTCTATAGAATGAAGGTAACCCCTCGATGGCCCTTTGTTGACATGCTCGGCAAAGGAGCCTGCACTGGAGAAACCTGGGCATATAACCATCTTCTTCTTCCTAGGTAGGTCTTCCCCAAGGAGAGTTAAGGAAGGAACGGGGAGTCGGGCCTGGGGAGAGACTGAACTGTTGGTGAGGGCAGAAGACTTTGGTCTCAGAGACTGTCACTTCAGCATTTTCATGTGCCCGGGATGCCATGAAATTTCATTTCCTCAAACGCCACACCAGTATCAATCCTTGACCTTCCCCCAAACTCAGCAAGTTTTTCAATGGCTTGAAATGTCTGTTTTGCAAACCCATTAACAAAATCAATGTCTTAACTCTGAAAGAAATGTTAATTAATTCATGTTATTTTCCCAACAGGAAATGACAGACAACATGAGCAATGGAGGACCTCACCTGATATTTAATGGAAGAGTATAATTAATGTTTTAAAAGATGGAACATTTTTTAGGATTCTCACGAGGCAAGGAAATACCAAAGGACTGGGAGATAAAACTGAAACAGTTCTTGCATTTGCTGTTATCTCTCCTGAGCACCTACTAAAATTATTCTTTCTCTATTTTGCCTCACTTGCGTCTTCAGCTTTTTTTTATTAGGGGAAAACTTTCCAGAAATGTCCTAGTACAGATGGTCCTAAAAGAGACTTTTCAGGGGGAATAAAAGAGGAAAAGATAAAACTGAAAGATTCTTCTTCTATACAAACATTATTTGACTAGCATGAGTGTTAGATTTGTTATCACCTATTTCATATAAGTATTCAAAAAGTGCAAGTATCAAAAATAACAATAACTTGTTGATGTCTTTGTTTTGAAAGACAGTGGCTTCAAGAAAGCCATGATTCAAAACCTCAGCAATGCCTTGTTGTAAAAACATTGTAATTATTTTCAACTTGTGAATGAACTATATTTCATAATTTATTTGTAAATGACAAAACAATGTAAACCATAAAAAAAGATTTTTTTAGAGAGAGAACACTAATCTGTATGATATTTTTGCATTTTTGCACAAGAGTGAAAAGTCGTAAATGAATATCAGTTAAGGCAAATAAATATGTATTGATCATACTGTGCAGATTGATCTGCATGTTCATGAATGAGCCTAAGAATAAAACAAACTATATGTGTGTGTGTGCGTATATATACTGTAAATATTGAAAATATATACAGCACATATGTATAGCATCATGAACGTAAGTAGGTAATAGAAAAGAAATTGTGATATCATCATGGGGCGTTATCAAGATTCCATTCCTACAGAGTTGGGAAAGCAATTGTTCAAAGCTTTTCTATACCCCAAAATCACATATTAATTTCTACTTAATTTGTTCATTTTCATTCTTTTTATTATGTCTGCTCTAAAAATTATTGCAGTTGAGATTTATAGTGTTGAGTGTTCTGAACAATGTAATATAAAGATAAATTACTTAGTTATTTGGCTACTTTATTATTATGATGATATTTATGTGATGACAATTAATATTGATTTATAAGTATAACTTTGAATTATATACTTCCACATAATTACTTTTTATTATTAATGGTATTTACATTTTAAACATTTTACAGCCCAATTAAATTATATGAAAGGATGGGAGAAGTATGCCCAAATGACCAAGTTACAATTAGCTTTGCTATAATTTAATTTAGTGTTTTGTTTGCTTTATAATTCCAGAATAATACAAACAAACCATTTTTAAGAATGCATTGATCAAAAGAACTGAAAGACTTCTCTGTAGAAGAAAATAAAAAGATGGGCTCACATTTACACAGGAAGATTCAATACTTCCATGATGGAATGTTAAAATAGCAACCTGAGACAATATGTATAGGCAAGAAAATAGCATGGTTTTGGAAAATATTTATAAGAACATAACCTCTGGCAGCAGATAAAGAACTCATATTTTAAGATATATAACTCTCACTGTATTGCATACTTATATTTTTCCCCAAAGCTAATAAATTTTCAACTGATTTTTTATGACTTGCCTACTGAACCCTAGGTAAATTAACACCTCTAATATCTAGTATGAGAACATATTATAACTTAGAAGCAAAATATGGGTATTAATTGTCCTAAGAAAATAATAATCCCAGCTAATGGAAATCTGAGGGTATTTTAGTTTTAGAGCGACATAGTCATCACCTACCATATTTAAATCAGCTCATTAAAAATTTCTGGCTGTATCCAGTCAAAAGAAATAACTGGACTATGGTTGTGTAGTACAGTTTTTGAAGTCTCTCAACCCATTTGGATAACTTCATTATCCAGTAGATTAATGAAGTTGCCATAAATGCACCCTCAGATGGTGAATCAACATTAGCACTGTTCATTGGATGCCACAAGCAGGCATGATCTTTGTTTCTGGAAATCTAAACTATACAATGCAGATATTTTGTGTGTATGGGGTCCTACTGAATTTATCCAAGAATGCACTAAAAAAATAACCACCAACTCTAACATTAGGTTACATTTCTTCATAGACATGTTTGCACAATACACAGTTATAATACATCAGTAAGCTCTTTTATTGCCTTTGAAATAATTTATGAAATCACACTTAAAGGACAAAAGTAGACATCCCACTGCTTTGACATAGAGTTAAGAAGAAATACAATCATCACAATTTTCAAAATAGTCTATGGTGTATTTAACCAAGTAAAGCTATATCTTTAAATGTAAGTTATTTTAACCCAATATTTTCAGGGCTCCACTATTTAGAGTGATATATTTGGGATGTGTAGTAATTCTTTTTTGAGATAGATAGGGGAAATTAGGAAGATGTTGTTGCAGTACTTGAAAATTTAATTTTCACAATACAATGAACTATGAACTAGAGTATTTCTAAGTGACTGCATTACAGCTTTTGTATGAGCCTACCCTTGGGAAAAAGTAATATGATCCTAAAATAGAAGAGTATGTGAAACTAGTGTGGTGTAGAGACTAGCTACAAAAGGTGCAGTTATTATAAGCATAAAAGACTAAAAGTGGACTCATCTTGAAATGTTTTAACCATATATGTGTGTGTATGTGTACACACCTACACACAAATATATATATACAATTGTTTAAAAGTAGAACATGGTATGATGACTCTAGTGATATGTCTATGTAATAAAAATGGTGTCTTTTGAAACTACATTTGGTGTGGGCTTTCTTTTCATCACAATACAAAAAGTAATTTCCTAACCCTGGATGGCTTATCTCAGTGGCTAAAGCATTAGCCTGCTCACAGAAGTTTCCTGGGTTCAATTTCCAATCAAGGGCACCTACCTGGGTTGCAAGTTCGTTCCCCACCCTGATCGGGCATGTGTACAAGAGGCACTAATCAATGCGTCTCTCTCACATAGATGTTTCCTCTCTTCCTTCCTCTCTCTCTCAAAAAGTCTATGGAAAAAAATATCCTCTGGTGAGGATTAACAACAACAACAAAAGAGTAATTTCCCCAGATTGCTAGGTAAATAAATGTTCTGTTCTGAGATTGGCAGGCGACAGAAGGCAGAGATGGTCCCAGCTTGAGTATATGGAACTAAGAAAAGACATTATTTGAGATAGGATAGATTAGAATGTGGTAGATATAGAAGGGAGTGGTTGGAGATACAAGAAAAAATGAACATAATTAGAAAGTGAGGTCCCTGAGGAGGCAGAAGAAAACAAGATGGGATCACAAGAGGCAGGATTACCTACAGATAGGACTGAGATCACAGGAGAACTCACAAATGAAATCACCATACAGATGGTCCCTGACTTTCAATGGTTGGACGTTGGATTTCTCAACATTCCGATGGTACAAAAGTCATAGGCTTTCAGTACAAACTATACTTCAAGGATTGAATTTTGTCCTTCTCCTGCAGTAAAATACTCTCTGGAGACTTTGGGTAGCAGCAGTGATTCTCATCTCCCAGTTAGCCACGTGATTCTGAAGGTAAACAATCGATACTCTACCGTGAAAGACTATATTGCCAGTGTTTTTGGATATCATGCTTTGTGTTTTTCATCCCAGCATGTTTATAAAATGCCCATTGTGTCTCTTGCTTCTGGTGAGAAGAAAGAGGAAGGCAATTACAGCTACTCCTTGACTTAAGGTGGGATTATGTCCTGATAATCTGACTATTCAAGGACAGTTAAGTTAGGTTAAGGACTCTGATAATCAGCAAGTTATGTATTTTAAATGCATTTTTCACATGATATTTTCAATGTATGATGGGATTATTGTGATGTAACTCCCACGTTAAGTCAAGGAATATATGTATTGAGAGGACTCTGCTAATCTATTGGGGTTTGTCAAATTGGTTGCTATTGGCCTTTGAGGAGGACAATAATTCATCGGCAGACTGTCCTATACATTTCAGGCCATTCATCACCTCTGGGCACCACCCTCTAATGCCAGGAGGATTCTCCAGTTGTAACAACCAAAAATGTCCTCCCAAATTTTTACCTGTCTCTTTGGTAGGGAACCATTGCCCCCTAATTTAGAATCACCCAGGGAAACTTCTGAACATTACCCAGAGCAGCCAATGTTAATGCTGCCCATGAATGTAGACTTGAACTGCTCAGGGTCATAAACTCAGTGTTCTAAGGTCGGCCTGTTATCTGACACAATAGCCCCTATCTTCTCTCATGTGGTTATTTGAATATAAAGTAATTAAAACAAAAGCAAATATTCAGTTTCTCAGTTGAACTAGCCATATTCTTAGGGCTGAAGAGTCACACATGGACAACAATTACAGGATATTTCCATCATCTCAGAAAGTCCTATGGGACAATGCCAGCCAAAAACACTGGAGGGGACCTGCTTCCTAACCTTCAGTACCTAGGTTGTGCCACTGTTACCCAATGACTTCTGTAATAGAATGTATGAAAAGATACTCCATGGAATTTGAAGTAGATGGACCAGTTCAATCCATGGACTGAACTCATAAAAATACAGTGTAAACCAAAACAAAATAAAGTTGAGAAGTTGCATTAGAGAGTTCATTTAAAAAAAAAAAATTCTATTCATGGCAAGCTTTCACTAAATATTTTCTGTTTGACAGGTAAAAAGAGATTGTAGCTCCAATTTCTGAAGAAATTTATTCAGCCTATTTCCATGTGTCAATGAAAAAAATCTGTATTTGTTGTGCCGGGGAAGGTGAGAACAACAATATGCTGCTCTCTGCTCTTTGCTTTAGCTCAAAAGTAGAATGCTTAGAAACGTTATGTTCAAACCTACTTTCAAAAATTATTCAAAGATTATTTAGCAAACATGTTTCAGAAAGTCAGAGAGAGCATCTTAAGTACCATTTGGTTAAGAACACAGTTTCCAAATACAGTTTCAGAACTTGGCGTCTCTTCAATCTTTTCTTCCTTAAATCATTCTTTTGGAAACATATGCAATATTTCTTACTCAAAGTATATGACAGCCAAGAAATTCAATTATTTCAAATCCATAAATCACAGGTTGTCAGTGATAGTGGAGGAAACCAATTCAGAAATTGCTTGGAAATGTAGATGCCTCATAAAATTACACAGAAGGATTTTTTAAAAATCTTTTTGCCAGCAAAATTACTTCCTGAATACGAATTTTTTTACCAAGAATGTTTTCTCCAAGCAATATGTTTTGAAAAGTCAAACTCCATATCTAATTTTAAAAATTTTCAATATTTTAACAGTTAAATATTATCTGTATCAAGTAATTATAGGCAGGTAGCCCTTATTTAATTGGAAATCTTTAAGAACCAGGATCCATATTTATTTATTTCACATCAACTACAAACTATTGATTTCAAAATTGTTTCTTCATTAACACCCAAAAGATCTGCTTCTTTGCTATACAATATATTTCAAGCCCTACCCCAACCATTCAAAATGTGCTAAAAATTGCCTCTAGATCTTGGCTGAAGCTTTACAGAAATAGCTAAAATCTTATAAAATTTGCCGGAAAAAAACAAACAAACAAACAAAAAAAAACACCTTTCTTTAACCATAAGGAATCAGGACCCCGGACTGTTCCTTGTTATTAATCTATTGGTCCCCACCTTACTCACGCAGAGGTAAGGATGATTTTCTCTCATCATCGATGTTTCCATCTCTCTCCTTCTTCCTTCACCTTTCTTAAAAAAGGTCAGTGTAAATTGCACAAAGATGGCATCATAGCCTTGGCTGGTTTGCCTCAGTGGATAGAATGTCAGCCTGCCGAATGAAGGGTCTCACATCTGGTTCCAGTCAAGAGCACAGACCTCGGTTACAGGCTCCATCCTGGCCTTGGTTGGGGCTCTCATGCGGGAGGCAACCAGTTGATATGTCTCTCTCACATCTTTGTTTCTCTCACTCTCTCTGGCTCTCCCCTTCCCTTCCCCTCTCTCTAAAAATCAGTGGGAAGATATCCTCACGTAAGAATTAACAACAACAGCAAAGATGGCATCATAACCCCAGAAAATGGCCCACCCACTTCTGATACTTCCTTTACTCCTTCCCAACGGCCATTAATTCTCACAACTAGTGTACACGTGCACATACACAAACATCCAAATTGATTTTGTCGTTTAAGCCAATCCTTTTCCACTAAAGTCTTTCATCCAAAAGGGCTATGTAGTTGCCTCCTTGATTGATAGATATCTAGAAGATACTTGCAACTTCAGATGAAGCTAAAACATGGGTATGGTTTTATCAAAGTCCATGTATTAAAGTTCAGATTTAAAACTTATATGTATTATGGATATGCACACACACATATATTTGTAGATAATATTCAGAGTTTTCAATAGCATATCTGGTTACTACAAAAGCGAAGAAGTCACACATAATTACATATTCAGAGAGTAAGAACACGATGATTGACTTACGTTTTTTGCTCTTATTCTCACCCTCGTAAACACCTAATGTGATATGCAAATAACTTGTTTATTAAAACTGTGTAAAAACTGTATTTGTACATTATGGACAAGAGGAAATGTTGCTTCTGAACTGAAGAATAAACACTTCAATGGGTATTGGTAGTTTATGTGTTCCTTGAGAAATTCTGAATTAATAAGAAGGTAATTTCAAATAATAAGATAATTGAGGCAAAAGAAGTAGTGTTTAGAATAAAGTTACCACATAGGTAAACAGCTGCTGTATACCTTCTCTTATTTACAAATGAAATGTGGCCTGAGCATTTTTTTGTTCATTGAAAACAGTCGTTGGTCTTATTTCAGTGACAGGAGAATTATAGGAGGATTTGGCTACACCTAAGAGAGAGTTGTGCAAGTACAAATTAGAATAACACATGTTTTATAGAGAATTATTTTCCTTCCTGAAGACTGTTCTATACTCCTTGAAAAGAATCATATTTTTTCTTAGTCTTACTTGTTTTATTAATTAAGTTTTAATGCAAAGTTTAGCATAATGTGGTTCCTTTTTGTGCAATTCAAAGAGGAATACAAAGTAAAATTCTTCATTCAGCATAAGAAATGTGTGGAAATTAAGTAATGGCATTCTAGCTTTCTGAGTCTATATACACAGAGTGGCCAGATTATTATGATCTCTGAACGTGTAATAATCTGGTCACTCAGTGTGTGTGTGTGTGTGTATGTGTATGTATATATATTAGAGGCCAGGTGCATGAATTTTTGCATGGGTGCTGTCCAGCCAGCTTGGCCAGGGGAAGGGGACATGGGTGGTTGGCCAGTCTGCCTGCTAGATGAAATCCTGGTCAAGCGGACAATTTGCATATTAACCTTTTATTATATAGGATATACACTGAGTGGCCAGATTATTATCTGTTCAGAGATCATAATAATCTGGCCATTCCATGTAAATTGTTCAGTATTTTATGTTCCTTATTTTGCAAATTTTACTGAGTTGGAACACTGCACTATATAAAAGAAATAATCAACTACATTGTTAATTATCACTGCATTTACATCAATCTGAATTAAAAGGATCAGCTCAGAGCCCTGTCCTCTAAGTCAGTCAGAACTCTTTAGGTGCTGGTTTCTACATTTCAGCAGGCAGTACAATTGCCTGGAGGGTTTGGTGAACGTAGTGCTGGGCTCCACCCCAGGTGCTGGGTCAGTAAGCAGGGGTGGGGCCTGTGAATGTGCTTTTCTAACCACTTTCCTGGTGATGCCCCAGTCCCTGATTGGGGACCTGACTTTGAGGACAACAAGAAAACATAATCTTATGAAAGGAGTTGGGTCGTATCTTATAGACAGATACATGTGAATTATTTCATTTCTGTGTATTTTCAGTTACAGCCTACTTAATAAAATGTATTATTTATTTTCTACATTTGTAAGCATGGTGTACATCTCTAAGTTTAACAATCTAATGGGGAAGTGAGAGGGCTTTCAGAGTAAAACATTGATCCTAAGTCCTCTTTTGAAGAATTGTAGTTAAAAACAAGTCCTCAGTAAATAATTGCCTCAATTTTTGACGCAGTACTTCCGGTAAAGTGAGACTTTACCCATTTAAAGCTCACGTTTGCCATCTGCTGACATATTTGTGCGTTACAAGAGGTCTGCATCACCCAATAGCTGGTAGATACTGATAGGTGTTGTGTTCAGATACTTGTTTGTTTTTTTCATTTCCAAAACCCATTAGCCAAATTTTAAACATGTGTTTTCCCCAAAAGCACTCTATTTTACAAATTACTTCAAACAACCAGTTTGTCTTAAACCTATTTTAAGTCTTGCTACTGAAAAAATTGCACACTTGTATCTCAGTATACCTAGTGCACATATACGGTGAATTTTATCAATAAAATATGTTAAGAGACTACTGTATTGAAATATGTGTTTTTAGCTGAATCAAATGTTTATTTGTGTCGATTGCTTATAATAGCAGTACCTTGAAGCAGAGTGGAAGTTAATCATGCTAGATACCCAAACAAAACATCATTCCCAGAGATGTGAACAAGGCATTCTACAGTTTTTATTCAGACTCTATTCCAAAAATTTCCTCCTCAGTCCAGGGCTCCACCTTGATTTTTATCCAAGGAGGTCATATGCTCCTACTCCCAAGTTTAGTTTTTACAGTCTTAATTAAGCATATGATAACTGAAGCATTATGCATATGATAACTGAAGTGCTGATCACAGATGCAAAAAGGGATATACTATTGATAATTTATTTATATATGATCATTTATATTGATCATTTAATGGTGGCCAGTCATTGTGCTCAGTAATGCACTGTTACTGTTTCTTTAATCCTCACAAGTTCTCCCGATCATCATCCCTCTACACTACAGATTAGGAAGATGGATACATGGGATTTATGCATCCAGATTCATTTTTAATTAACTGAGTGTGTATATTACCTGTAAAAATTGGAGCATGTAGTAATTTACTTCAGCAAGCTACTAACCATTGCACATTTATTTCAGAGATTCTTTGGTTGTTAGTAATAGAAACATGCTGACATAATATGTGCATGCTGGAGAGGGAGAAGTCAATGGTTAAAATATAATAATGCAGACAGAGTATGCCAGAAACATTGTTCTCAGGGGTCAGTGGACATGGGGTCAAAGTCATTTTGAATCTTCTCTCCTCACCTTGGAGAAAGGAGATTTTCCTCAGATATATTTACCTTTGGCTCCACAGATTTTTCCTGAGACAAGACCACAAATGCCTGACTTTCAATGGCACTTTGATTACATTTTAGGAGAAAAGAGAATGGTGCCATCCAACCATAGGTCCTTGATCAAATCAACTTTGTGTGTGTATGTGAAATGGGAGATTAGTAGGAGGGATCTTGTGGTTCGTCTGCCATCTTCTTCCCTGGGTGATGGGTAGAAATGGTTAATTTGGTAAAGTTCATAATGGTGCTATGTACATGTAGGCTGGATGGGTAGTGGCTAGCAATAAGACCAGAATTTTTTAAAAAACCTAAAATTGCTTATGAACACAGAAACGGTTATAAAACTACTCCATATTTACAATTTGCAGAAAATCATTACTGGGATCATCAATTTCAGCTACACTATTTTAAAAAATTGATCTCAGAGAGGAAAGGAGAGGAGAGAGACAGAAATATTAATGAGAGAATTATCAACCTGCGCCTCCTGCATGCCCCCCATGCTGGGAATCCTACCGTGACCTCCGGGTTCAGAGGTCAAAGCTCAATCTCTGAGCCATCCCAACTGGGCTATTTCAGATAAGTTTTGTTTTG
This sequence comes from Antrozous pallidus, assembly GCA_027563665.1. Lineage (NCBI taxonomy): Eukaryota > Metazoa > Chordata > Mammalia > Chiroptera > Vespertilionidae > Antrozous > Antrozous pallidus. The sequence goes on along the minus strand of CM050521.1, from coordinate 71,290,360 downwards.
ACTGAATTATCCTGGTTTCCAGCTTGGGTTTTTGTTTGTTGTGGTGTTACTGTTGTTTTTGCTTAATTGCTTTTGGACAAATTGTTTTGTTTCAAATTACAGGCATTCTAGAGGCATCTCGACTGCAAGAGGTTTAGATTTCATTGGTTTGGGTGCCATCAAGGCATCAGGAAATTTTTAAGTTCCTCAGGTTTTTGAGTTCCAACGGGGTTTCTGCCGGACTTGGCAACAAAATCAAGGTAAAGGCTCGTACACTTCCCATTTATAAACCTAACATGTTTCTCACCGGGTTTTGGGATCCATTACATCCCATTATTAGCTCCTGCTGAATTTGGAGTCAATTGAAAATGCTTTTTACTTACCTTATTCGAGCCTCTTATCCTTTCTATAGTAGCCAGAGTAAGTACTATTGAGGCAAGAGAGTAAAAACCTGGGCAAGTTCCTTGGCAAGTGGAACGGGGAAAGTGAGACAGCAGACCGTTCCAACTGGCCCCATCAGCACCCTGACTCATCTGCCTCCTCCTCCCTGGCACTGCCAGTCCTTCAGACATTAAGTCCTCAGGAGAACAAGGCTCTGATCAGCATCAAAAAATCTGAGGAACAAAGCCTCAGGTCTGGTGACCACAGCCATGGAGCTTTGGTTGAACTAGAGATAATGTCTAGGCCTCCGTTGTGTTTCAGCTCCAGGCCCAGAAATGTGGCAAAACCAGACCAAGCAACACCAGCTGCATGGATTAATGACCCTGACCTAGCACTAACAAATCAGTGGAGGTCACTTCCCTGAAAGGACATTGGGTGTTAGACCCGTGGGGTCACACTAGACCTGGGTTCAGCAACCTCGGTACTTGAGTTGTGGCTAGGAAAGAATTCAGAACCAAGACTCAAACAATAAGAGAACATTCTATCTAATAAAAGAGTAATATGCAAATTGATCATACCTCTGCTACACCCACCGGCCACCCCACCAGCCAATCAGGAGAAAATATGCAAATAAACCCAAACAAGATGTCTGCTGGCCACAGAGAGCAGAAGAAAGGCTGAGGTTTCCCTGGAAATGTAGGAAGCCAAGCTTTCCGCCTGCCCTTGCTGGCTCAGGCCTCCACTCAATGCTACAAAGTTTCAATTATAGCAGATAATGACAGCAGCCACAGAGCTGGAGAGAGCAGGAGGCTTGAGTTGCACCCAGAGATGGAGGAAGCCAAGCTTTCCAGCTGCCCTGGCTGGCCTAGGCCTCCAATTAAGGTTACTAAGTTTCAATTATAGCCAAAGCTGGTTTGGCTCAGTGCATAGCGCATTGGCCTGTGGACTGAGGGGTCCCAGGTTCAATTCTGGTCAAGGGCATGTGCCTTGGTTGCGGTCACGTGCCCAATAGGGGGTGTGCAGGAGGTGGCTGATTGATGTTTCTCTCTCATCGATGTTTCTAGCTTTCTGTCTCTTCCTTCCTCTCTGTAAAACTTCAATGATATATGTGTGTGTGTGTGTGTGTGTGTGTGTGTGTGTGTGTGTGTATTAAAGAGACAAAGTTTCAATTATAGAAAGTAAATAAAACCCAACAGAAATGGCTGCAGCCACAGAGTGAGCAAAAAGCTTGGCTCCATTCCAAGCTACAAAGTTTCAAATGCAGAAGAAAAATAAATCCCAGATACCAGGGCCTCCACTTGGGTTGCCAGGGGGGCATGGCAGGCCTGCAAACCACCACAGACCCCTCACCCAGGCTGACCCACGCCCCAAGGGAACCCCCACCCTGATCCAGGACACCCTTCAGGGCAAACCAACTGGCCCCCACCCATGCACCAGGTCTCTATCCTATCTAATAAAAGAGTAATATGCAAAGTGACCATCACTCCAACACCCAAGATGGCTTCCCCCATGTGGTCAAAGATCCTACTTCCATGTAGATACAAGATAGACACCACAAGATGGCCAGCAGGGGAGGGCAGTTATGAGGGACCAGGTCTGCAAGGGAGGGCAGTTGGGGGCAATCAAGCCTCCAGGGGAGGGCAGTTAGGGATGACCAGGGCAGCAGAGGAGGGAACTTGGAGGTGACTGGGCCTGTAGGGAAGGGTAGTTGCGGGGGGAACCCAAGCTTGCAGGGGAGGATAGTTAGGTGCAAACAGGCTGGCAGGGGAACAATTAGGCATTAATGAGGTTGGCAGGGGAGTGGTTAGGGGGTGATCAGGCTGACAGGCAGAAGTGGTTAGGGGCAATCAGGAAGGAAGGCAGGGGAGCAGTTGAGAGCTAGCAGTCCTGGATTGTGAGAGGGATGTCAACTGCCTGTTTAGGTTCAATCCCAGTAGGACCTAAACGGGCAGTCAGACATCCCTCAAAGGGTCCCAGATTGGAGAGGGTGCAGGCTGTGCCGAGGGACACTCCCCTCCTCTTGCCCCCTGCCTGTGCACGAATTTTGTGCACCAAGCCTCTAGTTTATTTATAAAATCCTACAGGTAGAAGTAATTCCTAGAAGAAATTGGCTTAGGAAGCAAATAATAAAGGTAGAGGAAGGGCCCTTGGAATTTAGGAGTGAGGAAGCTAGTGGTAACACAACTGGGGAGAGGAGGAGGTGGAGGAAAAGAAGGGAAGGGAAAGGGAAAGAGGAGGGCATGCTCCCAAGAGTGAGAGCTCTCTGCATCCTGGTTTTAAGGGTGGAGATTTTAGGGAAGGTACCACGGGAAGATATTTTGGAATATTAAGCAGTTTTCCAGATATGTCCTTTCAGTGTTGTGGTCTCCACTCATTGATTGGCCAGCACCAGAGGGTCACTGTTCAATGCAGCTGGTCCTGAGGTCTTCTGTGGCTGGTTTTGCAGCTGAAATACAACTGAGGCCTAGATGTTATCTCTAGGGAGGAAAGGGCAGGGGATCCAAACCTCATGTCCAGCAATATCCTAGGGGAGCAAACGTCACCCTGAGGGAGAGGTTCTGCCCCACAATTGTCATTTGCTGGACACCCAGGGCTTTCCACCCTGGTGACCTTCTGATCTGGCCTGTTGTCCCTGCTCTGCTCCTGTCTAACTGCCTACCACAGGCACACCTGGGAAGCTTATGACTATTCTGGTGAGATCCTCCCCAGAGACCTCACCTAAAATTCCTGCCTTTAGAAAACAGATAAAAACTCCTAAAGCAATGGACCCAGTTCCAGCTCTCTTTCTTTCTCTTCTGGACCACACTTCGCCCTCCCCCATTCTTTCCGAAGGCGCGGATCTTTGTTTTCTTTCTCCAAGGACCCTTTTGCCTCAGTATCTTGTTTCCTGAGTCCACGCAGCCCAGATGGCTCACTTCTTCTGCCTCTATGACTTCCTCAAGGGCCAAGGCAGCTCCACCTGGGCTCGCTGCTGTGGCTATGTCTTGCCTCTTCTACCTAAACCCTTATTTGTTAAATTTTAATGAACACACACTCTCAGAATCACCTGAACTCGTGTTGTGAGATCCTTCTTGCAAGAAGTCAAGAACTGAGAACCCGCCTCATTGTCGCTGTTTTACAAGTGTGGAAACAGGTTTGGAGAGGTGAGAGCCTTTTTACGGGAGCTGCGGGAGGCACAAGTGTGCTCGTGCTTACACCGCTGATTGCTGTACAATTTCCTTGGCATTTACACAGGGTAATCTGTGTTCTATGTTTATGTTTAGTTTAGTTTCTATTTCCTCACTTGGACTGTGGCCTCTTTACAGAGATTTTATTTTTTTGTGGTGTTTTTTTTTTTCTTTTTTTCTTTTTTAGTCATTCAAGGGGTTGCAGTGGTGAAGGGCACAGGTACGGTTCCTTGGAGTCTTGTGAAGGAACTGGCAAACAGGCAATTAACATAAATGAACATAAAATAAGTTCTTGCTGGTGGTAATTTACAGAGATGGGGAACTAGCTAGCCGATGCTAATGGGAGAAGAGGATAGTGTGGTAGTAAACTCTGCAGAGAAGAAGGGTAAAATTTAAGCTAGCCCAGGCAGTGTTGCTCATGGACACTGTGAACCAGATTGAACATGGACCCTGTAAACCAGGTGGTCACAGTTTAGTACCCAGTGGGGGCACATGCCTGGGTTTGGGTTCAAACCCCAGTAGGGGCATACAGGAGGGAGCCAACGGATGATTCTCACTATTGATGTTTCAATCTCTTTATCTCTCTCCCTTCTTCTCTAAAATAAAATACATATTTATAAGTTTTAAGCTAAAATTTGATGCAGGAATAGAATTTCCCTTATGAGAAAAGTGTCCATATTTCCAGGAAGAAGGAATAGATAAGACTGGGGAGAGAGAAAGAGGGAGAGAGAGAGAGCACTGAAATCGGACCAAGGAGCATGGGTGGGGCTAGCAGATGAAGTGTGGTAAATGAAACTGCTGGGGGCGGATAGTACAATGGCCCTGTGACTGAAGAGCCATATAATACACACTTGAGGAGTGTGTACTATGTTGAAGAAAATGGGGCATCAACGTGGGGCTTAAACCGGGAAAGTCATGTTCGTATCTGTTTCAGAGAAAATCTGGCTACTCCAAAGTGCCCTCTTGACCATTAGGCTAAATTTCCACATGCAGTTCTGTAGTTTTAGAGCTAGAATGGAGAAGTGTCCCAAGAGGGCTATGTTTTGGTTTTGTCCCTACAGGCCTTGAGGCAGATTTGATGTTTGGGAGGACTATGGTGGGCAGTTAGCTTAAAGCCCCAGATACCCTATTGTAGGGTGGGGCCGGGCCCCCAGGGTGACCTTTCTTACCCTAGAACTGAGGACACACCTGGAATACTGCTGAATATTCTATTGGGATCTTCCCCTGGGATCTCCCCTAAAATCTCCACCCTTAAAACCCTTAGAGTAAAGACCCGACCCACGGCCTGTCCCTTTCTCTCCCCTCATTCAGGGTATTACCATTCTCTCCCTCACTCCTAAGCTCCAAGGGCCCTTTCTTTACCTCTATAACTTATTCCCTAGTCCATTTCTTCTATCAGTTACTTCTTCTAACGGTGCTTCTCCAAATAAATGTTCTCTTATAGTTGGGGTCTTGGCTCTGAATTCTCTCCTAACCAGAACTCAAGTATCGAAGTTGCTGAACCCAGGTCCAGTCTTACCCCACTGGCCTCACCCCTAGTGCCGTTCTGCTGCCCACAACAGAAAAAGAGAGCCCCAGAGAGTCCCCCACCCCTTTCACTCTCCCCTCCCACCCACCCAGGATGAGCCCTTTGGAAAGCCGGCAGTAATATTTCCTGGATTAGCAATTACAGAATGAGGGGCTGGAGAGAGAGAGGGGGTTCCTTTACAGATTGTTTCACTTGAGCCATCTAGGCTGCCTACAGATGTCTTCCATCTGCTTGCAAAACCTACCAAACCACCTTACTATTGGAAATGACCCACGTGTGAACTCTCATTAAATCTACAGACTAAATCCAAAGAGAACCTTAGCAAAAACACAGATGTGCCAGCCCTTAAGAAACGCGGTGGTTGTTAGCCTTCTAGCATGCTCAATACACAGGTCCAGTTGTCATCCAACCAAGCGAGAGCGGGTGCCCCCTGCTGGCCAGCGCTGGGCACTGCAGCTCAAGGAAAGCCCTTTCCAAGGGGCGTGGCGGCTGGTGGGTTGCGTCAAACCGGCGACCGGAAGTAGGCGGTTACGTTGGCGTCACTGGCGCGCGCCGTGGGAAACTCGACCTGCCGCATGGCCGCCGGTTGTCCGGAGCCTCCGCGGGCCCAAGCGGCCTCGGAGGGGCCGGTAGCGGGGCCCGCGGGTGCCCTGCCCTGCCTGGAGCTGCCGACCTACGCCGCCGCCAGCGCGCTGCTGAGCAGCCGCTACTCCTGCCTGGTGGCGGGGCCGCACCGCAGGCACATCGCGCTGTCGCCGCGCTACCTGCACCGGAAGCGCACGGGCATCCGAGAACAGCTGGATGCGGAGCTGCTGCGCTATTCCGAAAGGTAGCTTGGCCTTCGCCCTCCGGCCCCTTCTTTCTTTGGGGGCGCGGGAGGGGTCCGCGGGTGGAGGTGCCGGTGGTGCAGGAGAAAGGGGCGCCGGGCCCGTGCGCTCAGCCCGCGGCGCCCTGCAGCCGGGGAAGGCCGGTGCGTCCCGGGTCGGGACCCGAGCAGGGTCCCCCCTGTCCCAGCAGGAAAGACACCGTGGAGGTGGCGTGGCTCGTGTCGGCGGCGGGGGTGTGTGTGTGGGGCGTTGGGGGAGTCCCGCCCCAGAAGCTGGGGGTAGGGCTGAGAAGAGAGCGGGGGCCTGGAGACCCATTAGGCCCAGGTCTGTCTGTGGGGGTTTTAACTGGGCAGGGAGAGTTTGGAATGTGGCACTTCAGTGGATTCTCGCTCATTCTATAGAAAGTCGAAGCCTCAGCACAGTTTTTATTTGGAAACGGTGAAGGGCGGTTTCGTTGTCGTGGCCGCGGCACTTTATCTCGTCTCTTGGATCTGATCGGGATAGAGGAGAAATGCTATTCGTTTTGTTAGCCAAAAAGAAAAAAGAAAACCATTGAAACCTGTAAAGGATTTTTGTGAGTTTATTTGAGCCAAACTGTCCACATATGCCGGGAAGCAGAACCTCGGTGATTTGAGATAACGCTCCGGAGAATGGAGAGTTACTACATCTGTGTTTACACGTTGCAATCAAAGGAAAGGGACATAGGTGAGTTACGTGGGATTCGTTGCATTGGTGATAGATTAAGGAGATGGGGTAAAGCAAAGCGGGGAAACCTCTGGGATAGGGTAAAAAGTGAAGTGATGGACACGTGCTTTTGTTTGTTTGGTTTTACGGAGATGGATACGGGATACTTTAATGAACAGTTGACAATTGACCTGATAACAATAACAAGAGAGAATGTCCCTGTGCCATTTGTTGTGCCGGAGGGGGTCCAGGGTAAAAAAGGAAGCTGCAAGTTACCCAGACATCTCACAGATATTATTTTAGAGGCAAAAAGGCAAATGGGCTCAGTAAAGAAGATCTAAGCTGATTTTTGTCAGAGAAAATACTGGCCTAGGACATGACTACCAACTAGAACCTGTTTGTAGTTAAATGTTTAATTTTCAAACCATCTTTTGTGGTTATTTTAGGTCTCTGAGTTTGCAAGACTGCCACGCCGGCCTCCCCGGAGCTGGTCAGGCCAGCGTGTGGCTCCTTTCGTCCACAGTTTTATTTTGAAGAGCAGTTTCTTTCATCCTACTGGCCCGCCTATTGCTCTTGAAAGTAAAAAACAAAAACAAACAAACACCTGCTGGTGCATTTGAATTAAGACCTTGAAGAGTAACTCAGTGCTGAGCTGCTAGGGTAGAGGTCAGGGGGAGGGGGTGGGTCGATGTATCTTAATACTCTTCTAGGGCTGCTAGGGCTCAAAGGCAAGGGTTCCAAAACTAGGCCGAGCGTATTGTCTAGCGATTGCTTGCTACCCTGCAGGAATTTCATGAGCCTCTGGAAGTTGCAGGAATTTTCCACGTCAGTTTTCTTCACCAAAGTATCCAGGTGTTTCTCCACTTTCTCAAAGAACCCTGAACCTCACAGGTTAAGAATCAAATAGAATATACAGCTTCCTCCAAGCACCAACACACCCTGTGTCTATCTTGTATAGTAGGGAGTTGGGGTGTAAAAACAAAGAAAAAACAAGATCTGTGCTTTAAGGAACTCTAAACTCTGTTAGAGGTATACAGGCAAGCCGAATGCAATGAAGTGTTAAAATTCGGCAGAAGTCTATTAATTTATAATGAGTGGTGAATTCCTTTGTCGGACCTTTGGGAACAACTTACTAGGAGGAGGAGGAGATGGTAGGTAGCGTTACAGGCAAAGAGAGTGGCATAAACAAGTGGATGGTAGGTGTGAAATAGGATGCTTTGACCGGAGAATTGTACGGATTAAGTGACTGGAGTAAAGTTTGTGTCGGGAAAGATGATGGGTACAGTTGGAGGTAAGAAGTGGGTCAAAGGGTGGGGGACAACCCTGACAGGACGGCCATTTTGCTCTTCTTTCCTGCCTTTGCCAGTTGAGTTTTTGGTTTGTGTGTGTGTGTTTTTTCTACTTTTTGCTTACCTAGGATTAGCACAATATTCTCTTAACTCTGAAGCTTGGCACACTGTTGAGAGAGTAGTACATATCCCTGATCTTTGGGGCATAAAGAAAATTGACATGGGAAATTAAACTGCAAATTTGGTTATGATTTGGTAGTAGTAGATGATGATTTAAGGGAGGTGATACATTAGACAGAAGACCAGTTCAGAGAGGATGGATATACAAGGTGGTCAGAAAATGTGGAAACATAGGCAACTGTTTGATGTATTTTACAACTTTCTGAAACCAATTAATGGGTCAACTTAACAGGCTACTAGGGCAAACTCACCCACATGTCTCCGAAGAGACTAGGAACTGATTGGGTGATAATTCCTTTCAGTGAATTGGACAGTGTTGCCATATCAGTTTGTAGAGCAGGTTGCACTCTGAACATATCTGGACAGCTCCCCACCCTGCAAGGCACACACCTTACTTGTGGGTTGTGCTCAATCCAGTGTGCTCAGTGCAGCCAGGCACCACACATTTAACTGTGCATTACTAATGAGGGGCAAACATTGAACCCGCAGGAAGTGGTAATAGCAGTCAACCATGTGTCAGGTGTAGCTGTTTGTCTCCAGACTGGGGCCATCCTGTGGAGCAGTGGTTCTCAACCTTTCTAACGCCGCGACCCTCTAATATAGAGTTCCTCATGTTGTGGTGACCCCAACCATAAAATTATTTTCGTCGTTACTTCATAACTGTAATTTTGCTTCTGTTATGAATCGTAATGTAAATATCTGTGTTTTTTGATGATTTCTTCATGGTACAGAACTGCCTTGCACAGGGCAGAATGTCTCATCTCTCTGGCCTCAGCAGTGATTGTCACAACCGTGGTCAGTACCACAAACCCCTGAATGCTCCGAGGGGACAGCAGTATTACCCCCACACACTTGAGACTCATCTTCTAAAAATTGGTTAGGGGAAACAAAGTCTTAATTTTGTTTTTCTGTCTAATGTGGCAGCTACTCCCTTTGCTCTCTGTGTTTTCGGAGCCCCTAATGTTGTCTCCGTGGTGGTGCTCCTGTTCAGGAAAGCCACCTGCAGAAATTAACAACTCAGAAGGGTACTTTCCAGAGTAATTTCTGAGTTTGTTTTTCCTAATTTAGTAGATATTCAAGTTCCTCTCCAGTGACTCATGGCTGTTTTGCTTAAACACCTGCTATTATGAGAAATTCTTTCTCTTATCCTCCTATCTAATAAAAGAGTAATATGCAAATTGACCATATCTCTGCTACGCCCACAAGCCAATCAGGAGCAAATATGCAAATAAACCCCAACCAAGATGGCTGCAGCCACTGAGAGCAGGAGGGAGGGTTGTGTTTCCCCAGTGATGGAGGAAGCCAAGCTTTCCACCTGCCCTTGCCGGCCTAGACCTCCACTCAATGCTACAAAGTTTCAATTATAGAAGATACATAATCCCAAAAGAAATGGCAGCAGCCACAGAGCTGGAGAGAGCAGAGGCTAGGGTTGCCCCGGCGATGGAGGAAGTCAAGTTTCTGCAGCTCTGGCACCTAGGTCTCCACTCTAGGCTACAAAGTTTCAATTATAAAAAAGTAAATGACCCAACAGAAATGGCTGCTGCCATGGAGTGAGCAGAAGGCTTGGCACTGCTCTAGGCTACAAAGTTTCAATTGTAGAACATAAATTAATCCCAGATCCCAGGGCCTCCTGTTGGGTTGCTGGGGGCTGTGGCAAACCACCACAGGCCCCTCGCCCAGGCTGCCCCACACCCCAAGGGAACCCCAACCCTGATCCAGGACAAACCACTGGCCCCCACCCATGCACCAGGCTTCTATCCTATCTAATAAAAGAGTAATATGCAGATTGACCATCACTCCAACACCCAAGATGGCTGCCCCCATGTGGTCAAAGATCCTGCCCCCATGTGGACACAAGATGACCACCACATGATGGCCAGCAGCGGAGGGCAGTTGGGAGGGACCAGGCCTGCAAGGGAGGGCAGTTGAGGGCAATCAAGCCTGCAGGGGAGAGCAGTTATGGGTGACCAGGCCACCAGAGGAGAGAAGTTGGGGGCAAACGGGAGCAGACATCAATCAGGCTGGCAGGGAAATGGTTAGGGGTAATTAGGAAGGCAGGCAGAGGAGCAGTTGGGAGCCAGCAGTCCTGGATTGTGAGAGGGATCGGGCCTAAAAGGGCTGCCAGATTGAAGAGGTTGCAGGCTGGGCTGAGGGACAATTCCCCGCCCCCCTTCCCATGCATGAATTTTGTGCACCAGCCCTCTGGTCTACACTAACAAAAGGGTAATATGCTAATTAGACCAGGATACCTTCTGTGGAGACCTTCTGGTCATCTTTCCAACAAAGCCATGGTGGTGGGGCAGAAGCAGAGGCAGTTAGGGGTGATCAGGCTGGCAGGATGGGGGCAGTGGGGGCGAGCAGGCCGGCAGGAGGGGTAGTTGGGGGTGAGCAGGCTGGCGGGGGGGGCAGTTGGGAGTGATCAGGCTGGCAAGGGGGGGCAGTTGGGGGAGAGCATGTTGGCAAGGTGGGGAAGTTGGGGGCAAGCAGGCCCGTGGGGGTGGGGGGCAATTGGGGACAATCAGTCTGGCACGGGGGTGGGGGCATTTGGTGGCAATCAGGCCAGCAAGGGGAGCTAGTTGGGGGCAAGAAGGCTGGTGGGAGAACAGTTGGGGTTGAGAAGGCTGGCAGGCTGAGTGGTTAGGGGCAGTCAGGCAGGCAGGGAGGTGAGTGGTTAGGAGCCAGCAGTCCCAGATTGCAAGAGGAATGTCCGGCAGTCAGACATCCCCCATAGGGTCCCATATTGGAGAGGGTGCAGGCTGGGCTGAGGGACACACACCCCTGAGCATATATTTTGTGCACCGGGCCACTAGTTCTATATAAACTAGTGGCCCGGTGCATTAAATTCATGCACAGGTAGGGTCGCTAGGCCTGGCCGGCGATCAGGGCTGATTGGGGCCTTCTGGCTGACATCCGGTGCTTTCTTTAATTCTGTGCTGCCTCCTGGTGGTCAGCACACGTCAGAGTGAATGATCGGACTGCCGGTCAAACTCCTGAGAGGACACTTTGCATATTACCCTTTTATAAATAGAGATTATTCTAGAATTTTGAGTTCAACAAAAATGTTCTCTCAAAGGGGTCTTAGTGGAATCCAAACATATATACAGATAGGGTCAATAACATGACATTAAGAACTGATCATGTTGTGCATGGATTCCTGTAGGAATAAAGGAGTGATAGGTTTCAGCCTTGTCTGCAAAGTTTTCTGGAACAAGTTGTGGGTGTGGTAGTGGAGGCCACTAGGTCTGCCTTTTTAGTAATAATTCCTTCAGAACCTGGAAATGACGTTTTGCAATAGTAGTTGCCCCCTAATCCTGACTGTCAAGCATGTAGACTAAAATGTCAGTCATTCTCAGCAATAATATAGTTGTATTTCTTAGCATTTCCTAGTTTGGGATTTTTCTCTATTAAGTCATTGGCTTTAATGTTCTGGAGCTTCAGCTTTAACTTTATAATACTTATCTTGCTATGTGCCATCTAGTAGAGAGACTTGGTAATGCTGGATAATGCCACAATTTCTTTAAGTCGTACTCAGAAAATTACATTTTTCTTGCCAAGTCCTATTTTTTCCTTTTATTACTGATTTTTTTTTTAAATATGTTTGTATTGCCTTTTTTTTTTTAAGTGAGAGAAAAGGAGAGGGAGAGAGAAAAGTATCAGTGACAGAGAAACACAGTTGATCAGCTGTTTCCTGCATGTTCATCTTTGACCACATGGGGACAGTCCTCTTGTGTGTTGGAGTGATGGTCAATCTGTCTATTACTCTTTTATTAGATAGGGATTGAGCCTGCAACCTGATTGGGAATCGAACCAGTGACATTTTGGTTCATGGGTAGATGCTCAACCACTGAACTACACCGGCCAGGTTTTCCTGTCATTCTAGCATGATTGGAATTCAAGTGAGTAGCAAATACAAAAGAAGGGTCAACTTTTTGCTCATGTGTAATTGGACTTTACTGGGTACCGATCTTAAAGGTAGGTTAAATCAGTTTTTACTTAGCCAGTTTATTTGGAACATTGTGGAATTGGACTACTAAAATTATTACAGGCTCACTTGTAATATGCTGTACTAGAGGCCCGGTATAGCATGGGGGGCGGGGAATGTCCCTTAGCCCAGCCTGCACCCTCTCCAATCTGGGACCCATCAAGGGATGTCTAACTGCCCATTTAGGCCTGATCCTACCGATCTTTCTCACAATCTAGGACTGCTGGCTCCAAACTGCTCGCCTGCCTCCCTCCCTGATTGCCCCTAATCGCTTCTGCCTGCCAGCCTGATCACCTGCTAACCACTACCCTGCCAGCCTAATTGATAATCTAACTACTCCCCTGTCATCTGTTTGCCCCCAACTTCCCTCCTCTGCCGGCCTGGTCACCCCTACTGCCCTCCCCTGCAGGCTTGATTGCCCCCTACTGCCCTCCCTTGCAGGCCTGGAACCTCCCAACGACCCTCCCCTGCTGGCCATCTTGTGGTGGTCATCTTGTGTCCACATGAGGGCAGGATCTTTGACCACATTGAGGCAGCCCTCTTGTGTGTTGGAGTGATGGTCAATCTGTGTATTACTCTTTTATTAGATAGGACAGAGGCTTGGTTCATGGGAGGGGGCCAGCTGGTTTGCCCTGAAGAGTGTCCCAGATCAGGGTGGGGGATCCCTTGGGACGAGGGGTGGCCTGGGCAGGAGGCCTGTGGAGATTTGCAGGCCGGGCACGTGCGCGCCACCCCCCCCCCCCCCCCCTCAGCGACCCAAGAGGAGGCTCTGGGATCTGAGATTAATTTATGTTCTACAATTGAGACTTTGTAGCCTGGAGCAGAGCCAAGCTGACTGCTGGCTCCATGGCGGCAGCCATTTCTGTTTGAAACTTTGTAGTATTGAGTGGAGGCCTAGGCTGGCAAGGGCAGGCGGAAAGCTTGGCTTCCTCCATTGCCAGGGAAACCCAAGCCTTCCTCCTGCTCTCAGTGGCGACAGCCATCTTGGTTGGGGTTTATTTGCATAATCTGCTCCTGATTGGCTGGTGGGCGTGGCTTGTGGTGTAGCAAAGGTACTGTTATATTTGCATATTGCTCTTTTATTAGATAGAATGGTATTTTTGGTATGGGTGGTTATATTTAGGAGATAAACCTTTTGGACTCAGAATTTTAAACAATATAACAATGCCAACTAAAAGAGGGTAAAAAAATATATCATTTTTTCTTTTTTTTTCTTCAACAGCCTTCTAGGTGTCCCCATTGCATATGATAACATTAAAGTAGTGGGTGAACTGGGAGATATTTATGATGATCAAGGACACATTCATCTTAATATTGAAGCTGATTTCATTATTTTCTGTCCTGAACCAGGACAAAAGATTATGGTATGTATGTCTCTTTTTTGTGGCTTTCTTTGTATAGTTATATAATTATGTAATTTGAAAACTTAAGAAACCATACACCTTGGGACTGTTATTTGGGTAACTAAAAATTATTTTAAAAAGTTAAAGGAAATTAATTTCCATCATTTCAACCTAGGTACGTTTTGAAACTTCATCATCCTAAAACTCACATGCATGTATAGAGTATGTGTCCATCCAACTTATTCTCTTCATATAGCACCAAAGTGAATTTAAGGTCTTAACAACAACAACAACAAAGACATCAGCCCTAGCTGGTTTGACTCAGTGGCTAGAGTGCTGGCTGCAGACCAGAGGGGCCCAGGCTCAGTTCTGGTCGAGGGCACGAACCTTGGCTGCAGGCTCCTCCCCAGTCCGGGCCCTGGTCGGGGCTTGTGCAGGAGGCAGCCAGTCATATTTCTCTCACATCAAAGCTTCTCTCTGTCTTGCTCTCTTTTTTCTACTTCTAAAAATCAGTAGAAAAATATCTTCGGATGAGGATTGACAAAACAAACAGAAAACCACAAAAGAACACATTATTTTAAAAAAATCAATTCTTATTATTTAAAAATTTTCCAATTATACATAAACTAGTACATGAAATTCATGCACGGGAAGTGGGGGTGACCCTCAACCTAGCCTACAGCCTCTCCAATTTGGGACCCCTCCGGGGATGTCCAACTACGGATTTAGGCCCAATTCCTGTGGCAGTCTGACATCCCTCTCATAATCCGGTACTGCTGGCTCCTAACTGCTCTCTTGCCTCCCTGCCTGATCGCCCAAACCATTCTGCCTGCTCACCCCCAACTGTCCCCCCTTGCGAGCCTGACTGCCCCCAGCCCCCTCCCTCCAATTTCCCCCCTCCACCAGCCTGCTTACCCAGTTGGCTTGATCACCCCAACTGGTCCCCCCACCTCTCTGACCCCCTCCTACCTCCCCACACCTACCAGCCTGCTCGCCCCCAACTGCTCACCCCTAACTACCTCTGCCTCGCCCCCACCACCATGGCTTTGTCCGGAAGGACTTACAGGAGGTCTCCCAGGTCTCCTGGTCTAATCAGCATATTACCCTTTTTTTAGTATAGATATGGTTTCTTTATAAAAGATTCAAACCGTATACTAATATATAAAACAGGAGTTGCAAATTCAAATGGCTGTGGGGTCAGGTAATAAAAATGAGTCCAGGATGGGGGGTGGTGAGACTATGACTTGAGAAGCTGGAAATGCAAAAATTGGCATGAAATCTGAAATTTATCCATTTATCCTCTTCATTTGCACTTCGGTGTGTGCATATGTTCAGATATGTGTATGTGTATATATATGTATGTAATTTTTTCTACCTAAAATTTTTTAGAGGAATTGTTTAATGACAATAACTAAGCCTTGATACTGTTAATAAAAATATAGCTTAGGTTTTACTACAAGATTTACATGGCATTTCTGATTAAAATTTTTTTCAATATCTATTAAACTGGAAGAAATAGTATACTTGGATTGCCAAACTGGAATGCTACAACCAGCCTTCAACTATTAAAGTTGGCAGTAGATTTGTAGTTAAAAATTCCCCAATGCAACTGTCATCTGTTTTGTGTAAATTACCTCAAATGCAAACATGTCCATGGAAATAACATTCTAACTGTAAAGAAAATATAAAATGAAAAGTAAAATTATCCCTTTTATTCTATCCTCTACAACAATATCCAGTCCTTAAATACCGTTGACCATTTTTTTCCAGTTTTTATTTTTAATAATAGATACTTTACATACAATAAAATGTGTAGATCATGGTGTGCAACTAAATGAATTTTGACAAAGGCATATACCATTGTGTGTCCTTAGAAATGACCCTCATGCTCTTGCCTGGCCAATCCTTTCCTTTATCGTAGATGTAACCATTGTTGTGATTTCATTGACCATAAATTGTTTTTGCCTGTTCTAGAATTTCATAATTGTGGGATTTTTCATTATAAACTCTAAAATAGCCTCTTCTACTCACCATGAGTTTCATCCATACTGTTGTGTGTACTGTTGTTTCTTTTTTTAGCACTCGTGTTATTCAATTGTATGGATACTAGAGGCCAGAGGCTGATGCATGAAATTCGTGCAACAGTAGGTCTTTCTTCCCCCAGCTGCTGGCACCAGCTTCCCTTGGGCACCCGGCACCTGGGACCCGGGCTTCCCTTGCAGCCCTGGCTTTGTTCGGGGAACTATGTCTGGACTAATTAGCATATTATGCTTTTGTTTTTATAGATATTACAGTTTGATTATTCATCTTCATTGAGGGACATTTGGGTAGTTTTCAGTCTGGAGCTAGTAGAATAAAGCTATTGTGAATGCACATTTTCATTTCTTCTAGATAAAAACTAGAAGCAGTATTGCTAGGTCGCAGGGTAAATGTGTGTGTAACTTTATGAAAAAATGCTGGTAGGCTAACTTCCTCATACAGAGGAAGGTGCTGTGCATCTTTGCCAACATTTGGTGCTGTCAGTCTTTTATGTATAGTAGCTTCTTGTGATGGTTTTAATTGGCATTTCCAGGAGCTTTTACTTTTGGTGAGATCCAGTTCAGCATAGTATATTTTTATGGATATTGCTTTCTGGAGCCTACTTAAAAAACTTCTGTATTCCTAGAAGCTTCTATAATTTTTGTAGTTTTAGCTTTTCCATTTAGGTCTGTGTTGAGGCTTTAATTTTTTGGTGTATAGTGTGAGGTAGGCCCTTGAGATCCATTTCCTTGTCCATTAGCTATTCAGTTATTCCACACCCACATATTGAAAAGATTTTTCTTTCCCTACTGAATATTGTTTAATTGGTATACTTGGTTTTTTACAGCAGCTTTAGAGGTACAGAAAAAATGGAACAAACACAGTTTCTATTATTGACATTGTGTGTGAGTGTGGTATATTTGTTATAGTTGTTGAGCCAATGTTGATAATTAGATAAAGTCTGCACTTTACATGAGAGTTCATTCTTTGTGTTACCTGTCTCCCTATTTTTTCCTTTGTCAGAATGTCATAGTTGGAATCATCAATAAAAAGGTAGCCTTTTCAGACTGAAATCTGCTTATTTCACCTACCATTTATGCGATTAAGATTTCTCCATATCTTCTCATGGCTTGTTGGCTCATTTCCTTTCATTTCTGAATATTACTCCATTTTACAGACGTGCCATATGTTTCCAGACCTTGCAGAAGGTACCATTGTGGACATCTGCCTCCTGATAATGACTGGAAAGGAAGTTTTATTCTAGCACATAAATAAGGAGTTGCTGACATTATATATGTTAATGTTACTTAAAGATCTATAATTTAAAATAGTTTAAAACTGTTTTGGGTTTTTATTCATATACCTTATCTATGTTGATTCCTAGAGGTAAAATAGAAAAGTAATTTTTGTGGAAATTTTTATTTCAAGCTTAAAATTCTATATAGTACATCCTTTTATCTTAGTTTTTAAGCTTCTAGTGTTTTTGTAATTTAGTCCAAACAACTGTTCAAGATTTACATATAAAGGGTAAGCTGTCTTCTAATAGGACTGCTTACTAGTACATCATGCCCAATTTAATCATTGAAGAATGCTCTTTGAGCTTTGAAGTTCAGACTGTTTACAGAAGTAGAGTGGATCTTAGTGATAAAAAGCATATACTTCCTGCCTTGAGCTCTTTTTACATGGACGTCTCAAAGAGTAATTTCTGCTTGGTTTGGTATGGTGGTAGAGGACCCCATTCCCCTTGGAATCGTAGATGGGAGTTATGGTGGGTTTTTCAGGGGGTAAAGAGGTGGGTAATTGTTTATCCAGTTAGGCAGTTAATAAGCAGTTACTTGTTCAATCAAGTTTGAGATTTCTAAACCTCTACAGTGTTCTAAAGCAATACTTTAATATAACATGTAAATTTTGAGATAAACATTTTCCATACCAAATTGTACTATTATTTTGATGCTCTCTCTTTGAAGATCAGTTTGAAGCTTATAAAGTTTGGTTTATCTGTTAACTCTTTGGATCCCTTCTTTATGTTACATTCTTCTTCTCCATTCTCAGGGCGCAGTTAATAAAGTGTCTTCCGGCCACATAGGCTGTCTAGTGCACGGGTGTTTCAACGCCTCCATCCCTAAGCCCGAGCACATGCCGGCTGAGCAGTGGCAGGCCCTGGAGATAAGTGTGGGTGACGAACTGGAATTTGAAGTATTTCGTTTAGACTCAGATGCTGCTGGAGTATTCTGCATTCGGGGAAAACTAAATGCCACTAGGTCAGTTCTACTCACATTATTGTCATTTTGATACTTAATTGTTTCTATTTGACTCTGAATTTAGAGACCATAAGCCCTCTTAAAAATTGTTTATTATAATACTTACGCTTTCAAACCAGAAAGTCATTGTAAATCATTATCTTAAGTGCTAAGACAAATGCACTAAATATTCTAAAGCTCTACATCTAGCTAAATGGTCTGTATTTTAATAACTCAATTTTACTGTATAGTTTCTAGTTGTTCATTTTTTAAATAGTTGATACTTGAGCATGAAACTAGCAATTTAACCATATTGTAAAACTGTTAGCCTGCTTTCATTTGTACATGATTGAAACAAAAATAATTTGATAAAATGGTCTATCAGGCATAATGACATTAAATTTCTATATTTTTCTGTATTGAAATTCTTATAAGAATTACTTTGATCCTGAATCTTGAGCACTATAGGAGCTCACTTTGGGAGTGGGGAAACTTTTGGAATACTGCTAATGTTAATTTAACAATTTTTCTAGATCCTGCTTTGATAAGTAACCGGTGTATGGATTCTAGTTCTAGAGCAGCTGTCCAATAGAACTGTGATTATGATGGAGATGTGCTGTATTTGTGCAATTCAGTAGCCTCACGATTGAGCACTTGAAATAAGAGTAGTATGACTGAGCTAAATTTTAAAGTTGTAACTATTTAAATTTCAGTAATTTCAGTGAGATATGTGGCTAGTGCTCTCTAGCTCTAGAGAGGGCAGCCTCGTTGAGCCTTGTTTTTATCTTAATGACATAAAATAATTCACAACTGTGAAATGTGCTTCAGCAGAGGTTAGGAAGAACAATGAATTATTTGAAACAAGGATTGAGAAAGTAGACAGGAAACTCCATTATTTTGATAGGTAACAGAAGTATATTTTCTATTTTCTATCAGTTTGGCTAATAAGCCTAGGTACTGTGATGTTTAGGGACCAAATTTTTGTGAACAAAATCAGAATTTAGAAGCCATGTTGTGACAACCTTTTCATGCCGTTCACGTGTGTGAAAGCAGTCTGGGAGAGGTACTTGGAAAACAGGAATTTTAACATTTCAAAGGGCTGGAGGATAATAGGAAAGGCTGTTAGAAATTTATACCATAGTATGCCGCATACTGCTGTCCCTTAGAAAACTCGTAGTCGGTTGAGATACTCTTGATCTTTTTGTTGTTCATTTTTGCTTACTGCTCTTCAAAATTTTAAACTGTTCATTTCTAGTTCACAAACCAAGTGCTCTGCAGTTTCTGAAGAAGTAACAGAAACTGGGACTGAAGAAGCTGTTGAAAAACCTCCAAAGAAGAAGAAGAAGAAAAAGAAAGAGCCCGATGAAATAGAGGGAGGTACCACGGAGCTAGCAGAGCTCTCAGATGTCACGGGAAGGGAAGAGGCAGACCTACAGATAGATGACAGTGTGAATGGGCTCTGGGAAGAAGAGCCAAAGAAGAAGAAGAAGAAGAAGAAAAGGAAGAAAGATGCAGAGCCAGATGAAGTAGAGGGTGGTACCACAGAGCTAGCAGATGTTCCAGAAGTCGCCATGAAGGAAGAGACAGACCTGTGGATTGATAACACCATGAATGTGAATGGCCTCTGGGAGGAAGAGCCAAAGAAGAAGAAGAAGAAGAAGAAGAAGAAAGACCCAGAGCCAGTTGAAGTAGAGGGTGGTAGCACCGAGCCAGCAGATCTCCCAGATGCCACCTTCCGGGGAGAGACAGACCTGCAGATCAGTAACATGAACAGTGGCCTCTGGGAGGAGGAGCCAGAGAAGAAGCACCAGGAAGATCAGAGCCAGGACCCTGTTTTTCTGGGCAGTGACTCCAGTGGTTACCAGAGTGACCACAAAAAGAAGAAAAGGAAAAGAAAGCACAGTGAGGAGGCCGAATTGACCCCACTTTTGGAACACTCTCCTAGAAAGAAAAGGAAAAGATGATTTTCTTTAGTATGTTGTAAATACGGTTGTTTTAAAGATTAGTTTAGTTTATGTACACAGTAGATGAAATGTTTGAATAATATGAAATAATTCTCAAAACAGGAAACTAGGCATTTTATTTTATACAGAGTGAAAGGTAAGATCTGCTCTGTCTTAACTTTGGCATTTAACCAGTTTTTACATTTTAAATAAAATTATTTTTACAAACTCAATACCAGCAAAAGAACTTTATAATGCAGTGTTATATCATTAAAGAGTCTATTTGAGCTTGGATTTTTGGTTTATTTAAAAAAAATTATATTGTTGAAAGTATTATAGATGTCGCCCTTTTCCCCCATTAACTCCCTTAACTCCACACATGTCCCCTCTTCCCCACTTCCCTCTTCATCCCCAGGCCTACGGCACTATTTATTGTCAGGATGTCATACAGTTGGACTCGTACAGTAGGTGTCCATGGGCTATGCCTGTAAGCTCTTTGGTTAATGTCTTTAGGGCCCTTCCCCTTTCCCTCTGAGATTCCTCAGTCTGTTCCATGCTCCTATGTCTCTGGATCTGTTTTATTTGTCAGTTTATTTTATTCATTATAGTTCACATATAAGTGATATAATGTGATACTTGTCTG
Source organism: Antrozous pallidus (assembly GCA_027563665.1). Classification (NCBI taxonomy): domain Eukaryota; kingdom Metazoa; phylum Chordata; class Mammalia; order Chiroptera; family Vespertilionidae; genus Antrozous; species Antrozous pallidus. The sequence goes on along the minus strand of CM050521.1, from coordinate 71,270,155 downwards.
TCTTCAATTCGTTTATTTCGCTTAGATAATACTCTCAGATCCCACCAGGCTGTCCGAAATGGTAAGAGATCCTTTTTTATTGCTATATATTATCACATTGTGTAAATGTACCACATCTTTTTTTATCCACTGATCTGCTGATGGGCACTTGGGCTGTTTCCAGATCTTATCTATTGTACATTGTGCTGCTATAAACATAGGAGTGCATATATTCTTTCTCGTTGGTATTTCGGGATTCTTACGACATAGTCCTAGAAGTGGGATCGCTGGGTCAAATATTGCTCTTTTTAAAAAAATGAATTTTATCTTTATCTTCTTTGGCTCTTCCTCCCAGAGGCCATTCACATTCATGGTGTTATCAATCCACAGAAATTACCAGCTTTTTAGAAAATTCCAGGCATTTACCAGTTTCAGGTTTCCCTTTATCATGGCTACTGTAGTGTTTCTGTTATTTAATAGAGAGTGGTTTGCCTCAGGAGCTTCTGCAGGCTCCAGCACTCCTAGGAACCATGTTAGTACTGACTAGTAGGAACCTCCCTTCCAGGTGCATGTGAGGTGTCATTTTCTTCTTTATCTAAGTCTCTGAGGTTAGTGGAGAGTTGTTCAGTTGTTCACTTGTACTTACTCATTTGTGCCCCAACCGTTCTGTTTTTGTTGCGTGTTGGAGAAGTAGAATTGGATGAAGACAGGAAAAACGTGATTCTGATTAGTGGGGAATTTCCCAATTACATTTTAATAATTGGGTTAGGCTGCTAGAAATTGTTCTGAAGAGAAAATAGCTGTTCATTGCTTTCACTGAGAACATGCCAAACATTAACATGTCCAAGACCGTAACTATTTGATAACTGGGTGACAAAATGATAAGCCGGTGCAGGTTGATAACCAATACATGGCAGACTTCACTCACCTAACAGGTACTTGACCATCTACTATGTGCCACACATTCTACTAAGGTCCAGGAGTATGATGGCAAGCAAGGCAGATGCAGCTCCTTCCTTCATAGAATATCAGGAGAAACAGATGCCCATACAATAAAAGTAAGAACACACACACACAGAAAATTAGTAACCGTTAAGTGCTACAAAGAAAAATAATTTTCCTCTCACTGTTGTGTTAGCATGCGTAAATGGGTGAATGGTTGAATTGAGCCAGTTTTGTTGCCATTTATGTAGTATTAGAAATAGTACTGGTCTCACATTGTTTAATTTCCAGTACTATATAATTCTGCTCACAGTATTTTTTAAAAATATATTTTATTGATTTTTTACAGAGAGGAAGGGAGAGGGATAGAAAGTCAGAAACATCGATGAGAGAGAAACATCCATCAGCTGCCTCTTGCACGCCCCCTACTGGGGATGTGCCCGCAGCCAAGGTACATGCCCTTGACCGGAATCAAACCCGGGACCCTTCAGTCCGCAGTCCGACGCTCTATCCACTGAGCCAAACCTGTCTCGGCTGCTCGTAGTATTTCTTGATCCAAATCTGTAAGGATAGAATACAGAGCTTGCAGTGTTTGTCTACAGGTAGATGTGCCAGACAGTGGAAAGGTGTGCGAGCCAGTGTCTTCCCATACAGTTTAGTTTCACATGAGTGTGGAGCCCTTAAAATGTGGTAGTCCAAATTGAGATGTGTCAGTAGAAAATGCATACCAGATTTTAAAGATGTAGAGAGAAAATATCTCAATTTAGTATGTTGCTGAAATTATATTTTTGGTGGTTAAATAAAATGTTAAAATTCAGCCTTTTAAGTTTTTTTGGCTTTTTTCATTTTGATAAAAGATCTAAGATTTAAAAATTACATATGAAATTCACATCTTTTGAACAACACTGGTTTAAAGGGTGAGTTGAAAAAGTTTTTAAAAAGCTATATTCTCAAGGTTTAATATAGTTACATGCTCTGAAAATGTTTTATAAATGCTTCCTTAAAAATTTTTGAATACATAATTGAAATCATGTCTGACTTAATGTAGGAAATTAAATTTTGTGAAACAATTTCCCCTTTACACCAAGGAAGCTTCAAATTGTTTATTCATGGAAAAATAAATTGGGGTTTAACAAAATAAGCAAATTTCCACATGATGTTTGTATATTTTCAGTTGGTGCTTTTCTCATTCATGTTGTATACAATTAAAAATAATTGGTATGTTTGTTCTTTGGCTAATCCTTTCCCTTCTATCTAACCCCCTTCATTCGCCCTCCCCTCTGATAGCTGTCAGTCTTTCCTTGCCTCTGGACCTGTTTTGTTAGATTCCATTGTGAGATCATATGGTATTTGCTTTCCTTTGACTGGCTTATTTCACTTAGCATATAATCTCCAAGTCCATCCAGGCTGCCACAAAAGGTAAGAGTTCCTTCTTTTTTATGGCTGTGTAGTGTTCCATTGTGTAAATGTACCACAGCTTTTGTATCCATTATGGGCACTTGGACTATTTCTAGATCTTAGCTATTGTAAATATTGCTGCTATGAACATAGGGGTGCATATATTCTTTCAAATTGGTGTTTCAGGATTCTTAGAATACATTCCTCAGAAGTAGGATTGCTGGGTCAAAAGGCAATTCCAATTTTAATTTTTTGAGGATACTTCATACAGCTTTCCACGGTGGCTACACCAGTTTGCATTCCCATTAACAGTGCATGCACTAGGGTTCATTTAAATAGATAAAATGAATAGCACAGTTTCAAATGTCATTACCTTGCCTCTAATTGATGTTTTTAACCTTTTCACACCTTATGTTATTTTAATTAATACATTCAGTGCTTTGCCTGTATTTGATGTGGTTTTCACTTTTTTTTTTTATCCCATCAGTGTGTCAGTGATAACTTAGATGGAAAACTTCCAAATGGTCAAAATTGAGTCTCTTACTTGCTTACACATTCACCACTAGCATCATCCTTGGACATTTTCATCCACAAAGAAGACACATTTTGTTACAAAATTAGTATGTATCCATTTTTTAAAAAGTTCCAAATACAGAGGTATCTCCCCATTCTTCTAGTTATGATCTCCACAACCCCCTACCCCAACATACCCATGTAACAATCTATATCCCAGAAGTAAATACTATTATCAGTTTCATATACAGATTTTTGTTTTTAAATGGACTTTAAAATGTTTAAAAATATAAATGCAAATATAGCATTTGAACCTACTTTTTTCACTTTATATATTCATATGGAAGTATATATCAAGGTCTTTTTTAATATATTTGATTTTTTTTTTTAAGAGAGGAAGGGAGAGGGATAGAGAATTAGAAAAATCGATGAAAGAGAAACATTGATCGGCTGCCTCCTACACACCTTCTACTGGGGATGTGCCTGCAACCAATTACATGCCCTTGACTGGAATCGAACTTGGGACTCTTCAGTTTCCAAGCCGATGCTCTGTCCACTGAGCCAAACCAGTCAGGGCTAGAAAGGTCTTCTTATTTTTAATGTAGGCAGAATTTCAATATGCAGTTTGTTTCATTTCCTAATGGTGAACATTAAGTTTTATATTTTCCCTCTTAAACACACATTGAGCATACATGTATATCCATCCTTATTTGACTGATACAAAGCCCAGAAGTGAAATAGTATGAAAGGAATAAATAATTTTACTTTATTAGATCGTCCTCCAGGACACTGTACCAGTTTGCAGTCCTCTCAGCAGTGTGGGGTTGGCAGCCTTGCCAACACGGAGGTTACTGGTCATTGTAAATTTTGACAATCTGATGGGTGAAAATGTTACGCTGTGAAATTGACATTGATTTGGTTTTTAGTGAGCTTGAACCACTTATTGTCTATATATTTTCTTGAAAAATTTTTATGTCCTTTGATTTTTGTGTGGTATTTTTCCATTTGTAACTTTTTCAAGAGCTCTCTTCATAATTGAGAGGATGTTTTTTTCTGCATATGTTCAATTTTTGTAATTTGTCATTTGTTTTAGCTTTATCATTTGCTGTTCAGATATTTTATTTAATCAGTGATCTCTTTTGAGTTTTACCTCATTGTTTTTCTTATAAAGGTACCTACATCCCAAGAGTATAAGTATTTTCTTAAAAAACAAACCATTTTTATTGATTTCACAGAGGGAAAAGAGGAGAGAGAAACATCAGTGATAACAGAAAATCATCCATCTTGGCTGGCTCCTGCATGCTCTCTATTGGGGATAAAGCCTGCAATTCAAGTACGTGCCCTAACCGAGAGTTGAACCATTTGTTCATGGGTTGATGCTCAACCACTGAGCCGCACTGGCTGGCAGATGTTTTTTATGTTTGTACATTTAAAATTGGTAATCCATCTGGACTGGTATGTAGTTTGATGCAGGAATTTTTTCCCAAATTGATGTTCACATGTTTCCAAACTATTAATTCAACCCATATTTTCTCTACAGATTTGAAGACCTACAGGGCCCCTGATAAATAAGGAGCCCTGTATTTCCCTGTGAAATACAAGGCTCCTTATTCTCATAACTGTCGATGTTGAATTTTATTTATTATACTTATTTGTAATAAAAGATTACAATAATTACAATTATATGGCAAAGTTGATTTTTAAGAAAGAGAAATTAGCTGGGTGGCCCTAACTTTAACCACATTAACCCTTTTATTTTTTAAAGATATATTTGGGAATTTAAAAAAACTGTAGTTACAGTTGACATTATTATTTTATTAGTTTCAGGTATATAGCATAATGGTTAGTCAGTTACAAAATTTACAAAGCGATTCTCCTCCCCCACCCCACCCCCTGGTAATTCAACTACCCATCTGGTACCATGCATTGTTATGAAAACAATTACACTCTAATTCTTCCTGTGCCTTCTTGCCCTTTAAAACTGATTATTATGGAGTATATAGGACAGTCATGGAAAGTGTACTCCTTCAGCCCAGGAGATGCACTGGACAGAGCCCCTGTTCTGTTTCCTTTTGAGTGCAGGCCAGTGGTCTGAGTAGTTCATCTGTAAAGAGAAGAGCAATTCTTAATTCTAATAGGGTTCCAAGGGGAGCTGGACTTTCTCTAGAGCTATATGCCAATAAAAACATTGTTGTTTTGCTTTGTTTTTCAAAGCTACATTGTCTTGATCCATCACATTGACATTTTGTATCTTTGTCTGTAGTTTGAGTCATCTTCCCATAATCCCATGTTATAATTTAGAATTACTTTTTTCCCCCCAAGCAAATGAAGCCATAAGTGGGAATAAGCTGTTGGCTGTAAACATTTAGGGCTGCCATACTGATTCCAGGACACGAATGCAGCTGGACCTCAAGAAATATTAGAAGGTACTGACCACTCACAAGCCTTCTCTGCAGAGTTGCAGTCCCAACCATTTGGAGAGAGAGAGTCCCACCGGCCCAGTTTAGGGATGTGGTGCATTCCTGGTAGCACTGGGACTTAGGATAACTTACAAGGACTTGTGAAAATAAGCTTCCCCCCAAAAGGGGTCATTGTTTTCTGGCAGATACTCCAAATGTGACTTCTACATTTTGGTACTCAACAAATGTAGTATTTTCATATTAAATAATTTTTAAAATGGTGACACTTTTTGTTTCTTCTCCCCATAGAGTTTTGACTGAGTTGCACCTTCTTTTATTCAGTGAAACAGTAATGCGATGGAAGTAGCAACATTTTAGTCATGGAGAATCATCTTAATTATACATTGTTAACATCTGAATCTACCAGCAAATTGCAACCTCAGGCTATTGCTAAATGAACCATCCAAATTGGGAACGTACAGCCTTGAGAAGATGTATGTTCTGTTTTTATAACCCAGAGGTAATATGCCTGTATCATCACAAAGGGGTCACAAGTGGTGGGAGGATTAGGCGAGGCATTTATAAATTTAGTAAGCTATAGTTCTGGTTTTTTTTTTTTTTTTCCCTGTGAAATACAAGGCTCATTCATTTCCTCCTTTCAAAAATCATAAATTAAAATAAATGGGAAAGAAGCCATTTGTTTTTTAGGTCACTCACTAGTTTTAACCAGGCCTGGGGAAGCAGAGTTTATTCCCGTCTTCCCATTCATTGCCCTGGAGGCTGTGGCTTGTGGTGCTGGCATGCTGTTTATTGCTCTGTGCAAGAAAAAACAGAAAGAGGAATGCCAAAGTACCCTTGTGGGTGTAGTCAGCAGATTAAAGGAAAGCCGAGAGCAGCATTGTTTTCATCCAGCTTGGTGCTGGGGATTGTGTATTTTCCCAATCCCCCACATGTGACGGAGAGAGAAAGCTTGGATTTGGGTTCCTTTGTTAACTGCATTTGAGTTTGATTTATTTCAAAATATGGAAAACCTGTTCTGCCAACCCATTTAAAAATAAATTTTGAAAACTTTCCTCTGGTCTCTCAAATGTCCAAAATGAACACTCTGGACTAGATGGGACTAAAGCTCCAAAAAAAAAAAAAAAAAAAAAAGACTGAGGCCAGCTTTGTTTTTGGTTGGACACCTTTTTTATGTCTTAAAAGTAATTTCGCAGCAAAACAAGTTTCTAAAATGTATTTTCTATGCATATTTCTCTATTCTGTCAGCGCTAAGAACATCACTTATGATTTAAAGAGGAAAGAGAAAATTGGAGTAATAAGTAATACTCCTCCACCTACATTTTAAGGACTTTGAATTTTTTCCAAGTAGAGTTTATAGACCGAAACAACTCAGATCGTAAAAGTGACAGCTCTAATCTCAAGCAGAGATCAGTATGGTTCCAGAAATCATAGCTGGGGAGTTTCTATCAATTTGTCTTGGAAACATATATAATACCAATAAAATTGAAAAGCTTTGCATTTAATGTATTACATGAATTTAACTAAAATTGCATTTTAAAAAATCCTGTGAGGAAATACTTTTATTGATGAGAGAGAAACATCATTCAGTTGCCTCCTGTTTGGACCTGGCTGGGTATTAAACCCACAGTCTAGGTACATGCTCTGATTTGGAACGGCACCTGCAACCTTTTGGTGTCTGGGATGATGCTCCAACAAACGGCTAACACTGCATTTTTTGTCAGTTTTGGTTTCAGACTACATACCCTACTTAATACCACAGGTTGAGATACCATAAGGCCTACGTTATGTTGTGAGGCTGAATGAATATATCCACATCTTAAAAGGTCGGTTGCTTTGTTAGAGTTTAGACAGTTTCTGGTTTTTCCTTTTTGTCTAAGCCAGTGGTCGGCAAGCTCCAGGCTCCCGAGTCACATGCGGCTCACGAGCCATGGTTTGCCGCTCTGTTGACTAATGAGTTTGCCGACCACTGGTCTAAGCCGTTCACTCCTGCACCCAGTACTTGGTGTATGCCTATTGTGTGCCAGACCTGATTTTAGGCCCTGGAGTTGTCAGAAAACAAAAGAGACAAAACTGCCTATTTAGTGGAGGACACGGACAAAAATTTAAGTTCATGGTAGTATGTCAGATGATAAATGATAGGAGAAAAAATAAGGCAGAAGACATGCCAGTGTGGTGAGGTTTACTGTTTTTAACAAGATAGTACATTAAGGCTCTCTTAGAAGGAGATGGATTCTAGAGGTAGAGAATTTTAGAGTTTAATAGAGGCCTAAAGATGGGAGACCTGTTCTGGGTTTCAGATTTCGGAAGTATTTCCTGATCAAGGACACCTGTGTGGCTGAACTAGCGTGAGCAAGGTAGAGAATGAGGCGTGATGAGCTCAAAGTTACATCTTTTTGAACCTTTGACATGATTTAACCTTGACCAATAATCTAGACTAAAGAGACTACTTTGAAGGAATTAATGGTGTTTGCTCAATAATTGTTTTAGTATTAGTTATATCAAAGATGTGTCATCCAGAAAAAAGATTAAAATGTTACATGTTACGTGAAATACGTTTTATCTATTTTGATTTCAAATTACAATGTGTGTGTGTATTCATGGCTTTCAATCTGTATGCAATAATTAGATCAATTATATTACTCCTGTTTAACAGATGATGTAGTAGGATCCAAATGTCATTTTCTCTTCCAATAAGTTTTAAGTTATTGATTCAGATATGTTTTTAATATGCTTAGATATATATAATACTTAAAGTCTATAAAAAATAACTATTGCAATGAAACCACATGACTAAATAGCATAAGGAAGCAAATATGCAGTTTAAAATCCTCATCACAAATAAGTGGTAAAGAAATGCTCTTTAGCTGTGACAAGAAATGAAAGTTTTCTTCCTTGCACACCCGCCTTTAACACCAAGGCTGGCCCACAGCCCAGGAAGGGCCTTTGTATCAGACACCTACAGTTTTCTGGCCACCCTGGTTTTACCAGGGGTGGACAGTGTCACAAGCGGAAAGTCATGCTCTCTTCCTGAAGACGCTGGGATAGAAAAACGCACTGAACCAGCATATTTTATGGACTTTGGAGTTGTAAATTCATGAAGAACAGAGATAATGTCAGCTAGATTCTGGTGCAAGCTAAACTAACAAGCAAAAATTAGGACCTTGCAAAGAGAGCTTGTTATCTGTGAGAAGATGATAGATGGTATGACCCAGAGGGATAGTCTGAGAGACTGGCTGCCAGCCAAATGTCTACCTCATGTAAGTCCTGGCGATAGAGATAGTTCCTGCTTTTGGCTTCCATGCGAGTGTTCTCTTTATATGATAAACACCCTTTTAACTTGAATCCTTTTGAGGGAGTTCTGTTTCGTACAACCAAGAACCCTTTACCATTAGGGACTGGTTATTGTAAGGCTATGATTATGTTAATTATATAAGCTTTTTGCAATATTTAAAACATTGTTTAAGTATAATAGAAAGTTGCTCGGATTTCTGATAGCTATCCATTACTGAAATAAATAAGGCATTTCTCTTCTTCCTCTTCTGAATAAAGTTGAGTTTAGTGACTACACTGTTGCATTTGGGCACTTGTAAGCTTGTGGCATGCTCGCTGTTTGGAGGAACTATCTAGACTTTTAACTACTTTTATTTGCATGTGAATGGGTGTTATTTTTCAGTATTTTGAAAACATAATTTTCCTCTTAAGTACCTCTTTTCCTCTCCCCCATTTTTTGAGTGACCCAACTATGTAAAATACATTGATGAGATTAAAAAACTCTTACTGCACTTAATTTTTAAATTTTAAAAAGAATGTATTGAAAATGTACTATTTGCAGTTTTCATGTTAAGGACAAAGAAGGCTACAAGTGTGACTGACAGGTGGTATCCACATTGTTTGTTCCCCTAGATAGGAACCTTTGAAACTAAAAATCTTTTAAAAGTCAACGTTCCATGTTCTAGAGCAGTGGTTCTCAACCTTTCTAATGCCGCGACCCATTAATACAGTTTCTCATGTTAATATTGTTCTAGTAGGGTCGCGACCCACAAATTGAGAACCGCTTCTGTACAGCCTAAGGCCATCGGAAAACACAGATATTTACATTAAGATTCATTAACAGTAGCAAAATTACAGGTAGGAAGTAGCAACGAAAATAATTTTATGGTTGGGGGGTTACAACATGAGGGACTGTATTAAATAAAGGGTTGCAGCATTAGAAAGGTTAAGAAGCATTGTCTAGATTGTGTTAATATAGTTCAAACTTCTGATAGCCAAATGATGTGAGTTTAAAGTCTGCTTATGGTGGAGAAGTATTGTTAGAAAACTGATTGGCACCTTTCTCACAAAATGGGCAAGATTTGTAGGGTAAATATGGAAGTAACTGTAATGTTATTTTATAAAAGATAAAGATTATTCTTTAAAAAACCAAACCCCCCAAACAGAGGAATCAACTGCTTTAAATAATTAACCAGCCAACCACTGGATCAGTAAGTAGTGTAGAAATATTTGTTTGCTTAATGAAGTGAGGGATATATGTGTTTCAAGATGAAACTGTCCTCACTTTATGCTTAGTAAGGGGACAGTCTGTCACATTAAATTTCAGTCCTAAAGTTTTATTGCTCAGGTTGCAAATCTGATAAGATTCAGGGGAAGATATTTTGACATATTTTTGCAATTATATTTTTCCTAATGAAAACTGTCCAATCCTAAAATTCAATATGAAAAAGATCTTAAAAACTTTCCAGTAGTTATTATAAAGTATAATGCTATATGTAAAAGGCATGGATCTGGCTAACAAAGTGAAGGTTATTTTGAGAAGAATAGAAATAATTAAGGACCAGAGAGATGTATTCACGATTAGAATAACTCAATCTTACCACTTAATTATAGTTAACTACATGACATAGTAATCACTAAAATAACTTGAACATATAAAAGTTAAGCCAGAAGTTAAATTAATTATAATAGTATAAAGTTAGACAAAAAAATTATGTGATTAGGTAAAAAGTGATAAATTTAACTGATAATTCCAGAATAAGTGAATTTATTTATGCAGAAGTAACCTTGTTAAATGAACTTAAAACCTCATATAATTTTTCTGGAAGGTAGCCGGGAAACAAGTCCTAATAGCTCAGGTTTCGGTGAGAGGAAAGAGGAGTATGCTTGGGCCCTCCCAACACTATGGGGTGAAGATGACAGACCATTAATAGGGATCTTTAATTCCTCATATCTGCACTTGAGAGATTGCATTTCATTACTTTTAATATTTTTTCTTCATGGAGCATAAAGAAACATTCCAATTTCAGAGCTCCCAGGATACAGTAACAACTCCTTTTTCACTGTTAACTCTTCTCACTTTTTCATATCCTTCTACTGAAATTCTCTTCTATCAACTCCTTCAAATCCTCTCCAGTTACTAAATGTGCAGTGTAGGTATTTTCATGGCATCCTCCCCATTAATTTAATCCCCACAAATGTACCTAAATTATGGGCAACTTGTTAAAAATCAACAAACACATGGGAGTACTTCCAGTTTCCGGTTTTACATAGGATGGAGTGTGGATTTCCAGGTTCCTCTCCTAACAAAAAGAAAGCTGAAAAGACTGAAGGAAACAAAATAACTCTTCTTGGATCCACAGGGGGGAGTCGTAGGGCAAATGACTCCCCAGATTGGAGAGCGGCAAATGCAGGGAGTCCCAGCTCTCCCCAGCAGAAGCCAGCTCAATAGAAGGAAAACCTGTGCTGTCATTGACCAGTTGCTGCTGGATCAGTAGAGACGAGTCTAAAAGTTAAAGACTCCAGGGGAACCCAGTCATGGGGTTGGGCGTTGGGGGACGCTATTGAGAATTTTATCTCCAGGAGCTTGACCAGGTTCTCGTAGTAAACATTGGAGGAAAATCCCCTTGTGCTTTGACCAGGGGAGGGAAAAGAGCCGCTTTGAAATATGCCAGGCACTCTTAAGGAGAGCTATCCTGGGAAATTAGTTCACCTGAGCCTGACCTGTTGGGATGTATTCAGAGTCTAGCTCAGGGGAAGGAAAATAACTGTTCAGTTCTAGATTGTTCTGCGGGAGAAGGGAAAAGCCCAACTCTGGGCCTCTACCACCTAAGAGGAGGGACAAAATAACAAACTTGTGAAGGTCACACACAGTCTATAGAGCAGTGGTCGGCAAATCACATGAAATCGACACCCCCACTTTTTCCAACGCCACTACTTCAAAATAGACTGGCCCAGGCTGAAAATCGACTTCTGCACATGAGCCTTGAAGTTTTAGTTACATTGAACATGCATGCCCACACATGGTGTTTTGTGGAAGAGCCCCACTCAGGGGGCCAAAGAGCTGCATGTGGCTCGAGAGCCGTGGTTTGCTGACTACTGGTCTATAGGCACAAGCTCACCAAAAAAGACCTGCCTACTCAGGACTACAGAATGCTTTCCCTTCACACAGCCCATGACCGCATTGCTAACAGCCTATGTGCTTTAATCTGGTACATCATGTCCAACTATCAAGAAAAATTGACAAGGCATACTATAAGGAAAAAAAACCCACCAAAACACCCCACAATTTGAGAGAACAGAGCAAGCATCAGAACCAGACATAAATGTTCTAATCTGAGTAGGAAATAAACAGTTCATATTAACATGCCAATTCCAATATGCTAAGTGTTTCAATGCATAAAGTAGCATGTAAGGAGACACGGACAATATGAGCAGAAAGATAGAAATCCAGAGGACCAAAAAGAAATTAGAAACACTGACAGAAATGAATACCTTAGATGGCTTATTAGAGAGACCAGACATAGTCAAGGAAAGTCTCTGAGCTTAAGGAAATCTCAATAGAAACCTCCAAAACTGAAAAGAAAACAATATCCAAGAGCTATGAGAAACTACAAAAGGCATACTATATGCATAATGAGACTATCAGAAGGAGACAGAGATCAAATAGATATTTGAAAGAGTAATGGCTGAGAATTTGCCTAGCCACCAAGCCACAGAATAAGTGCCAAAAACAACACCGAGGCATATCATTTCCAATTACAGTAAATCAAAAAGCTCCAGCCCTAACTGGTTTGACTCAGTGGATAGATAGAGTGTTGGCCTGGAGACTGAGGGGCTCCATGTTTGATTCCGGTCTAGGGCATGTACATTGGTTGCGGGCACATCCCCAGTAGGGGTGTGCAGGAGGCAGCTGATCGATGTTTCTCATGTTTATAACTGTATCCCTCTCCCTCTCTGTAAAAAATAAATAAAATATATTTTTAAAAAATTCCAGAAGGGAAAACACCTTACCTATGGAGGGACAAGTATTAAGAATTCTATTCAGTTTCTCCTGTGGAACCATGTAAAAAAAGAACCAGGTGAAATATTAAAGTGGTGAGAAAAATACCACCAACCTACTCTCAAACAAAATTGGGGAAATTTATTGTCACTGGTTTTGCAAAAAAAAAAAAAAAAAAAAAAAAAAGTTATTCTGGAGATCCCAGGGGGAGATCTCAATAGAACGCTCAGCAGTGTTCCAGGTGTGGAGGGCTCAGTGCTCTCCCCCAGGGAGCAGGCCCTTGAATTTCTTTTCTCTTCCCCTTACCTCCCCCTCCCCACCCCAGGTCCCTTACCATTCTCTCACTCCCCAGCTCCAAAGTCCTTCCTTAACCTCTATAACTTGTTTCCTAAGCCCATTTCTTTTAGGAATTACTCTTTCTACCTCTGATTTATCAAATTTTTTTTTTCAGAAAAAATGTTATTCAAAGAGAAAATATTTCAGACACTCGGATATACATAAAGCAAGAACAGCTAACTTACACAACAATGGCTTTTATTTAGCAATATGCATGTAGTGTTCTGTGTCTTTTGATGGCTTGGGAGCTCATTTTTTACAGAGTCAACAGTGTGTGGCTCTATTGTGGTTTGTGTCCACCCTCTGGAGGACCTCTTTGTTGCTTCTACATTTTGGCAATTGTGAAGAAGGCTGCTACCATATTTCAGATCAGTTCGGCACATACCTGGGTGCGCTTGCTAGACCTTTTAACTTGATAAGATGCCAAACTGCCTTCCAAAATTGCTGATTCATTTTACATCTACATCAGCAATGAATAAGAGTTCCTGTTGCTCTGCACCTCCAGCAATTTGTACTGTCAGCTTTTTTTTTTCTTTTTGCCATTATAATGGATAGGTAGTAGTATCGATTTCACAGTGTTTAATTTAAGAATCTTAGTGCCATTAAAATGAAATATGTTCTTATACATTTTATTCTCTTTTGGCACACACTATTTTAAGTTAATACATGCAGTATCTTAAGACATTCAAATTCTATATAATGAATATACATTTGTGTATAAAATTTTATAATTTCCAGTTCATGTGACCCTTTGACCTTTTTCTGCACCATTGTGTGTGCAAATTAACTATGATCCCAGCACAGTTCTGTTAAGCATCTTAACTACTGTAATCTAGTTCAAACTTACTCCTATTAGAACTTTCACTCTTGGATTAAAAAAAAAAATGCCCAGTTAGTATTGCTCAATGGTTGATCATAGATCCATCAACCAAGAGACATGGTTTGATTCCCAGTCAGGGTACTTGACTGGGTTGCTGTGGGCTCGATTACTAGTAGGAGGCATGTGGGAGGCAGCCAATCCATGATTCAGCATTGGTGTTTCTATCTCTCCCTTACTCCCTGAAAATGGTTTTCAAAACAATTCAATATTCCTTATGTCTAATTTGAACTCTTACAAAATAACATTTACATATTTCTTTAGTTTCACTTCTAACGGTAGATTTTTTTTGCTATTAATCTAAGTGGTTTGTAGGTATGATTTTCCTAATAAAATGTCATTATATATAAATGCATCATTGTAGAAGAAAACCACAGGTAGCAAAATCTTAGATACCTCACATAGCAGAATTTTCATAGGTGTATTCATTGCTTAGGGCAAGAGATAGAAGAAAAAATAAATGGGACTACATCAAACTAAAAAGCCATTGCACAGCAAAAGAAACAATCCTGAAAAATGCAAAGGGAACCCATATTTGCTAGTGATTCATCTGATCGGGGGTTAATTTCTAAAATATGTAAAGAACTCATGCAACTCAATAAATGACAATCCAATGAAAAATGAACAAAGGACCTGAATAGATATTTCTCCCTAGAGGACATAAGATATCCAAGAGACGTGAAAAAGTGCTCAAAGTCACTATCCGACACAAAAGGACAATGAGGTATCACTCCTGTCAGAATGGCTGCCATCAATAAATCAGCAAACAAATGCTGGCAAGGATTGGGAGAAAAGGGATCCATAGTATACTGCTAGTGGAATTCAGACGGATGCAGCCACTATGGAAAAAGAGCATGGAGTTGCCTCAAAAAATTAAAAATTGAACTGTTTAATCCAGTGATCCCACTTCTAGGAATATATCCTAGAAAACCTGAAACAAATAAGAAAAAAATATATGCACCGCTATGTTCATAGCAGCACAATGTATAATAGCTAAGATCTGGGAACAGCCCAAGTGCCCATCAGTAAATGAGTGGATAAAACATCTTTGGTACATTTATACCATGGAATACTACACAGCAGTAAAAAAGAAGGCTCTCCTACCTTTGAGACAGCTTGAAGGGACCTGGAGAATATGCTAAGTGAAATAGGCCAGTTAAAGAAAGACAAGTGTCATATGATCTCATGTGGAATCTAATGAATAAAATGATGAACAAAATCGGTTCAGTGGCATGGAACCATGGCACAGACTGATGTCCCAGAGAGAAGGGGAACTGGGGCAGGCAGAATTTAACTAAAGAACTCGGATGTGTATATGCATTGTCCATGGATACAAACAATAGGGTGGGGAACAGGATGAAGTCGGTCAATGGGGTAAAAATGGTGGACATCTGTAATATCCTATCTAATAAAAGAAACATGCAAATTGACTGTCCCTCCACTATGCCCACCAGCCAATCAGGATTGAGTATGCACATTAACCCAACAAATGTGGCAATGGCCAAGGAGCTGGGGCAAGCATGAGGCTTGGATTGTCCCCAGCGATGGAGGAAGCCAAGTTTCCCGGCCACCTTGGCTGGCCCTGGCCTCCACTCAAGGCTACAAAGTTTCAATTACAGAAGATAAATCCCAGATACCAGGGCCTTCGCATGGGTTACCAGGGATCATGGCTGGTCTGCAAACCACCACAGGCCACTCCACCCACCAAGGGAAACCCTCCCTCTCCCCCCCCCCCCCCATCCAGGACACCCTTCAGGGCAAACCAGCTGGCCCCTACCCATACACCAGGCCTTAATCCTATCTAATAAAAGTGATGTGCAAATTGACCATCATTCTTACACAAGATGCCTGCCCCCATGTGGACACAAGATAGCCAGCAAGGGAGGGCAGTTGGTGATCAAGCATGCAGGGGAGGGTAGTTAGGGGTGACCAGGCCGGCAGAGGAGGGCAGTTGGGGGTGGCTGGGCCTGCAGGAAAGGGCATTTGGGGGAGGGCAGTTAGGGGCTAACAGGCTGGCAGGGGAATGGTTAGGGGGTGTTCGGGCTGGCAAGCAGAAGCGGTTAGGGGCAATCAGGAAGGCAGGCAGGTGAGCAGTTGGGAGCCAGCAATCCTGGGGTCCTAGATTAGAGAGCTGCACCCCCATGATGAATTTCATTCACTGGCCTCGAGATCGCAATAATAAAGAAAGAAATACAAGCTAAATAAGAAAGGCTTAGGATACCAGCTCTTTTAGTGAGGACCATGAAGATCCCAAGATTTCTGATTGTATTTTTCTCATTTCTAAGAGAATTCTTCCTGCCTTTAAAGGCTCCTTTAAAAAGCAGAGATGCAAGTACATTTGGATGGTTTTTGCAAACTTGAGAATATCTCCAAAGCACATTTCTTTCCATTTCCCTAAAAGTAACCACTTTAAGGAATCATAGGTCTTTCCCCCAAAGAGATACAATCCATTCCATATCATTTTTTACATGTTTGGCAATTTTGATAAACACGTCCTTCACCTAATCCCTAAGTCGGCAAACTGCCCTAAGGAATGTTTCGACCCTTCAGCTCTTAAGTACTTTCAAGATATTTCATTTAGATGAACTGAGAGCACCTGCCGGTCACTTCAGGCTGTGTAACAATGAGTAACTCCTGTTGGATCTTCCTCAATTTGTTCCCCTGTATTTTCATCATGATCAGACCTGACATTTTAATAAAAGGCTAATTTATCCTGATCGCAGGTGAAACTTCTAACTCTTGTTCACTTACAATAAATTCATACATTTTCTGATACACACCTTTTGAAACTTTTTTGACAATAGCAATATATCTTCAGTCATTGGTTTTATATAAACTTAATACTATTTCCCATTTGTTAAAAAAAAAAACACACACAATACCCTGGCCAGTGTAGCTCAGTGGTTGAGCACCAACCTACAAATCAGGAGATCAAGTTTGGTTCCGGATCAGGGCACATACCTGAGGCTTGATCCCCAGGGTAGGGTGTGCAGGAGGCCACCAATCAATGGTTTTCATCTTGGGTGTTTCTCTCTGTGAAATCATTAAAAATATTTAAAACACAAAACCAATCCTTCCATAACTTGTAAATTTTTTTTTTTGTAAATGAGCCGCCCCTTTGCCCTTGCCTTGGAAAGGAGAAGGGTATTTATGGAGTGGAAGGGTTTGAACCCTGGCAGAATTAGGGTTCCAAATCTTTGGGCAGATTACTTAACTCTAAACCTATTTCCTCAAGGAGGGACAATAAGGTTTTTCATGTGGGGATGTTACAGGTTTAGAGGAGGTGTAGGAAAAAGACTTGATCCACCTGCTAGCTATGGTTGCCCATGACTAATGATAACTATTTAAAACATCAATTCTTGCTGTGCACAGATTTTTCTAAGAAAACTTTGTACTTAGTAAAATGTATTAACATACATTAGAGATGTTCTTCCTGAAAAGCAAAAACAAAAATGCCATAGAGAAAAATACACATTTACAAATCTCAAAACACTTTTAATACTAAACTTTGAAATGATTGATCAGACTTTTAAATTAGGAACTCTAATGGCCATATATATTTCTTTTTTTAAAAAATATATATTTTATTGATTTTTTTTTACAGAGAGGAAGGGAGAGGGATAGTTAGAAACATCCATGAGAGAGAAACATCGATCAACTGCCTCCTGCACACCTCCCACTGGGGACGTGCCCACAACCAAGGCACATGCCCTTGACCGGGATCGAACCTGGGACCCCTCAGTCCACAGGCTGACACTCTATCCACTGAGCCACGCCGGTTTCGGCATATATATTTCTTAATAGTGGGGATCTTAGTTCTTTTTTTCAAGCTTTGGACTTCACCACAACATAATTCTTCTGTTATCAAGTATATTATGGTGGAATCATTTATAAAATCACTGTTATGAATATATAATATTTAAGCACATATTAATTTGTTTTATATTTGGCTTTTCTAATATTTTAGAAAGTTTCTTTGTTTTTTACTAAAGGAAACCCAACACCTCTATTTTAAATTAAAAATGTGTTTTTATCAATACATGCACATTAAAATTAATAATACCAGTGTATCGCAAAGGTCTATTTTCTAATTTTATGGAAATTTTACTTTTAAATAATATTATTTGAGAAGTCATTATAACAAACCTACACATCTTACATTACCTACAAGTCAAGAAAATAAAAAGCCTATTCAGAGGCATTAAATTTGCAATCATTTCTTTGTTATTGAAAGAATTTCTATGCGTTTTTATACTCTACCACAGGGTGGAGTATTGCTTTAAGTATGAGGCCTTTTTACATCCAACATTCTTAACTAGATTAGTTCTCTTACTTGGGTAAATAATAAAATGGGGTTTTAGTATATGTTGATGAAATTTGGGGCACTAAAATTTTGAACCTTATAGGACTCATTTGGAATATTAGGTATAATGAACAATTATGATACAAATATTTCACTTGACCCTCAAAAAAAGAAAGCAAAGAAATCTCCAATCCGGTGGAGCTGTTGTGGTATATTGTCTTGTAGTATTTAATTTCCTTTATATTATATATGTTTTTTCTGCAAAGGCAGGGGTCCTGGCGCACTCTACCGTTTTGGCAATTTTTTTTTTTTTACATTATGTATATATGTATTCATTGCAATAATGCAGACTCTGTTAAAACATAGTTCTTAATACACTGCATCATTTTGAAAATGGGGCTATGCTACTGAATTGCTTTAGAAGCATCATGGTGAATACCTGACTTACCAAAACAAAGTCTGTTATTGACAATAAATAATTCCTAGCTGGGACATAGCAAAAGTCCCCTCCTTTCAGTTACTCAATGCTGTTTTAAGTCAGAGCAAGTGCAAACGCTCTCCCTGGAAGCTCAGGCCACTGGGCAGAATTCAGGGACCTGACAGTCATGAAATTACATGCCCATGGCACTTCTGCCTGATGTCCCCTGCATGTGACTCAGTAGACTAAGGGCAGGAGCTATGATTAGGCAGCAACACAGATATAATCCGAACACAAATGCCAATTATGCATGAAAAGGAAGAAAGCATGCTGAAACCTCTAGACCACTGGCTCACCGCTCAGACCTCTAGACCACTGACGTGTCTCACTGTTACACACGACTTCGTCCAGAATGCTTCAGAACACTCATCCAGACATACTTATCTTTTCAAAGTATTTCAACTTAGGATCATTGAATGAAGCAAATAAAACAGAAAAAGGCCTCTTTCCCTAGCTCCACACCTCATTCTGTGCATGTCTGTGGAGCCAAGATTAAGTTAGTAATGAAAGATAATTTGGAAAGAGAAAGATGAAGTTTAAAGCCATTATTTCAGAACCGAAGAGTTGTTTAATTTTTGTAACTGCTGAGTGGTAATAACCCAAGTGTATAACTGTTAAACAACTTAATTTTTATTGAAATGTAATTCAAATAACATAAAAAATTAACTTTTTAGTGTTCAATTTAGTAGGAGTTAGTGCATTTAAAATGTTGGGTAACTACAATCTCTCCATTTCAAAACTATTTTGTCAACCCAGAATATCCTGTGCTCGTTAAATAATCATTCCCTGCCCCCCACTTCTATCCCTGGACAACCACGAACCTGTTTTCTATCTCTATGGATTTGTCTCTAGTACGGATATCCATATAAAAGGCATCATACAGCCCTGGCTGGTTTGACTCAGTGAATAGAGCGTTGGCCTGCGGACTCAAGGGTCCCAGGTTTGATTCTGTTCAAAGGCATGTGCCTTGGTTGTGGGCACATCCCTAGTGGGGGGTGTACAGGAGGCAGCTGATTGATGTTTCTCTCTCATCTATATTTCTGACTTTTTCCTCTCCCTTCCTCTCAAAAAAAAAAATCAATAAAATTTATTTTAAAAAATAAAATAAAAGGCATCATACAATATATGACCTTGTGTGTCTGGCTTTTTTTACTTAACACAATGTTTTCAAGGTTCATGCATATTGTAGCATGTGTATCAGAATATTGGTTCCTTTTTATTGTCTGTATATACCACCTTTTTTTATTCATTCATCCAAGGAAGGACACTTGGATTGTTCTCACCTTTTGGCTACTGAGAAAAATGTTGCAGTGAACATTGGCATACAAGAATCTGTCCGAGTCCCTGATTTTAATTCTTTTAGGAAAATACAGTAAAACCTTCATGTAACAGACTAATTCAGGCAAGGGGGTGTCCATGAAAGCCAAAAGTCTGTTATATAATAAAGCAGGTTTTCCAAATGCTTATGTTAAAACAATCGACAAATTAGTTCAATTACCTGTTTTTACTTATATAGACATGTGCATGTAATTAAGTATATATGAGAAGTTTAATTTCACAGAAAATTTTCTATATGTATTACTGCAGTTTTAAATTTATACTGAGTAGTTCTAGTAAACGGGTGCCTTTACCAGTCACTGTGAGTGAACAAATGGAGTGTGGCTTAGGGCACATCGAAATGTCAGCCCCAAGGATTAAAACTGCTGCACAAAGTCGCTCCAAAGGACAGCAAAACCAATTACCACGAGATGCAGTGTGATCACCTGCTAATCATTCCCTGAACATTGTTTAGGAGTGGTGACTCTTGCATTTAAATATATACACTGCAGTTGTAGGTATATGATATTTATGTCAGCAAAATTACTATAGTGTTTTTTCAACACATGGCCTATTTGCTAAAATTTTTTAAAAATAACAATGAATTAATAACAGAAAAATAACCTGTTTATTTATAGGCAAATCTTGGTTCAAAGCCTAATCAAATAAAAAAATCTTCAGATTTAACAGATAAAATTTCTGGTCCATGTGGTTGTATGTGCCATATGGACCAGAAATTTTATCTGTTAAATCGGAAGATTTTTCATTTGTTATGGATTCAGTGTCTTTGCTTTTATGTGTGCTGAGATTTTTATTTCTTCTTAAATCAGTTTTGGTGATTTTTCTAGAAATTTCTTCAAGCAATTCTATCAGTGCTTGCTCCATATATTTTGGGGCCCTGTTGTTCGATGTGTTTTTGTTTATAATAATTTTTATATCTTCTTCTATTAGTATATAATTTCATTCTTTGTCTCTTGCAAAAATTTTGACTTTAACTCTTTTGTCTGATACTATTGTGGTTACACTAGGTCTCCTTTGGTGACTATTGCTATGGAAAATTTTATGGTACTTTTTATCATCCTTTTAATTTCTACAATGTCAGAAGTAATGTCTCCATTTGCATTTCTGATTTGAATTATGTCTTTTTTTCTAAAGATTTTTCAATTTTCTTTTCAACCAACTTCGGATTTATTAACTCTATTGTTTTTCTATTATCTCCATTTAAGATTTAGTTTTCCCTTCTTTCTGTAATTCTTTAAGATATAAGTTAAGACCATCCTTTTTTGTTAGTGTAGGCATTTATTGTCCTCTAAGCATTGTTTTTGCTCCATCCCAGGTTTTGGTAATTTTCATTTATAGTCAAGCATTTTCTAATTTACCTAATGATTTATTCTATGACTCACTGGTTGTTTAAGTGTATTGATTAATGTCCCATGTATTTGCAAAATTTCCAGTTTCCCTTCTGTTATTGATTTCCAGCTTCCTTTACTTTGTAATTGGAAGACATGTAATATAATTTCATTCTTTGCATATATATTGAGAATTGTCTTATGGCCTACATGTCTTCTACCTGGAGAATGATCCGTGTCTACCTGCTTTTATGGTGTGAAGTGCTTTGTATGTGCCTGTTTGGTCATATATGTATAAGTTAGATCTTCTATGTATGTGACTGTTAGTTAATATATCACTGTTAGGGGTAGCTGCTTTAGAGTGTTGTTCAAACTCTTATTTATTCTTTTTCTTTCTAAATATTCTAACCATTATTAAGAGTGGATTATTGAAGTCTCTGACTAAAATTGCCTATTTCTCCATTCAATTCTGTCAGTGACTGCTCCATATATCTTGGGGCCCTGTTGTTTGATGTGTTTTTGTTTATAATAATTTTTATATCTTCTTCTATTAGTATATAATTTCATTCTTTGTCTCTTGCAAAAATTTTGACTTTAACTCTATTTTGTCTGATACTAGTGTGGTTACACTAGGTCTCCTTTGGTGACTATTGCTATGGAATTTTTTTTTCATCCTTTCACCTTCAATCTATTTGTGTTTTAGGATGTATATGTCTCTTATAAGCAGGATATCATTGAATCATGTTTTGGTTTTCATTCTGCAAATCTTTATCTTTTAACTGGTGAACTTAATTGATTTACATTTAAAGTAATTACTGATAATAAAGGGCTTATTTCTACTACTTTGCTATTTTCCACATGTCATATCTTTTTCATTTTTCATCTCCTTCAATACTGCCTTCTGTGTTTGATAAGATTTTTCAGTAAAACATTTGATTTCCTCTTCCTTGTCATATATATATATATAATATATATGTAGTTAAATTAATTGAAATATACACAAACACACAGACACAATAATATTCACTCTTTTTGGCATACAGTCCTATGAATATTGACAAATATTTGCAGCAATATTAACTCCCACCACAACCAAGACATAGAACAAGTGCTCTCCCTCCCCCAGATCTGGCTCCTGCCTCAACAGTGTTTGGACGGAACAGACCGAGGGATGCCCCTTCTTCCAGCCTCCTTTCCAGTCTCCACCTTTGGAACCACTTCAACCATCCTTCACCTCTAAGACCATCAAACACCGTTTTTTATTTGTTTTTGGTGAGGGGAGGAGGTTTGTAGGCTGTTTTTGTTGTTTTACCTTATTGCCGAGCAACTGTGGGCTCCCAAGTTAGTCAGCATTATTCCACCCAGGTGGCGGCTGCCATCAGCCACCTTCGCATAATGCCTGGCCAACCTGCATCTGTGGGGCCCGCACCTACCTCTCTGGGCTTCTACCTCAGCCGTGACAACGTGGCTTCCAGGGCATGGACCACCTCTGTGTGAAGGCCGAGGAGGAGGCTGAGGGTGCCAAGCGACTCTTAAAGAGGCAAAACCAGCACTGTGGCCGCATTCTCTTCCTGGACGTGCTGAAGCCTCTCCACAGTGAGTGGGCAAAACTCAGGAGGCCAGGGAAGTCGCCCTGCCCTGGGAGAGGAACCCAAACCAAGCCCTCTTGGAGCTGCATGCCCTGAATTCTACCTGCTCAGAGCTCAGCTCCAGGACTTCCGGGAGAACCACTTCCGGGGTGAGGAGGTGAAACTCATCAAAAAGATGGGCAACACCTGACCCATCTCGGCAGGCTGCCAGCACCCAGGTGGGGCTGGGTAAGGATCTCTGCCAGCAGCTCACCCTCAAACATGACAAGGAGCCTTTGGAGCCCAGAGGTCTTTGAGGAGCCTCTCTCCATCCCCTGGTGTCTGGCTTTTGCCTGAGCCTCTCCCCAAAATCACTAGCCATTCTTTTCACCAAGCTAGAGCTCTTTCATGCATTAGGCCAGATGGAAACAGTAAAGCTTTTTGCAGGATACATATCAGTTTCTCTCTCCCACCAAAAAAGATACAGATCAGATACTAGTACCTAGAAGTGAGATTGCTGGAACTTTTGGAAGTTCTATTTTTAATATTTTGAGGAACCTTCATACTGTTTTCCACAGTGATTGTACCAATTTGCATGCCCTAAAACTGTAGTAAAGTTCCCTTTTCTCCACATCCTTCTCAGCCTTTGATATCTTAAAAAAAAAAAAAAAATACACATTGGCCGAACCGGTTTGGCTCAGTGGATAGAGCTTCGGCCTGTGGACTGAAAGGTCCCAGGTTCGATTCCAGCAAGGGCATGTACCTTGGCTGCGGGCACATCCCCAGTGTGGGGTGTGCAAGAGGCAGCTGATCGATGTTTCTCTCCCATCGATGTTTCTGACTTTCTATCCCTCTCCCTTCCTCTCTGTGAAAAATCAATAAAATATATTTAAAAAATACACATTGTAATAGATTTGAGGAGATATTTCATTGTCCTTTGCCCATTTTTAAATTGAGTTATTTGTTTTTTGGATTTTTTATTTTTTAATTATTTTTGCTATTGAATTGTCTTAGTTCATTATATACTTTGAATATTAATCTCTTATTAGATATCAGGTTTATAATTTTCTCCCATTCCACAGGTTTCTTTTTTATTTTCTTGATAGTTTCTTTTGCTGTGGAAAGCCTTTTAGATTAATATAGTCCATCTTATCTATTAATTGCTTTTGTTCCCTGTGCAAATAATTATGGGCAAGACATGTTCAAGAAGCTTTCTCCTGTTTTCTTCCAGGAGTTTTATAGTTTCAAGTCTGACATTTAAGTCCTTAATGTGTCCTAACACATTTCTAAGTTATTATTATTTTTCTTGGACATCAAAAATGCTGTAAGAAAATGGTCCAGATTTATTCTTTTGCATGTGAATATCCATGTTGAATACCAACACCTGTTCAGCCAGACAAAACATTAATAAAGAACAGTAAACCTGAATAACACTGTAGACCAAATGGACCTGACAGACAAATATAAAATATGTCACCCCACTCGGCTGGCATAGCTCAGTGGTTGAGTATGGTCCTATGAACCAGGAGGTCACGGTTCGATTCCATGTCAGGGCAGAAGACAGGGTGTGGGCTCGATTCCCAGTAGGGGCCCTGTAGGAGTCAGTTGACCAATGATTCTCTCTCATTGATGTTTCTATCTCTCCCTCTTCCTCTCTGAAATCAATAAATATATATATATATATGTATATATATATATATAATCACACAACAGCAAAATTCATTCTTCTCAAGTGCACACAACATTCTCCAGGATAGAGCATATATTAGGCCACAAAACAATTATTTAAGAAATAATATGAAGTATATTTTCTAATCACAATGATATGAAACTAGAAATCAATAACCAAAGGAAAACTTTAAAAATTCACAAATAGATGAATAGTAAACAACATACTCCTCAACAACCAATGGGTCAAAGAAAAAAAGAGAAATCAGAAAGTTTCTTGAGACAAATGGAGGTGAGAGAACAGCACAGAAAAAGCAGTTTTGAAAGAGAAGTTTATAGTGAAATGCCTACATTAAAAAAAGTTCTCTTTAAAAAGATAACCTAACTTTATACCTCACGGAGTTAAAAAAGAACAAATGAAACCCAATATTAGCAGAAGGAAGGACTTAAAAAACTGAAATAAATGAGCTGAAATAAATGAAGTAGACACTAGAAGGACAATAGAAAAAAATTAAACTAGTGATTCTTAAAAGATAAAATTGCCAAAACCGGTTTGGCTCAGTGGATAGAGCGTCAGCCTGTGGACTGAAAGGTCCCAGGTTCGATTCTGGTCAAGGGCATGTTCCTTGGTTTCGGGCAAATCCCCAGTAGGGGGTGTGCAAGAAACAGCTGATCAATGTTTCTGACTTTCTATCCCTCTCTCTTCCTCTCTGTAAAAAAATCAATAAAATATATTAAGAAAAAAAAGATAAAATTGATACACTTTAGACTAACCAAGAAAAGTGAGTAGTCTCAAATAAAATTATCATCAAAGATGCCACATTACAATTTATACCAACATAAAGGATTATAAGAGGCTACTATGAACAACTACATCCCAATAAATTGTGTAACCTAGAAGAAAGGGATAAATTCCTAGAAACATAGAACCTATCAAGACTGAATCAGGAAGAAATAGAAAATCTAAGCAGACACGTTATTAGTAAGGAGATGGAATCAGTAATCAAAAATCTAACAAAAGTCGGGTACTAGATGACTTCACTCACAAATTCTATCAAACACTTAGAGAAGAATTAATACTGACTTACCAAATTCTCCCATAAAAAATGAAGAGGAGAGAGAACATTTTCAAACTCCTTTTAGGAAATTAGTATTACCCTGACACTAGCCAGAGAAGGGCACTACAGGAAAAGAAAATTACAGGTGAATATCATTGATTAGTATATTTGCAACAATCCTCCACAAATTAGCAAACAAAATTCAGGTAGCAAATTATATACCATGATCAAGTTGGACTGATTCTTGGGCATAAATAATTCAACATAGGCAAATCAATAAATGTAATATACCACCTTAACAAAATGGAAGATAAAAACAAAATGAAATATTTTTTTAAAGCACTAAATACATACAGAAAAAGCATTTGACAAAATTCAACATCCTTTCATGATACAAACTCAATAAAATGGGTATGGAGAGAACATACCTTAACATAATAAAGGCCACAAATGGCAAGCCCACAGCCAACATCATGCTCATGTTGAAATGCTGAAAGTAAGCTTTTCCTTTAAGATCAGGAACAAGACAAGGCTGCCAATTTTATTCAAAATGAACAGGAAGTTCTTGCTAGAGCAATTAGACATGAAAAAAAATGCACCAAATTGGAAAGGAAGAAGTAAAATAGTCTCTGTAGATGGCATGATGTTGTATATAGAATATTCTAAAGACCACTAAAAAACAATTAGAACAAATTCATTCACATTGCAGGAAACAAAATTCATTACACAACATTTAGTTGCATATTTAAACATTACCAATTAAATATCTGAAAGGGAAATTAATAAAACAATCCCATTTACAAGAGCATCACAGGAGAATAAAATAGGCATAAATTTAACCAACGAGGTGAAAGATCTGTGCACTGAAAAACTATAAGACATTGATGAAATAGTAATTTAAACAAAGATGACACAAATAAGTGGAAAGTTATCCCATGTTTATGCCTCATTCAAGTCATAAATGAATTTAGAAAGAGCACAGCAGTCATTCTGTGTTCAGCTCATAGACTATTTTCTGTTTATGACAATCATTAGGTCTTATATTTACACATAAGTATTTCCATACCTACAATCTTTAACTACTAGTATTAATAAAATGGCAAATAATATATGGAGTCCACTTTAATTTGTAATTGTACTTCTTGTCTTCTTACCTGAGTATGAATGCACTAAAGTATAGATTTTCATCTCCTGCTCCCTTCTCCCTCCCTCTGAAAACTGTGTAACCAGTGCCCAATATTTGATGGCTTCATTGATTTTCTTCTGAACAGTTTCCACTAGATTTTCCTTGTAAAAAGTGCTAGGACCTGTGTCAATGTTCCAACTGCAGGTGGCACTGACTGACTTAATTTGTCAGCTCTGTTCTTGGTTGTTCTTCCTCAACCTGGAAGTGACCAGAATGCTACACATCATGAATCATGCTGAAGGGAAAGCCTGAAGAATAGTTCCTTTGAGGGAGCAGTTTCATGTGGGAAACCATTCTCTCTTTTTATCTGTGGTGCTCCTAGGAGTTCAGCAGGGACCACATCTGTTTAGTTTATTGGATATGTTTTAGCATCTAGCATGGTGACATGAACATGTAGACATCTGACAAATGTTACATCATGGTAGCTGAGGCTATCATGTTTGGGCTTCATAATCACCTATTCAGAAAATCATTTGATGGTGCGACTTCATGGGAAGATATCTTTTGCTTCAAGATTTCTTTTAATAGAAGCCTTGAATGAACATTTGTTTAAACATTCAGCGAATCATAGGAAGGGATCATAGGGGCCCTTTAGTCCATATACTTTGTTCCACAGGAAGAATTTGAAGAATGAGGAGGTTTGACTTGTTCAATATAAAAAGTGTAGTTCGTTCCAGATCTAGAGGAGAAAACAGGATTTCTAATCCCTAAACACAGTGGGTGTTTCTACTATGCCAAAACAAGAAGTTTCTTTTGCTATTACAAAAATGATAATTTATAGCTCTTATTCAAAACATGCCTTAGAACTCAAAATGGAATACAAAGAATACAGAAAATAATTTGATGTATTTCTTCCCAGTTTGGAGATTCTGATAGAGTGGGTGGGCCCAGCCCATTTTATTAGGCATTTACTGAAGAGTAATAAAATCCAGAGTTAATAGAATACAACCTAATTAAGTCTAGTTGGGTAGCCAATTTCAACCTCAGCTGACAAAGGAAACAGGCAGAATTTAAGTGAATAGAACTTCAGGGTCTGTGTTAATATTGGCTTTGGGGAACTTTAAAAAACTCAGAAACTTACCTCCCTGGTGAGATGGCCAGTGTTGAAAGCAAGCGGTCTTTAGAGTGATTCAGGTATCAATTTCTGTTGGGGCTCAAGGAAACGACTGGGGATTTTGTAATACATAATATCATATATATTCTGACATTGATGATTTTCATTGGCTGAGGCAAACTGATGTAGTATAAGATGAAAATCCTATACATCCCAAAGTAGGCTTGATGCAAAATGCAGCTACCACAACAGACCTCAAAAGACGTTTGTTCATTTGGTTAATTTTGAGGCCAAATGTTTTATTTCATAATTCTGGAAGTCAACCAATTCCCTGTTCCCTCACTACATTTCAACACTGAATAAATACAGTGCTGGACTTGGCCCACTGAAAACGACCTGCTATCACTCACGCAGGCAAAGCCACAAGATCTGAATTGATTTCGTCGTCCTCCTGGATTGTGGTGGGGAAAATAAATGCACACGGTGACTTATGTCTGTTTCTTCAGGTGACTTTCACCTTGGCTGACTTGATTTGTGTTGGGGAGACCACAGAGAGACCTTCATCTGTTTCCCAGCTACCAAAGGTCAAGCTATTTTCATGCTTCTCTGTCTCATTTTCCTTCCTTCTGGGGTTGATCTTGTTCTTTCAGCCCTTATATTATTGTCACACCTTAAAAAAAGAAAACTATTTTCACTTTGTGATGGATTACAGGTTCCTTTTAAGTATAATATAAACCCATTTAATTATTTTAACTAAAGAAGAATTCTTTATTTTTTTATTTTTTGAAGTATTAGTACATATATCTCTTTTTTTCCCCATTGACCTTCCCCCAGCCTCCCCTACCCCCTGTCACATGTCCTCCCTCATCTCACCCATACCAGTGTCTTGTGTCCATTGGTGTGCTTACATGCATGCATACAAGTCCTTTGGTTTACCTATAGAGTCTTCTCTCTGCCACTGGGCCCAACAACACTCCAAAGGTCTGAGGCATCTTCATCTCCTTTTGTTTTGTGTATACTGCTTCATTTGCCTAAAATGTTCATTCTTTCCTTCTATGCCTGGTTGATTTCTATTGCCCCTCAAGATGTAGCTTAGCTATCATTAGCTCCCGAAAACCGTCCCTATCCCATTCAATCTGGACGAGGTGCCCTCTACATTGTATCCTGGCCCCTCATTCTACTCCTCACACTATATTGTTGCCTTCATGTACCCACCACCAACCCATAAGCCAACTTATAGCAATTACTGGCTTCATTTTCTTTCTATTGCACACGCCAAGCATAGGGCCTGACACACAGTAGGTACAAAACACATATCGACTGAAGAAAATGGATGAGCATTTGGAGGCAGAATCCGCTTGCTGGACTGTTAATTACAAACATACATTTTATAGCAGATAGTTATGTCATATAGATGGAAGAAAGTGTGATTTTAAATCACAAAACATGAGGTATGACCTAGATATGTATCTTGGCTTTGCCTCATTTTAAATTACACCTCTGTAAATAAAACAGTACTGACTGTTTCCTAATGATGAAAACAATTCTTAGAGAGAGATTACTTTTTTTTTTTTTTCATTGTAAGAGATAGCGAATTGGCTTGGAGGCTTCTAGTTAACTAGACAACTATCTATTGAGCCTTTAATTTGTATTTGTCACAGTATATAATATACAGCCCTTTAAAAAATAATTCAGAGCTGAGCTGACATATAAATGTTCAAATCAATCAATGCTCCAACCTTGACAAAACCTGTTGGGCAGAGATCACAGGTCCCTGTGCTAATGTGGATAGGAAGAGAAAGCACCAACTCAGGATGCTTGGGGGGAGAGGGAGGAGTGTTGCAGGAAAGGGATTTTGTAACTTCAGGGCTGAGGACCAGCAAAGAGTAATAGAATTTTAGAGGTGAATGGGTTCTCGGAGTCGTTCATCTCCTTTGAATCAGAACAAGTTCAGTTGAGGTTTGGGGAACTGAAGCCTAATCAAAGCATTCATAGAGTCCTGCCTGGAGTTCGGCATTCTCAGTCTGGCACTCTCTCTGCCATCACATCTGACCTCCTCTCTGAGAGACTGAGGCTAAGACCAGTAGCCATAGGGCACATGCAAAGCCAAGCGTAGAAAGGGAAAGTAGTGGAGTCCAGGCTCAAGGAGCACATGTGGACTCAAAGCTCCAGCTAGATAGACTGGGCAGATATCAGAGATATTTCAAATGCAAAATGAAAAAAATTTCTGCTTTTATTTTTCCTCCCTGACATTTTCTTTTTTTATGAGAATACTCCAGTTATCCTTAATGAACCGCCTCATCCAGATTCAGTCCTTTAAATTAAAAGGAGCTCCTCCATCTAGGAGCACCTTGTTATTGATCTGTATGTTTCTAGCTTTACCCAGAGTCTTAAACATTTGTAGAGTAAACATTACAAAGTGGATACAAGAATATTCTACTTACCTTTGGTAATTCTGAGATCTGAGCTGTTGAAGATCATCATCTGTTCTGTAGTAGTGTCTTTATGCTGTATTTCATTTAACTGTGTATTGAAGCACTTCTCCACCTCTGACACTGTGAACCCTTGCCTTTACCTGGTAAGATCATCTCTAAAATATTTAAACTTCATT
This sequence comes from Antrozous pallidus, assembly GCA_027563665.1. Taxonomy (NCBI): domain Eukaryota; kingdom Metazoa; phylum Chordata; class Mammalia; order Chiroptera; family Vespertilionidae; genus Antrozous; species Antrozous pallidus. Next base: position 71,239,825 of record CM050521.1, on the reverse strand, counting down.
CCAAGCTCCCTTAACTGCTTAGTTCTCATCACTAGGCTTCTGCTAGATGCTGCTCCACTAGCTTCATAAGGTCCACATTCCATTTTGTCAGAGGTAACGTTGTGATTTTCCTCTCTGTCAGGTGTGTGTGTTGGACATTACCTTTCTGTATTCGGGAGAGTGCTGGCTCTGCAGATAGAGAGAAGCCTGTGGGTTTGAATGTGGCTGTCCCACCTGATAATTTACATCTATCTCAGATGATTTTGTAGGAATATGCTGATATAGATATTATATGTAATACATGTGTCATAGTTCATGGTACTTAGCACTATAACTACTAGACATTATTATTATCATTATTATTCTTTTCCCAAAGCAGTTACTCTAGGTACTCTTTTCCATATACTTATTTCACTTTTGTTTAGGTTGTTAAAGTTTTAAAGCAATTTTTAATATTTTAAGAAATGATAAACAGGCAATTTTTACTGTAAGACATAAAATGACTATTGCTACTGAATCCTGTACTGGCCATTTGGTTTTAAAATAATATTTCTCTCTAATAAGTCTAAGCATGTTAGATAGATGATAGATAATAGATAGATAGATAGATAGATAGATAGATAGATAGATAGATAGATAGACAGACACATAGATGTCAGGTAGATGTCAGGGCATCTATTTCTACTTTCCACTAGATTTCACCATTTGTCTTAAGGAAGGACTGATTGCTTGTACATCTAACTATCCCCAGCTCTTATAGCACACAGCCGGGCACACAGAAAGAAGAAAGGGAGGTAGGGATAAGACACTAAAGAATTACCTCATAGTATTTCCAGTATTTTTTTCCACTCTGAATTCAAGAGACACTTTAAAGTGGTGCATAATTATGTGTATTTGTATTTCCCCAGGTAATCAAAATGTTAAGAAACTGTCCAAATTTCTTATTAAACTATAATATGTCCAATATTTCTTTCAATGAATGTACCTATTGATGCTTTTTTAAAGAGTGTTTCAAAACAGAGATATTGTTTTGTTATATACTTTGTCTAAATACATTTCATTCATCCAACACAAAATTGCTGATCGCCTACTATAGAGTAAGCAATATGCTAGATGCTGGGAATGTGAGGACGAAGGCAAGATGATCTCTCTTTCCTGTCGATTACAGACTGATGAAGTAGAATGACTAGTAGGCAGGTAAATCGTGACGTATCATTGCAAGCATGTGATTCAATGAACTTATGAGTTAGCATGGATCCTGAGAATAATGTAATAGGAAACTGTGTGGTTGCCCTGACACTAGCTCTTGGTTCTTTTTGCTAGAGTGCATTCATTTATAAACATTAAAAAATTATTGGTGCATGAGCAAATATATCTTTAAGTGCAATTACAGAAACTCAACTCAAATTTGCTTAGGCAAGAAGGTGATATATCATCCTTCGCTACCAAACAGAAATGATGAGGAATATGCCACCCACTGGGGAATACTCCAGCTAAGAGATTTGACTACTGGCAGAATTCTCTCACCATCTCACATGACTTCTGATTTCCATGTTCATTCCATTCCTCCAGATACTTCCTTCACACTGTTGAAACAATGGCTGCTGGTGGCTGCCAAGCTATTCTGATAGAGAAAGTGGTCCTCCTGCTGGTTTCCACTTGAAAAACTCTATGGAAACATTGGATTAACCAGATGTAACCTGGAACAATGCAATGTGACCAGAAGAGTAGGATCCATAAAAAACGTATCTTTTGCCCAGCCGTTCTGTGGTAGGAGTGGTAGAAAGAATATATTTATTTAAGAAGAGGAGTGAGCAGTGGAGTAAACAGAAGCTTTTATACATGCATCCTGGCTTTCCACAAATGTTATTTGAGTAACTACTTTGTGCCAAGCACTGGACTTGGTGCCACAGTGTAGTGGGGGAGAACAGTATTATTCAAATAATCTATAAATAAGTCCTCTCAATGGAGGACAGAATAGTAGCCCTATTCCAAATGAATTCTACTCTCCGGAAACTTCCTGAACTTGGCCTCAGCCAGCTCTATCAGCTTGGATCAGTCAGGAAGACAAAACCACTGTAACTATTCCAAGAATAAAAGGTTTGATTGAAATCTTACGGCACCCTAGTGGAGGTATGGGACAGAGTGGGTTGGAGTGGGAGAGGGATTTATTTTCTACATTTTACAAACACAAAAACTACAGCTCAGAGAGGTTCCGCAGCTGCAGTAACAGTGGAGCTGTAGTTCAAATCCAAATCCCTCACAAGAGAACCCATTCTGTCCCGCATGCAGCATTGCCTTCTAATACAGTCCTCCTTTGATACAACCATTGGTTGTGGCTAAGGGAGCCGAGGCCAGCTGATTTTCCCATGTAGTTTCATTGCAGATGGCACTTCTAATTCCAGTAATTTTTGTAAAAGACCTTTTGGGGAGGGACATTTTAGGGGACATATAAGGCTTAAAGTCCAGAAAAAGATGGACTCCCTAAGCAGAGGTAAGCAATTGTGAAGAAGCTAAATAGAATGTGTACACGATGGATGGATGGGATTCCCTCTCCAAAATCAGCCAAGGCCAAAAAACAAGTACTGTAATATCGCTTATTGATAGAATCTTTTAAAAAAATGAAAAATAGTAACCTCACTGGGCAAAAAAAAATCTATCTCCTTGTGGATTGTAACACAACTTAAACATATGGCAAAATTAAGAAAGGTGCTATTGCAACAAAATGAAAGCCTGTTATAATGGAATGAGACAAAGAGAGCATGCCAGGAAAAAATATATACTGGTGGTTATCAGAAACATTTTTAAAAGCAAGGGAAGGAGATAGAGCAAGAAAGAGTAGAGAACAAGAGGGCATGTGAGACTGACTATGTCAGGACTAGCCCTCAGAAAGAAGTAATCTGTAGAGCAACATTGTTTAAAGGGCTGAATGAGGACACTCTCAGTCCACTCCAGTCCTTCCATGTGCTCTCACTCTCCCTGTGGGTGTTTCTCTCTCTTTTCCACGTTTCCATGTCCTGCGCAGAGAGAGAGAGATTGGGTCCAGTTTCTGAGTAGAGGAGCTGGGGATTAAGAAATAAAAGTATAGAAGACGAAGACACAGTAATAGAAAAAGTAGCTGGGGCCGAGTGGGATGTCTGTTCACAGCATGTGACACCCAAACAGTAGCAGTTTATTTATAATCCAAAAATACAAAGGTGGTGGAATCCAATCCCTGTCTCACCAATAGAAACATGTGGATAGGAAGCATGGAAGGCTGGTAAACAACCTTAATTGGCTCTGAAAGGTCAGAGCTAAAACATTGTTAATTAAAGCAGCTTCCCCATCAAACAATCATGTAAATCCTTACTGATAAAATAATCTGCCTGTTACTGGAATTGCTTGCCTAAGGGCAATGGGTGTATCCCAAACCTGAACAAAAGGGATAGCCAGAGGTCTTGGATTTAGCCCACAAACAGTTAAGGAATGCTCAAGGTGTCTTGCCTGGGGAGCCCCCCCACACTCCCAAACCATCTCTGCTTGCTAATTTCATGTTTAAGTACTTTCACATTGAGACTTGAGTTATCTAATACTAGAGGCCCAGTGCACAAAATTTGTGCACTTGGTGGGGGGAAGGGTCCCCCAGCCTGGCCTGTACCCTGTCACAATGCAGGAGCCCCACCATCCCTCTGGGACTCATTGATGAATTGCCTCAAAAAGGTGGGCCAGAGCCAAGGATCCTGCTCTGCCTCACATGGATCTGGGAGGCAGGACACCTAGGATCCCCAAGCAAGCCAGAAAGTAGAAAAAGAGCAAGAGTCTGTACACATTTGAATAAACATCCTCATATATAAAAATTGCGACTCCCATGGCCCCCAGTGCTGCCATGGCCGGGCTTGGGGCCGGGTTTGTGGCTGTGACCGGGACCCCCCCAGACCTCAGCACCACCATGTCCTGGTTTGGGGCCAGATTTGTGGCTGCGATCGCCATCCCTGCAGCCCCCTGGCGCGGCCACTGCCGGGCTTGGGGCCGGGTTTGTGGCTGTGATTGTGGCCCCCAGCACAACCTTGGCTGGGCTTGGGGCTGGTTTGTGGCTGCCATCACCACCCCTGCAGCCCCAAGCACTGCCTTGGCCGGACTTGGGGCCAGGTTTGTGCCTGCGATCACGGCCCCCAGCCATTCAAGTTGAGTTATGTATTTTAGCCCTATCTAAAACTTCAGCAAAATCATCGGCATGAAAATACAAATTTTGTGCATTTGGCAAATGAATAGCTAATCTTGTGATTGCATGAGATTGGTCATGCATTCACATTCCAAAAAGTCTCCAAACAGCCTCAAGAGCATTCACATACCTGGAGTCAATGAAGTCCTGTACTTCGTCATGATTGATAATATTTTTTTCAGAAATTTGAATATTTGCACAATCATGACCTTTATAGATGTATTTAAGTAGATATTTGACACTTCTAATTGATGCACAGACTTCAACATTTATATGACAGTTATATTTGAGGCATAAATATGGGTTATAAGGGACAATCCAAGTATTATCGACAATTTTATTTCCAATAGAAATGGTACTACCAGATCTTTGTTTGTATTTGGGATATCCATCAATATTTCCAATGGTCACATTTTGAAATTCTTTCGGATATCCCTTTAAACATTTTCTATTTTCCATACATGGACTATTTGGATTTTGTATTCCACATGGTCCATGTACCATATTTGATCTTACAATCTGAAAAAGTCGAGGACACTGGTCCTCATCTGGAATTTCTGTCTTAACTATATGGTCAATGTCATATTCTGAACATAATTTGGACTCACTATCGAATATCAGTAATATGTGAGCATGAGGCAGTCCACGTTTCTGAAATTCAATGACATGAATCTTAGCTATTACTTTGTCAAATAAATGGAATTTACATACATCATTTAAAAGAGCATTCAGCTTAATATTAAAAACCCTGGCTACCAAGACAGATCTGTTTTCAACTTTTTTCCAGCGTTGTAAATTGTTTGTAATATCTGCCCATTTGGGGTTGCATGTCATATTTATAAATAAATTAGGCTTACCATACTTCGTTACAATTGCCATAGCATCCTGATATCACTGCTGCATATTTCTGGGACTACCCTCAAAAGATGATGGAAGTATCATTTTACCAATGGGTACATTGTCATTTTCAGATCTGGATTTGAGATAATCCATCAAACCGCTATATTTTTCAACTCTCAACTTAGATTGGTTTGCTTTAATGAAATTTATCCGATTTGCCTCCATTTTTGAATACAAATCCACAATAAACTGTTGAGTCAATTTTCCTGCATTTAAAATAGGATTGAAAGTGTCCCTCACAGAGAGATGAAATCCATAATACTGCATTTGGGTGACTCATGTTCTTACATTTTGTCTAGTATTATTGTTGAATACACTGTTGTCTCTGAGTCTTAATGCAATATCTGTTCCCCAACCTTTTTCACCATGTGGAAAAAGAATAGGATATGTCATTGCATCTAATGTAGGAAACAGGATATTGATTTGTTTCACATTAGTGGCATTTGGATTATTGGGATCTGGTTTACAATGAATGAGCAAGTCCCTTTCAAAAGGAGGTTCTCCATCTTCATTTGTGAATATGACAGCCTCGGTTACACGGGGAGAATTATATCTACCTGGATCACTATTACGATCATATTTAATTGCAATATTACTTCCATGGGAGCTATACCTTTTGCTGCTGCTTCAGATTGGGCTTCCTTTTCTACCTCATGTAGCATCTTGTACGATTTTGTTAATTCATTTATTTCATGCATGAGGTTGTTTCTGAGCAGGCCTGGTTTGCTGGGATTGCTAATCTTTTATGTGTAGCTTTGGCTGTATCCAAAATATAGAGTTGAGCAAACTTCAACAGTTTTTCTTTGGACATGGTCCCACCTCTCTATTGCCACGTTCTGAGATAGAGGAGAATGACATACAGGCCTTTCAGCACTGTGACCAACGACTGATTTGGACAGATTCTGTGGGGGTGGGACTTCCTCCTACCTGTTGTCAGTTTCCACAGCTGGGATGCTGAAGCTGGGACTCGGGGGCCTTCCCTCTGATGGGGGTCTTCCCTCTGATGGTGGTCTTCCCTCTGATGGTTGCCTTCCCTTTTTGCTGGCATACAGCTGAAGCTACACGTGAAACATTGTTAGCAATGCCAGGGGCCTCAGTTAGACACAGCTGCAGTGAGTTCTCGCAGCCGCCGCCCCCGCAGCTCCCGCTCCCGCCACTGCAGATCCCTCTGCCTTGTTCTCTGTGCCCCAGGGCCACAGACTCAGCTGTGGTAAGTTCTGGCCGCTGTAGCTGCCACTGGCTGGTAGCATAGCCAGTCAGGAGCCAAGGTACGGCCACATTTGCATGTTACTCTTTTATTAGATAGGATAGTCGAAGTGATCTTTTGGGGGGGGGCAAGGGGAGAGCTGTGAGGATGTTTTGTTTGGTTGATTTTGGTTGGGATGTTTTTATTTAATTAATTAATTTTTTAAAAATATATATTTTATTGATTTTTTACAGAGAGGAAGGGAGAGGGATAGAGAGTTAAAAACATCAATGAGAGAGAAACATGGATCAACTGTCTCCTGCACACTCCCTACTGGGGATGTGACTGCAACCAAGGTACACGCCCTTGACCCGGATCAAACCTGGGACCCTTCAGTCCACAGGCTGACGCTCTATCCACTGAGCCAAACCGGTTAGGGCTGGTTGGGATGTTTTTAAAGAGCATCATATAAATATAGATATATAATTTATTAATATGGGGCAGGGGAAAGGGGCATACATTGCAGAGGGGAAGGGGCACACACACAGGGATTGAGTATAGGCAGGGGTGGCACACAATGCTATGCAAAAATCAGCCACATCTAGCAGATGAAATAATCACACCAACAGAGCGGGGTGGGGCGGTGGCCACAGGGACTGGGCATTCGAGAGGGAGAAAGCAGGGGGACAAAAAGAGGGACCTGGTCCAAGATACTGTGCACTTTCCACCCTCCACCCCCATCTCCCCACCTCTGCACACCACGGGAGCCTCAGTTTCCTATCTGTCCCTTCCTCCCTTCCTCTGCCCAGCTGCGGAGGCCCTGCAACTGAGCAGCACTCCTCCTGGCTCTGGGGGCAGGCCGGGAGGGAGCCCTCCAGGATCCATATGCGCACCTGGGTGTTCTCTTGGCTGCAGGTTTACGGTGGCTTGTCACTTTCCTTTTTCAGGTGACTGTACTAGTCCTTCTGGGCAGGTAGCAGTCTTTTATTACTGCAAGGTATGTTCCGAAATAAATACATGTCCTTGAAATTTGCTTTATAAATGCCTGCCTGATGCAGATATGATCAGATTCATAAATTTCCTAAGACCTTACTGAAGAGCTGGTATACTGAAATCGTGCACACAGAAAGCTGAGAGCCAAATAGGAGGCCGCTATGATATCTCCATTGAGACTCAGAAACACCGTGGAGATCCTCACGATGTGGCTTGCAGCCTTACTTTCCTGCGTTGGCCCGAGAAAAATGCAGAGTGCGTTTCAGTCCAGGTACAGGTAAGAAAATGGTGTCAAGTGTGTGCCCCTAGGGATTAGTGTGCAGTGATTCTGATTTCTCAGCTTGGATGGGAAGGATGTTCCAAGGCTGTGATGAATGGCATCTGTAATGACTTAAACACCTGTTTTTAACAAATGGCAGTAAAACTATGCCCTCTTGGTGCAGGAGAACAATGTTTTAATTAATAATAAATCCCTTATTTTAGGGGGAGGGATTTAAGAAATGTAATGTGTGTTTTTTAATTCGTGAGGTACAATTCATTATTGTCTATGATGAAATGATATTCTTAACCCTTTTGGTCAAGTTGATTTGTATTTGTAAATTTTTATATCCCAACCATAAGCATTATCAAACATGAGGTGATAAGACATAGTAATATACTAATTCCAAAAACTCTTCACTCCAAATTTTGAGAAGAATAAGAATGTCACTGTGAGAAGCAAATGGGCTACTGTCAGTGGCTTAGCCTCACTCAACTGAACCGGTCAGCGTTCTCAAAGCTAATGATCTCCAGCTATTTCCAGATATCTTTAAGCTTCTTTCTATTCAAATGGGAAAGTGGCATCACCCCAGCCTGTCATCATTCTATCATCCTTCTCCACTGAAATTCAAAAGGAAAACTCCAGGGAGGTTTTGGGAGTGTGGTGGAGAGGGTCAATGGTGTGGGTGGCGGGGAGAGATGGGGCCTCTTAATACTTCCAACAATAAAGATAAATTTAAAAAGAAGGATAGAAAAGCTCTTGCTGCGATAGCTTAGAAGGAAACACAAAATTGTGAAATGTTCAGTCCATAAGGCCCTTGGGCAGCAGTCGGGCAGCATGGGTGAAACTCAGGCCCGGCTATCTCCTCCTAAGTGGTTGCTATGGTGTAGCTGGGGAATGCAATATAAATAAGTAGGAAGAGCCTGGTGGCATGGGGATTTGGTAAAGCAACTGCTCCTTTCTGGGAAGTCTGTGTGTAAAATAATGCCAAAATCAAAATCCAGAAGCATCGGGTGGAGTGAACCCAGCCTCTGGATAGTTGGCTGTACAAACTCAAAAGCTCCAAGCCCTCTGGCCAAGTGCAGGGTGATTGGCAGCTCGAAGGGATGGCTGCGATGGAAACAGCAGGCATGTGGATCAGCTGAGGCAAGTGAGCAGAAATGCATGGGTCCCTGGAGAAGAGTGTGGAGAGAAAGAAATGGCATTTTGGCATCGAGGGAAGTTTCTGGATTCAGCATATCATGTTGAAGGAAAGATAATGTGCACTTGGCAGTGGAAATGAAACTTAATGACTCATTTGTGGAGATAATCTGATTCCTCTTGAAAGAAATGCCATCTCAGGTTGCAGACTTGAGAATTATGTTTGTCTAGAAGCAAGTTATTCAATTAGAAGTCAGAATGGGGATGAATCTGAATAGTAACAAAAGGGAAAATGGAAGAAATGATAATTAAAAGATTTCAGGATAGTGTAAAGTACTTAAGCAGGGGTAATAAATTGCCCAAGTGTGAAAACAACAGTTTATAAAAGTGATATTTGGCCTTGCTGGGTTGATTTCTATTTTATCTAAGTGGGTGTTCTCACTGGTAATTATCTACCACCCAATTCCAAAATGGAAAATAAAATACACAAACACAGAAATATTTAGGCTTTAACACGGAACATGTTACCACATGTCTGTTAGCACACATGTAAGTTCTCTGTTACGTGTGTGGTAACAGAGAACGCAAATAAGTGGGAGAGCCAGATGGAAACAGAGGCACCTGATTATCAAGTTCCAGGCCCTTCTGTTTACTCTGCAATCTGAAACGTCTGCACACCATGCTAACATAGCTTTGAACTGAGGAAGTCAGGAGGGAGAAAGGCCTTGCACAGTACAAGCCTGGGTTCAGGTACACATATAAGGACATGTTACAGGAAAGAAAGAAAGAAAGAAGAAAGAAAATGAGTGAGTCAGAGAGAAAGAAGCTGTCTGATGTTGCTTAAATGTTATTAATAACACGTAAAACATATTACTTAGGGCATCCTATAATATAATTCTGATCTAGATAATTATGAGTTAGAATAACAGGCTGGTAGCAATAAAGATTCCCAAGATATGTGTATTCCTTAAAGTGGGAAAATGTGAGAGGTGTGCTCTGAGGGATGATATGGAAGACGGTCAACTCTGTTAATGAGGTACCTCAGAAAGGTTGTATGAAGCAGTGTTCTGGTCAAATGTGGACCCAGAGGACTGCTTTGACCATGAAAATCAGTTTACATGTAATATGTAGAGAATTGTACTTTATGTAAACCAGTATAATGGTGCTTGAGCATTTTCTACAGAATACCAGTGTGTGTAACAAACTTACTCTTAGAATCAGTCTCAATAGTAAAGAGTTCTTAATAAATCAAGAGATTAAAAGATGAAATTCCACACAGAGGAGAACTAAGATGGCGGCATAGGTGAGCACCTATCTAGCTGTCCACGCAACAATTCTGAAACTACAACTTAGCAACGAAACAAGCAGCATCCAGAAATTGCCGCAGAGCTGGCTGAGGGGAAATTCCGCACATGAGCGTAAAGGCCGTGACTCGGGAGCAGCGGTGTGCAGCTTTGAGGTTCGGAGCGCGAGAGAGCGGTGAGGGACGGGCGGCAGACAGAGGGCCCGGCTGGTTTTCTCCAGCGAGGAGGGCGGAGGTCTCCCACAGCACCGACCCCCCAGTTCCAGGCGAGCTCCCAGGTCGGGGAAAGGAGGATCCCCAGCGCGGCTGAGGTCTGCGTGTTTGGGGAGAGTGCACGAGTAAATTGGAGTGCGCAACCGGGCAGAGAACGTGCAACTCACTTGCTTGGAGACCACCATACTGCTTTGTTTTACACCCCTGAGTGAGTCTTTGACTGTGTAGACTCATTTAGGGAGAGGCAGAGTTGTCTGGCAACGGGGAGACCAGCGGTGGATTTACATAGCCACCCAACACCGAGACCCGCGAGCCGCACAGATAAGCACAGATAAGCTGACGCCGAGAGCCCCATAGACCTGAAACGGGGAGGGAGCCAGGAAGGGCGGAACTAAGCCTGATGGAGCGCGCCCATTAGACGCAAACTGTGCGCCAAGCAGGGCGGACCCAAGCCTGACGCTGCGCGCCCATTAAACACAAACTGCGCGCCAAGCAGGGCGGACCTAGGGCTGACGCTGCATGCTGCAAAGGAAGCTGAGCCACTGGTTCCTTAGAGGATACCTATCACACACTGCTAAGGAACCAACTCAGGAAAGCAATAACAATGCAGAGAAAAGGAAAGAACTCATCTGTGAAAGAAATGGAGGAAAAAAGACGATTAGACATAGAGTTTAAAACCACAGTAATTAGGTTTATGAAGAGACTACTAGATAAGGCAGATAAAATTAATGAGAACTATGCCAAAATAAATAACACTTACAAAGAAATGAACAACGCCTACAAGGATATGATAAAAGACCAACTAGAAATTAAGCATATACTGACTGAAACAAAAAATATTATACAAAGACCTAAAAGCAGTCCAGACGACCGCAAAAACCAAGTCAAAGATTTGAAATACAAAAAGGCAAAATCCACTCAGCTGGAAAAGCAGGAAGCCAAAAGAGTCCAAAAAATTGAAGATAGTATAAGGGGCCTCAAGCATACCAACATCAGAATTATAGGGGTGCCAGAAAAAGAGAGAGAGCAAGATAATGAAAACCTACTAGAAGAAATAGTGACTGAAAACTTCCCCCACCTGGTGAAAGAAATTGACTTGAAAACCCAAGAAGTGCACAGAACCCCAAAATATAGGAATCTAAAGAGGACCACACCAAGGCACATCATAATTAAGATGCCAAGAGCAAAAGATAAAGAGAGAATATTAAAAGCAGCAAGAGAGAAACAGTTGGTTACCTATAAGGGAGCACCCATACGACTGTCAGCGGATTTCTCAACAGAAACGATGCAGGCCAGATGGGAGTGGCAAGAAATATTCAAAGTGATGAACAGCAAGAATCTACAACCAAGATTGCTCTATCCATCAAAGCTGTCATTCAGAATTGAAGGTCAGATAAAGTGCTTCACAGATAAGAAAAAGCTGAAGGAGTTCATCACCGCCAAACCAACACTATATGAAATGCTGAAAGGTATTATTTGAGAAGAGGAAGAAGAAACAGGTAAAAATGTACATTACGAACAACAGGTACACATCTATCAACAAATGAATCTAAAAATCAAGTGAATTAACAACCAGATGATCAGGATAAAATGAGGAATAGAACTGAATCATGGACATGGAGAGGGAATGGACTGATAATGCTCGGTGAGAAAAAGGGTGCGGGAAGTACAGCAAGAGACTGGACAAAGGTCATGCAACTATGGGAGAGGACAGAGGGTGGAGGGAGGTGAGGGTGTAGAGTGGGATGGGTACTGGGTGGAGGGGAGCTATTGGGGAAAAATGTAAGTAATAAACTGAACAATAAAGCTATTTAAAAAAAGATGAAATTCCATCAGAAAAATGTGCAAAGAACACGAATAGACAATTTACAGGGAAAGATATACAAATGACTTAAACATTTGTAAAGATGCTCATATGTAATTGTTGTCCAGAAATTCCCTTTTTACAGATAATATCTCCCCAAATACAAAAATATATGCTCACTGTTATTCACTGCAGCATTATTTGCAATACCAAAATATTGGAAATGACCTGAATGTCCATACATAGGAGAGTGGTGGAATAAATGATGGTACTTTTGTACTATGGAGGATTATCAAGTAAAAAAAAAAGTAAATATTTCTATTAACTGATATAGAGGGATTTCAAGAATGTATACATTAGGCTAAAAAATGAAGGGGTCAAAACTTTGTATTACATCTTATCTTTTGTGCAAGATATAAAGTTCAAGTGTATGCATGCACATGTTATGTATGCTACAGACAATTTGTGTCCCCCAAAATATATATATTAAATCATAACCCCAGTACGATGGTAGTTGGAGATATAACTACCACATAAAATATATAGATACCTGTAAGAAAACAAATGGTGATATTAAGAACAATACATCTATCAACTATTCCTCACTAGTTATAAACTGTCAATATTTATGTTGATCATTAGGCTTCCTCCCACCTCTCATAATTCTGAAATGTTTAAAACTTTTTCATGTCCATTTACAAAAAAAAAATTATTTATTTCCTTTTTTTTCTCTTTCTGATCTTACTGGCCTTCTAAACGTCTATAGCTTCATTGATCAGGACTATTTCTGACTGTTCATTGTAAACTTTGTTCACTATGGAATTATTTCAAAATTCAAATTATTTAAATACATTAACTTTTAGGCATGATTTATCTGTAGTTTTTCTAGTTACAGCACAAGTTACTTGGGAATTCCCATCTGTATTCAAAGTTCAGCTGGCAATATGCCACAGCTATTTTCTTAAGCTCCTTTTTTTTTAAAAGAAAAAAATTAGAAGATAATTAACCCTAAAAAATAGCAGTCATATTTTTGTAAACATCAAGATGACTATATTCTTTAATAAATATATATGTGTGTGTATATATATATATATATATATATATATATATATGTTTTTACTGATTCTAAAGAGGAAGGGAGAAACATTGATGCAGCATGCTTTTTATTTTTATTTTTATTTTTTAAATCCTCACCTGAGGAGTGATGATTTCCTCATTGATTTTTCCCATTGATTTTTAGAGAGAGAGGAAGAGATGTGGGAGAAGGAAAGAAGATGGGGAGGGGAAAGAGAGAAACATAGAATGTGAGAGAAACAAATCGATTGGTTGCCTACAACCAAGGTAAATGTACTGGATGGGGAATCAAACCCCCAACCCTTCGGTCTGAGGCAGACATGCTAACCACTGAGAAACCTAGTCAGGGTGCATCATGTTTTCTAATCTAATCTGACAATTTCCATTTTTTATTGTTATATTTAGACTGTTTACATTTAGTGTTTTGATTGGTGTGTTTGAACTTTATTTTGCCATTTTGTTTCTGTTTGATCCTTCTGTTTTTTATTTCTCTGTTTTCCTTTTCATGTCCTCCTGTGGATTATTTGAATATTTTTTAGAGTTCTATTTTGATTTAGCTATAGTGTTTGGAGTATAACTCTTTGTACAGATTTCTTAGTGGTTGCTCTAAGTATTACATGATATGTACATAACACAATTAACTGATTATCTCATTTTATCAGTTTAACTTAAGTCAAGTATATAAACCTTAGCTCCCTTTACTTTTCATTACCCTCACACATTTATAATTGTCTTAAATATTTCTTCCACATACATTTAGAATCACAGTTGACAGTTTAAAAATTTTGATTGAGCCATCAAACACAATTTTGAAAACTCAAGAGAATGAAAGCTGTTATATTTACTCATATTTGTGCTTATTATGCTCTTTCTTCCTTCCTGATATTCTAAGGTTCCATTTTATATTGTTTCCTTTTTGTTTAGAGAAATTCCTTTAGCCATTCTTGGAGGGTAGATATCCTGGGACACGTCCTCTTAGTTTTTCTTTCTCTTGATTTCCCCTTCATTCGTGAAAGATATATTCACTAGCTATAGGATTGAACTGACAATTCTTCCCTCTAGTCTCCATAGATTATGATAAAAAATCTTCTGTCATTCTGTTGCTGTTTTTTTTTTCTCCTATATGTGAGGTATTGTATTTCTCTGACTGCTTTCAAGATTTTTATCTTGAATTTTCAGTAGTTTAATTTTGAGGTGCTTTGGCACTGATTTCATTGGGACTCATTTGGTGTCCTAAATCTGTAGGTTTATATCTCTTGCCAGATTTGGGAAGTTTTCAGCCATTATTTCTTTGAGTATTTTTTCATCCCTGTCCTCTTTCTCAACTTGTTTTAGGAATCCAATGGCATGAATATTAGAGTTTTTGTTATAATCTCCTCAGTCCTGAGGTTCTGTTCATTTATGTTTAGTTTATTTGACCTGTGTTGTTCAGGCTGAGTAATTTCAGTGGTAGCTATTCTTTTGTCCCTTCCATTTGAGTCCATCCACTGGTCTTTTAATTTTGGTTATTGTATTTTTTTCAGGTCTGAAATTTCCATTTGATTCTTGATATCTCTTTCTTTGAGGAGACCTTCTAATTTTTCATTTGTTTCAAATATGTTTTTAGTTGCTTACTGAAGTACATTACAAAGTCTATTTTCAGACATTTGTCAGATAATTCTAACATCTAGGTCATCTTGATGCTAGTATTTTTTTATTGTCTCTTCGTTCAGTATGAGATCTTCCTGGTTCTTGGTATGATGGGCAATGTCCTATTGCAGCCAGGACTTGTTTTAAAAATATTTTCTGAGACCCTGGACCTTATTTAAACCTTCTGTTTTATCTTATTCTGACACGGCTCTGGCAGTAGAAGGCAGAGCACCACATCATTACTGTTACTTGGTGGCAGATGTCCATACTTCCCACTCGTCCTTCATTTTACAAGCAGGGAAGCTCCTCAATACTGCTGGGTGAAATTAGCTATTGTGAAAGAACTGAATTTCCACTAGGGCTTCTCTGGTAACAAGTGGGGAGGAGAAAGAACGCCTTATTATTTTTTGCTAGAAGTGGAAGTCCAGGCTTCCTGCTTGGTCTCCACTGATACTGAGACTTAAAATGAGAGCAATGGCCAGCAGGGACAAAAGTCCTATCTCTCCACATGGCTTTCTCTGGTTTATCATTATAGAGTCATGATGTTGGATTCTCAGCTTCCCACTCAGCTTTTAAGGGGCAAGAGGCGGGTTGAGGTGACACTACAGAGTTATAGGTGATGTCTGGCTTGAGTAGAGTTATTTCCTTTTTATTTTAGCTTTCAATTACAGTTGACATGCAATATTATATTAGTTTCCAGTATAGAGTGATTATCATCTAAATGTCTTAGAGTGTTACATAATTTTAATGTTTAAAGGAACTTTAAGAATCAATCATACAGTCCAATCCTTTCATTTTACATATGAGGCCCAGAGAAATTAAATATATCATCTATAACAATAGTTTTTAGTTAGTGTCAGACATTGGATTCAAACTTAAGCCTGGGATTTGTACTTCATGATTCTTTCTCTTTTACTAGGTAATCTGCACAGCCAAAGTTAATTCAGGAGATGAAAGAGAACCATCCTATTTAAAATTATTCTGCTTTTTAGACTGTGTACTTGTAAATTTAATTGTCAAAACATAAATGTTTCACTCTAGCAATGTAAAGATAATATATAGCAAAACCCCAAAGCTTATGGAGCCAAAAATTTAATAACAATTGTTTTATTCACATGACTTTATCATTAGATATTTCTTCTTCTTTTCTCTTATAGATATCCCCAATATTTTCCCTAACATTTGCTCCTAAAACACTTTACTGTTTGAAGCTCAACAGGAAATATGTCATTTTAAGAAATGCTATCTTTTCAAAGCTGTGTCTTAAATTTAGCTCATTTTTCATAGTTCCTGCCAATTTTAGCTGACTTATAATTTTCATTTTAACATGAGAGTTTCATTTTAATATGTTATCATAGTTAAGGAAATAATAGCATAATAATTTAATGTGTTGTTAATATAATAATTTATTGAGTGTCTACTGTGAACTAGACAATGGGCCAAGTACTAAAAATTATTAAAACCTAATCATGTCTTTTAGATGTTTATAGTTTGTGACATGACATAGATTTGCAAATGTGCAAAATTATAATTGACTGTGTTATGGGAACGCTATATATCATTCTAATACAGAAGATGAAGGATAACAAAGCACTCACTTCCTTTGAACTTCTACTTTCAAGCACAAGGCAACATGTAAAAAGTCCCCACAGTTGAAAAAGCTCAGGAATCTTGTTTCTAAATTTAAATCCACTATGGAAGAGAAAAGGAGATGATTTTCTTAAATTTGCACATAAGAAAGAAATACGGGCACCCAGAGCTGGAAAAAAAATTACTTAATGTTAATCTACTTTGATAAAGATTTATATTCCTCTATGAAACCAGATGGTAAAGATTATATATTTTGATATAAAATGGGTAAATATGCCGTGATGGAAAGAAAGGATTATGGAGAGAACTTTGATCTACAGAGGTGCTAGAAACAATTAAAGATATGAAAGAAGTAAGTATCACCAGCCCCAGATGGAGTTCCTGTGAATTCGACTAAGTGTTCCAAGACTTAGTTTGACAATTCCTCCAGCAGATGTTTTTAATCTCGGATGGAAAGCCCATGCGTTACCTGGATGCATGAAAAAGGCTTCTTTGGAAGTGATGGCAGGGGAGGCATCAGGATCTTGACTCCGGCTCTTCATTTTTATTGATCTTCCTGACTTCCATGTCCATCAGCCAACAGCCGCTCTTTGGTGATTATCTCTGTAGGAGGCATAAGAAAGGATGGGCGTCACTTGAGATCATCTAAAAGGTATGAAAAGAAAGAACTCAAACATGGTTAAATATTTTCTAAAAGTATCCAGCAATCAAGTTTTACACTAGAACAAAACAAATTAAAAGAAGTATAGATACTTTCAACAATAAAGATAAATTAAAAAAATAAATGTAGATTAGAGTCTTTTAATAGAGATAAGCTTGGAGGTAGTATGTCATCCATCTAAATGGCAGAACAGAGGACAGCTCATCCTGACACGCCCAAATATGCTGGAATTTAATTTGAGAGACTAATGGAAAGTTACTATCAGAAAAAAATCTTGGCATGACGCAACACCGCGAGACGTCTATTACTGTAGCCTGAAGTTTATATGCAAGCTAAGAGTTAAAAAAAAAAAAAAGATTTCATTCAGTGATCAGACAACAAACAGCAAATAATAATTCCTTACTATTGAGTAATTTGAAAAGAAGTGTATTTCCAAAGATATGGGAAATGATCGGTAGACATTTCATCTACACTACTGAAGTTTTTTGTTAGCAGCGTCCACATCTCACTTGACAAACATCAAGCATATTCTTAGCTGAATGCAAATGTGTGCAATCCAAAAGGAGGCTTTCCCAGGCACAACCTATGGAATGACAAGGCAACTGTGCAACCTCAAAATGGTTAAAATCACATTCCTTTGCTATTGACAGGTAGTAATAGATTTACTAAATCAATCACAATAATAAAAATTAATTTGCCAAAAATCTCTTTCTCCCTCCTTCCTCCCCTGCCCCTTTACCCCTGTCTCTTTCCTGCTCTCTCTCATTCTCATTCTCACTCACTTTTTTTTATTCCAGACACTTCCATTTAGAGGCCTAGAGAAATAAATATTTCAGAGAGGAATTCCATGCTTTCTTTGGAGGGAAAATTCCCCAAGAGTTCAATAACGCTCTATAGAAACAGTTAGTGGTGGGAGGCCTTTCCTACTAAATTTAAAACAATATTATTAGGCATGCCAATTAAAATCCTTGTGGGATTGGGTGTGGTGCCTGAAGCAGCTTCAGGTCACTATAGAATACCGAGAAAATGTTCAAAGCAAGCTCCTAAGTGAAATCAGGTCTGTTTCCCTCCCATTTTAATAGGAAGGATGGTTCATTCTTATATCTACTTTATTGTTGATCTAACCTTCAAGTTTTGGCAACAGGTCTCAGAAAACTGACCACCTTTTATTCCCTGGAAGATGAGGAAATGCTGATCTGGGTAAGTTTCTGAGGAGACAGAGAGAAGGTTCGTGAACCTTAGCATTATTATAGTTCTCAAAGCAGAATTGTTCCAAGAACAAGTTTGGATAGAGGGAGAGCACAACGATTTTCCATTTTAGAGCTTTATTTTCTAAGTTTCTGTACAACTGACCACCCAGAATAATAAATTATTGTTATAGTATAAATGGGCAGCACTAAAATATTTATGAATCTGTATAATTTATTAACAGGTCTAGTAAAATAATTTGCTATATAAAGAAAAAGAGAAAAAAACTATTGTATTTCTATAATTATAAGCCATACATATTTTTACATTTCTACTAGCAGTATGTAATTTTTTATAATTGATGTGTACCTTTGAGGTGAGACTTTTAAGAAAGGTGTCAGTACAATGAGATATCATCTCACACTTGTCAGAATGGCTGTCATCAATAAATCAACAAGTGACAAGTGCTGGCGAGGATGCAGAGAAAAAGGAACCCTCATGTACTGCTGGTGGGAATGCAGACTGGTGCAGCCACTGTGGAGAACAGTATAGAGTTTCCTCAAAAAACTAAAAATGGAACTCCCATTTGACCCAGTGATCCCACTTCTAGGAATATATTCCAAGAATCTAGAAACAACAATTAGAAAGGATATATGCACCCCTATGTTCATAGTAGCACAGTTTACAATAGCTAAGATTTGTAAACAGCCTAAGTGCCCATCAGCAGGTGAGTGGATTAGAAAACTGTGGTATATCTACACAATGGAATACTATGCTGCAGTAAAAAAAGGAGTTCTTACCATTGGCAATAGCATGGATGGAACTGGAGAGCATTGTGCTAAGTGAATAAGACAGTCAAAGGAAGATGAATATCACATGATATCACACATTTATGGACTATAATGAGCAACATAAACTGATGGACAAAAACAGATCCAGAGACAGAGAAACATGGATCAGACCATCAAACCTCAAAGGGAAGGTAGGGGAGGGAAGGGGTAAGGAGGAGAGATCAAACAAAGGAATTGTATGTATGCATATAAGCCTAAGCAATGGACACAGACAACAGGATGGTGAGGACATGAGTCGGTGTGTGTGTGTACGTGTGTGTGTGTGTGTGTGTGTGTGTGTAGGAGGGGTAATGGGGGAATAAGGACAGATATGTAACACTAATAAAGAGTTTTTTAAAAGAAAAGTGTCAGTAAATCACTGATGCCTTCTCATGTAATCCTACTTTTCAAAAAGTATATTATTTGCTATAAAATGACATTTCATTTTCTATGGATCTTATTATTCTTTAATGTCTATAACAAAAAGACTGTGAAAAAAAATGGTAGCTATTATATGATTGAATTTGGAAGATTCTCATATAACATACACACAGAATCATAGTTATGTCATCTTCAAACATCAAAGAGCTACTACCCAAACCTTAGATTGTAGAAGTAGGCCATGAGCCAGTGTGTTAGTCTATTTGGGCTGCTATAACAGAATAACATAAGCTGAGTGGCTTATAAACAAGAGAAATGTATTTCTCATACATCTGGATATGAGGAAGTCCAAGATCAAGGCACCTGCCAATTTGGTGTGTGTTGAGGGGTGGCTTCCTGGTTCACAGATGGCTGCCTTCTCACTGGAACCTCACATGGTGGAAAGGGACAAGTGAGCTCTCTGGTGTCTTTTTTTTTAAGTAGTACAATAATTTTTTTTTATTGATTTGAGAGAGGAAGGAAGAGGGAAACAGAAAGAGAAACATCAATGATGAGAGAACACCACTGTTCAGCTGCCTCCCACTGGGAATCGAGCCTGCAACCTGGGCATGTGACCTGACTGGTTCAAAGCGTGAGGCTCAACCACTGAGCCATGCCAGCTGAGCTGGGGTCTTTTTTATTAAGGCTCTGCCCTCATGATCTAATCACCTCTCAGAGACTCCACCTCCAAATACCATCACATTAGGTATCATGATTTAACATATTAATTTTGGAGGAACACAAACACAGAATCCAGTGAGAAGCCAATTAGTGTTTTGGATCACACATAGGCCACATATGTTGTGCTGTTCAGTCCCAAATGTTTCCTTCAACCTTGACAGTTGTAGAGAATATTTAAGGTAGGATGAGATAGTCATTTACATAGCCCGCTAGACAGATTTTTCCACTGGAAAAAATTTGGAAACAGAAAGGCAAGGTGGGAAAGGAGAGAGAATGGGATTCTTATCTTACTTTCTATGGGCTGAAGATCATTGCTAAGCATGGGAATTTTTAGTGTTTATAACTGTCTTTCTGAGGAGCTCATATGCACTAAGTAATCCACAGGTGAGTCAGCAATAAATAGCTGCTGGGAGTTATCTTCCTGTCTGAATTTGCCCTCTTTTTGTAATCCCACTATTGTCCTACTGGGGTACCCAACTCTATAGTTAACAGATTCATTATATCTCACTTGACAAGAGGTTTTCCAGGCAAATTACCTAATTTGGACTTAGTCTAACAAAAATATAGTTATATAATTCTTGATTTAAAGTCTTATATTGGATTTTGATATACATGGAAGAAATGAACAAATAAAGCAGACACATTTTAAAGAATGTGAGATGAGATACTGGACTCTGGGACATAAGTTCTGTGGAGTAAGGGGTTCTTAGGGCCAGGAAGAAGATATTTAATTCCCAAGTAGCCTTGGAAAATTATTCATAAAGTCACTCTTCATCCTAAAAATCTAATCAACATCTGTCTCTATTAAAAAGAAACTACAGTTTCTAAAAGTACTAAACCCCTTCTTTTACTTTCTGATTTTTTTTTTTTTTTGCTTTTGAGATCTATTACACTATGCTTATAAATAGGGTAAACTTCAACAAATTGTACCAAAGACTTAATATGCAGATGAATTTGGATACATAGACACCAACTTTAAGACACCAATAAATGTTTCAAGGAAGTATGGAATAAACTACCCTTAAAGATTTTTATAATAGAAAACAAACTACTGAAGTTAGAAAAGGAGAAGCATCATGAACACAATTGTTGAAAATAATTGAATTGCACCTTCAACCATCCTAAATTCATGTAAAAACCAAGAATTATTGCAACAAGGTTAATAAGTTCACCATGGATGCCAGCACTTCCCCCTTTGGAATAAATTTTACATAGAAAACCCACAAGCTGGGGGTGGGGAGGAAAGTGGTGGGAGAGAGTAGTTCGGGAAGACAGAATAAATGCTTTCACTTGTTCCTTTTAAAGAGTTCTGTATCTATTTATTTAATGAATTATCTTACATAACAAAAGCCTAATAGCTAAGTGTCTGGTGTCCAGTCAGCCGTTCAACTAATCAAAGTGTAATATGTTAATGATATGTGAAGGCCGCTCAACCTCTCGCTAGGACATGCACTGACCACCAGAGGGCAGGTGCTCAATGCAGGAGCTGTCCCCTGGTGGTCAGTGTGCTCCTACGGGGGGCCATTCAGCCAAAAGCCGGGTTCATGGCTGGCAAGCACCTTAGCAGTGGCAGGAGCCTCTCCCACTTCTGCGTTAGCATTAAGGATGTCCGACTAATGGCTTAGGCCCGCTCCCGAGCCATCCCTGGAGGGCTCTGTGATTGCAAAAGGGCACAGGCTGGGCTGAGGGATCCCTCCCCCCAAGTGCATGAATTTCATGCACCAGGCTTCTAGTATACATAGAAGTACAGTCATGCACTGCTTTAAGACAGTGATACATTCCGAAAAATGTTGTTCGTTGATTTTTTAATTATGCAAATATTATAGTGTGTACTTACACAAGCATAGATGGTATAGCCTACTGCACACCTAGGCTATATGGTATGGCTTATTGTTCCTAGGCTACAAGCCTGTACAGCATGTTACTGTACTGAATACTGTGTGCAATTATAACAATGATAAGTATTTATATATTTAAACACAAAAAATATACAGTAAAAAACATAGTATTAGAGACAAAGAATGGTATACCTGTACAGGGCACTTAACAATGAATGATGTTTGCAGGGCTGGAAGTTGCTCTGGGTGAGTCACTGAGTGAGTGGTGAGTGAATGTGAAGGTCTAGGACATACTGCACACCACTGTACTTTATAAACACGGTATACATAGGCTACACTCAATTTATAAAACAACATGAGACAAAATCAAGCACAAGAAAGAATTGTGAAATCAAGACGTGGTTAATATGAGGTGTATAAGGGGCTACTGTTTTACCGAAAAGAAGTTTTTTATAAGTATAAAGAATAGGCTCTAAAATACTGATAAGAAGTAGAGTATAAATCAGTAACAGTTATTACCAAGTATTATGTACTGAACATGATTTTCACATATTATAATTTAATACAACTGGCAGTACAGTAGGTTTGATTACACTATGTGAGTAATGGGGTTTGCTACAACATTATGAGAGTTATGGCTCACTAGGTGATAGGAATTTCTCTACTCTTTTATAATCAAATGGGACTACCATCATATTTGCAGTTTGTTGTTGACCGAAACATCGTTACGCGCATATGACTGTACAATACACCCACCTACATGCACACACAAATAGAAACTTAAAATAAAAGACTCTTTATGAGTCTATTTTCCATGGACTCATTCTCATCTTTACACGTCTTAGATGACCTTTGAATATTTACCTAATCCCCTATTCTGCAAGTCCTGATTCAGGTACAGTTCAGGTCCTGAGCTTTTCAGTGGCGGTCTGATTCCTGTTGGCCAAGTTCTGAAGCATTTGACAATGGAACCCTCCTGCCTAAACGTCAGCGCACTCATTGCCCTCAGTTCAACTGCAGATATTTAGTTCAGTAACAGTAGCTCTCAAACATATACCAAAGATAGTTGTCTGACTTCTACAAAGATAATATCTTGAAGATATAAACATTTTTTTAGAACCTGGCCCAGTCTTGAATGAGAACATTATACCTGACTCATTATACTAGTACCTTTTCTAGTATTCAGAAGAGACACATCAGCCAACCATGTCTAAATGATCTTGTCAGGATTTCACAGAGGCCATAAACTTTTCAATGCTGTACCTTATAAAATTGTAACCCTGCCAATGAATCTGTTTATTTCCCTTCGAGTGTGCCCTGGCTTTCATAACAGGGATATTTTTAGAGTGTGCACATGAATGGCAACACCCCCACCGAATCTCAATCTCCATGTTCTTTCTGCCAAAAAGATTTTGTGAATTTTCAACTTCTGATTTTCCATCGCTGAACTCTATCCATGAGACCTGGCTTGAAGGCAGTTTTGGCATTTTTTTTTTTTTTGCTAATGCACTTACTTTGATAGCTAAAAATGACTTCAAAGAATGATTAATACCTCATGGGGGTCACTGACATAAATCTCCCCCCAGTGTGCCCCATGCAAGTTCTCTCAGAAGGAATGTTACAGCTGCATTGCTGTGGAAACCTGGTAACACTGACCACACCAGATATACAATCTTCAAAAAGCATACCTACTTAACCTGGACTTGAACTTGTTACCAACAAATGCATGAACTCTTTCTCCTAAAACATTTCATAATGTGCTGCCGCACTACCAAGAAGAAAACCCCTCTCCATGCTAATCAAACAGAATGGGTGACTTTCTGATGATTTTTATTTCTTGGTCCCATCTCAGGGAAGGGTCGTGCAGTGAGGTCGAGGGGTGATAGGGTAAAGCTGGCATCAAAAATATGTCGTTTAAGCGTGTGTCTACACAGGGTCCTGAAACAAAATAATATGTTTGGTCAAAATATTTGTGGGGGCAATCTTTAATGTGGTTGAAAGAATGATTATATGGGAGCCTTGTACGTATAAATCAACTAATAAAAAGTCGATTCAAAGCCCCAACCTGACAGACTAAGTAAATAATTCTTTAGGAACATTTATGGTTAAGTTGACATAGATTGCTTATCTTAGTGGTTAAGAATGTGACCTCCAGAGGCAAGTCATGGTGATCAAAACCCTGAGTGACCATGGGCAAGTTAATCTCCCTGTGCCTCAGTTTCCTCCATTGTAAAATGAAGATAATTCTAGTACCTACTTTATAGGATTATCATGAGGATTTAATGACAATATTTGTAATAAAAGGCTTAAAAGAGTAGCTAGTAAATGCTTGGTAATGTTTAATTATTATTTTAGAATCATATAAGTGGTTTTATCAACATCAAATATTAACTGAATGTAAATATACTCTTGTGATGAATGTTGAATTTACATAGCTGATTTCATACTTGACTCTGCAAAGAACAGTCTTACTATTGTACCATGGTGCACGCATACTCGTAGTTCGACTTGCAGCCAAAGAAGCTGCAAGAATCATAATAGGATGGAGATTAGTATCACTGAGATGGAAGAGATTTTAGTTGTAATCCAACCTGCTTTTCTAGGGTAGGAAACCAAGGTCCACAGAAATTAAGTGGCTTTTACCAAGGAAACAGAATGTATTAGCAGAGCTGAGTCTTGAATTCCGGTCTCCTGACTTCGTTTATATGTAGAAAACTCAACTAGACGACTGAACATTTTCACAATATGTTTTAGTCATTGTATTATAAAAAAATTGTACATTAGCATGAAAATAATTGTGTAATTAAGACTTCTGATTCCTATCAATGACCCACCATTAAATATGTCTGACATTATTTAGTAATTGCAATGACATAATTAACATTTGCATAGTTATTTAAAATAGAAAAAATGGTATAACAATATGATAAAATCTTATGTCCTGTAGATGGACATTTATTTACAATTTCGTTTTTTGTTATTACAAACAATGATATAATAAATATCCTTAAACATAAAAAATAGGAAAAATGTTTGATATTTGCATACCATAAGTACTTTAGTATAGAGTATATGTATTACTAAAAGGTATAA
The DNA here is from genome assembly GCA_027563665.1 of Antrozous pallidus. NCBI lineage: Eukaryota > Metazoa > Chordata > Mammalia > Chiroptera > Vespertilionidae > Antrozous > Antrozous pallidus. Next base: position 71,214,843 of record CM050521.1, on the reverse strand, counting down.
ACAACATAAAAAATAGAACTCTATATGTTGAAGAAGGGACACAAACTGATTTTTCATCATGCTGAAGATACGGTTTTTCATGTAATGCTCATAACAATCTCACAAGTACTTGTCATTGAACTTATTTCATGAATAAGTAAACTGAAGATCAAGATTATTTAGTTAGTTTTGTCTAGGGTCACACAATTAATGAGTGGCCCAGATGAACTCAAAGACAGATTTCTGGCACCAAACCCTATACTATTTCCAATACACTAGGTTCCTGGATGAGCTAATTCCATATATATTTATCCATTCTTTGTTTTGCCTTCTGAAAATATAAAGCTTCTTGGAGTTGATTTCTTTGCATACTCCAACTCATTTAAAAATGGTAAAGGAAGTTCAACTGTATGATTTCCTTATGACTGATATTTCTTTACACAAGTAAACGCTTCAAAGTGTAGTTTGAGGTTTCACAGTCTGGGCATCATCCAGGAACTTAGAAATGCCCAGATCTACTGAATTGGAATCTGCACTTAACAAGCTCCCAGATGTTTTATAGTCACACTAGAGGCCTAGTGCATGAATTCATGCATGGGTGGGGCCCCTCTTGGTGGCCTGCAGAGATCGGCCGAAACCTGCAGTCCAATGCCACCTGCCACTGCTTCTGCTCATCCTGGGCCCACTTTGCGTGCTGTAGGCTCGTACTGCCACAGCAGTGTTCACCAGCCATGAGCCTGCATCTGGTGCCCTCCCTCGAGGAGTAGCCTTCAGGATTGGGCTGAAACCAGCTCTCCAACATCCCCCAAGGGATCCCTGATTGCAAGAGGGCACAGGCCAGGCTGAGGGACCCCACTAGTGCATGATCAGGCCAGGAGGGACTGCAGGAGGGCTCCAGATCATGTCTGGCCCATCTTGCTCAGTCCTGATGGTCGAACCCCAGCAGCAAGCTACCCTACGGATTGGAACATCTGCTTCCTGGTGTTCAGTGCATGTCATAGCAAGTGGTTGAGCAGCCTTAGCATATCATTAGCATATTACACTTTGATTGGTTGTTCAGTTACACTTTGATTGGTTGTTCAGTTGTTCTGCCACTTGGTCTATTTGCATATTACCTTTTTATTATATAGGATTGAGCTTTGAAAAGCACCAGGCTAAATCACTATACATTTTAAATGCTGCTCAGCCCAGCTGCATGGCTCAGTGGTTGAGTGTTGACCTATGAACCAGGAGATTCCATTCCTAGTCAGGCCACATGCCTGGGTTGCCTGCCTAATCCCCAGCATGTAGGAGGCAGTCAATCAATGATTCTCTCTCGTCATTGATGTTTCTATCTCTCTCTCTTCCTCTCTGAAATTAATAAAAATAAGTTTAAATTTTAAAATGCTCTCAAAGAAGCATGGAACATTCTGTGGAATCTCAGAAGGAAGGTGGGGAGGGTGGGAAGAGATCAACCAATGATGAACTTGAATGCATATATGCATAACTCATGGAAACAGACAATAGTGTGGTTAAGGCAGTAGGGTAGTGAGAGGGAAGGACAGGAGTGGGCTAGAAGTGGTCAATGGGGACAAAAAGGGGACATATGTAATACTTTCAACAATAAAGATAAAAGTAAAAGTAAAGTAAAATGCTACTCAAATACCCATTAGTGGTGTTAATAATGGTGGCTGCATCGTAAGATTTATAACTGTCAATTTATGCTTCCTTCCTTTTTGTTTTTACATGGTTCATCCAGGAGATTATCTGGTTTGGAGGGGTGAAAGAGGAAAAAATGGGGTACATTTATAATACTTTCAACAATAAAATAAAATTAAATAAAATGGAGTTGGAGTGACAGTTTCTCAAATCACTGAGGTAACTTCCTATGCTTCTCTATAATACACACAGACTATATTGTTATTGGAATCTAACTTGCACTCTTAACTATGCCTTGGTCATTTTCTCTGTTTTTTAAAAAATGTTTTTATTGATTTGAGAAAGAGAGGAAGGAAGAGGGAGAGAGAGCGAAAAATATCAGTGAGAGAGATATCAATCAGCTGCCTCCTGCATGCCTCCTACTGGGGTAGAGCTAGAAACTGGGGCATGTACCATGACCTGGAATTGAACCAGCAAGCTTTTGGTGCATGGGGACAATGTCCAACCAACTGAGCCACATAGGCCAGGTCTCAGGTCTCAGCCATTTTCTGTTCAAATTGGGCATAACTACAAAGTCAGCTGGGAATCCTGGTGGACTTTTGGAGGTAGATTATTTTTCTCTTTTCCACAACTGTAAAGGATGCATGACGATGTTGTGTGGAATAAATGGCAAAATGCATAAAAGATGCCAAACCAGTCATGCATCTTCCATAAAAAGTAGGACAATGAGTTACTATGTAGGTTGCATTTAATCTGTATCATAAAAATAAAATAATAGTGGTTGGTAGCTACAGTTTAAATGTCTATACTTAACTTGATTAAGAGTGCTAAGGACAAATATTTCAGAAATGCTTTGGTGAGATATAATTTTGGGAACAAGTGGGAAGTAATAAAAACAAACATTCTTAAAAATAACATTTCTTTTCCTCTGTCATTGGCAACTTTCTCACCATATGTAAAAATGAAAAAAGAATATTGCCCAAGTGTTGAGAGAGAAGTTTCTAAATAATTATGGCTGTGCTCTGCTATAGTACAGCCATTTTTAATAAATTATGAGAAAATTTAAAAGGCTATGCACATAATGTGACTTAGTCATCAAATTTTATTCTAAATGTGATTTGAAAGCAAAATAAGAAGGCTGAAATAAATGAAATACATTATGAGGAGATAAGTAGAATAACTAGAAATGGGAGGAAGAGAGGAGGAATGAGGTTTTATCACGAGAAGCCCTCTTTGAATGACATTAATGCTGATATTTGAGAGATGAGAAGGAGTCTGTCATGAGGAATAGGGATGAAGGTATGGGAGGAAACGATGTGAAAGTAAGGAAAGGGAGGAAAGAGGCCTGGTGGTGAGTCTTGACCTGTGACATTTAAAGTCCGGTTGGAGAAATAACTTGCAAAGTAAGAAAGTGATGAGAACATAGAGTGATATCAGGAAAATCTGAAGTCCTGCTAACAGAGAAAAATTAGAGTGTCTAATCCTACAGAGAGATGATTTAAGGTAAGGGCAGATTGTGTCTGTTAGAATTTGAACTTAGCTGAAACTGGTTTGGCTCAGTGGATAGAGCGTCGGCCTGCGGACTGAGAGGTCCTGGGTTCGATTCCGGTTAAGGGCATGTACCTTTGTTGCGGGCACATCCCCAGCAGGAGGTGTGCAGGAGGCAGCTGGTTGATGTTTCTCTCTCATCGATGTTTCTGACTTTCTATCCTTCTCCCTTCCTCTCTGTAAAAATATCAATAAAATATATTTAAAAAATAAAAAATAAATAGAATTTGAACTTAGAGTGCAGAATCTTGATGGGCAAGTGTCAAGTGAGAAGGAGACACAAGGGGAATAGGCAAGACTTTTGTGATTGTTTGGTGAGCATGGGAGGATGGTGGTGTTAGAAAACGAAGTATTAACTGAAAAAGGATATCAAAATAATAGATGGGTAATGAGCTTACTTTTCCAACTTTATTCTTTTATTGCTTTGATTATCTGGGCTCCCCTGAAATTGCATAAAAATATTAGGATGGTTTTTTTTTATTTATGCCAGAAATGTCATTGGGATTTTGATACAGATTGCCCTGAATCTAGAGATCTCTTTGGTAATTTTGTCATCTTAACAATATTAAATCCTGGACCATATATTGAAAAATAATGAGGCTTTTTTTAAAGCTCACCCAAGGATATGTTTATTGATTTGAGAGAGAGATCAACATGACAGAGAAACATTGATTTGTTGCTTCCTGTACATGCTCTGACTGGGAATCAAGCCTGCAACCTTTTGGTGTACCTGACACCCTCCAACCAGGTGAGCCACTTGGCAAGAGCATGAGTTTATTTTTAATGGGTATAATAGGTATTTTAAACATTGTTTGAATGCTGATTCACTTATTCAATCAAACTTCCTTAATTTATCAAATAGTTATGGAGTGTCTACTATGTGGTCGGCACTATTTTAAGTATGGTAATTAGAGCCAAGACATTAAGCTAAGGATAGTGACTGATTAGGAAGATGTTGTGATAATCAAGATTGTAGTTCAGATCAGCTAAAGAGGATCTGAGAAGTGGTTCGATTCAGAATCTCTTTTTAATGTAAAGAGGACTCACTGGTGGGTCAGAGATAAAGTGTGAGAGAACAAGGGGAGTGAAGCTTGACCACAAAGCTTTTAGCCTGACAAGGAGTTGCCATCAAATAAGATGAAGATGCTGTGAGTAGAATATAATCTTTTAGGAATAACATTAAAATGGGGAAAAGATACCCGCTATGTATGAGAGAGGTAGGAGATGGGAGGACTGAAGGAAATGTGCATTGTAAACATGGGAACACAAGAAGTGAATTTGCTTGGAAACACTGCGATTGTATATCCAGTTGAGGTTGTGGACATGAATCTATTAGTAACATCAACTTTTCATCATTGCTCACCTATATGCATGCAGAGAAGCAGACAATGGATATCTGGCCTCATCCAGGATGGGACGTAGACAGTCAAGTGTGACAGAGGGAGAAAAAAGGAAATTTGCTACTGAGGGTCCATAATGATGAGCTATGATCCAAGTAGCATTAAGAGGGAAGTGAGGAGGAACCAAAATATTAACAACACATACATTTATGAGATTTAATAATCATTAATATATGTAATCCTACTACCAAAAATTTGCATTGACAAATGTGCCCATAAATTAATCAAGTTTCTGGTAACAGTGTCTAAACTGGTGATTCTAGATAGTATTGCAGAATGTAAATACACTTGCAAAGTTCAAACTCTTTTGTTTTTATTCCTTGAGACTAGTGGACTTAATAGTACCTTCTTACAGAAATAAATTGTCATCAAGTATAAACAGAACATAACTCTTGAATTTGTGAATGGTTGTTTGCTGCTATTATTTAGTTCTTTCATTCTCGTATGTAGACTTAATTCAGTGATTAATTGAAATGCATGAAGACAGCTTGCATTGCCTTGGCAGCTTTGAAGGATTTACATTTACTTCTAGAGAGCTGCATCGAATGTGGATTTAATCAGAACTCCTTATCCTCCATTTCCAAGAAAATTCTATAGGAAATTAGACTTTCCTAGTTCTGGTGTTGGTTTGGCAGGAAGATTTAGGCTCTTTGTTTTTATGGTTTCAACATTTCATTATAGAAGGCCTTTCCCCTAAGTCGATTATCTAGGTGACAGCTAAATTTACTGAGTTATATTCATTCAACAGAGACCAAATAGGTCTTAAAACCTCCTCAAGACTAGATATAAAGCAAGATGGGTCCGTTTGGATAAAGATATATTTCCCATAACCATTAAAACTTTATCAGAACCAGATTCTGAAGATCTAGATACTAATTCACTTCTCTGATGGGGTATTTAGTGCTTATTTATTAAAACAAGGAAAAGATTGCCATCACATATCTGATAATTCTACAGACTACATTAGTTGGTGTCAAATTTCCCAACATTTCATCTGGTTCCAAGTTTGTCATGCCATGAATTCTCTGTTCATGCAAGAAATATCCTTGAATATAAGTATCATAAGAAACCTATTTTCTTTAAACATTTCTTCCTAATATGGAGCTATTAGACTGGTTCTTTATTTTGGAAGTTTTCAAGGAACATCATTCTCAGGCATCAGATTTATTGAAGGTGGAAGGATATGCTATTTGGGTTTTTCTGATGTTTCCTCATAATTAAATTCGGGTTGTAGACTTTCATTAATATCTATATGAGGAGATAAAGCAATTCTCCACTATAGAAAGCAAGTATAAAACTGGATAAAATGGAAAAACATTAAATATTCCAGGGTACTTCCAAGTGACCAACGGCATACAACAAAATGAGATGTGTTACCCTTGAAAAAATGCTACTAGATTTCGGGAAACCAATGACAATTCTTGCTGGGGGATGCCTCCAACCCCACCACTCTAGCTCCTGCAGTGAAGTCTGAAGCTTTATAAGTGGTGGGTGATGGTAGACTCAGTTCAGGGTTATTAGCAAAATGCAGCGGCTTTACTAGAAAAGCTGGTGGACTCATTCAAGAGGGGGAAGACAATAGGTTGATATACAACAGTCCATTCTCTCCTATATAATAGCAATGGATGACTGGATTTTTTTGGGGGGGTGATAAAATGTCCTGTACTTAGTTTAGGGTGTACAGTGTATATATTTAATGAAAATGTATACACTTAAAGATTAAAATAAGTGACATGCAAATAATTCTCAATACAGTTGATAAAAATCCATATACATTATTATTGAAAATATCACAGAAATGATGTTGTACATTTTCAGTGTATCGTACCAGGAAATATCTGGATCTTAGTTTTTTCACTGTTTCACCTATAACTGAAAGTTGCATCTCTAATTGTATCATTTAAAATTTTTTCCATTTATAATTGATGTCTTGGGAGAACCTTTGAGACTACTCAAATATCCTATTTTATTAAACTTTTACCTATTGTTTTAGCAACAACTGATGATTCCTGCCTGCAAAAAATTATTGCTGTGCTAATTATGATGTTATATTTCCTTATTGCTTTCAAATGTATTCGTTAGAATTCTACTGTATAGAATAGCTGTCCCTTTTCCTTATTTCTTTAGTCATTTAGTTATTTATATCAGTATGAACTCATGGATATTCATTTTATTCCATGGATTTTGTTTAATTTGTTTCTCAAATTGGCCCAAATCTGGCCACGGCAGATTCTTCCAAATTGGTTCCTGTGTCCTTTCAACATGCTCACCCCAAAACTATTTTTAGATCACTCGTATTTTCTGGCACCAGATTTTCCAGGCTCATCTCACATTTTCCATGCCTCAGTCCTGGAATGAGCCATTTTTCCAAGGACCCAATACCTTTTAACAGAATAATTAGAAACCAAGATGTGAGTGCTAGCTATGCTTATTGCTACTGGGTTTCATTGTTTCTAGGCCTGCTCAGTAGACAGAGCTGGGAAATACAGTATATGTATAATTCTGAACTGGTCAGGATTCTCCAGAGAAACAAAACCAACATGATTTATTTATTTATGTATTTATTTATTTATTTGTTTGTTTGTTTGTTTTTATGTGTACATTTGTGTGTGTGTTTACACAGAGATAAAGAGATAGAGATAGAGATAGAGAAAATTTATTTTAAAGAATTGTCCCTCACAGTTTGAGGGGCTGGCAAGTCCAAAATCTACAGAGCAGGCCAGCAGACTGGAGACCCAGGGAAGAGTAAATGTTGCGACTCAAGCCTAAGGTCAGTCTGTTGGCAGAATTCCTTCTTCCCCATGGGATCTCAGTTATTTTGTCTTCAGGCCTTTTAAGGCCTTCAACTGATTAGATGAGGCCATGCACAACTCCAACTCTGGGTCACTTTCAGTTTATGTTTTTTTGGTTCCCACTGTATGTCTGATAATGAATAAAATTGAACTCCTTGTTCCTAATAAATAATACATGCTATCAGTTCTCATCTCAAGTAAACTCTAATGAATATCTTACTCTTCAGTTATTCCCTACCTATCTTCTACAGCAGTTTTGATAAACATTTTCATAAGCAAAATCCCCCATATTATCAATTCCTTTATTGGCCTTTAAATACAGGATGTGATATCATGTCTTGCTAAAATCAGTTAATATCTACTAATTAATGAGAGGAAATCAGAATTTAAAATACACAGACAAAATAAATAGTTATTTTTAAATAACAGAAGACATACATTTTATTGAAAAAGAGCTGAAAAATATTGGTTTAGTTAACTTACTTTTCCTTAAGTATATTTAAAAGGAAAAGTGTGGGTGGGTAGGGAGGGGGGACTAGATTTTTACAATGATGATGCTAACTCAGCCCTCCCAATGAAAACAGAAATGCTATTGTTATGACAAAACACTGTCTAGCATAAGAAAATTCTAAATGTAGAAAGGAAGTTGTCCTTAAAAGAAAACAAGTAAAATAAGAACTTAAAAACCTTAACAAGCACCAAATACCTTCTTTTAACCATGACAACTATGTTCCCAAGAGGTGATTCACCAACATGAAACTACTAGCTAGAAATTAAGGACTAGTACCTAGTATTCTGGGGAAAATTCAGAGGCTCGCACTGAAGAGAAGTGAGTAAGAGGGATTTACTGCCAATGGCCTGGTCCCCAACTTTCCCCTCCTGGAAACCACCTCAAACATGTAGTGTACCATAATTTTAAAGGCAACTTATTTTTCATTTTAAGTTGAATTTTAAATGCATACAAATCGCCTTTATTTCTTTAGAATTGTGTAGGATCCTCCTATTAATTGTATTCCCCATCCTAATATTACTTTTATTATTATTCCCCACCAGAATATTACTTTTATTTCCATATTTTCAATTAGGCACTAAGTTGACAACACTGAACTAAATCTTTTTCTTCATCTTTTTAAAATTTTCACTTTTTAATTTTTTTTGCCAGGTTCTGAAATGACAGCCAGGTAAACTTTTAATCAGTGGCTGCTCCCTCATTATTTGAGAATCATGTTTTGTTTTTTGTTTTTAAAAAAGCTAGCCTTTTGCGTCAGAGGCATAGTCCCACTTATCTCATAGAATAATTTGACCCTCTAACCTTTTACTAAGGATGATGTCTTAGGGTCAGGATTTGATCAGATGGTGTTTTACTGGATTAGCCAAATTAGATATATTCAACTTAACCTTCAGGTTTGAACAAAGGAGGTAAGAGTAATACATCTTTGGTTATGATTTAAAAAGCCACAGACTGACATATCTGAAGGGAAGGGGGGGAAAGAAGGGAAAAACCAAAGAGCTTATATACTTAATAGAGGCCTGGTGCACAAAATTCATGCACTGGGGGTTGGGGGAAGACCCTCAGCCCAGACTGTTCCCTCTCACAGTTCAGGACCTCTTGCTCCTTACCACCCATCTGCTTGCAGCTCCCTACCTCTTGCTTGCTGATCCTTAGTACTGGTTCAGAGGCTCCCACCACCACCTCTGTGCTTGCCACCCATGATCCCAGCTTCTGGCTGAGTGGTGCTCCCCCTGTGGGAGTGCAATGACTACCAGGGGTACCTCCTACATTGAGCGTCTGCCCCCTGGTGGTCAATTCATAGTGACCAGTCATTTCATGTTTGGTCGATTTGCATATTAGGTTTTATTACATAGGATATCCATAGCCTATGAACACAGACCATAGTGTAGTGAAGGCCTAAGTGTGGCTGAGGTTCAGGGATAGATAGAGGGGAGTGGAATGAGGGACATCTGAAAAGCTATCAACAATAAAAATATAAATTGAAAAATAAAACAAATAAAAAGACACCAAGTCAGAGGCTTTTCAAAAATAATGTTAGCAACCAAGTAGAAGCTTCTGTTTTTATTATATATACTATTTGCATAGATGGGCAATAGAGATTAAAAGGCAACCACAGATTGTTCAATTCTTGACTAGAGTTTGATTTTGATATTTTAATCCAAGCTATGGCTGATTCTAGGACTGAGTCAGGAGCTATACAAGATGATCTTGGATGACCTTGTAGTACCAATGATTCTACAGTGTTGGAGAAGACGAAACAAGACAACAGGGGAGAGGGGGAGAGGAGGATGTCAAAGAGACAGAGGAGCCAACTAAAGGACCTCCAAATGGCCATAGCTGACACCATTTGAGCAACAAAATAAATAACATTGCATTAGTTATAAAATAAACATCCATGAGTGCATAGTGATAGAAAAAAGTGACTGAATAAATAAATAATAGAGAGAATAGACACATTTCCCATGCAGAGAAATTCCAAATAATTTATGTAGATCCTCACACCCAAAGAGGTGGATCCTACTTCTTACTCCTTACATGTAGGTTGCATATTGTTAGTTCCTTTCAAAAATACTAACAATATGAAACCTACACACAGGAAAGGGGAGAAAAATAACTTTACAATGGAAAAATGTGACATAGGCTTTCTAGCTGGTGTAGGTTTGTCTATGTACCGTAGTTTTCCTCCCTCAAATCCATGACCCCAGTCTAATGATGAGTGACCTCGCACAAACCGACATTGAGGGACATTCTACAATGTGCCTTACTAGTACTCCTCAAAACAGAAAGTCCATGAAAAACAAGGAAAGTTTGAAAAACTGTCAGAGCTAAGAAAAGGCTAAGCAAACATGAAAACTAACTGTGGCCAAAACTGGTTTGGCTCAGTGGATAGAGCGTTGGACTGCGGACTGAAGGGTCCTGGGTTCAATTCCTGTCAAGGGCATGTACCTTGGCTGCTGGCACATTCCCAGTAGGGGGCATGCAAGAGGCAGCTGATGGATGTTTCTCTCTCATCTATGTTTCTGACTTCTTTCCCCTCTCCCTTCCGCTCTGTAAAAAATCAATAAAATATATTTTTTTACAAAAGAAAGAAAACTAAGTGTACTGTGTTATCTTGGATGCTATCCTGGAAGAAAAAAAAAGACATTAGCTAAAAATCTAATAAAAATTTGAATAAAGTATGGACTTTGGTTAATAATGTATTAACACTAGTTCATTAGCTCTGGTAAATGCATCATACTAATATAAGATGCTAACAATAGAGCAAACTGGGTATATGAATAATATCTTTGCAACTTTTCTATAAATCTAAAATTATATTATAATAAAATGTTTTTTTAATAAAAGCTAAATGTCATATTTAATTTTTAATACATCCTGAGTAGGATGCTAATATCCTATAATATAGTAATCAAATATATTTTGAGGAGGATTCAACAAACTTTTGAAATGCATCCATTTTAACCACTTGGTGAATGAAGAATAATGATGGCACAAATATTTCCAAAAGGTTGTTAACACTACAAGCCATTTCCTCAAGAAACCTGCAGTTTGAACATTCACAGTTCAGTAGTGGTCTCAGATTTTATGATAATACAGGTGGCTATTAATTTCACAATAAAAGCAAATCTCCTGAAAATCTTAAACTTAAAACTTAATCGTTTCATCATCTTTAGACCAGCACCATGCCTCCGAAGTAAATGGCCCATTTAGTTATTTGCCCAATCCCTTGTGTCTTGCACAGAACTGAATACAAATCCAGTCACCAATTCTATCAGTATGACAGGATCAGAATCAGCGTTTCAACATTTATTTGTACGATCAAAGCCTCAAATTGGAAGAACTGCAGGTTCCATATGAAATTAATATCCCCTTGAAGGAGCTGCTGGAAAGATCCAACCCAATTACAACAGAAGTCAAATTCCCAAGCTTTTCACAGTAGCTAGGTTGTCCTTCAAATAGACGAGCCAAATACAGCCCTCTGGCCTTGGCAACACCATCACTTGGACTGTCTGTCTTTTTGCTTTGGGACAGCATAGGCTATTGAACTGCTTGGAGATGTTAGGACTTCACTTGTGAAATAGTTTTAGTAGCACTTTTGCGTATTGGGACTATGAAAAAGATTCCGTATTTAAAATGGGAAAGCAATTTACTTTAACCCTGAACAATTCATATTCCAGCTGCTTTCTGTAATGCTAAGTCATGCAACCATAAGAAAACCTATACATGTAGCATTATTCTTTGAATGAAATGGGGCCATGAACAATGATGACTCAATACAAACCAACAGGTCATTTGTGCTGATTCTCAATGGTGGGGGAAGCCAGAGAATGCTTTTCTGGTTGTGCGTCACTTGAAAAAATAAAGATTTGATAGATCTGTTGTGGAAAGAAGAATTTCAAATTCTGTAAAGTGTTCTTGTATAAAATAGAGTGAAAAAGAATTTTATGTGAAAGCCATTGCGAAACACTGCTTCATTCAGGTATTGAGCTTCGACAGAGGAACACTGGTTTTCAGGACTCCTTACCTTCTAGAAATGGCCACTTCCTTTTGGGTCCCCTTCTCTGACCAAGAATAACTGTGACTTTTGTGATTTAGGATATAAATTATGTGTCTCATTTTATCTGCTTTAAAGCAAATATACTATATTTACCCATGAAATATTTTCTTAGCTTAGTTTTAAAGGAACAGGAAGAAGAAATTAGAGAACTGAGTTTACATTTATAGTCACAGAATTCAAGTGTCACCAGGACCCTAGGAGTTCTAGGAGTGGGTTGACTGGGATATGTAGGGAATCATTTTGCGCCCCCCTGAAAAATATTCGTTTTTTTTCTGATTAGAAACCACCAGGCAAACTAAAGGAATCTGGCATGCTGAGTAATATACGGTGTGTGTGTGTGTGTGTGTGTGTGTGTGTGTGTGTGTGTGTGTGCGCACGCGCACCTTTTATACCAACTAAGGGCACACTGGTCAGAAGAGTAAGATTTTTGAGGTTGTAATGTCCTAGAATGTAAACTTAGGCTATCACATTCCTGCATGTTTAATTTTGACAGAGACATATTTTCCTAACTTCCTCCCTCCACTCATTTTCCTTTTTCACCAATAATAGTAGGGAAGAAATGGATCTAGTTTCCTAGTCTTACATTACTGTAGACTCTCTACAGCAGCCCTTTCCCGGGGCCTGTTTACCCAAATTAAAGAATAGAAGGAGAGATTAAGTGGAGGTGGTCAACATAAGAATGGAGAAAACATTGACATGGGAAATAGGAGTTCCCTTCTGACAAATGAGGTTAAATTGGCTCCAGTGTAAACAGAAAGAGCCTGGGACATGAATCAAAAAAACCTGAAGCTTTGTTCCAGAATGCCACCAGCATTCTGGAACGTATGATTTTTAAGAATGCCTTCAGCTAAAAAATTCTATTATCCTGTCATCCAATCTTTTTCTATTCCCTGATTTTTCTCATTCTTAATTTTTTTTTATTGAGGATCTGAAATATGGTTACATTAAGCAAATATCTTTGATTTACATTAGTGTTAGTCCACCTAATTAACTTAATATTTATTGGATTTATAAGTGATTACATAAAATTTTCCTCCCCAATGTATATACTATTAACTCACTCAAGTTTTTAATTCAAAGAGCATGAATTGCCTACTGTATATAAGGCACTGTAGGATATAAAGATGAATAAAATCCAGACTTCACCTTTTGCCCTGGCTGGGTAACTCAGTGAGTGTATCATCCCATACACCAAAAGGTTGTGTGTTTGATTCCCGGTCAGGGCCTATACTTAGGTTGTGGGTTTGTGTTATGGTCAGGTGCCATATGTGAAGAAACCAATGTTTCTCATCTTTTTCTTTCTTTCTCTCTCTCACTCTTTCTCTCTCCTCCCTCCCCCATTCTTTTTTTTATTGATTTCTCACAGAGAGGAAGGGAGAGGGATAGAAAGTCAGAAACATCGATGAGAAACATCGATCAGCTGCCTCTTGCACACCCCCTGCTGGGGATGTGCCCGCAGCCACGGTACATGCCCTTGACCAGAATCGAACCTGGGACCTTTCAGTCTGCAGGCCGATGCTCTATCCACTGAGCCAATTTGGTTTCAGCATCCCTCCCCCATTCTTTCTCTAAACATATTTTCATTTGAGTGTTAAACAAAAATCCAGATGCTATCCTCAAGTAGCTCAAATTCTTTTGGCACAGTCAGAAAACAAACAAAAAATTTAGAAAAAAAACACACACCATGTGATAAGCAGTGGTGTGCTAGTACAGTTAAATATCCTCTCTGAAAGGCAGTGAGGAGAGGCAATCACAGGTTTGTGGGATTTTCTCACTTTCCATGGTGTAAATATTCCCACCAGGGTCAACTTCCAGATACCATTGTAATATTACTAAGTGTGGAACTGGGAAGAGAGTCATGCAATTGGATCTTACCAGCTGGATCCAGAACACCCCTAAGTTAGAGAGGAAGCCTACCATAACACTACAGGTCCACAGGATAGGTAGCCAGAAGGCAGACATTTGACTCTATCTATGTAGTAGGGTCAGGGAAAGATTTCAGAATAGGAAATCCTGGAGTTATGATTTAAAAAACATATTTTTATTGATTTCAGAGAGAGAGGGAAAGGAAGGGAGAGATAGAAACATTAATTATGAGAGAGAATCATTGATTTGCCCTCTCCTGCCTTCCCCACTCCCGCAGATCGAGCCTGCAACCCAGGCTATGGCCTGACCAGGAATTAAACTGTGACTTCCTGGTTCATAGGTTGATACTCAACCACTGAGCCGTGCCAGTTGGACCTGGAGTTGTGCTTTAAAGAAAAGTAGGCATCAGTCAATTGGGAAAAGTAGAGAAAAGTGTTTTACGTAGGAGCAACAGTATGTATGTGCAAAGCCAGGAGGAGTGACTTCTAGATCAGAGGTGGGTTCAATTTTTCTTAAAATGCTAAATAGTATATAGCAGGTTTTTAAGGCCAAGAGAAAAAAAAAGTATTTCATATAACTATAAAATGCAGCCATTAAAGAATATAACAGAGATCCAAGATGGCTGCCAACAGGACAGCAGGCTGTAAGATAGTGTGTGAATGAGAGAACAAAAGGAGATTGCATGGACAAATACAGGGAGTGTCTGTATTTATGAGTGAGGGACAGCTATATTCCAAGGGACTGTTAGGGACTGGTGGACTGGGCTCCCCTGGCTGGGCACCATCTACTGCTGCTGAAATTTCTCCTAAAGCAGCTGGCTCTGCCTCAGAGACAATGCCACCTTGAAGTGGAGAGAGGCTGTGATCTGAAACTCAGCCTTACCTTCAACCAGGAAGGCCTCAGTTACCTCCTGGGATCCTACACCTACAACGCCCAGGGACCAGCTGCCTCAGCTGAAAACCCAGGAACACCAGGACTCCAGCCTCCCTGACCAGGCGCCTAAAGTGTCTGGGGGAAGACAAAGCAGTATGAATATGTGGACAAGCCCAGTGCCTTCTCACAGAGCAGAAAGAAGGAACAGCTGAATCGAATAACATCCACCCAGAACTGGCAAATTAAACACAGCTGGTGAAGCAATCCATGGATGGAAAGGACAGATATCGCCCAGAGCAGTGTTCGGCAAACTCATTAGTCAACAGAGCCAAATATCAATAGCACAATAACTGAAATTTTTGAGAGCCAAATTTTTTAGACTTAAACTATATAGTTAGATACATTGTTATTAACTTAATTAAGGTACTCCTAAGCTGGCCTTTGCTAAAAATCAAGGGGCCAAAGAGTGGCATGTGGATCGAGAGCCACAGTTTGCTGACCATGGGCCTAGAGAAAAGTGAGATCTGGGATCAAGGCTGGAGGGAGAAACATGTGCAAAATGCATGCAGTGGGAGCTTGAGTCTCAGAAGAAGACTGTGCCCACAAAATTCATGGCTGTTGGGTCAGTATAGCCCTCAAATGTGGAAGAAGATCCACAGGGCTGCTGGCAGAAGGGGACTCTAGAAATTAACCTACAGCAGGGCTGAGCCCAGAAAGGCAGCCTGAAATTCTACCAATATACTGGCTGCGCAGTGCCAGGATTAAAAGATACAAGACTGAACACATCCTCTGTTTTTGTTTTTGTTTTTGTTTTTTTTTTTCTTTTTAAATCCTGTCTTTTGATTGCTAAGTCCAGTACATAGGATCTTCCAATGAAAAACACTCCCCAAGACTGCAGAGGAAAGTTGTTTTTGTGGAACCTGGGGATCAAAGTGGGAAGAGATGAACAGAAAACCAGCTCTGGGGCAATCCACCCATCCAACCCAGGATCAAGTGCTGCAGGGAAAGCAATCTAAACATTGGGTAGAGGGGCCTTTTAGCCCCAGATACTAATACAGAAACACTGCCACAAGAAGTTGTATCAGAAATTGACTATTGTGTAAATATAGCTAAAGGCAGGCTGAGAAACAAAGAGATCCCACCTGCTTGAAGATAGAGTTGTGGCTTATGACACAAAGGGCAGGTGGATTGCAGGGAACTTCAATACTGTGCTGACTACCTGACAGGAAACAAACCTGACAAGCAGAAAAGTAGAGGAAGTGAATAACATTCACTACTTCACATTTTTATTTAAGGAACTAAATTTTTAAATCTTACTTGATTTTACCTTTTTTATTGTATTTTTATTTCTAATTATTAGTACCACTATTATTCTAACTTTTTTAAAGTTTTATTTTATTTTTTCTTTATTTTATTTTATTTTATTTTATTTTATTTTATTTTATTTTGGGATCAGTGGTCTACATTCTATTTTTATTTTTCCTTTAGCATGATTTTAATCAATCTCATTTTTTCCTTTATGACAACACTCTCTTCTTCACTTTCCCCATTTTTTTGGTCTATTTCTCTTACCCTGTTCCTAATTTAGTTTTTCTCTATCCTTTTTTTTTACTTACTGTTAAAAATTAATCTTACTCATATATCTAATTTCTGCTCCCCTGCTTCAAGTCCATACACACTTTTCTGTTCTCTTTCTT
This sequence comes from Antrozous pallidus, assembly GCA_027563665.1. NCBI lineage: Eukaryota > Metazoa > Chordata > Mammalia > Chiroptera > Vespertilionidae > Antrozous > Antrozous pallidus. The sequence continues at coordinate 71,198,479 of CM050521.1, read as the reverse complement.
CATTATTCAAATTTTCTTTTTCTTCTTTGTTTTTTGCTTTTTAAAATTTCTTTCTGTCTTATAGTTTGACTGTTTCTTTGTTTTTTTGTTTTGTTTTGTTTTGTTGTGTTGTGTTGTGTTTTTTTTCTTTTTGCTTCTGTTTTTCCTCTCCTCACTTGTTCTCTTCTTCTACTGATAGCTTAACTAATTCCAATCACCAACTCAGGCCTATCTACTCTTATTCTCCTTTTATAATAGTAAATGAATATATAGACAGATAGATTAAATAAGGGGAAAATTTTATATGTAGATACGTTTGTGTAGATAAATTTTCTTTCATATATATATTTTAATATATATAGTTTTTTCTTTTTTTTGTATTTTGTTTTTTACTTTTCTTCTTATACACTCATTCTTGTTCTACCTCCTTTATGCTGAATTGTGGCTATTTCCCCATTCATTCAATTCCTTGACTTTACCTTCTGGAAATAAGCTCTGCTTCCTCAGATTCATCTGGGTGTTTGTTGTTTGAAATTTACATATTTTAGATTAGTTGTAGTTTGTAGTTTGCATTCATCTCTGGGTGTTTGTTTGCATTTTTTTGGATTAGTTGTTGTTTTATTGGAGTTTTATCTCCATATACATATATCATTTTTGCACTCTTTTCTATCCCCTAATTCTCTTTTCTCTGGTGGTCATCTTTATTTGGGGTTATTAGTATCATAAATACATTTGTGTTTGGTGCCCTGTGCATTGTGTCTTGTTGTGTTGTATTTTGTGCCTTTAAGTCAATGCAAGAGAGAGAGAGCTACATAACCAGACACCCAGAGAGGAGCAATCATGGGGAGACAGAGAAACAGTCTGCATACAAAAGAAAAGAAGGAATCACCAGAAAGGGAAGTAAACAAAATGGAAGCAAGCAATATGTCAGAGAAAGAATTCAGAGCAATGGTCATAAGGTCACTGAAAAGGATGGAAGACAAATTCAACAATATGTGTAAGAACCAAGAGGAATTGAAAGAACCAAGAAGAAATGAAAAATGACATCACTGCAATAAAGAACTCAATAGAAATCATCAACAGTAGACTAGAAGAAGACTGCATCAGTGAGCTACAAGACAAGGTAGGAAAAAATACCCAAGCAGAGCAGCATCTAGAACAAAATTAAAAACAAACAAACAAACAAAAAAACAAAACAGGAGAAGAGCCTAAGGGAATTTTGGGACAACATGAAATGAAACAATATCCAGAGAATAGGGATGCCAGATGGAGAGGAAACTGAGCAAAGAATAGAAAACCTGTTTGAAGAAATAACAACAGAAAACTTTACAGATATAGGGAAGAAAAAACTCACACAAGTCCAAGAAGCACACAGAGTCCCAAACAAGATGAATCCCGAAAGACCGACGCCAAGACTTATTATAATTAAACTAGTGATCTGGTGCACAAAATATGTGCACATTAAAAGGGGATTACTTAGAGAAAATAATTTAATATTGCTATTTGCCCTTTCTCTAGAATAGAAGTGTCAGAGATGAAAGAATATTAGTAAAATGTATATGAAAACATTCCTCCTGTCAGAGTCTGGGGCACACCATGGGACCCAGAGTCAAGTCCCAGCCCACCCACATGCACCTCAAAATCACATGAGACCCAGACCTGGCCACTTACTCCCCTTCCCCCCACAATTGGGCTAGATCAGGACCCAGCCAGTTCCACCCTTGTCAAACCTGCCAGGTAGGAGGTGTAGCCTCAGGTCCCCTGACCCAGTGCCAGGACCAGGGGCATGGCCTGAGGTCCTCCAGCCCAGACCGGGGCAGGGGGCATGCCTTAAGGTCCTTCATCATTCCCTGCCAGGTGGGGGACACAGCCTGAGATCCCCTATCAAACCCTGCTGGGTGGGGGGCATGGCCTGAAGTCTCCTGTCAAGCCCCGCCAGATGGGGGGCTGCAGCCTCAGGTCCCCTAGCCCAGCACTTGGAGGGAGGTACAGCCTCAGGTACCCCGTCAAGCCCTGCTGGACAGGAGCGCGGCCTGAGTTCCCCTAACCCAGCACTGGGGGTGCACCTTGAGGTCCCCCATCAAGCCTTGCTAGGTAGGGGGCACGAACTGAGATTCCTTGTCAAGCCCCGCCAGGTAGGGGAGTGCAGTGGGGTGCAGCCTCAGATCCCCTGGCTCAGTGCGGGGGCGAGAGGTACAGATTGAGGTTTCTTGTCAAGCTCCACCAGGCGGGGGGTGCAGTTTGAGGTCTCCCGGCCTGGTGCCAGGGAGTGGGATGGCGTGGTCTGCAGTTCCCTGTCAAGCCTCACCTAGTAGGGTCATGGCCTGAGGTCCCCTGGCCTGGTGCTGGCATGGGGAGAGCAGCCTGAGGTCCCATAGCCCAGAACCAGGACAGGAAGTGCCCTTTGAGGTATCCCATCAAGCACTGTCAGGTGGGGGTGTGGCCTCATGTCCCCTGGTCTGGCATTGGAGCAGGGGTTGTGGCCTGAGGTCCCCTGTCAAGCCACACAGGGGCAGGGAGGGCGTAAACTCAGGTCCCAGCTGATTTCTCGTTAAGGCTCCTTGTGGGATCTTGGCCTCAGCTATGGGTGCAGCCATCTTTGTGATGGAGTGATGGTCAATTAGCATAGTCCCTCTTTATTAGATAGGATTAGCAAACACCACCAACAAAGTAAGACTCTTAAAAGCAGCCAGAGAGAGAGATAGAAAGTTACCTACAAAGGATTCCCCCATAAGACTAGCGACTGATTTCTCAACAGAAACACATCAGGCCAGAAGGGAATGGAATGAAACACACAAAGTCATGCAAAAGAAGGGTCTGAATCCTAGAATACTGTAACCAACAAGGCTATCAATCAAAATTGAGGTTGAAATAAGGAGCTTCACAGACAAAAAAGAACTAAGAGAGATTATTACCACCAAATCAGCAATGCAAGAAATGCTAAAGGGTTTGCTGTAAAAAGAAGAAATAGGAAGGAAAAAAGGAAACACAAGCATAAAAAATAAAAATGGCAACAAACAAGTACCTATCAATAATGACTTTAAATGGATTAAATGCCCCAATCAAAAGACATAGGATAGCTGAGTGGATAAGAAAACATGACCCATATATCTGCTGTCTACCCATATATATGAGGAAACCCACCTCACACAGACTGATGGTGAAAAGATGGAAAAAGGTGTTTCAGGTGAATGGAAATTGAAAAAAAAAAAAAGCTGGGGTAGCAATACTTATATCTAACAAATTAGATCTGAAGTGTAGGCCATAATAAGAGATAAGGAAGGCCATTTCATAATACTAAAGAGAGCAATTCAACAAGAAGATATAACTCTGTTAAACATATATGAACTCAATACAGGAGCACTCAAATACATAAAAAAAAAACTTCTGGAGGATATCAAGGGAGAGATAAACAGCAATACAGTCATAGTAGGGGACTTTAACACCTCACTAACACCATTGGACAAATCCTCTAAACAAAAAATTAGCAAAGAAATATCAATCTTAAATGACTCATTAAATCAGATGGAATTAATTGACATCTTCAGGACATCGCAGCCCAAAGCCACAGAACATACATTCTTTTCAAGTGCACATTTTCAAAGATAGACCACATATTGGAACATAGGCAGAGTCTCTTCAAATTCAAAAGATACAAATCATATCAAGCATCCTCTCAGATCAGAATGGCATAAAACTAGAAATCAACTACAATAAAAGCAATAAAAAATCAAATACCTGGAGGCTAAATAGCATGCTATTAAAAATGATGATTGGATGATCAAAGAGAACAAAGAAGAAATAAAAAGCATCATGGCAAAAATGACAATGAAAACACAACAATCTAAAAATCTATAAGACATAGTAAAAGCAATCTTGAGAGGGAAGTTCATAGCTCTACAGGCCTATTTCACAAAACAAGAAAAAAATGGTAATAAATTATCTAACCCTACAACTCAAAGCGCTAGAAAGAGAGCAACAAGAAAACCCCAGCATAAGCAGAAAGAAGGAAATATTAAAGATCAGAGTGGAGATAAGTGACACAGAGACAGAAAAAAACCAAACAACAAACACACACACACAACAACAACAACAACAACAACACAAAAAACTCAATAAAACCAAGAGCTGGTTCTTTGAAAGAACAAGCAAGATTGATGAACCTCTAGCCAGGCTCATCAAGAAGCAAAGAGAGAGGACACAAATAAAATCAGAAATGAAAGAGGTGAAGTAACAACTGATCCCACAGAAATATAAACAATTATGAAAAAATAATATGAACAACTATTCCAACAAAATGGACAACCATGTTGAAATGGTCATATTCTTATAAAAATACAACCTCCCAAAACTCAATCGAGAAGAATCAGAAAGCCTGAATAGGTCAATAACTACTGAAGAAACTGAAGCAGTGATCAAAAATCTTCCAGCAAACAAAAGCCCTGTTCCAGATACCTTTACAGGGAAGCTCTACCAAGCATCCAAAGAAGAACTAAAACTTATCCTCTTTAGACTATTCAAAAAAAAATTCAAGAGGAAAACATACTTCTAAGCTCTTTCTATGAAGCCAGAATTACCCTAGTCCCAAATCAAGATAAAGTTACCACAATAAAAGGAAACTACAGGCCACTACCCTTGATAAACATAGATGCTAAAATCCTCAACAAAATTCTAGCAAATCTGACTCAGCATGACATTAGAAAGATCATACACCATGACCAAATGGGATTTATTCTGGGAATGCAAGGATGGTACATCCATAGATCAAAAGCTATGATACATCACATAAACAAACTGAGGGACAAAAATCACATAATCATATCAATTGATGCAGAAAAAGCATTTGACAAAATCCCACACCCTTTCTTGATAAAAACTCTCAGCAAAGTGGGAATAGAGAGATCATACATCAACAAAATAAACACCTTATATGACAAACCTATAGCCAATATCATACTCAACGGGCAAAAAATAAACTCATTTCCCCTTAGAACAGGAACAAGACAGGGATGCCCACTTTCACCACTCCTGTTTGATATAGTACTGGTAGTGCTAGCCATAGTGATCAGACAAGAAGAAGAAATAAAAGACCCCCAAATTGGGAAAGAAGAAATAAAACGGTCCTTGTTCACAGATGATATTATACTACACATGAGAAAACCTCAAAGATTTCATAAAAAAACTACCAGACCTAATAAATAAATTTGGCAATGTGGCAGGATACAAAATTAACATCCAGAAATCTATGGCCTTCTTATATACCAATAATAAACTCACAGAAAAAGAAACAAACAAACAAAAACAATCCCATTTACCACTGCACCAAAAAAAATTAAGATACCTAGGAATAAATTTAACTAAGGATATAAAAGATCTGTACTTGGAAAATTACAGGACATTGAAAAAAGAGATAGAGAAAGACATAAACAAATGGAAGAACATACCATGTTCATGGATTTGTAAAATCAACATCATTAAAATGTCCATACTTCCCAAATTAATCTACAGATTCAATGCAATCCCCATTAAAACACCAACAGCATATTTTAAAGATCTAGAATAAACTCCAAAAATTCATCTGAAATAAAACAAGACCGGAATAGCCACAACAATCCTGAGAAAGGATAACAAATTTCGAGGGATCACATTACCAGATATCAAGCTATATTACCAAGCCATGGTTCTCAAAACTGTCTGGTATTAGAATAAGAACAGACATATAGAGCAATGGAACAGAACAGAGAACCCAGAAATCGACTCAAGCCATATGCTCAATTAATATTTGACAAAGGAGGCAAGAGCAAACAATGAAGTCAAAACAGTCTCTTTAATAAAAGATGTTGGGAAATTTGGACAGATACATGCAAAATAATGAAACTAGACCACCAACTTACACCATACACAAAAAGGAACTAAAAATGGCTAAAGGACTTGAATGTAAGATGAGAAACCATAATAATCCTACAAGACTCCATTGGCAACTAAATAGCAGACATATGTCGCAGCAATATCTTGACAGACATAGCTCCTAGGACAATGGAAACTAAGGAAAAAATAAACAAATGGGAATATATCAACATAAAAAGCTTTTGCACAGCAAAAGAAACCATCAACAAAACAACAAGAAAGCCCACTGCACGGGAGAACAAATTTGCCAATGATATTTCCGATAATGGTTTAATCTTCAAAATTTATAGGGAACTCATACAACTTAACAAAAGGAAGATAAACAATCCAATCAAAAAATGGGCAAAGGATCTATATGGACACTTTTTGAAAGAGGACATATAGAAGCCCAGAGACATATGAAAACCTGTTCAAGGTCACTAATCATACAAGAGATGAAAATCAAAACAACAATGAGGTACCATGTCACACTTGTCAGAATGGCTATCATCAACAAATCAACAAATGACAAGTGCTGGAGAGGATGTGAAGAAAAAGGAATGCAATTCCCATTAAAATACCAATGGCATACTTCAAAGATCAAGAACAAACCCTCCAAAAATTCATCTGTAATTTAAAAAGATCCAAATAGCCACAGCAATCCTGAGAAAGAATAATAAAGTTGGGGGGATCACATTACCAGATATCAAGCTATATTACCAAGTCACGGTTTTCAAAACTCCTGCACTACTAGTGAGAATGCAGACTGGTGCATCCACTGTGGAAGACAGTATAGAGTTTCCTCAAAAAGTTGAAGATGGAACTCCCATTTGACCTAGTAATACCACTTCTAGGAATATATCTCAAGAAAACAGAAACATCAATTAGAAAGTATATATGCACCCCTATGTTCATAACAGCACAACTTACAACAGCATAGATGAAACTAGAAAACATTATGCTAGCGAAATAAGACAGTCGACGAAAGATAAATATCACCCATATCCTATCTAATAAAAGAGTAATATGCAAATTGACCATCACTCCAACACACAAGATGGCTGCCACCATGTGGACACAAGATGGCTGCCACAAGATGGCCAGCAGGAGAGGGAAGTTGGGAGGGACCAGGTCTGCAAGGGAGGGCAGTTGGGGGTGATCAAGCCTGCAGGGGAGGACAGTTAGGGGTGACAGGACTGCAGGGGAGGGCAGTTAGAGGCAATCAGGCTGGCAGGGGAGCAGTTAGGCATCAATCAGGCTAGCAAAGGAGTGGTTAGGGGGTGATTAGCTGGAAGGAGAAGTGATTAGGGGCAATCAGGAAGGCAGGCAGGAGAGTATTTTGGAGCCAGCAGTCCTAGATTGTGAAAGGGATGTCTGACTGCCTGTTTAGGCCCGATCCCAGTAGGACATCCCTAAATGGGCAGTTGGACATCCCTCAAGTGGTCCCAGATTGGAGAGGGTGAAGGCTGGCTGAAGGACCCCCACTCCTCCTGAGCATGAATCTTGTGCATCAGGGTTCTAGTGTAGGATATAATGATCAAAATAATTTGATGAACACGAGTAGATCCAGAGACAAATAGTAGGGGAGAAAGGGGTTAGAAAGCAACCAAAGGACTTGTATGCAGGCTTATTGGCATAACCCATGAATACAGACACTGGGATGGTGGGGGCTTGCCTGGGGTGAGAATGGCTGGGGGCAGGGTTAATTGAGGAAAAAGGAGACATATGTAAAACTTTAGAAAAATAAATAAATAAATATATTTTAAAAAGAATATAACAATCAGCTCATGGACTGTAAAAAAACAAACAAACCAGGCCACTGACTTGATTTGGCCCATGGGTCATTGTTTGTTGATCCTCTATTCTAGAAAAAGGTAGAAACTAAAGACAAATTACACTAAATCCTCCCTTTTACAGAATAGGTGTGTTTTTCTCATTCTCTTAAAATGTAGAACAGAGCCAAGAAGTCCCCCTAACAGATTTCCTGAAAAAGCATTTAATATTTGGCTTGACCCCACACTCCCTGATCCAGCAGAAAAGGAGTTGGGAGAATAACATCAACTGAATAAAATTCTCCCCATTTATTTTATGTACCAAAATACACATCATTGCCCATTGGATGCCGTGATAACCTCACCAAGTCAGGGAGGAGAATAGAAATCAGAAATGATTTCGGTGGTACATGGATATACTCAAACCATCACCTTTACATAAAGCTTACATGGGAAAAATCAGATTCTCTAATATGACTCCTTTTCCTTGAAAACAGTCAAGTGCTTGGTACAATGTTAGAGCAAAGACATCCATGGACAGAATGTCGGAAGATACTCTTTTCATGGTTTTAGCATTTTAAAAAGGTATAAAAGCCTTTGGGGGATACATTCTCAAAGGACCTGACAGTCCCTCCCTGTAAGTAAAGAGGGTCATGTTGTTCCAGAAAGTAAGGAAGTACTCAGAACTGGATGGTCACCTATCAAAAAGGCATAGGAGCTAAGATGAAAAAATTCCCAATGGTCAACAATGGAAAAAATCTGAGTAAAAAAATAAAATGAATAAAATATTATTAGATGGTAACCACAGCATAATATAAAAATCCACAAGTTCATAAAAGTTGAATAAACAAATGAAAATATAGCTCTTCCTTACTGAAATAAATAAGAATTATAAACATAGAAGGAATGAAGCAAATAGAAACTCACTTTTAGACTACAGCAATAATTACTGCAAGCAAAATCTACCAATGGATGCTAAAAGTGGTAGGTCAAAGCTTGGAAAGAATTACGGTATTTGCATAATCTCAAAATATCTCTCCCAAGAGATATTTCTTAATTACAAAGACAAAATCTAGTGGAAACCACTTTAACCAAGTGATCAAGGCCAACATCACCAGTTTTATGAAAAGCCAACATTATGTACACTTTCAGTTGGTACAGTCAGATTACATTAATTTTGTGCCATTCTCGTCAAAATATACACTCTCAATCACATCATGAGAAAAAACAACAAGTAAAACAAATGGAAGAACATTCTATCTGACCAGTATTCTTCAAATATGACAAGATCATAAGAGACAAGAAAATGCTGACAAACTAATAAACTAACAGCTAGGAAACATGATTAAATGCAATGTGGCCCTAGCCAGTTTGGCTCAGTGAATAGAGCATCGGCCTGAGGACTGAAGGGTCCCAAGTTCAATTCCAGTCAAGGGCAAGTACCTAGGTTGCAGGCTCTAGACCTGGCCCTGGCTGGGGCTTGTGTAGGATGCAACCAATTGATGTGTCTCCTTCACATTAATGTTTCTTTTTATGTGTCTTTCCCCCTCCCTTCCACGCTCTCTAAAAATTAATGAAACAAAAAAATATTAAATGCAATGTAGTACCTTCCTGGATTGGACCCTGGAGCAAAAGAAGGACATTAGTAAAAAACATACAAAAAACAAAAACAAAACTGGTCTAGACAATAAAGTCTAGTTTATTTAATGTATTTTGAAGCTATTAACTTTAGGAGAATAAAGAGTGATGCTGAATTAACATTTTTATTTACAATATATTTCCCTTTGCTGAGTCTTATTTATTTTGCTCTCATTTATTTTCATTCCCATAAGGATCATAGCTTTAATCACAAAGGAGGGTATATTAGGATTAAAATTGTTACTCACTAAGTCCATCTCCAACCTGTTTAAGGCAGGTATTTGAGTACCTACTGTACACAAGGGCTAATTTTAAACATATATGTTTTTATTGATTTTAGAGAGGAAAGGATAATGAGAAATAGATATAACTATTAATAATGACAGAGAACCATTGACCAGCTGCTTCCTGCATGTCCTCCACTGGGGATCGACTCAAAATCTTAGGCACTAATGCCCCGAGCTGGAATCGAACCATGACCTTCTCATTCATAAGTCAATGCTCAACCACCAAGCCATACTAGCCTAGCACAAGGGCTAATTTATAAGATCCCAAGAATTATCCAATGGAGTACATATAATTATCCCCATTTTACATTCACTAAAATAGAAGGCTTGTGAGAATAGGAATTTTTCTCTTTGTTCACTGCTATATCTTTAGCCTCTAACATATTTCATGTCATACCTTATGGAGTCAATAAATATCCTATCTAATAAAAGAGTAATATGCAAATTTGACTGTACCTTCGCTGTGCTACCAGCCAATCAGGAGTGAGGGGTAGGACTGAGAAGCACGAGGGGTAGAGGTGGGGCCAAGGCACACACTAGGGTTGGGGCGGGAGCGGGGCCAAGGCGCACCTCAGGCGGGGAGAGGGGGGTGAGTGTGGTGGATGAGTATGCCGAATGTTTTAGAAATGTAGGTAGGTGTGAGGCGCACGGAGAGAATGGGACACCCTGAGCACCAGAACAACTTCTGCATGCAGATCTGATGGGCACACTGGGCAGGCAAAAGCAGAGAGGGAAACCGACTACTGTATGTTCACAGTGTGTCCAAGCCCCAATTGCTGTGGCTCCGCGAGGGTGGCTTTCAGCACCACAAGCAAGGCAGCAGCAGCCGCGAGCGGGGCCCGAGCAGGCAACGGTGGTGGTGGCCCTGGGGACTCAGAGGCTGCAGAGGTGGAGGCGGAGGCCTCGGGAGCATCAGGGAGTGAGTACCATTGGCAGTGCAGCCATGGCCAAGGGCGCTGGAGAGACCTCGAGCTGCCTCTGCCTTACACGAGCAGGAGCCGCTCTAGTGTGGCTGGGCTGCTAGGAGAACCCCAGAGGGGATGATGGAAAGATGGGGCAAGGGAGGGGAGGGGCATGGCTGTGGAGGGCGGGGAGAGTTTAGGAGTGGGGAAGAAAACTGCTGGAGCAACAACCCTGAGCGACCTCAATAACTTTCAATTTCAAGAGGGAAAAAGGGAGCTGGAAAAGCACAGGCGTTGTGCTTTGGCAGAGGCACGGGAAGAGGTGCCTAAGGGGTCCCGGGTCTGTGGTGAAGCATGGCAGGGAAGGCGGGAGAATGGGAGCTGGGGAGCTGGGGAGGTGCTGCGTGCTTAGCAGGGCCCTCCAAAGGGCAGCCTTCATGCGGAGAGGCGGACATGTGGCCTGAAAGTCCAGAAGACAAGAGACCCCTGCACCTTCCTCCAGAGTCCCACCGATCTCTGTGGTCAAGGTTGGGCACACCCCCAGTGCTGAGCAGTGGCCTGGCTCTGGGCAGCTTGCCCCTTGGCCTCTGTGAGTGCAGGGTGCCCCTGGGGCTGGGTGGTCGCTGCTGGGGCTAAGGCCTGAGCTGGGGAAGCAGGGCAAAGGCATCCGGGGCAGAGGCAGCCATCGACCCTATTGAAGGTGAAGGCTGGGCTGAGGGACATCCCCTGCCCCCCTGACCCTGTGCATGAATTTCACGACCGGGCCCCTAGTCCATAATAATAAAAGCAAAATGTGCTAATTAGACCAGACAGCCAAACAACCTTCTGGTGTCCTTCTGGAGGACCTTCCAGAGGAAGCTGGGGCTGCAAGGGCCAAGCCCCTTGCACAAATTTCGTGCATTGGGCCTCTATTTATGGAATAAATAAATGAATGCATGAGGCTTAAAGAGATTAAGGATCTTATCCACAGAGCTGGAAAATAGAAAACCACGTTTTTATCCTAGGAATATCTGATTTTGAAGACAAACTTTGACCCACTGTACTAGACAACCTGGCTCTTAAGCTCTTTTTTAATGTATATTTTTATTGACTTCAGAGAGGAAGGGAGAAAGAAAGAGAGGAACATCACTGATGAGAGAAACTAATTGACTGGCTGTCTCCTGCACGCCCCACATTGGGAATCAAACCTGCAGCCTGGGCGTGCGCGCTGACTGGGATTGAACTGCGACCTCCTGGTTCCTAGGCTGCCCTCCCCTCCACTCTCTGAGAGCCATGCCGGCTGCGGGGTAGGTCTTAAGAACTTAAGAGACAGAATAGTTGCAACACATTTTTGTGGTCACTTATACTAGTCAATCCATAAAGACAGGAGAACCAGGAAATGCAAGAAGTCTGTTAGTCTGCAAAGCTTGTTTTTTACCCATTTGCTCAAGCAGTTAAAAAGTGGAAATGTCTAGAAAGCACGTAGCAATTCCTCAGCAAACCGGGGCTACACATCGGGATGACACAGAAATATATCTTCAGAAATGGCACACAGAGCGGTACCACAAGGGTATGGCTTCCACTTTAAACAGTAGCAGGACATTGCTGATGGTTTGGGTGAAATTTTATTCTATACAGTAGTTTCATGGAATTTTCTCCAAGCATTTGGCTGAGTTTATTTGAGTTTGTCTGAAAGGTGACACTGGAATAATATTTTCATTTCCTTCCCACAGAATGTGACAATTAATTTAAATCACATCTCATATTTTAGCATTGTAGCACATTTGGGACTAGATATTTTATTTCTGTGTTCCGTTGGAAAAGATTCTACTGCAAGTGTAGGGCGTGGGTTATGCAGTGGAAAGAGCTCTGTTCTGCAAATCAGAATGGAAAGCTCTGGGGCTGCCTCCATTCCTCACTGGTTGTGTGACCTCCAGCAAGTGTTTCAAAACGTATTGGAGACTGAGTTTCTGCGCTTCCAAAATGGAGCCAACTTCTTGGCCTTTTCACAAAAAGCCGTTCAAAAGGTAAACTGATAAAATGTATGTAGAGATGTCTTATAAATTCTAAAACACTATATTCAAGGGTAAAAATAAGTGAGAACTCAGAAAATAGCATATCTATATAAGGACATAATTGCAAATCCTTTACTAATGTATCTTTTATATGTTTAACTTGTAAATATTTTGCTTGTTATAGGTTTTCTATATTTTTTCCATTAAACAATTCACTTTTATTCTTTTGCAGTAACTTTTTATCGTTGTTAGCACCTATATAAGTTTTCCAAATTTTTATATAATTCTATAGCCTAGAAACTGTTCCTGAATATTAATTAGAATAGGACAATTTCTTTACTTACAAACTTTCCCCCTTTTTGTTTTGTTTTGTTTGTTTTAAGAACATAACCATTTAAGATTATATTATGAAAGGATATACCATTAAAAAATAAAATCCATCTAATTAAAGATTAATTTCCTGGTAATCATTAGGCTACTTTCATGATCACTCAGTCATTGAAGAGTAAGGATGTAAGTTGATTACTAATATCCACTGACTGCCACTAAATTCATCTAAATTAATTAATTAATTCAAACTTTTAGAAAAGATTCTTGCCTTGGTTTGGCTCAGCGGATAGAATGTTGACTTGCAGACTGAAGGGTCCTGGGTTTGATTGCTGGTCAGGGCACATGTCCAGGTTGCAAGCTCAATCCCCAGCAGAGGGCTTGCAGGAGGCAGCTAATCAATCATTCTCTCTCATCATTGATGCTTCTATTTCTCTCTCCCTCTCCCTTCCTCTCTGAAAGTAATAAACATATATTTTAAAAAATATTCTGCTAGTAAACATCAAGGAAATAAGTCTAAGTCAGATGTCTTGGATTCAAATGCCATCAGGGTCTGGCAATATGAATGAGTAAAGCAGGGGGTCAGGGAGACCACAGTGAAAGCTGGGGATTTCTCAATGCCACTGAAGAGATTGAGAATGAGATTTGCAGTGAAATCTTAAATCTTACGAAGTTTTAACTGAATTAAATTTTTATAAAGCTGCCTGGGCCAAAAAAGTAGTCCACAGTGTCACCAATTTGGGACCTCTGTTTTTCCCCCCTCATTGCTAGTGGTCCATTAACCTTGGTTATGGAGAGGTTATTGAGAGAGTCATTTTAGATTGTAGAGTCACTTAGCATCATTAAATTAGAGAGTCATTTTAAGAGCCTCTGTTATTAAAAAAAAAAGTAATATTGCAATCCAGCTTCACTGGCATTAAAAAAGAGGTCTTTGCTTTACAGAAAGAGAAACCTTAGGAAAATAAATAAGTACTAAACTATGCTGCCACATTGAAAGTAAAACTAAATCTACAGATATGCAGCAATAATACATCATTCTCTCACAGGCCTTGCATTTGTCTATACTTAAAGCCTCTCAGAATTTAATTATATAACACTGAACAATAAATTAAAGGTAAGTGAATAAACCCATGTGACATTTATCAACTCACTACCAAAGTCCCTCAATTTCTATTTACTCAAATAATTAATTTTGATGAAAAGAAAAAAATTAACTGCTGTGTTTGGGCTTAGTGACACACCTTTGAAAAATTGTCTGTCCATCCAATAGATAGAAATTAAAAGGCAATTTCCCAAGCCTAGCGGCACTGCCACTTCCCACTCTTCATTTCCACCACAATTCCTAAAAACCTACTAAAATTTCCAGGGTTGAAAGTATGAAACTTCATTCAAACCTCTCCTTGTAAATCCCCTCCCACCTTCCTACCATCTCAGGGATTTCACTGTTATAATTTTCCCTCACCAGCTCCTCTCCCACTGACCCCGTTCAAAAAAAAAGGCGGGGGGGGGGGCATTACCTGAGCCCTCTGGGAAATAAAAAGTGAAAAGTAGTTCCTTCTTTCAAGCCCAGTTAGCAACTCCTGTCTTAATATTTGTCTGGAGCTTTGGTTTGATTTGCCAATGATCTGGGTTTGGCAAAACTCCGTGGGTTAAGTAATAAACAACAGTATGGTATTCCAAAAGGGAGATAGAAAACCCAGATGATTTGGGATTCCATGAAGCCTCTCCACTGGACCCACACTGTCCAGACCAAATAACCCCAGAATGATACAAAAGGATTCACATGGCGGTCACTTGAGTTGGTATTCTTTTGTTGTTATTCCCTTTCCTTTTACATGGCATTGTAGATGACAAGGGGAGTCTATGGTCACACCTAGAGCCTATAAGGTTCTTAGAAAAAGCCTTGAACTTAGTGAAAAAGACACATAATTTTTTAATCTTTTGGGTAGATGTCCTTGTTATCTTCATATGAAAGAGAAGGCAACAGAGGCACAGTATGGCTGAGTAACTTCATAAAGATCCCACAAATTTAAGTGTTGGATCTGGGACTAAAGTCCTGGGACTCAATTGCCCTTTGCCTCTGGGATATGCGGCCTCTCTTCTGCTCAATTTTTTATTTCTTTCAAAATTCCTGATTCTGGGAATGCATTTCTGCTTTGATTTTCAAACAAGCCATGAGTATTGGTCTGTGACTATGCTCCTTAATTATTTATATGCATGTATGTTTCTCCCATTCTGTTTTTCTTATTGAGAATCTTAGATTTTGATTTTCAATACAGTAATGAGCTAAATGGTTAATCCTTTCATAGGGGAGCGTTTGAGAGATAAGCTTCTATTAAAAGATCCCTTGCTTTTTAAATAATATCAAAGGTGAGAATTCAGACTCAAATTACTAGAACTCTTTCTTCAAAATGTGAAAGAAAAAAGACACTAAGGGAAAAGAGGTCCCCAGTGAACAACACCTCTGAGGCATTTTACTGAGTTCTCTAAGTCTACCATTCAACCCCTGGCTCATTATTCTTGGGAGCTCTCTAACCCTGCTAAGATGGCCCTGGTGACCTCATACAGACCAAGGACCTTCACTGAGGGTGGATTTCCTGTCCCTGGTCATCATAGCAAGTCTTCCAGTCTACCACCTACACCATTAAAACCTGTTTTCCTGCTCTGTTCTCAGTAACATACAACATATGAAACCTGAAAAACATGTGAGCCTTTTGGGGCTTCCTGATCTGTCACCGAGATGAAGGACAACATCTCAGGAGAAGGCTGACTTTCTGCTCTTCCAAGGTCAGATTTCATCACCTCACAGCCTTGTCAGATTGCCCGGCCTCGGCCCAGTCGATGGAAATCTGGTCCCTGAGAAACATTCAAGGATGTTGCTTGAAACCTGTCAAGGTGCCTTCACCTTTCCCTGTCCCTTGCAGGCCTTTAGCCATCCTTAGAGTGAGCTGGAGATAAGTACATACACTCCTTGGATGTGAGGTCCATCTTGAGGAGAAGGAGATATGTTCTGTCAAAAGCTTGAATCAAGGGTTTCATGTACAGCGGCATAAAGAAGAGCAGATGCCATGATCTACAGATGCTGATGAGGTAACATCATTGACAGCAGATGGTTCATGAGGACAACTAGAGCCCAAACAGCAAAACCTTGCCTGATCTCATCAAGCAGCCCTTCATTAGGTCCTCAGCCTTAAACAAGAGCACCGTATCTCCTCAGCTTCATATCTTGTATGTTCCACTACACGATGTTGAGGTGAGCAGCTTCTGTGCCCTGAGTAGGATAGAGAATTCTGGGCCTGCCTCTGCCCACAGGGTCCCTTCTGTTCATCAGCAGGAAAAAAAATATTGCTTTATGCTGCTCTGTTCTAGTGGAGGGTGTGGCTTCCCCTTATTTGTGCCCAAATATGCTCAGCCAATGGCCCTGCAGGAATTTGCTCCTGGCCTGGTTCAGAACGAATGGCTCCTGAGCCAAGATGAGATCTAAGGTGCAGGATCAGGCTTCTCCCAACTCAAATGTGTCTTGCTGTCTTTGTTCTTCCTTTGCCAAGACTGTGAACTTCCCTGTTTCCAAGCACTAGTTCCCGACTCATTCTTATCCCCCCTCAGGGGCTGCTATGCCTACCCTAACTCTCCTGTCCACAACAGTGGTAGATTTCAAGGCAATCCATTTACCTGGATGGGTCCCCTGGACCTTGAGCCCTCCAAATACATCTCCATAGCTGTGTCCTGTGTGTTTCTCTCTCCTACCATGTCTCTTACCTCCAGCAGCTGCGGCCAACCTCCCAGAACTCCTTCCCAGAGGTAGATTGCCCATAAAGTTGGTCCTAAATCCATATGAGAGACAACAGCATGGCGCCGCAGCTTCATATATTCATGATTCCTTCTCACCTTTGCTTTCCGCAGTGGCATACCATAATATGGGCTCTTGGTAATGAAAAATAAAGTGACTAACCCAGGTAGCTGGCCCTCATCTTTTCCTTCTTTGTGCCTGCGATTTGGGACCTATAAATGGACAAGGGAAGGGAGGGTATGGTAGACATACAATGCAAACTTCTGGTGCAAATAATTAGTTGTACAATAATTCGAGGAAAAGCAATGGTTTCTGTTACTTCTGTTTAGTTGCAATTTCTAATTATACAATAAAACCTTGTCTAATAAAATCCCTTCAGAAAGTTTGGCTTTTACATATTAATTGCTGTTATGACAATGGTACTTGTAACTCTTTTAAGAGATGTAAGAGCCAATTCTTCCTCTTAAGTGACATACTCTTGTAAATGCCTTTACCCCATGAGTTGATTTACAAACTCTCTTTATAAATCACTCCATGCTTTAAAGTTATTTAAAGCAAACCCTTGCTGAAAGTCTCACAAACTCACAGGCTATAAGATTTAACTCTATTCCTAAATCCTATTTCCCATCTCTAAATACTGTCCCCTATGCAACTGAACAGTTTGATGGTCTCTTTGACATTTTCCGGGGGAAACAATCCTTATTTCATTTTTACTGCTTTAGGAGGTACAACCCAATTTCACTCTGTGCCTTCCTTACAATGCACAGAGAAACCTTAAAAGTTCTATCAAGAAAACGTTTACTGCCTAGTTCCAATTCAAATGGAAACAGCTTTCACTTTTGATCTTGTAGAGAAACCTCGGCAAGTGGTGAAGCACAATGCTTTCTTTGTGCTGGCCTGCGCTGCATGACGGTTACAGAATATGTTGGAGCATTTGAGCTAAGAGACCAGAAGAGGCTTTCCAGCCACATGTTTAAAAGAACAGGCAGTAAGAAATTGCTTAAGTCAATTATAGCCCTCCTTTCAGAACCATCTTGTGGGACGAATACTACTATTATCCAGATACTTCTATCTAACAGTCAGCCAACTCTCCTCTTAGCTGGCTGTGTTTTTGAAATCTACTTACTCTTGAGACGGACCATAAAATCAACACACTGACAAAGCAACAGTTTTAAATTCCAAACATGCACAAAACCCAGAACCGTAATTACCTCAACTCTAAGCCCAGTGGAAAAGGGAAGCATGTCGCCTCCCCTGGTTTATTCTGTGCAGGAGACCCTGTCAGTACTTCACAGATGCCAAATAAATCCTCAGAATAACAGTCCTTGGATCTGAGGGCCCGTGTCCACCTCGGCAGAAATCAAGACAGGGCGAAACAGATACACTCCACACAGTGTTCACTTTACGATGGGTTTCCCCATGGAAGCCAGGGTCCACCGGGAGAGGAAAATCAGAGCCTCTACTCTATGGAAAAAGGTGCGTGCTTCAACGAGTTGCTGGTTCACGCAAGCTGCAGGCAAGGGCTGTGATTGTCACTGGGACCCATAAATAGACCATGGAAGGAAGTGTGTGGTAGATACACGATGCAAACTTCTGGTGCAAAGAATTAGTTATACAATAATTCGAGGAAAAGCAATGCTTTTCTGTTACTTTTGTTGAGTTGCAAATTGTAATTATACAATAAAAACTTGTCTAATAAAATCCCTTTAGAAAGTTTGCAGATAGAGCTGGCTCAAGCCTCAGCTGCTTCGGTCCTTGAGAGCCCAGGACCCAGGGGCTTAGCTGCCCTCGCTGATCTCAGGAAGAAGAAATGCTCCCACACTGAGTCAGAGAGATAGACTGATTTTTGAACTGGGTCTTCACACGAGGTCATTCCTTGGAAGTTCCAGAAACAAGGTGGGAGTTGTTGAGAGTGAAAACACCCTCAAGTCCAGGCATCCGTAATCAGGTTCTTTGTACATGGGTGGTCTTCAAGAATCATAATAAGCCATGGGTTTGGAACTGAGTAATGTCAGTTAAGTGCCTAGTCACACAAATATGTTTTATGACTTTTAAAAAATTTCAACAAATATCAGTTTCCTACCAGGCACCAAGCCTTAGGCTAAAGGCGCTGTGCATGGTGTAGCAAATCCAAAGAAGAAGAAAAATCCTGGCCCTTATCCTCATGGAGGTTCCGGTATGGCAGGAAAGACAGGCATTATTAAACTCAATGTTGGGGAATTAGTGCACTCCTTCAATGGATGGTTGATGGAGGTTCTACAAAGACAATGTGTTGAACAGTTAGCTGCTGGGCCCCATGTGCTTGTGTAGGTGTACATGGGTCCATCCATCAGAACCAAGAGGAGGAGCACCTGTCCATAGTGCTGGGTTACCTCTACCACAGGAACCTCCGTTAGGCACATTGTGATTTGGTCATGCATGTAGTGGCACTCTCTCCATATCACCCACCTTTCAAAATGAAAACCCCAGTGGAAGCTGGGAGAAAACCCCAGGGCAAGTCTTCTGTGGTTCTGGCGGAGGAACTGCGTTCATTTGGCCTCCAGGGCAGGCTTTGATTTTGATTGGGAATGAGTGTTGATCTCGGTTTGAAGAACTCTTTCCCTCTGCCACAGGATCTTAGGTACAGCTTCCACCCTTTGTTTCCTTGCAGCCTGCCCAGGCAATATGCTAATGAGCTGAGTATTGAGCTATCCATTAGGAACCTACTTGCAGAAATAAATTTTCCAGAGGATTCACTGTGAATGGCGCAGCGATTAGTGATCTCATTTGAGAGTCAGGTATAAGTTTGGGTACCTCTGAGAGGGAGATTGCTAATTTTGATGATACCTAATTTTCTCTAGGGTATGCACATAAAATAAAAAGATGCATTCTTATCCTAGCCAGTTTGGCTCAGTGGATAGAGCATCGGCCTGAAGACTGACGGTCCGAGGTCTGATTCCGGTGAAGGGCATATGCCCGGGTTGCTTGCTCGATCCCCAGCAGGGGGCATGTAGGAGGCAGCTGATCAATGATTCTCTCTCTCTCTCTCTTCCTCTATGAAATCAATAAAAATATATTACAAAAAGATGCATTCTTTCCTAGTACAAGTCTATGGCTATGCATGAATCTGAATCATCATTTTCTCCCAAGACATCTATTTTTAAAGGATGGAACGATGAAAAACAATTCTGCATTCAAAGGTAGCAGCTGTTACTCCAACCATAATACTGGAACTTTAATCAGTTATATTTATAATCACAATTGCTGTAAATAATATGCATCTTTTTCGGTGTGTCGATAAATATGCATGTTTGTATGTCGGTGCAC
Organism: Antrozous pallidus; assembly: GCA_027563665.1. NCBI lineage: Eukaryota > Metazoa > Chordata > Mammalia > Chiroptera > Vespertilionidae > Antrozous > Antrozous pallidus. Next base: position 71,178,598 of record CM050521.1, on the reverse strand, counting down.
AGATGTATGTATGTGTGTGTGCATCAATGGATTTAAGTTGGCAGATAGTGAGAAAAATCAATTGTCTAGTAGCTATACATAATAAATTGTAGGGTAACTGCTCCTAATTTTAAACAACTGGAATAAGAATGTGCTACATAATAAACTAAGTGTTGCCTTTACTACAAATCACTTGCACAGAGGTTTTTGATTCATTGCAGTTTTTGAATTTCTGAGAAAAATGGCAGTTAATTACCTCCAACACCTATGCAGGAACAGCTGGGGGAAAGAAAGGGACTATGAAATTAGCACGTTGAGACTGCGTTAAATATATCATTTTAGTTCAATAGAATTGACTATCATAAGTCAAACTCTGATTATAAAAATTAATTTCTTTTTGTATGCCAACATGTTTTTGTTTGATCCCTAAATTCCTTTATGCACCCTGACTTTTATTGATTTTGTTCCTGAAGAAATCCACTGCCAAAAGCTGAATTGCAAGTAGGTCTTTCCAACATAGTTTTATGAATAAACCAGAACATGCCATAATCCCTTATTTCCATGATTTTCTAAAATGGTGTTTTTTCTTTGTATTCTACAAAGTTGATGGAATATTGTACTTATATTTAACCCCCTGCCATGAGCAATATTCAGGTATTGAAAGGAAAAGAAATATTTCATAATAACAGTATGCAGACAAAACAATGTTTAGCTGAAAACATTTACATTGCATGTTAATCTTAAACAATTTTAAAGTACTAAAACAAATAGTAAGTTATGAATTACTTAATACAGCTTCCTATATTCACAAAAAATTCTCCTGTAGAGTTAACACCTTAATTGTGCAGCTGTATATTCAAATGGTTCTTCATTTATTCATTCAACAATATTTAAGGAGTATAGACCGTGGACAGGACAGCATGATAGGCTTTGGGGATACAGAGCTGATAAGGTAGACACGGTTGATGTGCCTGCATAAATTTTACGTTTCCTTGCAGAAAACATTTGAGTCACTGTAATTTTTAGAATTTTCTAGTCAAGTGGTTAAAATAGGAGAATAAAGCATGCACAGTGGTCCCCAAATGTGCCTAGAGCAACCAAACATCCAGAATTTGTTATGAGTAAAAAAAGAGAACATATTCTATAAGGTAAATGGAGTATATTTTATGAAATGATCACTGAAATAATATAATACTTAAATCAACTGTAATATCTCAATCAAGCCATTCTTGTGTGTGTGTTGTGCGTGCATGAAAAATCTTAGTAAATTTTCCAATTTATGCAACCATCATCACAATTCTGTTTTAGAGCATTTCCATTGCCCCAGTAAGATCTTGTGCCCATTTGCAGTTCATGTCTGTCCCTCCACATGGCTAGCCCCAGGCAACCACAACTCTACTCTCTGTCTCTAACTTTTCTAGACATTTCCTATAAATGCAATAGTACAATATGTGGTCTTTTTGTGTCTGGTCAAGCCATTCTTTTAAAACTTGGCTATTTTAAGTCCTTACTAAATTAGATTATTTAACAATTCACTCATGTACCTTATAACAACTCTAGGAATTCTCATTAGACATAATTGGGAGGCTCAATACTTCAAGTTTCCATATTAAGGAACAAAACAGTCCAGCTGGATCTTTTAATCTTATGTTTGGATGACCAATTCATGGAGACTAGAGATAAATACAGTTGTCACTGTATATATTTGCAAAGTGATTTAGCAAATATATACAGTGACTATACCAATGAATGATATATTTTACAAGCAAATTTATTGTTGACTGCAGCCCTATTAGATCATATATATGTGTATAATTTGAGAAGGAATGTCTGGAAATCTTTTTTCTTTCATGAAATTTAGTACACGGTTTTGTATATTAGTAATATGCTGATAGAGTCATCTCATTTCAATCCAATATAAGTTTATTGAGCATCTATCATGTGTTAAGCACAATATTTTGTGCTAGAGATAAATAAGATGGTCAGAGAAAACAAAATAAAGGTAACTAGGTAAAAAAGCTTAATCACATACAATTTTGTTTAACTAGTTCCTTTATATTTTGCTATTTCTATTAAATTAATCTCTAAACACACTAAAGGAAGCAAAGCTTTTTATTTCTTTATAATTTTTCTTACAAAAAGCAAAGCCCCATATGAGGTTTCCATTGGTAAAATGTTGACATAAAGGATATTTCTAATCCTCCAGACTAAATAGATAAATGCAATCACAATTCCACAGTGAAAAGTGGCCTGATTAATAAAGGCATAAGAGGTTTGAAACAGGTCCAGCAAAGTATACAGAAGCCTGAAGAGTAGCCGGTGTGACTCATGAAAGTAGATGATGATTTTTTTTTTAACCATGTGGAGCCTGGGCAGGGAAACCCAGCATAAATAAGGAATTGAGGGGCATGAAAATAAGAATTCCAAATTCAAGAGACTGTAAAAAACAAACAAACAAACAAACAAACAAAAAAACAAACCTCACACACTTCACACTATAAGAAGAGTAGAGCAAATTTTCTTTCAAGATAATTATTGCCTTTGAAGTAGTTAGGATATCTATAATAATTTATGAGTTGCACAAATTCGTGCTTCTAATACCTGTAGAAATATATATATATGAGAGAAAAAGGGAGTTACAAACATTGTAGTATCACTTGATTATGTCCAAATATCCAGAAAAGTCATTTATGGAAAAACTCTACAGCAGTAATCAACAGAGGTAGCTTTTACAATAGGTCAGACTAAACTCAGTTTTTTTTTCTTTAAAAACTAAAAAAAAGAAAAAGTTTAGGCCTAAGTCAGTTCTTGCGAAATGACTTCTGATTCAGATGCAGATTCACTAGTTGCCTCTGGCCACCTGTAAAGTCAGCCTAAGGTAGGTTGACCAATGTACTTCCCCAGTTCATATGGATCTTGATATCTTGACTCCATGAAAGTAGCCCTCAGACATAAGTAGTATTTATAGAAATTGGGAAAGTAAAGAACTAATTTAGTTTTCTAATTTATGTGTTATTCTGATCTGGAGTCCAGATTCACTCCTTACAAATTTAAATACTTTCATAGAAGCATATGCCTTCCAGTTTGGTAGAGCGGAGCACTCTTTGAATCAGGCCATTTCGACTGATCTCTTATTTGGTAAAGGACCAAGTGTCCACATGGGTCAAATCATCATCTTGCCCTTCAATGTGTGATGAAAAAATGTGCTCTAAGCCTTCCCACTCTCATCTAAAGAAATTATAAGGAAAAATATTAGAAAGCCCATAAGGAGAATACAAATGCAAGTCAATCATGTATTTAATTTGTTCATTTATGTAATCATACATGAATGTGTGCAACAAATGTTCAATCAAATGTTGATTCTGTAAAGAAGTCAAACTTAACCCATTATTCCTCCAATAGTGGCTACATTCTCCACATTGTTTCTCAGAACTAGCTCTATGGTACAGCTGGAGTACAGAGCAAACCCCAGGCTTTCTCCTGAAACTCCGGCATCTGGGAACCTTAAATGTGGAAATAACACTATAGCAAAACGTATCAAGACACAAGAAACTCTTCTGGATATCTGAGAAGGTAAAAGTCCATGCCATCTCTCAAGTCTAACTCTGAGGGATAAGTGTTTTAATTTGGACCGACTGTGACATTACCCTGAAAAACAAAATCCCACCCTAGGTCTTTCTTAGTCTGCCTCTTGGCTGATTTATCATCATTTTAGACTTTCCACAAGCCTCACCCCATATACTATTAAATACTTTATAATAACATATTTTTACAAAATATTTTCTAGCCTCCATTCTGAAGATGTGGAAATTGACAATTGAGTGACTGTGAAATCCCTTGCAATTAGTCACAATTTACTCTCATTCACATTAATACATCATTGGTCTCATTTATCTTTTGTATTTTCTCTCTCCCTCTCACAATGGCTTAGAAATAAATACATACTCATGGAATATTGGGAAGCTGAGAAGAAGCCATTTCCCAAATAGTTATATTCATCGAGGCTTTAATAACCTGCAAATAATGGGTTAAAACAATTACCATGCTTGTTTTAAAAAAAATAAATATTATAAAGTTAATATTACTATAACCATATTATTACAAAGTTTGAAAAGCAGAAAAGAAAAAATATCCATAAAACACTACCCCCAAAAAGGCGCTCTCATTAGTTTGAAATATCCCTGGTTTTTTATATGCATATTTGTAAATATTTGTAATTATAGTGTGAACAAAAATTTTCATCCTGTTTTTTTCTCCCCTAACATTTGTCTATAAGATTTTTCCATGTTATTTATATCTATTTCCATGATATTTATAGCCATCACTTTGTTTTTTATTAAATTTACTGGGATGACATTGGTTAATAAGATTATATAGGTTGCAAGTGTACAACTGTATAACAGCACCTGCATGTTGCCTTATGTGCTCATCACCTAAAGTCAAGTCTTCTTCCCTCATCCTTTACCCTCTTCAATCTCCCTCTACTCTTCTTCCCCTCTGGTAACCATTATACTGCTGTCTATGTCTGTGAGTTTGTTTTGTAGAACCATCACTTTAATTGTTGAGTAATATGCATGTAGTTGCTGTGCCATAATTTAACCATCTGATTATCACCAGGCACTTTCATGTTATCAATTTTTTGCGATTATAAATGCTTTTCTAAATACCTCTGTTATTTCCTTTTGATAGATAACCATATATGGGATTATTAGATGTTAGTATTGTCTGTATTTTGAAATTGTATTCCCCAAAATTATGACCCTTTTAATACTATGAGCAGTTTATGAAAGTACTGTTAATAGCATTGTTTATTATTTGTATATATTTTTGTAATAAACAGATATAAAATGATTGTTCAAGGATATCATCATTCATACTTCCTTAGTGATTGAGATGGGATATATCTTTTGAATTTTTTCTTTATTATTATGTTTCCCTTTTGTGAGTATAATAATAAATTAGGAACCATTTCTTTATTTTATTGACTTTAAAAAATTTTCAACTAGCCTGGCCCTGTGGCTCAACGGTTGAGCACTGACCTTTGAAGCAGGAGGTCATGGTTACATTTTCGGTTAGGGCACTTGCCCAAGTTGTGGGCTCAACCTCCAGTTGGGGGCGTGCAAGAGTCAGCTGATCAATGAATCTCTCTGATCACTGATGTTTTTATCTCTCTTTCCTTCCCCTTTCTCTCTGATATCAATAAAAATATATTAAAATGTTTTTTCAACTAAGTTGCTTGATGATTGAAAGTTGTGTGATGACAGTTAAAAGTCTTAGACATTAAAATAGTCTTTTTTGGTTTTACAAAGGTCAAGATCTATCTTTGAGGGACTCTTTAATTTGAGGTTCATAAGAGACTTAAAAAAGGCATTGGTTAAAATTCCAAGATGATGGTCATGTATATATTTTGGTCTTTGTAGATACAAGTGAAGTGGATTAGGACCAAAAAAACTCATTTGGCTAAGTCCACCACAATACTCATATTTCTGAAAATTAGAATGTTTGACTAAAGTGACTAGATTTACATTCAAATGATTAACCAATATCTGCCTTTCTTTTTGCAGCTCAGGTGTGTGAAAGTTCGATTTGAAATAAAACATTGAGTTATCTTCATAGAGATGATAAGCCATATAGTGATTTTGGAGAAATGCCACTACCACCACAGAATGAACTGAGCTTTCCAACAATATTTCATAGAAAGATTCATGATACAAAAAGGAATTCTAGAATTTCAATAGCACGCCATCATTTCTGATCAACTATTGAAGGGTACTCTTATTCAGGTTTTAATTCATCCATTCTTCTCTTTGAAAAGTGTGCATTTTCTAGAACAAGCTTAAATAACCAGGTTATCCCATTTTGTCCTAAGGAAATGGGGCCCATGAATAATCCTCTGCATTAAGAGAGGCCTCTTTTCTAACGCTAAACATGCCTAAAAAACGTACCCTGTCTAAATGAGCAGTTGGTAAAGCAATCAGCCTTTCACATTGGAACAAGCAACAAACATGTGCGAGGACCCTCACATTTCTCCTTTGATTTATAGTGGTCTTGGAAAGGAACTTAACAAGGTGGCACAGAGCTTCAAGAGCAGTTGCAGTCAATTTATTGTCTGAGTTGTTAAAGATGTTAATTAGATTAGGAATTTGCTGAGGCCCTTTTATTCCTTGCAGAGAGAAGAGTGTTTCTCGTGTTTCTCTTTGAAACTCAGTTTTGTGGCATGAAAACACAGGAAAGGAGAAATCCTACACTCAAGGAAATTGTAGGGTCCCTTTGAATTCCATAAAATTGTAAAAATTCCAATAATAACAGTTACCAAAGAGCCAAGAAAGTACCAGACCTGTTTTTAAAAATAATATACTCCAACGACTTCTGCATTGTTTGATGTATATAAGACAAGAAGTGGGTGGGTAAGGGATGGTGTATCTAGGAGACCTGGCCTGGAGAAATGGAAATCATATCGGCGAGCAGATCCAAGTGTGCACTGAGATGAAACAAAGAGTTTCTGGAAATGCAGCAGCAGGCAAGGCTTTTTACTCCAGAGCAATAAACATCACTCTGTATGTCATTTTAATACCCAGGACAAATGGTTTAATAGTGAGCTATTGCATAGGCAGTAAAGAGGTTACTAGATACTTGGCTTTTGACACAATTGCTTTGGAATAATCCACTTCAGAGATATGTTTTGTCTTAAATTAAATCAAACAAAAGAAAATACAAAATAGTCCAGTAAATTACTTCCTCACCTAAAACAAAACAAAACAAAACAAAACAAAAAAACTGCTATAAATAGAAAATTCTCTCTGAAATGTAACTGGGAAGGTTAGAAAACAAGAGTGCTTTTCAATTAGTGGGGTTTGGGTGACTAGTAAATATTTGGATAATTATTTAGTAAAGATTAAGTTGTAAAAATTGTTGTCAAGATCCATGGTTCACGGAAATTTACCCAAATTTATTTTAGGTAGAGTATAAAACAGAAATATGCATTTACTCACACATGCAGCATAATTATTCATAACAGCACCCAGAAGCAAATACATAAGGCAATAGCAAAGTTAAATGTTTGGAGTATGTAAAATGTAGGTAAGCTCATCCTTAAGAGAGAAAAAAAAGTTGTTATGATTTAAGGAACCTAAATAGATTAGATACTTATTCAGGGAAGAGAGTGCTTTAAACAAAATATTTTTATCCTTATTACAGTGTAACTGATAGTTTGGGATTCAGAATTTACAAACCAGCTTTTTGACCGCCAAGATAATAGTTTTATGTCACTTTAAAGGATGAGAGTGAGCTGCTTATACCGTCCACCGTGTGATCTTGAATTTACCACCTCCCACCTCCACCTGCTGGAAGATCATGGGAAGGGGGTACGGCAAAGCTGGGACTCAAGTAAGTTTCAAAGAGGTCCTGAGAACCAGGAAGAGGCTAACACTGCTTTAAATTGTATTCTTTGTAAATATCTAGAATTTATTTAAATAGCTTCAAAATGGCACCTTTGGAGGGAACTACTTTTAAGTAAAAGTAGTAAATTGGTTTTTTCCAGATGGTGTTATGGGCTGAATGCCTGGGTCCCCCTTAAATGCATATGTTGAAACCCTAACCTTCATAAGGGCTGTTTTAGAAGATGGAGCCTCTAAGTTAGAGATTAGAGTTAAATAAGGTCATAAGGGTGAGGTCCTGATCTAATAGCATTAGTGTCTTATTAGAAGAAATAGCACACTTCTCTCTCTGTGTGTCATCCAACAAACTTCTATTTTATATACAAATATGTGCATTTAGCAATTTTTGGTAAAATATTTGTAATCTTTCTTATTTCAGTATAAATAATATAACCCACAGTAAAATTCCCATGTATAGTTACTATTACTATCTTTGAACATATTCCAGACATAAACTAAAAATCTCAGATTAAATAGTAATCACAGCTTCAAATATATGCGGTGTTATTTGGCAAAACTGCATTTTAGGAAGTTATATTATTTTTATTCATTCAAGCTTTAATTTGAAAATTAGAAGCTAAAGGCAGTTAGGATGCAGGCAAAAATTAATTCAGAGTCTACATTTTAAAAATACATAATAAATTAGGTAAATTTGTACATATTTCTGATCTCAATATGAGTGGTAAGTTTATAAGAAAACTTGTCAGAACATGAATGGGCTAGTCAGGAGAAGTGATTATGATTATTATTCTTTTTAGATTTTTCCCCATTGGATTTCAGAGAGAGAGGAATGATGAAGGAGAGGGAGAGAGAGAAGCAAACATGGATAGTTGCCTCCTGCATGCTCCCTCCTGGGGAGCTAGCCCACAACTCTGGCACGTCACTGAACCAGCAACCGTTTGGTGAATGGAACTATTGCTCAACCAACTGAAGCACACGGGCCAGGGCCTTTTTAGATTTCTTGAAGGAAAAAAAATTTCTCCTTGCATATTTGGGAATGTTTAATTATCATAAAAAGGAAAAAAGTCTGAGTCATAAATGTATCTGTATTCTTATTCACAATTATGTACCATTGTACATTGTTTGGATTGTAATGGTTTGAGTACCCATTTTCCCTAACTGCATTTTATGTTCCCTGACGGCAGAAACCACAAATTTGTAGTTCTCAGTTTTAGCCAAATACTCTATTTGCTTAGCCCTTCTTTTTCTTGTTTTGGTTCCTTTCCTTTCCGTTCTTCTCTAGAATGGTGTCACTACTTCTCTAATCTCAGATCATTCTCCTCTAGAATGGTGTCACTACTTCTCTAATCTCAGATCATTCAAGATTGCCTACCTTGTGTCCTACTTCATATGAAATGTTTGAGATATCAGGCAAGAATTCCCTAAACTTTCTCCTTCCATTTTTCACTATAAGATCTATGAAATGAAAAATATTGTGATCATACAATATTTCAAAGTAAGTGTCAATAATGAAGTCAAATTCTGGAAAGACTATTCAAATGAGAACAAATTACATAAACAAATAGAATGTTTTAGAAGATGAGCTAATAGAAGGCAAATCATAAAAATCCAGGTTCCTAAATATAGATGATTTTGAAGAACAATTCAAATAGGTTGGAAGCAACATTTCACTGTATGAGCAAAGAGAGCTCTCCAAATCATAAAAAGAAGATCTGATTTCAGAGCCCTAGAGAGGAAGAAATTGTTCAAGCAAAACCAAATACTAAGTTCAGTGGCACGCACGCATACACACACACACACACACACACACACACACATCCTATAAAATCATTAATTTTCAAGATTAAAGAATTCTACTAGCATGCAAAAGGAAGAAAAGAGATTACTTTCAAAGAAGCAAAATCAAACTAGTTTCATATTTCTGTTTTGTGAGAATAAAAATCCCATAAGGTAATGAAAAATATCTTTAAAGATTTGATAGTGGAGAGGATTATGACTCAATGATTTTATTGTATTATAAAGACATCCTCAGATTTACAAGGCTGTGGAAAATGCACTATTAAAGTACTTTTATCTTCCAAACTTTTCTGTGCAGATGACTCAATAAAGAGTAGAACCCCCAAATTGAGGATGTGCAATAGAAATGGACTGACAGTGAAGATTAGAACAAGCTAAAGAGCAGGAAAAAAGTGAAAGGGAGAAAATAAACACTCTCTGAACACTAACTGGTGCCAGAAACTCCATTTTTAAAATATGCCACATAGAATGTATCTGGTTGCTCAAGCTCATTTGGTTAATATAAGCTTGAGTAATTAATATAAGTTTAAATGGAAATGAATTTATTTGTGAAAGAGAGTTTGATCTGATATAAAAATAACTGCCTTCATATCATCAAAATAGAATACAAAGAGAAAATAGAAGTATAAGTAGATTATTTATTAAGCATATATATATATATATATATATATATATATATATATATATATATACTAGAGGCCTGGTGCACAAAATTCATGCATGGGGAGCTGGGGGTTGTCCCTCAGTTCAGCCTGCACCCTCTCCAATCTGGGACCTCTCGAAGGATGTCCATCTGCCCATTTTGGCTTGATCCCGAGGCCTAAATGGGCAGTCAGACATTCTTCTCACAATCCAGGACTGCTGGCTCCAAACTGCTCCCCTGCCTGCTCCCCTGATTGCCCCTAACCGCTTCTGCCTGCCAGCCTGATCACCCCTAACCACTACCCTGCCAGCCTAATTGATGTCTAACTGCTCCCCTGCCAGCCTGTTTGCCCCCAACTTTCCTCCTTTGCTGGCCTGGTCACCCCTAACTGCCCTCCCCTGCAGGCTTGATCTCCTCCAAATGCCCTCCCTTGCAGGCCTGGTCCCTCCCAACTGTCCTCCTTTGCTAGCTATCTTGTGGTGGCCATCTTGTGTCCACATGGGGGCAGGATCTTTGGCCACATGGGGGCAGCCCTGTAGTGTGTCAGAGGGATGGTCAATCTGTGTATTACTCTTTTATTAGATAGGATAGAGGCCTGGTGCATGGGTGGGGCCAGCTGGTTTGCCCTGAAGGGTGTCCCAGATTAAGGTGGGGGTTCCCTTGGGGCATGGGGTGGCCTGGGCGAGGGGCCTATGGTGGTTTGCAGGCTGGCCCTGCTACCCCAGTGACCCAGGCAGAGGCCCTGGGATCTGGGATTAATTTTCATTCTATAATTGAAACTTTGTAGCCTGAAGCGATGTCAAGCCTTCTGCAAACTCCATGGCGACAGCCATTTCTGTTTGGGTTTATTTAAATTCTATAATTGAAACTTTGTAGCCTAGAGTGGAGGCTTAGGCGCTAGGGCTGCAGAAATTTGGATTGCCCAGGCAACTGTAGCCACTGCTCTCTTCCACTTCCTGGCTGCTGCTGTTTCTATTGGGATATATCTTTTATAATTGAAACTTTGTAGCATTGAGTAGAAGCCTAGGCCGACAAGGGCAGGCGGAAAGCTTGGCTTCCTCCATTGCTGGGGAAACCCAAGTTTCCCTCCTGCTCTCAGTGCCCACAGCCATCTTGGTTGGGGTTTATTTGCATAATTTGGTCCTAATTGGCTGATGGGCATGGCTGTGGGCGTGACTTGATCAGAGGTATGGTCAATTTGCTTGTTTCTCTTTATATATCTCCCATCTAATAAAAGAGAAACATGCAAATTGACCGTACCTTTGTTATGCTACCAAATAATCAGGAGCGAGGGGTGGGGCCGAGGGGTGGGGCTGCGGCATGGGGGAGGCCGGCATGCCACTCCATGCCAGCCTCCCGTGCACTGCGGGCCCCACCCCTTGTGCTGCTCTGCCCTGTCCCTTGCACCTCCCGATGGTGGGAGGGCTTGGGGAAACACCAGCTGAAATGAAATACATGTCTCTGTATCTTTGCATTTAATTCACTCGAGTGTTGAGGGGGTGGCTGGGGCCAGTGGGGGCAGTGGCTGCCTTTTACCTCCCCTAGGGCAGGATTTTAGGGAAAAGGAAGAGGCATGGCGGTGGGGGTAGGCCCTGCCCATGGTGGTGCCGGATCAGCCCAGGATTGCACCCTGCAGCCTGAGGGCGGCGTTTTCCCCAAGAGCCCAAAGGAGGGAAGAGGCGTTTGGCCAGGCCTCTGGCCTGCAGCTCGCCTCGGCACTCAGTGTCAGAGCGGTACCTGGCAGGTACATGCATCCTCCTCCCAGGTCTGGCCGTCCCAGGAGATCCTGAGCGATTGTATGAGAACAATCCGGCTGGTGAATGGGGGTCACAGGATCCCAGCTCTTCCCGCCGGCCCTTCTCCCCGTTCAACTGCTGCCTTTTGTTGGCGTCACCGGGTGGGGAGGGGGTGGGAGGTGGACAGGACCCTCCCTGCCCCACCGCTGAGAAAACAGTGGGCCCAGTGTGCTCCTCTCCTTGGTGGTACCGAGGGCAGTTCTGACCCTGATTTGAAGGGGCTGGGGCTAAGGCATGGGCTGGGGGGGTGGGGCTGAGGTGTCATGGGGCCCTGGGCTGGGCGCCGCCGGGTGGTTGCCAGCAGCAGGGGCTAAGGCCAGGGCCGGGTGAGCCTGGCGAGGCGGCTGGGGCAGAGCCAACCATCAGCCCCACTGAAGGGTGTTGGCTGGGTGCCCAAGGCCTAAAGCTTCAGCTAGGGCTGAGGGGTCAGTAGGACATACCCTGAGGGCTCCCAGCATGTGTGAGGGGGCAGGTTGGGCTGAGGGGCCACCCCTGTGTACCAATCTTCATGCACCGGGCCCCTAGTGTGTGTGTGTGTGTGTGTGTGTGTGTGTGTATGTGTGTGTGTGTATGATTTACAATTCCAGATTAAATAAATGAAAAACAAGAGGAAGAGAGAAATGTAAACCAAAATTTTATAACGTTTGCCTACAAAATAAGGTTAAAAGTATTACTTCATTTCAATTATATGATTGGGGGTATATGCATTTGCATACAATGCTTGTGTTATCATTAATAGAGTTAAAATACAATATAGTTCTGACAAATCAATGCAAAATATGTACAATAATTAGTCCATATAGCAGCACATATAGCAAAATATAGCAGAAGAAAAGGAAGAAAGAAATAAAACAAATAGCAACCTGAATGACTTGTTTGTAACTACATTCATTGTATACTTGTAATCCTTATTTTATTTGACCTCTATCCTTTTGGTTGATCTTTCTCAGCCTCCTTTGTCAATTTTTTCTTTTTAAACCCAACTAGTAAGTGTTGGAGAAAATCAAGACCTAGTCCAGTGGTCGGCATACTCATTAGTCAACAGAGCCAAATAGCAACAGTACAAAGATTGAAATTTCTTTTGAGAGCCAAAATTTTTAAACTTAAATGATTTTTAACACCAATTCTTCAAAATAGACTCTCCCAGGCCATGGTATTTTGTGGAAGAGCCACACTCAAGGGGCCAAAGAGCCGCATGTGGCTCGCGAGCCACGGTTTGCCGATCACTGACCTAGTCCAATGCCCTCTTATCTCCTTTGCATTCTCTTCTTTTAAAATAAAATTCCTTTCCACTTATTACTTTTGTCAATGACCCCTGCTTTTATATTTCCTGACGTGCTTAATCTGTCTACTGAACATCTTTAGAGGATTAAATGTTTCCCAGGCCTCTCAAACTCAATATGATACAAACTAAACACCTACTACTGCCACATCCCCAAATCAGGATTCTCTTCCAACATTCCTAATCTCAGTAAAAGTCATCATTATAGACAAAGTTCCTTAAATTATAACTTGGAAATAACTTTGGACTTCTATCTCTTCTCCAACCCCCTTCCTTCACTCCCTCAATTCCAATTACTCTTGTTGATTATCCTTCCTCTAATTAAAAATGTATTTATTCTACTCCAAGTGGCTAACACTACCCTACTTCAGGTCATGATCATTAGTCATCCAAGTTCATCTACAACCTTCCTAGCTGGTCTCCCTATGCTCATTCTTATTTCTCCCCAAACCACTTTCCATTAAAATTACATTATAAAAACTGCAAATGTAAGTATGCCAGCCTTCTGCCTAAAATTCTTTCCACATCTTTTCTTTTTTAAAAAAATATATTTTATTGACTTTTTACAGAGAGGAAGAGAGAGGGATAGAAAGTCAGAAACATCGATGAGAGAGAAACATCGATCAGCTGCTTCTTGCACACCCCCTACTAGGGTTGTGCCTGCAGCCAAGGTACATGCCCTTGACTGGAATCGAACCCAGGACATTTCAGTCTGCAGGCCGACGCTCTATCCACTGAGCCAAACTGGTTTCAGCTTTCCACATCTTTTCAATAGAATCATCATATGTTATGCCTGTCTCTTGGCATAATTATCAGTAGTGCCTTCCCTCTTCTCAAAAGTATCTGTTTATGTATAAATTATATGGTCACTGTTATAAGGGCTTTCCTGGCCTGACCAGCTTCTCTGCCTACCTCTGAAGACTTACCTCATCCTAGTCCTATCTTGCCATCGGTACTCTAGTTCCAATAAACTCTCTGTTGTGGATGTGCACATTGTCTCCCCCTCCATACTTTTGCCCTATGTTCTCTTCCAGCAATTATATTTTCATAATGAAAAACAAAAATAACACATTGGATCTCATTTTCCATTGGGTGCTTCCTACTGATCCGCTATATTTTAGAAAATAACACTTTCTTTAATTTTCCTGTCACTGTTAGACTGAAGCAGGGGCTCCTGCTCTGCCTTTCACAACACTTATTACCTTCCTATCATAACACTTGTAAGTTTATCATGATTGCTTTTTTTGCCTGTATTCCTGAGTGGACCATAAAAGTCATCAGGGCTGACTCATCTTGTTCGTCATTTTATCCGCAGTTCTCAAGCAGTCATCAACAGTTAATAAATATTCCTAAAAGTCATAAAGATGGAAGTACATCCTTGAAAGTCATAAAAGAATTAAAATAATACCAGTTGCAACAACTTAGATCATCTTTCAAATTTTTTTCTAGTATATAAATGATTTTATTCTCACTAGTTTAGAGTATTTCAAGTCAAAAGTTAGAAAAAGATTTCTTTAAGGAAAGAGCGATGTCTTACATGTTTTGAACATATTACATGTTTTGAACATGCCCAAAATTTTGCTTTTCTCCCATTGGTTATATTCCGATTGCTGCTTTTGTAATTGACTTCTAAATATTGAAAGGCTTGCAAAGAAGCCTTACTATTTTCCTTCTCTGAAAACACAACTGCCTAGTGTCAACAATCAGGCCTGCCCTCCATTCTTCATCTTGTTCCTTTTCTCTCAAGCAGCCGTAGGTGTCTCTCTCAATGACTTCCTCTCATCCCCTTGTCTTTTCTCAAACTCACCCATCCCAAGTTCTGTTTCTGTGAACAATCAGGCTGAGTGTACTTTGTGGAGATGTGAGCATTTGCCCATTGGCCAGGTTTCTGAGACATGCAAGGACTCAACAAGTATATGGATTGGGAGTAGTTACAAAACCCTTTTCTCCTCTGTGTCTCAATTCAGTCTCTCCTTTCATTCATGTTTCACTGTGATATTTCACCCTCCTGCTTCTTCATCTGTGGCTAGGGCGTTAAGTGTTGATGAGATAATTCTTGGATCAAATCCAATGAGTGCTTTAAAATTTAATGTATGTGGGTACCAAATAATGACCTCACACTGTGTATGACCCAGAGTACTCGAACGTGTCATGTTACTGAATTACCCTTAGGTAACCATGACTGTGTCTGGGTGGTCATTGGTAAAGAAGGTGAAGGGTGTCTCTGAGTGTGTGTGGTGGAGGGAGATGAGGGGGAAAGGGAGGTGGTCTGTTCCCTTGCTCCCAACACATTTATAATTTTAATTGGCCTATCACTTACATAACTTTATATATCTATGTGCAAGCCTTTTTATTTTATGTGTATATATTTCACTGCAGCTCAACAGCTAGAATTCCTATTAAAAATCTAATGTAGGTTTACTACCTGTGTGGCTTTAAAAATGAAAAGAATTGTAAACTTCCCAATATTTTTCAAGCTTATCCAAATTTCTGCAATGTTCATTTGGAAATAATAATTCATTATTACTTTAAATTGAGTGCATGTCTAAGATGAACTCTTAGGGGAAAACAGTGATACTAAATGGCAGAATTAATATTATTGAAAGGCTTCTATAACATAATTAAAGATTTCTGCACTCAATAAGTGGTTCTATGCATCCAAGGATTAGAATAAGTCTAAAGAAAGAATGAAAACCAAAATAGTTTTATAGTTTAGAAGTGTAGACAGAATTCTCAAAATGTAGAGCCTCAAAGCTTATTGACATGATGCTGAAATGTTATTAACATTAGTTCAGTGCCTTTTCATTGCATTTGAGTACACTTCTGAACAGAAAATAAACTTGTAAGTCTACCCAAGGAAACATGTAGACTTGTTCAACTATAGAGATAGAACTTAAACCCACATCTCTGGACTCTTGCTTAATACACATTAATCATTCATTAATTTAACAATCTTACACTGAGTGGCCAGATTATTATGATCTCTCAACACATAATAATCTAGCCAATCAGTACATACATATATTAGAGGCCCAGTGCATGAATTCATGCATGGGTGGGGTCCTGCAGCCTGGCCAGGGGGAGGGGACATGGGTAGTTGGCCGGCCTGGCTGCCGTTTGAACTCCTGGTCGAGGGGGAAATTTGCATATTAGCCTTTTATTATATAGGATATACACTGAGTGGCCAGATTATTATGCTTTCAGATATCATAATAATCTGGTCACTCAGTGTATATTGAATGTCACTCTGACAAACATGAGCTTAATAATGGAGAATAGGACACAGTACTTATCTGCAAGAGCTCACCTTCTCATGAGAGAGACAGACACATAAAAAGTGATGTTCCAATGTGGAATATGTAATAAGAAGCTTATACACAGAATTATAAGAGGAGATATAAGCGGAGACAGGAAATATAATAAAACCAGTCTAGGTAGTCGGGGGTGGGGGGTTCATACTAGAAGAGACATATATTTGAGCTAAGACTTAAAATGTAAACAGCACGTGGCCTGCCATGGCATACAAGCAATTTGGCATTTTTATTGCCTACAGCATGTGAGAGAGCGATGATAAGATAATGGAGAAAGAAAAAGATGATGTGGGATCATCATGATATGACAACTAGCTAGGGCTTAATTTTTTACTGATTGGGAGCCATTAGTAGATTTTTATTTATTCATTTTTGTTTAAACATTTTTGTTTATTCATTTTGTTTGTTTGTCTTAATCCTCACCTTCAGATGTATTTTTATTGATTTTAGAAGAAGAGAGAAACATTAATGTGAGAAACATTCACCTGTTGCCTCTTGTACATGCCCTGTCTGGGGATGGAGCTCACAATCAAGTTATGTGCCCTGACTGGGAATTGAACCTGCAACTTTTGAGTGTATGGGATGATGCTCCAATCAACTGAGCCACCTGGCCAGGGCTGGCTTTTAATTTTCAATTGGCTGCAGACCAGTATGTGGCCATAATGGACACCGCTAATACTAGCTTGTGCCACATGTTACTTCCCATAGGAATTCCAAACACCTTTAATGATCCACAACCTACTCAATGAGACAAATGCAATCATTCTATGCTTGACATCCCCCAAAATGTAGAAATGCTATAGTAGCTTCTAAATGTTTAACCTCATTTTCTTTATTTACCGCATTACAGTACATCAGCCAATGGTGTAACACTGAGTTAGGAAGATTATTGCAATAATCTGATCCAGTGATTTTCAACTGGTGTGCCTCAAGAATTTTTAAAATATGCAATATCCAACAATTTAGTTAGGAACACGGATCTATTTTCCTTTATATTATCAAATAAAAAATGGCAATAGCCAACAAAATAATAGCCATCTGGTATGAATGAGTCAAAATTAAACCTACTTTTTGTCAGATCAGCAAAAAAAAAATGTATTTTTTGGTTGTGTTGCAGAATTTTAGCCATTAGTTCATGTGTGCCATGAGAAAGGTTGAAAATTGCTAATCTAGTCTGATGATGATAAAGGATTGCACTAGGATAGCAAGGATATGGAAAATACAGAAGACTGAAGAAATATTTGGGGGAAGGGTTGAGGGAAATGAGCATAACTTGACCAAAGAAAAAGAAGTTGAGACTAAACATAAAAGCAAAACCATATCGCCATTTTTCTGGGACTATTTCAAATATACATGGATATAGATGAGGTGAGGTCTATTATGCAACTTTAGACTTGATTTGAAATATGTTTAATCAGTGTCTTAGCTCTAAAATATCAGGTAACATAAGCAGTAAGTTGCTGACTTTGTGAAAGAATTTTGTGCTCCAGTGGAGGTCTGAACTGAAGACAAGTTGATAGAATACTTGGTGATGCCTTTTAAGAGACGGATACTATATATATCACAGCCATGGATGAATTATTCTAATACTTCTTGGTTCTAGAAAAATGCTGTGTGTAAAAATATAAGACCTAATTACTTTTTTCCCCTTTGGAAGTTGTCCTTTCTTCTCTTTGCATAAAAATCCAGAATGTGTTTTGGGAGAATATTGCTGTGTAAAGAAGTTAAATCATCACACAAATAGATGAAGAGGAAACTTCAGCAAGGCTTTCAGAGCTGAATGTTTACTCCCATAGAGAGGTGATGGTTCTAATTAAAATGAGGTAATGATCCAGAATGCGTGGGCAGGGAATTTGAATTTTCAAGAAAAAGTTTTTCTTAAAATAGAAAAATCTGCAAACTTTTGAGAAACACAAGGTGGTAAGTGGCTTCTAACAAGGTATTTCTCAAAATGAGATAGAAATGACTTACTGTATCCTGGAATTATCTAGGTTTAGATCTTACTCAGTTGAAAGGCAGATATTTTAATTAGTTTTGAGCATGCTGGGTGAAGAAAGACTAGCCAGCTGTCAGGAAGACACCGCACAGATGTCTATAGATGATTGCTAGGGTCCAAGGTAAAATCTCAGGGTAGGAATTTTATCAGTTTGGTTTTCTGATATATCTCAAGCACTTAGAAGATTCTGACACATGGTAGGCACTCCATAGAATTTCTTTGACAGAAACAGTCAATTTAACAAAGTCCAAAATCTTGCATCCATAGTAGATCCTCCTCTTGAGGGGTGTATAATTACATAATGATATAATCATAAAAATTATAATTATCAACTTTGGCAATTGAATAAAAGCCTGTAGCAAGGAAGGATGATCATTTATTAGTTTGGAAGATAAAAACTGTCACATGAGCAAGAATAATCAAGCTTACAACATCCACATAGATTTCTTTGTTCTCAAGCTAAATTCTCAGTTAAAGTATACCTAGAAAGAAATGTTTAAATTTGCAATGAGAAATATAACTTTCCTGGGAATCTCAATGCTATTATATGTTTGATTAACATCAATTCTTTGTAAAAATCAATGGGAAATCAAAAGTAAATAGAAGTTTCCTCAATAAACTTGGAACCAGGTAAAGAGACTTAGAGTAAAATTTTAGTGGAACCTGAAGGGTTGTTGCACCCATTTCATAACAGGATAGCACACTGAAGTTCATTATCTACATTCTGCACCAGTTGTTGGCTTTGTGATGGAGTATCCTATCTAATAAAATAGTAATATGCAAATTGACCATTACTGCAACACACATGATGGCTGCCCCCATGTGGACACAAGATGACCACCACAAGATGCCAGCAGAGGAGGGAAGTTGGGAGGGACCAGGCCTGCAAGGGAGGGCAGTTGGGTGCAATCAAGCCTGCAGGGGAGGGCAGTTAGGGGTGACCAGGCCAGCAGAGGAAAAAAGTTGGGGGCAACTGGGCCTGTAGGGAAGGGCAGATGGGGGAGCAGGCCTGTAGGAGAGGGCAGTTAAGGGTGACTAGGCTTGAAGGGGAGGACAGTTAGGGTCAATCAGACTGGCAGGGGGGCAGTTAGGCATCAATCAGGCTATCAGGGGAGTGGTTAGGATGTGATCAGGCTGGCAGGCAAAAGCAGTTAGGGGCAATTAGGAAGGCAGGCAGGCAAGCAGTTGGGAGCCAGCAGTCCTGGATTTTGAGAGGGATGTCTGTCTGCCCATTTAGGCCCAATCCCTGTTGGATAGGGCCTAAATGGGCAGTTGGACATCCCTCAAGGAGTGCCAGATTGAAGAGGGTGCAGACTGCGCTGAAGGACATCAACCCCCCTCCCCTGCATGAATTTCGTGCATCGGGCCTCTAGTAGAATATATAATGTTCATTTGCGAGGATTCCCTTATCCCTGGGATTTTCTGACTTAAAGAGTTGACATTTGCCTGTATGTTTATTCTTTTTCAATTCATAGCTGAAAAACCTCCACCTAAAAGCACTCTCCTCCAATAATCCTCTTATTTCTTTAAATAAAGTTATGTATTAAATAATACAACAGCAAAGTCTTAGAGAGAAAACTATATCCCATTTCTAACTTGATTTTGTAAGATACACTCTGATCAATTATGTGTTGGTCTTAAGTTTTAATTCTGAAAAACAATTCCAATTACTCTTACTACTAAGGTTTGGAAGAATACCTCACTAACAAAAGAAATTCCATGTATATCTCTCCATATATTAGTCAGTTCTTTGGTACCCATGCAAAATTATATTTCAGAGACTAATATGTAAAACCCCATAAATAATATAGGTATTTGATAGCCACATAGAGTCAAAAACTTTGGGACAATGAAGAAATCTTCTTAAAAGTAAGTTCATAGCATGTAAGTTATCTTTCTTTTGCAGAAATAAAATAAAACCAAAAATTTCCACTTTACTAATCTTAGTATGGCTGCTCTTTTGAAAGAGAGTTCAGAGAGAAAAGGCTTTGCAAGCTGCAGAGTCCCTGTGGGCAGTTTGAGAGCAGTACCAACAGTGAAAGCAATGGAATTATAAATATTTTAGTTGACATTCTGTATGTCTCACCTTGACTGATTATATAAAAAGTAATTGAATGCCTTGAAATTAATAAAAGATGAAAATCATGATTCCATCAAAGACTGAAGTGCAGGACACAATCATTGAACTGTACAAAATGAAAATGATCAAGAGAAAAAGGGGACCTAAGGAAGCAGGACATAAAATTTTCCCTTGGCCAAACCAATGAAAAGGACCCAACAAGGGAGAAAGATGATTGAATTTATTGTGTTCTTTGTAAAATGATGTTTATATTTATTGTAATAAACTTTATAAGGTTCATTCCACAGTATAGACTTACAACTATAAAACTGTAACATCACTCAAAATATTTACAACTCCTACCCATAAAGAAATCAAGACAGGAAAAGCCATTTCCTTTTAAGAATTTGAAATATCATTTGTGAGTAAAATAAAATGATGAGATAAAGTTTGTATAACTCACTGTGGGACCATTTTTTTCTTATTTCTAACCCTTGCTCTGGACTGTGTAGACACAGGAAAACTAGTTATACAGACAATACCACCAAGATATTCATGCTATAGTGCTAAACATCATACTTCATTTGAAGACAAAGCTTTAGAAGTTTTCACTGTTTTTAATTATATCATTATCCTAATTAAAGCGTAATATTCAAATTAACCATCACCCTACTACATTAACAAGCCACACCCACCGGCCAATCAGGAGTGAGTATGCAAATTAACCCAACCCAGATTCCTGCAACCAGGAGGTTTGGTTGCCCCTGGCAATGGAGGAAGCCAAGCTTCCCACACACCCTGGCCAGCCCAGGCCTCCAGTCAAGGCTACAAAGTTTCAATCATAGAAGATAAATAAATCCCAGATACCAGGGCCTCCACTTGGGTTGCTGGGGTGTGTGTGTGGCTGGCCTGCAAACCACCACAGGCTCCTTGCCCAGGCTGCCCCATGTCCTAAGGGAACCCCCACCCTGATCTGGAACACCCTTCATGACCCCTACCCATGAACCAGGCCTCTATCCTATTTAATAAAAGAGTAATGTGCAAATTGACCATCACTACAACACACAAGATGGCTGCCCCATGTGGTCAAAGATGGTTGTCCATGTGGATGCGAGATGGAAACCACAAGATGGCCAGCAGGGGAGGATAGTTGAAAGGGACCAGGCCTGTAAGGGAGGGCAGTTGGGGGCAATCAACCCTGCAGGAGAGGGCAGTTAGGGGTGACCAGGCTGGAGAGAAGGGAAGTTGGGGGCAACTGGGCCTGCAGGAAAGGCCAGTTGGGGGGGATCCAGGCCTTCAGGGGAGAGTAGTTAAGGGTGACCAGGCCTGCAAGGGAGGGCAGTTAGGGGTCACCAGGCCTGCATGGGAGGGAAGTTAGGCATCAATCAGGCTGGCAGGGGAGTGGTTAGGGGGTCATCAGGCTGGAGGCAGAAGTGGTTAGGGGAAACCAAGAAGGCAGGCAGGTGAGCAGTTGGGAGCCAGCAGTCCTGGATTGTGAGACGGATCCCATATTGGATAAGGGTACAAGCTGGGCTGAGGAACACACACTCCCATGCATGAATTTTGTGCATTGGGCCTCTAGTTAATCTTCATATTAATGGATTTGTAGGGACAGGAAAGTATTACCCACACCTAGAATGTAGGTGAGTTCACCAATCATTTTAGTTTTTCTAGTGGTTATATGATACTATTTATTAAATTTAAATTTCTGATCTATGTGAAATTTACCTTGACATATAGTATAAAAGTTAAATCCAGCTCAGCTGGCATAGCTCAGTGGTTGAGGGTCAACCTATGAACCAGGAGGTTACGGTTTGATTCCTGGTCAGGACACATGTCTGGGTTGTGGGCTCCATTCCCAGTAAAGGACATGCAGGAGGTGACCAATTAATGATGTTTCTAGCTCTCTCTCCCTCTCCCCTTCTCTCTGAAATCTATAAAAACATATTTAAAAATGAATCCAATTTTGTCTTTCTCTATAAGGCTTTTCATTTATTCCAGAAGCATTTATTAAAACGTGTTTTTTTTTTCTTTACTCTGGTGATTTATGTTGCTACCTACAGAATATTCTAAATTTTCATATGTAAAACTATAAGACTGAAGACACAAACCAATGGGAGAATATCTCATGTTCATGAATTAGGAGAATTAATATTGTTAAAATGTACATATTTCCCAAAATGATCTACAGATTCAATGTAATTCCTATCAAAATTCCAATGACATTTTTCACAGACAGAAAAATAAATCCTAGAATTTATGTGGAAACACAAAAGACCTTGAATATCCAAAAGAATCTGAGAAAGTAGAACAAAGCTGGAACAATCATACTTCCTGATCTCAAACTACATTACAAAACTATAGTAATCAAAACATTATGGGACTGTCATTAAAAAAAAAGATGCAGATCATTCACAAAATAGAGACACAGAATTAAACCCATGCATATATAGTCAATTAATCATTGACAAATGTGCTAATGGGAAAAGGATAGCCTCTTCATTAAATGGTGTTGGGAAAACTGAATATCCAAAATAATTAAGTTGCACCTTTTATCTTATGCCATACACTCATATAGAGACAATGTGAATTAAAATCTCCTAGAAGAAAACATAAGAGGAAAATTCAACTTTGGTTTCTCCAATTGTTTCTTTAAATATGACACCAAAAGATCTTTTATTTTGATTTGCAAGTTCCTCTTCAAGAATTGACAATGTGTTTTTCTTATTATATCTAGGTGAATATTTTTTAAAACGTCCTATTATTGATTTCCAGATGTATTTTGCTATAGTAGTGAAATGTTATTTGTAATATTATTTGTATTTGTTTTTTTCATCATTCTCTTTCTCTTCCTCCTCTTTTCCTTTTCCCTTCTTTTCATTTTATTCTTTTTGTTTCTAATATCCTTTTCTACAAAGCGGAATAGAACACTCCTCATGAGTTCCAGTTTTGAAGTAGGATTTCTAAACAGAAAAAGACAACACTTCTGTGCTGTAACAGAGCATAACAATAGATGGCTGCAGAGGCCACCAGATACATCTGCTTCCACCCTGGCATTTTAAATCTTTGAGTAAGACTCTGTCCTTAGCTCTTGCACTGGTCTGGGATCTGGCCAATTAAAGAAACGTTTATTAATTCCCCAAACATACACCTGCAGTACCATGCAGGCACCACACTCATGACTTAGGAAGTGTGATTGATATGGGGTTCACTCTCAAAGCTCAGTGAAGGCATTTCAAATTACCAGTCCTTCACACCCCCCATTGCCTCTTCCAGTCTGCAGTACTGAGGATGATTTTTGCCAAGGCCCACAGTGCTGTTTTGGAGAGAGGAGGGAAGTGACCATTAAAGCAACAAAAACCAAAGCAGTGATTTGTGACCATGTCCCAAAGCTGCTGGGTTTGTCATCAGTGTGGCAGCGCAGCTTCTTGTCAAACACCGGCCTCTTTCAGGACAATCTCTGTGTCTGAACAGAAAGTACTTTGTCTCTTCAGGCAGGAAGCCTAGTGCAAGGCTTAGCCAGAGTTATACTTTCCACCATGTGGCCAGGACAATAAACATGGGGCTTTTGATCTGGGTGGTAACAGAGACAGAGTCTGAGTTCTGAAAGGAGGAAAGTGGGAAGCAAATCCGCCAGAGGTGAGTGTGTGCCCTCGGGGCACTCTGGCTTGCCTAGAGTTCACCAAGCAAACCCAGAGAGATCTCAAATAAACATGTCTGAGGAGTCATAAAAACCCTAACCGGCGTGATAACTTAAATCCCGACGTCAAAACACAAGAATGCATGGCCTACATCACATGAAACTTCTTTGGCCCCGGGGTTTATAAATTAAACCTCCTTCAAACTCCTATTTTTACAAGCATAAATTTACACATGCCCTTCCTCCCTACCACCATCCTCATGTTATAAATAACAGCAAAGGATCTTTGTGGTCCTGCAGGTGGAATACTTAAAAAAAAAAAAAAACACCTAAAATGGGGGCAAATCTTTCCTAATTTTCATTAGGACACAGTGCATGTCCCTGTCATATGTGTCCTTTTAACTTGCTGCTTTAAAACTTCATCCTAGAGATCAATGCCATGCGTTATTTCTCAGGCTAACTTCATTTTCAAATCTAAATGCCAAAGAGAAGCTCAGGTTATGTCAGCCCAGTCGAAGCGCAGGGCTACGATGAGGAAATGTGAGTGGGCTGAAGTGCGACGCCCCGCTGGGCTCCCTTGGCAGAGCCTGAGTTCCTGGCTCAACCTGATATTAAAAGTGAGTCATCAGTTTACCCACACAGCAGGGTCTTCACTTTGTACTTCTCATTCTGAGCCACTCGGCAGGCGGTCCAATGACTCGAGGTTAGTTTCTATAATTGATAATCAAGGGGGAGAAATTCCTCTCATTTATTTTGAGTTATTTTATTATTCATAAATTCCTGAATGTGACTGCCCTGATAGATAATAAGCGCACACATAAGATCTATCTCGTGGAAAGGTAAGTTACATTCCATGGGATTCGTTTTCAGTGGAGGCCAAAGGCACTGCTGTTCACATAAAAGTGACCTTTTCCCCTTTATATCTGTGAAGAGACATCTGAACAGCAGTTTCAGGTGCCTGTGGCCCTGGTACTTGATGTTTTTAGAAAAAAAAAAAAATCCAGTAATTGCTGTAAATTCATATAAAGATATATATTAGAACTAGTATGATTTTTAAATAATTCCAGTTTTAATAAAGGACACAGACAAAATGATTTAAGATTTAACTCCTCATTTTAAAAATAGATCAATACAATTTCCTTTTCCTCTCATATTGTGTACTAGATCTAAGAAATATAAGCATTACTTTTTTGGTGGTTGTTAATCCTTACCCAAGGATTTTTTTTTTCCCCATTGATTTTTTTAGAGAGAGTAGAAGAGAAGGGGGAGAGACAGAGAGAGGAATATTGATGTGAGAGAGACACCTTGATTGGTTGCCTCCTGCATGCACCCTAACCTGAGGCCAGAGATCAAGCCTGCAACTGAGGTACATGCCCTTGACTGGAATCGAACCCGAGACCCTTTAGTCCATGGGCCGACACTCTAACCACTGAGACAAACAAGGAAGGGCTTTTAAACCAAATTTAGGAAACACCTACTATCTTATTCAATACAGTCTCAAAGTCTCTTGGTGAAATAATATCAATATACATTACTTACTAGAGAGTGTCTGTTCAAGATGAGGTTTTACTTAAAAGAACAATTAACAACAACACTTGTTAAAGGTTGGTATAAGATAAGTTCCTGGTAGCATAAACAAAACTGTGCATCTTAAGCTTTTGGTCAGACATTGCGTATATGTGCCAACTCCCACAGCCGCACACATAAATCTGGCACACTTTCTCAGAAGGGACAGTCCTTCCTGAAAGACCCCGCCTCTGCATGACCAGCCTTGGCGCCAGTCTCACTATTTGCAGCATGAACTCCAGCTGCAGGAAGCTGATCCTGAGCAAGTTTCCTCTGCTCTGCTTCTTGGCAGACACTGGATGGCCTCCCAGGATTATCTTGTCCCCCGCTTCTCACTGTGACACTGAAAGGATCTTCACAAAACCCGTCCAAATGGTATTATGGGCCTTTCTGTGGCCATAAACGTGTTTATTATAAAAAGCCATTACAGCTATTTCAGTTAGTTGTTAAACATTTGTTTCCAGCACAATACAGAGAGCTCCTAGAGGGAGAATGACTTCCCGTTGATTTCTGTCTCTCCGTTCTGGCCTGCTCTTCACCATTAAGCACGGCATGTCTTGTAAGAGATGTCCTGTTTATGTCAAGATCATATTGGTATATGGTGACAGTAACCTTCCATGTCATTCACTCAGTTTCCTTCTCACAACACTTGGCTTGTAGTAGTCCTATTCCTAGTCATTTCATCCATCTACTTTAACCTCTTATATGATGCCCTACTAGCTTTTCAACTTTTATCATGATTAAACATGTAGATTAGTTGTAAGAGGAGAAGGGACGACGTCTTGAAAAAATTTGTCAATCAGTAAATCTTATTTATATTCATTCTAGTCTTCCTAGAGATCCTACACATTTCTTGTTAAAATTATTCCCACTTATTTTATATTTTTATTATTTTAAAATTGTATCTTGTTAGCTTTGTATTTTTAATCAGGATTGGCCATTCATGTTTGAATAGTACTAGAGGCCCAGTGCACGACATTTGTGCACTGGGGCAGGGGGACAGGGGAGAAGGGGAGTCCTCTCAGCCCAGCCTTTGCCCTCTTGCAGTCCAAGACCCTCGGGGGATATCCGAATGCCTGCATAGGCCCACTCCCCATGTGGAGCAAGGAGCTGACAGTCAGACATCCCCCAAGAGATCCTTAGCACTATCGTGGAGGTGGGAGAGGCTCCTACCACTGCTGCTGCTCTTGCCAGTTGTGAGCCTGGCTTTTGGCTGAGCGGTGCTTCCCTTGTGGAAGCGCACTGATCATCAGGGGGCAGCTCCTGCATTGAGCATCTGCCCCCTGGTGGTCAATGTGCATCCTAGGGGCCAAGCGTTCCATCATTTGGTTGACTTGCATAGGGTTTTATTATATAGGATGTTGTGGGGATTTTTAGTGAATGTATGATTTTATTACTTTTACTAAATCCTGTTATCATCCTCACACTCAATGGAAAGAAATAAAACAATGTGAAAAAATATGGACTCAATATTATTCACAATAAAAAGGGTCTGATTCATTCTGCAGGCCTGGGATACTGTACAACATGTAGCACTTAATGGCTCCAGTGGATCAAGGCACTATCTGATTCTGACCCACCAAATAGACTCTCATCCATATTTGGTGGCTGACCTAACTCCATGACAGCTGTGATAGATGGAACCCACACCGTCTCTCCATGATCCACCTTAATATTCAGTATTTTAACTAGACTTCTGCATAATTCTCCTATTGATTCTGACAGATTTACAGTTTATTTCCATAAATTATGGACGTACACAATCATATATAATGAATTTGTGCACTTTTTTCCAATATTTATGCCTTTTTTACATATCTTATTGCATTACATTCTAGAATATTGTTTAAATTAGGGGTGACATTAAATGGCCTTAACATTTTTAATAATTTAAAAAATAATATTCATAATTTATATTTTCTAGAAATTTCTTCACTGTAATTACCAATCATTGAGTTCACATTGTCATTTTCAGATATTGTTAAAAATCTCTTTGCACCTAGATTTTGTCTTACTTCTCTGTTTTCTTTTTTTATGTTACTATCCTAGTTTTTCTAAATAATTAGCTATTCCAAAGTTTCAACATAGAATTAATTTCCCTCTTTATATTTATTAATTCTTCATTTCATTGCTGTTCCCATTCTATCTTTTAGTTAAATATTTAGTTTTTCATTTTTATTTTCTTATTTAGAGAGAAAAGGATTTGTATTTAAGATTTAAATTAATATAACAACTCTTTGATCATATGCCTTTGATATTGAATGTTCTAAATGCTATATTTCCTAAATGTCATTCAATTGATTAATAATTTGTTCTAAAAACTATAGAGGTCTTCTTTGTTTGTTTGTGCTTTTACATTTTCAAGTGAATGAGAGCTGTCTACTTGGTGTTATTCATAGTCCATTTTTATTTCATTTAATGTTCTCAATCAGATAAAAAAGTCTACCAAATCTCTGTATATTTTTATGTATTATCGATAGCCTAAAATATAATCAGATATTTAAAAATTCTCTATGACTAAAAACAAGATACTGTTTATAATATATATAAGATACATATACAATGTAATTCATTATATATTGCATTAAGCAGAGTGCATATGATAAGTGTATATGCAATAGATATATAAATATATCTACATGTATAAATATATTCATCAATATATCTACACTAGAGGACTGGTTAATGAAATTTGTTATGGGGTGTGTGTCCCTCAACCCAGCCTGCACCCTCTCCAATCTGGGACCCCTCAAGGGATCCCAGTGGGAGTGGGCATAAATGGGCAGTTGGACATGCCTTTCACAATCCAGGACTGCTAGTTCCCAACTCTCACCTGCCTGCCTCCCTGATTGCCCCTAATTGCTTCTGCCTGCCAGCCTGATCACCCCCTAACCACTACTCTGCTAGCCTAATTGATGTCTAACTGCTCTCCTGCCAGCCTGTTTGCCCCAACTTCCCTCCTCTGCCGACCTGGTCCCTCCCAACAGCCCTCCTCTGCTGGCTATCTTGTGGTGGCCACTTTGACCACATGGGGGCAGCCATCTTTGACCACATGGGAACAGCCCTCTTGTGTGTTGGAATGATGGTCAATTTGCATATTACTCTTTTATTAGATAGGATAAGTATATACATAAATAGATATATAATTTTTTGCAGCAATACCTATATGGCTTAGAGTTAAAAACAAGAACTCTGGATTTAGACTATTTGACTTTTGATTTCTATTCCCATTTTTATTAGTAGCATTACCTTGAGTAAACTGCATAATCTTAATAAGCCTTGGTTATCACTAGCATTACCTGAGTAGTGAGTTGATTAAATTCTATAAAGAATTTAACCTAGTGTCTGACATTGAAGAAGTCACTAAATATTAGCTGCAATTATTACTATTATTGCACAATTGACCTCTCCAAGTTGAAGAGAAGTGAGTTTGGATTCTCCTGAGTTGACATATTATGCAATTAAAATGCATTAAAAATGTGTTAAACTTAAGAGCTAACTGATTTAGATTTTGATATGTTTTGGCTTTTAAAATTATATTACTCAGTTTTTAGAATATTTTCACTTGAACAATTTAATCTAATGATATTAAAAAATACATTAAGTGTAGAAAATGTGTAGAAATTACTAAATGTGAATAGATAACTACAAATATTGAGATTTCTACATCACTTACAAATAGCAAGTTAAAGGGACAACTAACATCTAGAATTTCATAAAACTTAAGCTTGTCTTTTGAAAGCAAGGAATTGAAAAACAGACTTCTGAATATTTTGATTTTTAGTTTTTAAATAGGTAGTTCATTCATCAGCACCACAAATTTTTATTTTAAAAAATTCTCTGGTATAATGAAATCATGCCAGAACTTATGGCTAAAAATTAAATTTCTGATTGAATTTCTAATCCTGTGTGACAGTTTCTTTCAGGAAATAACATAGTGTTCTGCAGTGTTCCTGGCACCCCTTCAGTGAAGGTCATAGAAGTTAAGTGTTCCAGCAGTGAGCCCAACTTTTAGTAGCCTTCAAAGGACTTCAAGGTTGTTTACCCTGTACATTACAACAGAGAATATCAAAGGCATCCCTTGAAAATGTTTGTGAATTTCCATTCCTAAAATTTAAGCATTGAAAAACTCCCAAACATTTGTCTACTTTATCATATATGAGGTAAATAAATATAAATGCATAAGTGTTAACAAATTGCACATTTCTTTCTTTTCCATTCTACTAACTACACATTCTCTCCATCTTTACTCCAAGGAAGAACAAGATCCTTATTTAATTCATTCTAATTTCCTCATGTTTTTAAAAAAAAAAATGTTTTTTTTTTTTTACTTTAAATGGATTGACCTATTTCAGACATACAGGTGTATGGTTTGATACATTTCTATAAACAGTACGCACCTTCATAACCAGCATCTAGCTTAATAAGAAGTTTCAGGACCCCAAAGCCCTTTTGTGCCCCCTTCCTAACTCAGCCCACCTCCCTAAGTGTATCCATGTTCTACAGTTCTGCCAGGTCAGAATAGTTCTGCTAAATGAATTTTTTTTACTTTAATGTAACTGTAATCATATAGTATGTAGTCTTTTGAGCCTAACTTCTTTTGCACTTCTTGTTTGTGAGATTCAACATATTTTCCATGTGTGTATAGATTATTTGTTCTCATTGCTGTATAGTATTCCGCTGTGTGATATACTACAACTATTTACCCACTTTACAAAAGCAACCATTCATGTGCAGTGGTCATTCCCATCCGTGGTCAATTGAGGTCCAAAAATGTTAATTTGAAAATCCAGAAATAAATAATTTATAAATGTTAAATCGCTTGCCATTCTGTGTAGTGTGATGGAATCTTGTGATAACCTGCTCTGTCCTACCCCAGATGTGAATAATCCCTTTGTTTACAAGGATGAGCATTGCAGTTGCTCCACATCCTTGCCAGAATTCTGGGTTGTTACTGTAAAATTCTTATTATAGCTGTTTTAGATTCATAGTGATATCTCATCATGGCTTTCATTTTCCCTTTTTAAAAAAATAGATTTTATTGATTTTTTACAAAGAGGAAGGGAGAGGGATAGAAAGTCAGAAACGTCAATGAGAGAGAAACATCAACCAGCCGCCTCCTGCACAGCCCCTACTGGGGATGTGCCCGCAAACAAGGTACATGCCCTTGACCGGAATTGAACCCAGGACCTTTCAGTCCGCAGGCTGATGCTCTATCCATTGAGCCAAACCGGTTTTGGCCATGGCTTTCATTTTCATTCCTTGACCAACACAGAGAGAATAAGCAACTGATGACAAGGGAAATTGAGATATTAAACTAGTCAGCCATAAGGTAGGGAAGTATTGTCAGATCTCGCTTTAGAAGCCTTCCTAGTCTAAGCTAAGTGACCACTAGAGGTTGTTGCAATTAATTTTAAGCTCTTTACTGTAATCGCTGAATTCAAAATCCCATTAAAACATGTTGAGGAAAGGGCCGACCGTATGCTCCACATTCTGGGTTTCTGTTTCCCTTCCAGTGTTCCCACTTCCAAGTAGTCACTTTTGCACAGGTTTCTGTCTCTCTGCCCATATATACTAGTAGATTTCCCATGGCCATTCAGAGATCTGAGCTGCTTGCTGCCTCTTCTAATTAGGGAAGAAAACATATACAATTGCACCTTCTTGGCGTCCATCTGCTGTGCCATGGCACCCCCTCTCCCTACCCCACATGCCCACATTTATAACATCGCTTTTTAACCCCCTGGGTTACCTCCTCCATGCATGAAAGGATCATTTTTGGTATTTTTCTAATTTAAGAAAAATGGTATGGTTTCTGTGTTAGAGTTGAGGAATTTCACACCTGGCCAACTTTTTTTTTGTATTGGCCAACCCAGTGGCTAACTAACAATGAGAATGAGAATGATACTATTAACAATAAATTAGTTTGGAATTGAGTTGGCAAACTTTCCCAAACATAGCTATGAAAATATGCAATTTTACTTAATTTAATGACAGCTTTTAGTCATGCAATGGTGAAATTTGTTTCAGCTTATTTTTTGGAATGCTCCCAACACATAAATAGAACATAATCTTTAAATAGTGTAAATAAAAACATCCTTGTATTATCACAAATATTGATTAATAAAATACAAATAATAAATTCAATTTTAAAGAGGGATAAAGTAATTTTCAAGCATCCTAAGTCTAGTTTTCTTTGCTGCAAGGAACCATTTTAATATATATTTAATTGTTTCCAAGTCTTAAAGGCACACCTGATATTCCACTTAGTTTGGTATGTATGCGCAAAGAACATTTGACTGATCAATAACAAATTGATCTATTGTTCAAAAAATTACTATGTTAGAAGGATACATGGAACAGACTGACATCAGCAGAGGCGAGCGAAGATGGGAGGACTGGATAAAAGAAGGTGAAGGGATGAGCTTAAGAACAGATATGCATTGCCATGGACACAACGGTGTGGTGAAGGCCAGGAAAGGGCTGGAAGGGGGGCTTGGGTGCAGGTGGGAAAAGAGGTGGAAATGGGGGACATCTATAATAGTGTGAACAATTAAAAAATGTTACTATGATAGACTTGGCTGGATGAAAAGGAAAATTCCAAATTGAGTGTCTTCTTTGTCAACTATACTACTATTTTAAAGTGATTTCAATTTCAACCAAATGAGAACACGTGTCCTTTATTGTGAGAAGTGGACCATTTAAAATGAGCTGAATGAAAAGGAGAGATGCTCTCACCAGTTTGAGAATAACCAGACAGTCCTGGGGAGTCCTGTCCTTTCCTGATGGAAACATGCTCTTACGGCTGAGAGATGAGAGCTTGGATGCGGTTTGCTATAGTGTTGAGTCAGCAATGGGCAGCTTCTCAGAATTCCTAGGGGATCGCCCTACAGAGATTAAGAATTACAATTGTATTTTCCAAAAATCTATTAGAAATTGGCAGATCAATACATTAAACACTGTGATGCTTTATGAGTAACTGTCCTGGCTCCTGGCAAGATGCAGCACCCTTTGGCTCTGAGTCAGTTTCAGTCCCTAGGGGCTGTGAATTTACAGGAATTAGAATTACACGGTTATTCAGATGCAGAAAAATAAGCACCAGTAGGTTATCTTTTTCACGATGGCACAGAAAAAATTATGTAAGTGCATATGTGCCTACTGTTGGCAACCAACCAAAATAATAATAGTTTCCCCACCAACAGAACTCAGAGAGTAAGGGATCAACATTTAATGAAATGCTGCCATGTTTGCTTAGAAACTGGCAAAAATGTTCCCCACAAAAGTAATTTTCCCCAGAAACTTTTCCCTGAACCCCCTGGTTGAACTAAGTCTGTGTTCCGTATCCTTTGAAGCATCCAAAGGCTATTTTCTTTTTATTTATTTATTTTTTTAATGTATTTTATTGATTTTTTACAGAGAGGAAGGGAGAGGGATAGAAAGTCAGAAACATCGATGAGAGAGAAACATCGATCAGTTTCCTCTTGCACACTCTCTACCGGGATTGTGCCCGCAGCCAAGGTACATGGGACCTTCCAGTCTGCAGGCTGATGCTCTATCCACTGAGCCAAACCGGTTTCGGCAAGGCTATTTTCTTTTTAAAAAGTAGAAATATTTTTTTCTTTTAAAAGGTAGCAAAACACATTTAAAAAAATTTTCTCCCAATATTTTAGCTCTTTTCTGATTCTTTATAACTATCAATAGGCAACAGAACTAGAATCTGCAGATGCTAATGCATGACTCCCACTGGTCAGGGTGCGGAATCTGCACCCAATAGGAGAGCAACTAGAGGAAGCAGGAGTGCTTCTTGTTTTTCAGGTAAAGAGTTCATGAGAGATTAGACGATCCCTGAAATGTTTGCTGCATGATTATGGTTCGTACTTATTAGCAACGCAAAGGCTGAAGAATGGCTTGAAACCCATAATGTCCTAGTGAACCCGCACACAACCAGTTTAATAAAAGCACAGAGGTAATGTCCATTTGGCCTTTGGAATCTGGAGTATCTCCGAAATGTTGGTCATCGTGCCAAGAAGTAGAATATTGCCATTCACAAAGAAACTGATACAGAAATAGAAAGCTTTGCTCAGGGATGTGGGAGCAGGAAATCTATAAATCTCAAAACACTGGGCTTCGGGGAATGCCATAATTATTCCCACATGTAAGGTATGTGAGTGCAAACTAAAAAGGGTAAAGCACTAAAGAGCCAGGTTCTAGGTGGTGAAGGGCCAAGTTCTGGATGGTTTCAGCAAGAGAGTTGAGAACTTGGGATTCCTGGGTGCTCTTCAAATTCTCCCAAAGTTTGAGCCATGGATACATGCCCCCTTCCCCTCTTCCCATCAAAAACAAAATAAGAGTTTTACTACCAAGGTTTCTATTGCTATAAGATGCTAGTAATTATTATAATAAATTTAATGCAAGGTAACTCTTTCATTTCAAAAACTTTAAAAATTAACCTTTATCCTTACCATAATTTTTAATATTTACATTATATCATGTTCAATCCTAATTTTAGTTTATTTTTCATGCCATGGCTCTCAAGTCTTTTGTTTCAGTCTGGCGTTTCCTCCCCGGCTCTTAGAAGACAGCCTGGCAGAAGTAGTGAGGAAACATCATCACCCAGTTAGTTGTCTGAGAAAAAATTATCCAAAGGAGAAATATATAACTGTTTGCTTAAAAAGTCACGGATTTTTAAAAAATAAAGACAATAGTACAAATCGGTAGTTACAGAATAGCCACAGAGATGTAGATTACAGCATAGGAAACACAGTCAATATTATCAAGGTACATATGTATGGGGCTGAGGGGGTACTTGGCGCAGCAGGTAAAGTGGTTAGAAAAAATCTGTAAGTACCTGATTTTCTAACCACTTTGCTGTACATCTGCAACTAATGCAGAATAATACTGAATGTAGACCGTCATTGAAAAACAAATTGAAAAAATAACACAAGGTACCAAAAAGATGTCGTAACCTATTATTTCTGTAAGAAAGGTGGAGGTATATAGATACAAATATATACAGATCTAATTCTATTTTTCAGTGGAAGAAGAAACCACCAAAAAGTTAGAGGTTTTTCTGCATGGGAAAGGGAGATACAGAGTAGGTGAGAAGGAATAAAAGCTAGACTGATTTGAATATATTTTGATTTTCAGATATGTCCTTAAGGCTATGTAATGTTTTACACATAATTTTCAAACAAAAATGAAACGAAATGAATGAAAAAATATATAAAGCAATGATATGAAAGTAGAATGGATCAGCATCTGATTTCAAGTTTGTGGTCCTGGAAAAGAGCTACTGTCTTGATGGGGAACTGCCTATCCTTATCTGACTTAGCACCTAACAGAATATTTTACAATCTACTGATTAGGCACAGTTCAAACACACTATGAAGCAGTGTAAAGGGAATTCGGAGTTGGATTGTTTGTATGCTTCCATTTTAACAATTAAAGATGGGCGTGCTAACCACATACGTAGGCAAGCACAGCTAGGTGAGAAAGTGTCTCTGGTGAGCAGCATGGGGAGATTGCAAACAAAAGCATGGTCTCAGTGTTCTCTCACATTGCCTTTTTATTATTTTTATTTTTTATTTATATATAAATATATATTTATATAAATATATACTTACATATGTACCCTTATTCCCCCATTACCCCCCACCCCTCACTTATGCTCCACGCCCCTGTTGTCTGTGTCCATTGATTAGGCTCATATGCATGCACACAAATCCCTTGGTTAATCTCTTTGTCTTTTCAGATGAATTCACACAAACATTTCTTCCTTCACACCCTTACAGCAAACTTGGTGGCTAGTACTTACTTGATTTCAGCTTAGAATGAAACTATTTTGGTATCTCAGCTCTCCCCTCAATGTTTATAAAGGGGATGAGGCACAGCATTACCTTAAATACCACAGCACAGTTCCAGTTTGTTCTTTTGAAAAATAATCCCCACTCCTGCTCAGAAATACTTTCCTGACAGTAATACAAAAGACGCAGTCGAAAAGCCAATTCAATAAATCGGAAGTTTAATAGCTCTGCAGAAGTCTTGTCCCTGATGGTAAGAACACCGTTTTACTGCTCTGTAAACAGAGCCCATGTTGAAAGGAACATTTTCCTGGTCGGCAGGATGTGTGTTATTGAAGCTGATGGCTAGAGGGAGCCCTTTTGTCTCAGAAACAATGACCTAACAGAGAAGTAAATCTTAGGCTTAAAAAAATCAAATTGATTAAAAAAAACAAACAAACAACAACAATAAAGACAACATATGAAAGTATATGGATAACCAGCATTTGATTTAAAGTTTGTATTCCTGTTTTTGTTTTTGCTTTGCATCAGGAGAGAGGATAAAGACAAATCACATCAAGTTCAACATTGTTCAAGGGCAAGGAGCCAAGTACTGATGCAGCCAATACCTCGGATTTATCGTCTCAGACTTGCTGGTCAGTTTACACGTGCTTCAGGACTTACTATCAAGAATGCATAGTTTTCTCTTAGAAAAAGAGGAGAGTGGAAGGTCAGCTCTCAATGAGAAGGACAAGGGAGGACACGTAGAGCTTGACACTGTTTTGGCCAGCTCAGCCCAGCCCTGTGATGTCCCCTGCTGTCCTCTCTGTTCCTTTCATTGCTGCGTGGGGCATTCAGAGGCACCTTGAGAGAGGGAAACAGTTACCAAGAAAAGGGATGAGGAGGGAAAAAAGCTTATCCTCTAACCAATTAGTTTGCTTACTTTTGCCTTTTCTGTCTCAGACCACCGGCTGCCTGGAATTAATATATTTAAGGCCAAATCCACTTCAACTCAGCCACAGTTTTGGCCAACGGAGCTTTTGCTGTGTGGTTTGGTGTGCCTTTGGCCTTCTCTATCTGTTGGTCAGGTAGTTAGTTCTCTCTAACCATGAAATTTGTGGGCTAGATTCCTAAGCCTTTCCCTTCCTCTTTCCATAGCATAGAAATCGGGGCATTAATATTTATTTAAAAATCAGAACCCTTGAGAGTTGAAAAAAAATTTCTGGAGTATAGATGCCCTTGCTCTGGGGGTACATGCGTGAGAGATGGATTGCTTGGGACCTTTGCCAGGAGGAGGGTTCAACCTATTGATAAAAAGCCACCCGTGTCACTGAAGCCATCCCTGGAATGAACTTTTCACTGGGAGTCTAGAGGTCTTGACCACACACTAGGCCTTCTATAAACCTGAGGTAGGCTCTGAGGGTGTGGTCTGTACTTTGCAGATTCCAGTGTCCGGGTTAGAAAAACAGGCAGCAGCTTTTTCTGAATGTTACAGTCATTCTTTCTAAATTCACTGCTGCCTAAAGTGAAAGGGCAATGTTTTTATTATTTTTATGCTGCACATTTCGAACACTAACAAAGACACCAACATGTACAAAAGGTATGCTTTATCTGCAGTGAAAGGAGAATAGGTTTATACAAAATAAAACGGTTTCTAATTTTTCATTGGGGGATCTCAAAGCGCCTCCAGCAGTAACCTAAGGAAGTACCCCGCTGGTTTTCACAGCGTGGCTTTTGGATGGCTGGAACCAGGAAGGTGTTCCAGGTGGTCTGGGACAAGCCCAAAAGGCAAGCTACACACCCGCAACAACATAGTTTTATAAATGTATTTTCCACTGCAGATCTGCGTCTGTGCTGGAACTCATGAATATGAACTTCAATTTAAAAACCTAACCACAATAATGATCACAGAGCCAAGCAAAAACACCACAAATGGTATTGAGGGCTTTGTGATATCAAAGAAAGGAATACACTTGGGTAGGTGGTCCTCAAGGCCTTGCGCCCTGCCTAAGTGGTCTGTGGAAACTGCTGCGGAGCTGCGGGACCTCCGGCATTCCCCCAAAGTCCCTTGCAGGTGAATGCTAGTATTTGTCTCAACAAAAGGGCCACGTTTTCCAATGTTTGAGGAGTTTTTCTAGTTATGGTGAATTTAAATTTGAGTATAGGATACTCAAAATCTATCCCTGGAAAGCATTCTAAACTTAGAACTAGAGAGATGTGAAGTGTTTTAAGTGAGGGGATCCACAGATATATAAACATCAATGTAATTTGGAATCCTGCCTTCATTTATTTTGTAGAGTGTAGACAGCACCTGGGAAGGCGCATGAGCATTTCTTTAATCACCATCAGCTGAAAACAAGGCCACACCCTGGGAACACGCTTTGACCAAAGGGCAAGAGTGTTATCAGGTTGGCCTTCATTTCAGCCCAGGTGTTGGGTAGTGAGACTTTGATATGTAAATCCAGTCTAGCCTGGGGAATGAGGGAATGAATAGGACCTGAGCCCACCCAAGCTCCTTTGATCCTAAGTCTTTCAGTGAAACCCCTTGGTATTTGGAATATAAATTAACACACTGCATGGGCTCTGGTTCCCTGTTTCTCCATCAGAGAGGACGGCAGTTCCACCCGGCTCCCAGCTTTTTTTCTATCTCTGCATCTTGTCTTTTTCTTTTATTTCTCAATCCCCAGCCGCCTCTATTCAGAACTCCTTCATCTCTTTCTGTGCTGGATGCTGAAAAGAGAGACTCCACCATAGTAGAGAACAGAAGCTATGGTATTCTATCCTATCAAAGGCAGGTTCATGCCAAACTGTTTCCTAGCTGGATCAATGCAGAGTTGGGGAGGGGGGACACCCATTGTATAACAAGCACAATGCTACTAGCTTTACAGGAACGATCTCATTCAATCCCCCACACATCTTCAGGATAGGTGTTATTATTTTCATCAAATAGGCTGGGAAACAGATGCTTAGAGAGATTAAGTAACTTGTCAAAAGTTACACATCCTAGAGGTAAGGTGCAAACCTGGACCACTGTGATAATGTCATCGAAGCTACTTCCATTACTAGTATATCTTTTTAATCCTGAGCTTTTTCATAGATCTTACCTTGACTCTTATCTGTCTCTTACTTAAACGGCAGAGACTGTGACCACATTCTAATATTACATAGATTTTTTTTACAGTCAGCCTTATTTCTACTCGCTTCCTTCTTTATTGAAATTTAGAGAGCACACTTTTTACTGTAACTGAAAATGTGATCTGAAAGAGATTTTTTTAAACTTCATTGGGATGACTTCTGTATTCAGAAATTGGAGGCTAATTTGCCATTTGGGGTTCTTCAAGATCTTTGGGAGTCATTTAGAAGACACAGTGCTTTCTGGGTCTCTTGTCTCTTATAATTCTTGCTAATCCT
Organism: Antrozous pallidus; assembly: GCA_027563665.1. NCBI lineage: Eukaryota > Metazoa > Chordata > Mammalia > Chiroptera > Vespertilionidae > Antrozous > Antrozous pallidus. The sequence continues at coordinate 71,139,945 of CM050521.1, read as the reverse complement.
GCCAAGAATACTAGTACAATGCCCTGACCTCTTTTTACACTAGTAATTTCTCATAGTTGTCTTTATGCAATTAAGACAGTTAACTTTGAAAGATGAGGTAAAATCTTCACTAAACAAAGAATAGTCTTTTGTACTGGTTGCTATAAAAGTTGTGGATTCCTTAAGCTAAGAATTTCTCACCCAGGATACAAACCCATTGTACTTGAGTGTTCACCTGAGCCAAATATTACTGTTCTCAAGATATCTGGGACAATAGGATATGTAGCAGGAAAAATTATACTGCCAAAAATATTCTTTCCCTACTCTTGGAACTATGAATATGATGAAATACCCTGACTGTGAATATGTTGCCTTACACAAAAAAAGAATTTGTGGAGGTAATTAAGGTCTCTAAATAGTTGATTTTAAAATAGGTAGGTTACACTGGATTCTCAGGGTAAACCCTATGTATTCATATCAGTCCTTACAAGCAGAAGCAGAAGAGGCAGTCAGGGAGGTATAGATGAAGAGAAAGACAAAGAAATTCAGAGAAAACAAAATGTGTCATTACTTACTTTGAAAACAGGGGGTCCTGCAAGCCAATGAATAGAGGTGACTTAAGGAAACTAAACACACCCCTGGACAGCAAAGAAACAAGAGCCTCAGTCTTACAATGGCATGGATTTGAATTGAAATCTGCCATCAGAATTCCTATTTGTGCCTCAGAGCTTCCAAAGAGCCCAAGACCACTGTACCTTGATTTTGGCCTTGTGAGACTAAAAGCAGACTACCAGCAAAGTCTGAACTTTGCCCTATAGAACTGTAAGAGAATAAGCTGAATTTATGGTAATTTGTAACATCAGTAAAAAAACAGTAATGCAGTCATGGAAGCATATCTGCTGATGTTCTGGTGGCTTGCTAAACTATAATAAATCCCTTTTTCTCTGACTCAGGAGTTTCTTGTCTTCTGCCAGCATCCATGAATTGGTAACCCGTTAATTTACTAGCTTGCAAGCAGAACCAAATCAAATCAAAGTCTCATCAGTGTCTAGAATCATTAAATATTAGTGATAGTGCCACTGTTTTACTGAAAGAAGCTACAAGGCATAATAAAAAGATTATTAGAGAGAAGAAGACCTGGGTTCCATCTAAGCTCCAACTTAATAGTCATGTGATCTTAGACTTAATTGGATCCTTTAAAAATGTAGTAGATATCATAAAATAGCTGTGAGCATTAAATGAAATGGTAACTCTGTAATACTTGCACATTTTCTGAAAGATTATAGTGTACCCCCTCCATCACTTCTCAGACCTTGTTTACACACACATACATACACACTGGTTTGTGCCAATAGCTAAACTTATACAACCATAGATATAGACTCTTAGTTTATTCTTAGATAATTTTCAAGTGAAGATATTTTTAGTGTCACTATTGAATTGATGATTTTTTAAGGTATTTTTATTCTGCTTACTTCATTTGCATCTTCACAGTAGCCTGCTCCACTACTCAGAGTTGTCATAGTTGCCAGACAAAACCCACCACCACTGGTTGGAGCAGGTTTAGGCTTTCAGATCATTTAGAAGACATCTGGAAAAAGCACTCATTAGAACACAGCAACCAGATAATGTTTGGGATTCATGGGTTCCTGGATTTGTCATAAATTAGTCAACAACGAATTATAAAATAAGAAGAAATCTTAGAGATGTGCTGATAGCATCCATTGTGTAGATGAGGAAACCACAATGTAGCGAGGATAAGAATGTAATATTAGGGGCCAAATTGATCAGAACCCAAAGCAATGGAAGTTTTATTCTACCCCATCACTAAATACATAGACATGCAGTAGCTCTCCTTTACGACAAACACTACAAAAAGAGATATTGGGGGGTACAGGAATTAGTGAGTATCTCTTCCTACTTTTCCATTGCTTTTTTAAAAGCTATTATTAATTCAAAAAGGAAGGGAGAGGAGAGAGAGAGAGAGAGAGAGAGAGAGAGAGAGAGAGAGAGAGAGAGAGAAACATCAGTGATGAGAAAGAATTATTGATAGGCTGCCTTCCACACGCCCCACAGTGGGAAACGAGCTGGCAACCTGGGTCTGTGCCCTTGACCAGAATGAAACTTGGGACCCTTAGTCCGCAGGCCAATTCTCTATCCACTGAGCAAAACAGGCTGGGGCTTCATTGCTCTTTTATTCATTTTTGCTCTCCTAACCTGTACAAAACAGAAGCCATAATGAACACATTCATGGCCAAGACTCTCAAGGATTGCCTTCTCTGCTGGAATCTTACAATTATTAACTTAGCAAGTGGTTGTAGGGACAAAAATCAACTGAAGAATTGAAGTCCTTGGCAGCACATAGTTTGTAAGACTTAGCTTCCCATTTGTACATAAACTAAGTAAGGAAAAACTTCAGGCTTCTACTGACAAGGTTTTTTTCCATCTCTGGTGGCAAAGAAACTATTTTGTAAAGTCTTATTTGAAGAATCCAGGCACTTGATCAGCATATAATTGAACTTGTATTATTTGGTGGATCTAAATCAATATGTAGAGTAAATGGAATAGAAATTCTGATGGTGGAGAACCTTTGTGAATGTTGAAATAGCCCAGGATGCAATGCATATTTCTTACATCATTAACTTATACAGAAACATGCCATTGTCGACTACTTTTCAAATTAAGTAGGCTGGATGACTCTTAAATAATGTTTGGTTTGACCTACTCCATGAAACAGTCAGTTTTACCTCTGAAGTTATAAATATAAACCATGCTTGTTTTGGTAATTTGCATTGTTTAAAAACATTTTTTTTGGTATAAATGGAGAACCAGGTAGTCAAAATTTAAAAAAAAAGAAAATAAATGTGAAGAACCCTAATGATATATTGGCTCGGGCAGTAGTTTTGCAGAACATTTGGAAATGAAGGCCTATTAACATCTTTTGTCCATTTCTTCTACAAAAGTCTCAGTATCTTTTGCTTGTATTTGTACCTCATATCATTTTGGGTTCTTATCCATATGTATTTCCATGAGTCTTCCAGAGATTATCAGATTAACAACAATAAAATAACAATGATCTAGAAAGTAGTTTGCTCAATGTCACTTCCCTTGACATATGCATAGCTAGGCAAGGAGAGAACAGTGAAGTCTATATTTTTAAATCACTTGCCAGCTTTCCTTGAGCCTCACTGGAAATTAACACTCCTTGGTCTTCTCTAGTAAGACATTACAGGTGTCAGATGGTAGTACTTTTGCTTATTTTAATGCAAATCTTTATTTTTCTATCAGAGTTATCTGGATATGCAACAAATTATAAAGACTTTTGATATTATTTTTAGATAATCTTATTTTCTAAGCTAAATCCCTTTTATGTCTTACATTTTTTTTGCCCTTTGGACATAATTTTCTGTACTTTTACCACCTTTGTTTCTTTCCTTTGGACACTTTCATGGACATTAAGATGTAACTGGGTCATCAGTCTCAATATTTAAAACAGAAGGATTTCAAAAGTTCTCATATTTGATACCTTTCAAAAAGGCATAATTTCTTAAGTTAAATAAGGATAGTAGAACTAGGTCCTTAGCTTAGCATATTGTGTATGCTTCTGGTTGCAGGCAATAGTGAGTGGTGTGGTTGTTGACAAATTTGTTGCACAAATTCAGCTCCAGGTTTTCTGAGACAGCAGATGAGTTTATCACTAATGCTTCATCAGACAAAGATAATTTGCCAAATAAATGGTGCTCATCAGAAAAAAAAAGCTAATCTTAAAATAATCCAAAGAAAAACTATGTATTACCTATCATGCCCAAAATACTTTAAAAATTCATACAAATCACTGAAAATAGACAACTGAAAGTTGTCTTTTGAGATTTGAATCTGCATGTTAAAAAAGTGATTGAAACTGAGACTCAAACATTTTTTGTCCTTATATGTTTATTTCTAGGATGCAGATGCAAGATTTTTTTTTAAAGAAAGGAAACCGGGGGGGAAAATAGATACAGAGGCAAAGAAGCATTGAACAGACTGTCAAACTACAGAGGGAAGGCAGGTGAAGGTGGGGGCGGGGCTGTAAGAGATAAACTGAAGGACTTTATGCATGCATATAAGCATAACCAATGGCGTGCATATAAGCATAACAAGACACTGGAGGAGGCAGAGGAGGGCATCTGCTGGGGGGTAGGGGAGGCCGGAGGGAGGCCAATGGGGGAGGAGAGAAGAAAACATATCTACTATTCGTAATACATTAAACAATAAAAAAATCATTAAAAAATAAAATAAAGTTTTGTTGAGGATTAAAAAAAAAAAGATAGTATTCAAATGGCCAAGAATTACATGGAAAGGTGTGAGTGTTTAGTATGATTCAGGAAGACACCAATTAAAAACAACATAAAATACCACCATGCATCTATTAAAATGGCCAAAATTAAAGATCAATAATACTAAGTGTTAGCAAGTTTATGCAAACATTGGAACTCATACACTCTTGGTTGTAGTGTTAATTGACACAAATAGTATGGAAAACTCTTTGACATTATCTACCAAAGCTGTTTACACACATACTCCACAAATGCGCAATTCTACCCGTGTCTATCTAACATATAGATAACCATTTGTCATCTAAGGACATGCAAAAAAGCCCATAGCAGCACTATTCTTAATACCCCGAATCTGCAAACAGAACACATCTCCATCAAATGAGTAAGTAAACTGTAGTATGTTGACTGTACAGAGTACTTGCTGCACAGAAATAAGAAAAAGCAAACTGCTGCTTCATGAAACAATTACATATCTCACAAACATAATGTTACACAGAAGAAACCAGCCGTACATAAGTGCAAAAACATCAAAAGAAAACTGCTGTGAGAGGTACTCTGGAGTGTGACTGATAAAGTGGTTGTGCTCACTACAGATGGATTCATTTCGCTCAGCACTTAGGAGTTATCTTCTTTTTTGTAATGATGTTATATTTCTATAAAAAGTTTATACTTCTTATGTATGCCTTATTTTTCAAGTTATCCCTACACCCCCTATTAGCAATTTTAAAGTTTCAGAATTAAAGTCTCAACAAATCAGAATGCAAGGTTATGAAAAGGAGAAATAAGCTATTTTATGTGCTGAATGAGAGAATGGTTTTTAATTTCTTTTCTATTTCAACTATAATCAGTTTTTTTTAAATATCAAGGAGGATATTGCTATAACCAGAGTTAAATAATATTAACCAGTGTTCTAGTTAAGGAAGTTTTGTCATTTATGTTGATTCTTTAAAAAATCTCTTTTGGAGAAACTTTAGTATCACTCAGGATGTGTCAACATACTTGAAATTAGGGTTCATTAGTTTCTTTAATTTTATGAAAAGTCATTTGTTGAATATATGAAGCAGGTTCATCAGTATTTTTTAATGATCAATAAAAAAAATTAACTTGACATCTCTGTGTGAACTGATGTGTAATATTTACCGCATTTAAAAAAATAATTTAAAAAATTTCAGTAATTTCCAAAATATTCCACAGGCAGAAATTTTGATAAAAAAATTCGGTGTTTGTTCAGGAAAGAAGAGAGTACATACTACAGTTTTGAGAACATGCACTGAAGCCAGAATTGCTTGGGGTGAAGGCAGCCTGTGTTTCCTCTGGATGGAGATCAGACTTCACTGAAATTCTCCCTGATGTTTTTCTATATTTCTATATCAACGTTAAAATGCAGTCATATGTGAATCTTAAGAGTTTATATTCACTTTTCCCTTAGATCACTGAAATGTTATTTTTCACTTTCTTGCCAATACCATTAATACATTTTAAATTTTATTGTCTTCTCAAAGTTACTTATACACATAATCTCAGAAAATTAAATAGCACTATAGAAAAATAGCAGCCTTCTGTCCCATGTGTAGCCGCCCGATTCCTGCTTTTAGCTAGCACTTATTGCCATATTTCTAAATAGCGTAATGATGTCGCTTTAATTTTAGTTATAACTTTATTTTACCTGATGAAAAATGGTCATTTAGTTCTTGATGCAACTTTATCACGCTTTTTCTCCACTATGGTACGACAATCTGTGATTGAGGATTTTGCTCAGATTCGAGATCATCAAGAAATCCAAGTTTGGCTATTAAGTGGTTCTCCTCCTCTTAGCATTATCACACAGTGGTTTCTTCTTCCTGCTTTCTCCCACATGGAGGCTGATAAGACACAGTCTTGGGGCTTATGGTGGGTTACCACCACTTTGCTTGTAGCTGGAAGTTTTGGAGATTGCAGAAAATCCTCGCTTTAGTGTAAATGTACATCTGGATTTTGGGATTTGCAATTTAGTTGATCTGTCGGTTTTTAATGTGTCCATTTGGAAAGATATGAAAATCCCTTCTGTCATCTCCATTACCTTGTCATCTTCCCAGTATCCCAAGTCTTACAAAACTGAGACAGTGACACATGTTCCTATTCAATGAATATACAGCCATTGCCACTGAATGATGGGGATACATTCAGAGACATGTGTCTTCGGCAATTTTGTTGTTGATGCTATAGCCTAAGATACATGTAGGCTACAGAGGGTAGCCTATTTTTCCTAGGCTACATCTTTTTGCTGTACAAAACAACATGGGATTAAATAAAGCACCCGAGAAAATGATACAATCGCAGATGTGTAAACATGAGATGTATGAGGGTGCTGGCGGATTATACTGCAGACTGTTTTACAACAAAAACTTTTTCATGAGTATAAAGAGCACACTCTAAAGTAATTACAAAAGCTATAGTGTAGTAAATGCATAAACCAATAATTTGTTCTCATTATGTACATAATTGCATATGCATTACTTTTATACAATGGCCAGCAGTATAGGTCTGTTTATGCCAGCATCATAACAAACATGTGAGTAATGCCTTGTGCTACAATGTTACAGTGGCTTCTGCATCACTAGACAATAAGAATTTTTCGCCCTAACGGGTTTGGCTCAATGGATAGAGCATTGGCCTATAGACTGAAAGGTCCGAGGTTCAGTTCTTGATTGTGGGCACATCTCCAGTAGGAGATTTGCAGGAGGCAGCTGATTGATGTTTCTCTCTCATTGATGTTTCTAACTCTCTCTCCCTCTTCCTTCCTCCCTCTAAAAACATCATTAAAATATATTTTTAAAAAAGACTTTTTCAGCTGCATATAATATTATGGAGTCAATGTCATATATGTGGTCTGTTGTTTGATGAAACATTATTATGAGGCACATGACGATATAAAGATTAACGTAGAAGATCGCAAATAACAATAAAACATATGATAAATCACTGAAGCCAAAATTGCTTGGGGTGAAGGCAGCCAAAAAAGGGCTATTTTCCCAATGATGAGTTATGTGATCATAAATCAAGATACATTTTTTCATAATAATTTATATTCTGGCATTTACTACATGATGCCTTAGGTAATTCTCACATATGGACATAATTTATCTTATCGTCTCAGTTGCATGCTCATATAAGGCACTAAGCAAATATAGTATTTATTTTTTAAATATATTTTTGTTGACTTCAGAGAGGAAGAGAGAAGGAGAGGGAGATAGAAACGTCAATGATGAGAGAAAATCATTGATTGGCCTTCTCCTGCACAAACCAAGCCCACAACCCAGACATGTACCCTGACAGTGACCTCTTGGTTTATAGGTCAACACTCAAGCATTGAGCTGCACCAGCAGGTCAGCAAATGTAGTGTTAATGGCAACCCATAAATGCTTGTTGAAAGAATGAACTCACTAATGAACATATGAATTGATTAAAAATTATTCACATATCTATGAACAAGTTGACTCGACCTTGTCATTATCTTTTATGACAATCCAAAAGCACTTCATTGAAATATCTGCATTATTGATATGTGATCTCTTATTTTCTCTGAGATTCCCAAACAACTGGATAGGTGTTAGATTACAAAGAAGAGAAGAATTATGAGAGGAGAGAATTTAGAGTACTCTATTTTCTTCCTGGAGGCTCTGAAGGAACAAGATTGAGTTTGATTAGACTGTGGAAGTTGGCCAGTTCTTCAAAATGTGGTTTCATATTCTGTTCACCCTATGAAACACACACAAGACAACACATATATATAAATGTTACCATTACTGGCTAAGATAAACCACTTTGTCTTATTTAATATTTTATATCAATTGCTCCTCCATTGTGGTGATTAACAGAAGGATGATGCCTGGCAGTAGATTTTAAAAAATGGGTGGAGCCCCTGAGTTCCTGGGGAATGGGATCTAAAGGAATCCTCATATATTGAAGAATTTCAAGGAATTTACCATCAGAATATATGACAATTAGAAAGTAATTAAAAAAAACACATTATTTACAGCTCTCATTTTGTTGCCCAGAAAGATTAAGTAATTATGCCAAAATTTCACAGGAATCTCAATCTCCTGGCTCCCTATTCAATGGTCTTTCTCCTTCATTGCCTGAATGTGTCCCATAGCAACTTTGTTTTGATTAGCCTTGTTCTGGACTAGATTATTAATGGCTGAAAGTCATACACAGAATATTCCAGAAATAAAATTTCTATAGGGGTCAGAGAACGTAAAAATGTGATGAAGTCCACACTGAGTTGGAGAATGCTCAGTAACTGAGGAGGGGCATGTACCTGTGTCAGTTATGCTTTCCACCTTGTTCTAAACTATAAAGCTCAACATTTCCCTGAAATGTTGCATGGAAAATTCTATTACTTATAATTCTCAAATGGCATAACTTGCAATTATCTTTAGCATGCTTACTCTCAAAATACAATGTATAATTCTATCATCTCTGAGTCCAGCATGGACTTAGATGCCACTGGCAAGTTATAGTTTAAATGTATTTTCTCTTGATTTTTATTACTTCATTTAATTGATGTATTATATATGTAGCACATAGCTAATAGATTCTGAAATTTCAAATAAAAATATTCTTTCAGCTTTAAAAAGTTTATTATTCCTTTCAGAAAGATCATGTTCATTTGGCCTACTGTGACCACTAAAACAAAAAAATGCTATTTTATAGGAAAATACTTAAAAAAATAAACTCAAAATGGATAAAAGACTTAAACATAAGATGGGAAACTATAAAAATCTTAGAAGAATCCAAAGGCAGCAAAATAGCAGACATATGTCACAGCAATACCTTTACCAATACAGCTCCGAGAACAAAGGAAACTAAGTAGAAAGTAAACAAATGGGACTACATCAAAATAAAAAGTTTCTGCACAGCTAAAGAAACCATCAACAAAACAACAAGAAAGCCAACTGCATGGGAGAACATATTTGCCAATGTTATCTATGATAAAGGTTTAATCTCCAAAATTTATAGGGAACTCATACAACTTAACAAAAGGAAGATAAACAATCCAATCAAAAAATGGACAAAGGACCTAAATAGACACTTTTCAAAAGAGGACATACAGAAGGCCAAGAGACATATGAAAACATTCTCAAAGTCACTTATGATCCAAGAGACACAAATCAAAACAACAATGAGGTACCATCTCACACCTGTCAGAATGCTATCATCAACAAATCAACAAACGACAAGTGCTGGAGAGGATGAACTGCTGGTGGAAATGCAGCTGGTGCAGCCACTGTGGAGAGCAGTAGGGTGTTGCCTCAAAAATTTAAAAATGAAACTGCCATTTGACCCGGTAATCCCACATCTAGGAATATATCCCAAGAAATCAGAAACACCAATCAGAAAGGATGCTAGTATATGCACCCCTATGTTCATAGCAGTACAACTTATAATAGCTAAGATTTGGAAACAGCCTAAGTGCCCATCAGCAGATGAGTGGATTAGAAAACTATGGTATATATACAAAATGACATACTATGTTTCTGTAAAAAAGAAGGAATTATTACCATTTGCAACAACATAGATGGAACTGGAGAGCATTATGTCAGGCAAATTAAGCCAGTCAGAGAAAGATAAATATCACATGATTTCACTCATTTGTGGAATATCATGAACAACATAAACTGATGAACAAAAATAGAACCAGAGACATAAAAACTGAACAGACTATCCAACCTATGAGGGAAGGTGGGGAGTGAGGGGTAAGAGATCAACCAAAGGACTTATATGTATAACCAATGGACATAGCCAGTAGGGAGGTGAGGGCATGTGCTGGACATTGGTAGCAGCAAGGGAGAGGTCAATGGGGGAAAAAGGAGACTCATTTAATACTTTAAACAATGAAGAATTTGAATTTAAAAAATCTTGACTAAATAAAAGTATTCTTTATTTTAAGGTAAGTTATTAAGCTGACAATGTATGTTATTAAAATATTAGACAAATAAAATGATCTATGACTTATCATGGTTTTATTTTTTTAACACAATCTTAAAATGTTTTTAACTCATTTCTAATTTATAATCAACCATATCATTTTCTATGGCTCATAATGAAATTATACTTAATATATATACTTTTCTTCATATGGTTAATATTGAAAGAGGTCACATGATCTTTCATCTGTTCACTTTATTGTATACTTTCTTTCAAAGTTACACCTAATTCTTCTAAAATTCAAATAGTACAATAATATAAAATGAATATTAGAACTGCTACTTTTTCCACTCCCCAAATTTCCCATATTCATTTAACTGCAAATAATATTTTCATAGGCATTCTTAGTATTGGAAAAATAAGCAAACAAATCATTTCCCTACAAATTTGAACCTACTATATACAGTATATGTAACCTGTAACTTGATAAATAACTTATCTCTAATTTCAGTTACTGGTGTCACTTCATTTTTTTATTTGATTAACAAACATACCTCAAACTCTAATTTAGCTGAAGTTCAACCTCCACAGCTAATATAAGCTTCTAAAGATACTTACATCAGAAGAACACAGTATTGAGGGTAGCATGTGAGCAATTTGAAGTTTCAATCTAGTTGGCCATACCTTCCAAGTTGGAAAATTATGACTGATTTTGGAATTATGTTGTTAAATTAGATCACTCTGAAATATCTTAAACACTAATCCCAAACTGTCTTCCGCAAATCTACATTGATGTATGTCATGTTACATCTATGTTACCTATTAAAAAATTTCCTATGTTTCTTCAGATAATATCAACTTAGTCACTAAAATTGAGATCCAGTCAATGGTTTTATCAGATGGAGCTCACTGGAACTTAAGAAATAGTGATTTATTAAAGAAGTCCAGAGAAGAATGCTTTCCACTTTTGGAGTTGTGAGATAACATTTGAAAACCTAATTCTGTATTTGTCATGAAAAGAATGGAAGTAAAAGAAAATTAGATTAGTACATTTCAGGCAATAGTCAATGGCCAACTAACTGGTGTGCTTATGCATTCTTTTCATTTTCATTGTGAGAAGAATTTGCCAATGGCCAGAAGCTCTGGAGTCTACGTAGTGGTTGGCATGCTGAAAATACTGGCCTTTTTCATGGACGTTATTTAACTCTAAAAGCAATAAAGGATCTGTGCAAAGAGTTCATGGCCAACAACTCATCACTCTCACTTGAAAAGTCACTCCATATTTTTTTATTTTTAAAAATGTAACCAACCTTACCATACTCCTTTTACACATACTTGTCTTCATGTTATTCGCTAAAAGAGAGAGCTCACCAGGTTAAATTAGAAAATTAAGGAAAAATATATTTTCTCATCATTTAGATGTCTTCAGACTGCCTAACTTCATTTAGAATATTTTTAGCACATATAAAAATGTACCCAGGGCTATTGTTTTTAAAAGATAGAACATTCCAGAAATCCCCAGGTAGAGATCATGTTATTAACCAATTGGTGCAATGTATACAAGAGACATGGGATTATTTGTATAAAAACTTACAGCCAAAGAATTTATGGCAGTAATATAAACTCATGAATGTCCAGTTCTGCCGAGGGGAATTCTCTGCAGTAGCTAGATGACTGATGATGTGGCAGAGTGTGATAACAAGTACAGCTGCTTCTATAAGAATGAAATCATAACAAGCTAAAAAATAAATCCTCCATAAGAAATCTCTTAAAGTGACAATCTAGTTTACTTGTTTCCTGTAATGGGATTCTATCATCTACTTTTTTCATTCCAGGAACAAATATTTTATAATATTTCTGGTCCTGTGTCTTCAAATGCTACAAACAAGATAACTTTGCAAATGTAACATTTTGAAGTAAAGCATTTCACAAAGTAATAATATAAACTGAAGACAATGGCACCAAATATAAAGGTTGGTGAAGCTCAAGGAAAGTATTTTTAGATATAATTAGAAAAAAAAGTATTAATTAACGATGAAAGGGTCCATGTATTTTGAGTTGATTATAAAGTTTGATGATTCCACATCATTTGGGGGGATTTTCAGGATATAAAATGTTTTGAACCTTTACTAAAATTCTCTTTATTCAATCAAACATCATTTCAGCAGAAAAATAGGGAATATTACATGTATAGAGGATAAGTCCTGCTTATATACTGAGGACCTTAGAATGATTATGAAGAAAAAATTCTTAAATATACGCTAGACAGTGGTATATTAGTCAACAGAATTGACTAATGAGTTTGCCAGCCACTGCCCTAGGAGATGTAAGTTCTAGTATTTGACTTCTCACGATTAACAATGTGAATCCCTTCTCTTAAGGATTCTCATTTAAGATTAATTTAGTTTGATCCTGAAGGAGATTTATATAAATATTTTCTTTATAACGGTCAAAATACAGGTGAGAATGAAAATGTTACTATTAATTTTATTTTATCTCAATTTTGATGCAACAATTCCAAGACTTGGACAAAGCAATGTAATGCTCTCTAATCCAAGGAAAGAACCACCAGGGTTCTGGAAGCATAGAGAGGCTGTGGTGCTCAGTGAAGGTGCCGACTTCCAAACAGAGGGCAGAGGTGGTCTGTGACCTCTGCATCAGCAATATATTCCCCAATGGAGGCAAGATGGACATGGCTGTATCCATGCATTTATCTAGTTAAAAAAAACCTCCCATCACTTACATACGCTGTAATAAATGTTATACATGATCTGACATTGTGCCAGACTTACTATTTAATTTCCAAAGAGGTTAAAAATACCTACATCACTCTATGATAACAGTAGTCATTAGATAATTTCTCAGCATCCTGCCTAAACTGAAATGCTGTCCTATTAGAGCAATTGGATTTTACTCTGCCATCCATGTTTGTACAGATTTTTAAAAACTCTGTGTATACGTATGTCTGTTCTAGTTGGTCAATAGCCTAGTTTCTAATTATTGTCCTCACATAATTATTAAGAGTAACCTTTTTATTCTCAAACAGCTTTGGATGATTAAATCATGTGGTTACCCTGGTATGAATATATACTTGAACATCTTTGGTTCTTTTCTGTTTACCTAACTTCTCATTTCAGAATTTAAGCTGCTTGCTTGTAAGACTAATGTATTTGTTACTTACTTTGAAAGGTCACTGTAAACAACAGAGTCTTTTAAGCGATAACTGCATGCACTAGCCTTTTTAAAAAATTAATTATGATAATATTGTTGCTGCTAGTAAAAGAGTTAACTGAGAATATGATGTTAAATCAGGTAGGGGAGTCAGAAAATTTCAGACACAGGTGTACAAGTGGCCAAAATCACACACACACACACACACACACACACACACACACACACACACACACAGTTATGAGAACAGAAACTTCCCCCTTTCCCAAGCATCAACTCCAACGGGGGTAAGTTAGGTATGAAGAGATTTCTAAGGAAGTGTTTCATTGAGATGAATAACACAGATTCAGAGATTCAGACCACTGGACCTTCGAAAATTAATCTGTTCCTATATTAACTGTAAGAAAAGAGAATTTGGAGAGTTTCCTTAGACATTGGTCAAAGCTTCTGAATAGAGAATGTTTGTGGTACATTGCCCATGTATAGTAAGTGCTCGATATGTGATGATGATAAAATAAATAAATGACTGAATGAATGAGCTGAGTAGAGATAACATTTTATCCTGTATCTCCATTTGAAACATTTTTTTTCAATACAAAATAATACTGTAAAAGATACATCAGTTCCATATTTGTTTGTGATAATATAAATAAAATAAACTTCTTTTGGATTTACTATCTATTGAGAGTGAGAATTAAAATGTTACTATCAATTTATCAATTTAATTTATCAATTTTTATACTTGAGAGAATGCTTGAGAATGAGTTACAAAATACAGAAAAAAAATGAGGAGATAGAGTACAATAATTGTTTGCTTAGAGCCAAATATAATCTGAAATACAAAAATAGTTAAAAAATAAAGAAAATTCAGAGGAGCACCAAGATGGTGGCATAGGTAAACACCTATTGTTCTGCCCCGCGCAACGATTTAAGAACTACAACATAACAGCAGAACAGACAGCACCCAGAATCGCCAGAAAGCTGGCTGAATGAAAACTCCACTAATAAGAGTAAAGGTGGGACACTGAGACTCAGGAGCAGCGGGAGTGCAGCCTTTCAGACAGAAACAGGTTAGGAGCCGCCCTGGTCACACGTGCGGGCTGTAGGGCTGGAACAGCACCCCCGGCCGGATTTCTCCTATGGGGAGGGCTGAGACGTCCCACTACACGGATTCCCCAGCGCCAGGCGAGGTCCGAGATCCGGGGTACGTGGAGATGTCCCACTGCACAGATTCCCCAGTGCCAGGTGAGGTCCGAGGTCTGGGGGACGCACCCTGGAAGTGGGGCACGGCAGAGGCTCCTAGTCCCAAGGGTTGCGCAAACCCGTGACTTGGCCCCTGGAAACTTGTCTCCTGGTTCCGGAAACCATCTATTTTACAACACTGGGCTAGACTTTTGGTGTGCAGGCACATTTGGGGCAAGGCAGAGTTGTCGGGCAAGGGGAAGAGACTAGCGGCTTTCTCCTGGAGGTGTCTGCAGCCATCCCCATCCAACACAGACCTGTGCGCGCGAGCGCCGCATAGGATGCAGCTGAAGCTGAGGCTGCCTGCACAGCTCAGAGACTCCGTCCACCCAACCTGAACACAGTCTCCCTTCACAACCAATTGGCCTGGAGGTCAAACCCTCCTAGGGCTAACAACAACAAGCTGGGTTTAAATTCAAAAACACTGAATACAACCCATAAAGGATTGCAGTAAGAGTACCCACCTCGGTAACTGGGGAGGCTGAGCCACTGTCCCTTTGAGTACATCTACCACATAAAGCAGCCACCATGCAGAGATACGGAAAGAAATCAGGTGTGAAAGAAATGGAGGAGAAAAGACGAGAAGACATAGAGTTCAAAACCACGGTTATAAGGCTTTTCAAGAGGCTCCTACAAAAGGCCGATCAACTTAATGAGAATTACCAGGAAATAAACAAGACAAACCAGGAAATAAATGAGAATTACAAGGAAATGAATGAGAACCTCAAGGAAATGAACGAGACCCTCAAGGAAATGAACAAGACCTCTGATGATATGAACCAGACCCTCACGGATAAAAAAAAAGGACCAACTAGAAATCAAGCATACACAGACTGAAATAAAAAATATTACACAAAGTCCTAAAAGCAGTCCAGAGGGCCACAAGAACCAAGTCAAAGATTTGAAATACAAAGAAGCAAAATCCACTCAGCTGGAAAAGCAAGAAACAACAAGAATTCAGATAATTGAAGATAGTGTAAGGGGCCTCTGGGACAACCTCAAGCATGCCAACATCCGAATTATTGGGGTGCCAGAAAAAGAGAGAGAGCAAGTTAATGAAAACCTACTTGAATAAATAGTGACTGAAAACTTTCCCCACCTGGTGAAAGAAACTGACTTAAAAGCCCAAGAAGTACACAAAATATAGGAATCTAAAGAGGACCACACCAAGACATATCATAATTAAAATGCCAAGAGCAAAAGATAAAGAGAGAATATTAAAAGCAGCAAAAGAAAAACAGTTGGTTACCTACAGGGGAGCACCCATACGATTGTCAGCGGATTTCTCAACAGAAACGATGCAGGCCAGACGCGAGTGGCAAGAAGTATTCAAAATAATGAATAGCAAGAATCTATAACCAAGATTACTCTATCCAGCAAAGCTATCATTCAGAATTGAGGATCAGATAAAGTGCTTCGCAGATAAGAAAAGGCTAAAGGAGTTCATCACCACCAAACCAGTATTATATGAAATTCTGAAAGATATTCTTTAAAAAGAGGAAGAAGAAAAAGTTAAAAATATAAATTATGAACAAGAAATACACATCTATAAACAAATGAACATAAAAATCAAGTGAATTGATAGGCTGATGAACAAGATAAACTGGTGAATATAACAGAAACATGGACATAAGAGAGGGAATGGACTGACAATTCTTGGGGAGAAAAGGGTTGTGGGAAGTACAGCAAGAGATTGGACAAAAATCTTGCAACAATGGGAGACAACATTGGGGAGGGAGAGGTGAGGGTGGAGGGTGGGATAGGTACAGGGTGGAGGGGAGATATAGGGGGATAAAAAAGGGGAAACAATGTAATTAATAAACTGAACAATAAAGAAAAAAATTAAAAAAAATAAAGAAAATTCATTCAATGACTATTCTCTTTTTGATGATTCTGTATCATTTAAATTAAGAAGTATTGTCTTGTACTATCAAAATTTTATTGTAACTAGTCCTTGAGAACCAGTTAAAAGAGTTTGTGTTACTATTAGTGACATGCATATAATCTGCATTCAAGCAGCAGAATGTAATTCCCTAATTTACTACAGGAATCCAGATCAAGTAGTTAGTAGTTAATGTTTTTTCTTTTATTGGCATGTAATAAATATTAATTATAAATATGCTAATACAGACTTAAAATTGAATCTCTAATTTCCCTACACTATATCAGTAAATATAGCATCATCTCAAATTTTACAAATAGGCCAATTTTATATAATAAAAGAGTAATATGCAAATGAACCATCACTTTCCTACACCCACAAGCCATTCCCACCAGCCAATCAGGAATGACTATGGAAATTAACCCAACCAAGATAGCTGCAGCCACAGAGAGAACAGGAGGCTTGGGTTTCCCCAGCAATGGAGGAAGCCAAGCTTTCTGCATACCCTACTGGGCTCAAGCCTCCACTGAAGGTAACAAAGTTTCATTATAGAAGATAAATAAATCGCTACAAAAATGGTGGCAGCCATGGAGCTGGAGAGAGCAGGAGGCTTGAGTTGCCCCCAAGGCAGCCCTGGCCTGCCTTGGCCTCTGCTTAAGGCTACAAAGTTTCAATTATAGAATATAAATAAATCCCAGATACCAGGGCCTCTGGTTGGGTTGATGGGAGGTGTGGCCAGCCTGCAAACAACCACAGGCCCCTCCCCCAGGCTGCCCTACACCCAAAAGGAACCTCCATCCTGATGTGGGACACCCTTCGGTGTCCAGTTGGCCCCTACCTGTGCACCAGGCCTCTATCCTATCTAATAAAATAGTAATTTGCAGATTGACCATCACTTCAACACACAAGAGGGCTACCCCCATGTGGTCAAAGATCCTGTCCCCATGTGGACAGAACATGGCCACCACAAGATGGCCAGCAGGGGAGGACAGCTGGGAGTGATCAGGTCTCCAAGGGAGGACAGTTGTGGGTGATCAGGTCTGCAGGGGAGGGCAGTTGGGAGGGACCAGGCCTGCAGGGGAAGGCAGTTAGAGGTGACCAGGCCTACAGGGGAGGGAAGTTAGGGGGGACCAGGCCTGCAGGGGAGGGCAGTTAGGGTTGACCAGGCCTACAGGGAAGGACAGTTAGGGGTGACTAGGCCTGCAGGGGAGGGCGGTTAGGGGCAATGAGGCTGGCAGGGGAGTGGTTAGGGGGTGATCAGGCTGGCAGGCAGAAGTGGTTAGGGGCAATCAGGAAGGCAGGCAGGCGAGCAGTTGGGAGCCAGTAGTCCTGGATTGTGAGAGGGATGTCTGATTGTCTGTTTAGGACTGAAACAGGCCTAAACAGACTGTTGGACATCCCTTGAGGGGTCCCAGATTAGAGAGGGTGCAGGCTGGGATGAGGGACACCCCCCCATGCACGAATTTTGTGCACGGGGCCTCCAGTATAAAACAATAGGTATGAATTGCCTGGTTAATTAATATACATATTTCTTTTTTTCTGCTCCATTTTATTTATTCTACAATGCACGTATGATTGTGAATTAATAACTTAATACAGAGCAATGTGGTAAAATAGAATAGTCCAGAGATTTAAAGTCAACATACCTTTGTTTGAGTCCTGGTTCTGCCATTTACTAGATATTTGACCTCAGATAATTGATTTGATAGAGCTGCCTGAGTTTTTTTTTTCCCCTCTATTCTTTAATTTTTAAAAATTATTTAAAGTATTGCAAATAGTAGTACATATGTCTCATTTTTCCCTCCATTGACCTTTCCCCAGCCTCCCCTACCCCCAGTACATGCCCTCACCTGCCTCCCCATGTCTTGTATCCATTGGTTATGCTTATATGCATGCGTACAAGTCCTTCAGTTGATCTCTTTCAGCACCCCCTCCAAAACCTCCTCTGCCTTCCCGCTGTAGTTTGGCAGTCTGTTCAATGTTTCTTTGTCTCTATATCTATTTTTCCGATTTATTTTCTTTAAAAAATCTTGCCTCTGCAGACTAGAAATAAATGTATAATAAAAAATATGTTTGAGTGCCAATTTAAATGTCCAACAGTTCTGAGTCCCAGTTGCAATGTCAAACAGTTTCTCATGTGTGCATGTCAGCAATGATATCTGGATGGTGGACACATGGTGTAATATACATATTTCTTATATATAGTGGGAAATACACATTATCTACTGCCATTCTCTTCATAGATTAATGATATTATGTGTTTTTGGTAAATCTGAACTAAAGCTAGGCTGGCCCTTTCCAATAAATTGGACTTTATTATGGGACAGTGAATTTAAACTCCGATTTGGTTTGTGAAGTTTGGCTTTGAGATTTTTCACTTTTTCTTTAGTTATTTTTTTGGTTTAGAGTGTTTGTTTATTTTTATGTTTAATTTTTCTGAGTTTACCAGCTGCAAGGCCTGGTTCATGCTGAAATATTTGCAAGCCTTTCTGCAGAGTACCAGAGGTTTTACTAGGTGGCTACCAAGGACTGCTTCAAAATGGGCAAAGATAAAATGAACCTTTTGGAAGATATTTGTTGGCATGGAAATGGAAGTTATTGCGAAAATGTGTTTCCATAATGATAATATTAATGCTTTGCATTTATACCATTCCTTTTCTTAGAATGCTGAGAACACTTAACTTCTGACTCCATTTCCTGATATTTTTCATTTTTAAAATGACTTTTATAAAACTAAGATAGATAAAAGAGAACTACTCCAAATTTACTGTTTCTTAGGCTGCAACAAGAGCAATCAGCATCAGGGCCTAGGGAGCTATCAGGTATGCACATAACTCTTATGTATACACATAACTCTTGGAGCTATGATCAAATTAGAAATGTGAGCCTAAGTATGGTTGTGTTGGGTCAATAGGGATGGGAGCCCTCCTAAAATGCCCAGGTGCCTAAGGAACAGAAAGATACCCGCTGATAGTACAGTTCAGATCTCACCAACAGGAGAGATTATTCCTTACCTGCTTGGTCACTTTTGTTTGCCACTCCCAAAGGAAAAGTCTTCTTATAATGTTTTGCACATGTGTTCATCAAGACTATATAAATAGCTTCAAGAAACAAAACTTATACTGCAGCCAATTTCCCCAGAAACCATGAACCCATAAAGAGCAATCGTTTGCAGCCAAAAGAAAATCTACCTAGCTTTGAGATGAACTATTGTTCAGTTGTCCATTCTCTCGTCATTCCCCACAATAAATATTTTATGAAATGAAAACTATATATATATATATATATATATATATATATATATATATATATTCCCCCTTAGTACTTAGAAAGACCAACCGAACCAGAAAGAAAAGTAGAATCATATAAAGATATTTTGTTTAAAAACACGCTTTGGAAGATTACAAAGAACTCCTTTAAATAAAACAGCTATTAATGCCTCTTGAAACCCCTGAGTTACAGACAATGCTCTTGCAAAGCCATCACCTGAGATGGAAAAGACTGAAGTCATTTTGCAGGAGCACACTAAGCAGTCACGATCAGATGAGGGGAAACAGGACTCTCAGCTCCTAGCCTGCTTTCCAACAGAGAGCCTACTCTCCCCAGAGAGCAGGAAAGCACCTGACCTTTACTCATTTTTCCAAAGAGCTTTATTACTCTATTATGTACATTTTTTGTATAATTGGAATCAAAGACATTTTCTACCAAGGACAACTCTGTTTATAATTAACCTCTAGGACTTAGATTTTTCAACTCCAGGGATAAAGTCAATACAATGTTAAAAATCATGTGCCAAAGGATCACAGGACTATAAAAGCTGGAGAAAATTCCCATCCAGCCAATCTGAAAGAAAGAAGTCATTTCTTGTTTTCTCCTGGGGCAAAGAGGTGCACTATTGCCATGACCCAAAGGTCTTTTATTTTATTTGAATTTCTCTAGGTAATTCTGTACTTTATCCATGTTCACAATATAGATACTGGGGCTGGGAATACAGGGCTTATGTTTATTAGCTGTAGGTCTGTAAAGGATGACAGGCACTTTTGGGGGGGAGGGGTATCATAGAGCACATTTGCAACAATTAAGCAGAAAATGATTATCCTCTTTGATGTAACATTTTATTTCTTTTCAAATAACTGCATCTTCTTATGCTAATTTCATTGCATAGATTCTGTTTTTACATCACCAGACTAGCACCGATTGAAATTTAAAAGAGTAATAAAACGGAACCTTAAATTTAAGGAATGTCTGAAAATACTGTTGGTGCAAGCCAAAAGTTATAAAATGCAGAAAGTCTTGGACAGACTGATGTGCAGGGAGCAACATTTATTGAAAAGTTAAGTGCACTGATCTATCTACTGCAGGGGTCAGAGCACAGAGGCCCACAGGGAAAATATGGCCCGCCTGCCTCCCAAATCTGAAAACACAGTGTTATTGGAACACAGTCATACTCATTTGTTCACATGTTGTCCATGGCTGCCTTCCTCCTTACAAGAGCAGTGTGCACAGTCAGACCAGAGACCCTGGGGTATACAGAAAAAGTTTGCCAATCCCAACTCTAGATTCGCTCTTCACAACAAAACAAAACCCAGACCAACCCCTGGCCATTTACTGGCCAATCCCTATCCCAGGCCATGTGTGAAAATGCCCAGGGCCAGAGAATCCCACAAAATGAAGAACCATCTTCCTCAAAATGAAACCAGAAGCTCCTGTGGAGACTCCTTGTCATTACCATTCAGAAATGTGCCTCAATGTCAGAGAAAGTATATGTATGAGCAAACTATATGAAGATATAAAAAAAAAGCAGATGAGGGAATAAACAACAGAAGATGCAATACGAGTTGGAGCTGTGCATGCGAGAGGCAACTGATCAATGTATTTCTCTTACGTCAATGTTTCTCTCTCCCTTCCTTGCTCTCTGAAAAATTGAAATAAAGAAATAAGAATGTTTTCTTGTGTTTACTAAAGTATAATACCCATGAGCTAAAAGTACAGGAAGCTCCATACTTTTTCTGGGTGGAGCATCCCCACCTGGGCATGTAGCAGTGCCCACTATCTCTGCACTTCCTTGAGATGGGTCTTGCGTTATTGCTATTGTTTTTTAGAATAAGTAATATTGCTATTCTTCTAACACACCCGTTATTAGATTTTCAATTGTTATATTTTTCATTTTCTGTTATTTGAGAGATTTCAATACACATTGTGCAATTACTGCAGTTTCTCTTCATTTGTACTCTGTTTCCAGAACAAAATAAGGAATTTATCATATTTCAATGTCTTTTCTTTTTGTGCTATTATAGTCATGTATTTCATTGATTTTTAAAAATATTTTATTGATTTTTCACAGAGAGGAAGGGAGAGGGATAGAAAGTCAGAAACATAGATCAGCTGCCTCCTGCACACCTCCCACTGGGGATGTGCCCGCAACCAAGGTACATGCCCTTAACCGGAATCAACCCTGGGACCCTTCAGTCTGCAGGCTCTATCCACTGAGCCAAACCAGTTCTGCAATTTCATTGACTTTTTTAAGAGAGAGAGGAAGGGAGAGGGATAGATAGACACATCTCTATGATAGAGAGATAGAAACATCCATGAGACAGAAACATCATTGATCAGCTACCTCCTGCATACCCCCTACTGGGGAAAGAGCCCATAACCTAGACATGTGCCCTGACCAGGAATAGAACCGGTGACCTCTTGATTCCTGAGTCACACCAACTGGGCTAGTCATGTATTTTAATTTCACATATACTAATCATTCTTGGTCTTTTGGCTAAGATTAAGTGTAGTTTCACATATACTTAAATCTCAGAAGATAATGTTTTTAAACAAAAAGAAATCTATGCCCTAGTTACTCATGTATTTAATATTTCCAAGATTTTTTATCACCTTTTCATTGCCAAGCTTTCATTTGGAATCAGTACATGTCACCACTAAAATGAATACTAGTTGTTGACAAAATAGTCATATTATCAATTATGCTCCAATAGTCAGTGGTTTCCCACTCCCTATATAATAAAGCCCACATGCTTTAGCCTGACATTTGTGGTCCTCTACTAAACTAATTTCTAATACTATCAACTTCTCTATATAAACGCATCCTTCTGAGCTCACTGAAATTATCCTGATCATACAAATACTGACTGGGGCAAAAGTAAATTAATAGTTTGAATATGCAAAACTGTTTATTCTTGAATTATTATTTACTAGTGGCCTGGTGCATGAAATTTGTGCACGGTGGGGCAGGGAGGAGAACAGGGGGGAAGTGTCCCTCAGCCTGGCCTGCACCCTCTCCAATCTGGGACCCCTTGGGGGATGTTTGACTGCTGGCAGTTGGATGTAGGGATCAGGCCTAAACCAGCAGCTGGACATCCCTCTCACAGTCTGGGACCGCTAGCTCCTTAACTGCTCACCTGCCTGTCTGCCTGATTGCCCCTAAACTCTCTGCCTGCCGTCTGGCTTACCCCCAACTGCAACCCCTTGCCGGCCTTCTCGCCTCCAATTGCTCCCCCTTGCTGGCCTGATTGTCTCCAACTGTCCCCCCACCAGCCTTCTCGTGCCCAACTGATCCCCACTGCTGGCCTGCTCATCCCCAACTGCACCCCCTGCCAGCCTGCTCACCCCCAACTACCCTCCCTTTTTGGCCTGATCACCCCTAACCACCTCTGTCTTGGCCCGCCACTATGGCTCTGTTCAGAAAGATGTCCAGAAGGTCTCCCAGTATAATTAGCATATTATTCTTTTATTAGTATAGATTATTGTATTATCCTAATAAAAGAGTAATATGCAAATTGACTGTACCTTCGCTACACACACAAGCCAATCAGAAGCAAATTATGCAAATAAACACCAACCAAGATGGCTGTGGCCATGAGAGAACTGGCTGACTGGGGCTATGAGTGCAGCATCCGCACCCTGCCTACAGCCAGCCTGCCCTGCCAAGAGGGTGCAGAGAGAGGCAAAGGGGCTGGCCTGGGGCCACGGGCGCAGTGTCTGCACCCCGCCCCAGCAGGCCAAGTGCAGCATCCATGCTTCGCCCCCTGCTGGCCTGGCTGTGCTGGCGCAGAGAGAGCAAATGGGCCCGCTGTTGGGAGGGACGGGAAGAATCAGAAAAATGGGTCTTTCCAGTTCCTGATGCTGATGGAGCCCTATGGGTGCTTGGCTCCTCCACCTGCAGACCCCAGTCGCAGCCCAGCAAACCCCTGCCTGCAGTCCAGACACGACCAGCATGGCTCTTGGCAGGGCAGTTTCCCACGGGCACACTACAGGCATCAAATCACTTCCACCGCCGAAGCCGCCCTCCCCCCCCCCCCCACACACACACACAAACTCCCAAGTAGTATGGTCCAAGGGGGCGACTCCTGAGGCACCACTTCCATGGCAGCAAATGTGCACTATGCCAGGCGGGGAAGCCAGACCTGAAAGCCCAAGCCCCCAAGTACCCACAGGGCATCACGTGCCAGGGCTCTGAGGAGACCCCAGGACATGCATCTCCCCTGAGGCTGTGTGGAAGCAGGAGAGGAACCTCTGGCTAGAGGCCGGGGTGAAGGATGCTGGTGTCTTTGCAGGCCAGGCTGAGGAACACTACCCCCCTCCTCTGTACTACCCCCCCACGCACAAATTTTGTGCACCAGGCCTCTAGTTTTCCATATAAATAAGTATAAACCTACTTTTGCCCCATCCTAGGTATGTACCTGATATATTAACCAAGAAGATCTAATGAAATGTAATAAAAAAGCATGCTTGCCCTAATTGGTTTGGCTCAGTGTATCCAGCGTCAGCCTATGGACTCAAGGGTCCCAGGTTCAATTCTGGTCAAGGGCTTGTACCTTGGTTGTGGGCACATACTCAGTAGGGAATATGTAGGAGGCAGCTGATGTTTCTCTCATCGATGTTTCTAACTATTCCTCTCCCTACATCTCTGTAAAAAAAAATCAATAAAATATACATTTTTTAAAAAGCATGCTTATTTTTATTTTTCATTAATTTTTGAAGCTTTCACAGTAGTTACCTTGGATGAGCCTAGGTAGCTCCTACATAGTCAGTTTTATACAACTAAACAGAATATATTAAGCAGTGTGAAAATCAGATATATTAATCCACACTCAATCTCCATGGAAAGATAAAAGACTTCTTTGCCTTCTCCCAGTTACGGTCTCCTGGCAGATCATTGCATGGGTAGTGTAATGGGCTTTGTCTCCCGTTTTTGTACATAAGGGCCCCTGACTCCTAGGTGTGATTGCAGACCCAACCTGTGTTGGGATTGAGGAGTGGCAAGAAGAATATTTAAAGCAGATGTCTTCTCTCCTGGGATGTTTCCATGAAATCGAGTGTTACTGGTGATCCACTGGCAGGCTTTAGACCATCTTACCCATAAGATCCTGAACCCCCAGAACTCACTGTCTGCCGTCAGGTTCCCTGTAGGTGGCCCTATTGGACAAGTTCTAAGATGGGCAATAATTATGCACTGCATCTGGTCTTCAGGAGGCACTGGGCATTCTTTGCCTGTGCAAACTGAAAATGCAGCCTAAACACAACAAAGCAAGCACAGGCCACACACTGCCCTCAGGTGGCCAGGTGACCTGCTCTGCCTTCAATTTTCCCTGCAGGCCTTAGGCACAGAGTAACTCGCTTCAGGAGACCCACGAAGCTCTCTCTGTGGTTCCACAAAATGCCCTCTATTTTGTCTTGATGTGAAGGGAGAATTCCCTCCCACCTTACATTTTAGAGAGTGCGACTCAAACAGTTCTCTGTAAACAAAGCTACCAACTTCCCTTCAACTGTCTTAATATGTCTGAGATTTGTAAGATGTGTAAGAGTTTGTTTTTATTTATTATTTTATTTATTTATTTGTTATTTCTTGAATTTATCGAGGTAATAAAATTATATATATATATATATATATATATATATATATATATATATATACACACACATACACGTTTCAGGTATATAATTCTACAATACATCATCCGTGTATGGTATTGTGTGTTCACCACCCCAATTCAAGTCTCCCTTTACCCTCATCTCCCTTCCCCACACCTGCCCCTCTGGTAATCACCATACTTTGTCCATGTCTATGAGTTGTTTGATTTATTTGCTTAATCCATTCACCAAGCCTGCTCCCCAGTCCTCCTTCCCTCTAACAGCTGTCTGTTCTCTGTATCTATGAGTCTGTTTCTATTTTGTTTGCTATTTTATTTTGCTCATGATTAGTTTTTGTAACCTGTCTTTGAAATCAGTCTTGAATGTACCTAGCACCTAAATGGAAACTTCCAATTTAATATTCGCTTGCATACATTTGGCACTTGCTCATTACCAATACTCTTGCCAATCCTCTCCTTTCTCAACTTACATCCAGTTCATATTTCTATATTATAATTACAGGTTTTGTTTGAATAGAGCAATAGCATTTAGGAAATAATCTTTGAAAATACAAAACACCTGCAGTTTACAAATTTCTAATTGCTAAAGAATGCTTTTGCTATTTTTTCTAGAAACACTACCGCATGGGAGCTATTTTGGTTCCTAAATGTAAATGATGTAAGACGGATGGATGCAAACCTTGTTTGGACAAAGTTCAGAATATTCTCAGCTAATCCAGTCCAAATGCATATGTAGTTTATATCTAATGAAAGTTCTGAATTTAGCAATCTGTTGATCACGCTCCTTCCTCTAAAGAAAATATGGAACAAACATCTTTATGTGCTGAAATTAAAACAGAGTATAGAATCAATAGGCTTGTATGTTTTTCAGACTAGCTGCATATTTTATATGTTTTCAATGCAATGTAAAGAAAAATAAGCCCTGATCAGTTTGCCTCAGTGGATAGAGTGTCAGCCTAGAGACTGAAAGGTCCTGGCTTCAAGTCCAGTCAAGGGCATGTACCTTGGTTGCAGGCACATCCCCAGTAGGGGGTGTGCAGGAGGCAGCTGATGGATATTTCTCTCTCATCGATGTTTCTAACTCTCTATCCCTCTCCCTTCCTCTCTATAAAAAATCAATAAAATATACAAAGAAAGAAAAATAAAATCTAGAGTCAGAATGAATTAGAGTATCAGTCCACTATTGAATAGTTGTGAGTCCTTCAATAAACTATTTAATCTCACTGAACCTCAGTTGCTTTACTATAAAATGGTAATCAACCAAACTCACCTTACTTATGAAGAGTTAGTGATAAACATATACATAATCACTAGCAATAGACAGTACTAAATAAGAGTTATTTCCTTTCCATCCTCTAAATTCTATTCTCTTTATCCTCTCTCTTGATTTCAACCATGCCCACGGCAATTTTATTCATGGCTTTTAAATCATTTGGAAGAAAGCAATTTGAAAAAACGTGACATTTCCTTTAAGTGCACCTTCATTCTTTCCTTCCAAGATCCTCTTATGCCGCAACTGTTAGCTGCATACGCCGAGTTTGCCTCACCATCTATTGGGCACTTCCTATTTGTTAGGAAGCATTCATTTCCTTTTCATTTGTCTCATCTCTTGTAATAGATGGCCTTGTTGATTTAGAAAGTCAAGAAAAAGCCCACATGGACTTTTAATAAGCAGATCAGCATTCAAAATCATACTTTATAAGGTTAGCCCAGGTATAAGATCAATTGAAAGCAGACAAACTTGAATGGGTATCATTGCTATGATTATTGTTGTAATAATTAGAGTAAAGCTATTATTTTTTCAGGTTGCACTCATTTGGCAGCAGATTCTGTGACAAAGATTAGAGTACAGAAGGTTTTTAGGGAGTACTTCGGAATCAACAGTTGGGGAAGAAAAAGAAGAACTGAGAAAAGAGAAAGTTTAGCTGACAGCCAGCCACAATGAAGGCAATATCAAGGAGCTATGAAGCTGAAATGACCATGACCTTTGGAGAGGTGGTTCCCATAAATTTGAGGTAATCTCTCAGGGGGGTTTATTGGTCTTCAAATGAAGACAGACTCTCAGCACTTGGGTTAATCAACCTTCATATTTGAAGGAATATCTGGGCATCTGCCACACTTCTGAGTGCTGACTCAATTTTAAATTGCACATTCATGCCTCTATGAATAGTGATTAATTGATCACCAAAATAATGCATCTGAAATTGAATAGACCCCCTAAAGTTTTTTATTTATGACCTAAGGGGGGAGAAAACCATCATAGAAATAACTACCAAGTATAAGAACATATGTACTAAAGTTCAAAAGCAAAAAAGCGAACAAGGTAGTGCTTGCTTTTAAGAGCCTAATGTACTAAATTTCTAAAATATTAAATTTATCTTGTGTTTGGGAAGATTTTGATATCATCATCCACATGCAAATTCACATCTCCACATGCCGCCCTTAGAAAAACCATGTTTTCAACATGGACAAAAAACTATAGCCTGTGGACCAAATCTAGCCACATCTGTTTATAAATAAAGTTTTATTGCTAATGGCGGAGAAATCACAAGACAAGCTTGTGAAGTATAAAACATTTACTATCTTATCATTCACAGAAAATGTTTGCTGGCCCCTGTTCTGATACACTCTGATATTCATAGGGATACAATATTAAAAATAAACTCCAATATATAAGTGACAGTGATCTGGGATTGTTCAACTTTATTTTTTGAGAAGCATGTTTTCTACATGTATTATTCTTAATTCTTAATCACATTCTCCCTTCCTGACAGTATAGTGTTTACACTGTAAAGAATTTTGCTTCAAATATCTTTCTTGATTCCTTTTCATCATCATCATCATGACACAAACTAAAAGAGTGAACATTAACATAACTCAATAAATTAAGTTTACTCAATATGGCATAACATATTAATTAATGGTTAGATGCCATCCTAGAGTAAAATATTCTGTGCTATTCCACAAAGCTTTATTCTCTTTTCAACATTTTTTTAAATAAGATATTTGGATATAAATAAAGCTGTGGAGGGAGAGATACTATATTGAATGACAAAAATAGCATTCAAAAAGATTGCTAAAATGTTGAAAAGGTGGCCCAAAGCTAACAAAGGGTCTAAATATAAGTTCTATATTTGGATTAAAAAAATCAAGATACAATTGTACAAATATAGAATGAACACAGGGGTAAAGAGCAGTAAAAGGTGAGCAAGTTTTAGGGTGGCAGTTAACTGCAAGCTTAATCATAACCAACCCTTTGATGTGGAGCTGAAAAAATGTTCATACAGTCTAGCATGTGCTTTAATATAATTATGTATTCTGTCCAGATGAAGGTGGCTAATTGCATTGTGTACTGCACTGGTCATAAGCCATCTGGAATGATGTGTTCGAATTAGAGAGCTGTTTTGTAACAGAGACCTTGACAAATGCTGTGAATATCTGACATTCCCCCCTTTCCCCCCACCACAGACATCAGATACCTGCTTGCTCAGATCTTTGAAGCTAGGATGCAGGCATAAAGCTAGTCTCTAATCAGAAGCACCTGCCCTGGAGTTTGGTTTGGGAGCCAGAAATGCAAAGCAGCAGGGAATACTTAGCATTCATTCTAAGGAGGAGGATAAAATCAGAGGCTGGAGATCCATGACTTACCACGAAGAAGCATCATGGTTAAGTTATGCACCAGGTCTTGTCAGCAGCGAAAGCCATGGTATCTGTGGAGAAGGCATGCCTTTCCAACAGCAGTCCTGCGTGCAATTCCAAACCCTGTTCCTGGCCATCCATCTCCCAGGCATTTGAGGGACGGTAATCCAGATCAGCTCTAGAAGCCTTCTCAATTCCAAATTCCTCTAGTCTAATTCCTAGTGGTTAATCTTTACAGCCTGACAAATGTGTGGGGGTGAAAGCAAAAGTAGTGGAAGTAAAATAGGGAAACATGGGGGGCATATATTCACGCACATGCATATTCATTTTTTTTGTCACTTATTGTGTCAACAAATATTTATTGAGCATATATTTAGGTACTGAGCCATAGCGTAATATTGTTTGTTTGTTTCAAATATTGTCTTGATCCAACTTTGAATCACTGGCTACAGGCCAGTCAGATTCTTTCTTGAGCAGCTGATTAAGAACTCTAACTGGGTTCTTACTTTCTGGGGTCACTATGAACTCTCTTAATGGCTCAGGGGCCAGGTACCAGGAAACTTGGGGCAGCCCCCATGACCCAGTGTCCTCCTAATTATTCAAATTAGACAATCCACAGGGAATCTAGCTAGTGAACCTCAGTCTGCCATACAGCTCCAGCTTGCTGTTAACCTGTCCCAGGGGCAACTGCCTACGTGGGATTACCTAGCAGCCTCCTCACCTCATACAACAAAGAGCTCTACCTTTCGTCTGTCCTAGTGTCGCTCTGTTGTATCCGGTAATCCAGGGTCTTTCAATCTCATAAAACAAGGTGGTGTATGGGTGAGGACCCAGCCGCTGATTTAAGGGATTTTCATACTAATGGGGAAGATAAGGTAATTCATTAGTTCCAAGACATGACCACTACCAGTATTAGAAGCTAGTCAGATGACAGGTATGAGAGGCAGGGGGGGGGGAATGTTCCATGAAGAGTTTTAAAACATTGCAAAGACCAGGAGATAAGGGAAAAATCAACACATTTATAGAGCATGAGGTGGGTAAGTGGAAGAGGTAAGAAGGCGAGGGTCATGAAGGATGGCATTTGTTGCTGAAACTGGTTTTCTCAGTGGATAGAGTGTCAGCCTGTGGAGTGAAGGGTCCCAGGTTCGATTCCGGTCAAGGGTATGTACCTTGGTTGCGGGCACATCTCCAGTAGGGGGTGTGCAGGAGGCAGCTGATCAAAACATCGATGCTTATAACTTTCTATCCCTCTCCCTTCCTCTCTGTAAAAAATCAATAAAATATATATTTAAAAAAAAGAATGACATTTGTTGAGCAGTGATATTAGTATGCCTCATTTTATACCAAGGTAAAGAATTTGGATCCCATCTTGAGGTCAATGGAAAGGTGTCAATGGGCATTAATCAGAGAACCAGCTTGAGCAGAATGATATTTAGAAAGGTCATTCTGATTTTAGTGTGAAAAACACATCAGGAATTTTAAGGCAGAGTGTAAACTGCACACAGGGGATGCAGGTCAGGAAACCAGTAATATTGGCTGCAGTGGCTGAGTGGCTGGCAGCCTGGCTCAGGGTCACGGGAGAGGGTAGGAGAAAGGTGTGGGAGGGCTGAAGAGTGGGAGATGGGAATAGGTTTTGCAATACACATGCAGTTTTGTTTCCTGATTAAAGTTTTGCAAGGACTTTATTTTTAAACTGGGTTTAAAAATTGGTAATATGGCTTTAATATAGCCTGTTATCTTTTAGCCAGGTATTGGCTCCAATTCGGAGTTTTATAAAAATTATCTTATTGAAAACTCTTCAGCCTAAACCAAACCTTAATCAAAAACATAGTTCCTTCTGACTTTTCCAATGCTAATTTATACAGTAGTAAAAGATGCTGCCTTAAATTAGCTTTAATCTTCATTTCTATCATATCATTCAAAATTGAGTTAACTTGTTAAATATAATTGATTACAGATTAAGTTTTCCAGGGACTAAATATATCCTCTTGTGTAAAATGAGCAGAGAGAAAAATCAAACCACTTGCTGCAAGCAAACACTAAACCATCTGCTATGACAGAAGAAAAGTTTTTCTTATCTTATATGTTCCATCTATTATTGGATCCCACCTTTACTCCTACTAAAGTGACCAAAAATGACCACATTCCATCTCCAATAACATAAATGAACATTCAACTCATAAGCCATGAGCTCACTCAAATAATCTATTTTTTTTATTCTCAATACTTAAAAGTGTATTGGTTGTCATTAAAATTTTAGCAGGATGTTTTGCTTATTTTTTAAACACATATTGAACTTTATTTTTATTTATTTATTTTCTCATTTCTTTCAAGGAAGCATTAGATTGAGAAATTGTGGAGGGACAAGATATGCTTCTGGGCATATGACACAATTTTATAGACTGAGTGTTTCTTTTCGGCAAAGCTGACCTTCATCCTGATTTCTTCATCTGGAAAAAACCACATCTGCCAGTGTTCCATAGAAAGAAGCAATCACACTGTTCCTCACTCTATCCTGCCATTCTGAGGTCCTCAGATGGCCCCAGGGATAATACTATGAATCCAACAGACACAAACTAGTTGAGCAATTGGGGGCCACATCATTAATCAGAACGCAGAATTCATAAATAGAAGAATCTTCATCTGCTCCAGGGTCCCTTGAGAAATCTTAGATACAAAATGAATCACACATAATTAGGGAATTCATATTGCATTCTGGGAGAGGAATGTAAAGGTCTCTCAATGATAGAACTACGGGTTAAAAGGAGAAATCTACTGAATGCAAGGTTAGCAGTGAAAACTTACTGGGTCACCTAAGAGCGCTGTCATGCACCTATTGTTTTGTAAAGGTATCAAGCAGCAGCCTCAGACTGCTGTTTGAGTTAGTCTGGCTTACTGCTCAAAACTGAAAAAAAAAAAAATCAACAGGTTAGAAAAGTAGAAGAAAAATATCTGTGAAGTTCGCTTGTAATACTGCATGTCTGTACCTATCATAGGGTGAAAAGAGAATGGATGCTTGAAAGAGTAATGTTGATCTACATACATTTCTATCTCCGAGTCAAGAGATATATTTTTGTTTTATTTTTTACTTTCTTATTATTATACGAGGGGCCCGGTGCACAAAATTCATGCACTGGGGGTAGGTGATCCCTCAGCCCAACCTGACCCTCAATGGGGCCAATGGCTGGCTCTGCCCCGGCCGCCTCAGCCCCACCCCAGACACCTTGGCCCTGCCCCCCAGCCCTGGCCTTTGCCCTGGCAGCAACTGCCCAGCCCCGTAGGCACCCTGCACTGGGAGCCTCTCGCGTACCACCTCGGCCCTGTGCCCCTCATGCCTTGCACCACTCAGCCCTTTCCCTTGCACCTCACGAGCTCTGCCTCGGCCCAATCCCTCACCCCACTCGGCCCCACCCTCTACTCATGATTGGCTGGTAGTGTTGGGAAGGTATGGTCAATTTGCATATTACTCTTTTATTAGATAGGATCATTATGATTTATATTCAGTTGTAAGAAAGAATACAGAGAGATCCTAAATGCCTTTTAACCAAAACTGTCATACAATATCACAACCAGGATATTGATATGGATACAATCCACTGATCTCATCAGAGCCATATTTTTTAACTACCTGGTGAACGTGCCACAAATGTCACTATCTCCCTCCCTCCTCAGCTTGTTCCCTCTCATGTTTATGGGGGGATGCCTGGGTAAATCATTAGCCACTTGCTAAGAGGAGGAAGGAGAAGGAATATCGGGTATTTAAGGGTGGTGATTGGAGGCAAGAGTTTGAACATGTTGGGTTGAGGTTCCTGTAGGACATCACCCCTTTGAGGAGTCTAATAGGTATTTGGCTTGACAACTCTGCACCTCAAATCTCCACACAGTCGTGCCAGCTAGAAAGCTAGCTTATAACAAGGTCAAAGAAGCCCAGACACTCTTGGCCACCTTCAGAAAAACACCATCGACAGCAGCCAGCCTATCTCCTCCAGAACACCCCTCTAGGAAAACGACTTCCTCTGTTCCCCGGGACTTCTGTTTACACCTCTCCATGGCCTCTGCAGTGAAATGTCAAGAATACAAAGATTTACTTGGTTTTGTCCGGGGATGAAGTTTATTTTAAGGATGCTAACAAATTCAAGTGGAGGCAGAGTATAGTTTCTATAATATAAAATTTCAAACAGCCAGGGACTGTTCTTCCATCCCTTTGATGGGGCCCAAACTAAACAGCTCCACATTCATTACAAAAGGCCTCTGTAGTGGACCTTATTATGCATCATTTAAAGAGAGTAGAAGAACACAAATCCAGGGATCCTTTGGAATTTCAGACTGTATACATAGCCCTTCTCTGAATGACAGCTTAAGCTGTGCTATGCAAAAAGCATGGCAGAGACAATAAATTATTTGAACTGAGTTGTTTTTTCCATATTATTCTAACCCTTGAGCATCAGAGGGACAATTTCCCTTTGCTATATTTCTGTAGGAAAGTCCAAGGGTAATATTTAGAGTGATTTCCCACGAGCTCTTGTGATGATCTGCATTATTAAAAACGATTATTTCCAACCAGCGGCCATCGCTGCCAGCAGCTAGGCAGGCAGCAGGCGCGGGGTGAGCGCTCGGCCCCGAGCACTGCTGTAGATCCCGGGACAAAATGCCAGCGGCTTTTTCCACCTGACCGGAGGGTTCGGAAATCACTTTTCTCTGTGTCTGAAATCCATTTTAACAAAAATAGTTTCTGTGTTTTGTTTCAACTGGGATAATGGAGACGAGGCCTTTGAGAATGGTTGTTTCATCAACTAAGAATTCCTGGCAAATTTGAAACAACATAGGATTTCATTGCTTCTTGATTTTTCTGGCAAAAATAATGTATTCAAGAGCAGGTAGATTCGTGGCTTGGATAGGGCAGAATAATGCACAGCTTAGATTTATGCACAGATTAGGGAAATGTAATGTAATTCATTAATGTTTAAGATCAATCAGTGCCTGCGTCTTTGTTGTGCCTTTGACACTCTGCCTAACATTTTCTTACCTGATCCTGGTGCCTATGTTGTGGCATAGATGTTAGGGAACTTGTAAAACTGAGAGAAGTTTCCTTCAATACCCACTGAGCCCTGGCCAGTTTTTCTCAGTGGTTAGAACTTTGGCCTTCAGACTGAAGGGTCAAGGGTTCAATTCCAGGTCAAGGGCATGTACCTCGGTTGCAGGTTGAATTCCCAGCCCCAGTCAGGTGTGAGCAAGAGGCAATCAATTAATCTCTCTTCCTCCTCTTCCTTCTCCTCCCCCTCCTTCCTTCCCTCCCTTTCACTCTCTCTAAACAATCAATCAAACAATATCCCCCTGGTGAGGATAAAAAGCAAACAAACCACAGAATACCTCAGCCTCAGAATAATAGTAACGCCTCAGTGTCAACCACCTCCTTCCATTTTTTGGCTCTATTTCAGCCAGCAACAATCTTGACCCAAAACACAGTTCCCCTCACTGTCTTTCATAAGAAATCCAAACACATTCAGCAAAGTATTTTTGAATTTTTATGGGCTTGTGGCTTGGGGTGAGTAGGTAACATCCCACAGTACATTGGCATTTCACTCAAAAAAAAAAAAAAACAGACGTTTTTCTTTGCCAAGTCTTTCCTTCCTGCTGCCAACCACAGGTCAAAGAGCTCTAGCCATTCCTCCCACATAATGTTCAACACCCTCTCTTTTCCTTTCCCTCTGTGAAGGGTTCCTTCTTCCTTCCACTAACCCTAGATGCCAGTCCTCACCTAGCTTCTTCCTCACCAAAGGCTTTTCAAATCACATTCTCAGCAATGCACACCTTACCCTGCTAAGAGATTCTCACATCAGCTATTGGAAAAATTCAGTGATTAGATTAGTAATAATGAGAATGAACTTTGAAGAAAAAGAAGGAGGAGAGACTATGTCTCCCATCTGCATCTTAGAAATCCTATCTAATAAAAGGGTAACATGTAAATTAACCATCACGACAAGCCATGCCTATCAGCCAAACAGGAGCAAGTATGCAAATTAACCCAACCAAGATGGCTGCAGCCACGAAGAGAGGAGGAGGGAGGCTTGGGTATCCCCGGCGATGGAGGAAGACAAGCTCCACCCTGGCTGGCCCAGTCCTGTACTCCAGGCTACAAAGTTTCAATTATAGAAGATAAATAAATCCCAACAGAAATGGCTGCTGTTATGGAGCGAGCAGAAGACTTGGTTCCACCCCATGCTACAAAGTTTCAATTGTAGAAGATAGACAAATCCGAGATAGCAGGGCTTCCACTTGGTTTGCCAAGGTGTGTGGCCAGCCTGCAAACCACCACAGGCCCCTCTCCCAGGCTGTCCCAAAGGAACTCCCACCCTGAACCGGGACACCCTTCAGGGCAAACCAGCTGGCCCCCAGCCATGCACCAGGCCTCTATCCTATCTAATAAAAGAGTAATATGCAGATTGACATTACTCCAACACACAAGATGGCTGCCCCCATGTGGTCAAAGATCCTGCTCCCATTTGGACACAAGATGGCCACCACAAGATGACCAGCAGGGGAGGGAACTTGTGGGTGATCAGACCTTCAGGGGAGGGCAGTTGTGGGTGATCAGGCCATCAGGGAAGAGCAGTTGGGAGGGACCAGGTATGCAAGGAAGGACAGTTGGGGGTGATCAAGCCTGCAAGGGAGGGCAGTTAGGTGTGGCCAGGCCAGCAGAGGAGGGAAGTTGTGAATGACCAGGCCTGCAGAGAAAGAAAGTTCGGGGGGGACCCAGGTCTGTAGGGGAGAGCAGTTAGGGGTGACCAGGCCTGCAGGAGAGGGCAGTTAGGGGCAATCAGGCTGGCAGGGGAGAAGTTAGGTATCAATCAGGCTGGCAAGGGAGTGGTTAGGGGATCATCAGGCTGGCAGGCAGAAGCAGTTAGGGGCAATTAAGAGGGCAGGTAGGCAAGCAGTTGGGAGCCAGTAGTCCTGGATTGTGAGAGGTATGTCCGTCTGTTTAGGGGTCCCAGACTGGAGAGGGTGCAAGCTGGGCTGAGGGACACCCCCATCCGTGCACAAATTTTGTGCACCAAGCCTCTAGTCCTTAAATAAAATGTAGTACTTCTCACAAACAGAAAGAGGGTAGGAAGCAAGAATCAGGGCCAGCAGAGGTCAAAACAAATAAGAGAACAGATCAGGCCCTTTGATCTGTTACTTTCTGCTGCATATTATTGGGGTGTGTGCAAGAAAGTGGCAAAGTGGCTCTTTAAATAAATTATGCAAGAGATGTCTGTTTTTTTTTTTAATCCTCACCTAAGGTTATTTTTCCCATTGATCTCCAGAGAAAGTGGAAGAGAGAAAGAGAAAGAGAAAGAGAGAGAGAGAGAGAGACAGACAGACAGACAGACAGACAGAGAGACAGACATTGATGTTTCTCATATAGACTGGTTGTCTTCCACATGCACCTGATTGGGGCCAGGGATTGAACCTACAATAGAGGTATGTGCCCTTGACCAGGAATCAAACCTAAGACCCTTCAGTGTGTGGGCTGATGCTTTAACCACTGAGCCAAACTGGCCAGGGCACACAGGAGGGATCTTTATGTTTCCCAATACTCAACATTTCAGAATTGTACATTTCACCTCCCTAAATTAGCACTTCTTCACCCCACATAGATAATCATTCCTGCAAAGATTTATCTAGTTTTAGGCCTTATTAAGATAGTAAGCATAGAGGAGCTGTTCAAAAAAAGTCATGAATACCAAATACTGCCAAAAGTTTTTGAGAAAAACCCCCAGTGACCAAACTTTAATATGTTAGGATAGAGAAATACTCTCGCTGCAAACTATGACTTAATAGATATCTCAACACACAGTGTGCTCCTCTCTTTCTCCTTCTTTCTCTCCTTTTCATTATCACCCTCCTCAGAGTCTCCCTTTTCTCCCATCTATATCACGAATAACATTAACTTCTATCATCCATCTAATCAGAATTATGTTTTGAGACTTTCATCCCCAATTGCTAAATATCTGTGATTTGCCCAGAAACTAGTGATTCCATTCATAGCTTATTTGTCTCTCACATTTCTCATCCCCTTCAGTGGGGCTGGGAAGTGCCCTATGGAAAGAACGAAGATTGCACCAGTGGGGCTGGGCCTGGGCCTGGGACAGGACAGCAGCCACAGGCTCACGGGGACGTTCAGCATGTTCTTGTCTTTTATGATCTACATTGAGGGTGGGATAGGAATGAAGAGGCAGAGATAGAAAACCTTCTGGATTTGGACAAAGAAGGAGCAGAAGATGCATTAGGCCTGATTTACTTAATTACTGAAGCGAGCAAAATAGGAAAGGGAAGTGAGAGAAAGTGGGAGAGCCAGCCAAGGAGGATGGCTTGAAAAGCTCCTCCCTCCTCTGCCTTTCTGTTTCTACCAGCCAG
Source organism: Antrozous pallidus (assembly GCA_027563665.1). Classification (NCBI taxonomy): domain Eukaryota; kingdom Metazoa; phylum Chordata; class Mammalia; order Chiroptera; family Vespertilionidae; genus Antrozous; species Antrozous pallidus. Next base: position 71,102,527 of record CM050521.1, on the reverse strand, counting down.
GGCAACACTGCCGACCTGTGCTCCACATCCTCTTTTCTACTGACTGCCAAGCATAGAGACGTTCTGTTTGGAGTAGTCTGTGCAGAGCGGTGGCTGCATCAGAGAAGTGACGTAATGAGGGGTACAGAAGCCAAATGGAATCAAGTGGGAGGAAGTTATGGCAAGAAACAAATAAGCAAAGAACCTCACAACTACGATTTTTGCACATTTAAACATTTCATAGGATGTTGGAGTTGTAAATGGCCTTGGAGATAGCAAAATCCAACCATTCTCTTTTACTCCTCCATGAAGAAATGGAGATGGGGAGATATGTGCAGGGAAATACAAGTAACAATAGTGTTTGGTTTGGACCTTGAACTCAGGGCACCTGAAGAACAGACCAGTGGGCTGTGGCAGACAGCTTAGTGCCAGGTACAAATGCGAATATTTTCATATGCTAGAGTTAGTTACATATACAGGTGTGTCCATCAACTAATTACTCAAAAATTATCCATAGACTAAGACTAAGAAATAAAAATGAGCTGAGACCGGTTTGGCTCAGTGGATAGAGCGTCAGACTGCGGACTGAAGGGTCCCAGGTTCGATTCCAGCAAGGGCATGTACCTTGGCTGTGGGCACATCCCCAGTAGGGGGCGTGCAAGAGGCAGCTGATCGATGTCTCTCTCTCATCGATGTTTCTGACTTTCTATCCCTCTCCCTTCAGCTCTGTAAAAAATCAATAAAATATATATTTTTAAAAAGAAATAAAAATAAGTAAAATGGCTCAAGCCATAAATCTAATTTCAACTGTGTCTGTTTCATATGCAAAGAGAAGGAAAAAGAGAATAGCAAAGTCAGGATTCTAACTTCTAAAAGATGGAAATATTTATAATTTAAAAATATTAATAATTGAAGTCTCTGATTTCCTTGGGCTAATGATATTTCCTTTAATTTATTAATTTCTAGCAAGCTCAACAGTCACATTTTCTCTTTCATTTCATTAATAGCTGAGAGACCTTGAGCAAAGTTACTTAATTTGTTGTGAGATAAGATGAGGTTATTTTATGCTAAAGTGCGTAGCCTGGCATCTGCCATATAATTAGTGCAGTGTTAGCTGTTTTTATTAGTAGTAAACATTTCTTTTAATGAAAAGAGTAAAAGGGGAAGGAGCACCTATATCAGAGAAAATGTAGGGTTTGGCTGCAAGGCATCAGTTCACTGTGAGTAACAGCTGGTCTCTTTATAGGGCTTAGGGTAGAGATTACATAAAACATATATATAGGAAAAGGAAAGGGGTGAAAACTTTCAAAGTTCACCAGTTGTAGCCTACAGCATTTCACTGAAGCTCATTAGGAAGTTTACATTTATAATGTAATCTCTTTGAAACAGATTTGATTTTTTAAAGAAAGGATCTTGTAAATTAGAACTTTCCCAGGGGGCTAACCTAATACAAGTCGTTCCAGAGGTGGAATTCCTTCTGATCAAATATCTCAGAGCAGAAGAAAAATGGTTCGCCAAGGCTCTGGCACACTGGTTTCTGTAATTAGCAGGGAATATCGAAATACCGGGGGCAGAATTAGCAATTAATAATACCCTGGCCCTCCGAACTTCATTGAGCAAAAGAGATACATTTAACAAACATTAAAGAACTGCGCAAATTAGCAGTATACTCTCTCGGCCCAGCTGTTGTAAAGTATTACCATATGGCTTTATAGTACCTTTATTTTACCTTGGAGATTAAAAAGCCTTTAAAAATACTATTTCCTAAGGTTGTTCTATGCTACACATACACACACACACACACACACACACACACACACACACACACCAGTACGTCTCTCCATTTGGGGGAAATTGGCTAATGTATGAAGGTTACCGTTTACACACTTACCTTTTCCTACTGCCTCATCTGGCCAAGATTCCTATGAATGAGGTCATCCTTGCATCAAGTAAAGCAATTCAGAAGTGAATTCAATTCCCCTTTTAAACAACGCATGCAGGGACACTCGCTGTGGAAAGGGCTGCTGTAGGAATGAGGAAAAGCAGATGCAGAGTTTTCCCTTGATATGAAAATGAGGCCCATAGAAAAGGCAGACTGAGGGTCAGATGAAATACTGCCTGGCATCAAGTGAACACCCAATTGATAATGGGTAATTCTATGAATAAATACACTTAATAAATGTCATTAGGAATCTAATGAACAAAATAAACTGACAAGATAAAAATAGACCCATAGATAAAGAGAACAGACTGACAGCTGTTAGAAGGGAGGGTGGGCTGAGGAGACTGGGGGGAAAAGGTGAAGAGATTAAGCAAAACAAAAAAATAACTCACAACAGAGAACAGTGTGGTGATTACCAGAGAGGAAAGGGAGTGGGGGAGGCAGAGGAGGGTAAAGGGGATATGAATAGTGATGGAAGGAGATTTGTCTTTGGGTGGTAAACACACAATACAATATACAGATGATATAGGATTGTACACCTGAAACCTATATAATTTTATTAACCAGCTAGACGCCTGGTGCATGAAATTCATGCACTAGGGAGGGGGAGGCGTCCCTCAGCCTGGCCTGTGCCCTCAGGGAATGCTTGACTGACGGCCTACACCTGCTCCGTCAGTTGGCCATCCTTAATGCTGCTGTGCTCTCCAGCCATGAACCTGGCTTCTCGCTGAGCAGTGCTCCTCCTGTGGGAGCACACTTACTACCAGGGGGCAGCTCCTGTGTTGAGCATTTGCCCCTGGTGGGCAGTGTACATCATAGCGACTGGTCATTCCACCATTCAGTCAATTTGCATATTAGCCTTTTATTATATAGAATGTCACCTCAATAAATTCAATTAAAAATGTCATTAGGGTAGGGTTGTATGAGTTTGCTATTATTTTGTAAGGAATATCAGAATCCATAGAAGCAGATTTTAATCAGGAAGACTGATGGTAGGTCAGAAATAAAACCTTGGAAGAATCCTGCCAATGGAGATGAACAGATTGAAGGAAAGAAGGTAAATGAACAGTGTGAGAGCAATATTTTTTTAGCACCTCTATAAGTGGAAAGCTTTTCTTCTAACATGATCAAAACAGTTTGGTAGGTAATCAAGTCAATCAATTAAAACTGCCCCTCATTAAAGTAAAGAGAAATGTTTGCCTGGAATATTTTAATTTAAAGCATACACAAATGTACATTCTGTAGACAAATGACTAATATGGGACAAAGCCCCTTTCATTGCACAACATTTGCCTGTAAACCTTTTCTGTAAAGGGTTGGATAGTAAATATTTTAGATTTGTAGGGTCAGTTTGGCCTCTGTCACTACAGCTGCCATGAATGTTCCTCCTCTTCCTCTTCCCCTTCTTTTCCTTTTCCATTTTCTGCTTCTTTTTCTTCTTGACTTCCTTCTTATGTACTCCTCATCAGCTTCATCCCCCTCCTCTTCTTCCTCCTGCTTCTTTCTCTGCTTCTTCTGTTTCTCCTTCTTCTGCTTGTTTTCACAACTCTAAAAAATGTGACAATCACCCTGAATAGTGTTGCTCAGCGATTACAGCATCAGCCACACACAGTTGTGGATTTGATTCCTGATCAAGTGCATATGCACTTCTTGCAAGTTCGCTCCCTGGGCATTTGGGGGAAGCAACCAGTCAATATGTCTCTTTCTTTGTCCCTTCCTTCCCCCACCCCCTCCATTCTCTCTGAAAAGCAATGGAAAAAATATCCTCTGATGAAGATGAACAAAAAATAAAAGTAAAAATAAAAATGCGAGTCATGTTGAGCGCATGGCCTGTACAGATGTATGCCACAGGCGAGCTCTGATCTAACGTGGTTCGCCAGTCTCTAGTGGGCAGGGTCACTGTTGGTGCTCTTGCGTTCTTCTGTGCACAAGTCACATCCTTGATGGATCAAGTGCAATACCCAAGTTCTCTGACTTTTCACTTAAAGCTCAAACTTGAAATAATTCATCAAAAGCATGAGTGCAGAATTTTATAATTTTTGTGATTTTTTTTCTGATGCTTTTACAGGTTCCTCCCTCAGACCTTAGAGCATTTTATATCCACCTTACAGGGTCTTTCCAAAGCACTCAATTTGGTTTTCCTGTAAACATCAGTTACCTTTTGAATTCACGTTTCGTAGGTCTGCCTAATGTTCAATTAAATAAGCAAAACAGGAATAAATAGGTTGCAAACAACAATTCCTTGGCAAACCAGTTCCTTGGTGGGAGAATATTGTGGTGGTATGGTCCTTATCGCTATGCGCCTTTGGCAGACCCTGTGCTTTGCTGAGTATGTTTTAGAAAGAGAATGAAGAGCCTGGGTATCCCTGTGACTCAGTTAAAATGTAGGCCAGAAGCTCATATAGAATGGCTTGGGAACTATGCCAAAAACTTGACGTACATTAAGTGGTCAGAGATGATGTCCCACAGTAGAATAAAAATAGCTAACATATATTAAACACTTAACTCAGGCTAAGGAATTTTACCTTCTTTATTCTATTTAATCCTTACCACATCTCTATAATGTAGGTACAGGTACTAGTGTCCTGTTCTAATATTTAATGGATATACGACTTTAGTCAAGTTACTTAGTTTCCTCATTACTTATTAGAGTAAAGGCATTTACCCAAGACAGTGTCTGTCTATTCTCTTAGTAAATATTTACTAAATACCTGCTACATGTTAGGCACTACAGATGCAGCAATGTTTAGACCAGTGCTGCTCAAGGTGTGGTCACTGGCCCAGCAACATGGCATTACCTGGAAGTTGTTAGAAATGCAAGTTGTGGGGCCTTTCCCACAATGAGAAAACCTGGGATTGGCACTTGGCAACATATGTTTAACAAGCCCTCAGATGACTCTGATGAATGCTGAAGTTTAAGAACCACTGGCTTAGAATGCAAGGTCCTGTCCTCATGGAGACTACATTATAATAGACTAGGTTTTTAAAAAAAATATGTTCATTGATTTTTTTAGAGAGAGAAGGAAGAGGGAGAGAGAAACATTGATGTGAGAGAGAAACATCTATCAACTGCCTCCTGCATAGCTCCTACCTGGGATTGAGCCCACAACCTGGGCATGTGCACTGACCAGGAATGGTACCAACAACCTTATGATGGCTCAACCAACTGAGCCATACCAGCCAGGGCACAATGTTTCGAGTATTATTTCAGTTAATCTCTAGGTAGAAAAAAGCACTCAGAACTCTGCCAGGCACAAACTAAATAATTGCTATTATGATTCACAGAAGTAGTAGCACTGTAACTATGACGTGGGGCAAACTCTAGAATTGCTTTCATTTGACATAAAAACCTTCTGTGTTTATGTTAGAAATGTGGCATAGCATTAATCATAGATGACTCTGAAGGCAAAGTTGAAAAACTTTATACATTTCAGAGAAGAAAATGGTCATTTAAGGGTAAGACAGATAACACACATTATCGCTATGAGACCTGTATTCAAGGGGAGATCACATGCTCTACCCATGAGTCCCACTCAGTTCCAGCTACGGGAAAAACAAGCCCAGTGGTGCCAGTATTTACATTTTTTTCAAGCGAAGTTGAAACTCTCGAGTTTTATATATAATAACCTGACTTTTAAGTATTTAAACCTCATTCACATTATAGATCCAATCAAACAGGTCTGCAGGCCACACTTGGCTCTGGGGTCATGGGTCTGCATCTTTGGATTTACTCATCCCTCATCAGTTTACATTCACGCAGTGAGGGCGCAGAGAAGCTCGAAAGTTATTTAATTAAGTTCAGAGCACTCAATGAGGAATAGAAACCATCGTATATGACTCTTTTTTTTTTTTTTTTACTACCCCACTACTTTGTTTAGCCTTTTTCCCATTCTAAAACATATTTACCTAAATTGCTGGATTGGCCAGGAGGCGGGGCAGAGATCAAAGTATCTGAAATGAGAAATTACTGCACGCGGTGGGATTTAATAAATGCTTATTGAATTAAACTGCAACATGAATTAGAGACTTCCAAAACTCTCACATTTCAAATGTTCAGGTTCACGGAGAAGTATAGTGTTTTGTTTATTTGTTTCTTTCTTTAATATACCTACTTGGTCTGATTCTTTCTAAGGGGTTTCATTTTTTTGTTCAGAAAAATCAGATTGCTTCTTATTGTCTCTGAATGTTTTACTGTCTGTATTCTGTTTCGTTGTCCCTGGGGGCTCAGGTCTTAAATTGCAAAAAAGTTTTGATTTGTAAATACAGTGTTTGCATGCGAATGAGAGGAGGCCACCCTTTTGTAGGGAAAGAATTGAAAGCCCAGCAGATATGCACAAGGCCATATTCCATATGAGGCACCTCACCCTGCACCCAATATGGCATTTCCAGGCCCCAAGTGAAGTTAAAGTTAGCCATACTATACACCATCATTCAAAGTTGTTTAGATTTTTTCTTTTGATTCATGCCTTTGCTGCATTTTGTACATCCTCCTGACCATTCTTAGCAGCTGTAACAACACTTGTGGTATTACCAGTAATTTGCAACTTATCAAACATGATTGAACCTTGTTCTTTTGTATAAACGAAACAGAACTCTTTGGTTGGCTTTCTTTATACTTTGGACATAGTGTAAAGGAAATGGAGACTATATTTGCATGCCAGACAATGAAACATAACTCACAGTGTATACATGCCTTTGACATTGTAATTACTAGCTGTTGTTTAGATTCCATGTATGGTCACTGGCTTTGGCTGTGTTGAAATCAGCTGTATCAACATTTAATCAAAGTCTTATAGATTTTGGTTGTATATTTTTCTAACGTCAAAATAGAAATGCTGAGACTAAAAAATAGGTTGGAAGGAATGGAAATGTGGTGTGCAATACATTGCAAAAATAATGAACATTCACAGCATAATAAATGAAGTTCATTCTGAATTTGTCAGTAATAAAATCAAACTTCACATGGAGCCCATTTTAAATTAGGATTATTTCTCTAGCATTTCAGCAGCTTCTAATTAATTTTTCTTTAGTTTATATTCCAAATAGCTCCTTTCACAACATATTCTGTTGAAATATTTTCTGATTTAACATGAATTATTAAAAACAATAATTGCAGGATTTTTGTCCTGAAAAAAAAATAAAGTAATATATAACTCTTGGAAATCACATGTAGAATATACAACCATCACCAAATCATTTAACACCACATAATATGATGACATTCAGCAACATAGTGAGTAGTATTACCTTGTTTTTGTTTGGGATACATTTCTGTAGATTTATACATGGACTTCTAAAGTTTCGTGTAGAAAGATATTTGGAGGGAGGGTAGTGGTATGGGGTAGAGAGGATGGGAACAGTGATCTGTAATGCCAAATCCAGATTTTTTTTTGCTCTATGCCTTTTAACAAAACTCCCAGAATAATGATCCTCTCTATCCTTTGTGTAGTTTATTGATTATATAGAGCTCCTCATAAAATTAAAGGCTATAAGACCATATGCCCATAAAAAATTGTGAATATTATCAGTTGATTCATATACTTCATGATGCTATATTGAATATTATGTTTCATACTTATAGAATCAAATGACACATAATAACATATAAAGCAATCATGGTATAAGTGTAATACATATTAGATGTTTATTTATTTGTTCAACAATCATCATGTACCTAAACTATGCAGATCACTGGACTCATTAAGATAAGCCTGAGATGGGTCTTCCGTGAGTTTACAATCCCACAATAATTAGCAATTATACAACACAGAAAGTAAGCCGTGCAGAGAGAGAGCCTCTGACCATAAAGATCAGGAAGCCTTCATGGAAAATGGCACTGAGAAATAGACAGGGTTAAAGAAGCTAATACACATAGTTTCTCAAGAAGCCAGAGCTGCAAAGTTGAATTTCAGGAGACAAGGTCTGTAAGTCTAGATATATGATTGGAGACCAGAAACATGATTTAAGAATAGATAAATATATGGATAATTATAGGATGAAATTAGAAGGACAAATGAAAAACCAAGAGACTGTTTCAATGATTTTAGAAAGTGAGAGAGAATAGGCAGGCCTGCAAGGAAGGGCAGTTGGAGACAATCAAGCCTGGAGGGAAAGGCAGTTAGGGGTGACCAAGTCAGCAGAGGAGGGAAGTTGGGGGCAAACAGGCTGGCAGGGAAGCAGTTAGGCATCAATTAGGCTGGCAGGGGAGTGGTTAGGGGTGATCAGGCTGGCAGGCAGAAGCAGTTAAGGGCAATCAGGGAGGCAGGCAGGTGAGCAGTTTGGTGTCAGCAGTACTGGATTGTGAGAAGGATGTCCAACTACCTGTTTAGACCTGATTCAGGTAGCGATTGGGCCTAAACGGGAAGTCAGACATCCTTGAGGGGTCCCAGATTGAAGAGGGTGCAGGCTGGGCTAAGGGACATCCCCCGCCCCCTGTGTACAAATTTTGTGCACTGGGCCTCTAACACACACACACACACACACACACACACACACACACACACACACACACTGTAGCAATGTTTGACTATATTCTGTGCAGTGAGAAAACATGAAGTCATTTTCAAGTTCCACTATTTCTTACTTCTTTTCATTGGGTCAAGTTTCTAAGCTTTCTAAATCTCTGTTGTCTTGCTAATAAAAGGAAAATAGTATTCTACTGAGTCTCCTATCTACCTACTTCAGGACTTTTGTGAGGATCAAATGAGATGAAGCACAGGAAAATGCCTCACAAACATTTGGTTGAAGTGTAAAATGTTTGCACCTGTCTATAAAGCAATTCGAGTTCCTGGGCTGAAGAAACTCTAAGGAGGCTAGTCGCTATGGAGAGGAAGCCGGGCATTGCTACATGATGTCATTACCAAGTGCCCATAGTGACATTTCTGGGCTGGGCTGGGCTGTGGGTTGCATTTTGTGCCATGTGGTCCTGGCAGCAATGGCTGTGATTTGGTGGGGTGTTGCTCCGGGGTGGTGGTAGGGCCTGTGTCCCACTTGGGGAAAGCTGAGTGTTGGTTTGTTGGCGCCAGGTCCACAGTACCATTTATTTTTAAATGGCCAGTGCGCGTCATGGCAGCTCCTGAGTTGAGCATCTGGCCCCTGGTGGTCAGTGCACATAATAGCTACCGGTTGGATGGATGAACTCTTAGCCATTAATATATACACTAGAGACCTGGTGCACAAAATTCATGCACTGGGAGGAGGGGGGGAAGTTGTCCCTCAGCCTGGCCTGAATCCTCTCCAATCTGGGACATCTCTCTCACAATCCAGGACTTCTGGCTCCCAACTGCTCACCTGCCTGCCTTCCTGATTGACCATAACTGCTTCTGCCTGCCAGCCTGATTATTCCCTAACCACTCCCCTGCCAGCCTGATTGGTGCCTAACTGTTCCCTGTCAGCCTGTTTGCCCCTAAATGCCCTCCTCTGTCAGCCTGGTCATCCCTAACTGCTATCCCTGAAGGCTTGATCACCTCCAATTGCCCTCCCTTGCAGGCCTGGTCCTTCCCAGCTGTCCTCCCCTGCTGGCCTGATTGTCCACAACTGCCCTACTTTGCAGGCCCGGTCCCTCCCAACTGCCCTCCCCTGCTTGCCATCTTGTGTGGCCTTCTTGGGTCCACATGGGGACAGGATCTTTGACCATATAGGGCAGCCATCTTTTGTGTTGGAGTGATGGTCAATCTGCATATTACTCTTTATTAGATAGGATAGAGGACTTTTGCATGGGTGGGGGCCAGCTAGTTTGCCCTGAATGGTGTCCCAGATCAGGGATGGGGGTTCCCTTGGGGTGTGGGGCGGCCTGGGAAAAGGACCTGTTGTAGTTTGCAGGCCAGCCACATCCCCCTGCAACCCAAGTGGAAGCCCTGGTATCTGGGATTTATTTATATTCTATAATTGAAACTTTGTAGCCTGGAGCAGAGACAAGCCTTCTGCTTGCTCAGTTCTGTTGGGATTTATTTATCTTCTATAATTGAAACTTTGTAGCCTGGAGTGGAGGCCTGGGCTGACCAGTGTGTGTAGAAAGCTTCTCTTCCTCCATTGCTGGGGAAACCCAAGCCTCCTTCCTACTCTCTCCATGGCTGCTGCAGCCATCTTGGTTAGGTTTATTTGCATATCCACTCCTGATTGGCTGGTGGGTGTGGCTTGTGTGTGTGATGAAGTCATGGTTAATTTGAATATTATTCTTTTATTAGATAGGATAAAGATTAAGAAACTGGATTGGTAGGACACATCACAAATTCAGATAAGGACATTCAAAATTTATAAATAGGAATCAGCTAGCTCTTGTGATCAGCTAGAACTTACAGAAAAGAGAGCTGGAGTTGCAGATTCACAAAGTGACTGCCCATTGGTTAAGGACATTACCAAGGGGTTATGAGATATCAAAGATAAAATCTTGAGTAGAAGGTGAAAGGTACAAGAATGTTTGATGTTGAACAAGCCATACCCAGAGAAAGAAACAGAAGATTTTTGTATGTAAGTCAAGAGAAGAGATTTTTTTAATAGCTGGGTTTCAATATTATTAACATTTTAAAAGAATATGGGGATAATGTGGACTAAAAATAAATTTGGTGATTAAGTAATTATTTTAAAGTGCTTATAAGTTTGCTTACAAAAATTTTTTTCTTAGATTCCTAGACATATGTCAATGCAATAATAAGTAACTGAAAGACAGAAATAGTAAATATATTACAGACATCTTTAAGAGAACTGTAGAGTAAAAACATAACATTATTTTTATATTTCTATTAATATACCTAAAATATCCCATTTTGCAGAAGTGAATTTTAAGAATCAATAACAAATTTTAACTAAAATATGATTGCTTAGAACTATGTAGGAATCTTTAATAATGAATAAGCCAATACTTCTAAAAATAATTTATAGAATATAAAGAACAATTAAAATCTACTACTTATAATTAGTTTCCATTCACACAGTCAACTGACCCAGGAGACAATTCTTTCACTTAGGCTGTTCTCTGACCTTAAGTTAGGTAAATGGGTTTTCTAATGGTTAAGAATTAGCAAATTAAGTTCAGGGATGAGTCAAATACACTTTAATTATAAAAACATTAAGAGAGGTATGTCTGTGTCATAAAGGACTAGAATGGAACAGGAAATTTGTTTGTTTTCTCTAATTAAAAGAGACAGAGTTGAGGTTAAAAAAAGGAATTCTTTAGAAAGAGATAGTATAGAGGAACATTTGATGGAATAAAATCTCTCACACATAAGAAAAAACTGAACTAAGGGGCACCATTAGAATTCTCACATTTAGAGAAAGTGTCTATTCCTTCTCCTGATACAAGATGGAAGAAAAGTATGATGGCATAAAGGATTTGAAAATGGATAGAAAAGACACATAATTACATATGCCTATAAAAGGTGATATTTAGAGTGTGGTATAAATGTAATTCTGTATGAAACCAAGAACTTCATAGCATTATCAATTTTCAAAACATCGAATCTTGTTAACATTTAAAAATATTAAAATAGCACAATTCTATATCGAGTATGAAATATAGCCAGCTTTTTAACTTTGTAAAAATATGAATAATGTTAATCATTTGACCCTTAACCAAAAGCCACTATGTGGGGCTACTATGGACTGGTCCTTTTTTCTGGCAAAGGTCTTTAAAGCAAGAGAGCAATTCAACAGGAAACCTGACTTATTATTCAGTCTTAATCTTTATATTATATTTTTTTAAACAAAGTTTGCAGGTAGTCTCTAAATATAAAGACAAATTCAAATATGTAAATATAAACATAAAATATATTTACATATTAATTCTACTAATAAGATGTTAAGATGCCTAGATTTTATAAAGGCAGAGTTAGCAACAAATTTACAACTGTTCCATGGAATTTGAATGGGACTTCATCTGTCATTAAGTAGAGATTAAAGAGTCAGCATTTAAGGCAAAGTGGAATGGCTATAACCCCCTCTGGGAGAAGATTTAAAACATGACTTTTTAGCTTTTAGGGATATTTAAAAAGCTATCTTTGTTTTCTGAAAGTGGGAAATAATTTTTCAAATCCACAATGCTCCCCTTGTAACAGCTAACCTCTTTCTAGAGAGGACTCCTCTGTGGGATAAAAGCGTCTTTTTTTGTTGTTGTTTGTTTGTTTTAATCAGAACACATGGGATGTTTTGAGATAATGACAGGAGTTTCTCTGGCGAAAGCAACTCAAAGGCAGACACAGAGCTGCACTGGTGACTGATACTCAAAGACATGAGCAGACATTTTGTGGGGAAAGAACTATAACAGCCCTTGAAGTGTTTTTGAATGATGGCAAAAGTCAGCACCATGTCCTGTTATCCAATAGAGAAAAGAAGGGGGGAAACAGAAGAAAAAGAAAAATGACAAGTGACAAGTAACACCACCCAGATCCCCTTTGAGGAGAGATAACAGTGAACTGAAATTGCTTCAGCTAGAAACACTCCTCCCACCAGAAGTCAAAGATTTTGAGTCTTTGGTTATCTCCTCCCATGAACAAAACCAATGTTTACTTAGTTGGAAAGTCATTCATTCAACAAAGTATTGATACCTACTGTGTGCCAAGCAAAGAACAGTACAGAAATCCCTGGTCTCACTGAGCTTACATGTTAATGGCAGGTCAGAGACTGTAACCAAAATAACCAGGTAAAAACAATCGGTACAGGGGTCATAAATACTATGAAGAATTTAAATCAGTGAAGAAGGATGAGGGAGAAAGTTCTAGTAAGGAAGAATTAAGACCTGAAGGAAACCGAGGAAGAAGCCATGTGAAGATCTGGGGAGTAGTCCAGGCAAAGGAATTAGAAAGTACATGCCTCTAGGGCATGAATCTGACTGGCAAGCTTATACAAAAGCAAAGATGCTAATGCTGCTGAGTGAGCACAAGGAGAAGAGTTGGAGATAAAGCCATAGAGATGGTGTTTCATTCTTTTTAGTCCATTAGAAACATACTGATTAAAATGGGAAGTTTTTGAAGAGTTTGGATAATGGCATGGTATTCTAATGGAATCACTGATTGCTATCGTGAAAACAGTAAGAGTGGCAAGAGCAAAAATCAGAGGTACCCACCATGAGATGATTACAATAATCCAGGTGAGAGATGATGGTGGATTGGGCAAGGAGAGTGGCTGCAGAAAGGAAGAAGTGTGGTTGGGTTCCAGATGTATTTTGGGAAACAACTGTTGACAAGATGTTTTGATGGACTGTATGTGGGGTTTGAAAGGAAAAAGAATCGGGAATGATTCCAAGCTTTTTGGTCTGAGCAACTATAAAAATAAAATTATCATTCACTAAGATGAGTAAGACAGGATATGTTTTGGGGTGAAAGAGAAAGTTAGCAAGTCATTTGTGGGCACATTAAGTTTATAGGATCCAAGGATATCCAATTGGAGATGGTAGGCAGAGAGTTGGTTTGAAGTCTTTGGCGTTCACAGGAAAGGTTTGGGCTGGTGACACAAATCTTGAAGCCATCATCATACACACAGTATCGTAAATCATGATTCACGAGAGGATTGAGCAAAGATCAAGAAAGGAAGTAGATCCATGTTTATAGGTCAAGAAGATGAGAAGGAAATAGCAAAAGAGATTTTGGGGGAAATGGCTATAGTAATGGAAGGAACATAAGAATTTGGGTCTTAGACAACAAGGAATGAATGTGTTACAAAAGAACTGAGTGCTAATCTGGGTAAATTACACTGACAAATTCAGCATTGAGAATGGCTACTGGAATTTGTAGTGGAGAGGTGACTGGTGGCTTTAATAAGAGCAATTTCAGGGGAAGCATGGGGATGAAAGCTTTAATTAGGGCAGGCTCAAGAGAGAATAGAAAAAGATAGCTGGAGACTAAGAATGGACACATTACATGATGCAACAGCAAGAAGGAAATGCTGCCACAACGTTCTGAAGTATGTGGTGGAGGTAGAAATATGGTGCATGAGTGAAGAGTTTGATCTTTGTGAAGAACACAATTCATCCGTGAAACAAGAACAAAACCAGAGTATAAAGGCAGAAATGCAGGGAGGAGGGAAAGCAGTGATAATATGAATGGAAGTTCTCTTTAACAGATTGTATTTTCTTACTAGAAAGGAGGTGGTCTCAATTAAGACTGAGGATAGGAGATGAAGATGGAGCAAAAGGAGAAAAGGCACGGATAGTCATCTAGGAGTGTGGGAATGCAAATGGGTGACTATAGTTTGGCCTTTTTTCCAGTCATACTCAGCTGCTTGGGTGCATTTATAAATTTGACAGAGAGTTTGAGTTAAAGTTAAATATTCAAGTGGTTGAGAATATTTACTATGCTTTTATTTTTTAGTTGTTCCATCACTTAAAAATGGTACCTATATAAAATGTTCTTGCTGAACATTGATTTCATCTAAATGGCATGTTCTTGGTGAATTATTGCAGTTCTATACCCTAATTTCTTTAAGCAATTCATGGATTACCTATGTAAATTTATTTGAATTGTTCCATGATATAATATGCCTTTAAATTAGAGGTTGGCAATGTTTTGTTTTTCTAAAAAGGACTAGATAGTACATATTTTAGGCTTTGTAGGCCATGTGGTCTTTTTCAAAAATTAGAAAACCATGAAGATTTTGTAACAGTTACTCAGCTGTTCTATTGTAGTCTAAAGCAGCCTTAAACAACATACAAATGAATGGGTGTGGCTAAATTCCAATAAAGCTTTATTTACAAAAACAGGTGGCAGGCAAAAGTCACAGGCGTTGGGCTGTCAACCCCTATTTTAAACTATTTGTAACATACCTTGCTTAAATACTATATTAAAGCAGCTGGGCATATGTTCAATGACTATTAACAAAATATTTAGATAAAATTGGTGAAAGTACCTACAAGTGTGCCTGGCATGAACTAACCTACTCACAACATTCCTTTTCATGGGACATATGGGTGAAATCCTCAGTATTCAAGGAGTACTCTACCAACCTATCAGCATCACCTGGGACTTAGTTAGACATGTGGAATCATGGGCTCACGCCATGACCTCTTTAAAACACACCATCTCCATTTTAAAAAGAGACCTATGTGCTTTAACACATTAAAGTTTGTGAAGCATTCATAGAGAATGTATGATTTTCCATGTATGAAACCAAATAACCTGTAACCAATATCACAGGATTAGCAAAAAACCAGAATAATATGAAGAAATAAAAAAGATAGGAATAAGAACAGAAAGAGAGAAAAGGTAAACCATTTCCCCATTAAATGATGAATGATAGCCTTGGCTAGTGCTCAGTGGTTATAGTGTCGTCTCTCAGATCTTAGGTTTGATTTCCAGTCAAAGGCATGTACCTCTGTTGCAGGTTCCCCAGTCCTCAGGGGGTGGAGAGAGAGTGCAGGAAGGCGTCCAATCGATGTGTCTCTCACATAGATGTCTCTCTCTCTCTTTTCTCTCCCTCTCTCTCTTACTCCCTCCATACCCCCTTCCCATCCACTCTTTCTAGAAATCAGTAGAAAAATACCTCAGGTAAAGATTAACAAGATAGATGAATGCTAAATAAAATGTGGTATCTCCTACAATGGAATACTATTCAGCCACAGATGAATGTTGAAAATATTATGCCTAGTGTAAAAAGCCAGTCACAAAAGGCCACCTATTGTATGATTCCATTTATATAAAACTAGAGGCCCGGTGCACAAAATTTGTGCAATGGGCAGGGTGTCCCTCAGCCCAGCCTATACTCTCCAATCTCGGACCCCTTAGGGGATGTCCGACTGCAGGTTTAGACCCCATTCTTATGGGCCTAAACCTGCAGTTGAACATCCTTCTCACAATCCGGGACTGCTGGCTCCTAACCATTCACCTGCATGCCTGATTGCCCCCTAACTGCTCTCTTGCTGGCCTGACTGACACCTAACTGCTCCTCTGTCTGCCTGATTGCCCCCAGGTATGCTCCCCTGCTGGCCTGATCATCCCCAAGGCTTTTATTAGTATAGATATGACCCTTCACAGAAAATTTTACTAACCCTGCTTTACAATAAGGGCCTGACGATTGAATCATTAGGACCAGACACCTAGATTTCCTTTCTTTGAATAGTGGAGAGAATAATTATCTTGCCTTTAAGTTGCCCTGAAATTAAAATGAGATAATGACTTAGAAAAGTATAAAAGCACCATGTAAAGACAACTGTCTTTTTTCACGTACTGAAAAGATAATGAAGTGGTAAAATGAAAAGACACTATTTCTATTCTCCCCTTCCTTCCTTTACAGCCTTTACTTAAACTTGGAAAATTATAAAAATTTCACTTCAATTTTCATTTATTTACACTCAATATTATTTTGTATTGGTTACAGAATAGGGGTTAGACAATCATATACTTTACAACGTGGTCCCCAATATTTCCAGTACCCACCTGGCATCATACCACCATTAAACACTATTGACTATATTCCATATTTAAGTGACAATGGGTTTACAGGTTCCTTCCAGTCTTACTTTTGTGTTGTTCGCCTTTCCCTTTCTTTCTCAATTCTTCCCTCATTTTCCTTATATAGTACCTCAATTGGCCATCAAAGCTCAATAAAGTCCCTGGGACACGCTTAATCCATTTTACAGACCAGGAAACTGAGGCCAATTCCAGTTGGCTGTGGAACTTGACTCAGCACACAGGGAGCCCTCAGAGCCACGCTCTCTGCCTATGGGGCAGCCACCGGCAAACAAGACAAACCTTCTCCTCAGGTTTCCGAGTCTCTTTCTCAAGCACCTCTTCATTGTGGATGCTCCACATTCTTTCCTCTCTCTGGTCCCCTGCCCCCATTCTTTACTGCCCCTGCTTCTCTGGAGCAGGTGGAAGGCTTCACACTCACCACTTAGGCATGTTCTGCCCTGGGGCAGGGCAGCTTGGGCTTGCTTTGGGGTCAAGGCAGGACCAGGAGTCACCACCTCTGAAGTGCAAAGACCGCCTGGGTGAGGCTGGTTAGCACTGGGAACTTCTCTGAATCATGTGAGCCAGTCCGGTACCCTGCAGTGTGGCACCCCTCCACTGAGGTGGCACCACCTCTCAACCCCCACCTCAGGGCTGCGAGTCCTTCCATGCCCCTTGATCTCTGGCCAGGCCAACCCGAGTCTTGGGACCACTGCAGAACCTCTCTCTGCAGGCCAGGCAGATCCCTGCCCTTGGTCTCTGGCAAAGCTGTGAATCTGTGGTCAGAGGCGGGGTCTGGGTCTCAGCAACCCCATGCCTGTGACATTCCCAGGGACCAACAGGAGTGGCTGGGTGGCCTGACTATGCCTCCCCATGGTGGTGATATTCCCAGGGGCCCATGGGAATGACTAGGCAGGCCAGACATTGCTCCCTGGGCAGCATTGTCCCCAGGGCTCTGAGGAGTGGCTAGGTGGGCTGCTGCCCCTCCTGGGGCCTGTGATGGACCCGGACCTGTCTGGTGGCATCTGGCACTGCCCACCCTGCCTCCCCAGGCCCAATGGACTGGTACCTTGTGGACGGTGTCTGGTGCTGCCTCCTCCACAACAGATGAACCCGGACCCACAGGAATGGACCATGGTGCTGCCTGCCCCACCTGTGTATGCAAATTAACCACCATCTTTGATGGTTCAATTTGCATACTCACTCTGATTGGCTGTGGGTGTAGCAGAAGTATGGTCAATTTACATGTTTGTCTATTATTAGGTAAGATATTTAGAATAGGCAAATCCAAAGAGACAGAAAGTAGATTAACAGTTGCCAGGAGCTGAAAAGAGGGGAAAATAAGAGGTGACTGCTAATGGGTACAAGGTTTCTTTATGAGGTGATAAACATGTTCTGCAATTAGATAGTGGTAATAGTTGGACAACTGTGAATATACTGAAAACCATTAATTGTATACTTTAAAATGCTGAGTTTTATGGTATATGGATTATATTTCAAAATTTAAAAGTCAAAATATATAAAAACAAAGGCAATAATAAAAGAAATAATGAGAGGTTTCCATCTATAGCAATTTTGTGGCAACTAGGTTTAAGCAGACCAAGCATTTCAGTAAGAAAAGAGCAAGAGGCACTGCAGCTTTGAAAAAACAGGATAAAATAAATATCTATAGTCAGAATTAGTTTTTTATTTAGACCTCAGGTGGGTTTTATTGTAAGAACAAACTGCAGAGAAATTGATTTTCTGGCTTACCTATAGTAACCTCCCTTAGGTTACATTGGTAGGAAGGTTAACTTGCAAATGCTTCAGAGAGTGAGAAAGAGATTGATTCTGCAAGGTTGCTATTTATACTGGATGTAACTTGAATATCTTACTCTACTAACACACACCCCAGATCTATACCACCAACCCCACCCCTTAGCCACAGACAGCCTATAGGCTTTTCCTCCCTATTTTCATAGCAGTCTTATGCCCAACCACATAATCTGAATTGGAAGATATGGATTGTTTGTATGTGATCCAAAGGAATCCCAGCTCTATGAGTGTTTCACATAGCTGGGAGTCAGTAATAACACAAACCAGGTGATGACTGAGTGAGTCACCCTGGGGAAAACACAGACTCAAGTTGAATCTAAACTATGATTTGCAGATGTGCTCTCATACTCACTCCTAGTGAGACCCTCCATTTATCTACAGCACCTTATCTATAACTTGGAACCATACGTATATATTCACAATTTATAAAGCGACAGTTTCCTGAGTTGAAAATTAATTCCCAAATAATGCTGAAAATTTAAGTAGAAAAGTTTAAAATTTGGGAAATATAAGCAAGACATTCATGTAGTAGATGCTAATTTCTTTTGTAAAAACATTTTATTGATTTTAGAGAGGAAGGGAGAGAAAGATAGAAACATCAATGATGAGAGAGAATCGCTGATCGGCTGCCTCCTGCACACCCCACATTTGGAAACAAGCCCATAACCTGGGCAAGTGCCCTGATTGGGAATCAAACCATGAGCTTCTGGTTCATATCAGTAGACTGAAGCTTAACCACTGAGCCATGCTGGCTGGGTGATGCTAATTTCTAACAAGCTCTGATTTTAAGGACTTTGGGGGTCATTTTCTTCCTTAAATCTATAGCAAAAAATTCACCTATTTATGAGCAAATATTATGTCATCTTTTCCTGCATCCATGTATAATTATATCAGTAGTATGAACTATAATCATTTTCAACAATAAAATCTAATATCTTAGGTGGAGAAACCAAGATAGAGGCATAGGTAAACACCTAAACTGCTGCCTCAGACAACAATTTCAAAAATACAACTAAGGGACAAAACAGACATCATCCACAACCGCAGAAAAGCTGGCTGACTGGAAATTATACAGCTAGAAGGAAAGAGAAAGGCACACGGATAATCAGAGGAGCTGCAAAGCCTGAGGTAGGGAGACATGCACTCAACGAGAGGACGAGGCCAGAGAGGATGGGGCAGCTGAGTGCCTGGCTGGAGTGTTAGCAGGAAGGAGACAAAAGCTCCAGACTGCACTGAACCCCAGTTCTGACTACACTGAACCCCAGTTCTGGGCAAGACCCTGGGAACCCAGTCTCATATGGGGGGGAATCTGGACTGTAAGGCAGAATCTCAGGGGAGTAGCAAAAGCAGAGGTCTGGAAGCGTGCATGTGAGTGCATGCAGAGAGGACTGACAAATCTCCTGGCTGCACTGAACCCCAGTTCTGACTTCACTGAACCCCAGGACGGGGCGAGAATCTGGGAATCCGGATTTCTTGGGGGAGAGATTGGACAGCAGGTGAAACTGAGGGCACCTTTCTCTCAGAGGTACTTACAGCAATTGCCTGGGGACACTGAGACCCAGAAACGTCAAGGGGCAGGGATGACTGAAAGCCAGGCTGTTGACTCCACCCTGAAACTCTCCCCAATCCAAGCTAAGGATGAAGGCTTTGGCAAATTTGCAAGTTTTGTCCCATAAGGCTGTCTCCCAGCGTAGACCCAGCTGATCCTCACAGCCAATTGGCCTAGAGGTCATTTCCTCCCAATGATCCCAATAACAATCAAAACTTAACAGCAACAAGGCTATACAAACAGCCCACAAAGGGTTGTACCAAGAGTGTTCACCTCAGGTAACAGGAGGGGCCGAGACACCTAGCACACAAAGCTACCCTAACAACTCAAGGAAGCAGTGAAAATGCAGAGACAAAGAAACATCACAAACAAAAGAAATGGAGGAAAACAAACAACTGGATATAGAATTCAAAACCACGTTTACAAGGTTTTTCAAGAGGTTCTTAGAAAAGGCAGATAAATTCAGCAAGACCCTCAAGGATATGAAAAAGGACCAAGTAGAAATAAAACATACACTGACTGAAATAAAAAAATATTATACAGAGACCCAAGGAATACAAGAATCAAGTCAAAGATTTGAAATACCAAGAGGCAAAAAACACTCAACTGGAAAAGCAAAAAGAAAAAAGAATCCAAAAATTTGAGGATAGTGTAAGAAGCCTCTGGGACAACTTCAAGCATACCAACATCAGAATTATGGGGTGCCAGAAGACGAGAGAGAGCAAGATACTGAAAACGTATTTGAAGAAATAATGACTGAAAACTTCCCCCATCTGGTGAAAGAAATAGACTTACAAGTCCAGGAAGTGCACAGAACCCCATACAAAAGGAATCCAAAGAGGACCACACCAAGAAATATCATAATTAAAATGCCAAGAGCAAAAGACAAAGAGAGAATATTAAAAGCATCAAGAGAAAAACATTTAATTACCTACAAGGGAGCACCCATATGATTGTCAGCTGATTTCGCAGCAAAATCTATGCAGGCCAGACGGGAGTGGCAAGAAATATTCAAAGTGATGAATAGCAAAAACCTACAACCAAGGTTACTCTACTCAGCAAAGCTATCATTCAGAATTGAAGGTCAGACTCAAGAAATATTCTGAGTCTATGTCCATTAGATATGTCTATCATAGGTCTCAGAGGTGGGGAGTATCATTTGTTCTCATTATATCACCTCAATCCTTAATGCCTAGCCATTAATTAGCTACCTCCCACCAGAAATTAACTTCTTAAAAAGGCATATTCAGGGTGAGAACTCAGCCCTCAGTTAAAATGATTTTACAATAAGAGAGAGCCTTTTAAAGAAACCTAGCATCATCAAAATGACTGAGAAGGGAAGGGGAGTGGGTGGAGCTGAAAGAGGGCATAGAGGTGATGGAAAAAATAAAATTGTATTAAATTTAAAAAAAATCAAATATCTTGGTCAAATGCATGTTTTAAAAAAAATTTGAGTCTGAAAGATGGATGAGTCATCTGGAGAATACCTGCCAGGGAAGCGAAGTTGCTTAGTCTAGGGAGGTATGGTAATGCATCTGAATGCAAATCCCTAAAAAATATCCAGCCATGCTGCCCACCTTCACGTATTCTCTTCTCTTTTCATTCAGCCTTTGGGTTTAAGACTCACACGATCACTAAAGTCTTTTCCTAATGCTTTTGCTGCTTAGTCATCTTCTCATAAAGTTGTCTATTTCTGTTAGGGATTTTTTTTCATATCTTTCAGCAAATCAAAATATTTGACATGGAAAAATAATCAATCAAAACTACCTTTTGGAATGCATAATATATAGACATACATTCTTGGTTGTCTGAATAGTGTTATATGGCTGTGGTCACTCAATAACCTGAAATATACATATTTTTTGTTTTACTTGTGCAGCATTTGCAATTTTAGTCATTAAATGAGCTTTGCAGGTGTGCAAATACCCTGTTAATCCTGGTGTTTTCTGAAACACTGCTAGCCACATCAACCAATACTTTGGAAGACTGGCAAAATGGAGAAGCTTTTTCAAAGCCCAACAATAAATTAGTAAGACGAGTTGTATAACAAGTGGAACTTTGTTGAGTTAAAAAATAAGACCACCTGAAGTCTTATTTTTTTAAGCCATCAAGGATTGCATTTTTAAATGCAAAACCAGATATGACCATTATTGCCTGTCCTTTGCTTTGCTTTCCATGTAAACATTATTTTCTTGATACATGGGGGTGGGGGTGGAGGTGGGGAAGAGTTCCCTAACCTGTACTTCTCATTATAAAAAAAAATTAAGAGTGCTTTGGTGAGTTTTAGTCTGGGATATTTCTTTTAAGAAACACTTATGTGTAGGAGAGAGAAACCATCTGACCATCCATCCGTAGGATGATGTGCAACTTTTAGGACACGTTAGTAATGAAACTGTGTAGATGATAAGAAGCAACTAGTCAAAAACACACGTACCTTTTCAGTGTTTGTTAATGGTCTTTCCACACGGTCTTCGAGGTGATCACACAGAGTTTCACAGGAACTTTGCTTTTTTCTGTTTCTGTAAGAGAAAGGTAATCTGATATGTAATTCCCATTGTACAGTCTGCCTGAGCTGTGAGCTTCTAAAATGTGTCAGTAACAGAAGTCAGAAGTCCGGCTTTATATTACGTTGTAGCAGCCAAGAATTCAGGTTCTGTTCTGGACCCCAATTCCGTAAGTTACATAGGGGAATAATTCACTCAGGTCTACACAAGAAGGTTAATAATGCCTCTTAAACTTGGATGTCATGAAAACAACCTGAAAAAAAGAGCAAGTTCTTAAGCATGATTGCCACCCAGTTGTGCTGCAACTTCAATTGTTTTAAAAGGATCCCATACATATTAGCTCTTATGAATGAACAATAATTGACTCACTATGAATTTGGTAACCCTTTTGTATAAACAATTCTCAACAGAGAGTATGAACTTAGCATTAAGAAGCATATAGGCATCTTAAACATCCTTTGAAGGTCGGCCTAAAAGAATCGTGTTTATTTTTTTGCTACATGCGAAAGTTCATTCTCAGTATCAAGTTTATTTTGTCCACTAACTTTGTTAACCTTTCCAATTTCTTCAGTATTTGGTGTCTTTTCAAAAGGAGCTGTTAGGATAGAACGGTTGCATCAGGGTGAAAGGTCAGAGCCATTACTGTGTGAACCTAAAGCATATATCCTGTTCCTTGAGCTCAAAATGTGTTTCTGATGACTTCTTAAAAATAAAAAAATGCCAGAAAGAGTATAATAGCAGTGCATGAGGCGTCTATGAAACCTATGTCCACTCGATTTTTGATAAAACTCTTAAAATATTTCAACTGGTAAAGTCACTAGGCCAAGAAAAATGCTGAGTTTCATTAAAAGAATCATTTTTGATCATTTTATGTGCACTAAAATAGCTAAACATGTGAAGAAACTTCAGTAATTTGAACTTTTAAGAAACATAGACTATTTCTTCTCATCTTTTAAAATAATATTTACCTGACAACATGGTTAATGAGCAAGATGATATCTATTTTTATAGCTCAGAGGATCATAACGAATAACTAACAGAATGATATTTCCCTGTAAAGATTTACTGCTAATCCTTTAATTGAAATTCATTTTACTCAAGAGACATTCAAGTCATCACTTAGAAACATTATTTGCAGACTTCACCAGGGTAACAGCTCTAATCCTTAAGGTAATCATCTTTCACCCTCCTCTCCAGTTCTTTTTCCTTTTAAGTCCTCACTGGTCTTTTTAGAAAAACAGAAATTAGAGGGCAGCTATTATTCTCCTCCATGGGATAGTCTACTCCATTCAGGCAAGTAATGCCACTTTCTGTTTACCCTCATCTGAAACAAGTGCATAGGGTCACCGTCTTCATGCTGGTGTTTTCCCAGAGCAGAAAGGACTACGTCAGTAGACAGCCAGATCCCCACTAGAAGAACTTGAGAAGTAAACTTCATTCCCTGTCTTATTTTTGCATAATTACTCAAGAGGAGGAGAAAGAGAACAACAAGAAGAGCAGAAGTTGAAAATTAAGAAGGAGAAAGAGGAGAGCAAAGGCCATTCTTCTATGTCAGCATTCACACCCTCAGTCCGATCGTATTTCACTGCTGTTAATATTCATTAACAGCATTCCAAAGAATACCATAGTTAACAGTAAGACAAAATTACTTTAATTTCAGCAGTTTCCAATATAATTTCAGCTCAAAGATGCACTAGTACATACAGAGCAGATTACATGCTTTCATACACCGTAAGCAAACAACAGGGCTACATACAGATTGTGCATGTTTAGTTGTGTCAAAGAAACATTTGTCAGATGAATGGAGGAGATTTCTGAATTCTATAGCAGGAATGAGTTCTCTAAGACTCTGAAATTATTTTGTTCCTTTATTATTATTTTTGAATCCCCTACCCACATATATCATTGGCTCTGGCTGTGGAAATGCAGTCTTTAACAGGCATGAGCAACAATGCACAATTAACTCAAATTATGACGCTTACAATTTGGTAATGAATATGAGCCTTTCCCCAATTAAGTAAACAATGTTTGTCATAAAAAACACTCTATATATTTGAAGATAAAATTTAATTCCAAATCTTAAGCTTGTGTTAAGTTCTGAAAGTTATTTACATTTCCACTTTTAAAAACATATAAATTTAGTCCATTTAAATTTAGAAAGAAAAAACAAACTCTCTTAGCACCAGGAAACTTCTTTTCAAACTGCTTTTGTATGATGCAATAATAATTAACCAATATTTTAGATTTATCATATGCTTCCAAATGTTTGCTTTGTCCCATGTGCTTTCATTTTAATTTACCCATGTTCCCAAGTTAGAAACATCCCTATCCCTGACCCTGCCCCTCAGCCTGTCAATCACCACATTCTTTCAACTCAGCCTTCTAAAATTATCTGCTGTCCATGCATCCCTATAGCAATTGCCTTAATTCAAAAACCTCATGTAGTGCTAGTCCAGTGGGCAATAAAATTAAAAAAATAAAATCATGTGCTTAGGGTCTCAGTGAAGCAAACACAATATGAAATATAAGAAAAGCTTAGATTTAAAGACTTTATCCAGATTTTTAAAAGTAAAATCTTATTATAATGTTGACATTTAAGTATTAATTTCAACATTTGTATATCTTTGTATATTAATTTGAACTGCATAAAGCATGTCTTCAGAATTTTTTACATATTCAGATTTTGTTTTTGTTGTTAATCCTCACCATAGGATATTTTCTTTATTGCTTTTCACAGTGATAGAAAGGGAGGGGGGAAGAGACAGAAAGAGGGGAAAGGGAGAAAGAATATTGATGTAAGAGAAACATATCAACTGGATGCTCCCATACTTGCCCTGACTGGGGAGGAGAGGTGGAGGGGTAATACTCTAACCATTGAGCAATACCAACCAGGGCATTCTGGGCAGAGTATACCATAATTAGCATTAATTATTCCAACATTTCAATCAGGCCTTACTACTGTCAGTGAAAATTTTTCAGACTCACCAATTCTGTCAGTCACCCACTTAATGATCTTGATGGAGCCTTAATTCCTATAAGGAAAGGTTCACATTCCTTAGTTCCACAAGCCAGGCCCTCGATAAAATAACCGGAGCTTGTATTTTCCATCTCATCTCCACACATCCACTCCTTGTCCTTTAGCCCACACCAAGCTACCAGTTCCTTTTTTTAAAAATATGTTTTATTGATTTTTTAGAGAGAGAAGAAGGGAGAAAGAGAGAAGATAGAAACATGGATGATAAACATCCATTGGCTGCCTCCTGCACACCCCCTAGTGGGGATCAAGCCCAGAACACCAGGCATATGTGAACCAGGGACCTCTTGGTGCATGGATGATGCTCAATTCACTGAGCCATACAGGCGGGGCCAAACTAGCAGTTCTTTAGGCACAGGAATGTTTTCAATTTCTCTTGACTCTTCTTATTGGGTCTTACATTTTACTCTTGTTCTTATAGGCAGTTCTAAAAACTGACTATATTTTAAGGGTTCATTAAATTTAGATCACTTTTCTTTGGACCAGTACTGAAACCTCTTTTGCTTATTCCACTTTGCTAGTTTATATATTCAGGTTTCAAACAACCCCACTTCCAATATACTTGAAAGATGACATTTCAACTGGCAACGTCTTCCTCACACACTTTGTTTTTCCAAGGACAGGATGTGGTTTCTGCAACCTGCCCTTTGGACACTCCTATTATTATGCAAATGTATAAATGAATTATAAAAATCCACTTATTGACTCACATGTTGGTTCACCATATAAAATCAGCAAAAATGTCACCACAACTTCTATGTACCACACCCAAAACAAGAAGCTCCGTGCGCAACCATACTATTAAGTAGCCTCAGAGCTCTCTACCCACTGTTTTAATGCTGAGTTCCAGAATGAGGTCATGTGAACGAAGACTTTAGGTTCCCACAGAGTGTGGTTCACTCTTGCAGGAAAGGGAACTTACACTCTCTTGAGTTGCCAAGGGCCACATGCACAGACCTTAGGAAGAGGGCCAGACCAAGATCCGTGGGCAGTCAAGACAAGCTAATAATTTGGCATCCCTTTAAGCCTATATTCTTCAAAGTTTGGCTGGCTTTCTGTTTATTTGGAAAAGAGGTTGAGAAATCAGTAAGAAAATGACAGAAAAAGAGTAGTCAGTCAGCTTCTCTTTTCTTGTGAAAAATCAACACAAACAAACAAAAAAAAATGGAGCTTGTGAAGGCTAATTTTATGTCAAGTTGACTGTGTCACAGAGTGCCCAGATATTTGCTCAAATATCATTCTGGGTATTTCTATGAGGGTGATTTTGGATGATTCTAACCGTTAAATTAGTATATGAAGTAATCCAAACCATTGAAGACCTGAATAGAACAAAAAGGCTGCTCCTCCCTGCGTAAGAGAGAATTCTTCTTGCTTAATACCCCTCAAATAAAGACACTGGCTTTTTAAATTTTTCTTGCCTTTCAACTCAAACTAAAACATTGGTTCTTCTGGGATCATCTCCAGTCTTCAGACTGGAACCACAGCATCAGCTCTCTTGGTCTCCAGCTGCCTACTCACCCTGTGGATCTTGGGACTTGCCAGCCTCCAGACTCCTTAATCATAAAATCATGAATCTCTCTCAGATATATGTTTATTTATTTACAGTCTGTATATCCTTCATACACCTCTGAGGAAATTTCCATTGGGGTTGGTTATGTGACTTGCTTGAGTCAATGAGCAATGAAAGATAGTCACACGTTTCCACTTGCTCTCCCATATGCAGTGATCATGGCCTTGGGAGTCCATGCCCCTTCAGTCTGGGCCCCAGAAGGTACACATGTTGAGCCGACCCAAATCCTCAGCTTAGAGCCAGGCCCAATGGAAGTCCTCTCAGAACCTCACCAGAAAACATATGAATATAGGAATAAGTGCTTGCTGTTGCTAACCACTAAGATTTGAGTATTTACTATATATCATGTGTAATAGCTGATCATGACTCTCAAGCCTTTCCCTCAGGTTGAGGTTTCATTTCCAACCCTAAGCTTTTCAAAATGGCCCTTTCCATAACACACACACACCTTCATAAAATACAATTTAAAATTATTTCATTTCTAATATGGTTTAAGAACTCCAGCAATGTTTTAGAGCTTCCGGCCAACTGATGTCTTGGGCAGCAATCTGGATGGCCTAATCTTAATTTTGACTATGCCTAGAAACTAAGTAGCAAATATCTACAAGGCCAGACAAGAACATGCGAGATCCCTATTTAGACTGGATCTTCATTTCTCCTACAGAAGGAGCAGAGGAAGAGCAGTTATCTGCAAACTCTAAATTTAAAAAAATTAAATTTTAAAATATAACTTCAAAGTATAAATATAATTTTAAGAACAGCTCCATCATTTAAGTGAAAATGAAGTAAGCATTTACAAGTTACTAAGCACACAAGTAAAATAAATATGATTGTGAGAGAAAATGACCATAGCATGTACAGTCAGTATTTGTGGAACACATAGGTACTTTATATAGTATTTATAATCCATTTTTAATGTGTAATCACTCCTTTTTCCACTCATAGACTGTGTGGTCCTGGCAGCACCTTGCTGACTTCAAGGGTTGGCTTGCGCTTAATCCTCAGATAAACTGAGGACTGATGGACATGGCTATAGCAATTGTGTGATGGATGAAGCAATTGGAGGCTAAGAAGTCCCACGTCCAAGATATTACTGATTGGGTGAGGCTGAAGCTATTGGAAAACTGGGCTTTATCCTTTTCTCAAGAATTAAAATCTGAGAGAATGTAGGGCTAGATGATGTTCAACCTGTCTGACACCAAAACAATAGAAGCAGAGCCACAGAATTATTCCTGATTCAAAAGACTTGAATTCTAACTTAAGTGATGTTGAAGCATTTTCAGATAGCTTAGCAACATGGTCCATTTTTGGCTAAGACAGTCTTTAACTCACAAATTAAAGAGCTCCAAGTGACATAATGGAAAAGTAGAGGTCCTTCCTTCAAGAACTTACTGTATTGAATTAAAATGACCAGATACTAAGTGGGATACACAATATTTTAATTCAATCAATAAACATTTTATTGAGCATCTACTACATGTCAGGAATTCAGGAATTGTTATAGGAACCGAGGTATGGCAGTGAGTAAAACATGTAAAAAAAAGCCTTTCTTCCCTGAGGTTTATATAATATATTAATGGTGGGAAACATGATAGATCAAATAAATAAATGACAGAGTATATTAGAAAGTGAAAGAGCTATAGAGAAAAATAATAAAGGGAACTAGGGAAAACCAACAGTGGTAGTAGAGGTTGGGGAGAAAAATGCTGCTATTGAATAGAAAATCTCAGAACCTTCATGAAGGAGAAGAAGCAAGTCAACTGGAAATAAAGAAAGGAATTCTAGCTATAGGGAACAGCAAATGCAAAAGAAGTTTTGAGTATAAAATTTGCTTGTCATGCTTAAGGAATAGCAAGGTAGTCAGTGTGGCTGGAGCAAAATGAGTTAGGGCAAGAGAAATAGGACACAAATCAGAAAGTTAATAGGGGTCCAGTCCATGTTGGATCTTGTTGACTATTTTAAGGACAATATCAGGTCATTATGCTTAGATGGAATATATTTTTATTTCATCTTATTTTATGGAATATATTATTTAATTTAAAATTCAAAAGAGTAGCTATATTGCTTTCCTCAAAGAGAGGTTACACTCTGGCAAAGAAATGAGTTGCTCATACATTTTTTGCCTAAAAAAACTTATATTTTTATTTATTTATCTTAAATATATTTTTATTGATTTCCGAAAAGAAGAGAAAGGGAGAGATAGAAACATCAGCGATGAGAGAGAATCATTGATCAGCCTCCTCCTGGGGACTGAGGGACCCCGCACTGGGGACTGAGCCTGCAACACTGACATGTGTCCTGAGTGGGAATCCAACTGTCATCTCAGTTCATACGTCAATGCTCAACAATGGAGCCTCACCAACCGGGATATTTATTTATTTGTTTTTAAATCTTTATTGTTGAAAGTATTACTCAAGTTCCCTTTTTTCTCCCATTGATTCCTTATAACCTGCCCTTGTTCCCCACCCTAGGCCTCCACCATCCTATTGCCTGTCTTCATCTGTTATGCATATATGCATACAAGTTCTTTGATTGATTTCTTCCCACCCATCCACTCACCCCACCTTCCCTCTGATATTTGACAAAGCATATTTGACATATGCTTCTAGGTCTCTGTATCTGTTTTGTCCAAAAGTTAATTTTGTTCATTAGATTCCACATATCAGTGGGATCATGTGATACTTGTCTTTCTCTGACTGACTTTTTATCACTTAACATAATAATTTCTAGGTAAATCTTATTATTTTAACTGAATCAATGAAAAAATTATTGGCATTAATAATAGGTGGAAGAATGTCGCTACTGCTCTAGCCAGGTTTGGCTCAGCAGCTAGAGTATTGGCCTGCGGACTGAAGGGTCCAGGATTCCATTCCAGTCAAGAGCATGTACCTTGATTGCAGGGAGGCAACCAACTGATGTGTCTCTTTCACATCAGTGTTTCTCTCCGTCTCTCCCTCTACCTTCCACTCTCTAAAAATCAATGGGAAAAATGTCCTTGGGTGAGGATTAGAAAAAAAAAAAGAGAGAGAGAGAATTTCACTATTTCCCAGTTAAAATGTTGTAACTACCTAGAATTGTGATCCTCTTACTGATGTACTCTGGAATTTTGAACAATAAGTTAAATATATTTGGGTTAAAGCTGAGTAAACAATCAATTGTTATGATGTATATATGCTAAAGTGACTACTGAACTAAGTCACATGACCTAGTGTACCCTTGAGATGCAGCTTGCTACAAGTGAGAAACATGTTCTAATTCAAGATCGTAAGGCACATAAAATAACTTTATCTTGGTATCTAGCACCTGATATCTTCAAATGTACTGCCAACATTCTATTAATAAAACATTTGTCTTGGATGAACACTTCTGGTTTGAAAATGGAAGGGAAAAGCCAACATTTTCTTCTCTTTTACTGAAAATAACTTCCAATCAACAAGGAAAAAAATGAAACACAAATGGCATATTTAATGAAAGTAGGGGAAGCTGGAATAACGAATCACAAAATTAGTATAAAAGCAGTCAAAAGCAATGAAATTCAAGCGGTGAATGAAAGGAGGTGTGGAGAGATTGCTAGTGGCTGCACATCTCAGTAAAGCTGGCGGGATGGACTGCCAGGAGAGGAGAGGCATCCTGGATTGCATGGCCCAAACCCCTTATTTGGAAAAATAAGAACATCTGTGTTTCCATCTAACCACAAAATGTATTAATTTTGTGATCTATGACATTTCTGCAATCTGTTTGGAGTTTTGAAATATTCTCCTGTGTGATGGCTGTAGAAACAATTGCTTTGTCCACACCAAGTAACATCATAAACCTGGAAGCACTTGAAAACTATAGGACTGAGTAAATGTAAATGATTGTTTTAATTATTGTTTGTTATTTCTGTACTTAACTGAAGTTGTAACTAAAAATGAAGAAGAAGAAAAGGGTGAGTTATTTCATGAGGGAATGCTCTGCATAGGCTGCTGTCTATATGAAACCTTATTCAATGTTGCAAGAGTGGAGGGTACATTTCTGCCAGTCCCAGAACTAGTCAGGAGAGAAGCTGGTTTGCAAAAATAGGACCCCCTGGCTTTAAAGTTAGTACTGCAAAGAATGACCACCCAAAAACCTTCCATTGCTTATTTATATGTGACAAACAGGACTATACATTCAAAGTTACCCAAATCCTTATTCTCAAAGAACTACAAGACCAAAATCAGTTCAAACCATGTTCCACATTAGGACCATTCAACTCAGGTACTTTATAAATCTTGTTCTTGTTTGTTTTACATACTCAGCTTAAAACAAAAATTTAGTTCTTCTTCGAAACTCTATTTGGTAAGGACTGATAACTTAGAATAATAGACCAAGATCGCATTAAACTTCCATTTGCCTGGTTGAAGAGAAATACAACACTGTTCAACATGATTCTGCCCATAGCCTTGGGATTTTTCTCTGCAATAGATTAATTTAAAAACAATTTTTAAATTCCTCACATTTACTATAGATTCATTCTAATTTGGCAAAAATGGGATGACATAAGATATGCCTTTTGTAGAAAGTGAGATGGTATGGTAGCTGCATAAATGGCTGAACGTACATCTTTTTGGGATATAACCTTATTGTAAGAGGAAAATATCTATTCATTTAAAAACTAACTTTAATTTTGAGGCTACATATCAACCTATTATAATTCTATCATTGGATTTATATTTTAGAATCAGATTCAACCAATTCGAGCACCTACTATGTGCCATATGTTTACATTATTTCAGCAATCTTCCTAACAATCTTGTGTCGTGATTCTAACTCTGTTAACTTTTACTCAGTGAGTTAACAGGCACAGCGTAGGTAACTAAAGCTAGAGCCCCTCTCCTGACCTGTTCAACACTTTCTGATGCGATTAGGAAGGTTAGTCTTCATTTTCATGCTGTAAACCCTGAGCCTTAATCATTCCCCCTACAAACAGAGGGCAGAAGAGGACTCCTTCAGTGAATTTTTATTTACATCGCTCCCCATTCTCGAAGCCTTCTAACTGTTCCTAATTAGTTTTAAAATCAAGTTAGGACTTTGAATTGGGAAGCTAACAGCTAATTACTTGATTGCTTGATTGCTACAATTTGACAGAGTATTTATTTTCCAGGCACATCATTCAGAACTCTGTCCCCTGATTAGAAAGCCTCTTTCTTATTTCCTACCATTCCTTTAGCAATCTGTTTCAAGTTCAGCTCTTCCCTAGAGCTATTCCAGACTTAAGACAAATGCCCCCTCGGCATGTTTACTCGCTCACTCGAGCACATGTAAACACCCACAGATCATACATGGTATCTGGGAGTGTGTTTTTGTTGTTGATGGTGGTGTTGAATGTAGTTACTGTGCTTCAACCATCCTTTGCACATGTATGTGAAATGTTGTAACAAGGGGGCCTTAGTACATTTTAGTGGCCATCCTTTTTATTTCCCTCTGATTATAAGCACCTTGAGGGCAGTGTTGCCATTTCAATTCACCACCTGGCTTGTTATGGCTCTTCTAATATGGCAGGTGTTCAATAAATCACGTGGAATAAGGATCTGTGGCTGACTGATTAACTTCTTGGCAAGTGAAATATATTTAATATTCCCCTTGAGTTCACAAATGGTTTATGCACTTCACAAAGCACCATGCTCCGAATCATTCTGGCCTTGCAAGAATCGGACCAACTTTTAAAGAAAGCATTACAGGCCCTAAAATGAAGACTGTCTTCTGTCCACACGGAGTGTTTTCACTTTTATTACCCTATTGTTGCACACATATTAGGCTGGAATATGGTTTACATACTGGAACCCTCCAACCTCCAACCCATGAGTCTTGCGCTGGCCTCCATGTGCTCTGTTTGCTTTGTGAATCACGGATTAGGACCGCAGCCTTTCTGACCTGCAATAAAACTCACACGTCCCCTTAAACATATGCTACTATACAATGAATTTCATTGAAGGAAAAATGCATGTGAATTCTACCTGACTGATTCTTTTCGGCTCTGGGTTGCTGTGTTTAGAAAGATCAAATAATGCCAGTGTGTCGGGTAGCCCCAGCAACTCCAGGCCTCCATAAATTTTGATCATGGAAATTGCATGGCAGAATTAGAAGGAATATTTTTCTTTGTCAAGACTTTTTTTTTTAACTTCATGCCCTTCTGCTCTACCTGCTGTTATTTCTCAGACAGCGCAAAATCAGAAGTCATATTTAAAGAGAGGAAGTGGCACAAGATAAATGGCTGGGGAAAAAGCTGGCTACTGGGAAATGCCATTTAATAGGTTTTACTAGAATATCACATTTCAGTTTGTTTTCTTTCCCCTTTTCTCTTTGTCATAGGACTAGATTTTGAAAAATACCTAATATTCATACCCACACCAACATACATGAGGGTTGATTTGAATATATTAATAGTTATTGAGATTACTAAATAGAAAGATTTTTAAATCAACTTTTGTACTTATACCTTTATCCTTTCCAAAGTTTTGTAAGAAAAAAAAATCTTACGTATTTACTAGCGGTTCAGTGCATGGATTCATGCACATTGAAAGGAAATTATTTAGAAGAAATATTTTAATATCGCTATTTGCCCTTTCTATATGTGTCAACCAAATTCGCGATCGACAATGACAGATTAAAACATACGCCTGTGATTGGTGCCCACAAGAGCTTTATATTTATCATGCATGGGCAAGTCAATTTAGCTATATATATATATATATATATATATATATATATATATATATATATATAATAAACTTGCTTAATTAGACCTGCTTTCTGATCTAGCTAAATTTTTTCCAGGCCAGTGAAGCACTCCAAGTTCTATTTCAGGTAATTGTCAGCAACACAGCCTTAGTAACAACACAAAGCAGATCATTATTGTAGATCATGCAGGGAAAACAAAGGGTAAAATATTTAACTGTAGCAGTGTTTGACTATATTCTGCACAGTGGAACAACCTGAAGTCATTTTCAAAGTTCATTATTTCTTACTTCTTTTTAGTCAGGTCAAATTTCTAAGCTTTCTAAATCTCCATTTTCCTGTTAAACAAAAGAAAATGGAATTTCACCAAGTCTCCTATTTATCTACTCCACGACTTCTGTGAGGATCAAATGAGATGAGGCACAGGAAAAAGCTTCACAGATATTTGGTTAAAGTGTGAAATGTTTCCACCTGGCTATAAAGCAAGTTGTGTTCCTGGGCTGAAGAAACTGCAAGGAGGCTAGTCGTTAGGGAGAGGAAGCGGGCATTGCTATATGACATCATTACCTGGCATCCACAGCGACCATTTCTAGGCTGGGCTGGGCTGTGGGCCACATTTTGTGCCATGGGGACTTGGCAGCATTGGCAATGATTTGGTGGAGTGTCACTCTGGGGTGATGGCAGAGCCTCTGTCCCACTCGGGGGAAGCCGAGTGCTGGTTTGTGGGCAGCAGGTCCGTGTGTCTGTTTCTCTGTGAGAGTCAAACAGCTCCTGCATTGAACATCTGCCCCCTGGTGGTCAGTGCTCATCATAGTGACTGGTCAGTCGGACATTAGCATATTAGCCTTTTATATATATAGATTACTGAAAAATACCACTACAGAACTCTCTACTCTCACAGAGAATAGATATATACATACAAATAG
This sequence comes from Antrozous pallidus, assembly GCA_027563665.1. Taxonomy (NCBI): domain Eukaryota; kingdom Metazoa; phylum Chordata; class Mammalia; order Chiroptera; family Vespertilionidae; genus Antrozous; species Antrozous pallidus. The sequence goes on along the minus strand of CM050521.1, from coordinate 71,068,134 downwards.
ACTCATTAATTTCTAGAAAAAAATGTGTTGAATTATTTTAGAGGGAGGGCCCTCTTTATTTATTCATTCATTGGTTGATTCCTGTATGTGCCCTGACCAGAGATTAAACCCACAACCTTGGTGTGTCAGGATGACACTCTAACCAACTAAACTACCCAGCCAGCACATCCCATATTAATTCTATTTGCCTTTTTCTACATAAAAACCCAGAGATAGAAGGTTTCAATTTTTAAAAATTCATATGTTATATTCACATTTTCTTAAGGGAGTATTTTTACAAGTTATGTAGTGTTAATTTGTTTCTATTATAAATGCATTCAAAGTACTTCTAATCTTAACTTTATGTTAATTGACAATGAGGGTGAAATAATTTTATTCCACCATGAATTGTGATATTGGTTTTAATATTCTTTTATAAATATGTTCAAATTAATGAATTTTTTTAGAGCAGTTTTAAATTTACAGAAAATTTAGCAGAAAATACAGACTTCCCATATACAGCCTCCTCTCCAGTTTCTCCTATTATTGAAATCTTTCATTGATGTGGCACATTTTTAACCTTTAAAAATATGCTTTTGGTAAATAAATATTAAAGCCCCAGTTATGCTTAATAGAAACTGAAAATGCACAATTTTTAAATGAACATTTTACCTTTATAATATACACAAACATACTTTTAAATACACAATCTATTTTTTAATTTTCTTATTGATTTCAGGGAGGAAAATGGGAGGGAGAGAGAGAAAGAAAAAGAGAGAGAAACATCAATGATGAGAGACACAAAATACCGTTATAACTACATATTTTTTGCAAAAGATATAATTAGAATCTACATAATCCTTCCCACTTTTACAATCTTTTATAAAGTTTTAGACCCATTTTGAAGCATTATTTTAAGAACACAAGCACACAACAGTTTGTTTATTTCCCGAGGCCCACGTGGGCACTCTGCTTCACAATGTGCTAATTGCTCTGCCTTTGGCCCAGGCTCTTTGTTGGGCCACTTGCCCCTGTCTGCTGCATCTGTGTTTACATATCATGTGGGATCACTCAGAGCCCCTGTTGCAGGTCCTTTAAGCTTCTTTCAAGACTAGGCCTCAAGGAGTCTAACCAAGGTCCAAGTCACCCAGATCAGTTACTACAAGAAATTTACCCTGGTCAGACTCTGCCTTCCACTGACATTTTGATGCAAAAACCCAGGCAACGTATTCCCTCCACGGAGGATACATGGTTTGTGAAAGTGTAAATTCAAAAGGCTGTTGATAAATTACTCTGTAAGAGCTTCACTATTAATTTCTGCCAGGAGACAGTAAAATAGTAAAGAGTGTCTAACATTGTTCCAAAAACAACACTTTCTGCTACAGGGTAGAATAGAACTCTCTGTGGTGCCAGATTGAAATTAATCTTGCCCGGTTGGTTATTGAGTGCTGTCCCAAATAATTCAGCTGGAGTTAAACAGAGGTATTGTTCTTACTTAAGAGTATAAAACCCAGATTCATATACTAGTATATAATGTCAGTAACAGGTTTGAGAAGAAGGAAAGAACAAAACTGTAAATACTGAGACTTGGGTTCCCCCAATAGAATTAGATTAAAAAATAGTTGGAATCTTATTTCTAATCTAATGGATTAGAGATCATTTATTCCAATGTGAGATTCTTTTAGGGAAAAAAATAGAGAGGTAATATTTATTTATTTATCTATCTATATATCTATCTATCTATATTTATTGTTCAGTTTATTAATTACATTGTTCCCTGTTTTCCCCCTATAGCTCCCCTCCACCTGGTACCCATCCCACCCTACGCCCTCACCCCCCTCCACTGTCCTTTCTCATAGTTGCATGATTTTTGTCCAGTTTCTTGCTGCACTTCCCACACTCCTTTTCTCCCCAAGAATTGTCAGTCCATTCCCTCTCTATGTCCGTGATTCTGTTACATTCACCAGTTTATCCTGTTCATCAGCTTATTGATTCACTTGATTTTTAGATTCATTTGTTGATAGATGTGTATTTGTTGTTCATAATTTACACCTTTATCTTTTTCTTCTTCCTCTTCTTAAAGAATATCTTTCAGCATTTCATATAATATTGGTTTGATGGTGATGAACTCCTTTAGCTTTTTCTTATCTGTGAAGCACTTTATCTGACCTTCAATTCTGAATGATAGCTTTGCTGGATAGAGTAATCTTGGTTGTAGATTCTTGCTATTCATCACTTTGAATATTTCTTGCCACTCCCATCTGGCCTGCATCGTTTCTGTTGAGAAATCCGCTGACAATCTTATGGGTGCTCTCTTATAGGTAACTAACTGTTTTTCTCTTCCTGCTTTTAATATTCTCTCTTTGTCTTTTGCTCTTGGCATTTTAATTATGATGTGCCTTGGTGTGGTCCTCTTAGGGTTCCTATATATTGGGGTTTGTTGCGCTTCTTGGACTCCTAAATCAATTTCTTTCATCAGGTGTGGGAAGTTTTAGGTCACTATTTCTTCAAATAGGTTTTTATTGTCTTGGTCTCTCTCTTTTTCTGGCACCTCTATAATTCGGATGTTGGTATGCTTGAGGTTGTCCCAGAGGCCCCTTACACTATCTTCAATTTTTTGGATTCTTTTGGGTTCTTGCTTTTTCAGCTGAGTGGATTTTACCTCTTTGTATTTCACATCTTGAACTTGGTTCTTGGGGAGCTCTAGAGTACTTTTAGCTCTTTGTATAATATTTTTTATTTCAGTCAGTGTATGCTTAATTTCTGGTTGGTCATTTTTCATAACCTTGAGAGTCCCCTTCATATTCTTGTAGGTCTCATTCATTTCCTTGTAGGACTCATTCATTTCCACGTTGGTCTTGTTCATATCCTTGAGGGTCTCATTCACTTCCTTGTAGACCTTGCTTATTTCCTTATAGGTCTCGACCTTTTCTAGGAGCCTCTTGAAGAGCCCTATAACCATGGTTTTGAATTCCATGTCCAGTCGGTTTTTTCCTCCATTTCTTTCACATCTAATTTCTTTCCATGTCTCTGCATGGTGGCTGCTTCCCTGAGTTGGTCAATTAGCTTTGTGTGGTGGACGTCCTACAAGGGACAGTGGCTCAGCCTCCCCAGTTACCTGAGGTGGATATGGGTTGCACAGTCTTGCTGAAGTTAAGCTCAGGTTAATTGTTGTTAGCACTTGGAGGGGTTGACCTCCAGGCCAATTGTCTGTGACATTCAGCTGTGCTCAGATTGGATGGGCGGAGTCTCCAGGACAAGCAAACAGCATCAGCTCCACCCTATGTGGCCCCAGGGTCTCTGAGAGATAGCCGCTGCCGAGCTCCACCAGCTGCTGGAGAATTCAGCCTCTCCCCAAATGAGTCTGCACACCCAACGTCTCACCCAAGGTCGCCAAACAATGCAGTCTGATGGTTTCCTGAATGAGAGAGCAAGTCACAAGCGCTCTCTACGCAGTCAGGCAGCTGCACTGTTCCCAAGCTCATACGCACTCTGCACAAGCTCGCCTTCTCCACAAGCCCGCCGACCCCTGCAGCACCCGAGCTTCAGCGTGCCCTCCCACTGTCCAGTTTTTACCCTGTATGATAGTGGATTCCCTGGACTTCACCCAGAGCTGGAGAATCAGTCCAGTGGGATGTCTTTGTCTCCTTGGTTCAAGAAAACTGGCTGGTTTTCAGCCGCCCGCCCTATCCGCTGGCGCGTGTGGCTCCTCCAAACCTCTGACTCCACGCATATCTTCAATGCTGTCCACCACTGCTTCTCCGAGTCACAGTGTCTAATCTTCACTTTTTTTGTGGAATTTTCACTCAGCCAGCTTTCTGGCGATTCTGGATGGTGTTTGTTCTTTCATTAAGTTGTAGTTTTAAAATTGCTGTGTATGATGGCAAGATAGGTGTTTTACCTATGCCGCCATCTTGGTTCTCAAGAAGTAATATTTCTTATTCAAAAAATTAAAGCACATAGAAATTCATAAAATGTACTTTCAGTAACATGGGAGTCAAAATTTAGAAAATTTAATAAAATTCTAAATATCTACCATCTACTTTGTGGATGGATATGCATATATGTTACATTTTAAATTTATTAATAGTTTCTGTAAAGTTCAGGAGGCTTCAAATTGATTGCAGTTTTGCTAATATTATGCTAATGGAGATTGTTACATTTGTTTCCTGCCTGTCACATAGAGCAATGTCCTTGGGCAATTGCCTATTGTTTGGGAATCATTTCAGTTGCTATTCTCTACCCCTGCTGATAATTCAGCATCCATATTATTGTTCAAAATATTGTTCAAAAGTCTTACCTAATGCACACAAAATATGTGAAGATTAAGGAAACATTAGTTGTAGTCTTGGAAGTGGCTTACTGTTCATTTTAGCAAATATTTTCATCCAGAAAGTCTGTCACATGGTAGAAATAGCCTACAGTATGCCTACAGGATAGAATTAGATTCTGTGCATGTTGGTGCTACGGTTTCACTGGCTTTTGATAATGTTGTACAGAACCTGATTAGTCAAATAGGGTACCAGAAAGCCCATTTATTTATCTTGAGCATGGTCCAGTGAGGGTTGATTTAAGGCAAGAAGAAAAGACAGGATCATGGATTTCCCTGATGTGTGCCATGGTGTTACCACATTTATTCAACTGACCAAGAAGACAAGAGCCAAGCATGTGAGTCTTACAAACCATTGCTGTGAGATTCCCTGGGCTTCTTGACCATTTCCATCACAGCTTTTTACATCTTCCAACTCCCAGAACAGCCCCCCAGCCACCCATTTTCCCTGGCTTTCCTGAAGCTGCACAGCTGTTTTCTCTCACATTAGGCTGCTCTTACTCATACTACAATCCCACCTTTCCCAGCAGCAAGTCCTGGTTTCTGCTGAGCTGGCTCAAATAAAGCATATATTTTGTATCTATAAGTATGGTAAGTGTTAGGAAACTAAGACTCATTGCACATAGATTTTGAGTTAAAGAATGCTTGTTATAGTGATAAAGTGATAAGAGAGGAAAAGCAATAAGTGATTCATATCAAATGAGGCTTATGATATAAGATTTCTCACATAAGACGTTTTTCTGTTTATTTTGTTTTGCTTTTACACAAACAAAATTCCAAATGTTTAGCTCTATTGGTCAACCTCTTAGGAGATTTCTAATAATAAGGCTTATAAATTGCCTTTCCCAAAAAAGAAATAAACAGCTACACTCTTAGTTTTTAAATCAAATGACAGATTCTACTACATATTTTATAAGCATTTTAGGATTAGAATAAAATGGCATACCTAAATTAATCTGATTTATTGGAAACCCTAGATGTATGAAATTTACAGTTTAGTTTTTATAGTTAAAACTTATAAATCTATTTTCATTTTTCCCACATATAGGATTCAAATTCTCTAGCCCAACATAATGATCCATTATTTTATCAGAACTTAGCATTCCAAGGAGAATGAAAAGCATAAAATAGAACACTTAACAGATATCTATATATATAAAAGCCTAAGCGACTGTTATGACCAAACGATTCACCAGTAATATTTAATGATGAATTGGGTGTGGGTGTGATAAAAAGAGAGGATGATGGTCAGTGAGCTCCCACAGCCAACCTCCTGAGGCCAGCCAACCTCGCGTGGCCCCTTTCCCAGGTCTGCCTGCCCAATCAGTCCCAGGACCCAATTGATCAGGGCGGTAGACAGCCCTGATTGGTACTGATCACTAGTCAGGCCGAGGAATTCCACCCATGCATCCATACAACTGCCAAATAGAGGAAAGTTTATTTGCTGGATGCCGTTGTATGCTAGCCTTGATTGTTTTTTTCTTGGTTACTCAGATGCCCTCTAACTCTGATTCCTACTTATGTTTGAGATAGATAGATTAATTCTCTGCAAGTAGATAAATATTTACCACATGAAGAAATAGAATTGAAATGATCAATAGAACTATGTACAAATAAAATGGTCAGTTTATTTCATCCTCAATTTTCCTATCCAGAGCTCCTTTTCTGAGTAAACCCCTTTGGCCATACAATTAATCAAATCTACCATAGGACAGATAGGTTACAAGGATTTCAAATAGATTTAGAAAGATGTTAATTATACTTTTAAAAAATTACTTTTTGCTAAGGTCGTTCATCTATTTTCATCAATAAGGAGACCACAAGAGGAATTAAAAGGAATCCTTAGTCTTATTGCTGGTTTTAGACATTTCTTGGCATTTTACATTAATTTACTTTCCTCTTATTTTTATATAGTGGTCACATTATTCACCTGTTTTTATTTCTGGTAAAAGTTAACAAAGTTTTTCCCTCAAAGTGATACATGCATTTGTTAGAATATAAATTGTAGAATTGATAAATTTATTTTTATTCTCAAGATATTTTCTTACTCTTCTTTTCCCTGTATCTTTAGGGGGGGAGGGAGGAATGTCTACCCCAAGTTTAAAATTTTCCCTGAACTCTAAAAATCTTCCAGCTGTATCTTGAAAAAAGGAGACTTTGGCTTTTGACTCTTTTTCCTGTCTGATGGATAAGAGCCCGGCTGTTTTCATAAACAGCGGCCAGCTGTTCAACTTTGAATACTCTTCAACAATCTTCCACTTTTCACAGAGGAAACACATCTTGATTGCATCTTCTTCTCCTGCCTAAGTTAAGAAACTCATTAAGGATTTTGAATATAAACACTTCCTTAACCAAAACTCTAAAAAAAAAATGTACTCAGCTGCTGGTCTGAACCTAAAGGTTGTCTATTAAGTTTCAACAACCTCCTCTTATTTACTAAACAGATTGTTCAGGGATGTTTTGGGATCTTAAGGGTAGGAAACTATTAAAGTTAGAGGACTGCTGAAGGGCAGGTGTATGCTGGGCACTTATGTGAGCTAGCCAATGCTATTAACAAAATCTGCTACATGGAGGTGTTAGGAGAGCAACAGCTGATTCTAGCCTTCACTACCTGTTCCACCAGGTAAGTGGCTCAGAATAGCAGTAGATTTGTGTGGGTGGCCACACATACTGTCTCAAGGAATGATTTCAGAACAAGGAATACAACGCCCCAAATTAATCTACTACTTGGGAATCTAAATGCTTGTTATTTAAAAAATGTTTTAATCCTCACCCAAGGATACATTTTTATTGATTTTAGAGAAGGAGAGGAACAGAGGGAGAGAGAGAGAGAGAGAGAGAGAGAGAGAGAGAGAGAGAGAGAGAGAGAGAGAGAGAGAGAAAGTATCAGTCAGTTGCCTCCTGTACCTACCCTGACAGGGGACTGAACCTGAAACCTGGGTATGTGCTGTGACTAGGAATGGAAACCATGAATGACCTTTTAGTGTATGGATCAGCACTTCAACCAGCTGAGCCACACTAGCCAGGGCAAAATGTCCCCCTACACACACACACACACACACACACACACACACACACACACACACACACAGGGCAATATGTCCCCCTACACACACACACACACACACACACACACACACACACACACACAGAGCAAAATGTCCCCCTACACACACACACACACACACACGATTGTTTGTTTTTTAATGAAGACATTGCAACGATCAAAAAGATGTCAGGTAGTTTAAAAAATGGAAGGAATACAGAATAAATACAAATTCAGACAAAGTTAAAAAGCAGATAAAAATAGGCTTATTTTTTTTCCTTAGATTCTTTTCAAATGGAAGAACAATATCAATTATACTAAAAAAAATATTGACTTTTGTGCAAAAACTATCATGTGAATGAAATATCATTATTGCAGAATCCAAATGATGAGAGTAAATATTCCAGGAAGATTTCCTATTCTTATTAGACCAAGGGCGAGTATGGATATGAACAAGGTCATGGGCATGGACATGAACATTGTTCTAGAGATATCTTCTACTTATATGTAGACTACCAGATGGAATGGAAGAGGTAGGAGATGCGGGGGGGAAACAAACATATTTTCTATATGCTAATTCAAATATTTAATAAAAAATTCCTGAGGGAAAAATGATTTAACTGGCATCCCTTCAGAATATTATGAATTGCTTTCAATGCTATAGTGTAAATTTTTAAAAAAAGTAATAATCTTTCTAATGATCCTTAATGGCAAAGGTGTTACATGAAGTCCAATCTAACTCTAAGCCTAATTCTTGTGAAGCTATGTGTGTATTTTCCTTATTAAATCAGTGCCTATAAGTTTGCAATTCCATAGGGGGCTTTGAACTAAGGAACTTTAGCAAATGGAAGGATAAACATCAGAAGGTTTCCTGCTAAGTCATTTAAAATGTCAACAGAGTGTGAAGTTTAAGCATCCTGGAGTGTTTTGAAATAAGATTATGGGCATTTTTTCCCGGACATTTATAATTAAATCAATCAGATCTACTACTAAAAAAAATCAGATGGTTTTTAAAATTTTATTTTATTTCAGGTACCTTTATAATTTGTTAAAAGGCAGTGCAAACACAAGTTTTACAAAAAAGAAATTTCTTAGCTGGTCTTTGAAATTTACTATTTGTATCTTCCAGTGACTCTGGATTTGCCCTGAAAATATCCTCTCAAGAAGGAAAGAAAAAGCTCAAATATCAAGAAAATTTCTTTAAAAAGTACTATTTTAGATATACATACAATTTCTTCATGTATAAAATACTTTGACAGCCATAGTATCAATGGATTCTCTCAATAACTCTGTGAAATTGGCAAAGAAGTACCATTTTCCCATTTTCCAGGTGAAGAGACTGAGGCTCCAAATGATTCCATGCCTTTTCTTAAAAACAATGAGCTAATTAATTAAACTGGGAGACTTGACTACCAACCAGTTTCATGTAACTCCAGTAATCCTCCAGTCTTACGTCATCTGCCAAAACAGATACTAAGAAGATGGAGGGTGAACAATTATTAAAAACATCAAAAATTAAACTCTTTCTGCTTTCTAATTTAAAAATGTCTTCTGATATAAAGAAATAGGATCACCTAAGAATATTGAACATGTAAAACACTTTTCCTCATCAATTTGATCCTTTTATAATTCCAGGACTTTAATGAAATTGATGTTAGAAATAACAGTAAACAACTCAAAATATAAACATACAGATCAAACCTATGAGCTTAATGATATTCACTGAATTTCAGGATCATGTTCCTTTTCTGTTTAATTGATATGATTTTAAATAATTTATATGGAAGGGTTTTTGTTTTTTTTTATGGAGAAAATGAAATGAACCTAAGATTGACTGGAATTTACAAGCTCATTTAAAGAAAAGTCTCAACTATTTTTTCTTACAAAAGTAATACCTCCCCAGATGGCAGCCTTTGTAGTTTGTGGCACTGATTCAAAAGGTATATTAACTGCCACTCTCTTAGCTGCATCAAGCATTTACAGGCCTCCCTACAGAATGGGTTCAGCAGTAATTAAAATAACACCCTTCCTCAGGGTGAAGTTACACTTGAAGAGTTGGGGATGTTTTTTTTCCCCCTTCCTTTGGATAAATAATTCCCATTCCCCCTCCCCTCCCCAAAAGATGAGAAAAAGAGGAGAGTGGAAAAACCTTGAGAAAAAAGGAAACAGAAGTGGTGTTGGTGGTGGGAGCAGGAGAAAGAGACAGATTCAAAATAATACATATACCAAAGCTTGAGTCCCATAAACTATGTCAAAATGTTCGTATTTCTTTCATTCCCTACCAGACATTGACAGACAAACAGGTTTTTAAAAAAAAAAACACGCAAGGGGGAAAAATACCATTTACTCACTGTAGCAGCAGGAAATCAAGGAAAGAAAATAAACAGGGCTTGAATTGTGGGCCTTTAACCTGCTAGTCAGACAGTTTCATTCTGTATGTATTTGTATGCTGGTAAATGGCAAAGGGGAGGTAAGAGGACCGGGGCCTTGTGGGATTCTTGGGACTCCCACAGCTACCAGTCCAGCTGTACAAACATGCACAAGCTTTGTTAAGGTACAGTGGGCAACAGGCTGAAACTGCTGAGCTATCTGACCTATAAATCCCTCACAAAAGCTCCACTTGAGGGAAAGCCAAAAGTTATGTGTAAATGTTTTATCCAGCCAGAAGCCAGCTATTGGTCATTTCCATCTCCTCTCTCTTCCTCTCAATGGGTGATCTGACTGGCCACCTTGAAAGTAGTATGCTAACATATGCAAATGACCATTTTTAGTTCTACTGCCCTCCAGGCTGAACAAGAAAGGACATAATGACTCAGAAGCCCCTCCTTCATGACTTAATGGCTTGGGGGCCTGTGTTCCACAATTAAGAGCAATAAATTCAGGCAGAGCACGGGAAATTTCTGGTTTTGTTCTTTAAAATTCCTTTGCAAACTTAGTCAGTGCGTGGCTTTAAAATGACCATGAATCTCTATATGCATTTTTGTGAATGACTCAGGGCTTGTAGGTTAGTTAATATGCACCACTTCTTTCGCCCCAGTTTTTCATTTTGCTTTTTTCCTAAATCACAAGAGATCATCTTAGCATGGCATAGGGCACCTTGATTGCAAACCATGCACAGGTTCTGAATTGCTAACCTCAAGGAGAACTTTCCCAAGATTCTTTTCCTCCTCTCTTTCCTAAACATTTCTGAACTCTAAGTGACCTTTTTAATGAAAAAACACCTTAAAAATCATGCAGTTGGTTACATAGACTACTAAAAAGCTAAAGAAAAGGACAAAAACAAAACAAAACCAGGACAAGTGCAGCAGGCTAAATTTAGGCAGACAGTGGATTTAGAAGCATTCAGAAAACTAGAGAAGTCTCTACACTGAAAATACTTGGAAGTCACTTTAGGCTTTCCAACATCTGAGAGAGAGAGAGAGAGAGAGAGAGAGAGAGAGAGAGAGAGAGAGAGAGAGAGAGAGAGAGAGAAACAATATACACTGAAAAAAGACACACCAACACAGACGTGTTTATTCTATGCCCATTCTGTTGAGTAACTTTGGTAGCATTCAAGTAATATTAAGCAGAAGTTATATTTTTCTGGAAGCTCATTCTGTGGCAGGCTAAAGAGTTATTTCAAGAAGTGTTCACTGACTCCCTACAGTATGCTGAACAATAGTGTAGGAGTGTGGGGAGAAAGAGGTGAATCATGGCCCTTGCTATTTTGCCAGAATATGCAGTCAGTTAAAAAAAAAAGATAAGTCAAGTGCACACACATACCTGTGGTAGGCAGCTAGACAGACATGATCAGAGCAAGGACGATGGGCCAGGTACAGAAGGTCACCAGGTTGGAAAGCCCCAGGTACCTAGCAATAGGCAAAACTGGGAAAATGAGAACCACATACATACCTGGGTAATCTTTCCTCCCCTAACATATTGCTGGTCATGCTGTTTAGACCCCCTTTTCTTTCATATCACTGGTCATGGGGCTCAGACCTAACCCTGGCCTCTCCTCCCGGCATGTTGCTGGTCATGTGGGTTAGACCTCAGAACACGGGGCCCGAAAATATCCCTTTAGCATTAAGCCACAAGACAATGAGTTCTGGCTCACATCAAATACACTTAGTCTTCAGTTGTGTTCAGCTCCAGGCCCAGAAAAGCAGCAAAACCAGAAAAGCTATAGTAATTTTCTCAATTTAACAATATAAAATTAATTATTAAATATACTTATCTCTCCTCAGCATTCTATATATTTTTTGAGTGGAAAAATGTATTTATGAAATTATAGTTTGAAGAGAAGGCATCCAATGTTTCTGGAGCAACTATGGCACGTAAATTTGCAACAATAGACACCTCACCTATCATTGAAGCCTCATATGAATAATGTGAAATAGATATATTTGTTTCCTGTTCATTCTAACAATCTATCATACTGGTACCTATGCAGTTATACTGTGAGAATGTCCCTCTGGGGACCTGTTTCAATCAGACCAGTATACTTTTATTTGTTTATATCGCCACACAAAATTTCTTTTGCACAGAGGTTTTCATGGCTAACAAGTTAGGAAACTACTGCTTTATATACTACACATCTGACCATCTGGGATTGTCTTTTCTAGACCTGTATACTTATTGAAAAGTCAGAAAAATCACTACTGGAAATTCATAACTGCCACCCGACTCTTCACAGGGGGAAGCAGAATTTCACTGAAGTTATGAAGTGCCTTGCTTTGGAAAATCTAGCTTTATCATATAAATAATGCAGTTAATACCCCTGTTTATAGGAGACCTTTAACCTGTTCTTTCACTAACGTAAACATCCACAGTGTGAAAATGAGAAGACAGAACAAAACTCTTGCATTTGAGAACATACTTGGTTTATTCCCCAAAACCCGTTACACCAGTAAAATCATGAGAAAAGCATCAGATAAACCAAAATTGAAGGATATTCTACCAAATATCTGACCAGAATTCCTTAAGACTGGTAAGGTCATCAGAAATAAGTAAAGTCATATCACATGATTGCACTCAGATGTGGAATCTAAGTAACAAAATAAACTGATGAATGGAGTGGATCCAGAGACATGGAAGCATGGAACAGAGTGTGGAATCTCAGAGGGAAGGCAGGAGAGGGTGATTGGGTGGGAGATAATCAACCAAAGACCTTGTATGCATAAATGCATAACCCATGTACACGAACAATAGGGTACTGAAGGCCTAGGGCAGTGGTCGGCAAACTGCAGCCCGCGAGCCACACGTGGCTCTTTGGTCCCTTGAGTGTGGCTCTTCCACAAAATACCATGCGCAGGTGCACACGTACAGTGCAATTGAAACTTCGTGGCCCATGCACAGAAGTCACTTTTCAGCTCTCAAAAGAAATTTCAATCATTGTACTGTTGATATTTGGCTCTCTTGACTAATGAGTTTGCCGACCTCTGGCCTAGAGGGTGGGCAGAGAGGGGCTGGAGGGAGCCAATCGTGGGAAGAAAGGGGATATATGTAATACTTTCAAAAGTAAGAAATTATTTTTAAAAAGTAAGTCTGAGTAACTGTCACAGCCAAAAAGAGCCTAAGAAAACATAACTCCTCATTGTAATGTGATCTCCTAAATAAGGTCCTGGAATAAAAATAGGACATTGAATACAAACAAAGGAAATCTTAATCAAGTACAGAGTTCAGATAATAATAATATATCATTTCTGATTCATTAATTGTGGTAACTGTATAATATTCATCTAAGATATTAAAAATAGAAATTTTGAGAATTCTCTATACTATCTTTGTAATTTTTCTATAAATCTAAAACTTTTCTACAATAAAATTTCAATTCTTAAAATATAAAATATGTTCTTGGTAAAAAATATCTAAAAAACTCACTTTAAAACATTTTTGAATAACCAGAAATCTGTAATAATCACATAAAGTTGTGATTATCTATAAGAGTGGATTATTGAAGCTTAAAAGAATCAATTGTAAATCACATTTGTTTCTGAGTAATTTGCTAATACTTCATTTATCTGTGTTACAATAAAAGCAAAACAGATAGAAAATTTAAATTTTATTTAAAATTACCCTAACCTATAATGCAGTGAGTAAATTATTTATATTTCATTAAGATACATTCTACTACTGAGGAGAACCAACTTAAAATTGATATTGAACCAACTTTAATTTTTTCAAAATTAATATTTTTGTATAGAGAAATAGTAAACAAGAAATGTAAATATAACAGACCTAGATAAAAGGAACATCTATTATATACATGAATTGCTGTTTAAATGTCTACCTTCTAAAGTTGGCATTAGGAAAATGGCATCATTATCTTTATTTGAAGTATAAAAGCTAGATTATTTTTTTTATCACATTTGTTCATGGAATGCTCAAACAACTGGTCAAACCACCCCCTCAAAAAAACATATTTTCAAATGATTATCAGGCTTTTGATTGAAGTGGGGAATCTAATTATTCATAAAGTGCTTCTGGAGAAAGAACCACTCATTTTCTTGGATTGTGGGTAATGGATATATCTATTCAGTAATTCAAAATGAGAGATCACTTTATAAATTTGTTTTGGAGCCAAAACTAAATTTATATCACTGAACCAACATGGAAGGATGTACCAGATCTCTCTGAATTACCCATCCGGAATTTGAACAAGATATTGTTAAAATATTGAAAGCAAAGAAATCTTAATTTTTTCTAAATATCTCCAAGATTTACAATTCATTCTTTTTTTTTGTTTGGAATGTGATCAACCTCAAAGGGTTGCTTTCTGACATCTTCACAACATCTTTTCTTTTTAATCTCAGTTTCACTTTGAATAGTTCTCTACCAACAGAGAGCAAAGTGATTGTTATTCCTTTTCCAAAATAAAATAAAAATGTTAAGCATATATATATATATATATATATATATATATATATACACACACACACACACACACACACACACACACACATATACACACAAAAACACACATTTATATACATATAATAAATGTAAAAGAATATATATACATATAACAGATATGAATGTCGACAAACCGCAGCTCGCGAGCCACATGTAGCTCTTTGGCCCCTTGAGTGTGGCTCGGTGTTAGAACCACGCCTTCAAAACAGATTCGCCCAGGCTGAAAACCGACTTCTGCACATGGGCCGCAAAGTTTCAATCGCACTGTATGTGCGCACCTGCATGTGGTATTTTGTGGAAGAGCCACAAAATGTCAGGTTCTATAGAACACCACCAATCTAACACAACTAAGTTATATGGCAACAGATAGCTCATTACTACTGTAGTGACATTATTAAGAGTCCTTTTTGTGTTTTATCATCCATTGCCCATCTTGGGGAATTAAATCATCAACTTAAAAAGGCATTCTAAGACCTGGTAGCCTAGAGTTTGATGCAGCAGGTTTACTAACCCCTCATTACTACGAGTACAAAATTTTGAACTGCTCATGTCACCTCCGCATTTTCAATAAGCAAAATAGTAATGAGCAATGGCAGATGGAGCTAAAAATACATCTGAATCTTCCCTTTAAAGAAAAAAAATGTAGACTCATAGATACCATGGTATGTGTATGTTTGGGGGCAAAGTACTTCGAACAAAGGAGCAAAAAGATGAAAACAGATATGAACATTTTAAAAAGAGAGCTGACATTTTCCTTCTTGAAAAATTATACAGGATGAAACTAGACAATAGAGTGATGAAAAAGAGAACCTGAATTACTATCCATTAATCGAAACGAACAAACATGCTTCTTTACTTTTGACCTCAAGAAAACACAGTGTTTATTTTTGTCTGCCCAGAGCCTTCTAACCATCCTTACCACCCTCGTTAACTCAGCTCTGCACAGCTCTCTGGGGAAGATTTCATTCTTTCAAATAAAAAGGAACCATCTCAATTGCTAGAAATGATGAGGATGCTTTGAAAGGTACAGTAGAACAGCAGATAATAAAGTGTTCAAGTTCAAAAATATATTAACATTGTTCAGGGTCATGTTTCATATAAGAGGCGGTGTTTTTCTTGGGGAATTTTAGCTGTCCTCAGCCATTCAGACTGTTTGAAGTGCACTCTGAGAGCTGTCGAGCCAACTCAGCTCGTAATCTTCTCCCACTTTGAAGTTTCACCATGACTAGGCTCCAGGAGTTGCCTAAACAAAAAAATGACACATCCAAATGATGTGTTGTTTTTTTTTATAGTAGACTCATAAAAAGATACTGGAAGTAAAATAAAAAATATATATGCTTACCATTTCTATATTCCTCCGCATGTGTATTTATGCATAGAACATAGTTATATCTGGTTTGGTCCCTTTGACAGACACTGTTATTTCCCACCCACTGAGCATTCTCATCCCCTTCCTAGCTGCTGAACTGCTCCAGCATTTTGCAAAATGTACTAATTCCAGTAATTAGCTTAGTGGTAGGCACTAGAGGCAAGCCAGACCAATGGGACATAGGGAATTTGAAGATTTCTGGGAAATCTTTTTCCCTCTAGATAAAATTTTTAAAACTCTTCCTGACTTTGGTTGGTATCTGGTGGCAAGTTGGTGGTAGCCAGCACATATTGCTTCATATGGTGAGCATCTTTTCCCATCACTGCACTCAGTGGTTTCTTATTGGAGTTCGAAATTGGTCATGGGAAATGTATAATATGGAAATCATCAAAGCTGTGAATTAGGATATTCTTGGTTTGTGTTTGTTTCCCAGAGAGTGTGTGCCAGTACATACTGGCCAGAACACACTGATAGCACACCCTGAAGATGTGATGTTTGGCTCTGGAGATGCTGTCTCCACCAGGAGAGTGGGCATCCCTGACACACTGAGACCACGAGGACACAAAACACCTGGGTCCTTTATAACATTCTTCAGTTCCTGAATCAACCTTGGAAACACTTCGCTTCCAGACTTCTTATGTTAGCTCATAGGTCCTCATTGTGTAAACCACTAATACTGGACATCTTGTTACTTTACTTGAAGCTGAAAATGACATTTACAATCTGTGAAATTTCAAACAGAATGGGCCCATTTTTTCTTCCTGAGAAATTCTGAAAAAAATATATATATTCTTTTATCAAAGGAAAGAAGAAACCAGAGTATCTATTGAAAACATTTTCTCTCCTTTTTTTTCTGTATAGCTTTACATTTAAAAGGGGGGCACTTAGTGAGAGCAAGATCAAATGCACCCACTATTTCTCTTCCAAGTCAGGAATATGATCACTAACATTTTCCTTAATTACATGATGAGAGACACATTTAGTGTTTGTAAAGCAAGATGTTCTGAAAGAAATACAAGAGTCACAGACAGAGCAGCAGGGTGAGCACAACTAACCACTGAAATAACATTATCATAATCCTTCTTCACCACACAGGGACTACCAGGACACAACCAGATCCAACTGGGACTAGAAGTGGTGGGATTTCCATGAAGCTGGGAGTTTGCCTTGAAGACGTTACACTATGTCCTCCAAGTCCTTGGCCAATGGGATGAGGACTGTGGAATGAGTTGTTCTGACTTCATCTGAAACCAATTACCATGAGTGGACCCAAATTGCTAAGACCGCTGCTAAGCAGCCGCCGCATCCCAGTACAGCTGGGAATCAGCTGGTGAGTGCTGTCAAGAATTCTCCCTATCAATTGATTCCAGGCCGGGTTGTGATTGCCTTTCACCTCTCAAACATCACTTTTCCATTGCTCTCAAAACTGTTCCAAATGGCAAGAATTTGCAAATATAATTAAGTAAGGAGGGGGGTGGAAAAGATAGGAGAGAGAAGACTTTGGAAAAATCAAGGGAAAAAGGATATAGGACTGCAATGAATTTAGTTTGCTGGTGATTTTTTTTTAATCTGGGCTCAATTTTATAATGAATGAATTATTCCCTTCCCCCTTCCAAAATGGCTCTTCCATCATCTAGTAAAAACAGAATGCTGCTGCCATTTCAATGGATTCTCTAAAAGCAATAATTGCTGATTTATTAATAATAATTTTGGAATACTGGTTTCTTTTCCTTATTATGACTATTTCATGGTTTAAACTAAGGTTCCTTACTCTCATAAAAACACAATCTGTATCTCCAGTACTTGTGGTTGCTTTCATTTCACAAGTATGCGTGAAATGCACAACTTCTGAGTTTCCTGAAAGGTATTATTTCTCAGGAACATTGGATTGCAGCATCCTATATAATAAAAGCAGAGTACACAAATTGTCCCCTCAACTGGGAGTTGGTCCAGAAGTTCGACTAGGGGGTGGGGCCAGCTGGGGGAAGGGAGAAAGGCCCTGGCTGGGCACTAGGAACCCTAAGAGTGCATGAATTTTGTGCACTGGGCCTCTAGTACATTATAAGAAATTATATTTAAGAAAGGCAAATTTTAACTTGTTACTAGAGTTAGCAAGGAACAAGAAAGTGAGTTAGCTAACAAATGATTGTAATTTCCCAGTGGTTCCCTGCTGCATACAGGGATATTCAGCTTTAATCAAGAATATTAAAAGTCTTGAGAAATATAATCAATCCAAAGTAAACTGCAAAAATAAAGTTGAAAGTAGAAACCAGTTAAATAGAAAAGAAACATACCCTTCCACCAAAATATTGATCAAAGCTCAAAACAGTTTGAGGCAAAATCAAGACTGTTCAATAAATGGTGATGGAAGGAGACTTGACTTGGGGTGGTAAAAACCCAGTACAGAATTGTATACCTTAAATCTATATAATTTTATTAACCAATGTCACCCCAATAAATTCAATAAAAATAAATTTAAAAATAGATATACATATTTAAAAACATTAAAGAATCCTGCAAAATAAATATGACTTTGCCAATAAATTTTAAAATTTAGCTATAAAGTAAATAATTTTCTTGGAAAGAATTTAAAGAACAAAAACATTCAAAAATATAAAATACCACAATGCCCCAATCTTGGTTTCTAAGTACCATTCTTGACAAATAAGAATTAGGGTTTCTTAGAGAAATTGCTGTTTCCAGGACTGTGGTTAGGAAAGTATAAGGTAAGTCTAGGACATCTTAAAGTACCAGAACCAGAACATAAAGTACTCAAAGATGATGAGGACATGTCAAAAGGAGATTGAAGCTAACTAAAAGAGCCTCCTACTCACCAAATCAGGGATAATTTGTTTAACCATCTGACCAAAAACTGGTAAAATACAGCATTAAAAACAATATTAAACTAATCTTATTCATGAAAGTAAATGAAAAAAAAAGTACACACACACACACACACACACACACACACACACACACACACACACATATTTAAGCAGAATTAAAAATATATCAAAATGATCATCTTTCTGTTCCTATTACTCCATCCTGAAAGTTTATTCTTGGCAAAACCGTTTTTGGCTCAGTGGATAGAGCATCGGTCTGCAGACTGAAAAGTCCTAGGGTCGGTTCCAGTCAAGGGCATGTATGTTGGTTGCTGGGCACAGTAGGAGGTGTGCAGGAGGCAGCTGATCGATGATTTTCTCTCATCCATGTTTCTAACTTTATTTTCCTCTCCTTCCCTCTCTGTAAAAACATCAATTAAATATATTTTTTAAAAAGTTTATTCTTAACAGAACAGAGGTCTTTTAAAATATGTCAGATAACCTCACTTTTTTTCTCAAAATATTCTGAAGTCTTGCTGTATCACAGTAAATGTCAAAATTTTTAGAATAAAGCCCTTCATGACCCGCTCCCCTCCTGTTTACTTCTCTTATCTTTCTCTTACTGTTTCCCCTTATTCAACCACTCATCTACCTGGCCTCCTAGATGTTTTTTGAACATTCTAGGCCTTTGTTCTAAGATAGAGATATACTTTGATATAATTTTCTTGTATTGACCCATCTTTAAATTTCTGAGATAAATCTCATTTGGCAGAAATTAAAAATCACATTCCTAAATTTATTTCTATCAGTAAGTTTGTCTGCCCTTAGTAATTAGAATCAGGTTTTCATTTTGTTTTATTGATATTTCTTTGTCCCCTAATAGACTCTAACCTTACTATGTTAGCCAGAGTGGGAAAATACAGTGCTTAGCAAATAACATGGGTTCCTAATTATTTGTGGATTTTAATAATCCTCATTAATATAAAATGAGGATTGACCTTTATAAAACAGGAGCCAAAAGCCCTAAAGAAACAATAGGATATGAACATACAAGCAAAGGCAAATTAATGATATCAAGAATGGAAAGGTGAAGGGCAGACATGAAATCTGCATGAAAAAACAAAGGCAAAAACTGCCAAGACAAATGACAGAGCATTACATCGGTAAAATGTTGAGCAAATGAAAGTTCTTCCAGGAAGAAAGAACAAAAGAAAAAGACATGACAATATTTTCAGGAGGATGGTGAAGAATGGATAACAGAACTTGAAATTATAGATAGAGTTTTATTAGAGAAATTAAAATTATACATATAAAAAACTTTTTAGACAACTTAAAAAATATATTTGGAATAATAACAACCAAAATTTGGGCACGTAGTTAGAAAAATTTTGCTACTTTCCAAATGTATAAAAACATTTCTATACAGATATATCCTACCAATTTTTAAATATCAAGGACTAATAGGACGTTTTAGAAGTATTTTGGGACCAGATGATATAAGCCAAGAAAGCAAAAATGCCAGTTACTTCATATTTCCCTTTGTTTTATGAAATTCCAGAAGAAAATGGAGGCAGACTATTTTAAAGATGCATGCTAACATAGTAATATCTTTATCCAGAGATAATGTGACTAGAAAGGAGACTCTTCTTTTGATACATCTCTGCTTGAACACAACCATTTATATTGATTCTATTTACTAGCTGCCCAAAACTATTTTGTTTGCCTTATCTTCAAATATTCTAGAACCAATGAGGTGGGGAACGTGGGCGGAGAAGAGCATATTACCACACCCATTCTCCTGCTACATCATTTTAAATGTTCTTCAGATTCATGCATGTTTGTAGACACAAATTAGTAAAGGTCATGAACTCAGACAGAAAGCCCCAGTCTGTTGGGTCTGAGGAATCTGAGAAATTTGGGACTAAATGGAAAGAATTCAGAGAGGGGTCCTCTTGGAAAGGAAAAAAAAAGACACAAAGGCAACAATATCAAAATATGCATCTAACTCTTCCTCAAATCATTGGTTGACTTCTAAATCAGGCAAAACGCAGAGAAAAGGTTTCACAAAGCCATGGTGAAAACAACACCTTGGAAACGAAAAGAGATGAGCAGAAATGTTGGCTTCTGCTCATGATAAGTGAGACAGAGTTTGACCTCAAACATTGTAAGTCAGAAAGGCTTTGAAAATTCCTCGGCCTTTCCATTGAAACCCCAGAAGGGCCATGCCATAGGAATAAAGATTACACCCCGGTATTGAAGACAAAACTAAAATAGACCTGAGCTAATAAAACACACATCCTAGCCTACAGATATTGAAAGTAATCTGCTAGGAATTTAACTCCCAATAGGACAAATTTCAACACTGTTAAGAGGACAACAGAATCAAGAATTTCTGTAATGCATATATGCCAAAATGTCTAGTACGCAATAAAAAAACAAATTATAACAGGTGAAGGGGGGAACCTACCTCTCCCGGAATTCTGTATTTAGAAAAAATATATTACAATAAAATTAAAGCTAAATACAATAGTGACTGATGGAATATAGGGATTGACTAAATGTAGGTATAAAGCAATGTCTGGAGAATTGGTAATTTTCTAGATTTTGATTAAATAATTGGTTACATATATTTATATCTTTGCCAAACTCATTAAACTGGACACTAGATATATGCATTTTTATGCATGTAACCATACCTTAATTTTTAAAAGGAGGGAGAAGCAGTGATGTTTTCCATTGTATAAAAGACAAAAGCATATTTGCCTAAAGATTAAGGCAACATGATAACAGATAAAAATTGGAATCTACTGCAATAAGATGTAGTGAACTGGAAAAACAACCAATAAAGATCACCTAAACACAAACCTGAATAAGGTTAGAGCTCTGAAAATGGTAACTATATGTGTTGATACAAAATATTGTTTTTCATTCCTTTTTTGCATTCTTTAAAAGCCAATTCACTTGTTAAAATAAACAGAATGGCTAGATATTATGAGGTTCATAGCACTTGAAGTAAAACATATGAAAATAATAGTAAAGAACAGGAAAGGGTGTAAATGTAATTATACTTCTGTATGATTCTTAGCTTATAAAGGGAGTGGTATTGGTAGACTTTACCAAGTTAGAAATGTGTATTTTAACTCCTAAAACAACCATCAAATAACACTATAAAGAGGGATGGCTAAAAAAAGGCAATAAAAGAGATAGATAGGAAACAATAACAACAAAAGACTCAATAAATCCAAAAGAAGACAAAAATGAAGCACAAACGATGTGGGCAAGTCCAATTATTACACATTACTGACACAGATAAGAAATTACACAATCACTTTGGAACAGAATTTGGTAATTTCTAATATGAAGTTCAACATATATTTACCATAAAACACAGCAATCTATCCTACACACAGCCTTACATATTTACCCCCAAAATGAAAACATGCCCACAAAAGGGCTTGCACACAGCAGTTTTAACCATAATCTAAGAAAACTAGAAAGCACCCAAATGTATATTAATAAGAAACTGGATAAATCAATTGATGTATTCTTAAAGCAGTGTGCTATTAAGCAATAAAAAGGGCAAACTGATAGTAGAAGCAAAAAATATAAATGACTATCATTGACATTTTGTTGTTCCAAAGCAGGCACAAAATAGATGGTGAATATGTAAATTTTTGGATCAGTAGACTAGATAAACTCTAGTGCTAGAAAACATCAGATTACACTCTGCCCTGGGGAAGTAGAGACAGATTGGAAAGGGGCTCCAGGGAATTTATTGGTGTGATGGAAAGGTCTTACACTTAATTGGTCTCACAGATGTATTCATTCATCAAAACTTTTCAGATTTTTTACTTAAAGTTTGCTCATTTTATTACAAATAATGCTCAATAAAAAAGCAACAAAAATATACTATGCTTTATAGTCTCATTTGATTTATTTTATTTAAACATTTCATGCCATTTACATATATATAATCATTCCATCAGGACTCATACTTAAAGAACAACTTTAATAATTTGATACTTCCCTTAAATAATCCACTCTCTTATTCCAAGCAACTTTTTCCAGAAAAAGTTTTGTTAAACACGTGTATATGGTACTTATACTTATAACATTTATAACACAATTTTTATTGTGTAGTACAGTATTTACATAAAACATTTACATTTTTGGTCTTTAATTTGGATAATTTTAATGAATATTATTTCACTGAAATGTTAGGTATGTTAACATATATCTGGTTAAAATAAAACTATTGAAGCGTAACTCTAGATTTACTCAGATATAATTAACACCAAGTATTAAAAATGTATCTTTATTGATTTCAGAGAGAAAAGGAAAAGGAAAGAGTGATAGAAACATCGATAATGAGAGAGAATCATTGATCGGCTGCGTTCTGCACACCCCACACAATAGGGACCAGTCTGCAACCCAGGCGTGTGTCCTGACCAGGAATCCAACTCTACCGGTTCATAGGTCAATCAGTGCTCAACCACTGAACCAAGCCAGCCAGGAAACACCAATTTTTAATGATTCTACAATACAGGAGTGGGAAAATGTAGGTGTACATTTGTTCATACAGAAAAGAATACAGTAATTAACAATTAATAATACAAGAATAAATGGTTTTGTGTCCTTAGAACTGTAAACCTATTTTTGCTCCTCAACCACCACTGTATATATGTATAATTCAATGTTCTGAAAGGAACAAAAGGCAACTCTGGCTTATTTAAGCATAAAAGGAAAGTATTGAAGAAATATGTGTTATTTCACAGGATAACTGTATTTCAGTCTTCCAAGAAACAGACATGGCACAATTAAAAGTACAAGGATTTCATTAGGGAGGACATGCCATGAAAGAAATTGGGAAGGATCTGAGTCAAATTAGAGGGTCATCAGATCCTGCATCAATCTGGTGCCTGGTGAAGGACAGAGGGGGTCAAGATTGGATGGAAGCCTCTGAGTGCAGTCAAAGTCATAAGTCACCCAACAGAGCATCTGTCTTAGAATTCTTGCTGAGGCCAGTTATTGGCTCAGCGCAGACTGTACAAAGCATGCAAAGCATGGCCTGGGTCAGAGTTACTGATGGATTTCAGATCACAGCAGCGGGACATTTAGTCGATTGAGCTTTCTACAGTCGGAGGTATACGAGGCACATTCTCCTGGCCACCAACAACAAGAGACTAAAGAACTCAAGACTACACACCCAAGAACAACTCTGGAAGTCTTATTCCAGTGAAGACTTCTGAGTCACCTCTGAGGACTTGATAAGGCAACTTCCATTGCTAATACTGGGCACACAAAATGCAGGTGCCATGGTTAGTCAAACAGCCATTGCTGCTGCTTCTAGAAATTGAATTTTCCTGCAACTTCCAACAGAAGAGTTTCTGTCAGTCCAGGCATCATTAACACCTGATTCAAAGTCTGGGGTTGATGAAACTGATTGAGAAAAATCTACTCATTGTTCTGTACCCTATCTATCAAGGAATCTGGGAAAGCAATTATCAGACATTTTCCACTTCTAAATTGAGATGGGTATTACCTCTTACCAATACT
Source organism: Antrozous pallidus (assembly GCA_027563665.1). NCBI lineage: Eukaryota > Metazoa > Chordata > Mammalia > Chiroptera > Vespertilionidae > Antrozous > Antrozous pallidus. The sequence continues at coordinate 71,044,138 of CM050521.1, read as the reverse complement.
CAAAGACAGAAGTATTTAAAAGATAACTGCTGGGCAGCCAACAAGATGACAGATTTCTACTGCAATACATTGCTAAGAAGAGATATTTGGAAATATTAATTCCAAAACTGTCAATTGTACATATACTGTTTAACAATTGTTCTTTACACAAAATCTAACTTATCTATATTCATCACTCTTTAAGTCAAGGTATTTGTTGATACCTTCATTTTTTTTTTAAAAAAAAGAGAAATTGCTGGGAAGAGTGAACATGCAGCTTATGTCTAAAGAGGATTAGAAGGCAATACATTTGTCAAACATCTGGAATTTTCATTGAAAACCTTTCTGACACAAATACTTTGACTATATCTGTAACCCTAATAATGCCAAAAGAAAATTCCCAGGTGCCAAATATATCCTAACTTTGCTGATGTGTTTTAAAGACTCTACAGGTTACTTGTTATACCCTCAAGCTTTAAGGCCTTAATTTTAAAAGCTGCATGTAATTTTGCTCAAGGGCTATTTCCACAGCCAATTTGATTAAGTGCAACTTAAAATTTTCATGCAATATATTTGAATGCACTGATTGAACCAACCACAAAGACTGTATTTACAAAATTGAACATAATATTTTACCTTTATAATCTTAAAGTTACTTTTTCATTCAACTCCTTATACTTTATTCCTTTTTATTTCTTAGCTTTTGCATCATGAAATAATGCTAACTTACAAAAGAATTCTATATTATACATGACTTTTCAAATGAATCTACTATCTGTACATAATGCAGATAGATAGGCGAGATTTTGGAAAACAACTTTATTCAAGAAATGCATCAAAATTATTTCCTATCCATAATTTATTAATTGGACAAATGTAGCATTATTTATATAACTACATTTTGGAATTTTGAGTGTTAAGAAAGCATGATAAATGCTAAAGTGTACATAATGTCATAAAATCAGCTGTATTTGATATTGGTTACACAAATATCATTACAATTTAAGTTGCAATAATTTAAATCTTTAGTTTTGGGAAATTATAACCATTTAAATTATATCATATACTATAAATTAAATACACTTAGTGTGTAAGATTTATCTCATTCTTATTTATCTCTATAACATTCAATATTTTTAAAAATGATATGAGATTATACCCAGTCAGTCTTATTTCAACATATACAGGTGGGGGAAAGTAGGCTTACAAAAATAATACAATAATCAATAAGTAATAATATAAGAATAAATTCTGTGTTTTGTAAACCTACTTTTGCCCCATCCTGTATAGAATTTCTTACATCTCTTAAGTTTTATTCTTAATGAGCAATATTTAAAATATTTTGAATCAACAAGTTCAGACATAATTTTTCGTTTAAGCCAAAATATTTATCTTTTTATTTTGAACTACATAGTTATATATAATTATCAAATATTCCAAGCCAATGTCTATATTTTATTTCACCAGAGTGAGTTATTATGAACTATAGAGACAAAAATTTGTTGATAATTAACCAGCCAGACAGGTAACATAAATTGTCCACACCCACACCACTCCGTATTTGTGTATGTTAGATGGTATGCCATATATTTTGACTACTATGCCATTTTTCTTTTTATTGTAACATATTGTGTTTTTTTTACCATAATAATTTGATGGTCTTTTTGTAGTTCTTAGATATTTTCCTTTACACAGTGCAGAGTTTATATAAACACAAAGATAAAATGTCCAATTAAATTCTTATGTTTTAATTCTCTAGACTACTTAAACCACTACCGTTTAAAAGGTATTATATTATTCACTTATACCTAAAATTTTGTGTGGCATAAGCATAAAATGATACTCCATAGGAAGAGAATATTGAAATATACTGTGGCACACTTTGACTTTCCTACTCAAGAACACTTTTTTCCCTTTACTAGAAACTTGATTATAATCCCAGTAGTAATATATCCAGCTCTTGGCAATGATTTGTGATTAATCCAAGCCAATCATAACATTCCTCCTCCCCATTACTAGATACTTGATTTCCCCACTTTTATTATAACTACAAGTGATCATGTATTTCAGTTCTGGTCAATAAAAGGTGAAGACACATCTGATAAGGATTTTCCTAGAAGCTTCTAGTTTTCCTAATAAAAGAGATAGACAAGGCTGGGCCACTTGTTCCTCCTGCTCTATACTTTCAATATGGCCTGATTCCTAGATCCAATGCAACCATTTGTCATAATAAGGGAAAGACTAAGACATTGTCCTAATGTTATTGCTTCTGTGAACCAAAATTGGAGCTTCTACTTTCAGATTTAATTGCAACATGAAAAGATATAGGCATAAATTCTCTTTTAAGTCACTGAAAGTCAGCATTTGTTAGTTGTATCTGAATGCATTCCTAATTGTTATAAATGCAATTGTAAACATTGTTGTACATCAAATACAAATATTATCATCATGTAGGAAGGCTCACTGTTAGGTTATTTCCATCTACTAGTAGGTGCTCAACAAATTTATTCAATGAATTTTCAAAGAAGTTACTTTGACCCAAAGTATCACTATTGAAAAACCACTATATCAAACCAGTATCAAATGACTACATTTCTACTTTTTCTATAACATCCAGATCACTGAAATAGAAATTATTGCCCTTGAGTTTATCAATTTTGTGTATGCTAAAATAATGCTTCTTCTTCTGAATTTGTTATAGTACCAAGAAATTACTGACATTTATTTTTTGAGTGCCTAATATTCAATTGGGCCCTTTAAATGTCTTTGGTTTCTCAAATAAGACTGTAAGCACTGAAATTGTAGCAATTGAGAGGTCTACCATTCAAGAAAGCTTTCCTTCCTGTCTTAAGGTTGATTAATCCCCAAATGTTCCCTGGGCAGAAGCCATGGGCCCTGTAACTGATATATGAACCCTCTCTGCACAGGCGGAGTTTCCTTATTTGAGGCCCTTTTTTCACAGGGAGGCTGCTTTCAGAAAGTTCTCAGTACAAGCAGTGCAAGACATGGAGCCCTTATGCTAAGCTGAGGAAGAGCACCCAGCTCCACCGACATCTGAGAAGGCTTGGTCTCTAAGAAGCATCCTCACAACCACGGGTGAGGCCAAAGGTGTCCAGGCAGCACTGTTCTGGCAGTGCCTCCTATTCATTGGTCTTAGCCTGATTGCAGCTGCAAACGCAGCATGTTGTAATAGAACGAAATTTTCTTTCTTTCTGACTCTTCAATTTCATTTGGATGTTTAGGTTCTTTCCAAAGTGCATTGCTACTCAGGAATCGACGCCAATTTTGATTTACTCTAAACTCTGTACCGATGGTCCAGCTCCACGCTGTCTGCGCTCATGGAAACAAGTCGAAATAGATGCCCAGGATACCTTTTTCTTGGAGTGGGAAGAAGTATAAGGATTTTCTAAGATTAACTGAAAATATAAATTCCAAAAGGCAAACAGATGAATTTTCCTGAACAGGCTCTTATGGAAATGCCACCTGACACAGGGGAGAAAAAAACAAAAACATTCTATGATAAATGTTTGCTGAATTGAATTGAACAACTAAAAAAAATCCTCTTCTAAATTAGAGTGTGAAATGTTTCTAGTCCAGAAGTATTGGAATAATCTGTGCCACTATCACACACAATAAACACTTTTTTTAAATAAAGGAATTAAAACATGTTAACAACCATGTAATAATATCCTTTAAGTTTTTATTTCCTGACTTATATACTAACGTTGATGTGATTAGTACTAAAAAGATTGGACCTCTACTAAATATTTGCTTGATTCAATACTGAACATAGACTACATGGAATACAGGGCACTGCCCAATTATTCTTAAAGTTGTCCAAGTAAAATATAAATTTTAAAGGGGCATGAAGAAACTTTTAGAGAAGGTAGATTTATTTACTACCTTTATTGTAGTTATAATTTCAGAGGTATATACATGTCTAAGTTAATCAAATTATATGTATATCAGATATGTGCAGATATCAAGTATATCTCAATTAAGCTGCTTTTTAAGAATTAAAAAAAAAAGTTTTTTAAATGGCAACAAAGTTTCATTTTTGCTTATACAAAATCACCCAATTAGCAGCATAGTAACATCAGTTCTCTACATGGGATTTAATGACAATTCTTTGCCAGCCTATGAAAACCTGAATTTCTAGGAGAGTGGTTTTTAAAGCCAAACTTGACAGAAATTTAATTTGTGGTATACTAAATGTAACTTAGCAAAGTCAAAGGGTGATGCAGCCATATGGGTTACAAATACATCAGCAGGCTAAGTCTATTTCTGGAGCTCATTCATCATTATAACACCTACTTGACATGGGAGGGTGACAAGGATTATTGTTCTTATTTTAAATCTGATTGAAAAGTCCTCTACTCACTGGGTTTGAAGGTGAGAAAGTGATTGGACTAGGTTCTCACCTGTGATTTTACTTGAATGCAGAACTCTTAACATTAAGTGTTCTTTGCTTCTAAAATTCTTACTTTCTAGATATCTAAAGCCCATTCTCTTTCAAAAAATTGAAAATGACAATATTAAGAAAGACAACTATGTCCTTTTTATATTTATTATATATTTTTTCAAAATAATCAGATAATAAATAGTGTAATGAAACCATATAATTAAAAGTGAAATTTTATAATTAGTAAACTTTATGTAATACTAGAGGCCTGGTGCACGGAATTGTGCACTGGTGAGATCCCTTGGCCTGACCTGCAGGGATGGGCCGAAACCAGCTCTCTGACACCCCCGAGGGGTCCTGGATTGTGAGAGGGCAGTTCTCAGGTGACACACCCCGGAACTGGGCTCCCTCCTCTCTGGTTCCAGTTGCATCACCTGAGAGCTGCAGCAGCCAAGTCACTGCAGCTCAGCAGCTCCTGCATTGAGCATCTGCCCCCTGGTGGTCAGTGCACATCACAGCTACTGGTTGGATGGACAAACAGTCAGACAGTCACTTAGGCATTTATATAGATAAATAGATTTGACTCATCAGTCTAGTTTACTCAGTTTTTCTTTTGCCTAGATGTTTTAAAGTAAATTACATTCATCATGACAATTTATCTTTAAATATTATAGTATACATCTTTAAGAATTGAGATACTGTCCTATAAAACCATAATACTTTTAGCAAATTTAATCAAATTGATAATTATATAATACTATATAATATAAGTTAATATTTAACTCCCTCTCATTTTTCCATGCCTAAGTGTTGTGTATGTTTATTTTCGTTTGTTTTCCATAGCAGTGCTTTCTAATTAATTTATTCAAACCAGGATCATCCAAAAACTATATATTTCACATGGCTGTTTTTTTTTTTTTTGGTCTAAAATCATTTGACTGTACTATAGTTTTTCCCCTCTAAGTCTGCCCTTTACTTAAGACATCAGCTTCTTCAAAAGAATGGGACAATAATCCTATATGGTCTTATTTTCCAGATTTTGTTGATGGGTTGCTCATACTATTGTTTGGTTGTTTTTCTGTAACTTTACACTGGCTATAAACTAGTCCAAAGAAATGACAGATTAAATATTTTTAGCCAACATAATGCTTTAGTGACTTTGGAAAGCCCCTATTTATAATGGAAAAATAGTGGAATAAACCTAAGGTTTTAATTTGTTTTTACAGGGATAATATAATCATTCCTGATTTTATGGCAACTAATAGCCTCAAATGCTAGAGACTTTTGGAAGATTTTCTTATTCATTAGGTGACAATCTGGACCAACCCCTAGGTATTTAAAAGCTTTCAGGGGCAGGGATATGGAACAAACTTTGCAAAAATTCTGATGTCAAGAGGTTTCCATCTCAGTTAATAAAATTAAAAGGATCAAAAGGGATTCTGAGAAATCTGCAAAACCAGACTTGGAAAACATGCTTCTCACTCTAGATGACACATGCACTCAATGGAAGTTTCATGACTAAACGGCATATTCTGAACACACACAAAATCTGCTTAGTTTGGATGCCATGTGGGCTTATTCTCTCCTTGGGGCAACTACATATACTCAAGGAATGGGAAGGTAACATCAGCATTGCCTCCTTCTTCCAATTACCCATCTGTTCCTAAAACTACGGTTGCCATGACTCTTAGTTGTTAGACCGTCTTTATTTAGTTGATTTGTAGAAGTGCAGGGAAATAGTTTTTACACTCTTCCTCCTTTGGTTTCAAATCAAATGTATAGAACAGGGCAACTTTTTTCTTTTGAATAGGTGATAGAAATTACAAGTAACCAGGGGCAGAAGTGGAAGGGGCATTGGTATTCCTCTAAGTTATGCTATATTCTTATTCATAGTTTTCATTCACACTGCAGTTTGGTACCATGTTGAGACAGAATTTATGAAATATTTTCAAAGTCGGATACTCATCCTTGAGAAATGACTACACTCTTTAAGCATTTTATTTCTTCCAGACCACACATAACTACTTTTAATCATGTTTCTCATATGTTCTTTAGATCATCTCTACCACCACACTTTTAAAGCTAACATCGATGTGGAGTTTATTTATTGCTGTTTCCAATTACTCCCTCAAGGTATTAACATAATGATGACATCTGCCTTAAAAACTTGTCTTATCTTTTTTTTTCAAAAATAAAGATGGACTTAGGTAAAATTGCTAAGAACTTAGGTTTAACTCTTTTTAAAATTTCAATTGTATATAGAGTCTATACACACATCTGCCATACAGACAGTAATTCAGGGACTTTCCTACCTTCAGCTGGGACCTTCTGCTATCCTCATTTATATTTTGTCTCAAGATTCACAGAAGAGGCTTCTTCCAAATTAAGGGAAAAGGTGGGGGTTTTTTTGCTACTTACACCAGACCCTGCCTGATGAGTAACTCATGTTATTCCAATGGCAACTGGGTATTAAACTATACTTCCGGTGTTTGTGCAGGTTTGTAATTGGTCGATACTTTCTAAAATTAACTATAGAAATGCAAACATAATTACTTTTATTAAAATTTTACTTAAAATATTCATTTAACATAACAAATATTAAGAAAATAGGTATTGGCATGAACTATTGCTATATAAATTATATAGACAATTTTTTGTATTAAGACTTTCAATTATATACCAATAGTCCTATTTGCCATTCATTTTTAAAAACATTTTCTTAGCACCTAGAACTATGCCAAGGTCTATTGTAAAGATTCTCAGACTTTAGTGTTTGTATAGATATTTACTAAGGGATGTAATTCCTAACCACAACCTTGAAGACTCTGTAAGAAGCTCTGGGGTAAGTCCAAACATCTGCATTTCAAACAAACACTCCAGTTGTTTCTGGCACAGATGTTCAATGGCACACACTGTGAAAAACATAGCCTACATGTATACAAGGATTTTAGATGCAAAATATCACAAATGACAAGAACTACAAGTCAGGTAAATGGTCAATGCATAAGACACTATGAGATCACATCATATATGTGGTATTAAGTGTGATGGTATTTCACAGAACACTCCAGTTGAAAAGATTATGTCTAATTCTATGTTACTCAATAGTTCCTTCAATAAAGTAAAGAATTCAAAAGGATATAATTGCCGAAACCGGTTTGCCTCAGTGGATAGAGTGTCAGCCTGTGGACTGAAAGGTCCCAGGTTTGATTCCGGTCAAGGGTATGTACTTTGGTTGCAGGCACATCCACAATAGGGAGTGTGCAGGAAGCAGCTGATCGATGTTTCTCTCTCACCAATGTTTCTGACTTTCTATCCCTCTTCCTTCCTCTCTGTAAAAAATCAATAAAATATATTTTTAAAATAAATAAAATAAAATAAAAAGGACATAATTGAGATCTTAACATTGAATTACATACAATCTTTTAAGCATTAGAGACACTATAAGATGCTACTTATTTTACACCAGATTTCATTCAACTAATTACTCTCATCACATTTGAAATTTCATCTAGTATTCTATATCTCAGCCTGGAAAAATATACTCTTCATTAGCTAGAACTAAGGGATTTAACCACTATTTTTGCCAAAAATAATTGCAAATAGTATTATCCCCATCTGTATCTTTTTATTCCTTTTGTATCAGTTAGTTTTTCCTGGAAAACAAATTACCTCAAACTTAGTGGCTTGAAAAAAAACATTTATTTAACTCATAATGCTTTGGGTTGGTCTGAGCTGCCTCTGCTGCTCTCTCAAGTATCTGGGACCAGCCTGTGATTGCTTAGAGACTAAATGGTCCAGGAAGGCCTTACCAAGTAGATTGGTATTCTGTCAGCCAGAGTGTAGGTGACAATTTGGATTCATGTCGCCCACGCTCACAGGAAACATACAGGAAAGAGTATTCTGGGAAAGCATAGCTAAGTCACACTTTGCACAGTGCCACAATGCAGCAAGGCTATAAAATACGAGACAACTACAGTGTACATATCACAGCCATTAGAAATTGGGGATTCTAATGTAACAATCATGAATGCCAGTGTTAAATGCCTAAAGTCTTGGTATGTGGGAGATGTAGCCTCTCGACTGAAGATATATTCTGGCATATGTTGATTTTGTTTTCTTATTAAGATCTGCGCTCATGATAAAAGTTACTACTGTCAGCATCTTAAAATTTAGAGAAAATATGTTTTATATGGATACATGAACGAACAGACAGGAGCTATAAATATAGTTAGAACTAGAGCTGAGAGAGAGTGAGAAAATGGGAAACCAAGATAGAGAAGAGTGAAACACTCCATGTACTTATTTGCCTTAATATTTATTATAACTTTCTTCTTAAAATAAAGTAAGAGATCATAGGTATTGTTTTGCTAGGTAATCAAAATTTAAACTCTACATAAATATTCTTGTCTCTAACATTGCTCATCTTAAAGATTATGATGCCCTATTTATTCACATCTAAAATTATAGTGCCTTATACAGTGCCTGATGCATAATATCAAAAATTCATGAACAAATTAATTCCTTTTATTAAAGTTTTAGAACAAATATGGAATTTCTGTATAGGAATGACTGCAAGCAATAATATTCACAAAAAAGACTTTTGGATAGTCTACAGCAAGATTTAAATCTTCATTGGTTCTGATTTATATCATTTTTCTTTGTTAAACTATTTTTCTTTCTAGTAATTGACATTTGGCTGTTGGAAGAAATAATTATAATTAGACAGGATTTTTTTATTGCTACCTATGATGGCTGACATATAAGAAAAGTCTATCAATAGATTCATAAAATATGATCATTCTAATTTCAAAATATATAAAATTATGTACTGTACCAAAATACTATGACACTCCTTATTACAAAAGTTTTTTCAGAACTGGAAATGTGGCAGATCGATCTAAGCATGGCTCTCAGGCATTCTTCAAACGTCATCATGGAACCTGTCAATTGGTGACCAAAATAATCAGCTTCAAATTCACAGGCCCTGGATACAATCGGACACTAATCCAGGTCTCAACAGAATTGTTCCATTACATTCTGATGATATGACATGAAATAAATGGGCTTTGAAATTAGACTTCTGATTAAAATATAAATTGACTAGAGAACTTTCACTACCCAATTCTGTAATTGGTACAAGCACATAACAAGAGTAGGTTTTACTGTAGAAATCAAGCAAGACTACCATGGTGATGGAATATTATTTTTCAAAAACAGAAATTGTAGACACTCCAATACCAGTACAATAAAAAAATCAATATAATTATTTGTATTTTTTTATTTGAGCCTAGAGCTCAAAGGCATGCAATTTAATGGCAACTCTAAGTAGATGGTGGCCACACACCCCTTGAGAGTTATCACAGTTTAACAATATTTACTGAGCAATAGAAAAGTGAGAATGGACCCTACTCCATACATTTTGAATTGCTTTGGTGAAAATAAATTCTAGAAATCAAATGAAGAAGGCAGAGTAAATTTATTCAAAATACAAAGAACAAAGGAATTTGACATACATTCATGTGCCATTTCTTACGAATTACTAGAATGATTGCATCAACTGCACAAGGAGGTAGAAGTGAGACAGGTTTTGTCAAAGTTTTATACTGAATTTTGAATGAAGGAAGAGGAACAGCATCACAGAGCAGCATGTGAAGGGCCTTTTCAGGTGACAAAGTGGTAGATGATTGATAGATAGGAAGATAATAGATGATAGGAAGAAAGAAAGACAGAAAGACAGAAAGACAGAAAGACAGAAAGACAGAAAGAAAGAAAGAAAGAAAGAAAGAAAGAAAGAAAGAAAGAAAGAAAGAAAGAAAGAACAGAGAGAATAAGGAAGGAAGGGACAAAGGAAGGAAATTACCAAGGAGCAAAAAATGCTATTTACTTTCTCAGACAAACAGAATAGAGAATGTATTGCCAATAGACCTACCTTGCAAGAAATATTAAAAGAAGTTCTTTCACACCCGATAGAAAATGACAAAGGTCAGAATCTTGGGTTTAAATAAAGAAAAGTGTTAGCAAGTGAATAAGTAAATGTAACCTACAAATTTTGTTTCTTATTCTTGACTGATTTAATATATAAATATTTATTAAAATAATAGCAACAATATACTTATATATATGTTAAATGTATGAAATTCTACAAGAAATTAGAAACATTTTGTTATTATAAGGTACTTGTACTACCTAACAATTAGTGCAATTTGAAAGTGGACTTGGATTAGTTTCAGACAAACCACTGAAATAAATTTAAAAATTTAAGTATAACTGATATACTAAGAAGGAGAAAAAAAAAGAATCATATAAAATGTGTTTGAGAAGCAGAAAAATGTCAAATACAAAATAGAAACAAAGAACAATTTCAACAAACAGAAAATAATAACAAATATGGTTGATATTAATTTAGTTATATCAAAAATTATTTTAAACATCAGTGGTCTAAATACATTATATAAAATACAGAGCTTGTCAGAGTGAATAAAAAAAATGAGCCCTAAGTATATGTTGTCTAAAAAAAACCTACTTGAAATATAAAGACAAGTATAGATTAAAATTAAAGGAATGAAGAAAGATATACCACAGTAATATTCTAAGAACACAATTCTTAATGTCTATGCAACTAAGATGGGGTGTCAAACTATAAGGCAAAACCTGATCTTGCAAGGAGAAACAGATAAACACACTATTAGAGTTGGAGACTCTATCAAAAATGATCAGATCCAGTGGACAGAAAATCAGTAAGGAAACAGTTGACCTTAACAATTCCATTGATCTACTGACTATAATTGACTTCTACATAGACTACTCCATTCAACAACAAGGTAATGCACTTCTTCTGTAGATCACAAGATATATCACATTCTGGCCATAAAACATACCTTAACACATTTTTAAAAATAGAGAAATCATACGTCTTCTTTCAGATTACAATGGAATTAAACTAGAAATAAGTAAGAGAAAGACAGAAAATCCCTAGAACTCGTAGATTCAACAACATCTCCAAATAACACCTGAGTTAAAGAAGAACTCTCAAAAATATTTTGAACTAAATTAGAATGAAAATAGAACTTACCAAAATTTGTAGGATATATTAAAGGCAGTGGTTAGAGAGAAATTTTATAGCACTGAATGTATATATTAGAAATGTATCTAAAATCAAGAACATAAGCTTCTATCTTAAGAAACTAGAAAAAGAAATGCAAACGAAATCCAAAGTAAGCAGAAGAAATAATAAAAATTAGAGCATATATAAATAAAAGATACGAAACGACTATTGAAAATTAATAAAACCAAAAAGCTAGTTTTTTGAAGATAGATAAAATTGATAAGCCTTTCAGCTAGGTTAACTAGAGAAAAATAGGCAAAAATTACTAATATAAGAAATGAAAAAGGGTCATCAATACAGATCCCATGGACATGAAAAGAATAATAAAAATATATAAACAACTTTATGCTCACATATTTGATAATCTAGGTGAATAGACCAATCCTTTGTAAAACATAATATGCCTTAACTCACATAATAAGAAACAGACAATTCAAATAGGCCTGTATCTATTAAAGAAGTTGAATCAAGCCCATTAGAGTGGCTCAGTGATTGAGCATTGACCTATGAACCAGAAGGTCATGGTTCAATTCTGGTCAGGGTACATGTCCAGGTTGCAGGCTCTATCCCCAATGGGGGGCATAAAGGAGGCAGCTAATCAATGAATAGATGATTCTCTCTTATCATTAATATTTCTATCTCACCTCTCTCCTTTCCTCTCTGAAATCAATGAAAAAAAATATTTTTAAAAAATGATGTGTGCATATATTTTCTACAGCAATAATGATGTCAACCAAAGCATTGTGAAACAAATTCAAGTTAAATATTAATTATAAAACTGTTATTTATGGGAATTCTATTTAACAAAACCTTACTGTGTAAGAAAAGATAACAATGAGCGAGGGTATTAATAAAGGAAGCTAGAAGTCAAATTATGGAGAGTGATAATCTAAGCAGGTATCAGGAGGATTCAGATATCAGAGAAGGCATTTCCCATTCATCCTTTAGCTTAATGGCTAAAAGGTGAAGATAGTATAATATGGTGAAAAGAGCTAAGAACAAAGAAGCATGGAAACTTGAAAAGTGATGAGAGGACCACAGAGAAATTAAATGTAGAAATCAAACAGTTTTATGTAGATTTTTATTTATATATATTTATTGCCCAATTAGTTCACAGTTTTGTTGACAAAGAGTCCCCTTAAACTTTCAGTGGATATATGAATAATAAAGGAGACAATGCAAAAGAAACATCAGAAATATAAACAGTCCCTATTAAAAAATTGTTTCTACTTCCTTAAAGTAAGGACACTACTTAACTGAGAATGTATAGGAATAGCCTTCTAAAGAGATAAGGAAATTGCTGTATCAAGTATAATTTTGAATTGTGTCTTAGCCTACCAAAAAGAATAAATAGTGAGGGTGGGAAAAGGAAATAGAAAGCCAATTATATGCTGATTTGCTAATGTTATTTTTCAGATTAAATGCCACTTCAAATGACAAAACCGGTGGTACTTAAAGCTGTCAGTTTCCTGAGTACTTTCTTGAGAAGTCTTGTTTTAGCAAAGAGAATGTTGAAACACAGGGCCCCTCAGGGGGCCAACCAAACTTTGACAGAGGTTTAACAGTCCTTGAAATTATATCCTCAAACCTTAGAAAGCCTGCTGATTCAGTGGGAAAGGACATAAGCTGAGCAAGTTATAAATAAACTCTTTTATCAGAGCCGATGGTGTCATGGTGACTTCAAAGACCAAACCAAGGATAGTAAGTTCTCTGATGTTCTGAGGACAGTAAGAACTTTATTATATTGGTCAAGCCAATCTTGGACCTAAAATGAAATTTGATAACACTAATGGTTTCCCCCTTTCTCTATTTGTACAATTTTAAATAAATGCCTAGTTAATCAAGGTCAGGAATAGATATCATTATATTGAGAAGAAACAAGGTAGTATATATTTTATGATATGTTATTATCATTTCTGTCTCAAAGATTCTCTAATAAAAAATACCATCACATCTGAGACTCCCCATAGTAAAAATCTCTTCTAGGCAGCAAGTTAGGTTCTTAAAGAGGAACAGACCTGATTGCCTCCTCACTGCCCTGAATAACTTGGGATAGTTCAATGAGTTATCCTTGGTCCCATAATAACCATAAAGGAAATAAGAGACAAGAGAGAATCTTTCTAATTAGGTTGAGTGGATTTAATTCTGGAACAGGTCATTTTATTAGAGTCTAAGAGAATAAAGAAGATGCACTTAATGTGATAATAGCCACTAAATAGGTATATGTGTAGAGTTATTCCTTGCTCAATGTAGACTTTTGACATATTAGCTAGAAAATAATATCCAAAGAAGTTTCTGAAAAAATATTCAAAGGTATAATTTAAAAGTCAGTTGTTAGAAATTCTGAAGTCTAGCTACTCCTAAACTCTGTGAAGAAATTAAAGTCACAAAGGAAATACGCCATGATATGCTGAAAGTATTAGCATATAGAGATCATTCAGATACAAGCAGTACTCGATGTGTATAAGTTGACACATTTTATAGAAGTGATATCAAAAACCACCTAAGATGTAAGACTTGAGGCATTTTACATCAACCAAAATGGATGGGCCAAAAATTAAGTTTAATGTGTCCACCATCCAGATATCATTGCTGACATGTACACATAAGGAACTTTTTGACATTGAAACTGGGACTCAGAACTGTGGGACATTGAAATTGGGACTCAAACATTTTTTTTTGTTATTATATGTTTATTTCTAGTCTGCAGAAGCAAGGTTTTTTAAAGAAAATAAACGGGGAAAAATAGATACAGAGACAAAGAAGCATTGAACAGACTGTGAAACTACAGCGGGAAGGCAGGGGAGGGTGGGGGCGGGGGCTGTAAGAGATCAACCAAAGGGCTTGTACACATGCATATAAGCATAACCAATGGATACAAGACACTAGGGGGGGGGGCAGGTAAGGGCATGTACTGGAGAGTAAGGGAGGCAGGGGGAGGTCAATAAGGGAAAAAGAGGAGACATATGTACTACTATTTGTAATACTTTAAACAATAAAAAAATTAATCAAAGAAAAAAAGAGAATATGTTTAATTATGTCCTGAGGTGGTGCAACAGTCAGCAATAGTACGCATGTGTGTAGCCACTGCTTGTGCCTCTCTCGCCAATGGGTCTCCAAACACTGGAGTGTGTATGTGCCTGTGTACTTGTTGTGAGGGAAGTCTTCTCAGAAACACACCTCAAAGTAACTCAAACATGAAGACTATGTCACTGGCAAAGGAAAGAATGAGTAGAAGTTAAAGCCTTGCCAGCTGCTGAGGAAATGGGCAAAGGGGGCTTTCCTCCAAAGGATACAGAACTTCTAGTGCAGAGCTGCTGGGATCGTTTATGTCAGACAAAGAAACAACAAAACAAAAGAAGGAGTTGTGCCTTATGGTGGGGAAGCAGTCCTCACTTTAGGTTTGTCGAGTTGTCTTTTAATGTCGGAACATACTCATGAGTGCCACTCTATGCACGGTTCCGGGGGAAACAGGCTCTTTCTGCTAATACATGTGAATTTCATGTCATAGCATTTTACAGAAAAAGAGAATGGACAGAATACCCACACTCACACAGAGAGCACGTGATTTTTTTAAGCTAATATTTGTGCTGTTATGGGAAAATGAAAAAAGTCTCCAAGTCACTGTTTCCTTAGCCCTGTTCTGTAATTCCTTTTCACCTTTGCTATGAAGCCAGGATTCTTTCTTAGTGGATTATCAATGTGACTGACTGGAGTGTCTAACGAGAAAACCCATCATGTAAGTCAACCAATAAGAATGACAAATGTGATAAAAAGAAAAACAAGAACTTGAGATTTCCAAAGCAACAGGGTTTAATCAATACAGATCTTCCAGGAAAATAATATGTAGGCTGTAGTTAATCCAAGACTAATTCATCTGAGAAAATTTCTTCCACCACCTTCTGACATCGGAAAGCAATGTGCTTGAGTCAATGCAGCATTGGTGTGTATGGTGCTTGCCCCTTACAATCAAACTTCAACATAAGTAGGGATCAAAACTGTTAATGAGCTGGTTCATTGAAATATGGTACTATTTCTGACAAAATCAATTAGATCAAATGGAATGTTCTTTAGGGCTTCTTCCAGAAAAAGGACTTACTGCCATTGAAATTATTCTTTATGATTACGTACAAACTCAATATTTTTATTTATCTGTATCTAAAGGAATCACTTTCCATATGTACACGTTTTTGATGAGCTCGCAATTTTCTCCTCACTTGGGCGCCTCTATATTTCATCTGGGGTAGGAGCCCTATCAGCCTTTCCTCTTTTCAACTCAGCTCGCTGAAGGCATCAATATCTCATCACCAGTCCCAGCTGTGGCTTTCTGAACAATACTTTCTTTTGTGGCCGTTGTCAACTCCATTTAATGTAACCAAAGCGGGGGTGGGGGGGAGAGGGGGAGAATCCCTAGAAATATCTAAATCTTCACTCAAAAGCAACTCTACCAAGTTCCTGACAGACTACAGAGAGATAATTTTGATTTGAAATAAAATGAATACATTTTAATACCATTATAAACAATCTAAATTTAGCCAATATTTGTGTATAAATAAAGAATTTAGAAAGTCTTTTTAAAACAGAACCAAGCATATACTACTTTTCTATCTGACCATAATTAAACAATTTATTCTGAATCTACTGTACAAATAAGAGGACCCTGAAATAGTATTTTTACCGCACTCTCTACATAATATACTAGGTACTTTACATTCCTAGTTAAACTTGGTTCATCTGAAGATACTTCCAAGTCATCTTCTTTTTATAAATAATGAATTAGACTTAAAAGGTCCTGAAACTTACCAGCAAAATACAAAACCTGTGTCATTTTTCTTCTATGCAGGACAGGAAAAGATTCCCCAAATCCCTTTTCTTGATATTTCAAAAAATGTAAAACGGAAGAAAATGTTATTTTAGCAATAAATAACCTTCATACTGCTCTATAAGTTTTAGTTAAGATATGAACTCATCAGACATTTCCATATTCAAAATATGGAAAGTCTTTCAAATGTTCTAAATAGATTCAATCATTCTAGAATTTAGGATAAAATAAATTTCCTTTCCCATTCAAGTTAAACAGAATCATAAGCATTCAAATTGTTACTTTTAATAAAAATACATGTTTTCTGTATTTTACTGAATTCTGATGAAAGCATCTATTTAATTGGCTTAAAAATATCATAGGATATGTGCCAGCTAATAACCAGATAAACCTGAGGGAAGACAAAGTAACCTTTACTTTTTACTTAATTTTTTTTCTTTTTATATTATAGTTAATAGTCCTTTATCAAAAGTATCATTTATGAATATTTTCTCCGACAATATGGCTTGTCTTCTCATTCTCTTGACATTGTCTTTCTCAAGCAAAAGTTATTTTAATGAAGTCCTGCATGTTACTTATGAATCTTGCCATTGGTATTGTATCTAAACAGTTACCATCATACTCAGGATCATTTGTGGGGCTTTTTTCCCTAAGTTATCTTTTTAGGAGTTTTACAGTTCTGTATATTACCTTTAGGTCTGTGATCCACTTGGACTTAATTATTGTGAAAGGCACAAAGCCTATGTCTAGATTAAGTTTTTTTGCATGTGAATTTCTAATTGTTCCAGCCATTTATTGAAGAGAACTATTTTTGCTCCATTGTATTGCCTTAGCTCCAATAGTCAAAGATCAGCTGACCGTATTTATGGGGGTCAATTTCCTGGGTCTCTATTCTGTTCCATAGATCTATTTGTCTATTCTTTGCCAATAGCACAATGTTGGCTGCTGTAGCCTTATATTAAGTCTTGAAATTAGGTAGTGTTAGTCTCTTAATATTGTGTTGCCTAATCTGGGTCTTTTGCCTCTGCATATAAAAATATTTTAAGTAAATAGAAACTTTTTATTCATAATGGCAGTGTACTGGAGAGTGTACTAGCATCAGAATAAAAAAAATGTGGCTTTAATTTTAACAGGTATTACCTAGATGTGTGCTTTGGAAATATGACTTCTTTAAGTCTAGTTTCCTTACTTCAAGATGACAGCTGTGTGTTTTTCAGCTTGTATGTTCATAACACCATTTCAATTGGATAATATTAGCTACTTATCTTGAGTTCCTTAAATATTGTAGATTGATCTGAATTGATATTCAACATTTTTCAAAACTAACATTTAGGCATAAGGTTATAAACTATAAGATGTAAAGCCGAACAAATATTGCACTCCAAAGTAAAAAAAAAACTTGACAGATTTTGTAAGAAAACATTTTTACCATATTGTTCGTTTTTACCAAGAATATTAAACTTTATGGGTGTCTTATCTTTAGAAATACTACCAAGAAGGGAAAAGCGTTCATTAGCCTGCTATTTACTTTCTTTCTTGTCTTCTGACACATCACAATGACCCTTCTCACTCCATCATTCTATCATCACCTTGACAGTCTCCAAGCAAGATTTCATCCATTCCTTTTCATCACCACCCTTATTTTGTACATTCCTTTAAGAAATAAAAACAACTCTCCTCTCAGTCACAATCACAAATAATTGTTAAAATCCCTAAACATATGCAAAGTACAGTGTATTCAAGTTCTCTCCCTAACATCCTGTATTTCCATGAAGTTCCATTTCACTGTTAAATGTGAGAACTTTGGTTTCAGCCTCTTTCAGGATATGATTCTATACAGAGTGCCATTCATCTTCTGTTCTCAGGGAACATGGTATTCTCTAACCAGTGAAGAAACATTAAACTATACCAGGATGGTCCAGTACAGTCCTTCGGTCAGGTATGGCCTCCCCTCAGAGAGCTGGCCAAAATATCATGATGGCCAGGATGAAGATACAATTTGGATACAATCTGTAGGATTTACAAATACAAAATTCTGTTCAATGTATTGAGTGTGTATCTTGGCTACTTCCAAGTTTTCTCCATATGTTCTATGGCTTTTTTTTTCAGGCTATTTTTTAAATGAATAGAATCCTTTTTCAACTTTTTAAACAATATTACCAGTTACTTAAGTCAATCATCTTCATTTTATATTAAAAAAATAAAAGAAAAGCCCTTTAAAAAATACCCATTCCCTTAAAACTGTTTTAAATAATGTATCATCAAAGCTACATTTCAGTTAATTTTATGTTGGGCATTTACAGACATTCAAAATTCCATTTTGAGGGCAAATTTAAAATGTTGTGAGTGGATAGAGTGCAAATTGAGAAGACACTCTGAATTCCTCCTAATCAGAAAAAAATTACTACTTTGTGGAGAGAGCTGATGTAGTAACATTTATTTAGGCCCCACACCACTGCATAAAAGGGGTCCAGCCATCCTTATTCTTATTTGCAACCTTCTCTCCCAACACACAAAAAATGAGGTTGGTAGAAACTATCCTTCTTCAAAGAAGGAAATATTGAACCTCTGGCCTCAATTACTGTATCAAATCCTTTTGCTGGGCTGCCTATAACCAACTCCTTCTTGATTTTAGGCAATGCACATAAGTAGATAATTCATTATATATAAAGTAAGATAGAAAGAAGTCATTGGAAGCAAATTGACAAATTTTTATATTACTTTATTCTGTGGCATGATTAAAAAAGAGCATGTGCATATTTATAATAAAGATATATTTGACCAAGTCATGGTTGCATGAATAAGATCCGAACAAATGGCCTCTAGTATAGTGTCTTATTTAAAGAGAGAGCTAAGCATATTACTGATACTGCCTAAAACATGTGTTTTTTTGAGCCTGTATATGAAAAATGATTGCAATGTCTTCAATATGTAAGTTCAGAAAAAAACAAAAACCCACAAATGTCTGTAGCTTAGAAATGGGTAACTCTGGACTTTAAGAAGTACTGCAGCATTAGAGTTTCTTTCAAAACCATGGTAGGTTTTCATTACTAATACTCTGTAAAAGATGCATATGGAAGAATCCACAGGTATGGTCAGTAAACATGAAAACGTTAGCAAAAGAAATGAAGACATCTATCTTAGAAGACCCTGCAAAATGTCTTCAATTAGGCAGATTCTCTCATTATAATTCTATTCTTTACAACCTATTATACAGTCACTTAGACAATTATTATCAAAACAGAACCTTTGATTGATCTGGAAAAGTGGTTCTTATCTTCTTTTGGAAACATGGTACTTCATATTTTAACTTTTCTCAAGGGCCCTAATTGTCAGCAATTTTTCTTTAAATCATCTACGAAGGACACCATAAAAAACCTACTGATAGGAAGTCTAAGCAGACTAAGCATTTTAATTACTCATTTACTTTTTCTTTCAATGGCAGCATAGCTAGAGGATGTGGCTTCCAAATATTTTATAGTCTGATATCCTCACTATCAAGATACTTACTCCATGAGGAGAAAAAACAAACAAACACAACACATTAATATGCAGAAATGTTTTCTATGAAACTATCTCACTTTCTGCCTATATGTCTCACTTTCTGATCTAAATATCCACATTAAGAATTGATACTATTTGGTTAAAAAATAGAGAATTATTTCCCATGCTTCCTCATCGGCAAATCTTTTCACATAGTAAAGTGTTCTGTTGCTTAGTTTTACTGAATTTATTTTTCTCCATTCACTTTGGCAGTGATCTCATGACCATCAGCAGATCTACTATTAGTGTCTTTTTCATTGATACTCAGTTTTGACTTTAGGTTCGTAAAATAATTTTCTCTCTCTACTTTCTAAGGAAAGTATTATTTCTCTACCAACTCTAAGGATATTTATCACAGAACTGTGCAGAAAAAAACGTTTGTTCTGTAGTTATAGAAATAACTTAAGAACTATAAAATATAATCCATTGCATAGGTAAAGATAGCTTGGTTCAAGAGCAATTGTTTTCTGAGAGCACACTGCATCTTCTATATGTTCTTTGATGGCCACCAATATCTCAATCTGGGTGGGTTGCATTCCACTGCTGATGTACTTAAGTTTTGTTTTAATTCACATGTCACCATTACGGATGTTGGTTTTTCAATGTTTTAGTCTTGGAGACCTAACAAATCCGCAGCCAATGAAAACTCATTCTTTTAGTTTCGTGCCCAAAATATATCAGCACGTAACTTAAAAAGAGCATACTTTTTATTGCAATATCAGATGGGCTAAGTTTGTTACCTCCCAGCAGATTAACCTCCAAGTCTGTACCAATTCATTAAACATGCACATCAGTCACAGACTGCAGTATAATTTATTGCAATTAAGCACTTCTGTGTTGGGGAACCCAAATAAGATTGCCCATTATCAGTGCTGTTAATGGTTTTCTGAACAGTTGCCAGTTCATTCACCCCACCCACCCTTCAATAATAAAATAATTTTGACAAAGGGCCCATGTTTCAACATTTTTAATAAAAACAAAATAGAAAAACCATCAGTAACTGAGCAGTAAAGTTTCCTCTCTCTTTCTTCCTTGCCAAAACTAACAGAAAGGAAAATGTCAGTCTGGCTTATTGCCAGAAAAAGAGGAAATTGAATGGTCTCAGTTCTTATTCTTTGACTAGTAGCATTGTGTACATAGAATGCTTGGCTCTTGGGCTCATTTTGACAGAACTGAAACACAGATAAGAAGTTTGGAGGACTACATTCTGCAATTTATGGACCTTGATTCTGTTTAAGATCTTTCAATACCACATAACAAATCAATGTGATTTAGAAAACAAGGTTGTTTCTGCCGTTGACATAAGCCATATGTGAACTGCTAAGCTACTATGCAAGCCACAGCTATAAATTCTCGTCACTTGCAGGAGATTCCTTAATATTTGGGGGCTCAAAATAATTCAAGCCATTATCATCTTGAATGATGTCTCACTAAACTGCTGCCTGGTAATGAACGCTAAAAGCAGATAGAGTTGTTCTTAAATAAATTTCTCAGGTAATTCATTCAGAGTAATGGGACAGGAAGCTCTGTTTAAAGAACAGATTTTAGTATATTAAAATCATTAAATGTCCCTTTCACAGACACTCTGAATGTAATCTACATATTCACATATCTGACACAGATAACGTTTGCTCCAGATAGTAGAGCGATTAATTACAAAAAAGCAACTGAAATAAGTGTGTCAACGTGTCTTTTTGCAGGAAACAAAATGTGTTCTTCCTACTCTGTTAAATTCAGCCGGAATGTCTCACTGAGAAGGAGCCAGAATGCTCATCGTTTTTGTTGGAAATCGTGTATGTGGTGAAAAGGATAGATGAAATAGTAAATTTGTCCAAAGGGTGAACATTTTTATACTCTGTTATCCTCAATTTACAATGGATTCCTTAGTCAGTATGAATCTAATCTCACAGAAAAAGAAATCTAGCCCTAGCTTAGTTGGTTGAGCATAGCCCCATGCACTAAAAGGTCACCCATTCAATTCTTTCAGGGCACATACCCAGATTATGGGTTCGGTCTTCAGTTGGAGGCAACAGATCAAGTCTAAGATGTAGATCAGCAAAGAAAATAATTTATAACATAATTAGGAACATACACAAAATATTCATTAAGAAACACTCTGACATGGCTCATAGTGGTAAACTGTTAATGTGTGCTATGAACTGAATTTGTTATGGATTGAATATAAAAGGGAAGGATTTGACTGTTGACGGTGGAGGAGTTCTGTGGAGTGGAATGTGCAGAAAAAGTCCATGGGTGGAAGGAAAGAAGCCAGACAGAGTAGTCATGAAGGTGAAAACTAGGTCAACTCACCAATAAAGAGAAGTTGAATGAAACCTGAGTGTGAAGTAACTGTTTTCTAGTTATAAATATGCTTGGCTAGAACATAGGGGGTGATTTGGCAAGGAGATGCTAACATTAATTTTGGTGGATGTGCTATAAGATGGAGTAGCCCTAAAGAGTTCAGAAAGTCACTGTGCATTAGAGTGTAATATATACAATGCAAGCAATTAAAAATGAAGAAGTGGCAAGTGATGACTTATACTATCATCTTGTTTTAAAATGATTGGTCCTATGTTAACATTGGGTTTTGGAATCAAAGAGAAAATTGGAGAGCATGCTTGGTTCATTCCCTGCCAGGAGAAGAAAATATAAAGGGTGCTGAAGTTATATGGAAATTTTTGCAGAGCACTACATAGGACCTAGGTCACAATAAGGCAATGATTAAGTATAACTTTCATATATGGCTGCAGGTTAAATCCAATTCACTACTAAGGATAAGTAGTGATTATGTGCCTTCTTTCATAATACCTCAAAAGATTATTTTAACTGAGATACTACTGCAGGTTGGGAGACACCATTAAAATAAAGGAACCTATTCTATGATTAGCCAGGACCTTGCATAAATTTAACCTTTACCTATTTATGCCTCTGGAAACAGAAAGAGAGATGGATTTCTGAACTCAGATTTTTAATCTTATCTGATCATTTTCTAAGCATAAGAGTGATATAATATCACCCATCAGAGATGGTATTTGCAAGACCTGCTTCAGAGCTGGGGAAGGGGTTGATGTGAACTTTGCTCCACAGGTATGTCTGGAAACTCACTGACAGGTGGGAAGAGGACTTTCTACAGGAACAAAACTGTGCAAAGAAAGTTAAATAGCTGCTTATGTTTCCTCTTCTTCCTTTCCTTCTGGAAAGTGAAGTACCTATAACTTCCAAGAAATTGTCAGGAAAGGACTTAAAGCTACTAACAGTAAAAATCCCAGATCCTCCCTTGCCCCTTCAGTGTATTTTAACTAAACTGACCAATATTTTTCACATGATCAACTGAGGAAATGTGATTAATACCAATGTCGTATTGTTTGACCTTTTCATTGAATTTTAACATATCTTTAAAACAAGTGAGACAAAGTGGAGAGAATTTCTGCTTCCATCATCCTGTACGTAACTGGCGGTCTTAGGATCCCCTTGTCTTTAACTCCCCTCACAGAAGTTCAGGCCAAGGACATCAGGGTGGATCTGTGGCCTTTACAACATACATGAAATCGCTAATGTACTGTAGCACCAATGAGATCTCAAAAACTAAATGGTGTGGAACTCAATTTATCTGCCTCAGAGGGATTAAGAGCAGAGTTCAGGCTGCCAGGATCCAGGACTCTGGTTCCGTGGAGTCTAGGTACTAAAGACCTGGGGCCGAGCTGTCCCCCCCGGCTATAATTATGCAAGTCGAGCATGGCAGAAAAATGCTATAATTAAAGTCACAAAATGTTTTTTATCATAATTTTCTTTTATAGCTATATAACTTTGTGGGGAAAGAAAGGCTCTGGTTTGTCTAAAATTTTCTTCTCTGGCATTACACATTTCTTTAAAAAGCCTCGGGTAAATAGTGGGTCAACTCCTTTGGAACTGAAAATGTATGAAAAAAAATTACAAAATAATTAGAAGAGTGTATTTTTTACTTTCAAGTTGGACTCTATATCACCAAAGTGTCTCACAATTCCAGTTTAAAAGATTTCCCCTTCTTAGATGAGTTCTTTTAAAAAGTTACTGTAAAGTTTTATTGTTATTAGACTATTTTAACTTAAAAAAAGGTATTTAGTTATTTTAAAAGGAAATATAGACTGAAGGAAGTAACTCAAACAACCTGAGGCCTTTCCTGCAGGGAAGCAGTCTTCCTTGCATTCTTTCAATTATTTCATGATCCCAAAGTTGATGTGTGAAGGGTCATTGTTTCTCCTGTGACACCTGAAACAATAGCCTTCTCATAGTAGGTCCTCAATAAATGATATTGATCCCCAAATCCAGGAAGTTACCTTCCTTTCCTGAAATTGCTTATCACTTAGACCTTAACTGCGATTTTAATAAACTACACTCATGGATCTGAAAATACAAACTTTTATTTACATTGGAAATACGAGGCTGGGATTG
Organism: Antrozous pallidus; assembly: GCA_027563665.1. Classification (NCBI taxonomy): domain Eukaryota; kingdom Metazoa; phylum Chordata; class Mammalia; order Chiroptera; family Vespertilionidae; genus Antrozous; species Antrozous pallidus. The sequence continues at coordinate 71,019,853 of CM050521.1, read as the reverse complement.
TTTTTCATCAATTTGGTATGCAGTAATCAAGCAAATAAAACCACATAACAAGCCCTAATTAGTTTGGCTCAATGGATAGAGCATCAGCCTGTGGATTGAAGGGTCTGGGTTCGATTCCAGTCAAGGACATGTACCTTGGTACTTGGTCAAGGGCAGCTGATCGATGTTTCTCTCTTATCAATGTTTATAAATTTCTATCCATCTTCCTTCCTCTCTGTAAAAAAAAAATAAAATATGTTTTAAAAAATAAAACCACGTAACTAATCAAGAAGAAAAATTGTAATGGTTGCTATAACTATAAATAACTGTTGGTTGGTCACTGGTCTCAATGGAAGAACACAGTCAGGTGAGCAATTGAAGCTGACAGATCCTCTTAGGGAAGTATGGAAGGAAGCTTTGAATCAAGTAATCATGTTTTTAAATTGATGTTTGACTAACATGGAATCTGCTCCTCCTGGAACCCACTCCAGGGGGAGTAATAACATCCTTCAATAAGGACACCACACAGGAGGCTCAATAAAGTCGTTTCATTTCTTCTACCTTTTCCCTTCACATTGTACCCTGTGCTGGGAGTGTCATTATGGAGCAAATGCATGTAAAATTTCCCTCTTTCGCTTTTCCCCAAAAGATTGCAAGTGGTTCAATTTTCAAGTTTTAAAAAAACTTTTGTTAGAAGCTAAGGCGAAACTTACAATCAATATGCCACTCAACCATACGATATATAGTTAATAATTTTTGCTTGAGGAGTCACATAATGACTATAAGTGGATAATTGTGATTGGAATGTAGATATTTATGCCAGATAAGCTACATATATAAAAGCCTAAGTGAGCATTACAATGAGACAACTGGACAACCAAATGACCCACCAGTAACTATGATGTGCACTGACCATCAGGGGCCAGATGCTCAATACATGAGCTGCCCCCCTGGTGGCCTATGTACTCCCACAGCTAACTTCCTGTGGCCAGCCAACCTCCTATAGTCCCTCCACCCAGCTGGCCCACATCAACCCAATCGCCAGCCAGGCTGAGGGACTCCAACCTGTGCACAAAATTTGTGCACTGGGCCTCTAGTAAGAGATAAGAGTGTCGTGTCCTAGATTTGGATGTTCACCAAAGTGAAAGTGTTTTTTCTTTTTCTGACCCTTTGTAAAATGGTGGAAAGAACATTTTACAATCCCATGTCAAATTAAAAAGAAAATATTCAAGGCTTTACTTATTATTAGTGGAGTTAATAATCATAAAATTGTATGAAAATAAAAATACTCTTCTCAATAAACTTAAACTGTGCTTCAAAATCTCTTGGCTGCTCCTCAAATATAACAAAGAAAATTTGTTCATTTTAATGTGTTCATAAAAACAGAAATTTAATTCATCCCATAGAAATATGAACACATTTTAAATGTAATATTTCAACTTGTGCTTAGGTCAGTATGCCACAGATATGAAATATTAAATGAGAATGAATAAACTGGAGAATATAGATACTAAGAAGACAGATAACATGTCTGTCCAGTTCTTCTCTTTATTCTCAACAGAACAATGTCTAGTTACATATTAGCTCTCCATAAAGTATTTATCAAACAAAGGAATACTCTATAAACAAATTAATAGGATTTTCATTTGGAAGAAGAAGTAAAATGAGGGAAGCTAAAAATTGGTAAGACCTTCTCTCAATATTAAATTATTCTACCAGTTATTAAAGCCAATACCTGGAATCCAGAATTAATCTGCATTTGAGTGTGTGTGTGTGTGTGTGTGTGTGTGTGTGTGTGTGTGTGATGTCAGTCAGGTTGAGTGTGACCAGTCACAATTTCTCATCCTTATCTCAAGGGCAGAGAAGATGTTAATTCATTTTGGATTATGTTGTTCTCCTCACCACATACACACACACACACAAACATGCACACGCACACACACATGCACACACTGCTTGTGATATCAACTAATTTATAAAATAAGTGAAGCCCAAGGGAGGGAGAGGCAGGGATGAGTAGAGTTGGGCAGTAATGTCAACATCAAAAATTTTTAATTGAAAAATACCAAAAATATTCTCTAGTCCTAAATAAAGGGCAAGCATGTCAAACTCTCAGCCCGCAAGCTATATGCCTCATTTATTTGGCCCGTGTTAGTCTTTGAGTTTGACAGAAAGAGTCTAGAGGAACTTCTCCATTAATCTGTTTTCCTTTCTAACATATCTCCTCAAATACCTGCCTATATTCACTCTCCAGTTTCTCTCCTCTGAACCTAAACCAACTCCAGTCAGATGTTCATGCTCACACCTCCATAGAAACCATTCCTTTAAAGATATTCATTGATATTCTTCTTCTGAAAGCAATTGATCAAATTTCAATGCTCATTTTACTTGATCTCTTAGCAGCATAGACCCCAAATTTTCAAACATTTTTTTTCAAGGGCTCACAGTCCTCCTGGTTTTCCTCCTGCCTCACTGGCTACCCCTTCTCAATCTCATTTGCTGGCTCCTCCTCATTGGAGACACCTGTCTGACATTAAGTGGTAATTTCCAGTTGAACAAACAAGTCCTCTCCATCTCATTCACACACACTCACCATCTGGGCCCTTTTGCTTAATCTTGAACTGGACAAGTTTATTCTGGCCTCAGAACATTTGTATTTGCCATCCTCTCTGCGTAGAACACTGGTCTTAGAAAGACCCCATGGCGAGAGCCCTTTGCTTCATGTGCATGTCTACTGAAATATCACTAGGGTGGAAAGATCTGTTCTGACCTTTTCTGATATACCCTTTTTCTTCATGGTTGCTGCTAGGGCCTAAATCTGATTCTTTTTCTTCAGAACATCTATAATAATAAAAGGATAATATGCTAATTAGACCAGACGAAGCCGGGGCTGTGAGGGAAGCCAGGGGTCCTGGGTGCCAGAGGGAAGCCAGTGCCAGCATCCAGGGGAAGGAAGGCCTATTCATGCACAAATTTCATGCATTGGTTTCCTCTAGTTTATTGATGATGACATGTCATATATTTATTCATAAACTTGTTTATTATCTCTCTCCCTGAATACAATGTCAGATCTATGAAGTTAGGAACTCTACCCTTTTGTTCACCACTATTATATTGGTGCCTAGAATAGTGTATAGCATATTATAGTGCTCAATACATATTTATTGAATGAATGAATGAATGAATGAATGAATGGAGAAGAGTAATACCACATTTAAGATTTAATATTAATGTATTCCATGTTTTGGTTTGCCACTACTCTACCTTGATTTATATATTCAATGTAAATATTTTCATGTCTACCACCTACTGTGGCAATTTCCTGAGCAAGGTAATGTGTGTGTGTGTGTGTGTGTGTGTGTGTGTGTGTGTGTGTGTGTGTGTTTGGTGTGTGTTACATGCACACATGTGCATATGCATGAAGTTGGGAAGGAAGGTGTATTCCAACATTACAGACCTTAAAGAAGGTACAGTTTACATGTAAAAAATTTAAGTATAATATGGTAAAAGCAACAGATATATTTGTTTATTTGTTCATTCGTTCAATGAATATTTGTTGAGCATCTCCAAAGAGCTCTCACTAAGAAAAGCAACAAAGAATGGGAAGAAATAAAAAACAACAAAAGAAATTACATGGCAGTATTCTAGATATATTTAAAACTTGTGTAAGTAGCAGGTTGAAGTTAAGAGAGTTAATAATAGACAAGATAAGGAGGATTTCACTGCATTTAAAAAAATTAGTAAGGAGTAAAAATGTAATGACTGACATTTCTAAGCCAAAGCACCTGAAAAAGTGCAGGCAGTGAAATACCCCATGTAAAGAAGCCGTTTGCCTCAGCCACTCCCTGGAGAAGAAAGATATTTTTGTTCTGAATACATAGCCTAGCAAAGACACAGACTCCAGAAAATTTATTTCAGGCATGAGAGGGAAAAAGCCAAATACCAAAAAATATGTTCCAGACTATGAAGATCAGATCAAATCATATTTTTATGAAATACTATGTGGGAGCATCCTGCATAGCTTTTCATCCTAAAGTTTTTAAGACCAAACTGGCCAAGTTTTCAGAAGAAATTATTGCCCTATTTTGAATCTGTGATGGTTGATATTATAGAATTGTCAAAAGAAGTTAACTTCAAGTTTTGGCCATTTTCATTCTTATGCATTTTCAGAATCACTCAATGGGAATATCTGACATCAACTTTGAAAGCCTTTCCACTTTAAGGAAAGTGTGAGCTGTCTCAGAAATCCACACGGCTTATTATTTGTGACTGTAAAGGAAATGCTACGTTCAGTTCTTTTTCCACAAGGAATGTCTGTTGGTTAGTTAGTTGGGTTGTTTGGTTGTTTGGTTGAAGTGCTGGGTAAGTTTTCTGAGAAGATTACCACAAAGGACTGAAGCTTTTAGATCATATTAGTGTTTTTTTTTAAAATGCACACAATTATCAAGACAAAGGTTTGGTTCAGAATTAATTAAAACATTCTGAGGGGGGAAATGTAAGGAAATAATGTGTCCCGTTTTAAAGTCTATGGACAAATTAAATGCCTGTTTTTAAACTCTAAGGTATTGTTCAACTTGGCCTCTGGCTCTTCCTAGCTCACCTGAGCACTGGTGTCACTGCACCATTTTGCTGTAACCTCTGCCATCCTTGTGCTATCTCACAACAACCTGTCATGTTCATTAACTACAACAAAGAACAGCACGTCTCTGCAGGGGGAAAGGCTCAGGACATGCTGGCCCTAACAGATACAAAGAGTGGGCTCAGAAGCAGAACACCTATAAATTCATGTTTTATTAGCCCGGTTCACATCCTGCTCAACTCTTTCCTCACCCCACAAGAGAAAAATCCCTGTTTACACACACAACCTCCCTGGGATGGCGGAGAAGTATGAATTGTGATCTATTAAAAGAACTACAGTCACATGTGGAGAAAGAAAGCTTAATATGACCTGGGAGGGCTGTACATCGCCTAATCTAAATTCCTCTTAAGAGATCTACCATCTTCAATCCAAGGAAGTCAAATAGGAACCTCCTGTGAGCATCAGTTACTTTAAAAAGTTCTCCAGTTAATAAAAGCAATGAAGCTGACAGTTGGGATAAAACTGACATTCTTATTTTAAAATCAAGATGGACTAGCATGATTACATGAAGTAGCTCTATTGGTATATTCTTCATGAATCTGTGCCTTTGAAACTTAGATGTTGAATGTGTTTGCTTTTTTTAAATACCTGTTTTTGTTATGTTACAAACATGCCTATTCATATGGATTCTATTCAATAGGGGACTGACATTAAATGACCTTTCAAAGTAATCTAATGGAAAATATATGTGTAATGCAAAAAGAAGTGTAGATGTCAAAATAATCTATCTAATCTGTTACTTGAGATAAAGAGTCTGATACTGAGCTGCAAAAATAGGAGGTTCCTAAAGATGCATACGGTGAAATTCAAACAAGATATCACAAATATATGATGCAGCTCTATCTTGTTTCAGACAAACTGTGTTGACTGAACCACTTTATAGACAGAGGGGACAGGGCACAGGAATCCGAAGATGTTTCTAAAGGTATTTTTCTGGAGTCTGCTTTGAAGAGCTTTAAAGAAAATGGTAAGCACTCACCTTACAGGATTAGTTTATATTTGGTGTGACTGTTAAACAAGGGGCTTAGGGTATTTTACTTTATTAAATCTCTTCCAGCTCTTAGCATTATATTTATTTAATTAATGAATACTGGCATATAGCCTGCCTTGTTCCCCAAAGCATTTGCGGTTGCTTATAAAAATCCATATGGTAAAATAAAACTTTTTAAATTAGGGAAATCAGGGAATAGAGAAAATGAGGCTCATATATTATGAAGCGGCCAGAGAGTAAAAACTCAGAAATAAATGTGTACATTTCTGCAAAAGAATTAAAGGTGGTGGGCCATAAATTCAGTTCTGAATCCTCTCTCAGACAAACTGAAGTGAGAATAAATGATCAGTTATAAAAGTATCATCATGCATAAAATAAAAACCTACCAGCTGTTCCAGAGAAACACATTCTCCTCATTTAAAACCTGCACAAAATCCTCCCTCAGTTACTCATAGAAGGGACACTGAGCAACTTTGGGGACATCACCCCGACAGCATATATAGATAGAAAGCTCCACATTGTGGCGGTCCCATCATGCTCAACTGGGGATTCATGCCAAAACACAATTTAATAAATGCAGTTCAAAAGGATTGCCAGACCATACACTCCATGCACACAGCTTTGTGTTTGCCCAACTTTATCCAGGGGTACATTTTTTTTATGCTATTTAGCTGACTGGGTGGACTGTTCCAGGCAATCTTTTTTTCATATTACTTCTCGAAAAACAAGTTTTAGTTAAAAGTTGGGTCGCCAAGGTTATACTCTGCCAGTCCCCTGGAGTGTAGGGAGCTCATGTGGCTAATCCTGATTGACAATTCAGTTGAAAACCTACAAGATACTGGTCTGAATCATTTCCCACTCCAACTCTACTGGAAAGCAACAAACGCAATATCTTCAGGTAGGGCCAAGACTATTTTAGAAAACAATTATAATATAATACATATGACATTAGAATTTAAGCTCCTCAAAAGCAAGGTCTTTATTCATGTTCTGTACTTCTGTCTTCTCAGCGACTGGAAATAGTGTCTGGCATATAGCAGACAGTCGGTAAGACATTTTTTTTGGGGGGGTAATAACTTAATTAGCTAGTAAAATGATAATACATAGTACTCCTAAGAGTCAATTGTGATTAATAACTGATGTTTTATTAGTCACAAAGGATATGTTTCCATTTATTGAATAGTTTATGAAACATCTTCATTGTCTATAGATAATGATTTATGAATATTTGGACTCTAGGTTGCATTATGTTAAATTGGATATCACCCAGGGACCCATGATCCATAGGTTAGGAAGCCCTTAATAACAGAATTTTTTTTATATTAGTTTGAGCTTGAAATTTGTCTCAGAGAATATTTCAAATTGTCCACCAGAGCTGTAAAAAAAAAAAGATGTAGTTATATGCATGGGATATGAAGTCTGTGGAGCTACACTTCACTCAAGGCTCCACCATGTTCTAACTTGGGAGATGTACTTTGTTTCCCTAAGTCTCTGGAAAGAGCGTAATTACACTGAATGGCCAGATTATTATGATCTCTGAACAAATAATAATCTGGCCACTCAGTGTGTGTGTGTGTGTGTGTGTGTGTGTGTGTGTGTGTATGTATGAAGCCTGGTGCATGAATTCGTGCATGGGTGGGGTTCAGCCAGCCTGGCCAGGGGGTGGGGACATGGGTGGTTGTCTGGTCTGCTTGCTGGTCGAACTCCTGGTCAAGGGAACAATTTGCATATTAGCCTTTTATTATAAAGGATATACACCGAGTGGCCAGATTATTATACATTCAGAGATCATAACACTCTGGCCACTCAGTGTATATCTTCATCATCTAAGTGTTGTGAAGACAAATAAAACAATATATGTAAAGAGTTTCACACATAATAGGAACTCTGTAAAGTTCTCCCTTCTTTCCAAGAGATGCTGGATGAATAATTTAATTCTTGAGACTACTCTTGGTTCTTTATAAGAAATCCATTGCATTAATATATTTTTTCTATTTCCAATAACAAGATAATTTATAGCTGAAACATTTGCTGTTGATCCTATGTCTTATAGCATCATTAAGACTCAGCTACTAAATAAATTTAATACTTGAATTTTTCATATGATGCTTATAAAGCTCACTCTACAAGCAATGCCCTGAACTTAGGGGGTGGAAAGCAAAGGAAGAATCACTAAAAGATGCTGATGATTTTCGATAGTTGTCACATTTCTCCACAAATATTATACCACTTAGTGACCTATGTCTATATCGAACCAGAAGGACAAACGGCTTCCCTGACACTTCCCTGGTGAAACAGTGTAATTAATACAATATAAACGAATAAGCATTGTTTCTTTTTAACTTAATATTTTGTTTAAGATTATCAAAAAGAAAATTTAAATTATCAGTGACCCTTTCATGTATCTGTATCAGGAATTACAGGAACCTTTTTCATCTTTTCTCCTTTTTGCAGGACAATGGTATCTTCATTGTTGTTATTACTGACATTCATACAAATATTTCTGACAAGTAGAAGACCTCCTTGTAATTAAATTTCTGTTGTACTTTTTTATTTTTTTTACTTATTTTTTCTTTATTGTTCAGTTTATTAATTACATTGTGTCCCCTTTTTTATCCCCCTATATCTCCCCTCCACCCTGTACCTATCCCACCCTCCACCCTCACCTTCTCCCATTGTTGCAAGATTTTAGTCCAATCTCTTGCTGTACTTCCCACAACCCTTTTCTCCCCAAGAACTGTCAGTCCATTCCCTCTCTATGTCCATGTTTCTGTTATAGTCACCAGTTTATCTTGTTCATCAGCCTATCAATTCACTTGATTTTTATGTTCATTTGTTGACAGATGTGTATTTCTTGTTCATAATTTATATTTTTACCTTTTTCTTCTTCCTCTTCTTAAAGAATATCTTTCAGCATTTCATATAATACTGGTTTGGTGGTGATGAACTCCTTTAGCTTTTTCTTATCTGCGAAGCACTTTATCTGATCTTCAATTCTGAATGATAGCTTTGCTGGATAGAGTAATCTTGGTTGTAGATTCTTGCTATTCATTATTTTGAATATTTCTTGCCACTCGCGTCTGGCCTGCATCGTTTCTGTTGAGAAATCTGTTGACAATCGTATGGGTGCTCCCCTGTAGGTAACCAACAGTTTTTCTTTTGCTGCTTTTAATATTCTCTCTTTATCTTTTGCTCTTGGCATTTTAATTATGATATGTCTTGGTGTGGTCCTCTTTAGATTCCTATATTTTGGGGTTCTGTGTACTTCTTGGGCTTTTAAGTCAGTTTCTTTCACCAGGTGGGGGAAGTTTTCAGTCACTATTTCTTCAAGTAGGTTTTCATTAACTTGCTATCTTTTTCTGGCACCCCAATAATTCGGATGTTGGCATGCTTGAGGTTGTCCCAGAGGCCCCTTACACTATCTTCAATTATCTGAATTCTTTTTGTTTCTTGCTTTTCCAGCTGAGTGGATTTTGCTTCTTTGTATTTCAAATCTTTGACTTGGTCCTTGTGGCCCTCTGGTCTGCTTTTAGGACTCTGTGTAATATTTTTTATTTCAGTCTGTGTATGCTTGATCTCTACTTGGTCCTTTTTTTTTTAAATCCGTGAGGGTCTGGTTCGTATCCTCAGAGGTTTTGTTTATTTCCTTGAGGGTCTCATTCATTTCCTTGAGGTTCTCATTCATTTCCTTGTAATTCTCATTCATTTCCTGGTTGGTCTTGTTTATTTCCTGGTAATTCTCATTAAGTTGATCGGCCTTTTGTAGGAGCCTCTTGAAAAGCCTTATAACCGTGGTTTTAAACTCTATGTCTTTTCTCCTCCATTTCTTTCACACCTGATTTCTTTCCGTATCTCTGCATGGTGGCTGCTTTATGTGGTAAATATCCTCAAAGGGACAGTGGCTCAGCCTACTCAATTACCTGAGGTGGGTACTCTTACTGCAATCCTTTATGGGTTGTATTCAGTATTTTGAATTTAAACCCAGCTTGTTGTTGTTAGCCCTAGGAGGGTTTGACCTCCAGGCCAATTGGCTGTGAAGGGAGACTGTGTTCAGGTTGGATGGGCAGAGTCTCTGAGCTGCGCAGGCAGCCTCAGTGTCAGCTGTGTCCTATGCGCGCACGCAGGTCTCTGTTGGATGGGGATGGCTGCAGGCACCTCCAAGAGAAAGCCACTAGTCTCTCCCCCTTGCCAGACAACTCTGCCTTTCCCCAAATGTCCCTGCACACCAAAAGTCTAGCCCAGTGTTGTAAAATAGATGGTTTCCGGAACCAGGAGACAAGTTTCCAGGGGGCAAGTCGCGGGTTTGCGCGACCCTTGCGAGTAAACTTCTTTTCGCCGCCTCCGGGTTTCTCGCAGACTAGGAGCCTCTGCTGCGCCCCGCTTCCAGGGTGCGTCCCCTGGACCTCAGACCTCGCCTAGCTCTGGGGAATCTGTGCAGTGGGGCGTCTCCACGTACCCCGGATCTCGGACCTTGCCTGGCGCTGGGGAATCCGTGTAGTGGGATGTCTCCGCCCTCCCCGTTTGGCGAAATCCGGCCGGGGTTGCTGCTCCAGCCCCAGCCCGCGCGAGAGACCAGGACGGCTCCTAACCTGTTTCTGTCTGAAAGGCTGTGCTCCCGCCGCTCCTGAGTCTCAGCATTCCACCTTTACTCCTATTAGTGGAGTTTTCATTCAGCCAGCTTTCTGGCGATTCTGGGTGCTGTCTGTTCTGCTGTTGTGTTGTAGTTCTTAAATCGTTGTGCGGGGCAGAACAATAAGTGTTTACCTATGCCGCCATCTTGGTGTCCTCTGTTGTACTTTAATAACTGTTCCCTAAAGAAAGTTCCTGTTAACAGATTTCAAACTGTGATAATAACATTTTCTTCTTATGTTATGAAAAGTTGTAAGCAGTTTTCCTTCCTGAACAGCACTCAAAATAGTTGTAAGATTTAAGAAAACTAGAAAAGATATTCCTTTCCTTTAAGTTTTGGTGAATTGTTCTTGAAAAACAATTTAGAATATCAGCAGGATGAAGAACACTAGCGCACCTAATCTAATAACTGGATTTAGAAATTAAAGTCTCAACACATGTTACAGTCTAGAAACTGCTGACTTTTCAGAGGTGGGTGGAGTCATGGTTGGGAGGGGGTACATAAAAACGAAGTTTGTATGTGCTTTTAGGTTATAAATTTAACTTTTTAAAAATTAAATGTATTTGGGTGGCATTGACTAATAAAATTACATAGGTTTCAAATGTACAATTTTATAATACACTAGAGGCCGGTGCATGAAATTCATGCACAGCGGCAGGGGAGGGATGTCCCTCAGCCCAGCCTGCATCCTCTCCAATCTGGGATCCCTCTCACAATCCAGGACTGCTAGCTCCCAGCTGCTCATCTGCCTACCTTCCTGATTGCCCCTAACCGCTTCTGCCTGCCTTCCTGATCACCCTCTAACCACTCCCCTGCCAGCCTGATTGATGCTTAACTGCTCCCCTGCCAGCTTTTTTGCCCCTAACTGTCCTCCCTGCAGGCCTGGTCCTCCTCAACTGCTCTCCCCTGCAGCCCTAGGTCCCCCCGAACTGTCCTTCCCTGCAGGCCCAATCGCCCCCAATTTTCCTCCTCTGCCAGCCTGGTCACCCCTAACTGCCCTTCTCTGAAGGCTTGATTGCCCCCAACTGCCCTCCCTTGCAAGCCTGGTCCCCCCCAACTGACCTCACCTGCTGGCCTGATCACCCACAACTGCCCTCCCTTGCAGGCCTGGTCCCTCCCAACAGCCTTCCCTTGCTGGCCATCTTATGGTGGCCATCTTGTGTCCACATGGGGGCAGGATCTTTGACCACATGGGGGCAGCCGTCTTGTGTGTTGAAGTGTTGGTCAATCTGCATATTATTCTGTTATTAGATAGGATTATCAATATACTGCATTGTGTGCTTACCACCCAATATCAAATCTTCTGTCACCATATATTTGACACCCTTTACTACCTTCCAACCACCCCCTTTCCCGCTTTAACCACCCTACATTTATCTGTATTTATGAGTTTTTATTTGTTTTTCTTATTTACTTGTTACTTTCAGTTCTATATCCCACATATGAGTAAAATTATATGGTTCTTGACTTTTCCCATCTAACTTATTTCACTCAGAATGATATTCTCAAGATCCATCCATGTTGTCACAAATGACATTTTAAATATAATATAAATAAACTCTGAAAATAATCTCATTGAACTCAATTTCTCAATTTTTTACTAATGTACTTGAACAGGAATAGCCCATCTTAGCTTAAATTTGAATTAAATAATGTATTTGTGAAAATAAAATTTCAGCTTTTCCAGATAATTACCTTTGTACCAACTATGTATGATATAAAATTCATCCATAAATAAAACTAAGTATAAGACAGATAAAAGTCAGTTTGAAAAATTGTTATGTTTGTTATTCCCATACACCTATTTTGAGCTTTTTCATATTTTTTATTATTTTAAAGGAACCCCTCAAATGAAACTACTTTTCTTTAATTCCAGCCAAATAATTGACTGCACTAAAAGCAGGATTATAGTGTGTAAAACATTTATATAGAAAATCTGTTGTCCCCTCTGCACAAACCAATACTTAGGGGATATAGACGTGATAATAAAAAGTGCTGCCAAAATAACTAAAGCCATAGCACTTTCATAAACTTTAGTCTTCATCAAGCATTGCTAACCAAGCCAAATCCTCGTTTCTCAGGCTATATCAACTGGCAAGCCCTCACACCAACAGGGATGGCAATCAACACATTTCCCGACTCAGACAGAGCTGGAGGGGAAAAGTCATTCATTGCATTGGGGCAGGTAGGCTTTTCTTTAACAAATGAAAAAGAGCGTCTCAAACAAGGTAACAGTAATCACAGTATCAGAATAGCTTTTTATGACACTAGCAACAATTTAATGAAGGCTGTTGACTCTAAGCTAATAGTCTTTATCCCTTACTGTTCCTCAACAGAGATCTTATTTGGGGACATTCTTTATTCCTATGTGTTTTACAGCTATGTCAATGGAGAATCCCTGTTCCCCAGATGGAAATAAAATGGACTTGCTTCTTTTCTCAGTATTGGCAATTCTTTTTTCTACTATATCTGTAAAACTAAATCATGGCCCCTGCAGTGATAAGCTATCAACTCACTGTGGACGTCAGGAAAATGGATCTCTAAACATTTGATGAAAGAAGGATTTATAGTTTATCACAAGCCACTTAAATGGCCAAGTGGTCAGATAATTCAGAGACTTCTGGTTTTCATTAATAGATAAAGTTATAAAACTTGCTCCCATTTCAAAGATGAATTGCCTATTTGTAATCCTTAAACAAACAAAAATAACCTTGAAAGAGACTCAGAGGCTCAATAGACTTCAAATGGACCTGTTTGGGTTATTAGTACTTCAGGTTACAGATGTTTCCTTCAATGAAGGCAGAAAATTAATATCAAAGGGGGGTACTGATAAAGATGAAAGTAAAACAAAAATAGGTACAGTCTTTGCCACCAACATGCAACAGACTAATTTTGCCACCACAATTAATAATTGACTTATCAAGAAAACATTTGCATGTACTCACCATTAATATTTTACTCTCCTAGCTATTTTTCTGGGCATTTAGTGATTCTCTTCTGAAAGCAACAACTTAAATTCCCAATCTGCTAAGGCCATCAGAGTCATCTGCTAAGTCATCAAAAGAAAGAGTTCAATGTGCCCCAACCAGTTCATTCCAATAAAAAATATCAACTCTGAAACTATCAAACTGAATTATAATCTAAGCCCAAAGACTCATTTCTGATACTACATACTTCTTTCCTAGAGCTTTCAAAGAATAATTTCAAGAGCAGGGATATCAACATCCCTCAGTACTATAAAGAACTCACTTTCTCTAAAATTCTTTCTCCCTTCCCCTTCCCACCCCCATCAACACTCTCTCTCTCTCTCTCTCTCTCTCTCTCTCTCTCTCTCTCTCTCTCTCTCTCCCTCTCTCTCCGCTCCCCCCTTGGTTGTCAGCCTTTAACAAATTGGGGGGGGGGGAGTGGGACGATTGATATTCATTGAATTCCAATGGCAGAAAACCTATCCCTGAATGACAGGATGAACCAATACAGTTGTTGACAATCAAGAGTACTAGTACAGCTTCATGCCAGATCCATGAAAAGTATTTGTTTCCTGAGTGGTTTGTTTTACAAGAATGTGGAGCTCAGGTTTTTTTTTTTGTGTGTGTGTGTGTGTGTTTTTTTAATTACAGTGATAACACTTACAATGTAACTTCAGGCTAATTGCTTAAGGTTTTGATCCTCATTTTTCTCATCAGTAAAATGGGGGTAAAAATAGTTCCTACATTTCCAAGGTTATTATATAAGCAAAATTAAATTGCATATTTACTACTTAGCATAGTGCTCAATAAATATTAATTTTCTTTTTGGACTCCTTTCTATTTTTAAAAAACAATTTCAAACAATATTAAAAATATAATATATAGGAACGTATTTACAAATCAGACCCAATAATGGACAAGCTTTTTAAATTTATTTTTAAATATATATATATATATATATATATATATATATATATATATTGATTTCAGAGAGAGATAGAGAGGAAGAGAGAGAGAGAGAAACGTCAATGATGAGAGAGAATCATTGATCAGCTGCCTCCCGCACGTTCCACACTGAGGATCAGTCTTGTAGCCCAGCCATGTGCCCTGACTGGGAACCCAACAGTGACCTCCTGGTTTATAGGTCCATGCTCAACCACTGAGCCATGCTGGCTGAGCTGGATAAGGTTTTTAAACTTTTTTTCAATTAGGTTGACATTCAATATTATTCTATATTAATTTCAGGTGTATAACATAGTGTTCAATTATATACTTTACAAAGTGATCCCCTCAATGATTCTAGTACCCACTGGCACTATACATAGTTATTACAATTCACTGACTATATTCTCTATGCTGTATTTTACATCTCTGTGTCTGTTTTGTAACTACCAATTAGTAGCTCTTAATCTTTTCAGCTTTTACATCCCACCCCCATACTCCTCCCACCTGGCAACCCTCAATTTATTTTCTGTATCTATGAGTCTATTTCTGTCTTGTTTGTCATTTAATTTGTTCTTTAGACTTTACATATAAGTGGAATCATATGGTTTTTGTCTTTGTCTGACTTAATTGGCATAATACCCTCCTGCTCCGTGTTGTCACAAATGATAAGATTTCATTCTTTTTAATGGCCCAAGTAATATTTCAATATATATATGTACCACAGCTTTTTATCCAAATATTAACTGATGGACACTTAGATTGCTTTCATATCTTGGCTATTGTAAATAGTGCTGCAATGAACATAGAGGTGCATATGTCTTTTCAAATTAGTGTTTCAGATATAAAACCAGAATTGGAATTGCTGGGTCATAAAGTAGCTCTACTTTAAATTTTCCAAGGAACCTTTATACTGTTTCACATAGTGGCTGTACCAATTTGCAATCCCACAAAGGTGCATGACAGTTTCCTTTTCTCCATATCCTCAGCAACATTTTTTGTTTGTGGCTATATCGCTGATAGCCATTTTGACAGGTGTGAAGTGGTATCTCATTGTGGTTTTGAATTGCATTTCTCTGATGATTAGTGATGTCAAGCATCCTATCTAATAAGGAGGTATTATGCAAATTGACCATCACTCCAACACACAAGATGGCCATCCTCATGTGGCCAAAGATGGCTGTCCCATATGGACACTAGATGGCCACCACAAGATGGCTGGCAGGGGCGGGAGTTGTGAAAGATCAGGCCAGCAGGGGAAGGCAGTTGGGGGCAATCAGGCCTGCAGAGGAAGGCAGTTAGGGGTGACTAGGCCTGCAAGGGATGGCAGTTGGTGAGACCAGGCTGTCAGGGAAGGGCAGTTAGGAGTGACCAGGCCAGTAGAAGAAGGCAGTTAGGGGCAATTGGGCCTGCAAGAGAATGCAGTTGGGGGCAACCAGGCCTTTAGGAGAGGATAGTTAGGGGCATCCAGGCCAGCAGGGGAGGGCAGTTAGGGTGACCAGGCTGGCAGGGGAGCAGTTAGGTGTCAATCAGGCTGGCAGGGGAGTGGTTAAGGGGTGATCAGGCTGGCAGGCAGAAGCAATTAGGGGTAATCAGACAGGCAAGCAGGTGAGCAGTTGGCAGCCAGCAGTTCTGAATTATGAGCAGTCCCAGTAGAATCGGGCCTAAATGGGCAGTTGAACATCCCTTGAGGGGTCCCAGATTGGAGAAGGTGCAGGCTGGGCTGAGAGAGAGACCCCACCTCCCCCATGCACGAATTTTGTGCACTGGGCCTCTAGCCTTTTCATATGTATCTTGGCCATCTGTATGTCCTTTTGGAGTAATGAATATTCAGGTCCTCTGCCCATTTTTAATTGGATAGGAATTTTTTTGGTGTTGACTTGTTAGTTCTTTATACATTTTGGATATTAACCCCTAATTGGATGTATCATTGGCAAATATCTTCTTCCATTTAGTAGGTTGATTTTTTTGTTTTATTGATGGTTTCCTTTACTGTGCAAAAACTTTTTAGTTTGATGTAATCCCATTTGTATATTTTTATTTTGTTTTAGTTTGCATTTTTCTTTCATTTTAGTTTGATGTAATCCCATTTGTGTATTTTTCTTTTGTTTCCCTTTTCCAAGGAGATATGTCAGAAAAATATATTTGTTATATGATAATTGACCACATAGTAATGTGTTTATTTCTGTGCTCTCTACTCTCTTCCATTGAACAATATGCCTGTTTTTATGCCAATACCATACTGTTTTGATTACTATAGTCTTATAGTAAAGTTTGATACCAGGTAGTGTGATACCTAAAAAAAGACAAGCTTTACAGCTCCCTGCACCATGCTTCTTAGAATGCATGATATTTATGTGATAGAAGTCATAAGCAGTTTAAAGTATATTTTTATGATGTTAAATATGCAGTTACATACATATACAAATCCTGTTACAGAGTGGGTGTCCAAATGGAATGTAATATAACTAAAGTAAAAGAGTTAGGAAAATAAATGTATAGGGAAGAAAACATTAATGTATGAAAAAAATGCCTGAAGTCCTCTAAACTTTTCAGAAGTGGCCATGGATTTGGCTCTGAGTTTCCTACTAGCCAATACAAAGAAGCTAATATTACTACATAAACCATAGTATTTACATGGTAGAAACACACTAGATGCTGAGGATAGGAAAGATGATATTTTTTCAAACAAACACTAGTGATTACTATAAATCTACTATTACATTGAATTATGATGATAAACTGCAAAACTATCTAAATAATATAACAGGAATTTACCCAGGAATGAATGAGACAGTGTTCAGGAAAAGATAAGGCACTCTACTATGGAATTTGATAAAGCAACTTATTTCTCAGCACTGTTAACTAGTATATATTTAAAACTAATATTAAAATGTACAGCATTAAAGTACTTTGATATGTGTATTGTCATTTCTTATTATTGATGTCTAATACTTAACTCATGTTATATTCATTTAATTAAAAAATTGAATATTTCTAACATTTTTCTCTAGGTATACCACATTATGTCATGTTCTTCAGAAAGTACTTACTACAATAGCAACTTCTGAATAGTGAATGTTTTAGAGATTTCCTTGGGAGAAAACTGTTCTTTTTTTAAAAAAATTGATCTTCATTATTGAAAATATTACAGATGTCCAATCCCCCCCCATGCTTCCCCCCATGCCTTCAACACACTGTTGACTGTGTCTATGGGTTATGCATATATGCATAAAAATTCTCTGGTTAATCTCGCCTCACCCACCTACCCTGACTTCTTTCTGAGATTCCTTAGTCTGTTCTATACTTCTGTTCTTAAATTTCCAATCTCTCCTCTCTCTCTTCAGCTTCAAGTTAAAAGTGGGGCCTAAAATCTAGATTTCAATCTGCTGATGTATAAATGTTGAAGATGGTTACTACAGCCTTTAGGAGTCCTATTGGCTTTATAATATCAAACAATATAATCATTATATTATAATCACTTTATAATAACATCATGACTTAGCATTAAACAAATCTTTTAATAATGTGCAAAAAAAGAACTGAGCTTAAAAAGCAAACTATGTATATTCTGAGGATTTCATATATACTGTATATATTGTACATATATGTATATACAATATATATACATATGTGTGTGTGTGTGTGTGTGTGTGTGTGTGTGTGTATCACTGAAAATATTTTCCTCTGTTTAGGAAGTAGAGAAATAATGAGGTAAAATTATTTTCCCATGTCATTTTAAATTTAAATTCACATAAGTCACTATATATGAGTGGCTTCAACTGAATTCTCTACCTTAAGTAGAACATAGCATTGGAGATGTTTACTGAGAATTCCTCTTTTCATCATACAGCTCCTTTTTTTAATGCTTGTTTAGGTTTTGACCAATCAGGATAACTTAAGGACATCTCAAAATAGAGATACTGTTCCTTGATCTTTTACTGCCAAAAATCTCCTTTTATTTACTTATTTTGAGTGAGGGCTTTGGAGAAAAGGACTAATCATTGCTAATGAATTTGGTGCTGGTGAAACATGCCAGATGGGCAGTCAGAGACTGAAGTTCTTTTATTCACAGGCGAAGGCAGAACATTTTCCCCTGGACTCTGCTTTCAGATGTAACCTGGACTACAAAGTTATCTTGTATTCCCAGACCTGTACAATCTCTTCTTCATTCATCAGCATTTTCACATTTCATCAAGCATCACTCTGATAGGCATATTCCAGCTACACAGAAATCACCATTTTTCATTACACAATTCTCAGACAGCTTTGCAAAAACAGGGGCTTTGCACCAAAAATGTCTTATAGCAAGAACGTTATACAATGTTGGAGGAAAATTAATTTTGGGAAAACAAAATAATATGTATGACGATCTTTTTGGTTCTCTTAGTCTTCTAATTTAGAATAGTTTCATGCCAAACCAGTAGATGCTTTCGTTTGTATTGAGCCAAACTGCCCACCTTAGGGCAATTTCTGTTCTTAAAATATATATTGGCTCATGATGATGCTAAAAGAAATGTTCAGATAGAATGAAATTACAATGAAGACACCACCATTACCATATTTTCTGGCATATAAGACAACTGGAACTGATGATGATAGGAGGAAGATAACAAACAATAGAGAGAGAGCAGTGCCCTGCAAGTCCCTGGCGAGTTAGCAACACCCATCATAACTGCAAGCTACAGTACTTTTACCTGGCGTATAAAACGACCCCAACCTTTGAGATTTTCCTGGGTTAAAATGTCATTTTATATGCTGGAAAATATGGTAAATTTTAGTAGTTATTATTTCCTCAGAATAATTAACAGTTTAATTGTTTCTATAAGGTGTTACCCTCAAAATTATAAAGACAGGATTTTATTTTCAAAAGGAACTAAAGCAGGTTTTTATTTTCAAAGGATTTAGATAACTTGTCTGAGACCACCCAGATAATAAACAGAAAGAATCATCATAAACCCTGAGTTTATGTGAGCATAAAGTCATACTATTTCTCTACTCTCAAATCTATGTCTCCAGATGAGACCTCTAGTCTCATGTGCCTAACTGACTCTGAGATATTTTCAACTTATTGCTATTATGTCCAAAATTAAATTTTAGGACATAGCTGCTTTGGCTCAGTGGATAGAGCATCGGCCTGAGGACTGAAGGGTCCCGGGTTTTATTCCAGTCAAGGGAACATCTCTGGCTGCGGGCTTGATCCCTAGTGTGGGAGGTTTTGGAGGTAGGGGAAAAGAGCATGCAGGAGACAGCCAATCAATGGTTCTCTCTCATCATTGATGTTTCTATCTCTCTCTCCCTTCTCCCTTCCTCTCTGAAATCAATAAAAAATATTTTTAAAAAACTGAATTGTAGTATTCACACACTAACCCAGCACCCATTTTGTTATTTGTATCACTGCTAAAAATTCTTTTTGGAGTCACATTTAATTTTTCTATCATTTACTTCCCGAGTATTCAGGTATTCTATTTTATATATTTTTCTTTCATATTCCTTTTAGTTTTTAGCAATAATGGGAATTTTTTAAAACATACAAGAAAAATTTTTAATTGCATACCTCTTTGGATACCCTAATGTCAAAATATATGGCAATCAAGACCGGGAGGGCATACTCTAAAATGAAAATTATTATATTTGAGTAGAACAATTATAAGTGCTATTTCTCCTTTCCCTCCCAAAACATCTCTGATACTATATCACTGTAAAAATATGGAAAATGCCAAATGGTGTCACAGAATGTCAGCTCTCCTATTGCCACTACCTTCTTAAGCCCTTCAAGTTCATCCCTGGTTCCCTCTCCTGGCCATTTTGCAAAACTTTAGGCAGTTAATCTTTAAAAATCTTTTAAATAATAGCTCTTATTCTTAATAACAAAGGAAAGAAAAAGAAATACAAGGGGACACAGATAACAGTATGGTGACTGCCAGAGGGAAATGGGGTGGGGGAAATAGAAGAGAATAAAGGAGGGATAAATGGTGATGAAAGGAGACTTGACTTGGGGTGGTAAACACACAATACAGTGTACAGATGATGTGTTGTAGAATTGTATATCTGAAACCTGTATATTTTTAGTAACCAATGTCATCCTAATAAACTCAATTCAATTTAAATAATTAATTCTAAAAAAGAATAGCTCCTATCTAAAAGAACTTCAGCAAGTTCCAAATCTAAAACACTGCTAGGGAAACAAAGACGATGTTTCCAGTATCATGTCTCTAAAATGATTGCTTCACTCCTGCTAACTATCGCATTCTTTTTTGTCTATCTTTATTGTTCAAATTATTACAGATGTCCCTCTACTTTCCCCCCTTAGCTCTCCTCCACCTGGTTCACATCCTACCCCAGGCCCTCACCACCCCACTGTCACATTCTTACTTCCATCCTTTGTTTTGTCTGAAAAGCAGCCGCCACCTCTCTTTAAATAATACCTTTTACTGAGCATTTAGGTAACCTGCCAGTTCCTCCATAAGCCCTTTCCTAAGCTTTCCTTTCTGTTTCCTTCATGTCTTGGGAATAAAGCAGCTACCATATCTTTACAAACTTGTTTACTTAACGCTGTCTTATATTAGTTGGTGTGTGTGTGTGTGTTTCTTCTTGAGACCAACAAGTGGGTCTATGGCCCTTTCCTGAAAAGGATTAACAAACTGATTGATATATTAACTGGATTTATGCCGCTTTCTACAGCAGACATTTATTTTAACACATGAAGAGGTGACTTTTCAAAGATTTAATGAATTTCCCCTCAATTCAAATATTAGCATATTAGAAAATTTAAGATGCTCAGGATAATCTTGATAGGCTAGGTTTTGAATTCATAAACATTACAGTAATTTCCTATCTAGACGATTTCTATTGTTAAGTAAATTAGTATATTTATGTTTTAAATTGGTAGTCTTACTAAAACAAACCTCAGTAATTATTTAGCTGGTGTATGGGTGTTGTTTAAACTAAACCTGAAATCCTATTATTAAATTTTACCAGAATTATAAACTCTTAGACATCTTATTTTGCCATTTAAAGTAATTGTTAAAAATATTCTCTGCATAATAAAGGGAAATACTACTGTTATATATTTAGTTCTATTGGTTATTTCAAACTACTGATGTAACAAATTTTCAAAAGCTATTGCCAAATATTAGTACTACCTACATATCTTGCAAGGTTTGCAAAATTATAAGAAAAGAAATGAGCATATGAAAATACAAAAATATGAAAAATAAGCAAAAACAGCTCAAACGTTTCACAAATGTTACAAGTATTCAAAACTTTATTTCTTATTACTTGATTCTATATTGTGTATTACACAAATTTTAATAAAATGATATAGAAAACAATGAAATAAAGGCTGTAAAATGCCTAACATTTATATAAGCAGATAGTTTATACCTGATTCTATTGTTAACAGGTATGTGTCTTGGACAAGTTAGTTAACATCACTAAATTTCTAGTCTCTTTGAGAAAAGAAATAATGTCTGTAACTCTGATGAGAATTAAATGTGACAGTGTATGTGAAGTCTGTGGAACAGTATCTTGATGCTTATGAGTCATTGATATTTTTATTGTATGTACTGGATCAAGGAGATTCTGAAATAACCAATGACCCAGAATTGGGGTTGGCTTTTACTGCCTCAATCTTCCCTTTCAGATATTTTTACACACTTTTCTGACCTTGTTAGACTCTGATGCTTTCACTAGGCCCTACAAAAAGTGTGAATGTTACTTCTAAGTGGTAAAAAGATGGGCTCTGTGTCCAGATGACCCTTCTTGCTGGTTGATATGGCTAACTCACCTCCTTGTTTGTTGGTATGGCTTTCTCACTTCTTCCTTACCAGCTTCTGGGCTCCTCAGTCCTCAGTGCTTAACTCTATTATTTCTTCAAACTCTATTGGTTCATTTCTATTTGTTTGTTTCTCCCCAATGTGATAATGCATCTCCCTGTAGCCCTATTTGGATTCCTCAGAAGTAAAACCCAACTTGACTTTTAGCCACCAATGCTACCAAGTTTTATGATCTGCACTGCAGTTTATTACTTAAGTGACCAGCTCAATATAATTTAGAGCTCCTTTCCTCTCTTATCTCTTATGGAATGGCTGCAGGGATTAAAGGTAAAAGGAGAGTGACCAGATTCTGTAGGTATCCAGGAAGACACCTACTTGTTACTCATCTCTTAGGGGTAGAAACACTCTTGTCTCTGTTTTATTCAAAATATGTATAATCAGATAAGAAATGTTTCTCTTTAATGACTAGAAATATATAAAATAATATAAACTATATCACAGTGAATGGTAGATTCACCTGGGGAGAGTTTACAAAATGCTTCTGCTTGCTCCTAGCCCAGCGGTCGGCAAACTCATTAGTGAGCAGAGCCAAATATCAACAGTACAGCAATTGACATTTCTTTTGAGAGCCACATTTTTTAAACTTAAACTTCATCTAACGCCACTTCTTCAAAATAGACTCGCCCCGGCCATGGTATTTTGTGGAAGAGCCACATTTAAGGAGCCAAAGAGCCGCATGTAGCTCACGAGCTGCAGTTTGCCGACCACTGTCCTACCCCAAAACAACTAAGTGGGGATCTCCTGGGAACCAGTGCCCTAAAAGAAGGTGGGTGTACACATGCATTTGCTCACTGGGGCTTTTCTTCATTCTTACTGACAGGGCCACCTGCCTGGCTTCCATCTGAGCAGGCTAGGATTTCGGGTCCTTGGTATCATAATAGATTTAAACATTTCTGGGCAATGCCATTATGTATGTATGTTTTCTGGCCTATGAGGAAAACTCCTTGGCACTGTGGACAACAGGTAACATAAAACTTTGCAAGTCTGATTGACTTGTATTTGAAAACAAAGTGACTCAAGAAAATGTATTTTGGAAGATTAATTCAGCCCATGGTTTGTTCTTTATGATAATAAAAACCTTGTCTGAAATTGCTGTGAAACTTTTGTGAGTCCCTCTGACCATTTTGAAACTTCAGTAAAAGTAGGAATGAAACCACTTGTTTACCCGAGTGATAAAACAAGCAATCTTCTCCTGGAGTTTCTAGATAGTTTTTCTTTAAACAACCTAATGGTTTCTTTAAGGTGCAATTTAAGGAAGTGATATCCATTCATGTTACTTGAGCTGTGTTTACATTAAGACTAAGTTTCCTTTCTTACGTATTTTAAACATAGTAGGTGCAGCGATGCTCAGTGCATCCAGACACTCAATAAATACTTTGTGATAATGATAGTGGAGAAGTTGATTTTAACATGGGTGTTCTTTCTTTTTTACTTATACTGAATGTCCCACTGAAGTTGAGACCACAGGATGTCTATCAGGGTGTGTTTTTCCTCTTAAATTTACATAATCTGATTGTTATTTAAGTCTACTTCTCCTTTGCCTTCCTTTTCTTAATGCAAAATATAATTTAATACTGCATTTTCTT
Organism: Antrozous pallidus; assembly: GCA_027563665.1. NCBI lineage: Eukaryota > Metazoa > Chordata > Mammalia > Chiroptera > Vespertilionidae > Antrozous > Antrozous pallidus. Next base: position 70,996,282 of record CM050521.1, on the reverse strand, counting down.
AAACCAAGCTGGGATCCTCTATCAGGAAAACAGGTAATACAGTGACACTTCACCAGGCCCTCTTTATGCTCTATGCGTTTTCTTTGCCTCACTTCCCTGATCTTCCTAAATAGCTGTTCTTCTGGTTAGAGGCAGTATTCCCACAGGTAGTGCTAAGAAGTTGAGGTTTCAGGTCAGAGGTCCACGGGCTTGCTTTCATGTAAGAGCTCTAACTGTAACCCAATGCATTCTTTTCCCTGAGCAAAGCATTTGTCTTCTCAGCATGAATTGTCTAAATGCAGAGCAGAGTAGGACCCTGCAGACTGCTTGAGATGCAATATTTGGAGAGTTCAAACTCACACTTGAGGTTTAATTGTATTACAGTTGATGAGACAACTGTTGAACCGCTGCTAGCACCTCCATATACTTTGAAAATACTAATTGTCTTAAGTTCCAAAAAAGTAGATCTCAAATGTCATACTTGACTATAGATTGCATGCAGGAATGAGTCCTGCACAGCTAGTTGCAGTGGTGGCTTCCCTATAAAACAGAGAATAGCCCGAAACACTGCACAGACCACTTCCAATCAAAGAGCCTGAGCTTTAAAAGTTAACTTTACTGCCTGATTCTGAACTTTTCATTTTCTTTGCCAGACAGGTTCAAAAAGAATGTCTGTTTTTGTTTCATCAAGCTTAATCCATACATAACATCCTTTCCCACTATTTACTAGACTACAGCTATCAAATGAAGATATGATGTCTGTGTTTGGGTTAGTGACTTTAAATTCTAATGACCATGATGTAATCACTGTAATCAAGAAAAGCTTGTCTGTCTTTAGATTTAGGTCCTCTGCCATTGGCCTGATACACGTTAGAGCCTTTTCATTAAGCTAAACCACAATTTTGCCTAATTGTAATTATCAGTGATCCTGCTTTATACAGTCTTGTGGCCCCAAATTAAAGCTTATGCCAATGGTTTTTGCTGTGGTAGTGTTGTTATTCTGGCAAACTAGTTTACAAATATTTGGATAAGAACATTTTATCAGCAGTACAGATTTTACTATATACTAATGTGTTTGTGCATATGAGTGTGTGTTTTTTTAAATTGTGCATTTTTTATAATTATATCTCAAGCAGAGACTCTCCTATTCCCAAGTAAATGTTTAGAGAAATTTGGAAGTTTAGAAAGAATTAAGATGAAAATTGTAATGAGTATACACATGAATGTAAAATGTTTTCCTTAAATCTTCATTTCTTTGTGTTTTTTAAACACTAAAAGTTTTCATAAGTAAAATGGAAGTCACACAATTTCTCTAGTGTGAGAAAGTCTAGCTATTGTAAAGACAACCCCACTATGTCCCCATTCTTGGCACCAACTTTTAGTCATTCACTAAAAAATAATCATAAGACCCTGTTTCTCTCTTTTCCAAGGAAAAATACTTAATAATGAATTTAGAAATCAAGGACCATTAAATATATAATTTTGGTACAAATAACCATTGCAGTTGATAAAATTTTGCTACTCAAACCCACTGAAAGCCTGCTTCATCAATGATACTCTGGATAACATTAACCTGTAGCTCCTTTCCTGACATGACATGTCCTAAACCTATGAAAATCTTCTGAATTTGGATGGCCCTGTGCTTATTTTGCACATATGGGATAAATTTCTTGGTCTTTTGGGTTGCAAGGTGAGTAGACTGAATGAGGAAGGAGAAAATGATTTAGTTGCCCAGCAACAAGTTGGCAAGGACCAGAGCTTTTCTACTACAAACCTGATAAGCTTTCGGTAGAATCCTGGGAAAGTGATAGAGAAGGAGCATTTTCTAATTCCTTGTGCCTCTTTTCCCACTTCTTTGAAACTGAGGGTAGTGGCCTATTCCAATAAAAACATGAATAGTTTTTGCTTTGTAAATATGACTATGGGCGATTGGAAACCTTCTGGTTCCTGGTAATGCCATTACTACTTGGCCTCATTAATGGCAGAAGTATAGATGGATGGTCATCATTAACCTCCACAGGATACCATCTAGCAAGGCTAATTAATTGACCTAGATTAATTAATTGGTTGGTTAAAATAGATAGATTACCATGTGTACTATAGTAAGTACCATAATCTTTTGGTATATGCTATTTCATTTTTAGCAATTAAAGTAATTCATGAAAACCAACAATAAATAGACAGCAGAATTAATTCAGATTATTTAAGCAAAATTTCTTTAGACCTTATTCCATGTAGGTTTTAATTAAATAATAATTTGAATGTTTGATGTGAATATGACCAGTAGTGGGAACTCATTTCAAGATGGCAATAGTGAGTTAGTCCCGAGGATATAAAGCAAACAAAATTTTGTTAAATGGGAATGTGGGAAACTAAAATAAAATACACCAAATATGATCAATATATTAGGTGTTTAGGTTAATAGGTGTATGCATGTCTATTATAAAAAGTTGTTATTGAAGTCGTGCCTGTTAAACTTTCACCCCGGAGCCTTAGTTAGCAGTTAACTTGCTTACCAGTAGGCTATCTCTTTGATTTCTTAACTAGATCTAACTAGAGAAATAAGTCCTGACAATATGACAGGAAAGAAAAAAACCCAATTTCTCACGTTTCCTAGAACATATTTCTCATGGCAATAAGGTTTTTTAGGAAAATTCTGATACACCGAGAGAAAATATCTTGTTAACTTATATTAAATGATAAGAAAACAACTGTGTTTCTTTCATATTAACCAGTTTTAAGCTGTAACTTTTATGAAGGACCACTGACCTGCAAATTCAAAGAACCAGGAAATTTACACACATGCTTTTAATCCTCATTAACTTTTAGTAAATGTCCATTATCTGCTATTTATGTATGCATACATGCTGAACTTGATGTGTTAACCGATGTAAATTACTTTAGTTCTTAGTTTTCCATTTAGTTTTTTAATTGAGATTTTAGTGATACCTTTGAAATAAATGGAGCTACTGTTCAGATGACTACCAAACCAGGATTCTGATTCTCGGTCCTTAAGGAGGTGCCAATAATGTGGGGAACTCATACAGATTTCTATAGCCCCACTGGTTAAACTACTTTTTCATATCTTTTCTATCATTTTAGTGATCTGATATTTAAAGCAGCATCTGCTCAATTTAATTTTTATGTATTTACATATTATTCTCCCAAAGATATTGGAATCTCCTTATGGTAATGGATCCCAGAAGCATCCAACACAATGCTTCACATATAATGAAATCTTAAGGTTAATGTCCATGATTTCTGTTTGATTGACTCTTTTTTTTTTCTGGTTAGGCTTAGAAAAGGTTAGGAGCATGGGTTGTGCAACCTCAAACATCAGAAGAAAAGGAATGGGTTCAGGCAAACACAAGTGAAGACTTTATGGCTATGTTTAAAGAGGAAGAAACATAAACAGATAATGAACGATGAGGCAGAAAATATAGGTTCAGTAGGCATTCTGGATATAGGATGAAAGCACGGATTTATCCTTGGATGCAGTACTCACAAATCCAGTGCTAAAGAGTACCAGGGAGCTAAGGGTCATGAGTCAAGCCTGTCTGGTGGGGACAGTAGCAGGAACAGTGGCAAATGACAAGCACGTGATCCACTTGTAATGGGCACCCAATACTCAGCCCCAGCAATTAGTGACTTTAGGAATCCAGGCACCATGCTGTCAGACATCCAAATCTTTTAAATAGTAGCCAAAAATCTTATTTTGTGAAATATCCATTTTTAATCCTAATTTTTAAATTTTAATATTAAATCTTTTTAAATACTAAATTTGTCCTAATTTTCAAATATAATCTTTCTTTTAAAACACTATTGGTCATTCTTTATTCTAAAACAGCCCACAGGGCAGAAATGGAAGATGCTGACCACTCATTGCCATGCTAGCAGTTAGCAGCTATGCATCACTGCAGGTGACCCAGGACCAAACCAGAAAGGGTGGAACCTACATTGCCACCATTTGTCCACCATCCAGATACCATTGCTTACGTATACACATAAGGAACTATTTGACACTGAAACTGGGGCTCAGAACTATTGGACACTGAAACAAGACTCAAACATTTTTTTGTTCTTATGTTTATTTCTAGTATGCAGATGTAAGATTTTTTTTTAAGAAAAGAAATGGGGGTTGAGGTGGGGGAAGATAGATACAGAGGCAAAAAAGCATTGAATAGACTGTCAAACTACAGTGGGAAGGCAGGAAAGGGGGGGTGCTGTGGGAGATCAACTGAAGGAATTGTATGCATGCATATAAGCATAACCAGCAGATACAAGACACTGGCGAATGGGCAGGTGAGGGCATGTGCTGGGGGTAGGAGAGGCTGGGGGGAGGTTAATGGGGAGGAAAAAAGGAAATATATGAACTACTATTTGTAATACTTTAAAGAATAAAAAATATCCTATCTAATAAAAGAGTAATATGCAAATTTGACCATATCTTTGCTACACCCACAAGCCACGCCACAACCACACCCACCAGCCAATCAGGAGATTATGCAAATAAACCCCAACCAAGATGGCTGCTGCCACTGAGAACAGTAGGGAGGCTTGGGTTTCCCTGGCAACAGAGGAAGCCAAGCTTTCTGCCTGCTGTTGCGGCCTAGGCCTCCACTCAATGTTACAAAGTTTCAATTATAAAATATACAGAAATGGCAGCAACCTTGAGCTGGAGAGAACAGAGGCTTGGGTTTCCCTGGCAACAGAGGAAGCCAAGCTTTCCACCTGCCATTGCCAGCCTAGGCCTCCACTCTAGGCTACAAAGTTTCAAACAGAAATGGCTGCTGCCCCAGAGTGAGCAGAAGGCTTGGCTCCACTCCAGGCTACAAAATTTCAATTGTAGAACATAAATTAATCCCAGATCCCAGGGCCTCTGCTTGGGTTGCTGGGGGGCGTGGCCAGCCTGCAAACCTCCACAGGCCCCTCGCCCAGGCTGCCCCACACCCCAAGGGAACCCCCACCCTGATCCAGGACATCCTTCAGGTCAAACCAGCCGGTCCCCACCCATATACCAGGCCTCTATTCTATCTAATAAAAGAGTGATATGCAGATTGACCATCACTTCAGCACACAAGATGGCTGCCCCCATGTGGTCAAAGATCCTTTCCCCATGTGGATACAATATGGCCACCACAAGATGGCCAGCAAGGGAGGGCTGTTGGGAGGTTCCAGGCCTACAAAGGAGGGCAGTTGGGGGAGACAAAGTCAGCAGGAGAGGGCAGTTAGGGGTGACCAGGTTGGCAGAGGAGGGAAGTTGGGGGCAAACAGGCTGGCAGGGGAGCAGTTAGACATCAATTAGGCTGGCGGGGTAGTGATTAGTGGGTGATCAGGCTGGCAGGCAGAAGCAGTTAGGGGCAATCAGGGAGGCAGGCAGGTAAGCAGTTTGGAGCCAGCAGTCCTGGATTGTGAGAAGGATGTCTCGTTTAGGCCCAGTGGGACCCAGATTGGAGGGTCCCAGATTGGAGAGGGTGCAGGCTGGGCTAAGGAACATCCCCAATCCCCGTGCATGAATTTTGTGCACCGGGCCTCTAATGTGTGTGTGTACACACACACACACACACAAACACACACACACACACACACAAAAAAACACAACAAAACACAAAAAGCCAAAAAACTATTTGTCAGCCTTAACTGGTTTGGCTCAGTGGCTACAGCTTTAGCCTATGGACTGAAAGGCCCCAGGTGCAATTCCGGTCAAGGGCGTGTACTTTGGTTGTGGCCACATCCCCAGCAGAGGTTGTGCAGGAGGCAGCTGATCGATGTTTATGTTTCATTGATGTTTCTAACTCTCTATCCCTTTTTCTTCTTCTCTGTAAAAAATCAATAAAATATGTTTAAAAAAAATAAACACTATTGGTCAAATAAAACATACCTACACTCTTGGCATCACCCACAGAATCAGTTTGTGACTTCTAGTATTTGCAAAGAGGGCTTACAGATTTTTATTAAGCCTAAGGAGTGACATTTTTACTGCCACTTTCCGATACGGTAAAAGACAGGACATACTTGGGAACTCAGGTGTAGTAATGCTGCTCAATAGACAACTAGTAATTTTAGCGATTTTTCCAGACCATTGCTCAAAGGAGCGGTCGGTCAGGAGTCCACGAATATACTGCAAAATTTAGCTCACTTATTCAGCCTATAATTCAGCTGATTCTCTTCTTAAGCTTCCATCTACCAGTTACTGGGGAGGGGTAGTTTAGGGAGGCAAGAATTAAACCCCGGCTTTATCTAGTTTAAAACTCAATCTGATGCACATATATAAATAGCACTTTGAGATAGTAGTTACTATCTTACATGACTCTGGGGCTCTGCCCCTCCCAATCCCTACTCCAACCCGCTCTGTAATTTGACTTCCTTAGGTACATGGGATACATGCACTTGTTTAGCATAAAGCTCCCAATATACCTGGTTTCTGGGAACCCCGCTGGCTTCTATTTTTCACCTCCACAGGCGACTAACTCATTGTCCCTTCTTTGGGGCAAAGGCATTCCTCCAGGAACATGGGCCACCTGACTTGTGCTGGCTTTCTTTCCCCTCAGTTATAACAGATTTCACACTAAGATCGCCACAGGTCTCCATCTAGTCCCTGGCCATGACTCACCTTATCCCACCCAGCAGCCTCACTGAATCTCACCCTTGAGTACCAGAGGGAGGCTCAGGTTACTATGTTGCACTGCCCTCTTCGGACACGGCTGGCCCATGTTGGTGTGTCTCTTACCATGAGGTCTCCTCTAATAAGGACTTGGGCAAAGGCCTCCGTTCTATGTGTCCCACCCAATTATATATCACATCCCCTCCTCTGTGGGCAAATAAGATGAATTAAGGACACAAACCTGACTGCTTTCGTCTTTTCATCTCCCTCTAACTCCTATCCTTCCCACATTCCCAGAGGCCAGAAAAAGATCATATCTGTTTTCTACCATAAAAGTGTCTGGCTCTCTCTCTCTCTCAAAATAAATAAATAAATAAATAAAAATAAAAAGCAAAAACAAAACAAAAACACAAATGAAAGAAAGAAAGAAAGAAGAGTTGTGGTCAATCTTTTCTCTTGTCCCCCAAGCTGACTTTGAAGCCTATTATCTTCTTGCAAAGTCACAACTATTGTCTGTCTGTCTGTCTGTCTGTCTGTCTGTCTCTCTCTCTCTCTTTCTCTCTCTCTTTCAGAGAGATGTACCAGATCTACACACCACCCTCCACTCTAAGCCCAATCTCCAGAGACAGGGAAATGCCCAAGTGTAATAAGCTTAAAAATCATGTTTTTAGAAATGCAAAAGGGCAAAGCATACAGAAACTTCAGAATTTCACCTGTGTTTCCTAAGTTTGGGGAAGTAGAGAAACCAAAATTAAGTGAAGCTATATTCCTTTCACTCCAAACTTACTAAACTCCTTTTGCAAATCAGTTTCATGCCTAGGCAACTTTTAAACATTTGAGGCTTACACATTGCAGGTCTGATATAAATATGCTATGAACTTTTTCTGATACTGGGGAACATGGATTCCGAGGCTTTTAGACATACTGAACAATTTATCTTTTCACTCTAACCAATTTCTACTCTCTGAATCTAGAAGGCCCTCAAAACACAAAATGATTTAATACAAATGATGTAATGCCGAATATATGTTTTAGGCTTTTCCTTGCCAAAGTTCCATTAAAAAAAAAAGAAGAAAGAAAAAGAAATTATTCTCAGAAGACACTGCACACGATGAAAGCTATTTATATCCCTCTACTCCTCCATTGCTCAAAGTGAAAACCTCCTCTTAAAAGCTTGTCAACAAATGCTGCATTATGGCAGAGTAAAGTATCTTTGTTCTTAATGTGTCACAGTTAATAACAATGCTTGAATTTATTGCCTCCTTAGAAAGCAAATATTCTCTGATTATGTAAACAAAATCAACATTGAAAACCCAGTGTTTTTATGTTGTTTCAGGAACACGCCAGCAAATCAAAATTATGTGTTGAAGGATCTGAAGTTAATGTAGTTTATTCAAATCCACCCATCTATAGATTTTGATTAAGTGGAGATATTGGTGTATACTTGGTAGTAATTTAAGGAAGTGGATTTCTCTTCACAGTAGTATGCAAAATTATATTTGTAAAGGAGAAAATACATACTATTTATTTTCAATATCCGTGCCAAAAATTTTTAACAAACTGTTGTTGAAATGAAAACACTGATATTAGGGAGGATTCTAACTATTGAATGACCATAAAACTAAAAAATAGCAATGTTTAAGACGTTGGCTGTTCTTATTTTAGAAGATGACTACACAAAGCCAGCCTAAAGTGGGGGATAGGATTTCACATTTTATTGGCGTTTAGGGAAACTTTATACCCTGTCTCTGGAAAATCAGAAAGGGAAGTGGTTCTAAGGAATCCACATAATAATGTATGGGAAAGCCAACTTGAATTTACAAGGGAGGGGTCTCTGCTGGTGAATCAAAGGGCTGCCAAGTCACATGGTGCACAATTTATTAATCGTGGGCTGCTCCACCAGCCAGCAGTTTCTCCATCTTCTCCTCATTTATGACTCTATTCCCACTAAGCCACTAAATTATGTTTGGTCCAAAATATGTGTTAGAGTGAAAACACAACACAGGACAAGTTGAGAAGAGAGTAAACATTTGGCAGCTTTGAAAAGCAGGTGCGGTGGGTCCAGAATGGACATTGTCTATGTTTTTGAGATTTCTGTTTAGGCCAGGAAACATGCCTTCATGTTAAAATGTTATACAAGTCTCGGTTTGGCCTTCTAGGACCAAGGACTTGTCATCATTTCGAGGTACAATGACTAAGATCCAGTGAGAAACGGTATGTGCCCTTGACCCCGTTCCAGTCTCCCAGCTGTGACTTTACATAATGAGGTTTACAGGCGAATCCTGACAGCAAAGATTGTTCTGAGGGTTCTCTTGAAAACTTTCTTCAATCAAACTGAAAACAGTATAGCTGCTACTGTGTTTTACCTGTGCATGGATTTCTGAATTTAAACAATATATGAAGTTACCTATTTAATCTTCTCCGAGGAAACACATCTTGATCTGTGATCACTATTTTAAGACACTGTATATCTAAATGCATGAGATTCTCTAAACCTGGACAGTATCAGACACGAGGGTTGGCTCAGGGCTTCTCCACCTGCATTCCTCTTTGTCCTCTCTCCAAAGCCAGGAAACTGTTGACTATACTAATTTGGGTTTCCGATGATTGTCTTTTCCAACTAAGTGTCTCTATGTTCCTCCTCCCTCTGTCTTTATAGGTTTCACATCACCATAGGACTTTCTTCACATCAGATCTTAACTCCCCAAAGAAAGAAAGGAGGTTGACGCCTCTTAAAAATAGTTCTGTGAAATTAGAATTTTCTTTGAGAAAAGTATTTTATGACTTAGAAAACACACTAGTGTTTTGTGCTTATGAGAATGATTTATTGGAATGAACTTTAGCAGAATGTAGTTACTAACATATTTGTACTCTAAATATTTTTTTAGTCTTTTTAGTCTACGTGAATAATGTACACAACCATGAAATAAATTTTTACTTAATCAATTTTTTAAAAAATTATATCTTCTGAGTCCTTATTTGTTTGTAGAATTTTATAACAAAGATTTATGGGCCTTTTTGATACATGCACTCTACACATCCTTTAATTGTTTATTGAAGATAGTATACATCTGAAACAAAAAGTAATGTAAAATTTTATTCAAATAACAGCAGTGGGATAAATTGCATGTATGTTTGAAGACCATAATATAAAAAGATATAAATAAAACTGATTATAGATTTTATACCAAACAATATTACCACTGGGTAATATGTATGTATGAAAGCTTATAAGTTGTATCTAATATAGTGAATAGTATAAATATTTTCAAGATTCAGCTCAACACTGTATTTGAAGCATATAGTGACAAAATAGCAAGGTAATATTAAGGGGAAATCCATGTATAATAGGTGAAAAACTACTATATATGCTATTAAAACATTACTCTTAGAAGTGGCATGTGTACTCTAAGTCATCAAAACCTCAGAGAAGGAAAAGGAAAACAGAAAGAGGAGAAAAGGAATGATAGTTTTGTTGTAAGATAAGCCTATGAGATTTCAGTGATTTATCATAATGGAAAGGCAGTGAGCAAAGAGAGGAAAGTGAGAGCTTTAGCAGCAAGTCCTTAGAATAAAACTTCAAAGAGACTTTCCATAATGTCTGTGATCCTAGTTATAAAGAGAAAAGAAAAGAAAATATCCATCCACTTAAATCTAAAACAAATGGTCATTTATATGGCATAAGTACTCTTGGTCCATGCAGGAGGGTCAAACCTTAAGAAAAAAAGAAGATAACAATTCTTTCTCTAGAACACAAAGAAAAATAGATTTGTGATTACATTTTCTAATGTTATAAATGGGAATACCTGGGCTTCATTATTCTGAATTATCTGCATTCACAGTTTTTGAGAACCGAGAAAGCCTAATTTGTATACCTACTTATGATTTATATATACATTTGTTTCCATTCCCAACCACAATGTAGAACTCATTCCTAAATCATTGGGAGGTGATAGAAGATAGTTTTGTTTTTCTTCAGTATCTTGATGGGTTGATGGTCATGAAAAGTAAATAACCTGTGATGATTTATAGAGTTAAATATCATTAATTTTAATAATTTAAATTTAGGAGTTAAACTTAAGAATTATGAATAAATTCATTTAAATGTTAATTCATAATTTTATGCATTGCTTTGCATCTTATTTTTTCAAAGCATATTATGCACATCAACTCATTTGATCATCTTGGCAATGAGATAGTGTAATTTTTATATTACAAATAAAATTATGACAAAAACATTAAATGACTAACCTTAGAATTCAAATGTTTCAGAGACAGAGCCTCTTATATGAAGTCTTTTGACTCTTCAAAATCTTTTTCTAAAATATGTAGTTGCATATAATCTTAACAAGCATTTGGAGTTGTTAGACCCAAAAGTTCATGGTCATAGGAAGCCAGGTGCTGAGCAACCCTACTTGTCTTCAAAGAGCGACTGCACTTTGAAAAGGCACAAAAGCATCTACCTTCCCAGCAGGGAGAGTACAGATGACCACTGAAACTCTCACTACTAATTTGGAGAATTGTCTGGGAGGTCACTTCTACCTTTATCCTGTGAGTCGGCATCATGTAACATTTATGTCAAACTCAATACTAGAGGCCCGGTGCAGGAAATTCGTGCATGGGGGGGGGCGGGTGTCCCTCAGCCCAGCCTGCACCTTCTCCAATCTGGGACCCCTCAAGGGATGTCTGACTTCCCCTTTAGGCCCTATCCTACTGGGATCAGGCCTAAACGGGCAGTCAGACATCCTTCTCACAATCCAGGACTGCTAGTTCCAAACTGCTTGCCCACCTGCCTCCCTGATTGCCCCTAACTGCTTCTGCCTGCCAGACTGATCACCCCCTAACCACTACCCTGCCAGCCTAATTGATGTCTAACTTATCCCTGCCAGCCTGTTTGCCCCCAACTTCCCTCCTCTGCCAGCCTGGTCACCCCTAACTGCCCTCCCTTGCAGGCCTGGTCCCTCCCAACTCCCCTCCCCTGCTGGCCTGATGGCCCACAACTGCCTCCCTTGTAGGCCTGGAACCTCCCACTGTCCTCCCCTGCTGGACATCTTGTGGTGGCCATCTTGTGTCCACATGGGAGAAGGATCTTTGACCACATGGGGGCAGCCCTCTTGTGTGTTGGAGTGATGGTCAATCTGCATATTACTCTTTTATTAGACAGGATAGAGGCCTGGTTTGCCCTGAAGGATGTCCTGGATCAGGGTGGGGGTTCCCTTGGGGTGTGGGGCAACCTGGGCGAGGGGCCTATGGTGGTTTGCAGGCCAGCCACGCCCCCCAGTAACCCAAGCCAGAGGCCCTGAGATCTGGGATTAATTTCTGTTCTACAACTGAAACTTTGTAGCCTGGAGCAGAGCCAAGCCTTCTGCTTGCTCAGTGGTGACAGCCATTTCTGTTTGAAATTTTGTAGCCTAGAGTGGAGGCCTAGGCTAGGGCTGTGGAAGTTTGGCTTTCTCCATCGCCCTGGCAACCCTAGCCTCTTCTCTCTCCAGCTCCGTGGCTGCCACCATTTTTGTTAGGATTATGTAACTTCTATAACTGAAACTTTGTAGCATTGAATGAAGGTGTAAGCCAGCAATGGCAGGCCGAAAGCTTGGCTTCCTCCATTGCTGGGGAAACCCAAGCTTTCTTCCTACTCTCAGTGGCATCTTGGTTGGGGTTTATTTGTATAATTTGCTCCTGATTGGCTGGTAGGTGTGGCTGCAGGCGTGGTTTGATTGGAGATACATTCAATTTGCATATTACTCTTTTATTATATAGGATTTGTAAGATATTAAGCTAGCATCAGATGATCACACAACTATGAAAATTGCACAGATAGAATATATTGACCCTGGGAAGAAGAAAGGCAGAAGGGGTCTAGAGTCATGATGCCTGACATACACTTTGAAACACCTCAGTATGAGCAATGTGATATAATGTGTTATTTTCACTTAAGGTAAGCCAATACCCAAGTGCCCACCAAGAAAGCATACTTGTGCAGTGGTCAACTGACATGCCAGTCAAAAATGTCCAGTCTTGTCCTGGCTGGTTTGGCTCACTGGACAGAGCATCGGCCTGTGGACTGAAGGGACCTGGGTTTGATTTTGGTCAAAGGCATATGCCCAAGTTGCAGACTTGATCCCCAGTAGGGGGCAGGCAGGAGGCAGATGATCAATGATTCTCTTTCATCGTTGATGTTTCTATCTCTCTCTCCCTCTCCCTTCCTCTCTGAAATCAATAGAAATAAAAAGAGAATACCCAGTCTTAAGTTGGCACAAATGCAGCAATCAAAATAGACCAAACTTGAGAAGTGGCTACATGGCCCTGCTAAAATATATGCCTGTGATCAAGAGCTAATCTTTTTCTGATTAGGTTACTGGATATCTAAAATGGGTTTTTAATTGGTGAAACTAGTGACATATGCTGTTAGTTTGAGTGATGGAATGTAAAATCAGAAATGTAAAATCTCAGACTCCCCTCCAGCCTTGCTATATCAGAATGTGCATTTTAGCAAAATCCTATTCTAGCTTAGAAACATTCCTCATGCTTTCTGAGCAAGTTAAAAAAGAACTCCGGTAAGGCCTATATCTTACACCCTTAGGAACAGTGCTTTAGGTTCAACCTAACGGTATCTGTTCAATCATAACTTTGTTTTTTTATTAGCCAAAAGATTAACATTAATGTTGACTTGGAATTTTGCATTTGATTTAAATATTTTGTTCAAAATGTGGAACAGAGTGAATAGAGTGGCAAAGAGCTTTGATTAACTGAAACTTACAGATGAATTATCTATATAACCAAGGCATTCTTTCTTTATGCTTATTGCCCCAGTATAATTACTAATAATGCCCCATTTCACTCTCAGAGGTATCTGGGTTTTGATGATAAATTATATGGCCAATCTAAGAACAGGTCATACAGATTTTCACTTTTGTGTTTGCTTGTTAATAATAGACTCCCTCACTGATAGATTTTATAGAGATAAGAAATGTGAAACTTTTTCTTTGGGGAACTTATAGCATCTATAATAGCATAAGATTATTCAGCTTAATTAGGGGGATATGATTTTCTGGCTACTTTGCTGTACATCTGAAACTAATACAGAATAGTGTTGGATGTAAACCATAACTGAAAAAAATTGTAATAAAATAAATAATGATGGAATAGAGAGCAAAATAAACTGTTGATTGTAATTAGGGCTTAGACGACAATAACTTTTGTAGAGCAATTTACCAGATCTTATATCAATTACTATAATGCAAAGCTATTCCACTACAGAAATGAAAAGATTACCAGCTTATTCTGCCAACCTGATATGTCATCCTATTTAAAAGAATTATCAAATATGGTAAAAATGTCATTGGTGGATTGAGAAATACAGAAGAAATTAAATGTACTCTCAAATCTGGAGTCTGCTACCCACTAGTCTTTAAGTCAGCTCCTCTACAAAATGTTTTGCAGTTTTAAAAATAAGATAGGCTGGAAGATGTTTCAGTTCTAAAATAAAGGTGCTGTTTATGTGGAAGTAAATCAAAATTAAATTTTAAATGTCTTAATCCAAAAAAAATCTTAGTCCGAAAATCCAAATAGTCATTATCTAGCCACATCTATGCTAACATTATGTCAGCCACTAGAATCATATTTACTTTAGGCAATATTAAATCTTAATCTATGTTTTTAATCCTTATCACAATTAATAGTTAAATTTATGGAATTTTAATACTTCCTACGTGTCAAAATTGAACCAAAATGCATTTGTAAGAAAGTAATTCATTCAGATCTAAGTTATTGTGTTCTGAAAGTAAATAAAATGGTTTGAAACTCTTATTTAAATAGAGTCTAGACCTGTGGTACATTTTGGCAGTGATGAATTATCTTGGTACATCCATGTCACCATAATGGCTTAGGAACTTATGAACATAGCATTTATGGTAACCAGTTTACAATTGAGAATCGAAAGGTACATTTTCAAGATCATAAATAAAGCAAAGTGCCCTCTTATTCAAGGGAAGGAATATCCAAAACCTGACCAATTGTACAAGGATCCCAATTAAGACATCTCTTACTAGTGTGCAGGCCAGTGTGTGATTACCCTACAATTGTGGAAGCAGATTACTGTGAATTTACTATCTGGACAATGCCTTTATAATTTCACTGAATTTCAACCATTCTTACATTAAATGTGCCAAATAAACCTGAACATTAAGAAACAATATAAGACATGTTTTCCAAGAGTGAAATGTTAAATTGATTGGAATATTGTATTGATGGATCACAGAATCTAATAAAAAAAATATTGTAGTTTCTGAGAATGGAAAGCTCGCAACACACTCAGATGCAATGTTGCAACTCAATAAAATTTCTAATTCCAGCGATGGCATACTCATCACTGAATGTTTCTATATTAGTTTCTACTGGAAATGTATAAAGCACTGCTTTTAGAATTTGATAGAGTACTAATATATGTTTACAAGTGATGAAACACAGCCACGTGACACCACAAAACAAATTTATCTATGCAACTCAGCAGTCATACCAAATGTAGAGAGAAATACAGACAATGAGCATTGAAAAATACAGTCACTTAACCCAAGTTTCTTTGTCTTCCCAGCAATTAATGTGGAGTTTAAAAGTTTAAGAAATGAATTACAATTTAATTCTCATCATTGTCACTATAACTACTTTGTTAAGTGTGATGGACATTAGGTTCCTAAGTATGCCTTCCAAATTCCAAACCTGTGAGCTTACGTTACTTTACCTTTCAATTTAGCAAAAGTGAACTTATGGACATCAATAATTTATGTTTGGTATCTACAAGACACCCTGTAAAGACTACTAAATCAAGATTTAGGAAATACTATAGAAGTCTTACCTCTATTTACCTGTTCTTATTTTATTCTTACCCAGTGAAACCTAGGATCTGACAATGTTCATATCCTATTTCAGCCACTTACTGGTCATGTGATCTTGGGTAATTTACTCATCCTCCCTCTGCCTCAGAGGCTTATTTGTTACATGGTGTAACTTGTAATAGCATTGTTTTGAATATTAAGTATGTTAATTCACTCAAGAAGGTTTAAATCAATGCCTGACACAGAGAGCATTTAATAAATACCATTGGTGATTCTTTGGCTTGATGAACTTTAGTGCTTTTGTAACATTCTAGACTAGGTTTCTCCTTGCCCTTAGATGTTCACTTGAATAGATTTGACTATTTTGAGGGTCCTTAAACTTCTAAGAATGTGAATATTCTTCTAAACTTCTAAAAATACACACACAAAACACACAAGACAATCTTGATATTACATTGCTGGGGCAATCATCAAGTATTCTTAAATTAACTTGTATTTTTTTCAAACAATATATGTATATACAAGGAAAGACAATGGAATATATGAAACCAAAATGGTGGTAACAGCTTTATATACAAGTAGGGTCACATAAAAATTTTAAGAGGAACAGAAAACCAAATAAATAATTTAAACCATCAGAGCTGTGAAACAGAAAGCAGAAGTCACTACATTTTTAAAGCATGATAGAGATATTTCTGCAGAATAATTTGA
The DNA here is from genome assembly GCA_027563665.1 of Antrozous pallidus. Taxonomy (NCBI): domain Eukaryota; kingdom Metazoa; phylum Chordata; class Mammalia; order Chiroptera; family Vespertilionidae; genus Antrozous; species Antrozous pallidus. Next base: position 70,980,154 of record CM050521.1, on the reverse strand, counting down.
GAATCACTGCTTTTAAAACACATTTATCTCTGTGAGTTGTGTGGGTAAACTTAGAGCATGTATTCTGCTACTGACGCAGTTGTTGACTTGATTTAAGTGAAGTTGGCCACTGGAGGTTGAGAAATTCCAGCTGTCATTTTTTATAAACAGCGTCTTTTGTTGAGAGGTTCTTCCCTAAGTTTGCCTTTCTGATAGCTGAGACATACCAATTTTATGATAACCGAAGATTCGAGTTCACAGGTTTTTCTAAAGCCATTTGAAAGTTGCATGTATCAGTTTTATCTGGGGGTGTGGGGGAAGAATTATCACTAAAACTATGCACTTTTGAAAGCTCAGAGTGTTTTGACCCGAGGAAAACATTGCTTTTGTCACACATGGAAAACAAAAGTACCTTTAAAAGACCTTGAAATGAGAAGTCATCCATCAAACTCATCTTACTTGTAAAGAAACATAGTTGTCTGGCAATGTGAAAGTCTGAACTGACACAGATGAACTTTTCTCATACTATGATACATAAGAATTTTGGATAAAATATAATCATATTAAAACAAACATATGGTGGACCTTAAAAGAAAGGGAAATCTCCTGGTTCCCAGAATTATGAAGATAAATCAAACTTAGAGTGGTAAGCAGAAGCAAGAGCTCATGGGAGATTCAACCCATCTGTAGGTTCAAGGGTCTGATGACTGGAATCCTATTGCTTATGCGAATACAGCAGATGAGAAACATGGCAAGCAGGGCACCTTTAATGGAGCCTAAAAATGTACTTTCTCCTTGACAGAGGATACAATCGCTGATCCAGGTCTAGAGAGGGATTCTAAAAATTAAACTAAAATAAGAGAAAAAGCAAAGAAATCAAAATTCCAGGAAGGGTTCAAGTATGAGTATATCATCTGAATTTATATTAGTTCATTTTTTTTCATTTTTATTATTTTGTAGTTGTTCTTTTTTTAGTACAAGTCACTTTTACCTCAAATTGTTAAATCTACCAATTTCTAAAATTCTAACTAAACATTAACTGAAGTGTATATTTTATTTAAAATTTCACCTTTCATCATTATGTTCCCCAGCAGAACTATGAGGTAAGAACTACATTAAATCCAGAAGGAAGGAATGGTATGCAAAGAAATTATAAAATATTAGTAAATGTAAATAAGTATTCACCAATTCAATAAAATATTATCATCCTATATAATAAAAGAGAAACATGCAAATTTGACTGTACCTTCGCTCCTGATTGGCTATGCTACCAGCAAATCAGGAGCAGGGGCGGGGCCAAGTGGCACAAGAGCACTGGGCCCAGGGGGTAGCAATGAGTGCCCAGGCCCCAGGGCCAGGTAGTCGCAGGCAGCCAGGGCTGAGTTGAACAGGGTGATGGCTGGGTGAGCCATCAGTTGGACATCTCCTGTGGGCTCGCAGTATGTGAGAGGGGGCAGGTTGGGTTGAGGGACCACCCACCCCCAGTGCACGAATTTCGTGCACCGAACCCCTAGTTAATAATAATAGTCACTAATTTGAATGATTTTAATAGCAGGCACAGAAAGGCATATGAATAAACAGCTTTTTAATTCCCATGGTTCCTTTTAAGTAAAACCAGAACCAGAAGTTACTGGTGAGCTTGCTTCTTATCTACATTTCCAACACTCGCAAACACATGAGAAAATCACTAGAAACTCCAGCAGCTATGATCATATCCCATTACAGCAATTGCACAAATATGAAAATAATAGGGACAAATACTATGCCACTTCCAGAGCAAGGGCTCTGGAATATGCAGATATAAATTAAAAGGTACAAGCACAGGTCTATGTGAATCAAAAAGAACACTAAAGTCAATCTGTAATTTTCTACATGGTTCTCAAAATGACCCAGAACAAGAAAAGGGCACCTCATGCACTGTTGATGGGAATGCAAATTGGTGCAGCCACCATGGGAAAAAAGTATGGAGGTTCCTCAAAAAATTAAAAATGGATCTTCCTTATGAGCCCGCAATTCCACTTCTGAGTCGCTATCTAAAGAAAACGATAAGGCTAACTTGAAAGGCTCTATGCTTCTCTATTTACAGTGCCCAAGATATGGAAGCATTTAAGAATCAGATGTTCCTAAATTCTGTTCTTAAGGTCTTTTCATAAGACTCATTAGAAAAGCATATTAAAATGCAGATTCCCTAACAGGTCAGTGATTTTTATCAACATGCTTGGTGTTATACCTAACAATCAGCATTGTTGACAAGCTCCCCAGGTGATTCTGTTGCCAGGCAACCAAGGACACCTTGAGAAACACTGAGCTTGTAGGGAAGAATGGCTGGTGATTCTTAAAATAGCTAGCAAGCACAGTGATGCTGCAGGGATCAACGGCACAGGTTGGAAAAGTCCTCTGATGAACGACACAATATATTCAATGGAATAAAACATAGCTGTCCTTCAGGTCTGTTTTTTTTTTTTTTAATTAAAAGACTTGCTCTAATTTGCTGGTGAACTGAAAGCCAGCTTTCCTCCTTTATTTCTTGCCCATTATGTAGAAACCAAGAAGTGCTTTTCCTAATATATATATCAATGACAAAGCACTCATTAACTTGAACCTGGAGTAACTTAAAAAATTAATTCACTTCAAGATATAGCTTAAGATTAACTTTTTAAAAAAACTTGAACCCTAACCATCACAATGTATGTGTTTCAAAAATTGACTAATTTGTCATAGACTCTCCAGACAAGTACATTTATTTGATCACCTCTGAGAGCACATTTCATAGTTAACGTGTGTGAACAAGAATATGAGGATTTACAGGTCAAGATGACAGGCAGTTCTCACTGTGGAGCCACCTCTGGGCCCCACCTGAACGAAACTTATAGATGGACCTGTTTTTCCAGGGACCCTCTCCCTCCCCTGCTCCCATGTTTGTGGGAGTTCTTACTAAAGTATTTTGTAATAAATTTGATGATTCAGATAATAAAATAATGGGCACTAAAAAAAGCAAAAACACAAAAACCCACCTTGGGATCTCTGCTATCTAATATTAATCAAAACCTCCATTTCCAGAAAAATGGCAACTGTGTTTATAGGAAATTACCTGAGGTTCTTTTCATTTATAATTCATTTTGCATATTTTCCATTGCTGCATCTTCCATTTGCATAATTTTTCTGCCATGCTGAACTGTTATTCATCAAGGCATCTGAGTGCATTTTTCGTTTTCACCATATTTTCATTTTCAGAAATTCATTTGGATCCTTTTTATATCCCTGTTTCTCTCTCATTATTCATTTTCCTTTACCTTCTTGAGCATATGGAATATATTTATAATACCTGTTTTCACACCCTTTCCTGCAAACTCTGGCATCCGGGTCACTTCTGGGTCTATAATTTACTCTTCTAATTTTTATGGGCCATATTTCTAAGCTTATTTGCATGTCTAGAAATATTTTTTGTTGGGTTTCCAGGCATTGTGGATTTTATGTGTTGGGATTTCATTCTATTTCTTTGAATACTGTTTGGCTTTATTTGGAAATATAGCTACCTTCAATCGAATCATTTTACCATTTTAGGTTTGTTTTTAATTTTTTTTAAAGCAAGTTCTGAAAAACCTCTAAGTCTAATTTTGTTTTCCTACTAATACAATCCTCTTCTGAGGATTTTACCCTATGACATATATTTGGCTGGTGGCACTATGGACTATTCCCGGCCTTATTTGGGGTCCAGAGTTTGCTTTGTCTATTCCTTTCTGCTGGTCCACTACTTATTTCCTGCACTTTCCTCACATACCTGTGCAGAGCAGTACTTTGCTCATACCTCAAGGGCACCCTATGCAGATAGATATCTGATGGTGTATGTCTGTGCTGCTCCATCATTTCTAGGCTTTTGCTCTGCAAATTCTAGGTAACGTGGTGTCCTTCAAGTCTATCTTTCCAACTTCACAAGGTTTCTGAGCATTGTAGGGGTTTCTCTTAACTATATTGTGTCCTGGAAACTCCAGGCCCTGAGTTGGGACAGTTGTAGAACTCACATGCTTTGTTTCCCTTGTCTCAAGGATGAATGTTCTGTGCTACATATTGGCCACTGCCCGGAAAATGATGTCTCATGTATTTTGTCTCATCTTCTGTTTGTTAAATGTGAGAAAGCAAGTCTAGTTCTGTTACTCCTCATAGTGAAAAAAAAGGAAGTCTAGACTGTTTCTTTTCTATGCAAATTATTGAATGATTTTTAAAAATTATAACCTTAAATTATATAACTTTGTTTCTTAAGTTCTTACCCATATAAAGTAAATTCTCAAGTAAAATCTAGAAAAGTATGTTTATTTTGAAGTGTGTTGCCATTTATATCTTAGTCATATATCTTAATATGTAGTCCGATTGTTTTGGAGTCTTGTTCTTTCATTCAACTGCATTTTCCATTTTCAATGGAAATTGAGTCTTTATAATTTTTAAAATATTTTCCATATTTTTTTCTAAAAACCAAGCAGAATTGAACACCATGTAGACTTTTTAAAAAAACGTTCTCCGTATAGGACTACATTTTTACAATTACATATCTACTGATTCTGTATCAACTGAGAATTTTTCAAAGGGTTCATGTTTTTATTTAGTTAATTATATAAGACTTAGAAATGCAATGGCTCTGCCAACTTTGGGTCTCTACAGTTAGTTCTTCATAAATAAGGGTTAAAAGAATTTTCCACTCATCTTAGAGCTTAGGAACAAGAGAAGTTAATGCCATCAGACACAGTCATGGCTTAAAAGATGTTTGTGAAGATAGGTTCATTTCCAATAAAACTGTACATATGCTTGAGACTTCTCTGTCAATCTCCAATAAAAATACAGAGACAACGACAGAATTTCCAGTTTCTCTCAACAGAATACTTGACGTATCATACCAAAAGAGGATCATCTAATCATGCATGCTTATTTCACCATACTTTCTTTGTTTTCATCTTGAGAGTTTTTTTTAAAAGCAAGCATGAAAGATTTTCTTTGTCCAGAAAACTGGAATGAATCCACGAGTTATCCATTGGGGGAGGGAAAAAAGAATTGAACTGAGGTAGACCCAGGATGATTGATTCCTGCCTGGATTTTAAATCCACACAGCTCAATCTAGGTCAGCTAAACCTTAATCTTTCATTTACAGAGTAAGTGCTTTTGAAACACATGTACTAAGAAAAGATTCTCTGGCAAAGAACAGCATGTCCAATGGTTGGGTAATATACTATAATGACATTTTGATTGTGTACTACACAAAACTGTTATGTCATTATGAAAACACTAGGTAACATTTGTCAAATCTAAGAGGAGAAATGTCAAAGTTGTACCTATAATTAGTGTAGCTGAGATTTAAAATACTTTCATTTTTACTCCCAGACCAGATTTTGAAAGTGGTCAAGTGTCTCTTCCAAGGTTTGGATTAAATTAGAGGGCACATTTTTCCTTCCTTTTTAAATGAGATGAAAGGAAACAACTTCTCAATTAGAACGACCTTAGATATTGGCTATTGACAATTGCTCCAAAACTGTTATTACTCCCACTGATCATCAAATCCCTTGATATGAGTTTTAACTAAAATTATAGTCTGCCCAAGGCATTTGAGTAACTGACATTTCCAATTTAAACTATTAGTAAGAGACCTTTAAAATTCCTAAAAGTTCATGAAACTGAAGTATAATTTTCTGAGTCACAAATCTGAATCATGTGTACTTAGAGGTTGGTGTAATAGTGAGCTTTGTTGTCTACCCAAAGTATCCATGCCTTGCTTCAATGTACTCATTAGAAGGTTTAGTTTGTCTTATTTCTCCAATGTTTTTAATAAGTCTTGGGAAGTGAATAAAGTATTGTCTCTGTGGGAAATCCCAATGAGTGATAACATCTAGCCTTTTTGATAGGAATGAAAAGAAATGGAGCTATCTAAAAAGCAACAACAGTTCCTTAGCCCAAAAGTGAAAGTTACAAAGTTAGAGCACACAAATCAAGTGTGATGATTGTATGAATGAGTATATCGTGCATTATGTACATTGTGTACAAAAACAAGAAAATCCAACTGAGGAAACTAACTTAGCAATTACTTTTTCAGGTACAAAAAGTGATCATTAGACGAAATAAAATCTTTTAACCAAAGACTTGTGGTGTGAGGTTACACATAGGCCACACATCATTCTAAATGGAAATGTAATTGAGGAAAAAGCCAGAAGCCTATATAAGCACCCTATAAAGTAACAGGTGGCACAGGCCTCTCTGTGTTTCAGAGATGTAAAAAATTAGAGACTGTTCTGTAAAGTCAAGATTAACTGACATTAATATAATTATTACCAACCTTAAAAATATAATGGCATAGCTAAGAGAAAATAGGATTTTGGCCAAGGTAGGGGAAGAGCGAGTGATGTAAAAGAAGATTACTAGCAAAGGCTTGAATATATTAAAATTACTAATATAACAATAAAAAACTTTAATTTGGATAAATATCAAACATGAAGAGGAAAGCAAAATAGGGATGGGATGAGTATGTGCTAAATCTTAATTTTTCATCTTAAGGAATCAATACCCAAATAATAAATCAAGTTGATAAATCAGGAATTAGAGATATAAGTATATCTTCTAAAATTATCAGAATTAAAAGATAAACTTAGAAAATATAACTGGGGCTACTGGTAAGAAGTAAATGAGTAAAACCTGGTTTTCATCCTAAAATAATGTTACTTTGTACCCATTTGGTTATATTACTTTAATAAAAATATTTTTAAGTAGCTGATAGAGAAATTCAATGTATTTTCTTACAGGAATCCCCCCAATGCTTAACTCATAAAACATCAATATCATCCCAAGTTCCTATTTTAATTATGCACATTTAAATAAATTCACTTAATGTTTTCTCAGAAATAATGTCCTGTAGAGTTGTTTTATTGGCATATATTGCAAAAACATTTATAAATGAGTTATGTACTTTATTTATAAAAATCATTATGTATCTAAGGAGGTTTCTTATGTTTTCCAGTTTATGTTTCTGCCGTTTTTAGAAATTCTCACTGGAGGATATGTTTGCACTGATTTTTAGGGAGAGGGGAGCAGGGGAAGAAACACTGAGGTGAGAGAGAAACACTGATTGGTTGCCTCCTGCAGGGATCAAACCTACATTCTAAGTATGTTCCCAGACCAGGAATTGGATCGGGACTCAAACCCACTATCTTGTGGTGCACAGGGCGATGCTTCACCCAACTGACCCGCTCACCAGGGCTGTGTTGCTGCCTTTTACGGAGGAAGCAAGAGTAATATTTTCAGATTTTTATTTACTAAATCTGGTGGAATAAGTTTCACAGAAATAGCTATATTTTTGTCAACTTTTCTTGGAGTTCAAAATTAATTTTAAAAGCCAAAACCAGTTTGGCTCAGTGGATAGAGTGTCGGCCTGAAGATTGAAAGGTTCTGGGTTTGATTATGGTCAAGGGCATGTACCTTGGTTTCCAGGCACATCCCCAGTAGTGGGGTGTGCAGGAGGCAGCTGAGTGATGTTTCTCTCTCATCAATGTTTCTAACTTTCTATCCCTCTCCCTTCCGCTCTGTAAAAAAAAAAATCAATAAAATATATTTTTAAAAAATAATTTTAAAATAAAACTGGTTAATAAGATTTGAAAATTTGTAGTTATAATATACATTATGTAAGAACAATATGTAGTTCAAACTTCTTTTCTATAAATTCATAAACAGTCTTTAATAAATATAGTAACAATCAAAATAAAGATAATTCCATACAAATATAATCAGTTTTACAGAAAGTAGGGAGAAAAACCTGCTACCTTGGTCTTAATATCCAGGCGGTATTAACACCTAGGTCGCCATTTGGAGCAATGTTAAATAATAGCTTGTTGATGAACATCAGTATAGAACACATGCAGCCCAGATGTCAACTGGCATCCACTTATGTCTTAAGATCTCAACTAGATTACTTTAACATTCATTCATTCCGTGTCCTATAGACAAGTAATACCTTCCCAAACCTCTGGTCTATCTGAGCAGCTGCTTGCACTGAATGAACTTAGTTGTGAGTTATTTCAATGTCCTGAAAGCTCTGGCTTCATCTACACGGCATCAACCCAGATGGGGAATTCAGAACATTCTGTAATGTCTAGCATTTTATTGTGGTTCAAAGTAAAACCATTCATTCAGAATATGGTGCAGATTTTCCTCAAGGTAGTGAGACCCTTTGCCAGGGGAGGAAAAGTTTTGCTTTGTTTTTTAAATATTTTTAAAATTGATTTTAGAGAGGAAGGGAGAAGAGATAGAAACATCAATGATGAGAGATAATCGTCGATTGGCTGCTTCCTGTATGCCCCACACTGGGGATAGAGCCCATAACCCAGGCATGCGCCCTTGACTGGAATCGAACCTGACACACTTCAGTCCATAGACCAACACTCCATCCACTAAGTCAAACCAGCCAGGGCGGGAGGGAAAGTTTGATATTGCAATCACGTAAATAACTTCAAAGAGAAAATTAGACACAAGTATGTTTTCAAAGGCTTCATCAGCCTATTTCTCAGACGCCATGCTCCTGTCATTTCTCAACCGTGGGAGATCATGAAATTTGGCAATTTGGAAAGAGTTCACCTAAGGACTATGATCCCAATCTCAGAGTATTGAGTTGCAACAGGTTGGAACTGGCCATTCATTTCTCTCACTTTCTATAGGTGTAGAGTTTTACCATATGGTCTCTCCGCAGAGGACAGTGTGAACTCCTCCCAGCATGGCTGCCTCTGGGAACCTGAACTGCTTGCACAGTAGCCCAGGGTTTCTTGTTGAGTAGTGCTCAAGGCAGCGAGTCCTGCACCACCTTTTATGATCAGCCTCAGAAGTCACAGAGTGTCACTTCTGTGTAATCAGAAGTCCCCTCAGTTCAAGATGAAGGAATATAAAAGTTACTTTCAAAAACACAATGTAAAAACCAAAATATTGGACGGGAAATGTTTTTATATCTTTGAAAAATATAATAAGACCTACATTTCATTATTTACCCTATATTTTTACCTAATTCCTCTTCACATACTGCATCAAAAGTAATACATATAACAAAACTATAAAATTATGAGACAAAAAATACATTTGAGTGAGGTTCAAAGCAAATGGCCCGGAAAGTTTCAATACCTTTCTCAGGACAGAGAACTCACAACAGAACTCAGGCCACCAGCCTCTCCCCAGAGAGCCAACTCTAGATTCTACACCCTTAGTCACATTGACATGCTTTTGACAAAAACTCCAGCAGGTGTACCAATCTTACTTGGGAGATAAGTTAATGATGCTATTAATTATGTAAAATACATACAATTTTGCTTGCTTTATAGATCTTTAAATATTCTACAAATGACTAAAATAACTGCACTCATATAGTAATAAAATGTTAGATTAATCCATTTTTATAGGACAAACCAAACATAAATCAGTAATGAAGGGCTAGGACAGTGGTTGGCAAACCACGGCTCACAAGCCACATGTGGCTCTTTAGCCCCTTGAGTGTGGCTCTTCCACAGAATACTATGGCCTGGGCAAGTCTATTTTAAAGATGTGGCATTAGAAGAAGTTTAAGTTTAAAAAATTTGGCTCTCAAAAGAAATTTCAATCGTTATACTATTGATATTTGGCTCTGTTGACTGAGTTTGTCGACCACTGGGCTAGGACAACAAAGCTTGTTTAAAAGCTATCTTACCTAATAATAGACAAACATGTAAATTGACCATATCTCTGCTATGCCAGCAGCCAATCAGGAGTGATATACAAATTAACCCAACAAAGATGGAGGTTAATTTGCATATTTAGGCACCTAGTAACACCCTCCCCTCTCCTGCCATCGTCACCATGGTGACAACACAAGTGTTCTGCCCCACCTCTGGGCAGTGTGAAAAGGCGAGGCCTGAGCAGAAAGGGAGTGCCAGCAGCCAGGGAAGGAAAGCCCATTCTAGCATGAATCTTCATGCATCAGGCTTCTAGTTTGGGAAATAATCAAGTTAGGTCTTCACCTCTGTAATGACCACTTACCTACTGGTCATCTTCCCAGCTCAAAACATTTCCCCTTCCCTGGTAACTCTTCTTCCCCTGATTCTTTGCCATGGAATCTGATCTAGGGGATTGGCTGCTAGAAACAGGCCATGTTCATCCTACCTGGCCTGTTTCAGTCAACAGTAAGCACCATATCCAAATTAGAAAAACGGTCATTTTGCTGGGGATTTAGATTGAGAGTAAAAGCCTGATTTAGTCCTTCTCTGGGTGGTTGGATGGTTCCCACTGGGACAAGGAAGTAGAGAAAACAAATGAGAAGGATGAGGCAATGTACTGAGAGCATGGGCCAAAGAAGAGAACCAGGCACAGGATTCCAAAGGCGTGCCACCCTGGGTCCCTGGGTCTCCCCTGAAGTGTGACTGCATTAAATGAGGGTTCTGTGAAACATCCCTGTATTATTTTTTTAACCCAGTCCCGGCCCAAGTGTGTGCAGTCCCGGAAGGGCGATCAGCACCCCCTGCACTCTCCAGTGCCCCTTCTCACAGGGGACAACCCAGGAAAGGGGGTGTTGGCTTCATACTCCAGCCAGCTCCACTAGAGTGGGGCCTGGTATGGGTCTGGTGGACACGGATTGCTTGGCGTGAAGGAGAATAGGTGGATGAACCCAGTTTTTGGGGAGGCCGCTGTGCCGCGTGTGGTTCAGCCCTGCCACCAGGGGCAGGACCCGGGATCGGTTTTTTCTGCCCTGCGGAGACAAGGGTGCGCTCCCTGCAGTGAACCACGAATGAACTCGGCGCTCTCGGTGCAGGGCTCGGGCTTGAACCAATCCACCTCCTGGATCAGCTTCTGCTGCTGAGAGGCCCCACATGTATTATTTTTTTTTCAATCCTCACCCAAGGATATGTTTTTATTGATTTTTAGAGAGGAGGGAAGAGAGAGAAACAGCAATGTGAGAGAGAGAAACTGCTCAGTTGCCTCCCTTATGCACCTCAACCTGGTATGGAATCCACAACCAGGTATGTGACCTGAGTGGGAATCAAACCAGCATCCCCCAGGTGTGTGGGACGATGCTCCCTACTGAGCAAACCAGCCCAGGCCACCCCTCTCTTCTTCATAAGAAGCAATCTGAAACTCTTGTGATTACATCCAAAATATTCCTAAATAGCATTACGTTGTCTACCAACATAAATTCTCAATGAAATATATGCTAAATTAAAAAAATGGCACACAGTGCCACAAAATATTTATCTTTGGAAGGTATAGACCAATTCTAAATGTGAAAATTCTATGACAAAAGAAAAAGAAATCTGCATACTACTAAGCATTTCATATATATGTAGTGTGAGTTCAATGTGCAAACAAATAAACAGAAATATCGTCAACAAATATGAGCACAAATATACTACTGATTTATTATCCATTTGTACTGCCAAAAAGAGAGTTCTAAAATGGAGAAATATGCCACCACTCCAAATTAAATACGGGCAAATCATAAAACAGACAAACCAGAGAAGAAATCTAAAAGGTCATTAATCATGTGACAAATATCCTAGAAATGAAATGTCTTCACATCTAAGATGCATATTACTTGGGTCAATATTGGCACGCAGAAATGAGTGCTACACAGCTGCTAGTGCTGTCAGAAATTAATTTTGCAGCACATATAAAGACCTTCCTAAGTGTTCATGCCCTACTGAGCCAGTGCACTAAATCAACACTTCTGCCTCCAAGCACAGAAACCCAGCTCAAAATGCTGTAATGGGGAAAGGGGTGGATTGGCTCACACAGGTGAAAATTCCAGCAGGGCTCATGTTGGAACCCTGTGCTCAACATGTGATTATGAATCTCTCTGCGTGTCCAGTCTGCTTTCAACTTGGATGGCTTTGTTTTTGTCTCAGGCAGGTTCTCCCTCAAGGTGAAAGAAAGCAGCCATGCACTTTATTACCAGCTTAATAAACCAGCAGAAAGAGAACCTCAACTACCGATGATTTTCTGCAGAATATCAAGATTACACTGCATTGTATCTCCTGGGACACCAGCAGGGTATAGGGCTCATTCTGCCTGCATCAGGGACTGAAACACAGTGGGATGTAGATTATGGGAGGTCATCGACAAAAGAATATCCCCGTGCTATTTATAGGAGGAAGGAAATGGATGTTGTGCACATAAAAGTAATAAGATGTCCACTACACCACCATACCTATTAATTTAACTTGTAGGAATTTTGCCTTAAAAAACCTTTTGGAAGAAAGATTATGGTTTCTACTTTCAAATAACAGCTTTATTCCTTTTAATACAAATTGAAAAGCAAAGTAGAAAAATGACTAAATAAAACTATACTATAAATTTATTATCATAAAACTATATATATACACACACACACACACACACACACACACACACACACGCACACACTCGTAAAGAGCCAGGGTCCATAATGTCAAAATGACTGAATGGACAACCAAACACTGGAAGTCAGTCCTGCAGCCAGTGCCGTGGCAGGTGCAGCAACCCAACACTGACTGCTGAGGGGGCTACAGATCATGCCTGGAGAGAGGCCCAGGGAGGGAAGCAGGGTCTGATCCACAGCCCCCTAAACAGTTCGTGCTGGCTCACTATGGCGACCCAGCATTGACTGCCAAGGGGACTGCAGATAAGGCCCAGAGAGAGGCCCGGAGAGAGAAGCAGAGTCTGATCTGCAGCTTCCATGGCAACTGTTGATCAAACCTTGCCTCTCTTTCTTTCTGGGCCTCGCCAGCAGCCAGAGGGGCTTATGATCAGCCCTACCCTTCTGATCATTCCCAGAGTTAAGCCCAGAAACACTGACTGGCATAGAAACCAACCAATCAGAACCAAATCTGGTGAACTGCAAGGGGCCAAGGGCTGCCTAGGAGGTGGAGCTTTTGATGCTGACTGGCATAGAAATTGACCAATCAAAGCCAAATCTGGGTGAACTGCAAAGGCAGAACCTCAGGTGGGGGCTGAGGAGGGGTTTTAAGGACAACAGCTGTTTGGTGTAAGTTGTAAGAAAGTGGTTCAATTTTTTAATGACCAGTTTGGTAGTTAAAATGACCAGTATAGTGCATATGGCTGGCTATCAGTTCAGATATAGGGATTATGTATTTTTGTCTGCCAAGAGCATCTCCTCCAGATGAAAAAGGCTTTCCCCCCCCCCACATCCATTTAAGCAATCGTGTCCTATATAATCTATCTATACTAATAAAAGGGTAATATGCTAATTATACTGTGTCAACTGGCCATCTTCTGGATGTCTGACTTCCTTCCAGACAAAGCCATGGTGGTAGAGGCCGAGACAGAGGCAGTTAGGGGCAATCAGGCCAGCAGGGGAGGGCAGTTGAGGGCAAGAACCAGCTTGCAAGGGAGGGAAGTTGGGGGCAATCAAGCAGGCAGAGGTAGTTAGGGGCAATCAGGCCAGCAGGGGAGAATATTTAGGGGTGAGATCAGGCTGGCAGGGGAGGGCAGTTGGAGGGAATCAGGCAGATAGGCAGAGGGGTTAGGGGCAAACAGGAAGGCAGAGAAAATTAGGGGCTATCAGGCAAGCAGGCAGGTGAGCAGTTAGGAGCCAGCAGTACCAGATTGCAAGAGAAGTGACTGATTGGAGAGGGTGCAGGCTGGGCTGAGGGACCCCCCCCCCCAAGCCATGCACTGGGCCACTAGTCTATATCATAAAAGGCCAAATGAGCAGTGGCTCTTGCAGTGGGCAGGGCAGGGCACTGGCAACATCCGCATAGCATGTGAGGCATCATGGGGTGGGCTGCCAGCAGTGTCTGTGGAGCATGCAAGGCATCACAGGGTGGCAGACATGGCCCTGATGGCAGGCTAGGCCAAGGGGATCCTACACACGCACAATTTAATTGTGCACTGGGCCTTAAGTATTATATAAAACTAGAGGTCTAATGCATGAATTTGGCCTGGCCTACAGGATCAGGCTGAAGCCGGCTCTCTGATATTCCAGATTGCAAGAGGGTATAGGCGAAGCTGAGGGATCCCATCAGTGCATGATTGGGGCCAGGGAGGGATGCAGGAGGTTGTCCAGCCAGAGAGGAACTGCAGGAGGGCTCTGGAGCATGTCTGGGCCATCTTGCTCAGTCCCAATCATCCAGACCCCAGCAGCAAGCTAACCTACCAGGTGGAGTGTCTCCCCCTTGGTGGTCAGTGCACATCATAGCGACTGGTCAAAGAATCAACTGTCTGCCCCCTAGTGGTCAGTGGACATCATATCAAGCAGTTGATATGTCAGCATATTATGCTCTGGTTGAATGGACAACCGGACGACTGGACACTTAGTATATTAGGCTTTTATTATATGGCCATGGGAAAAACACAATAATATGTGAAAAGGTAGGATAAAAATCTACATACTGAATATAATCCCAGTTTTGTATGTATATGTATTTGCCTAGAAAAAAGTCTGAAATAGACCACAATGATAATGTAGAGTAGTGGAATTTGGGGAACTTTCCAGAAGTACACATACTCATTTTAATAGATAAAAACTCTGCTAAAGAGTTACAAAATGCAGAAATTTGGTCATTGAGGTGCTCAGTATCTACTTTGCTCAAGCAGCCTCAAGTCGTGAAATACCTGGGTGCCAGCCGGCCTCTTCACTACATACGCCTGGCCGTCACCTGATTCTTTGAACTTTAGTATCTGCATCAGCAAAACGGGGATAACGTCTGTCCTGCACACCTCGCGATTATTAGGAAAATCAAACAGCATAGGCAAAAGCACGTTTTACATTGCAAAGTGTTATAGAAGCTGATAGCATTAACATCTTAAAATGAAGACGTCAAAGCAATCCTGTGCACCATCCGCCATTAGCATACTAACAATTCCAACATTGGTCACATCATAATTTCTGTTACCCTGCTTTCCTTTGGATAGTACTTTTTAAGTCTATAAATGGAGATAATAATACCTATCTGATTGGTCTTATGTGAGATCAAACTCACGGATGTGAGATGACACGAAACACCTACCAGTTCCTGGCACATAGATGGCAATTATAAATGTAAAATATCTTCCCACTTTTCTTTTTATAACTTTCCTATCCCCTATCTGTAACAGTACACAAGGTATACACGTGCAGGGGTGGGGAGAGGGAGGTAGCACGTATCCGAGAATCTCTCTCACCTTTCAGTTTGAATTTTCAAATCAGAGCCAGATCTCTGCCACACAGCTGGCTAGTGAATTACACAGTACAAACAGCCAAACCAGTAGCTTCATAGATTCCACAACGCCTACCCCAGGGTGTGGGGACACATTTGTGATGGCACGCGGTGCTGCTCCAATGGTGGGCTCCGATGACAGTTATTCTCACATAAAGGACCACTGGGATTTCAAAACCTCTAACACGTCTCTGCCCAGCTTGCTCCCCTAAGGAAACTGAGAACCTGACATACACATGGATTTCATAGGCAGCAGACTGAGGTTATAGGCTCCTGCTGCACTCCCAAAGGTTGTCAATATCCAAGGGGAACTCAATAAAGAGTGGATCAAAAGGATAAAAGAAAATTACTTGAGAAAGACATAGGATCTTCTAAATTTAAGAAATGTGACCTTTTTCTTCTCCCAAAAAATTCAGATTACCCTTATGACCCTGTCCCACTCCTCCCCTACAGTCCCCAGGGAAGTGTGTGCAGAGTGCAAGTTCACCAGTGCCCACACTTCCCTTGCTCTGGCCTTGACCCTGTGACAATTCTTCGAGACTCAAGACAAGAGCCTGTTTCTTTACCCAAATTACTAGAGCCTGCTTAATATCTTGGGCAGCTGAGAATGTAGGCGGTCCCCACAGGGTAGGAATGTATTAACCACCCTATAAAAGTTATTTTTAAGTTTTATTTAAGGAACAGCAGCTGGAGAATAAAGAAAAGAAAGGCATAACACAATTCTTTGATACCCAGGCTACAATCCCTCTCACACCAATATCCCATGGCTCTCTGTGGGAATTGTATCCATATAGATGTTTTAAGTTTGATCTCCAAAACTGGAAACTGGAGAATCCAGAAATAAAACCAACAGGAAGTACAAAACAACCTTGTTTGATTAGACCCACATAGTTGCCTTGTTTAGTTACATTAGGATAGATGGACAACAGGGTTGGAATTCTTTCATTGGATTTGAAGGGTCTTACAAAAATAAATGAATAAATAAATAAATAAAATTACTATCAGATATAATGA
Organism: Antrozous pallidus; assembly: GCA_027563665.1. Classification (NCBI taxonomy): domain Eukaryota; kingdom Metazoa; phylum Chordata; class Mammalia; order Chiroptera; family Vespertilionidae; genus Antrozous; species Antrozous pallidus. The sequence goes on along the minus strand of CM050521.1, from coordinate 70,963,985 downwards.
GCCTATTACCATTTGGAAATTGGTAATTCCAATCAATATACTATAAATGGAAGGTTTTCTAGACATTCCTACCCTGTGTATGAGAGAGGAACAATTTGAGTAATGGAGAAAGTAATTTAGAAAACTACAAAGCCATGAAATTTAAAAAAATAATGCAGTCTACATTTTATTAATCTCTAAGTGATGATGCAAATTAATTCTGCTTTTTATCGCCATTCTTGTAATATTGCATTTGAAATATATGATTGCTATATTTGTTTGATTTTTAAAAAACAATACACTGCCACTTTAGAATTCACCTCAATTTAATAAGACTTACTGAAAGCACCTACTGTGTGTGAAAAACAGTTCTTACCTCTTAATAATTTATATAATTGCAAGGAGAAAATATGTGTCTGCATGCAGAAAACTGAGATGCTCTAACCCGGGAAAGGGGAAAACATCACCGCTGATTAGGGGGTTTCAGGAAATGTCTCCGTGAGATAACCTTGATGAGTGGGCAGAATTCGGACAGAACATGCATACAAGTCCTTTGGTTTATCTCTTACCTCCCCGCAACCCTCCAAAGCCTTCCCGCTGTAATTTGGCAGTCTGTTCGATGCTCCTCTGCTTCTGAATATTTTAATTCATCAGTTTATAATGTTCTTTATTATCCATAAATGAGTGAGATCCTGTGGTATTTTTCTTTCATTGACTGGCTTATTTCATGTATGTACTACAGAGCTACAATAATCAAAACAGCATGGTATTGGCAAAAAAAAAAAAAAAACCAGAAACACAGATCAATGGAACAGAAGAGAGAGCCCAGTTACAAAACCACATGTATGTGGACAGATAATTTTAAACAAATGAACCAGAAATGCACCTTGGAGCAAAGATTGTTTCTTCAATAAATTGTGCTGGGAAAACCACATGAAAATGAATGAAAGTGGATTGCAGTTTGTCCCCATGTACAAAAATTAATTCAAAATGGATCAAAGACTTAAACATAAAGCCCAAAACTATAAATCACATAGAAAAAAATATAGGTACCAAACGTATGGACCTGCATGGTAGAGAATATTTTATGGAAGTTGACACCAAAGGCAAGGGAGGTAAAGGCAAAAATAATGAATGGGGCTATATTAAACTGAAGAGCTTTTGCACAGCAAAGGAAATGAGCAACAAAACAAACAGGCAGCCAACTAAATGGGAGGTGATATTTGCAAACAGTAGCTCTGACAAAGGTTTAATTTCCAAAATAGATAAAGAACTCGTAAAACTCAACACCAAATAAACAATCAAATCAAAAAGTGGGCAGAGGACCTGAAAATACACTTCTCCCAAGAAGACATACAGCCAATAGATATATGAAAAGATGTTCAACCTCACTGGTAATCAGGGAAATGTAAATTATTAGTAAAACTACAATGAGATACTACCTTGCACCAGTTAGAGTGGCCATTATCAACAAGACGAGCAACCACAAGTGTTGGAGAGGTTGTGGAAAAAAGGGAACCCTCATTCACTGCCAGTGGGATGTAGACTGGTACAACCACTATGGAAAGTTCTGGCAATTCCTCAAAAAATTAAAAACAGAGCTACCATATGACCCAACAAACCTACTCCTGGGTGTATACCCAAAAAACTCAAAATCATTTATACACAAAGATATATGCACCCCTATGTCCACTGCAGCATTATTTGCAGTGGCCAAGAGCTGGAAACAGCCGAAGTGCCTCATGATAGAGGACCAGATAAAAAAGATATGGTATATACACACAATGGAGTACTATATGGCCATAAGAAAGGATAAAATAGCATCATTTATAACAACATGGATGGACCTTGAGAACATTATGGGAAGTGAAATAAATCAAACACAAAAAGTTAAGAACTTTATGATTTTACTTATATGTGGAACATATGTACACAAACAGCAGTGTGGTGATTGCCAGAGGGAGAGGGGTGGGGGAAGAAAGGGGTCCTAATATGAAGTGACAGAAGAAGATTTGACTTTGAGTGGTGGGCACATGGTCCTATATACAGATTTTATAAATTAGTAACCCACACATGAAACCTATATGTTCATGTTGACTAATGTCACCCCAATAAAATTTTTAAAAATATTAAAATAAATAAATAAATAAATAAATAAAACACTGGTTATTATTTGAAATAAGATCTACAAGACATCCTGGTCTCTTCTTTTTAAAAAAAAAACATGTATTTTATTGGTCTTCTACAAGAAGAAGGGAGAGGGATAGAAAGTCAGAAACATTGATGATAGAGAAACATTGATCAACTGCCTCTTACACACCCCCTACTGGGGATGTGCCTGCAGCCAAGATACATGTCCTTGACTGGTATCGAACCCAGGACCTTTCAGTCTGCAGGCCAACGTTCTATCCACTGAGCCAAACAGGTTTCAGTCTGGTCTCTTCTTTATGGAAGCTAACAAAATACTATTGCTGAAGCAAAGATCTACTAGAAGCCAATCAGCAAGATTTATGAAAACCGAAAACTTATCATATTAGACATCTTCACCTATTTCATTTTGTGCAATTTTGGGTGAAATTTACAACAACTCAAAGAAAAGATAAAAATCATTTCAGGAAGTATGGTTGCCTTATGAAAAATGGGAGAAAAATCATACTTCCGAGACAAGAAAAAGAACAAGAGCAAACATCATCTAAGCATATTTTTTCATTTATGTTATAGATTGACCTATTTAACAGGGACATGATGGAAACAGAGAAACACTTTGCAACTCGATCAATATAATTATGAAATAAATAAATGGAAGTTCTTTGTTCAGCAAGTAGTATGTAAGGTCCATTATCATAAAGTATGACACAGTCTGATGGTACTCAAACCCAACTCAGAAAACTGTTTTGGTGGACAGAGAATTAAAACATGATATTTCATGACATGGCTATTAAAAACTGTGGATACCTAAATACAAGTCACTATGTCATGTCATTGAGTGCTTTTACCACAAAGTTATAATCTGTGCTTTAAGACATATTAAGAAAAATCTCGTGCTCCCTTATAAGGTTTCCATAAATTCTATCATACATAATTCAGGGATTTAGAATACATGAACCTTTGAAAAGAAAAGAAAAAACAAATTCTCCAAACACCTTGTTTTCCTCCACATGCCCAACATGAATGGGCCATAGCCTATTATGGCCTGGACATCAAGACCACTACAGGGTCATTTGCAAGCAACTTTTGTCATCATCAGAAAAGGAGAAATGGCTTACAGTCTGTGCCATGGTCTGGTTGGGAACATATCTAGATGTGGAAATAATAACTGTCATTACATAACAATGATCTCTCAAGTTACAGTGTAGGTTCCGGTCAATTCATTGTATTTAGCTAGATTTGTGGACCCCATTTTCTGAAATTGATCAAAAACCAGTAAGAGATTTTAGTTTTAAAAAATCATCTCTGCAGCCAAAGTGAAGTGAAAAGGATATTGGTGAGATTGATAATATGGCCACTTGGATGCCCTTGCTTTTTAATGGGATGGGAGAAAATGAATATTTGAAAAGGAGATACTATCACCACACAGTATCGCCCTTGGCTCTAGAGCCACCAGCACAGAGTTAAAATATTTGAGCCTCATCTTTCAGCTCAAAGTGTTCTATCTTATGTCTTAGGGCTCCTATAATTTATTCATTTTTTCTTGCAATGTCATATGTTATTTTTAAAACTGCGGAAATTAAAAATAGTGGGAAGCCGATGGAAACTGAGGCTAAAAGATATATTTTTATTGAGCTACTTTACTCCTGGTAACTGTTTTCATGGTGTGGTGGTGGGAGCATTCTTTAAATGCCAGCATTCCATGGGTTCTGAACATTCAGTTATTTCACAAATAACTGAAGCCTAACCCATGTGAATTTCCTACTTTGTGAATAGCAAACTGCATTAGATTAGGGTATGCTGAATAAAATCATAGAAGCTCATAATAAATATTAAGATTTACAGGAAAGTTATCACTGTATATTCCCACTCCTGCCTAATAAAAATTTAGTGGGGAAATTTGTTTATACCTTCAATCCATGGTATCTTAGTTTCTCCGTGTCTTCTGGTTTAGGTAGGTAGCGTTAAGGCAGCTCCTCAAAGTGCAATCAAAAATTGCTTTAATCAGTAACATTTGTGAAGCCTGTTCACGTGGCTGATTCCATGGGCAGCCTGAACCTACTAAATCAGATATTTTAGAATGGCAATTGGGATTACCCATTTTCACAAGTTCCAAGGGTGATTCTTATACACACTGTGACTGAGACACTCTAAGACTTGGTGTCTCACAGGGGCTAATGACATTGGCCTTTCTCTGGTAAATTTGCGGAAGCAGGACCTCTACCCATCTATGCTGATGGCATTTTTAGTGCTTGCTTGTCAGAGATGAGAGAAAAGGGACACATATATGGGTCCTAAATGATGATAGAAAGAATTCTACAAGTCAAAATGTATTATATTAGGTCTACCAGTAAAAATCCTTAATTCATTGTCCCTTAACATGGAACACATCTCAGTTATCACTAAGAGTCATCACCTGTGGGATGGTACATCACTAATTATGAGGTCTTTCCTGGAAGTTGATCATTTCAGACTTCAGGAATGTACAATTTATCAAATTCATATACTGATTTTCCTGGCAAAATTCACTATTTGGGCTCATGGGTAACAGAAATTCAGCAACTTTATCTTAATTTCTGACACCCTGACAAACATGACTAATCTTAAACATTTAAACTAAGATGGTCCTAAGCCCTACTTTATTTACTTTTGCAACTGAAAAGCAACACATTAGCATGTCTAAATATTAAACATGCAACTAACGTATAATCCAACAATTGCACTCCTGAGCATTTATCACAGAGAGGTAAAAACTCCTGATCATACAGGAACATTGATAGCTGCTTTGCTCTTACCAGGCAAAACCTGGAAGCAACCCACAACTCTTTCAGTGGTTACACGCACTGGTACATCCACACCATCCAGACCATAGGATACCACTCAGCAACAAAGAGGAGGGCTTGCTATCATCAGTAACTTAAAGTTGTGAGAAAAAAAAAGCCGGTCCAGAAGGTTGCATAATGTATTATTCCACATATAAAACTTTCCTGAAATGACAACACTATAGCAATAAAGCACTGAATACTAACAAGGTAGAGGAGAAAAATAGATGGAGATGTTAAAGAGCCATAAGAAAGAGCCTTGTGGTGTAGGAACTGTTCTTTCTTTTGACAGCAGTGGTGGATAAGTGATAAAATCACATAAAGGTAAATGCACACAATGTGAGTACATGCATACCCAAATAAGATCTGTGATCTTAACATCCTAGTGTGGTACTGTCCTACGGTTTTTATAAAATGTTATTATTGAAGAAAACTGAGTAAAGCATTCAGAGGATGTCTGAATTATTTCTTACAACTTGAGTTTGTATTTATCTCAAAATAAACAATTTAAAAAGTCTAATTCTTGTTGGGGCAGTTAACAGCAACTATCAGATTAGAGGCGTTTACTTTTCCCTAAATTAAGTGGTTTATAGTAACTCTCTTATTTCCCTCTTTCTTTTTCTCTTTATTTTTTCCAAAGTTTTTTCTAATTACAAAAGTCATGCAAATCTAGCAAGTAAGTCAATAAAGCAGAGTGTAGAGAAAATGTGCACAACCCCTTCCCCTTTCTCCAAAATAGCAGAAGTTAACGCTGTCAGACACACTCTGCAACACCCTTCTCTATGCACATACAGGCATGAAGACACATACAGTGCTCATAGGCAGATTTTTATGTACAAGTTTGACTATAAAATGTTTCATAGTACATATATTAGTGAATCAATCAATAACAGAAATTCATATTTTGTCCATTTCCTATAGATACTTGATACCCAAAATATGCTGTAACAAATATCCTTAAATGTTTATCCTTATATCCTGGTGTTTTAATTTTATAAAATAGATTTTGCAAATAGATTGTTCAGTCAATATAAACACTTCATTTTGGTGGATTCTGACAGTTTTGCAAAGCTAGTTACTCAGTACTGAATATTATTTAGCGGGTATACCTATTCTGTTTGCATTCTTTATAATTACTTAAGGAACTATGGAATGATCAACTATAGTCTGGTCATAATAAGTGTAATTTATTTCCACTCAGAGAAAAAAAGCAAGAACTTTAGCATTATAACTCATTATTTCATTTTAAAATGCTTAGCTTTAATTCTTATTCTTTGCTAGATTAAATTTTTAAACTTACTGGTTTTCTTTAAGTAATACATTTGGAGATTCCATTTTTCTCTTTTTTAATACATTTTTTTAGTATTGATAGTATTACAGAAAACGGAGTTTCCATTTTTCTTATGGAAACTTATAAATTTATATCTTAAACATTTAATTTTAAGTTATAAGTGCTCCAAAAAACTAAGAGATTTGTGTATGATAGACTATTTGCACTATGTTGATGTTTTCAATTATTTTTGTTATTACCTTGAAAAGTCAATTTAAAATATTTTTTATTGATAATACCCAGTACTGGTAAAACTGTCAGAAAATTCACTGCTTCACAGATTCTCCTGGAAAATAATGAGTATATATTGACAAGTAGCTGTGCAAATATTCATACTCTTTAACTGAATACTTAACCTTTTTGAAAATTTTAGTAAGCAAATAGTCACAATGTAAAAATAAACTTTTAGGGAAAATATTTAATAAGATGGTAAAATGCCCATAACATATTGCTAAATGAAATAGCAGTTCATAAAAAATATTATACTTGTGTATGGCACTGTAGCTAGTTTTATGCTTGTTTTTTTTTTATTAATCTCCTTTAAAGCTTGAACTAAACGCTCTATAACTGTATATTAGCACACAGAATTGAGGCCAGAAGTCAGCTAAAATAAGAATACTTAACCCCAGAATGGGAAACTAGTCAGGATCTTTGACTCTAAATTATTTCAATTGCTTAATATTATTTTCATAATCTTTATTCATCGTTTTAAAAATATAAAGTGTTATTGCACATACCTATTAGAATTTGCTACAAGAAATATAAATTGATTTTTTGATTGACAGATTCAAAATTAAATTACACTCAATGAAGTGGCCAAACATGTAAAAATATTCCAGATCATGTATATTTACTTTCTGTTTGCTGGCTTTTAATGTTCTAATGATTTTAAAGAGAATATTAGGTTTTGCTTTAAAAAATGTGAATGAAGCCCTGGCTGAATTGTCCCATGCAGTAAGAGGTCACTGGTATGATTCCTGGTCAGGACACATGCCTGGGTTGTGGGCTCACTTTCCAGCAGGGGGTGTGCAGGTGACAGCTGACAGATGGTTGTTGATCATGGATGTTTCTCTCTGTCTTTCTCTCTCTCTCTAAAATTCAAAAACATATTTTTTTGAATGTGAATTAAAATAAGCCAAAAAGTGATTATTACATTTATTTTATAGGTATAATCATTATAATCCTAAAAAAATATGGCACTTGTATCTGTAAAATGCTTTGTTCTACTCTCAAGTGCTACAACTATTGGGGGGTGATGAATTTTCAGAGCCTGCCTGCCTTCATTCGACCACAAACTCCATGTAGCCTAGAGAGGCATTTTATTAGGTTTACTTTAGTCAAAACAATTGAAGAGCTTCTCTGAGACAATCACGGTCCTTAGATAATCTCAAGACTTCAAACATTTGTATGATCCTCCCTAACTCCAAGTCCTGATTGTGCAGTTCTTTCCTCCTGGATGTGGATTATGCCTAACAAATTGTAACTCCTTTCTTTACGTAGGAGACTTATCAAACCTGCTCAGCACAGGCCTTCTGGACCCAATCACAGGCTCTAGGGGCAATCTCATGTTATAATTACATGGACAACATCAGACAGAATCTGCATTGTATCAAGAAGGAAGCCCAATGATTACAGTATCAAAATGACAATACTACACACGTGTGTGGTTTTGTTTTTAATTTGTTCAAAAAAGTTCATGAAATTGGTGCAAGATTATGAAAATAGTATTAAACAACTGAAATGATCTAGAGCCAGAGATCCAGAATAACTTCCCGTTCTAGAAACCAGTCTAATTATTTCAGCTGACTTCTGGGGTAATTCCGCACTCCATCTTCCCATCCCTGCCACATTTGTCCCCACTGTAGTGTTCTAACATAACATCCCAAAGACATGTGGTAGAGCCTAGAGAAGAAATCACCTGGTCGGCAAACTATGGCTCTGTTGACTAATGAGTTTGCCGACCAATGGTAGGGGCTTAATCACAAGGAACAACAGCCTGTAATTATTGGAATCGAGAGTCATATGCCATGGTTTCATTGTTATGCCTGTGCTATGTTGCTAGTTTTTCTTCAAATTAGAAAACAAAATAAGATTATGATGTCTAGTTTGTGGAAATATACTTTTACTATATTTAATTGTATTTGCCAAACTCGACTATAACCATTTTTTTTAATGCTATACTCTGCCTCCCGCCCCAAAGACATTTTTTTTCTGTGAACTGAAGTGGAAACTAAGGGCAGATATGCTGTGGTTCTTACGTAGTTAATTTAGGGAGTGGGGTGGTTAATGGGATTTTTTTTTGAGAGAGAGAGAGTGGAAGGGAGGGGGAAGAAAAACATTGATGTGAGAGAGACACATCAATTGGTTGCCTCCCACATGAGCCTGACCAGGGCCAGGGATCAAGCCTGGAACAAAGGCATGTGCCCTTGACCGGAATCAAACCCAGGATCCTTCAGTTCACAGGCCAATTGAGCCCAGCCAGCTAGGGCAGTCCTGATGTTTTTATACTTCACTATTGAGGGTTCTCTACCTACAAGTGCCAAAAAGTATCACTTTGATAGCTGAATGACAAGAAAAACTTAAAAGTTATATAAGGGCCACATGAAGCTAGAGGAAGGGATTTCATAGATGTTGAATTCAGATTTCTACTCCCCATGTCAAAGGCACTGATGGCAGAGGCCCAGGAATCACTGGCCTCGAGCCCAGAGCTGAGCTTAGTGAAGAGGTCTGACAGTGACCTTGAACACAGATCTGAAATCATGTGGGCTTGGGAATGGGAAAACAAGAAAGCTGCTCACCAAGGCCGTATTTTTTTGCAAACTCCCAGCAGCACCCTTTGAGCCTCTCTTCTCTGTTAGCTGCAAAATACTAGGCAGATGTGACCACTCGACAATTTCCTTCAAGGAGTCTATCAGAGAAATAACATTACTTTATACATCCATTTTGGAAAGAAAGTAAAAATGTGCTATTGTCCAACATCAGTTGTAAAAAATGAAAATAACTCAATATGATGGAAATGCTAGAAATATAAAACCCTTCTATGAAGTTTTATGCCTGCCATGCTTAAAATTATACATTAATCCAATTTGCAGAGTTGGTAATCTGATAAAAATAAACAAAGTTCATATTTAGATATGAACTAAATTCCTCCATCTGCCAGAAAGAAACTACAATATAAGCTACTTTTACATTGAAATGTGTCTATTTCAGGTCATGTAACCACTAATGTACTTGAATCATAAAATGCAAAAAGCCTAAAATTTCATGTAAGATAACCTTTCCTAAGCATTCAAAATACTTTGCAATGTGATCCTTTTCTTAGTTTAAAAATCAAACTTTGGTTTTACATCAAAAGCAGAATGAATAATGAAATTGCTATATGGTTTTCTTGGAAAAGATTAGAACAGAAATGGGGGGAGTGGATAGAGGGGTAGCTCAGTTGGTTAGAGCATTATCCCATCAGCCAAGGTTGCTGGTTTGATCCCCGATCAGGGCACACACAAGAATTAACCAATGAATGCATTAAAAAGTGGCACAATGAATGGCAAACTGTGGCTTGCAAGCCACATGCGGCTCTTCGGCCCTTTGAGAGTGGCTCTTCCACAAAATACCATGGCCTGGGCAAGTATATTTTGAAAAAATAGTGTTAGAAGAAGTTTGAGTTTAAAAATTTGGCTCTCAAAAGAAATTTTCAATCATTGTACTGTTGATATTTGGCTCTGTTGACTAATGAGTTTGCCGACCACTGCCCTAGACCAAAGTCCTTCAAAACCAAATGCTTTCAAATGAAGCTTAAAGTCTTTCATATGACAATAAGAGTCCCGCCAAGTGCTTGCTTTCATCTCCTACCTTATCTCACACCACTATCTCTGTCCCATGAGCTCCAGAGCTAATCAACACTTTGGAGGTTCCAAATATTCCAGGGCACCATCAAACTCTTCTGCTTTTGAATATGTTGTTCCTTCAACCTGCAATTCTTCCCTTTCCTTCTCACTGTAAAATATTGCCACTCATCTTTTCACAAGTATCTGGTCTGGGAGGACATTTTTTTTATATACCCAGGGCTGCAAAGGACACCCTCAAATTAATAGTATTTATAAAATGTTTTTGTAATTATTAGTCTAGTTATTTGTCCCATGAGATCATGGTCTCCTCAGAGTGGTAAAGATATTATTTTCTGTCACTACTGCTACTACTGCTACAGCTTGTCTGTCATATAGAAATGCTAAATAAATGTTTGAATGCATGAGTGAATAAAGGATGCATGAATTATAAATTAATGCATAGTCAACATGAGTTCCAATACTACAGTTGCCAAGAAAACCACATCTTACTGTTTGAAGATAAATCCCTAATCATGTAGGCTGGTCTCTGGATTTCATAAGAAAGTGGGTAAATTTAAATAATGCCTCTAGAGTATTCATCTCATTAAGGAGACTGAAGATTTGCTAGAAGGCACAGAATTATTTAAACAAAAACCATTACAGAAACATTCTAGGGCGAAAATCATTCAAAGCCATTCTCAACGGCTAGACAATAGGAAAATATTAGTTTGACATACACTAGAAAAAAGGGAAAAATTCTATACTGTCCTATTACAGAAGCACAACACATTTGAGACTCCACAGAAGCTACACTTAGATTCTTTGCAATGAAAAAAATGGCATCCCTTATTTTAAAATAATGCTGAGCCATTTCAAACTCTGAGGACCATTATCAATCTCAAAAAAAAGAAATGGCTGAAACAAGTTTGGCTCAGTGGATAGCATGTCGGCCTATGGACTGAAAAGTCCCAGGCTTGATTCCGGTCAAGGGCATATACCTTGGTTGCAGGCACATTCCCAGTAGGGGGTGTGCAGGAGGCAGCTGATCGATGTTTCTCTCTCATTGATGTTTCTGACTTTCTATCCCTTTTCCTTCCTCTCTGTAAAAAAATTAATAAAATATATTTTTTTAAAAGAAGAAATGTACATTACCAATGGCTGTTGCTGAAAAATATATACATAGCATAATGAAGAACTGCTGTGACTAATTAAAAGGTGAGACATGTTTCTAGACTATGTATATGAGATGTGAATAAAAGTCTACTGTTAGTTAATTAAACCCAACAATTGCTGCTGATGCCTGAATCACATGGATGGATTTAACATAAAAGAAATGTTAATAACTTTAAAACTGGAGGACTTGAGAATATTAGTGGCATTTTATTTTCTTCTAATTGAAGGTTATAAATTTAGAAAATCTATACTAGTAAAGGAGTAATATGTTAATTCAACCAGGAGACTTTCCAGACATCCTCCAAAGAAAGCCATGGTGGTGGGGCTGAGGAAGAGGTGGTTAGAGGCTATCAGGCTGGCAGGGGAGGGCAGTTGGGGACAATCAGGCCAACAAGGGGAGCATTGGGGATGATCAGGCTGGCAGGAGGAGTAGTTGGGGGTGACCAGGTCGGTGGGGGGGGCAGTTAAGGGGTGATCAGGCAGGCAGGCAAGCAGTTAGAAGCCAGTGGTCCTAGATTGTGAGAGGCATGTCTGACTGCTGGTTTACAACCCAATCCCACATGGGACATTCCCCAAGGGGTCCTGGATTGGAGAGGGTGCAGGCCAAACTGAGGGACTTCCTCCCATGCACAAATTTCATGCACTGGGCCTCTAGTTAATAATAATGTGGTTGAGAAGTAGCTTGGCTCAGATCATGGAGCAAAGAATTCCAACAGATTTGGAGTTTACCCAATAAGCAATTCGTAGGCATTGAAATTCTTTGGAGAGGGAAGTAAATTTGCATTCTAACATAAACAAGACTCATGTCAATTAAATTTATGAATCAATTAAGTGTGACACAAATACCTCTAGACTCTACTAAAACAAAATCATTTTATAAGGCAAAAGACAAAATACTCAATCTTGGTGGCAATAACAACTACAACACCTGAAAATCATTGGTCAAATATTCATCAGTCCTCTATACAACTTTTATTTCTTTAATCTGAATGCCTAACAGTACTTATGAATAATAAATGTAGATCAAATTACTTACGTCTCGAAGTTTGTAAGAATGGATCCCACCCTATCTATAAAGCTACATCCTAGCCTCCAGTTCACTGTTCCTGCTGACAAGGGTAATAAAATAGCAATAATAATACATAAATAGACACCTCTATATTTTTTAATTATACCACAACAATTGATAGGTACAGTTTCTCAGATTTTGGAGGGCATATTTACAGTCATGTCAATTAAAATATAGACTTACAACAGACATACCTTTTCCTGGGAAGGGACCGAAAGAAGTATCAAGGTATAACAAAATCTTTATAGGTCTAACAAATGGCAAGGAATGCCACATGTTAAAAGATATCCTGGACATAAATAAATATGAGTTCACATACAGCTAAAAGTCTTAACCATAACCATGCTTAAATGCCAGCAGGATATTTAATTGAACTGCTTCTTTTTTGCACCACTGTACATAGTCTGCTTCAGGATTGTGAGAGCTGGGTTATTTTTAAGAGTGTTTAATGATTGTCCAAATCAACTCTAGTGATATTAGGATGTATATGAATTTAACACAATGTTTGCAATAGGGATGGATACTCACTATGGGATCCTTGAATTCTTGTATGATTCAGATCAGTGTGCACTGAAAACAAGGAACCAGATGGCCCAGGACTATGGTGTTAAATAAACTGTTTGACATTAGAAGTATTACTGACCCATTGTCACCATTTTATACGGCACTTGCTTTATGCAAAATAATATTATAATAAAGATGATGACTGATAGATAGCTACATAGATAGACAGGCAGACATATGTTCATTTTATCACCATTGACAGCAAACACTATCTTCAGAACTAGTACTTATTACTAACATTTTACAGACTATGAAACAGACACAGAGATGTCAATTAACAGCCAACAGTGCACAGAGAGGAAGTGACAAGTTTAAGATTTAAACCTAGGGAGCCTGGCTCCAGAGTCTATTCTCAACCACTAAATTCCAATGCTGTCTCCTTAAAGTGTTGGCTCCATTGTACTACTGTGTTTGAATGGAATTCCTACATGTGCTTCTAGTGGAGCTTTTCAAATTATGGGAAATAATATTATGTAGAAAGGATTTTGTTCTGAGGCTGGTCTGTATGGCCCATGCAACTCACCAAAGCGACTCTAAAATAGGCCACTCATCTAAGAAAAATGTAATCAAGAAACAACAGAGAAAACTGCAGTTTCTTGCTCTGTGAGAGAATTTATGACTTTATTTTTTATCAAGCCACAGTTTTATCTTCTGCATCATAGAATAGCAACTCCAGCCAACTAATTCATTAAATCGAATACAAAATCCTACTGCTCAGAATTTTAGTTAACATTTCAACCCTCTGGAATGCAATTAGAGGCAGTGAGTCACAATTTATCTCAGTATAATGACTTCTGGCGCATATATATATATATATATATATATATATATTATTAAAAATGAGAGCAGGAGCTTGCTTCTTCACAATTAATATTTACTAAGTCTCCAGGGCTGAAATTACCTCAGTCTTTTGCTACAAGTCTACAATCACAGCTGCAGATTTTTTTTTCCATTACTATAGCAACCACAGGAATGCAAGCATTGTGTTTCTTTCTCTGTCCAAAACATATAAAAGGGGCCAAAGGAGCAACAACCACCAGGAGACAGATAAATACCCTAAAAATGATCATAATTAAGAATTTACATTTATGGGAATATTTTGAAAGCACATCTGACTTCAGAGTGCTTAGATCATTCAACTATGACAAAATACATATTCATTCAAGTTTATTAAATCAAGATTCATTAGTTTCATTTACAGAAACTTTCCACAAAGAAATCCTAAATTCACCAGCTTTGTCTTTTTGTCTAAACAGATGATATGAAAAAAAATATCCCCCATTAAAGTTCTAAAGAACTTTCCAAATTACATAAAAATCGTCTTATTTGTACCCAAAAGGAAGCTAGCAAAGGACCAAAATATAAAACGTTAATGGTTTGATCCCCAATTTTGTTTATACTTTAAAATCATAGTAACAGTAAGGACATTCATTCATGCCCATAGCTATATCTTTAATCTAAGTTCATTATAAAGGAACACAAGCACAGTATTCTAAAAAGAAATTAGTGGAACTTTGAAACATCTGACTCCCATTCTGTGTATCTCTGGTTAGGTGACTTTAGAGGTTCTTGGCTAATTTTTCTATACTAGAATGAATTTTAAGGTGAAAGACCTGTGGCATAAATAACAGCATTCTTTGTTATAAATACAGTGACTTCGGTCTTTGGACATAGACATATCTGTAATGTTTGTTGAAATAAATATTTGGAGACTGAATACCTTCCTCCATCATCTATTCTGATCTCTCTCTTTTTTTTTTTTCTAAGAAGGAACTGCTACAGAGATAAAATGATGAAAGACAGATATCTCAGTTCTCCCAAAATAGGTTTCTATCACTGAGTAACTTTTTGCTTTTAAATTTCCCAGGAAGCCCTAACCCAGTAGGTAGAGCATCAGCCTACAGACTGAAGGGTCCTGGGTTCTATTCCAGTTAAGAGCAGGTACCTCAGTTGCAGGCTCAATCCCTGACCCTGGTCAGGGCACGTGAGGGAGACAGCCAATTAGTGTTCTCTCATACATTGATGTTTCTCTCTTTCTGACTCTGCACCTCCCTTCCATTCTTTCTAAAAATCAATGGAAAAATATCCTTGGGTAAGAATTAACAAATAAATAAACAAACAGACAAACAAATAAATAAATAAATAGTAAATAAATTTCCAAGGATGATAGCTACCCTACTTTTTTTAAGATGTGTGTGTTAAATATTTACACCAACCCCGCCAGAGTCTGAAATGCTCTTTCTTGGGAGACAGACTCCCATGCCAAAATGTATAACTTCCTGCACAAAAATGTGTAAATTCCTGCAGTGTGGTGGATGCACTTCCAGAGCACAATACCAGAAACATATCAGATGGGCCCCACTTTTCCAGGAGCAACTTCAGGAGGGGAGATTGTTGTCTCTTGTGTGTTAAACAAACTGTGATCATCAGGAGAAAGCGCAGTTTCAGGAGCAGGGAGGCATGCGGAGGACGTGCGCTGGGGAATGGAAATAGAAAGGCAGCATACGGCCATTTCGCACAGGGCCTTGGATGCCAGCCCAAAGAGTCTTAGGTTTGAACCCGGGAGGAACAGGGGAACTACTGTCAGCAAGCCAGTGACAATTTTAAAAGGGTAACTGAGGAGATGGACTGTAGTGAGGATAGACTATAGAACGAGAAGGCCGTTACAATAAACTAAAGAAGTTACATAGAGAAGTGACGGTGAAATAAACAAAATTGTTTGGAAAGATATTTAGGAGAGATACTTCATGGGACTTAATAACCATGGCTATATTGAGGAATCAGACAAATAGACTAGTTGAAGATACCATGATAACACTGTTCCTTTTTATTAAGGAACACTTGACATATAACTTTATATGTTCCAGGTGCATAACAAAATTATTTGATATTGTTACATATTACAAAATAACCACCAAAATAAGTATAGTTAACATCCATCACAGCAAGTCTTTTTCTTGTGATGAGAAGTTTAAGATTTACTCTCTTTAGCAACTTTCAAATATAAAATACAGTATTGTTAATTATAGTCACCATGCTATGTATTGCATCCTTGTGGTTATTTATATGTATTCTGTGACTGGAAGTTTGCACCCTTGGACCATCTTCATTCATGGTAACTTCTGATTGGAGAAACATAAAGGGGCCTGGCTGGTGTGGCTCAGTTGGTTGGAGCATCGTCCTGTACACCAAAAGTTTGTGAGTTCAGTCCCAGTCAGGGAGCATATAATCGATGTCCCTCTCTTGCAGTGCTCTCTCTCCCCTCCCCCTCTCTCTCTAAAAATAATTTCAAAAATTTTAAAAGAATAAAATTTTTAAATGCTTAAAAATATAAAGGGCAGAAACAGTGAGTCACATATAAACTTCCAGATTAGTCCAGAAACTTACATCAGCTTGTCTACTTTGAGTTGTCCTGTAATCTCTATGCTCTATCTTTGCCACTCAGTTTACCATTATGACAGTTAAAGATGACTTTAGTTTAACACCTTCTTGAAATGAAACTTCAATAAAGAGTGGGAAAAAAGTCTTTACCAAACTAATCCATGTTACAATACCATAAAAAAGGAAAGAATTGATCTCTTGGGTTCTTAAATAAACCAAGAATTTTAAATATTTTATAATTGTTATTTCTTAATCTTTGACCTCCCTCCTTTTTCAGATAAAAGAGACAAAATGGTTTAAAAATGCAGCAATCCAACAAAAATAGTTTTAAATATTGAGGAAAAATAGCTTCCCACAGTCATAAATTGTTGGGGAAAACCTTTTAATAATTTCATTTTAAAATTCAGTTCCTTAAGAAATAACTAGTTTTGAAACACGTTTCCTAACTATGAAAAGGTTACTATAGAATAGCAATTTCAAATTTGTGTGCCATAAGAATTTTAAAAATATGCAATACCTGACTAGTCAGTCAGGGGCATTGGCCTCTTTTTTCTTCAGATTGTAAAAAAAAAAAAGAAAAAAGAAAAGACAACAGCCAATACAACAATAGCCTTCCAGCGTGAATGAGTCAAAATTATCCCTTTATTGTCAGATTGGCAAATACACACACACACACACACACACACACACACACACTAGAGGCCCAGTGCACAAAATTCATGCACAGTGATGTGTGTCCCTCAGCTCAGCCTGCACCCTCTCCAATCTGGAAACCCTCGAGGTATGTCCGAATGCCCATTTAGGCCCAATCCCAGACATCCCTCTCACAATCCAGGACTGCTGGCTCCCAACTGCTCACCTGCCTGCCTTCCTGATTGCCCCTAACCACTTCTGCCTGGAAGCCTGATCACCCTCTAATCACTCCCCTGCCAACCTGATTGATGTGTAACTTCTCCCCTGCCAGCCTAATTGCCCTAACTGCCCTCTCCTGTAGGCCTGGTCATCCCTAATTGCCCTCCCCTACAGTCCTGTGTCCCTCCTGCCCACTGCCCTTCACTGCAGGCCTGGTTGCCCCCAACTTCCCTCCTTTGCTGGCCTGGTCACCTCTAACTGCCCTCCCCTGTAGGCTTGATCACCCACAAATGCCCTCCCTTGCAGGCCTGGTCCCTCCCAGCTGCCCTCCCCTGCTGGCCATCTTGTGGTGGCCATCTTGTGTCCACATGGGGATAGACATCTTTGACCACATGGGGGCAGCCATCTTGTGTGTTGGAGTAATGGTCAATTTGCATATTACTCTTTTATTAGATAGGATATATAGTGGCTCAGTTGACATGGCTCAGTGGTTGAGTGTCAACCTATGGACCAGGAGGTCACAGTTCGATTCCTGGTCAGGGCACATGCAGTCTCCATCTCAGGAGGCAGCCAATCAATAATTCCCTCTCATTATTGATATTTCTATCTTTCTCTCCCTTTCCCTTCTTCTCTGAAATCAATAAAATATATTTTAAAATAATTTTTGTGTGGGATGTGCTACAGAATTTTAGTAATTAGTTTATGTGTGCCATGAGAGGAAAAGGTTGAAAATTGCTGCTATAGAAGCATCCAATTTGTTAGCAGGATAAGTAAAAACAAAACTGTAATCATGAAAGTAATTAATCATTACCATTAAAGCATGAAAAAGAAAATGACATTACCATATTTATGTATCGCATTCTCTCTCTTACCATGTCCCTCAACATATGTTTCTATGCCATCAATTTGGTTGTATGTCATCCTTTGCTTCTAACTTCTGCATTGTAACAGGTTGCATCCATCACGTTTTTTAAGTAGTTTGTTTGCACTAGACATCTAGGCTGCCTTCAACACCCTACTACACAAATAATTCTGTGAGAAATGACTTATTTTTACTAAGTACTGTAAGCTTGCTTGCTAGAATGACTGCTCTGGTCCACACTTTCACTAGTGGTGCAAAAAATTATGTCTTCCCACACCTTTGCCAATGCTTGGCAATAACCCTCCTTTTCAATTTTTACAGTACTGACTAAAGTGAAGTGAGTGGTGTTTATTGAAATGCTAATTTGCATATCCTGCATTACTGGTGAGTTTTAACATCTCTTCATATACTTGACAGTCATTCATGGTTCACCTTCTGTGAATTGCCTAGTAATGCTAGTTGCCCATTTTGCTATGTACTTCCTGTTTCAAATACTTATATCAATTAAAGTCACAGGTGCACATAAATGCCACACGCTTTACTTGGACAACTGAATAGTTTAAGTATTTGACTATGTGTACAAAGCACCTGCCTACACATAGGATTACAAAACTGCTTTTTTTCCTTTCTAAGTTAACCTAACAATTGCAAGACATTATTTATCAGAAACTTTATTTTAAAATACTTCACTGCCTAAGAATTTTCACTAAGTTAAAAATTCCAGTGACATGAGAATCCACATGTAGAATGGGAATTTCCAACATTCTCACAACAGAATGGTTAAGTAAATTCCTGTAAAGGAATATGGTAGATTATACTGTATCCAATGGAGTTATAGTTACAAAGTCTGTATAATAATTCACTCCAGAAATATTCATTGAGTGCTGATGGACTTCCAAGCATCATCACATTAGGTGCAAGGAATAGAGACGACATTACCTTTGAGGTGCCACATCGAGAGCTCACCACCTTGTTAAAAACGCCCATGCAGACGATGATTACAGACGCCCTGCGTGATGTGTAATATGCTTACATGCAATGCGCTGTGAGAGCTCAGATGGCAAGAAACCTCTGCCAGGTGAAAGGGAAGTGTTTGAAGAGGAGTCTTAATGCTAAGCTGACTTGTAAGGAATAAACATTTGTCAAGTGTCCCAGTGCGGGAGGGAGATTGGAAAGAGCATAGTCCTATTAGGGAACTCTTTATTCTCATTCACTATTATATTGCTGGATATGTGTCCAAGTCTTGCTGGAGGGAGATTGAGGCTGGGGAGACATGCAGGAGGCCTGTGATGATAAAATGTTATTCCCTTCTTCGGAGGCCTCCAGATGCCGGATATACAACTACCAAAGGCGTATGAGCACAAACATTAGGCAGTGGCCTGGGAGTTAGGCATGTGGTGGTAAAGGAGACAGACAAGCCTCTGTTGAAGGGGTGAAAAATTGACCATCCTACCTTATGTTTCCAATGGTCAGTCTAGATGCAGGATGGGAGACGGAGCAGGAATGGAAGCATAGAGGCCAGGTGCATTGCTACTGCAATAATGCAGACATAACCTAAAGCAGAAAAGTATTCACAGAAAGTAAAACCCCCTGATACAAAGCTGTGATAATTAGCAGCAGCGCCTTTGAGGATTACCTTACAGCATACTAGTAAAAACACTGAAGTGCATGGTAACAGTAACTCTTACAGTACTCTCTGAGAATATTACCATGGCCCGAGTTTTACAGCTGAATATTGAGCATCATGCCCAATGAAAACAGCCAGAGAATGCAAGACCAGGGATGCTATCTCAATGAACTTGATTTGATATTTATTCATTTATTCACCAAACATTTAATGAATAACTGGTATGTGTCATACATCATTCTATGAACTTTGGACAAAAATTACAACAAAATAAAGACTCCTTCCCACAAAAGCTTTCATTTGAAAGTGAACAAGAAACTGAGAGACGCCAGTAACTGACTACTGATGACAATGAGGAGCAGATGGCATTCTGATAAGGGTTGAGTTAGAACCGCCTCTCCACTCACGTGTATGACATACAATATAGGCATAAAGCCAAACCAGGGAGGAAAAGCCATTGCATGAAGAGTGGCAGGACTGAAATTTATGTGTCTCTTAAAAGTCACTTAATGTTGTTATGGTGACACTTTTACAGTTTAAAAGGCTAACAGCAGACAAAGAAAAGAGAATGAGTATTAAACACAGAGCAAACATGACACGCGAGCGCCATTTCATTTCTTCCCATTTACAGAGCTCATAGAAACAAAATGTGTGGTGAGTCACAGGCCAATGCTCCAAATGAATGAGATAACTATGTAGAATTTCCCCCGGTTTAAAGAGCTAAGTGTTTAATAATCAATGCCAGCAAATTGACTAACGAGGCCAAGCACAGTCAAATATCAAGAACTAAGGAAACTGGATCAGATAGCGCTGTTTGCACTAAATGATAAACATGTCAAATTGTTCTTAATTACCGATGATGCCTACAGTTGTGCCAGCTGCATTATAATTCAAATCACTCCTCCACTTCTTTGCCAAAATACATTTGAGAATTGGTTTGGTGATATATGAGAACATCATGTAAAAGTACCAATTTCATATTAAGTTTATAAAAAAACAAATTCATTTTTCATACTGTTTGAGGACATGCTATCAAAAAACTCTCAAGTACATTAAGAAGGGCATTTGCTACTGAAGATAAATAGAAGCTCTGGGGTTTGGGGAATTGGCAGTAGGTATGGTTGAGAGGATTGTCTGAAAGATCACCCTATTATTTTACCATTAATTTCACAGTGCAGGGTTTGTCTGAGTACATGTTCATCAGTTTGAAGTCTGAGGGGTAAGTCTTTTTGTCTTTGATGAGGTTTGGGGGAGTTTGGGGAGAGCTGTGGATTTGAAGCTAAACGGTTAAGTTTTGGTCTACCTCTTGCCAGCCGTGTGTCCCTGGGCAAGTCACTCAGTAGCTCTGAAATCCAAATTCCACATAAAGCTCTGACTTTTAAGTGAGATAACATATGTCAGAATTTGAAAACTATAAAATGCCATATAAATGTCAGTTATTTATCACTCTATGTATAATTTTAAAAGATATCATTAAATTCTAATCAATATCAAAACAGATTTAAGTTTTAAGAAATTGCTAGGAACAGACTTTATCTGTTTTCATTACCTCTTCACTCCAAAATATTCATTTTGAAGCACTTTTCTTTTTAAAGATGTATGGTTATAATTGATGGGCTCCAACAGAACACAATCCAGAACTTTGTAAAATCAACATTTTTCAAATACTCTGGGGCAGTGGTTGGCAAACTCATTAGTCAACAGAGCCAAATATCAACAGCACAATGATTGAAATTTCTTTTCAGAGCTAAATTTTTTAAACTTAAACTTCTTCTAATGCCACTTTTCAAAATAGACTCACTCAGGACATGGCATTTTGTGGAAGAGCCACACTCAAGGGGCCAATGAGCTGAGCCTTAGTTTGCTGACCACTGCTCTGGGGCAAATTTGGTAATTCAAAAAAATCTTAATACTCAAAATCATGACATAATTAACCATTCCTTGGTCTCTTCTTGGTTTGGGTTAGTAATTTTACCCTCTTTTTAAAGGAGAAGAAACAAAGGTTAAGGTTGACACAGATAATGAAGTTCAAGCTGGCAGCAATCCTTAGATCTCAGGGCTCTGTCTGAATCCAGACCTGCATCAACTCTCACCAATAAACCTTTCAAGTTGCCACTGACTCAAATAAAACCTTCACATCAGCCCATTTGTGCCATTGTTCCTTTATCTGGCGTACCCACTTGAAATATTACCTTCTCTTATAACGGATAGAGATAGTGACCTAAAGCAGGCATGTATTTCTTTCTCTACCACTTCTTACTTTGAAATACTCAAGCCATATTTTAAAAGCATCAATGGGAAAACTTTCTGTGAAGAAAAAATGACAAAGTACTTCTCTATGCATTAACGGTGGAATCTTAGGTGGAAGTTTCTTCTCCTTATACCAGTAATTGGTAAGTTGAAGTTTGGGCAGGGGGAACACTAATGGCTTTCTTGAGTTCTTCAATGACAAGCCAATTTAGGGGAAAATTGATTTTCTCTGGTTCCTATACCACTAGTTCCATTATTGTTCAAGGAGAGTAAACTAGCAACAACAGTAATAATATCTGACAATTATATAGCACTTCCTGTGCGCATAGTGGCCTATGTGTTTTAATTATTGTCCTTATATATCACCCACACTACCTCAGGGTTCAGAAAAGTAGCCAATATTTGCCTCACTGTTACCCTTCAGGGAGCAACAATAATCTTTATAAGACTCTGAAGCTATTTGTAATGACCAGCTTCCTGACAAATACTGACAAGTCCTACCCTCCTAGCAAAACCACCATCTAGAAAAAGTGGATGACACAATTTCAATCCCCTCTTTAATCAGTCCTAGGGGATGTGGCAGCAAGAAGCCGAGATGTTCTGAGAACCAAAATTGAGTCAGGAATATAAGAACTACATTTTCTTCTGGATAATAGAGAAATGAGAACCTAACCTTAACCTGCCCAAATTGAGGGAGATCAACAAAATCCTACTTACCTCAAGTTCAGCAAGCCTTTTATAGGGTTGCTATACTTTGCTAAGTGTTAGCAGGCTCATCCACACTGAAAACACATCTGCTTCCCCAAAACTGCACTCATTTGTGCCATAGAAAATATGCAGAGAAATAACAAGCCAGTAGAAATACATGCACAATAGCTCAATGCTTCGCAGATGGCATTTGAGCAATTGCAGATGTAAACAGAGCCCTCTGCAGTGAGGAAATGGGCTCGGGTTCAAGGACGTGACCAGGAGGATACGGGTCTGTGACATGCTTGGGCCAGTACAGATCCTGGAAAGAAACACTCCAGGGTGGGGCCTGGACAGGGGCTTATATGACCATGTGCTCCACCAATATTCCAGTGGGTG
The DNA here is from genome assembly GCA_027563665.1 of Antrozous pallidus. Classification (NCBI taxonomy): domain Eukaryota; kingdom Metazoa; phylum Chordata; class Mammalia; order Chiroptera; family Vespertilionidae; genus Antrozous; species Antrozous pallidus. The sequence goes on along the minus strand of CM050521.1, from coordinate 70,941,018 downwards.
AGCAGGTAAACATCACACTGTTTGCTGGTGTGTGTTTTTTCATTTGGATTTGTCTTAACTTAAAAGCTTTATTTGGTTGCCTAGACATCTAGTATGAATGCAATTCATCTTTAATCAGATTTTTGTTGAATGTTATAAATCCACTAGCACGTGTTCCCTTTAGGTCTTGGTAGGGAGAATTCCCCAGCCTGTTATGACCAACCAACAGTGTGGCCACTATTTTAAGATCATAGGGGACAGAGCAGGCAACAACTATCAAAACTGAGGCCACTAGTTTGAGATGTCCATATGGGACAGAGCAGACAGCAGCCATTTTGAAAATCATGCTTTTTCTGTGTCAGCACACCCTTTTTGTTTATATCCTGAGCACAGAGCACGAAGAGAGGGCAAGAGAGATTACTTGTAGTAACCCTATAACCCTTCACTGAGAAAGAAGCAGAGATTGCTGCACAAAAGCAAATGCACAATGGCCTACCTAATTCTGAAACCGTTCTAATTTGCTTATAAGCTAAATTTGACATAACAATATGTGAATTATAACTCAATGCTTTTATATCCCACAACACCGTGTTGAATCAAGATAGAAAGGGATAAAGGCAGATTTTGTCTTTGGGATTGGTCAAAATTATTCCCAAATAGTCATCATAAAGCTTTTCCTAATTGTTAAAGGCCATGTCAGACATAAAGCTCCAGTGGCCTAATTCCATTAAATATCTACATCAGAATGCTAAGCATAGGCAAAGCACATTAGCATTGCTGGATAAAATAGGATGAAATGTTAAGCTCTTTAGAGAATAAAAACAGTGGAGCCAGATTTTCATACTTATAACTCAATATGACTATTTCGATCGAATAAGAATGTGGTTTAAGTTGTATAATCATTTAAAAGGTCCCAAAGTCTCCTTCCTGGCTCTCTTCTCACCTCTCAAATGTCAAAAACACATTTCCTGACACAGCGGAGAGGCGTGCCAGCTCCCTGTCAGAGAAAAGTCAGGAGAACTTTGACACAACGGCCATCAACAACTCCCTGCAGAGCGCCACTGTTTGGAACCTGTTCCCCTCTCTGGGGATGAAACATCTTCTTGGTCTAGTGCCTCTGCTCTCAGCTCCACATCATTTTCAAGCAATTATCTTCTTGTGGGACTTTCTGCGCTTCCAAATAAGTCATGCGGTATGTCTCTACTCTTGGCCAAAGCTGGTTTGGGAGTCATTTCTTAAGATGGTCAGGTACCAAAATATTCAAACTCCTTCACTGTCTAGCACTCCTAGGAAAAAATGCATACCTGGGGGGAAATTGCAATGTGTACATGTCAAGACCTAGGGGAAGTTTAGGAATAAAATTATAAATGATGGAAACTCAATTGGGACAAAAATAATGTGAGAGATATGTAGGGTCATACTATTTTTTTTGCCATGTCTTTTTTCATTAAGGTCCACATTCATTTATGTACACTAACTGGCATATGGATATTCAATAAATGCTTGCTGTTAGTCTTTATAGTAGTTATTGGGGATCTGCATATCTATAAAAAGAAATGAAAATAGGAGCAGAGGAAGGGATAAATATATAGTACAATACATATAATATTAATTTTAAATTACTTAGGGAAGAGTAGTAGTTATCTCTAAGAGATATGCTCTGGAAAAAATTACCGTGCCAGTGGAAATTCCATGGAGAAAAGAACTCCATGGAGAAAAGACAATGCCTTCTTGTGCTCTGCTCAAGCCTGAGTAATTGAGGACACTACTGCCACACTAAAGGCACTGAAAATCTATTTGTTGCATGCATGAATAAATGAATGCGATCACTCATACTGTAACTTCCCTGTGGGATTCACAGCACACATAAGCTAATCCAGGGCCGGTGAAGTCCTGTTGTAAAAGAAACCTGCTTTCTTTTTAAACCTGGGATTTTTAAAACTCAATTGACACAGTACACTTTTTCTTTTCAGGGGGGAATTATTAATATGTTGAGGACTTGATATGCTCATGAATATGGTTAAAAACAAACCAACAGGAGTTTAGGGAATATCCTGTAAGTGCAGTAGACTGGCTCAGAACATACAGTGTGTATCCTCAAAGAGCTCAGAGTCACATGGTGAAGACTGATACGTGTATAGCTCATTCTGAGAGAAGACCAGAATTGTTATATTTATCCCATAAATATTTAAAATATATTAAAATATACGTTTTATATATTATACTTCTACTAGTACCCTGGTGCATGGATTTGTGCACATTGAAAGAAGATTAATTAGAAGAAATATTTTAATATCAATACTCACCCTTTATAATAGAAGTGTCAACCAAATTCACAATCCATAATGACAGATTGAAACACATGCTTGAGATTGGCGAAGGGAGAGTTTTACATGTATCATGCATATGCAAGTCAATGTTTACTTTTAAATTGTCAGTTCACATCATATGTACCAGCTGGTCGGTCAGTCGGACGGTGAGACAGACATATGGTCTATCACTTAACCTTTTATATATATATATATATTAGAGGCTCAGTGCATGAAATTCATGCACGGGGGGGGGGGGTGAGGAATGCCCCTTAGACCAGCCTGCACCCTCTCCAATCTGGGATCCCTTGAGAGATGTCTGACTGCCCGTTTTGGCCCAGAGGATCGGGCCTAAACGGGCAGTCGGACATCCTTCTCACAATCCAGGACTGTTGGCTCCAAACTGCTCATCTGCGTGCCAGCCTGATCACCTGCTAACCACTACCCTGCCAGCCTAATTGATGTCTAACTGCTCCCCTGCCAGCCTGTTTGCCCATAACTTCCCTCCTCTGCCAGCCTGATCACCCCTAACTGCCCTCCCCTGCGGGCTTGATCGCTCCCAACTGCCTTCCCTTGAAGGCCTGGTCCCTCCCAACTGCCCTCCCCTGCTGGCCTGATAGCCCACAACTGCCCTTCCTTGCAGGGCCTGAAACCTTCCAACGGCCCTCCCCTGCTGGCCATCTTATTGTGGCCATTTTGTGTCCACATGGAGGAAGGATCTTTGACCACATGGGGGCAGCCCTCTTGTGTGCTGGAGTGATGGTCAATCTGCAAATTACTCTTTTATTAGATAGGATAGAAGCCTGGTGCATGGGTGGGGGCCAGCTGGTTTGCCTTGAAGAGTGTCCCAGATCAGGGTAGTGGTTCCCTTGGGGTGAGGGGTGGCCTGGGTGAGGAGCCTGTGGAGGTTTGTAGGCCAGCCATTCACACCCCCTCACCACGACCCAAGCAGAGGCCCTGGTATCTGGGATTAATCTATGTCTACAATTGAAACTTTGTAGTCTGGAGCAGAGCCAAGCTTTCTACTCGCTCTGGGGCAGCAGCCATTTCTGTTTGAAACTTTGTAGCCTAGAGTGGAGGCCTAAGCCTCCTATCTAATAAAAGAGTAATTTACAGATTGACCATCATTCCAACAGTTGCCAGGGAAACCCAAGCTTCTGTTCTCTCCAGCTCAGTGGCTGTAGCCATTTCTGTATCTTTTAAAATTGAAACTTTGTAACATTGAGTGGAGGCCTGGCAGGCAGAAAGCTTGGCTTCCTCTGTTACCCAGGAAACTCAAGCCTTTCTCCTGCTCTCAGTGGTGGCAGCCATCTTGGCTGGGGTTTATTTGCATAATCTGTTCCTGATTGGCTGGTGGGCATGGCTGTGGGCGTGGCTTGTGGTGTGGTGAAGGTGTGGTCAAATTTGCATATTACTCTTTTATTAGATAGGACTAGGGGCCTGGTGCACGAAACTCATGTACTGAGGGTGGGTGATCCCTCAACCCAACCTGCACCCTCTCACATAGTGGGAGCTCTTAGGGGATGTCCAACTGATGGCTCACCCCCAGCCTGCCCAAGGCCTAAAGCCTCTAGCAAGGCTTTACGCCTTGGGCACCCAGCCATCGCCCTGCTCAGCTCAGCCCTGGCTGCCTGCGACCACCTGGCCCCAGGGGCTGGGCACATGCCGCCACTGCCATTTCATCTCCAACCCAGGCCCGGCACTCACGCCACTTGGCCCCACTCCTGCTCCTGATTGGCTGGTAGCATAGCATGTTTGCATGTTTCTCTTTTATTATATAGGATATATAGATATAGATATAGATATAGATATAGATATAGATATAGATATAGATATATAGATACATAGATATAAATAATGTGTACAGAGGTTATGCATATATGCATACAAGTTCTTTGGTTGATCTCTTCCCACCCACCACTGCCTTACCTCTGAGATTTGATAGTCTGTTCCATGCTTCTATGTATTTGGATCTATTTTGTTAATCAGTTTATTTTATTCATTAGATTCTACATATGAGGCAGATCATGTGATACTTGTCTTTCTCTGATTGCCTTATTTAGATTCTAAAATGTACTCTTTGTTTAGTATAAAAATTTTAATATATTAACTATGTGAAAATGAAATAAAATTGACACTTCTCTTCTAAATCTTCTGACTTTTGCATTATACATAAAACTTCCTTGAAATCAGATAATTCTAATGAATTTTTCATCATGCAAAATTCACAGCATCTTATTTTTGAGTTATAAGCTTAGCCATCAGTTGGTATAAATCCCCAGTAACAGGATGACAAAAGAAACACCTGGCTAATTATCATTTGTTTCTTTACTCATTTTATACACAATATTATTCCAAAAAATTATTTTAAAAAGCTTACAAAAACACATCTTCTCTGGCATGCATAGATACTCAGTCGAAGCTGAGATTTAAAATGTGAGGCATTCTAACTGCGATGGAGTCTTCTTATGTTCAGATAGAGATATAGAATGCCCCAATCATATGCAGTCTCTAAAAGTGTCACTCCATCTAATTTATTTATTTACTTATTTATTTACTTTAATTCTCACCCAAGGACATGTGTAGAGAGAGAGAGGGACAGACAAACATTGATGTAAGAGAGAAACATCAATCAGCTGCCTTCCGTATGTGCCCCCACCAGGGATCAAACCAGTAAACTTTTTTAAAAAATGTATATTTTATTGATTTTTTACAGAGAGGAAGGGAGAGAGATAGAGAGGAACATTATTGAGAGAGAAACATTGACCAGCTGCTTCCTGCACCCCTGCCCCACTGGGGATGTGCCCACAACCAAGGTATGTGCCCCCAACTGGAATCGAACCTGAAACCCTTCAGTCCGCAGGCCGATGCTCTATCCACTGAGCCAAACCGGTTTTGGCCAAACCAGTAACCTTTTGGCACACAGGATGATGCTCAAACAACTGGCCCACTCTGGACAGGTCTTACTCCATTTTTACAAAACACATATATCAGTATTGAAAAACCTACTGGGGCAGCATCTCTATAAAAAGGAATCAGGACTTGGGTAGTCAGAAGTACAAAGCAGAATTGTGGGCCTTGCAGGAGTAGACACATGTATGGGTAACACTGACAAATGTCAATTATGAAGGGCATAAAGCTTACAAAACATGTGAATTACCTCATTGGTCTTCAAAAAGTCCTTCATGAAATGGAAGAAGATTAATATTTGTTCAACTAATGATCGGCAATATTCTAGACGGGGTATTTGAACCTACACCTCCATGATATCATGTTGTCCCCCAACGATACAAATGTTGAGAGCTTGGAGAACAATAGTGACCATTTCCAAATCTCTTCCTCACCCTCCCAAAACAATAAGATCATTAGGGGTAATAATTAATCCATACTAGACCCATGGTTTCAACATTAAATAGACCACTTTCCAAGTTCAATTTATCCATGAGTAGAAGAAAGAAAAACCACATTCCAACAACAGTTTCCACCACCTATCCACCCTTACAACCTGTAGATTCAGAGAGCAATGGATGGGAAACTGAAAAGGCAGAGGACATACTTAGAGAAAACAAAGGCAAACAGTCCCCTGGAAAAGAAAGTGGAACAATAAACATAAAAATGGTGTAAACGGGTCTGGACTTTGTACTCCACAAGCCTGACAATGATGAAGGAGGTTGGAAATCGAGGTGGCAGGGGGAGTAGAAGTGATGACGCTGTTACATAGTAACATTTCAGAAATTCTTTAGGTGGAGGGTAAGGATATGGGAGGATGGAGAGCTCAGGCTTGTTTAACTGAATTAATGACAAAGTCTGTGTCACGAGGCCATCCAAAGGAGGATGCATTTTAAACTGTGACCTCAATCTGGAGAATTGGAACAGCATTCTGGCTCCTGGTTCTTTCCGATCACTGCAGAGGTAGATGACCGGAGGACACTGACTTGGTTAGAAAGTTGACCCATGGTACTGAACAAGTGAGGGAGGTTAATGCTGGAGCAATAAATGACTCAGGATATTCTGCAGGGTTTATGGTGGGGGGCACCTTCCATAGTAATGGTATTAACCAATATTTAGAGATCTTAGAGCAATTGCAGTAGGAGAAACAAACAATTACAGACATAAACAGGGTCACTGAAATAAAGGAAAAAAAAAACGAGGCACACAAGAGCATGAGATTAACAAAGTTGGGAACACACTGAAAAGGTCATAAAATCAGAACAGAACAATTCTCTTATCTAGACTCTCTCTTACCCATATTTATTTTCACCAACTCCTAAATAAATTGATTTGAGACCTACAGTATTTCCTCTGTGAGTTGTTATGTAAAAATATTTAGGTTAACAGACTAGAAATATATATTATTTATACTCTAACTTGGTAATTCTCAATGATTATGCATATCACTTCATAAAAGTTCTAGATTAAAGAATACTTCCAAGTATTTATAGTCAGACTAGAGGCTCAGTGCATGAAATTCATGCATGGGGTGGGGGGAGAGAGGGTGTCCCTCAACCTGGCTTGCACCCTCTTGCTATCCAGGACCACTGGTTCCTAACCGCTCACCTGCCTGTCTGCCTGCTTAATCACCCCTAACCACTCTGCCTGCCTGCCTGATTGCACCAACCACCTCTGCCTGCCTGCCTGATTGCTCCTAACTACCTCTGCCTGCCTGCCTGATTGCTCCTAACTACCTCTGCCTGCCTGCCTGATTGCTCCTAACTACCTCTGCCTATCTGCCTGATCGCTCCTAACTGCCTCTGTCTTAGCCCCCACCACCAAGGCTTTGTCCAGAAGAATGCCTGGAAAATGTCCGGTCTAATTAAGCATATTACCTTTCATTAGTATAGATTATTAGTATAGATGTCTTGGGCTGTGTGAATTCTACCTAATTGCTATAGTTACATTTGAGGGCCTACGGTCAGTAAATACAGTCAAATTACACCTTTAGAAAATATATCTTAACCACATTTTATTTGTCTCTATGTGTTACATAGCATACCTTGACTTAAGAATTTTAACTGAAATGGAGAGTAGGTAGTTTGACAGAAAAAAAGGTAATGTGAACCAATTCATTTCCATGTATTTGTTATGTATCCAGTTGCAGATACCTATGTTAAGTTCATATGATGAAGATATTCCTTTGTTTTCATACTTTAAAGTTTCATGAAAGGGAATGAATAAAGGGTCTAATTCCAGGAGACTGTTTTTGCCATTGAAAAATGTCTTCTTCAGGCATTTGCTGAATGATGCATTAGCAGGAGCTACAAGGATCACATTGTTTCACACCAAATAGCCTCTACACTTTGATTCATATATCACACATGTTCTGTTTCTTACATTTCTGTTTTCACACCCACTACCTAAGTGCAAAGGGATTTGAAGACAAGTACCACGGTTTTCTAACTTTCAGCTGCTTTGGTTGTATTGATGGAGGAAGTTATGGAACATGTAGAAAATAGAATCAAGATTAAGGAGATCATATTTCTGTTTTATACACTGTGATACAGTGAAGTTCACTGAGTAGCAATTACACAAAACATCCATTTTAGATAATTTACCTTCACTGAAAATCCCTTAAATTGGCAAATACAATTTTTGAAAAGATTATTTACTGTAGAGAGGAGAGGCCCAGGGGTATGACTTCATAGAATGTGAAGGAGGATTCCAATAATGATAAATAGCTGAAATATTAAAGAAATTGACATATAACTCTCTTTATATGTTGAGAAATTCAAAACAAGGAAGTGAGTTTAACACGTTAAATGCCCAGCCCATTTTATCTTCCGGACAGAAAGTATAGTGTCAGTCACCAGTGACTGACTGGGTGCTTAATGTGCTAAATAACTCCAGGAAAGTTTGTTTCTTATAGAAACTGAGATATAATAATGAGGATGGTTACATATTTTTCTTACTAGTACTGCAAAATACATGTGCATTCCACAAATGAGTCCTGAAATTGCCAGTAGTCATACTGCCTGATGAATCCAGATTCTTAAATATGAATGAAATAGGTAACCTTAGGGAGTCCTACCTGATGCTATTAATTCACATTTTATAAATTAATTTAAATAAGTCCCTGATCTACCAAATGAATAATTTATAGATATTCAACTCCATGACTAAGGTTATATTTTTTTGTAATATCCGAATTAATTTTAAAATGGGAGGGACCTTAGTGAACATATATCTAAACACTTTCCATCTATAGAGGATAGAAGTAAGACTAGAAAATTTTACAGACTTTCTCCATAGTGGTAACATCCAATTCTGTATAACACTGGAATTCAAGTCAGCACTTTTGCCACTATATCTCATTTGCCACTTGATCTGAAACTGTACAAATTTATTATATGGACATACCGCCATTCCTCAAATCTACCTTTGAGGCAACCTTCCTAACCTCCAGATTGCCTGGAAAGAGACTTAGGTACCTGTTCTCAAAGTTTCTGCATGATTTCTTAATGATCACCATGGAGCACACAGAGTTAAATAGCAAAAGCAACACTATGTGAATGTTAACAAAATGAGAAGAAAGAAAATAAAGTAGAAAGGAAAGGGGCTATTTAGCCTCAAATTAAATCAAGTTCATGAAGGAAGAAATTATTATTGTGGAACAGAGAGCACACCATGCCTAAAACACAGGAAGCATTTAAGAAATATTTTAAATTAACAAAGGAATACAGTGTAATGTATGCATAAATGATAAATGTGGATTCTTATTCACCTCCTTTATACCTCTATCCTAATTCACAATTCCTTCTCAGCAACAGTTTACCATCCACTGAACATCTACCTACCATATTACTCTGCTCTAAAGATTCTAGTTTTATTTCTCCTCCTTAGCAGAAATACTCATGGAACAAACCATGGCACTATTATCTTTACCGAATTACATTATACTTTTAAGCATTATCAGAAGACTACAAAAACTATGAGAAGCACTGTCTAGTAGACCCTAACACAGTTAGGCTGTCCAATTAAAAAATGCCTTGAAAAAATATTTACAACAATATAAAAATCCCCATATATATTTATTACACACATATGTACACTCAGCACACAAATACACACATGAATTTGGCCAAGCAAAGTAGATGGATAATGAAATAATTAAATATTATTTAGCACATAATTCAACAAAATATCTAAACATACTGTATATTGACTTAAAACAAAAACAAAAATTCTAATTTTTCCAAAGAAAGGCTTAATTGAAATATAAATTTGGTTCTGGCATGTGTGGTTCAGTTGGTTGGGCATAGTCCTGTGCACCAAAAGGTTGGCAGTTCAATATTCATCACAGTGCATGCCTGGATTGCAAGCTAGATCTACAACATATCATCTGTACACTGTATGGTGTTTCACCACCCCAACTCAAGTCTCCATCCATCACTATTTATCCCTACTATACCCTCCTCCATCTAACCTCATGCCTCCTCCCCTAATGGGAGGATTGTAAACCTAAAGGCAAAGGGGTAATATCTTATTAACCATGAATTCCCAGAAGACACACCCAATTTTATATGCACTTTTCTTCTTTATCTACTATTATCATAATTTTGATGTTTTTAGGCAAAATGCATGACATAGCTCCAACCATAGCGCAGAAGCTGCCTTTCTTTTGAGTCTTTGAAGCCTGTTTTGTCGTTTGTTGTCTCCTTATCTTGCTTTCCAGTCTCACTTGTGTTTTCATCCTTCACCTACTTAACCAGTTTTCATGTATTTTTAAAATGAAGATAGACAAAGAAATACTATGGAAGGAATGTGAAAAGTAGTGCCGATGTAATAGTGATTCCTACTGCAATTCTGAATGTGCTGTTGTGGTTTATTTTATTTTTGACATTTCACACACAAAGACATTCTAAGTATCTACCTGGAATGACCCAAGGCAGAAAATGAACACAAAAAAAATTGACATAGAGCAGTTTGTGCAAGACTTGATGCTAAAGTAGACTGTTAGGTTTGCAACACTTTAAAAACAATAAAGATTAGCTACATTCTGATGGAACAGCATATCTATTTTTTTTTTCAATGTGAAAAAATAAAATAAACCTGGAGGATCAACACATGTTAGGAACAGTATAAAATGCAGCTTGAACTAATAAGGGTTTGGTGTAATTAGTTATGCCAAATTGAAATATATCTACAAAGTGAACTCTGGTTTCCGAAGACTAGGGTTTTGATGCACTGAATGCTTAAGCAGATCTCACACTTTAATCACTTCAAATGGTGCTCTCCTGGCTTAAGGGCTCGGATGCTCTTATGCATATGCACAAAGCATTGAGGTTAGGATTGGGAGGTACATATTTAAATGTTAAATCAGATTTTAAATTGTGAACATTAATTTTTCTGTAACTTTGTTCTGTAATTTCTTTATTTTGTTGTTGTTGCTCTCTCTCTCCATCATAGAAACTTCCATGCAATTTGTTACAATTAAGGCATAAAAGCAAACCGGATTATCAGACCAGCAGTGTAGTCTGAGGTGGACCAAGCTCTTATTTTACCCTAAGAGTGATTGAACTCACTTTTAAGCACATCACAACCTGTAATACACTCACCTCTCTGGTGGCAAGTGTTTGTGGTAGAAAATCCTTTGTAAGAAGGTCATTTCCCATTAACAATCACTTACATTTTGGTTTAGTCAGACAACTGACGTTTGTTTCACAGATCTTTTCTTTCCCTGGCTCAACTTCAGGCTGGATGTGGTTCTTTCAGAGAATGATCAATTTCCTAGGCCAGCCCGGTGGCTACATGCAGGATTCTTCCTGCACACAGAATGACATGTCATGGCGCTACACAAGCAGCCAGCACCCGCTGTTGCCCCTGGAAAACCACAGTGACTGGGAGCACGGCTTCTGGGACTGTGCCGGATTGCGTTTCTGTTCTGGGTTCCAGCCTCGATGTTCATTCATGAGCCCTGCATCCCAGCGTCACTGCAGGGCTATAAAGAGAGACGGAGTCTCCAAATGAATGCCACCCCAAGCTCCCGCACAAACATTTCCCTGGGTATCAGAGCTTGGTGTCCACCCCGGGATAAAGTCTCATTATCCCCAGTATTCCACAACCATTCACTGAAAGGTGGATAAATTGAAAAGATGGCATCTCTTTCCCTTGGTCCTCTACCAGTTTCCCCAAAATTGCCGTGCTATATTATATAATACTTCCTTAGCCAGATTCCAGGAATTCTACAGGCTGCAATTTAATGCTTGGAAAACCAAAGGATATTAAATGATCTAAACTGTCTTAGCCAGAAATCTCTGATTTGGCTGCCCTTTGAAGTTTGTATCTGAAACTTTTTGATGTCTTAATATTGTTTTAGAAATTAGGGGGGAGAGTTGACTTTGTAAATCATTTTAGGATTGCAAAAATGACATTATGATGATGAATGGCACAAGACTTTAAAAAAAAGTTTCTCTGAATATTAAATTAATCACAAACTGAGGCTGTCTAACATTAGCTCCTGATAACGTAGAGGTCCTGTGGCATTCCAGATGCTCTCCAAAACAGAAATATTCTGTCTTTATTATGAGCACCTTTCCACATCTGCAATTCTGTCATACAATAAAGTCTTGTTCTTTTGTTGCAGGGATTGCCCTGGTTCATTTTTTTATTATTAATTTAAACCATGTGGGTAAAGGGTAATCCAGTAAGCCAGAGGATTTCAGACCAGAGCTCTCTTACAATCACATGTAACATCAAACATCTGGATATTTAGATGGATAGTGATAGGGCAGAAATTAACAAGTCCTAAAGCACTGTCTGAATGTATAGATTTTAATTGTATATAATTTTATTCACATTGAATATAATGTTTCTTAGCATACCTTCTTTACAAAATGGCCATGTTATAATCCAAGTAAAAATTCACAACCCAAATGCACCAGCCACATACACACGCATACTAACCAAACAGCTTTTGTTAAAAAGACCTTAAAGTTCCTATTATAAATTGCTTGAGCAACCTACTGTCACTTTTATTATATCTAACAGCAAGTTTAACAATTCTCTTAAAGGGAACTTGATCTATAAGTTTTTTTGAAACACCACATCACATAGTTACCTATTTAACATAAAAACCTATCATAGAAACATTTTGCCTCTAAGGAATATCACCCAATTATACCCTACAACTAATCGTTGCCTTCTTATGTGTTTTGCCAATCCCCGCACATTCCTAACTGCTCTTCAGTGAAGGGTTGGAGGAAAAAGACGTTATAATGCTGTATAATAGGAAAATAATATGTCGGCTTGCTTCAAATTTCTACATTTTTGCAAAGTACCTGACCTTTGCAGACAATAAATAAGAGAAAAGCTTATTTTGCTAACAAAAATTCTCCCTGGAGTTTTAGAAATCTATTTAAAGCAGAAAAGTACACAGAAACTGAAGTAAAACTAATCATTTTTGCTAAATATGCTAGTTTAATCGTGTTTAGAACTAAAGTGATATTGAGAATAGTAAAAACAAAAAATCCTATTCAACACCATAAAGGAAAGCATGATAGATCCACTGCAAAAAAGTTAAAATTGACCCCCTCCCCAATCCTTTAAAGTTTCTACTGCAGTCCAAATCCATTTATTTCCAATGCATGATGCAAATACCAAAGCAGCTACTCTTGAAGGTTTGCCTGAATGGATGGTATTTGCATTCTGTAACCCAGATGCTGTGCATTTTACTGCAGATGCCAGGTGCGGACATTCAAAAGTAGAAACCTCAAGATCAAAGGAGCAAAGGTTGATCCTGTTGAAATATTCAGCCACAAGTCATTCATATGACTGGAGACTTTTTGTTTCATGAGGTGTTTACATCCTTTGTTGTTAAGCTATTTATTGCCTTTGAAAACAGTTCACCTTCCTCTTTGGAATACTATAGAGTGTGATACGGTTTTAATGTGTGTTAAGGGAACATCCGTGTTTGCAATGGAAATCAACACCACTATTACTGCAAAAATAAATTCAATGCTTTGGGCTTAAAAATAAAAACAGGTCAATGTTTTATTTAAGGGAGAGGTAGCCTAGGCCCATAAACAATAGGTGACATAGTCTAGACAGATATTGAAACACAAAAGCTAAGGTAAATTGGAGGAAGAAAAATATATAAAACTCAACTAGCTCAAAAAGCTAGCTGGACAAGGGAGAGCTGAAAACACTGCCCATACTAGTAATTCCCACAGCAACTTGCTGTTCTCCTGCACAGGCCTCAGAGGAGCTAACTCTGTTCATTAATTCCACAAATACTTACTGAGCACCTTCTGTCAGCCAACAATGTAAACACTAATGAAAACAAAACAGTCCCATCCTTCAAGGAACTTACACTCTATTGGAAGAGACAGACAAACACACGACATTTTTTTCTGTATAACCGAGTAGATGTTAAATTAGCACAATTCAGGTTATCAGCAGAAACATTAAAGGAGGAGACAGCTCACCAAAACCGGTTTGGCTCAGTGGATTGAGCGTCACACTGCAGACTGAAAGGTCCAGGGTTCAATTTGGTCAAGGGCATGTACCTTGGTTGTGGGCACACCCCGAGTAGGGGGTGTGCAAGAGGCAGCTGATCAATGTTTCTCTCTCATCCATGTTTCTGACTTTCTATCCCTCTCCCTTGCTCTCTGTAAAAAATCAATAAAATATATTTTTTTTAAAGGAAGGAGACAGCCAGTTGTTTGGGTAGAGCTGAGCAGATTCCTCAGGCATCAGTCAGTGAAGGGGAAGGCAGTGAGTGACCCCAGCAAAAAGAAAGGATATGTGACTTCCATGAGATGAGAGAGTACAGCATGTTTATACAGAGTGGGGCAAAAGTAGATTTACAGCTGTTCACATAGAAAACAATACAATCATTAATAAATAATCATAATACTCACACAAACTCTGTTTCACATACTCACAGCTATAAGCCTACTCTTCCCCCAAGCAGAACATGAGAACTCCAAGGCAAGCAATGGGGAGGGTTAATGTAGAGAGACAAAGAATTATTTTCAGATAATGAAGAATTTTATATCTCTTCTCATCTGCACTACTCCAGGAAGGGAATGTCACCTCAGCTCAAGCTCCACTGCCTACCACTCACTTTAGCCTTAGACAAGGACTCCCTGGTCCAGACTGCAAGGGACACATTCTTCTAAAAAGTAGACAATCTGAGAAAAACCAAGATGGCAGCATAAGTAAACACATGAACTGCTGCCCACATAACCACTTCAAAACTACAACTAAAAGACAAAACCGACATCATCTAGAACCACAGAAAGGCTGACTGAGTGGAAATTCTAAAACTAGAAGGGAAGAGGAAAGCAAACTGAGACTCAGAGGAGCTGTGGAACTAAAATGCAGAGGTATGGAGGAACACGTGCTCAGAGAGGGCTGGCAACTGAGTATGCAGTTGGTTTTTTCAATCTGCAGGGAGACACAAGCTCCGACTGCTCTGAACTCCAGTTCCAGATGAGACTCCAGGGACCCAGACTTATATGGGTAGAAACTGTACTGTCTGGCTTCAGGAGGAGCTGGCTTCAGATGTGCTTGCAGCAATTATTGAGGGACATCAAGACCAGGGGCCTCTTAGGGCAGGGCCGATGGGACGCCATTGCTATTTACTCTGTCCTGACACCCCACCCAACCTCAGCTATGCACAGAGACTTTGCATATGAATGGCCTGGTTGGTCCTTTTAAATCTAAAATTACCTAACAAATTGCAGCTGAGTCAGAGAGACTCAGAACATCCAAAAGAAGGCCCAAGGCACCATAGCAGCTTGCATTGCTTAACAGCTGGGTCTCATCTAGGTACCTCCAAACCCCAAACAAAGAAGAGGCATCTGCAGATCTCTCCATAGCTCCTGCTGTGTGGCCTCAGGCAAAGGCTAAGTTAGCACCTCCTTGGAGATCCAAGAGCCAGTGTACCCAGGGATCAGAGTAGGACCATCCAGATTACAACTCCTCAGATCCATAAGAGACACACGTAGGGGGCAGACTCAGTGAACACCAAAGCCCCACTGAAGCAAGTCTTGCCTCATAAGGGAATCTCCAGCACAGAAGATCTACCATCATAGATACAGCTGATCCTCACAATCAATTGGCCTGGAGGTTAATTCCTCCCAGTGATACCAACAATCAAGGCTTAACTACAATAAGACTAGGCATACAGCCCACAAAGATGGCACAAATAGTGTCCACTTCAGGTAACTATGGAGGCTGAGCCACTGGGCCCTATAGGACACCTAATACACAAAGCCACTCTGTCAACACAGGGAAGCAGCCAAAATGTGGAAACAAAGAAACAAGTCACAAATGACATAAATGGAGGAAAGCAAACTACTGGATATAGAATTCAAAACCATGGTTATAACGTTTTTCAAGAATTTTCTAGAAACTGCCAATAAACTTAGTGAGAGCCTCAAGGATATGAAAAAGGACCAACTAGAAATTAAGCATACACTGACTGAAATAAAGAATAATATACAGAGATCTAACAGCAGACTAGAAGATCACAAGAATTAGGGCAAAGATTTGATATACAAAGAAGCAAAAAACACCCAACCAGAAAAGCAAAAAGAAAAAAGAATCCAAAAATATGCAGATAATATAAGGAGCCTCTGGGACAACTTCAAGCATACCAACATCCGATTTATGGGGGTGCCAGAAGGAGAGAGAGAGCAAGATATTGAAAACCAATTTGAAGAAATAATGATTAAAAAACTTCCCCACCTGGTAAAAGAAATAGACTTACAAGTCCAGGAAGCACACAGAACCCCAACCAAAAGGAATCCAAAGAGGACCACACCAAAAAACATCATAATTAAAATTCCAAGAGCAAAAGACAAAGAGAGAATATTAAAAGCAGCAGTAGGAAAACAGTTACCTTCAAGGGAGTACCCATACAACTGTCAGCTGATTTATTTTTTTTTGAAATCTTTATTGTTCAGTTTATTAATTATATTGTTCTCTTTTTTTTTCACCCTATAGTTCCCCTCCACCTGGTACCCATCCCACCCTCCGCCCTCCGCCCTCATCCCCCTCCACTGTCCTCTCCCAGAGTTGCATGATTGTTGTCCAGTCTCTTGCTGCACTTCCCACACCCCCTTTCTCCCCAAGAGTTGTCAGTCCATTCCCTCTCTATGTCCGTGATTCTGTTACATCCACCAGTTTATCCTGTTCATCAGCTTATTAATTCACTTGATTTTTAGATTCATTTGTTGATAGATGTGTATTTGTTGTTCCTAATTTACACTTTTATCTTTTTCTTCTTCCTCTTCTTAAAGAATATCTTTCAGCATTTCATATAATATTGGTTTGGTGGTGATGAACTCCTTTAGCTTTTTCTTAACTTCGAAGCACTTCATCTGACCTTCAATTCTGAATGATAGCTTTGCTAGATAGAGTAATCTTGGTTGTAGATTCTTGCTGTTCATCACTTTGAATATTTCTTGCCACTCCCATCTGGCCTGCATCTTTTCTGTTGAGAAATCCGCTGACAATCGTATGGGTGCTCCCTTATAGGTAACCATCTGTTTTTCTCTTGCTGCTTTTAATATTCTCTTTGTCTTTTGCTCTTGGCATTTTAATTATGATGTGCCTTGGTGTGGTCCTCTTAGGGTTCCTATATATTGGAGTTCGGTGCGCTTCTTGGACTCCTAAGTCAATTTCTTTCACCAGGTGTGGGAAGTTTTCGGTCACTATTTCTTCAAATAGGTGTTCATTGTCTTGCTCTCTCTCTTTTTCTGGCACCCCTATAATTCGGATGTTGGTATGCTTGAGGTTGGCCCAAAAGCCCCTTATACTATCTTCAATTTTTTGGATTCTTTTGGATTCTTGCTTTTTCAGCTGAATGGAATTTACCTCTTTGTATTTCAAATCTTTAACTTGGTTCTTGGGGTGCTCCAGAGCACTTTTAGGTCTTTGTATAATATTTTTTATTTCAGTCAGTGTATGCTTAATTTCTGGTTGGTCCTTTTTCATATCCTTGAGACTCTCCTTTATATCCTTGAGGGTCTCCTTCATTTCCTTGTAGGACTCATTCATTTCCTTGTCGGTCTTGCTTATTTCCTTATAGGCCTCAACCTTTTGTTGGAGCCTCTTGAGAAGCCCTATAACGGTGGTTTTCAATTCCATGTTCAGTCGTTTTTTTCCCTCCATTTCTTTCACATCTGATTTCTTTCCATGTCGCTGCATGGTGGCTGCTTCCCTGAGTTGGTCAATTAGCTTTGTGTGGTAGACTTCCTACTAGGGACAGTGGCTCAGCCTCCCGTTACCTGAGGTGGATATGGGTTGTACAGTCTTGCTGAAGTTAAGCTCAGGTTAATTGTTGTTGGCACTTCGAGGGGTTGACCTCCAGGCCAATTGTCTGTGAAGCTCAGCTGTGCTCAGGTTGGATGGGCGGAGTCTCCGGGTCAAGCAGACAGTGTTAGCTCTGCCCTGTGCGGCCCCAGGGACTCTGTGTTGGTGGCAATGGCTGCCAGCACCTCTGAGAGAGAGCCGCTGCCGAGCTCCACTGGCTGCCGGGGAATTCAGACTCTCCCCAAATGAGTCTGCACACCCAACGTCTCACCCAGGGTCATAAAACAAAGCATACTGACGGTTTTCCGAATGAGAGAGCAAGTCCCAGAGCACTCTCTGCGCGGTCACGCAGCTGAGCTGTTCATGCAAGCTGCCTTCTCCACAAGCCGGGAGACCCTGCAGCACCCGAGCTTCGGCGTGCCCTCCCACTGTTTTCACCCGGTATGATAGTGGGTTCCCTGGACCTCGCCTAGAGCTGGAGAATCAGTCCAGTGGGACGTCTTTGTCTCCCCTTTCGAGAAAACTGGCCGGTTTTCAGCTGCCCACCCTCTCCGCTGGTGTGCGCTCCTGTGCGAATCTTCAACGCTGTCCGCCACCGCTCCTCAGAGTCATAGTGTCTTATTTTCACTTTTATTTGTGGAATTTTCACTCGTCCAGCTTTCTGGTGATTCTGGAAGGTGTTTGTTCTTTCGTTAAGTTGTAGTATTAAAATTTCTGTGTATGATGGCAAGATAGGTGTTTTACCTATGCTGCCATCTTGGTTCTCTGCCTCCTCGCTTCTCAAAGAAGATGTCTGTCAGCTGATTTCTCAACAGAAACTATGCAGGCCAGATAGTAGTTGCAAGAAATATTCAAAGTGGTGAATAGCAAGAACCTACTCTACCCAGCAAGGCTATCATTCAGAATTGAAGGTCAGATAAAGAGCTTCACAAATAAGAAAAAGCTAAAGGAGTTCATCACCATCAAACTAGTATTATTTGAAATGCTTAAAGGTATTCTTTAAGAAGAGAAAGAAGAGGAAAAAGGTAAAGATAAAAATTATGAACAACAAATACTTACCTATCAACAAGTGAATCTAAAAATGAAGTGAATAAAAAACCTGATGAACAGAATAAACTGGATAATATAATAGAATCAGGGGCATAGAAAGGGAGTGGACTGACAATCCTTTGGAGTAAAGGGGTGGGGGATATGGGAAGAGACTGGATAAAAATTGTACCCCTATGAATGCGGACAGGGAGGGGGGGTAAGGGCAAAGGGTGAGGTAGGAAGTGGATGGAAAGGTGGGGAAAAGAGGAACAACTGTAATAATTTTAACAATAAAGAAGAAATAAATAGATAGATAGATAGATAGATAGATAGATAGATAGATAGATAGATAGAATGTAAAAAATTTCTTTAAAATAAAAGATATATATTGGGTACATTTTGCACTGGTGTCCAAATATTTACTACTTACTCAAGAAAACATTTAAAGTATTTAGGACAATTGCAAATAGCAATAGGGAAGGACTAGAATTCCACTAAACTCTACTTGAAAATGGAGAAACTGCAGACTGAATCTTTTCTGAAACAATTTCTTGCTGCAACCTTTTACTAGTGTTTCTATGGTTATTATTTATGTAATGATGATAATAGTAGTATTAATAATAATAATAAACCTTACTGGGCATATAATATCTGCCAGGCACTCCCCTGAGTTTTTCCTGAATTTTCCCATTGTTCTTCTTAATAATATCATAAACCTTAATCAATAAAGAAAAACAATTTTTTTAAAGTATGGAAAAATAGTATGAAAACCTGGCAAGTCTGACTTACAAAGATTTGATGTTAGTTACTTCATTATTAGTACATTTATCTGTTAAGGAAATTAGAAGGAATTCTGTCTGAATATATCTATTTTTATGGTTTTTGGTGGTAAAATGGTCCTAAATGGGCTTCCATTTTTCATCTCAAAAGTCTGTTGTAGAAACTAAATAAAATAATACATGAATAGTGAAAAAGTAAAACCAAGGGATTAAAAAAAAGAATGTAAACTGGTTATAGTCATTATCTTTATTTTAAGATTAAGACAACCAGGATCAGTGATCCTGGACACAGGTGGAACAACTAACAGCTAAATACACCTTCGTCTGGCTCTTCAAGTGGCTAACCTGGACTTCTACATAGCCTGGTTCTCAGTCTTCACACTGGCTGTCCTCAGAATGAGCACTCCAAGAAGCTCTACTTGGAAACTGACTTTGTCTTTAAAGCGAAGCTTGGAAACAGACACAAGGTCACACTGTCATTTTCTACTGATCAAAGAAGGTACAGAGCTCGCTTAGACTCCGGAGTGGAAGAAGCCCAACCTCCCTTTGGAAAAAGGTCAAACAACCTGTGACTACATTTACTCTACCACCCTCAGCACTGGGCTGGAAATAAGGCCCTGAATTTTATTTTGGGAAAAAAAACAAAAAACTGTTTTCTTACCAAATTTATAAAAAAGAAGTAAAAAGTAGTGAAATTTAATATGCTTAATCAATGCTCACAGGAAGGAAGTAATTTATATTCTATTAGAGTTTTAAGTTTTAATGAGCTTATAACTAGTATATAATGTTGACTAGCAGCCCAAGTGCTTATTTATGTTAGCCACTAGTCTGAAAATCTGATGGATGGTGTTATTTATGGATCACAACTTCACCTCAACCCAGATAAATTGGCAAAGATGCCAACACTCAAGATTATAGGGAAGAAAATGGCAATTGTTTCATAGTACTTAAAAATATTTTTTAAGAGTTAGCAGTTATGATAGACTGCATAGCAAATAGTATGTTCTTTCAAATGATTTTATAATGATAGCAACGATTTTCATATAATTCCATGGGAGAATTTTTCTTTCCAGAAGTATTTTTTAATGGCTATTTAAACAATACTTGATTGTCACACAGAATTTAGACCATAGTGGCTTGATCCACTTCATTAATAAGTCTGTGGAAAAATCAGTGGCCCCTTAATTTGGGATTAAAAGGTTTCTTCCTATGGCCTTTAATTTAAATTCCCAGGGAGTAAACTAGGATATGAGTCTTTAAAGTAGTTTTCAAAACAGCCTATATGAATGAAGGCTATTTCAAATGCAGCATTAATAGCCCTGTTCTTTGCTGAATAAGATGTATGATACAGTACACATGGGAAGTTGTTCAAGGATTGTTTGTGATAATAAGAAATAGGAGATCTCTGAGCCTACCTTTGGGAAAGTAAACAGATAAACTGTGTATGCATAGTATAAACTACTGTGTGGTAGCAGGGAAAATATTGAATAGATATAAAAAGAGTAACATACATCTTTAAAATAATACTTAAGTAGCCGAAACCAATTTGGCTCAGTGGATAGAGCATTGGCCTTCAGACTGAAAGGTCCCAGGTTTGATTCCAGTCAAGGGCATGTACGTTGGCTGTGGGCACATCCCCAGTAGGGAGTGTGCAAGAGGCAGATGATTGATGTTTCTGACTTTCTATCCCTCTCCCTTCCTCCCTGTAAAAAAATCAATAAAATGTTTTTTAAAAATAAAATAATACTAAGTAGAAGAAAATCTGAAACAAAATTAGTTCTCTATAACAATACAATTTATGTAAACTAAAAATCCACACAAAATATATAGACTTTACAAGATTAAATACAAGCAGAATAATATGCCGCAGACATACCCTAAGATTGCTCATGAGGGTGAGGCTATAGGATGTACATTGCCAATGAATTGGGATAAAAAATTTTAAATAACAAAGTAATCTTTGATAAGCCAATGACAATGATTTCTTGTAAACTGAGTAGTTACATTTGATTCAACCCTCTTGACCAAATAAGACAAATTATGATTCAATTACTATTATCAATTTAAATTTATAAATGGCTAGATATTATAGATTCTATTCTAGAAACTGATAAATACAACTAGTTGATTAAATGTCATATTGAACAAATAAAATTATTAGATCATTGTACATAAAAATCAGTTATATTAAAATAATCCTATCTAATAAAAGAGTAACATGCAAATGTGACTGTACCTTGGCTCCTGATTGGCTATGCTACCAGCCAATCAGGAGTGGGGGCAGGGCCAAGTGGCGCAAGTGCCCTGCACTGGGGGCGGAGACAAAGCTGCCGGGGTAGTGGCGCCTGGCCGCCAGCTCGGAGATGAGGCGGCAGTGGCACTCCAGCCAGAGCAGAGAAGACTGAAGGCTCCTGCTGGAGTGAAGCCTCCAGCGGCCAAAGCAAAACCGAAAGGCAACAGCCAGAGGAAGGCCTGGGTCCCAGGTTCCAGAGGAAAACTGGTCCTGGCAGCCAGGGGAAGGAAAGCCTATTGCATGAATCTTCATGCAACAGGCCTCTAGTAATATATAATAGGGACTCAAAGAAGCCTGTCTTCCATGATTTATTTACACCTTGCCAGCTCAAGTTAATTTAACTTGTGCTCTTAAAAACATATTTTAAATGTTGGCCTACGTCAAATAACCACTTTAAGAGATTGATCAAAAAGCTATATTGACTCAGAGAGGATTCTGAGAAGATGGTGGAATAGGAGACAACAGGAATCTGTTTGTATTCGACCTAGACAAAAACAGCACTAACAGAATCCTTCTGCTGTAACTATTTTGGAAATCTGGAGTCTACTGAAAGCTTACAAATTCTAGGAGAAGGTTTGGGGGGTAAATTGTAGTTACTTTTGGTCAGTTTCAGCTCTTAGCAGAGTAACAGCTATCCATCCTTACTCCTCTGCCTCATAGCAGGCAGACATACAGGCTTTCTAGCAGCAGCTTGCAGGAGCCACAGTTTGCAAGAGCCACAGTGGGTGAAGGACCTTGCCCTCCAAATATCACTGTGCTCTGATCACTGATTGCTGCTTCGAATCACAGAGATGAAGACAGAGGTGGGCGACCATTTTTGCTGTATTTTCCCCAAATCATTGTAAGCCTCTGCCCTATAAAACTTTCAGAAGAAAAAAAATTGAGGTTAGGTTTGTGGCATTGGATTGGGCAATGATTTCTTGGGTCTGACACCAAAGACACAGGCAACGAAAGAAAAAACAGACAAATTAAACAAGTGAAAAAACTGTGTTCAGCAAAAGATACTTTCAGCAAACTGGAAAGTAAATCCACAGGATGGTATACAATATTTGCAAATCATATCTGATGATTGATTCTTATCCAGAATTTATAGAGAACGTTCATAACTCAACAACAACAAATATGATTGAAAAATCGACAAAGGACCTGAATAGACATTCTCTAAAGAAGACACACTTGGGGGGTGAGGAGGGAAAAGAAATACAACTGGCTAATAAGCATATGAAAAGATGCTCAACACCATTAATCATTAGGGAAATATAAATCAGTAAGAAAGCACTTCACACATCTTAGGATAACTACCACAAAAACAAAACAAAGAAAAATAATAAGTGTTGGCAAAGACATAGAAAAATTGAAACCTTTTTTGGTGGAATATAAAATGGTATAGTTGTTGTAATACCAGTATGGTGGTTCCTAAAAAAAAAAAGTATATATATGATCTAGCAATTCCATTTTTGGGTATATACTCAAAAGAATTGACAGCAAACTCTTGAGATGTATTTATGTCCATATTCATAGCAACATTATTCAAAATTGCTTAAACATTGAAGCAAACCAAGTATACATGGATCAATCAATGAATAGACAAAATGTAGTATATACATCTACTGGAATATTATTCAACTTTAAACAAGAGAAATCTGACAAATGCTAAAACACTGGTGAACCTTGAGACCGCTTTGCTGAATGAAATAAGCCAGTCACTAAAAACAAATGCTCTATAATTCCACTTATATGCATTACTTAGAATAACCAAAGTCATAGAGACACAAGATAGTGTTTGTTGCCATGAACTGGGGGGAGGAGTGAATGGAAAGTTACGATTTTAATGGTTACAGTTTCAGTTTTGAAGATGAAGAGAGTTTTGGAGATAGATGATGGTGATAGTTACACAACATATGAATATTTAATATCATTGAACTGCACCCTTAAAAATGGTTAAGATGGTAAATGTTATGTTATGTGTCATTTACCATAATAAACAAAATGAAAAATAAAATAGAGGAAGGAGAAAGTAAGGCTTATAACAATCACAGGTCTCTTACAATTACAGCTAAACATACATCTCCAATTCCTTGATTAAAGCCAGACCAATTGCCTGAAAGTAATTTACAATGACGATTGGCTCTGCTATGGCCTGTATTTAAAGTTAAATAATATTCTCTGCTTCATATATGTATAACCTTGAAGACTAAGAAACCACCTTTCATTATAAAATGACTATGTTCAGTCCCAGTCAGGTGGCTCAGTTGTTTGGAGTGTTGCTCCTCACACCACATAGGTTGCAGGTTCCATTCCCAGTTGAGGTGTGTTCCAGACGCAACCAATTTATGTTCCTCTCACATCTCTCTCCCTCTCCCTTCCTCTCTCTCTAAAACTCAATTAAAACATATTTTAAAAAAATAACTGCCACTTAATTAATACCATTATAAATAACTGCCCACCAAATTATTTAATATCATTATCTTATTATTTTTAATATATTTTATTGATTTTTTACAGAGAGGAAGGGAGAGGGAGAGAGAATTAGAAACATTGGTGAGAGAGAAACATCAATCAGCTGCCTCCTGCAGACCTCCTATTGGGGATGTGCCCGCAACCAACGTAAATGCCCTTGACTGGAATCGAACCTGGGACCCTTCAGTCCACAGGCCAACGCTCTATCCACTAAGCAAAACCAGTTAGGACTTATTATTGATTGTTAAGAATACCTAATATGATATATATGAGCAATGTTATCATTATATAGATTTCATGTTTGATGGGAAACATATCTAAAACTACTTATTGGTTTTAAAAAGTCCTAATCGATATTGTTCTGTGGGGTCCAAAACTGCAATTATTTGAATATTTTCAACATAATAACTGAATAATTTTTCTTACATGAGGTAGATTAAAGACCATTATATTAGTTTAAAACAATACTCATTGAACAGCAAAGGAAAGGAATTTTACAGTAATGTAAATTCTAGTGTTCCAACTATAATTTCAGTCATGCAAGGACCAGAATATTAAGCCATCAAAAAATAATCTATGAGAAAACTGCTGATTCCATGGTTTTTGGATGGAATATAGCCCTAAAAATATGTTTCAGAAAGTTTGTTTAGTATTATATAACTACTTGGGTTATGTGGTTTTCATATTTTTTCAGTCGATTTACTAAAACCATTGGTCCTAGATTTAATTCCTCACCACATAGGGAAACTTCCAAGCTTCCAAAATAATAGAATCACATTATATTTCATCAAAGTTTAGAATGACAATTGCATTATGTTACCTACTGATGATTAAAGTCATGAAAAGACATTTTTAAAATATGCTCAGTATGTGTAAACCACTAAAAAACTAACTTAAAATTATGATATAAAGGCCTTTTCCAGAATTACTGAAAACAATGAAGGCAATTTCAAATTGGATTCCACAACATTATCTGTAATTAATTGTTATATACATAATCTAAACAGGAGGGCACAAAGCAATTTCACTCAACTGCCAGTGTCCCAAAACTGGGAGACTGAATTCAAGAAATACATAATTGGACCACGAACAAGAATTCTAAGCTGATAACAACTTCTAAAGTTTTGGGAATTCCCAGGTCTGTACCTCAAGGACCCAGATTTATTCTCAAGTCAGTAGAAGCCACATTCTTCTGCTGAGTAATTGCACCTCTCATTAACTCAGGAGAGCTAGAGAAGTAGTTCAAGGGAAGCTTTGCCTATTGGAAATATGCCCCCTTCCCCCCTCTGTCTGTCTCTAATCACATTTATTTATTTGTTTGTTTGTTTGTTTGTTGTTAATCCTCACCCAAGGATATTTTCTCATTGATTTTTTTAGAGAGAGTAGAAGAAAGAGGGAAAGACAGAGAAACATCTATGTGAGAAAAACACATTGACTGGTTGCCTCCTGCACATGCTGGACCAATGCCTGGGTTGGGACGGAGCCTGTAACCAAGGTAGGTGCCCTTCCCTGGAATCAAACCTAGGACCCTTTGATCTGCAGGCCTATGCTCTACCCACTGAGAAAACTAGCTACGGCTCTGCTTTATTTAAAGGTGCAATTGACATATAATAAGTTACTCATTTAAATGCAATTTGAGAAGTTTTGTCATAGGTATACATCTACAAAACTAATAGTACAGTCAACATAATGAACATTCTATCACCAACTAGTTTCTGCATGTCCTTTTGCAATTTCTTCCTCCCAGCTCCACATCCTCATTGACTGACAACCTCTGATCTGCTTCCAGCTATTTAATTTGCATTTTCTAGAACATTATATAAGTGGAATAATAAAATACGAAATTTCTTTTACTGTTTTAACTCAGTTTAATTATTTTAACATACAACTATGCTATAACTGGTATCAATAGTCCATTTCTTTTTATTTAGTATCCCATGCTTTAGATACACCTTTGTTTACTTATCCATTCATTAAGAACATTAACCACACAGTCTCTGTATTCATTTCCTGGAGAACTAGGGGGAAACGCTAGCCGAGAATGTCTCACATCAGATGGTCTGGAGAGTACGGTAACTGTGGCCTACCCCGGGGAATTCAAAGGGCCCAAGCAAGTCTAGAACAAAGAGAGAAGATGAGAGATGCCTCCAGAGACATGGCCAGAGATCATATTCCTGAAGACTTTGCAAGTCACATCATTGATTTCTAATTCCATGCTAATAATTACTGAAGTCACTGAGAGATTACAGAGGATAGTTGTGATTAGATTTGTGATTTTTAAATTTTTAGCTGCAGAGTGAAAAAAGGCATTACAGTGGGGTAAGGTATTCAGAGACAACTTAGGAAATGTGAAACATTCTGGGCAGATGCATGACATAATGTAAGTCAGGATGAGGGGGTTTAGGGTGTACCATGATCAAAGGCAAATAATCAGGAAGGAGGAAACATATTCCTGACATGGTTAAGAGAGAGCATGTGAGGTTTAATGGTAAGTTAGAAGACAGAGGAAGTTCGCAAGGTCTGTAATGGTACTCAAAGGATTTCGTATTATATGAATGACAACATTATATATTGAGCAAATTGAAGGTTTTGTGTGGAGGAATTTCAGAGAAGTTCTTTGGGTTGGTAATAATATGGTCCATGGATTAAAAGAGATGAAGATGAGTTTCAAGGACATTTGGAAATAATTACAGATATTGAGTCAAAGCAACACAAAATTGTGGTAAATTTGTGAAAATTGAAATCAGGACAGAAATCTTTATCTACTTTTAAAGCCTCACAATTTATTCACAGCCACTCACTAACCAACTCATTTCTCAATTCTGCTTTGTCTTTTATACACCTAAAATATTGTCCATGTTCAAAAGGTTTTATATATTTTAAGTAACCAATAGCATTTTATAATATTTCCTATTTTGTGCAAATAATGTCTGACTGTATTAACTTTATTTCAACCCAAATAATTTTGATTGTTTGGCATCCTAAGTATAAAAATATATCCATCTATTCATTAATGTATACAATAATTTGTTTAAGCATTTAATAGATTAATAGCAATATAATTATTAATAGTCAAATAAAACAAATTAACATCATCATGATCATCATTATGAAGTAAAATGATAATAGAGTAATATATGTATATTTCCCTTTCCCTTTATGAAAAATATTCTTAGGAAATTGAGCTCTGTGATGAAGAAAATATATATTGTGTCCTACAATTTGAGGTTGGTTTTGCCTATTTGATTCACAATTTGCATTATAGGAACTACTGATTTTCTCCCTTAGTCTAAATTGTAATTACTGTTTCCAAAACCAAAAAGCTACTTCACATCAATAAAATTAAAGTTCAGGTTCAATAAAATTATTGGTACCATAGACTTAAAATTCATAAATGATAATTCAGCAACTGTTTAGGTAAATATATTTCCTTCAATGTATGTGAGAGAGAGAGGAAAAAGAGAGAGAGAAAGAGAAAATGATGATGATGATTACAGCAATGCTAGAATCCATTAAGAAATGACTAAGAACAAATGGAAGTCATTTAGAAGGTCACCTGATACACAAACATACAACGTGAATCAGCACTGATTATGTCTTGGTGATATAAGGGTCAGAAGAAAATCCTCAGCATCAGTTGTGGTAACCAAGCCTTCATGCATCAGACTTTCATCACTGGCAAAAGGAACAAAATGAATGGAAAAGCTTTTCTTTTTCATTGCATATGATACTTTAATCATTATCTTTGAAAGCTCATGAGGGAATCTTTGGTAAAATATGTTTAAAAACCTCTTCCCTTTTATAGTAAAAAAAATTATCTAACTTGACATTAGCTAAAATGACTACATTTTTATTTCTACAACTTTTGTAAAACAAACTGTCACAGACTAAAAGCTCAATACAAATCTAGTTTTTGTGTTATTATTGGTTTGAAATATATTTCATCGTTCTTATTGGAAGTAGTGAATAACTTTAAACCACGTACCATAAGGTCAGAAAGAAAGCAAAGCCCAAATAAGATGTCAGTATTTAGGCAACACAGCCTTCCTAATCCATGAATTCCAACTGCCCCTGCATATTAGAGTCACTTGGAGGAACTTGTTTAAATGCTGAGTTAATTTTTCTAAGTATTATGTCACTATCAATAGTTTTCAATTCTTAGGTAATTCTTACCCAAGAATATGCAGCCACTGTTAGACTTATTCCATGAAACAAAATCGTGAGAGCACACAACAATGTCCTGGATAGGGGAAACCCTGTCTACCCTCAGATATCCTGATTCCATAATTCTAGGTCCAATAATCTGCCTTTTAGCTAGCAGTTCATTCTGAGATAGGTGGTTTACAGATCCAATAAGAATCACTGTCCTGAGTTCAAGACTACACTCTGTATTGTTCCAATCTCTGGGTAAGGCTTGTGTAAAATAACACCCCCAGTTTCAGAGGGAAAAGAGACCCAGAGAGTGAGAAAGTGAAGTCAGAGAGCAGGCTGAGATGTGAGGGCTTCAGTAATGAAGAGAAGTACGAAGAGGAGAAAACACCCAGGTGAGCAGAAGCAACATGTGTGTAGGCTCTGCCAATAAGTGTCCTAGACTCTGCCCCAGAACTTCTCCTTCCTGGGAAAGAACAGGACGAGAGCAAGGCCTGTACACTTCCTAAAAGGCAGTGTTTTCCTTGTAATTACTGTTCCTGCAAAAAACCTCAGTTGATTTCCTCAGGGCTGTAGTAGCACAGTGTGAACTTGAATTCCTCAGCTTTTTAAATAAATTAAGACCCTAAAGATGTATGTTTTAGGGTATAAATTTACAACTTCATCTCAAAATGATTCCATCAGTCAGCCAAAGCAACCTGTTCTCCTTGGAGAACTCTGAAATGGAACACTGCAAGCCAATATTTTACCGAGGTAAAATAATCCACCCACTGCTTGACTCAAGTATGAACCACAGCCATGGCCTATCAGAAAAAGACTACCTCCCTCCGGATGTTGATGATGAAAGTCAACCCGATTGTTTTAATGCAAAAAAAAAAAAGTCTTAGTCTGGACTGAGACATACGAAGAGAAATACTTGGTCTGGAATGGATGGCACCATGGATGAGGAGAAGGGACCGGTAAGGAGTAAAGAGCTCATGCACAGTGTCTAATGCACAGTAGGTGCTCACAGCATTGCATCCTCAGTGACCACGCCTGGCTGCCTGTCGAGGGGGCTCCCCACACTCCACCCAAGTGTCAGTGCCTGTCTGTCTCCCTCCGGAACGCAGCCACCGCGCAACCCCGTGAGCAAGGCCAGCCTGAGCCTCCTGCTGTGCTGTGCTCAGCCCCCACGTGGAGCTCTGGCCTAAGCTCCCACAGACCTGTGCTTAGTGCTGCCCTGCGAGTTTGCGCACCGCTAGGCCCTCCCATTGCACCGGCACCTACGTCCCCAGGCGCCCCAATGCGCCCTAAAAAAGGCAAGGCAGCGCCAGGTCCCAGGAGCAGGCAGGAGCCTCCCCTCTGGAGGCCAAGGACACGTGTCAGGGAGTCCCTGCACAAACTGGTTCCAGACCCCTGCCCCAGACTCGGCCAGAGACGTAGAGGGCATAGGGTCTCCCGCAGTAACCTCCAGTCCCCGACACCGCACCCAGCAGCTGCAAGGTGAACCTGAGTGCTGGCCCCCATGCCCGGAGCAGGCGAGGTTGACAAGGCCGCAGCCATATCCAGGCGTCCCTGGCCGGCCTCAACCCAGGCATGCAGCCCCCCAAACCACTCTGATAACCACCACCAAAACCAAGGATCTGGCTGGAACGTGGGGCCTGGATCAGTAAGCCATTCAGCGCTCCTGAGCGAGCCCCGAACAAGAGAAGACACCTTAAGACTGCTGCGGTTGGCCCTTGCACGTCAGCTGGCAGCCAGCCTGGTCCAGTCGGTGGCCCCACACGGCGCCCCATCTCCCTGCACCTGGCCTACCTGCCCAGCAGAAGCAGCGCCCCAAGGCCCCGGTTGTAGGAGAAACTCTCCCACCGCACCTGCTAAGTCAGTCGTTTGCACCAAGACCAGCCCATGCGCAGAGGACACAGGCAAACAATCCTGTGGCTTAACCTCCAGGTGATTCCAGTTCATTTTAATACTCTAGAGCCAGGCACAGAGCTGCAGCCTAGGAAGTGGTCGGCAAACTCATTAGTCGACAGAGCCAAATATCAACAGTACAACGACTGAGATTTCTTTTGAGAGCCACATTTTTTAAATTTAAACTTAACCTTCTTCTAATGCTACTTCTGCAAAATAGACTCGCCCAGGTGGTGGTATTTTGTGGAAGAGCTGCGGTTTGCCGACCTCTGGCTTAGGGAGATCACTATGAGCTCGGAGAGTTGATGAATAGAAACCTGGCAAGAAGAGGAGAGCAATAGGAAAGGAGAAAGTACAGCATGGAACCCTAGAAAAGTCGCCCCAACCCCAGGCTGTCATGATACCGTGCTTGGGATGTTTCTGCTCAGATGAGAGAAAGCAAATTGGCAATGGCTGACAACAGGATGGTTCTGCTTTCAATGTTGTTTACTAATTCCAAAAACACTACTGAACTACTCACACTTTCCCTGCATAGTTTGGGGTTTCCATTTCATGTCAACCCCAAACCTGATATCCAAAGGAGGGCAAAGTCACCAGACTGTGAGCTAGAGCAGCAACAACAAAATCATCTTGCATGTCTTTTTACCTGCAAAGTACATGAATTGTGAGAAATTTTAAAAACCATTTGACCTTTTCTTTTCCTCTAGAATCTTAAATATTTTAGTATCTAATCATCTCATTGTCTTGAATATGATTACCATATTTTCACTCTACCTTGTCATGAACTGAAAGGAGTTTGTTAAAGACTTCCAAGGAATAAATTCTGGCCTAAGATAGCCAATCTGGAGATAATTCCCCAAGAGCCACTTCAAACTGCTCATTAGGAAGAAAAGATCAAATCCACCATACATAGTCATAAATTGGGGTGAGGGTAACATACTAAGTTTTGAAGCCTGGAGAGAGAGAGAGAGAGAGAGAGAGAGAGAGAGAGAGAGAGAGAGAGAGGCAGCATACATGTGTGGGATAAAAGGGATAAAAGGTTGAGAACAGTTTTAGTGATCTGGCCACTGGTAGATGAGGCAACTTACTTTTAAAGTTTCCTTAAGTTGCTGATATGTGGGTGGGCCAGTGTAGCTCTAAAAGACAGAAGCAGGATAGGTTCCAATTTGGTCTCAGAACTACAAGAAATCCCAAGGCAATACAGGGTGTCCCTCAAAAATGTACACACACACTTCAGCAGCTCATCGCTCAATTTTGAAAATGAAATGTATTTTAATAAGCACTGCCTTTATCACTATCAAAGTGAGTGATTACATTTTGGGAGACATATTGAAAGAGGTCTAGGAACAGGATACCCTAAGTAACAAACCACTTTTTCCAGCGAGCTGACTGATAGGACGTTGACACCACTTGAGTGGGATGAGCAGAGACGTGTTTAAAAACTAGGATTTCCTGTAGACATAGAGCAACACTTGAGAGAGTGCCCTTGAGGGTCATCGTCTTTCAGGACCCACGGAGATAATGACAGCAATGGCTTGCACTATGATGATCGTTTTCGCCATCCATCATACTAACCAATATGGAGATTCTGTAATCCTCAAATGATAGGTGTAAGAAGCCACAAAGAGGCTAAAGACGGTGGTAGGATGACCAGGAAACCCTGCCCAGGGAAGATGGGTGAGTCAAGAGGCAGGAAAATGGTTAGGGAGCCTTTCACTTCAAAGTTGTTAGTTCGGATACAGCCAGCATTTTTAAGCTTAAGTAAATCACTTAAATTTAGAAGAGATAATATAGGACAGAAATAAATCTAAATGATACCCTCGGTAGCCTTAAAGAAAGTTATTTAATGAAAATACCTAGTGAAGCCAATACAGTATTTTTTACTGAAGAAGGTAATTAAAAAAAAAAACAAAACTTTCAAACAAAATATAAATAACACCAAAGGTGAAAATTTCAAAGAAACACTTGGAAAATGATTGAGGAAATATTGTGTCAGACTCTGTGCTAGGTGCTGCTATCAGGGGGATTAAGGCCTGAGTTTGCGGAAGTATTCCAGTGTGCTAATCAAACCTCTGGGATCTGGCCTACATTTGAATCATGATGGGAGCATTTGCACATTTGCCAACTTAACCATGTTGGGGCTCATTTGGAAACGAGGAAAATGAGAGAAATATCTGCATAAAATTGTGGTACTAAAAGAAATAATAAATGCATAGCACTTAACTTTTGTTGTTGTTGTTGTTATTATTATTATTATTATCATTATTATTATTATTATTATTATTACTACTACTATACCAGTCCTGTAGGAATCCACATCTAATAGGAAGGGAAATATTTATCATGAATAATTCAGATTACAACTTTAAAAACTACTTATTTAAAGACTAACTTGGACGACACTTTTCAAGGCACTGAGGATTCAGCTGAGAATAAAAAAGAAAGCCCTGCCCTCTTGGAGTAGCGCAGTTGGGTCCTCCGGGAAGCAGCTGCTGAGAACCAGTTAGGAGGGAGAGAAGTTCATGTATGTGTGGGGGTGGAAGGACATCCACGAGGAAGCAAAACCAGGCAGAGAGCATTAGACTATGAAGCAGGTGTGACAACATCTCAGCCAATACAATGGGGAGTTACAGTGCAAAGGGAGATGCCAGCTAAGTGCATTCCTCAAGCTGCACAGAGAAATATGAGCAGTGGGCATCCATAGGTGCCACAGTTCCCTCTTTGTACCACATGGATTCACCTTTCCGAGTGTGAAGTGGTGAACTTCTCTGAGTGCCACAATAGTCTCTTCCTAAGCAGAAATGTGGAAGAGGGAGATTAGTAGAACCAACTATAGCCGTATCACTGCAGTCCCTCCTCTGATTGCAATTGGTATTCCTGGTCTTCCTTTTCTACTCTCCATTCTAAATCCCTCCCTTCCTCAGCTATCCTCTTGGCTGGTCTTGGAGGCTTATCTAATGATGTACCTCAAGGCCTCTTTCCTTATCTTAGGCTAGTAACACTATGCTCCTCACTCATAGTTAGACAAGGGTGTGCCAGAGTGAATCACAACCCTGCCCCAATAGGACCACACTGACCTCACCTCCTAAGGCTTCTTCCTTCCCTCAATTCTTTCTGTCTAGTGGCCTCTTTGATGTTCTTCCAGTACCCAGGCATCCTTCCACCTTCTCTCAAATGTTGGTTCTCTCTTCCTAGACACTCTCACTTGATACTTAATTCCCTCCCTATTACCTTCAAGTATTTATTCGTATATCACTTTCCAATCAGACTTGTACATGATAACCCCATTAAAATAGCAACCTGCACCCAACTCTCAGCACTCATGATCCCACTTATACTAAGCAGTTTTTTTTTCATAGCACTTAACTCCCTCAACACAATAAAGAATTTCTTGTGTTTCCTATCTTATACATTGATGTAAACCAAACTCCTAAATCAATGCCACCAGGATCAGGCACATCAGAGGCATTCAGTAAAAATGTGTTGAAAAAAAATTGTATGGTTTTAATTTAGTGTAAAACAGGTGTAATGTACACTAGAATAACAGATTAAAATGTGTATCTATTGGTGCAAGTAGTACATTCATGTGTAACATTAATTTTATTATATTTAATTTCATCTTATTAAGTAGGAGTGTCTTTGAATATATTAGATTGAACCAAATTAAATGGCCCAATCTTTTAGATTTAAAAAAATGGTTTGATTTTTGGCAGTTACATGTTTCAACTTAATACTAACATTTTCCCAATGTCACAAATGAATAGTATGATAGCAAAAAAATGTCTGAAAAATTATTAAATTGCAAAATCACACATACAGTGTTTAAACTCCAAATATACAAAGAATTTATGGATTTAAGGATGACTGTCAAACCTATAATATTTACTTCAAAGGAAATTCATATTAAAATATAATACAGGAAATGAGAGGAATAAAGGAAATTATTTGGGGTAACAGTTTATAAGATCCTGAGGGATAGTGTTTCCTTTACACCTCTCTAATTTTCCACATTCTTTTCATAAAGAAGTGAAAATTTGGAGGTGGTTCAAACAGCAACTAATGTAAGAGCTAATATAATTGAAAATTTGGAAAATAGATTTGTTCTAAGGCTAACTTTCATATTAAAAGGAAAACCATTTCACATAAATAGGAAAAGCCCAAGATAAAAAATGTATAACTAATTTTAAGCAGTTTTTATAAATAATACTTTAAAATAGATATAAAGTAGTATATCTATCTGTTTAATCTTTCCTGCCAGCTGAAGACACACCACTGTAATAAGGAGAACTGGTATATACTGGAAGTACAATCTTTCTTACATATCAATCTGTATTTAAGAGGGACTGTTCTGCTCCATTAGATCACTCCAAGTCCATATCCTGTTGCTCTGCCATTCCCAGCAGCCAGTCAACTACAGCATGAGAACTAAACTGCCTGCCACCTTCTTTTGTAAATAAAATTCTATCGGAACTCCAATTCACTCACTCATTTATGTATTATTTATGGCTGTTTTCACACCTTGGTGGCAGAGTTGACCAGTTCTCACAGAGATGTAGTTTGGGAAACCTAACATATTTACTATCTGGTTCTTGACCAAAATAGTTTATCCAACCTCTGGCATAGAGTGATGTCCTTGTCTACATGTCAGAGCTAGCTCTCCACCAAAGTAGCCACATCCCAGGCTGTGGGGAGAGGGCCAAAGACCAAGTAGAAGGCAAATGTTTTCGTCTTCAAAAGGCCAGCTTGAACTTGCACATTTCACATCTAGTTTATCCCACTGGTGTGAATGTGGTGGTGGTGGTGGGGGGGGAGATGTGCCTTTAAACTATGTGTGGGTGGGTCTGTCACTAACAGGACCAAGGATAAGTGCCTACAGAGAACAATGAGCACTCTCTGCCACAGCTATCTAAGCAGAAAGAAGGGGAGTAGGTGGAAATGAGGGTGGAGAAAATAAGTCTCCTGAAGTAACTGCCTTCTTTTTTGAATGAATGAATTTTGACAATGAGGAGTATTTCACAAAGTGGAAGCCTGCTCTGTCCAGGAATTTTGCCTCTTCTTATTTCTAGTTACATGTAATTCACGCAGAGCTTCATTACACTAATATTTTTATTTTTAAAATATATTTTATTGATTTTTTTTTTACAGAGTGGAAGGGAGAGGGATAGAGAGAAACATTGATCAGCTGCCTCCTGCACACCCTGAACTGGGGATGTGCCCGCAACCAAGGTTCATGCCCTTGACCAGAATCGAACCTGGGACCCTTCAGTCCACAGGCCAGTGCTCAATCCACTGAGCCAAACCAGTTAAGGCTACACTAATATTTTAAAGAGCAGACCATTTGTCATCAGGGAAATGCAAGTTAACAGTACAATACACATCTTCAGAATGACTTGAAAAAGCCAACTTTTGACAAGGATGGAAGCTAACGTTCTCACCAAAAATATGTACAATATCCATATCAATGCAATTTGTAATGTCTAAAAACTGGAAACTATCCAAATGCCCATCAACAGTGGAAGGTATTTACTATTTGGCAATGATAATAATATGCATAAATTTCATAAAAAGTTGAGTGAAAGACACAAGAGTACACAGATATGGTTTATTTTTATATAATGTGCAACATTGGCTAAATTAATCTGAGAAGTCAGGAATAATACCTCAGAGAGTGGTATTTTGGAGAGTGGCTAGTGACTGGGTATGAGGGTACAGGGTAAGTTGAAATATTCTCAAATGATACACTTAAGATTGTTCTATTTTTCATTATCTCTAATTTCAATAAAGCACTCTATTTCTTGATTTGTGCACTAGTTTACTGAGTATGTTTACTTTATAAAAATTATTTAAGCTGCATATATAACTGGTGAATTTTTAAATATATTCTCAACTTTTAAAAAAGTCTATCTAAAATAGAAAAATAAAGTAGGTGCATATATATATATATATATATATATATTAATTCTAAAATCACTCATGGGCATAAACCACACATAATTTGACAACCAAAGCATTATTTCTTAGACCTTTTTCCTTACAAGTATGACAAAAATCTACCTTTGTCCTATCTTGTCATTTTCCCTAAATTGCTTAATGATTCTGTAAGAATATAGGAAGGAACATCAAAAAAGGGAAGGTTAACACATCTAGGAGAGTTAGGTATTTGCTTTACCCTCTGAATATTTTTAAATCTACCTTTTTTTCCTTACTACTCAATTCCATTCTCCAGCCCTCTTAAGATTCTGCTCAAATTATTCTTAGTCATTTGTTTTTTTCTGCTTTTATTCTGGATACAAGAAAAGAGTATACACAAAGTGTTGAATGTTTAATTGGGATCATCACTAGAGTTACAGAAGCAATAAATTAAGCAAAACTCTCATTTCAGGATCATTTCCTAAACATCTTGAGCAAAATTCATGGAGGGTTTATCAAACCTATTACAAAAGCCTCCATGGATGTAACTGAATAATTATAAATTAAAGGGCTAGAACTGAAAAGAGACAAATTTGAATTTTCCTCCTTTAATATTCAGTTGAGTTTTAAAAAATTTTCCTCTCTTAACTTTCAAATCTAGAAGTGAAAATAATGGTTTCTTCCAATGGGATGAACTGTTTTAAACCACTTAGTATTTTATACACTTAATACATGTCTGTATATTTACTGTGGAACTCAATATCCACAAACACATCTTCATATAAAGAGGATGCTTCAAAATAAACAGAAAAAATCAATTTCATTAATTTCTTTTCCATAATTAATTTATATTTATAAACCAAAAATATTTAATCATTATAACCTAGCTTTTAACATTTTTGCTTTAATTCTATCACTAGAATTAAAACCTTGTAAGATAAACTGAAATTATTGTGGTATAAACAGAAGTGTTTATCTTCTGATTTTATGAAAAAATTAAAGAGAAAGTATTTTTAAACTATTGCTAAAGACATGCCGATTAAGACAGTTTTACAAATTTCTCAGTATTTTAGTGTTACTATTTGAAACTAATTATGCATGTTGATTCCATTAATTTTGCTACAATTTCTGTATGATATAGTTGTTGAGATATTCATTACCTTGGATAAAATCTATAGAATTTTAGCCTAAGAAAAGTGGTTCTTCAGGGACTCATGATAGTGTTTGACACCTCTTTTATTAAATTTAAATTTTTGTCATTTCCTTTAATTACCTATCCCATTTTATTTTATTGTGGAACTAGATTCCCACCAGTTATTTAACTCACTATGTATGCATATAAAAGGGAAAAATAAACCATGAAAAACATTTAACAACTAAAAAATCAACTATAAAATGTGTCCAACTATATAATAACAGTTATACAAACGTTAAAAAGCATCTTAACTGCTTGTCAAAACAACAATGAATCCTTCCATTTACTTATTCCTTAGCCAGTGTTGAAATTCTAATTCATTTTTATTTTTCACTCCTCTCTTTGAAAGAAGTTTAGTAAAAACAAAATAGGTAATCATAATCAAAGATCTCTTTCTCATTAATATCTTTCAGGATTGTAAATTTCAATTCCTCTCTGCTTGAGTTATTACAACAAAAGTTGGAGAGTGAAGAGTAAACACAATCAAGAAAAAAGAAAACCAGTTAAAGGACAAAGAACAAGAAGGGCTCAGACACAAGTGGGTTAAAGGGAAGGAAAAAGAAGTCTAGGTGGTACTGCTTTAATAACGGTGCCTGGGAGCGCGTACTGGGACTCTAGGGGAAAAGGGACTTGAGCTTACCTGTTAGAAATAGGCCGTTTCTGGGAGCTGTCCAATGTACTAACTGAACCATCATAGTCACGACTCACCTCCTTAATAGGAATTGAGTGCCTGGTGATTCCATTCTGTCTGGAGCCAATGCGCTTCCTTCCTCATCTTTTTTTATTTTTATATTTTGGATATTCCTTCTCATAGGAAAAATAAACTCTCCTTTGTTAAAATACTAGAGACAATAGACAGTAACATTTCATTTTCATTATTTTACATTTAAATTTTCTTGTTCCTCTTAACAGAATGATCTAAGGTTAACAACAAAAAAACCTCCCATAAATAGAATGAAAGGAAGTTCAGTTTTTTGCTTTTACATCCCGTAGGGCAGTACAGATCAATGAGGAAAATTAAGCCAGAAGGACATGTTGGGATTTTTCTGTCTTCACAGCTACTGATCAGCAATTTAAAATTGGAAAGACTTCTCAGCAGAGGCTGAGCCCGTGGACCCATGGGTTTTCTAAAGGGCAAATGGCGTGTTTGAAAAGGAGATTGAGGTTGTTTTGTTTCGGGAGCGGAGAGGGTTTGCTTTGCCCCCACGCTGGGATTATGCACTAGAGCCAGCTCTGAGAAAATACGCCGGGCCTCCCCTTTTCATTTTATTGCCCTCATAACTTTTGCCCTCCAAGTAAAATCCTCTACTCTACATGAGTAGAAGATAAGGGCAGGAAAGGGAAAGTCAAGTATCTGAATTGTTGGGCCGCTTAGGAGAAAACAGACTCTAGAAGTCGGGGTTTGTAACTCTGCAGGAGAGGTGGTTAAGAGGCCCGAGGAGGCAAAAGCCGGTTCCAAGAGCGACTCTGGGGAATGCGCTCCGGGGGGCCCCCAGGCATGCTTACTTAGGCTAATGGGCGATCCTGCCTTTCACCGCGCGCTGCACTGGGATACCAGACAAACAGCCCCCCTCGACCCCGGGCAGACAGGGCCCCTCTTCGGGACATCATTAAAAGCGCTGGTCTCATGCTCCTTGGCAGCGCATGGGGGCAGGATTCAGAACCCGGACTCAGGAGCCAGGGAGAAGCCAGAGAGGTGGGAAATAGCCTGGCTTTGGAAAGTCAAATCTAGATGAAAGCACTCCGAGAGACCAGGGGCCTGGAGGATATCAGCTGGCCGCAGGGCGAGGACAGACGCAGGAGGCACGGCAGGTGAGCGCTGGGGGCAGTGGCCACCAAGGAGCTGTCCCCGGTGGCGCACGACGTGGACATTCGCCTTGGAGAGCTGTCTCTGGGAGTCTCAGGCCCGATCAACCTGTCTCCTGCCCCCTGTTTCCGGGGGAGGGAAGGTCAGAGCCTCCCCAATCGGTGCGACTAATCCTGTTACCAGTTTGGTTCTAAGTAGTCACATCCCCAGACCCTTGGTTGTTGCTGTCGCATCAGATTCAGGGGGGTTAGGCAACCTGTCCCCGGTCTCGCCTCTCCCTGCGGGAAACCGATGAGACACAGGGCCCAGAGGACTCGATGGCGGTCTCTCCGGAGAGCTGCGTGGACGCCACGGTGCTGGACTTCGTCGCAGACCTGTCCCTCGCCTCCCCGGGGCGCCCCCTCCTCTGCGACTTTGAGCCCGGGCTCCCCTTCGGGGACCGAGGCCTTGCGCTCCGGGAGGGACGGCTCGGGAGTCTGGCGTCCTTCGAGGAGGAGGAGGAGGAGGACCCAGAGGAAGAGGAAGGTGGAGGAGACCGGGGG
The DNA here is from genome assembly GCA_027563665.1 of Antrozous pallidus. Taxonomy (NCBI): domain Eukaryota; kingdom Metazoa; phylum Chordata; class Mammalia; order Chiroptera; family Vespertilionidae; genus Antrozous; species Antrozous pallidus. The sequence goes on along the minus strand of CM050521.1, from coordinate 70,901,415 downwards.
GAGGGGGAGGCAGAGGAGCACGGCAGGGGCGCCCCCCTGCCCGGCCGCCCCCGGAGGAAGCGGGTGATCACCCACGCGCAGCGCCAGGCCGCCAACATCCGCGAGAGGAAGCGCATGTTCAACCTCAACGAGGCGTTCGACCGGCTGCGGAGGAAGGTGCCCACGTTCGCCTACGAGAAGAGGCTGTCGCGGATCGAGACCCTGCGCCTGGCCATCGTGTACATCTCCTTCATGACGGAGCTCCTGGAGCGCGGCGAGGGCAAGGAAGCCGGCTGAGCCGCGGGACGGCCTCGCCCGGGCGCGTTGGGGCTCACGGTCTTTAGGGACGTGGCGATGGGTGCGGCTGAGAGGCTCGAGGGACGCTTCCAGACCCAGCACCTGACCTTCTGAGCTCGGCTCGGGGTTGTGACACCCTCACAGCCCTCGAAGCGTGGATTCCAACCCGCTTGCTGGGGGGGGGGGGGGAGTGCTGGGAGGGGCGGGCGGGCGGGCGGCCGGCGCTCGCTGGGACCGGGCGGGCGAAGGGCCCTCGAGGCGCACGCCCAGCTCTCTCTGCGGCCCGGTGGGTGGGATGCCAATCACCTCCGCAAACGGCAGACTTCGGGGGCTTCTGTGGAGTCCGATCTCTCTTTCTTGGCTTTTTATAAAAAAATAATAATAATAGAAATTAAAAACTGAATTTTATTTTTTCAACTTAGGTCTCCTGGCAAGCGCTCCGCTCAGGCCTGCGCCCTGCGGGAGATCCGGGAGCGGGGACCCGGGAGGGGTGCTGGATACCGGGCTCCGGAGAGGCCAAGGGGCTCCGTCTCTGGGCGGCCAATCAAGCTCCTAAACAGAAACAAAAAGATGCGGGAGGAAGGGGAGCGGATAGAACCCGCCATCTGGCCTCCGGGCCGCGGCCCTCCCCCCTCCTCCTAGCAGCCCTGCTCGGGTCCTGGGGAGCCCCACGATGGAACTCGGAGGCGGGTGGGGGCAGCTTCTCCCCAGGCCCCCAGGTGCTCCTGGGGGCGTCCTACATCCCTGAGTTGGCAGTCGGCGATGCTTCCCGCCTCCTCACCTGTGTGTGTTGTGGGGGGTGGGGGAGCGGGGGGGGCAGGGGGGAAGGAGGGAGTCCGCGGGGGGCAAAGGGCGGGGTCTCCGAGCTCGCACTTTTAAATCAGGGAAGGCGGCGTTCCTTCTGGTCTCATCCAGGGACAGAGGAGGCAGAAAGTGCGAAGGGATGCATTCCTGCACTTCCCACAAATGTGTGCGGTGCGGAGGCGGTTGAGCGGGACCGTGCTGGAAGCCGCCTCCAGCTTGGACTCTGCCGTTCCCCAGTTCTTCCTTCTGGGCGCCCTGCTGAACTGAACTGGGGGTTTTCAAACAAGAGTAAGTTTAAGTGAGAACAGGAACGGGAGTGAAGAATGCCCACCTTACTGTAAATTCAGTAACCCTAAAGGATAAATCCCCGTTTTCCAACACTTTTTGTTCTCCCTCCTCCCCGTGTGCCACACACACACACACACACACACACACACACACGCACTGTCCCTATCATACTTTTAGAAATAAAATTCATACTTTCAGAAATATAATTAATATATTAAGGAGTAATATATACTCATCCTAGAAAGTTGGGAAAACAGAGGTTAAAAGAAATAACATTTAAATCACTTCACAGTACCATAAAGCATGTTTACCTATATCCTTCTAGTCTTTTCTTTAATATATACATATGTAAATTCAATACATTTAACAAGTTTGAGACTTGTTTTGAGTACTGATCTTTTTCCACTCAGCATTATGAAATGAACACTTTTCCTTTGACTTTAAATGTGATCCAAATGTAATTTTAATTATTGTATTTTATTGTCATATAGATGTTTCACAACTCCAATCCTTTACAAGTCCAAGTGCATATTTAAAAAAATAAATGTTGCAGAGACCATTGTTCTCTCTGCCTGTAATTTGAAATTTCTGCATCAAATGAACCTTTAAGTTTGTGGCTACAAATGGCCAGATTGCCTCCCAGATAGGTTCTGCCAGTTCCCCCTCCCTCCAACCAGCAGGGCAGGGATTCGCCTGTCTCTCAATGCCTTCATTTACAAGTCTCCCCAATTCTCCTGCCTGTAGGCATTGGGTTAGTTCTGAAATGACCACCCCCTAAAGGTGACTTCAAAAAGGTGACTTTTTCCTTGGAGACTGTATCTTTTCATCTGGATTTGTCTACTTCTACTACAAGAACATGAGGATAAACAGGTAAAAGAAAAAAAAATGTAACCAGCTAACATCAAACACCACCACCAGGCAGTGTTGTGTGATTTTTTGTTGTTGTTGTTCTCCAGCACCTTTGTTGAAAAACAAACAAACCAACAACAACAAAAAACCCTGAAATTTGGACAATCACCTCTCTATCAGTTTTATAAAGTAAATTACTCATCTTATTTTCTATTTCTAGACATTTTCGCTACTAAGACTAGCATATCTGTATTTTTAAAGATACATTTTAAATTATTCATTTCAATAGGTTAAAGGAAAAATAACCATTTTTCATCTCATCATCAAAACTGTGCCTCTCAACTTATAGATTCCTGGTGGCTCCTTGAGGCCCTCATGTTTATCCAGTTTTCCATTTATTCGATTAAAAATTGTGTTGATGCTTTACATATAGTGTGCCTGGATTCCAAACAGATTAAGTACCCTTTCTTCTCCCACTTAAAGTCCTGAAACCTAAACATCATTTAAAAAGTAATCTGTAAGATTTAAATAAGTAAAAAAAAACAAAAAGTTCAACTCTAGGAATCATTAACATTTTGTTGAAAGAAACAATTTTGAAAACCATGGGTTTTTCAAACTGCAAAGGACCTCAAAATCATGGGGTTCTGAAGAGTAAATACAGCCATTATCCTTAATCCTCTCCCTCATGTTATGAACCATTGTTATATTCTCAACAAGCACATAATATCCTGCAGTGAACACCTCTTCAGCGTAATAAAGAATGCCTGAAGAACATCCAAATAAACAGCTATTTTCCTGTTATTAGTAAGAGTATGTTCACCATTCTTAAAACTGTTACAGCTTATAAAACGTTCTCTGTACATTTTTAATATGTTTGGAAGCTGCTTTAAAATATGAAGTCTCAAGACATTTTTATATCATTGTATTAATGGAATAATTTGAAGCCAAATAAGGATTAGAAACACAGAAAAACTGATAGATTTTTTTTTCTTACACAAAATTATTCCTAGAGATTAGACAAAATAACCTGCATTGTGATCATGAATATATTGGCACCTCCATATCTCAACACTCAACTTTTCTAAGCAACGTGATTGTTATTATTTTCCAATGTTAGGTCCACAAATTCAGTGTACTTTATAATACAGTAATTTTACCATATAAAACAACTTATGTTAAAATTGTTTTATCCTTTATCATCCCCTAAAATCAACATTGATAGAAATATCCAGAATATTGGTTTTACTTTTAATAAAATTTGTTATTGGAGGGAGGGAGGGAGAGAGGGGGGGAGAGAGAGAGAGAGAGAGGGAGGGAAAGAGAGAGAGAGAGAGAGAGAGAGAGAGAGAGAGAGAGAGATAGAATTTGTTGTTCCACTTATTTATGCATTCATTGGCTGATTCTCATATGTGCCCAGACCAAGGACTTAACCCACAACTTTGGTATTTCTGGATGATGCTCTAACCCAATGGTCGTCAAACTCATTAGTCAACAGAGCCAAATGTCAACAGTACAACCATTGAAATTTCTTTTGAGAGCCAAATTTTTAAAACTTAAACTTCTTCTAATGCCACTTCTTCAAAATAGACTCGCCCAGGCCGTGGTATTTTGTGGAAGAGCCACACTCAAGGGGCCAAAGAACTGCATGTGGCTCGTGAGCCGCAGTTTGCCAACCACGGCTCTAACCAATTAGCTACCCGGCCAGGGTGACATTGGTTTTTCAATACCTTCTACCAGTTAAAAAAATCCTAATGGTGTCAATTACTTATGAAAAATTGTAATAATTAGTTTTAGAAATCTTAAAGTTATTTGGACACTTGGAATGTATCATTTTAGATGTTGCTTGGAGCCAATTTATTTATACACTCTTTGCTGACTGAAAACTGCTTTTTGGTCTCAAACTGAGTTCCCCATAACTATCAGGTTACTATTAGTATTCAGACATGTAAACCAAAAAAGGATCTAAATGAAATCATATTTGGAAGACATAATCAGGCTTTCCAAGGAAAGTAAAAATAATCAGAAGCCTTTGCCATCAACAGGCAGTCATTCAGGCTGATCATCGTTTACAGTTGCCCAATGTGAAAGCACATTTTGGCACAATGAGCACTGGAAATTGAACCAAATATTATACTAGCATGCATGAACATACAATTAAGATCCTTGGGTTGGTGTTTATTATTGCATTTGTCAGCATTCCCATTATAAAAACACTATTGTGGAAGATTTATAACATGGCTATAAAAATTCTGAGTTGAAACTTGATAAGTCAGTTTAGTATAACTTTTTTTGTAATTACAAATCTCAAAAAAAAAATAACTGACACTTAAGTACATTTTATAAGTGAGGTTACAAAATGTACCTGTAACTTTAAAGAACAAGAGAGTTTATTCAATATAAAATGTAAATTCGATAATTTAATTTTAATCAAAAATAGCTGGTAGATTAATAATTAATTTTAAGTAAAAAGTCTACTTTTTATAGGGTGATATTTCATTAAAATATATTTAAATGTTTTAGAAAAGTGTTGAAGTTTTGGTATATATCTGTATCTTTGGCCCAAGTTCATTCCAAGGTTCCTGAACTTTGCCAACATTTTGGGTGAAGTTAGGCCCAAATTCTGGTCAGTGAGTGCCCTGTCTTCCTATGAATGCTGGACTAAAAAAGGTTACAAAACAAGAGTCAGCAGTTCTGACCATTTTGTTTTGAATTTGGGGTTTCTTTGAATCCAGAGCTCAAAACCAAACCTGGCCAAGGAGAAGAAGGAAAGGAAAGAAGCAATGCAAACTGACAGGAATAAAATACCAGAAAGATGGAAAAACTTCTTCAAGTCTCTAGAAACCAAAGCTTATAAGTTACCGCAACTTTCTCTGTGACACCAAATTTTAGTACTGTGCTTAAAATACACTCTGTAAAGAAGAATAAGGAATAGAACAGAATGCATAGAACAGTAGGAAAGCACTCTTTATGGCTAATATTTGGTAGAATTAAAGAACCTCTAATATTTAGTGAAATCAATAGTTTGGTGAATATTACTGTATAGAAATTATCATAATAAAATATCTTACTGTTACTCAGTTATTTGTTGTTTTCAAAGCACCATTCAGGTATTTTCTCTTATTTGATCTTCCCAACTAGATTTCAAGAGAATCGAGAGCCTCAATTAAATTGAGTTATCAGTGTACCTTCTTAAAAATCCATTCACTCATTGAAATCAGCATGATACCGAGATTCCTAAAAAGGACCCATGGCCACATATAAGCAGCACATGACTTTGAAAGATATTGCCTTCAAAGATCAAAAGCACCTTAGCACACTCTGTGGATGATAAATTATACAAAAGTCTGGTATGGTCTGGCTCCCTCAAAGGCCACATTTTACAACCTTCTATTTAGGGCTCTATGAAGGAGATTTCCACCTGCAGCCAGCAAATGTAGATGACCTCAAAGCAGCTGTTAAAGACAGCTTTTTATACTATCCAGTCTTCAAAAGGGAAATATCTATGAGATATGGAGACAGATCAAAGAGTTGGTGAACAATAAAATGCAGAGACATCATATAAACATGTTTGAATGAATCAATATGATTATACAATTATTTTACTGTAGATAATTTTTTAATTTCTTTAAAACAATAATATCACAAGTTATATTTGTTACTAATCAGTTCTTGAATATATTTAGTCCTATAATTTAGTAAAATATTGACTAATTTGATCCCATAGTTTAGTAAAATGTTGGAGAAACTAGAAATGAGCTCAAGTAGAACCAAGTAATTGGATTATTAGTTCTGGATAAAATAATACCTATAATTCTATATATAATTTTATCTATATATATTGTATTGCTCATTTACATGAAAGCACATGTTCTAAATGCTGTGTTTAGTTTCTTACATAACTATTAAATTTCTCATAACTTTAGCATATTAATCTCTTCATATTATTACCCTTATAAAGATGAGAACACTATGGAATAGAGAAGGTAAATAATTTCCCAAGCTCAGTCAGCTAATAAATAGTGAAGCTAAGATTTACACCCAGTGAAGAATCTCAGAGACCAAATTCTTGGCACCATGGATCTGTCTCTCGACCAGTGGCGTGAGCTGGGCCCTCTCTGGAGAAGAAACCTGGGTCACCCGAGATATGTGATCAGTACCGGGACCCCGCCAGAGGCGAGGGGACCCCATGGCAGGTGCTGGACGTGGAGGCCACAGGGGCATAGACTACAAAGGAGACAGAACTGAACCTCACATCACCCTGTTTGGCCCCGGAGGATGGCTGGTTAGCCAGAGACGGGTAAGATTCCTCAGGGAAGGAACAACCTAAGACAGGCACAGTCGCAGAGGGGCCAACAGGAGAGAACTAAAAGATCAACAGAGGTGGGGCACAGACCCTCATCCATAAACCTTGCAGGGGTTTGATTTCTCACCCCTCCTGAGGAAGGTCTCCTACCCCCACGGCTGCTACACCTCCCACGCACAACTCACACCGGGACCCAGGTGGTAGACAGAGACTCGGCCAGCAATAGCTGCCCTATATCAAAATTTAATTTATTACAAAGAATTCTGAGGACCTACTCAAAAATGCAAATATTCCTTTCCACAAGTATTTACTGGGTAAACTAAGATTTCTGCTTGAGTATTAAAATTGACAGTAAAATAGTAATCAAGTTTTCAGATTAATTTAAATTGGCCAAGTAAAATAAGTGAATACTCAAGAAAATCTAACTGTACTGGACAAAAAGCTTTCCCTAAAACATTAACTAAATTATCTATTAGTAGTTCATCTCACTGCAAAATTGCCTAACATCCAAAGAACCTAAAGTAGTAATATTTGTATGCAAAAATTAAAATTTAAAATTACCAAGACTGCAAGATAAAATTTCCAAAAGCCCCTATTAACCAAAAAAAGGGGTGTGGGGGACAATGAGGTAATATCATGTAAGGAAAAATATCCTATAAGTAAAATACATGTAGAAAATTCTTACTCCAGAAAAGAAAATTCCATTTGTAAAACCAGCTGCAGGACACCCATAAAAAAAACACACACATGGTGTCAAAATAATCCAAAGGAAAATCATTTAGGCAGAAATAAAAAGAATCCCAAGTCTATTTTGCAGAGAGGATCCCTTTGTTAACCTTTGGTCGAGAATGTGTTTGTGTGTTTGCAGAGGACAACTCCAAGACCATGTGGGTTCCTGCTACAGTGAGGAACTGACGGGCCTGTTCCATCCACGAGGACGGTCCAGAGAGGGCGGACGCTGATGACACCTTGCCATGCTAGCAGTCGGCAGCTGTGTGTGGCTGCAAGCGGCCCAGGAACATACCAGAGAGGATGGATCTTGCATTGCCATGATGTGTCCACCATCTGGATACCATTGCTGACATGTACACATGAAGAACTATTTGACAGTGAAACTGGGACTCAGAACAGTTGGACATTGAAACTGACACTCAAACTTTTTTTGCTCTTATACGTTTGTTTTCAGTATGCAGAGGCAAGATATTTTTGAAGAAAAGAAACAGGGGAGAGTGATTGATATAGAGGCAGGGTGGCCTCGAACGGGCTGTCAAGCTACAGGGGGAAGGCTGGAGTGGAGGGGAGGCAGATGCTGGGGGAGATCAACCGAAGGACTTGTATGCATACATATGAGCATAACCAATGAATGAAAGACTCTGGGGTGGGGAGGGAGGCAGGTGGGGACATGTGCTGGGGGGTAGGGGAGGCTGGGGGGAGGATATTGGGGGGGGGAGGAAAACATATGTACTACTATTAAATATAAGTTATATTGTAAATAAAATTAAAAAAAATTTAAAAAAAAAAAAAAAAAAAAAAGATTTACACCCAGTGAAGAATCTCAGAGACCAAATTCTTGGGGTTATTTGTAAAGGATGATATGATTATTATACTTAAGAAGAAATTATATGAAAATCAGTATTCTTTATTTTCACTGAGGATCTTAGAAACATGGTCATAGGCTTTTCTTATAGAAGGATACAGTCTCTGTATCCTTAAAGATAAAACCCAGGAAGATGGGCTTGAAGAAGCCTTGAAACAGTTTTCTATGGAAGTTTTGAGGCCACAACTTTCTTTTGATGAACACGTGCTTATAAAACACAAGCTTTGGAATTTGACAGAAGTGGGTCTGAATCATAAATATATCACATAATACTATGGAAGCCGGTACAATTTACTTAACCTTATTGACCCTCAGTTTCGTCATCTTTAAAATATGGATAATAATGTTTATCTGATAGGGCTGTTATGAGGATTGACTTAAATATGTATGCAGAAAAAAATTGCTGTATAGTGAGCACTCAGTAAATGGTACACTATTAGAATACACATTATCATCATTATCATTTTTGTTATTATTATATCCCTTCAAAATCTGGCAATGCAGACTCTACAAACAATGGTAATAGGTAAAGGCATGAAATACTACAGAAAGATCAGCACTCGTTTATAATGCTTCCAAATAATCTGAAAAAATTAAAATAGATTGTTTTATTCCCCCAATAGTTTTTATGCCTAGAATACTTGACTGCCAGAAGTTAGTCCTGGTATACACATTTTTCTAAGTGGAACAATGCACCCCCAACTGATGGTTGAGATAATCAACCCCCTCATGTAACTTGCTACCATAAAGCACATATATTAAAAACAAGTGGTAGGTAAGTAACTTTAAATATGAAAAAAATATATATCTGAATTCATTCAGAAAGAAGTTCTATTTTGTCAGCAGCCCAGATATTATATTTAAGTACATGTTTTCCAAATTACTGTACGTTTATTCAAATCAGATAATTCCTGATGAAATAAGTACATATCTTAATTGTAATGGTGGTTCCACTAATCTACATATGTGATAGAAAGTCATAGAACTAAGGCTTTTTACACCAATGCCAATTTCCCAGATTTGGTGTATGTATGTGTGTGTGTGTGTGTATATATATATATATATATATATATATATATATATATATATATGGCTAATATGTGAAGTGTATGTGAAGTGTCCCCTCAGGAGTTTGACCAGGAGACCAAGAGTTTGATTGCTCACTATGACGTGCACTGACCACCAGGGGGAGGCACAGAATGAAGGAAGTCCCCGGCTAGCAGCTGGAAGGCCCCAATTGGCCCTGACCACTGGCCAGACCTAGGGACCCTACCCATGCACAAAATCTCATGCACCAGGCCTCTAGTTGTACTATAATGTGTAAGAAGTATCTAGTGAAGGAAACAGAGAAAAGAACACACAACCTCTCTGTACCATCTTTGCAATGTCCTGTAATCTATAATTATTTCAAAATAGTGAAAAAAATAAGATAATAACTGTAACATTCCTTTGAACCTATAAAGCATCTTACAAACATATATTATTTTTAGGGAGATGTTCACATATACTTGATTTATGCCATGTTCTAAAATTTTTCTTCAAGTATTTCATAAACATAAAACCAAGCTTTATGCATAGTATTATGTGGGAAAAAAATAAAAATCAGGCTCTAACTGGTTTGGCTCAATGGATAGAGCATCGGCCTGTAGACTGAAGGGTTCCAGGTTGGATTTCGGTCAAGGGCATGTACCTTGGTTGCAGGCATATCCCCATTAGGGGGTGTGCAGGAGGCAGCTGTTTGATGTTTCTCTCTCACCGATGTTTCTAACTCTCTATCCCTCTCCCTTCCTCTCTGTAAAAAAAAAACACAAAATCAATAAAATATATTAAATAAATAATAAATAAAAATCAGGACTCAACCCCTAAAGGACATAGCCAAGCACAGAATATCTGATTCTGGGTCCCTTGGTTCATTACATTTATTGTGGTGACATTGGTCAATAAGAGTATATAGGTTTCAAATGTACATTTCTATGATATATCATCTGTATATTACATTATGTGCTCACCACTGAAAGTCTTCTTTTGTCACTGTATATTTGGCCCCCTTTTCCTCTGTCAACCAATATACCATTGTCTGTGTCTATGAGTTTCTATATCCCACACATTAACGAAATCATATGATTCTTTATTTTTTCTGACTTATTTCATTTAGCATGGGATTCTCAAGATCCATCCATGCTGACATTCTTGGGAAAAGGCATTATTAAGTATGATTTGTAGTGTTGGAAGATCTTCACATCTTAATTCTCCTATTTACTAAATTAGATAACTCAGTTAAAACATCTGGGCTCCAGTACGTACCCTGATCTAGAAAATGGAGCAATAAACACAGGATTATTTAAAATATCAGAGGAGAGCCTATGAAATGCTCAGTTCAGGGCCGCACACAAAGTAATACTCAGCCAATGTTGTTGTTTATGCTAGCTCAATGTTATATAGAGCACAATGACAACTCAGGCTTTTAGAAAAGCTCATGAAAAACTCACAAAAAAACTATATTTGATAGTCTTTCCTGCTTTTCCTAAACAGAATCAGAGACTTACATAGCACGGTATTTGTGACCAATTTAAGCTGTTGTCCTAGTAACATTTTTTTAATATTGTTTTTAAAACACAGATATTTAAAGACTTCTGATCTATGACATAGTAACCACTCTAAACCCTGCATTCTTAAAATAATCTGTAAAGTTTGCATATAAAGCTCTTTATATGAAAAAGTGATACCTCACTTGGTAAATCCTTTAGGAATTTACATTTGAGCAAACTCATCTCGAAAGCTAAGGTGCTGGTGATAGTGAGTGGCAAGCAAGACTGCCCTACTGAGCCTTGATCTAGGCCAACATGAAATCTAAACACCCACTCAGCGCAGTAAACTGGGGATGGGGTAGCAAGGCTCATGCTTTGTTTTAGGTTTCTAAGAGACATAAGAATCTCTGTGTATCCAAGAAGGGTAAGTGGCTGCCACCTGCCTCTGACAGGAAGCAATCAGCTAGGAAAAGAGAACAGGCTCCTTTTTGGAGCGGCAGAGAGGGAAGCTGAATGCCAAAGTGCATCCTTGAGCGTATTTTGGCACCTGGCCTTATCCTCTGCATCACACAGATTTCTTTTTTTTTTCCTTCTGACATTAGTGGGTTTATACAAAATCTCTGAAAAGTGGTATATTCTTTAGTCCAGATTTATTTACAACTGAAATATCAACTTTTGAAAAGATAAAGTTGGCCTTAAAACATACATAATTTCTCAACATTTAAAAAAATGAATAACTTTTTTCATACCCCTACTTTTATGATAATTGTTCCTCCTTGCATGGAAAGTCAAAAGAATACTTATTAAATCCTTGTCCCTTTAAAATGCTTTGATTCAACTTCAAGTGGCTTGGGAATGGATGGTAATGGACCTTCTGAAATGTATTAAAATTTTTCTGACTTGGGAAACATACCCGATTTCAAATATTCTCTCCATGGGTTCATATTTTTTGACCAAAAATGTGGTGACTATAGTTAACAAGCATTTGACAAGTAGTGGTTTTGTTAATTGTAGACCTTATTGAATACACCACACCAGTTCTTTCATCACTATTCATTAGCCTAATCTCACCAAAGCCTATTACAATTAGAGCAGATGAGTTCAGTTAAAAAACATATATAGTATACCACTTTATTTCAAGATGACACAACCACAAATAAAACTTCATACCCTTATTAGTGTACTACATTTCATCAAATTCCAGCAACTGCTTCTAAAATTAACCTGAAACAGGCTGAAAATGCCCAGAGCTCAGAGCATTACACAAGAAAACACAACTAAAACCTTCCCAAATTATACCCACATGAAAACATGCACATACCTCAATCCATGCTTCAGGATTCTTAACCTAGACATCTCAGAATTTCTATTTCTATAGTTATAAACCCTCTCTTCATTCTATGATTCACATATATGCAAACTTGCATACATATAAAAGTTTTTGCATCAGAACGCCTTCACATACATTTTAGCATGGGTGTTACATATGTAAATTTTTTACTCATAGCTCAAACTTTTAAAACTTTTTATTTTTTTCCCTTTCCTCCATACTTTGGTAGTTTCACCCTTTTTTACTAAGGGGCATCTCTTTCTTGAACACTTCCCATGTCATAATATTAATGATTGTTGAACATTCCCATTTTTTGCCACCAGAATTTAAGTATCATTGTTCTTAAATACATGGAAAACAAGTCCCCAAATTACTCAACCTCTTGATTTAGCATTAGGCTCACATAAGCATATCAGGCCTGAATATAATTACTAAGACCAGCAGCCAGTCAATTTTAGAAAAGAAAGTGTCTGGAATTGCCATTTGGGAAACCTACAGAATACATATTGATTAGATGAGGGTCACTGACTCAATGAGAAAAACAGAATTTTCCCTTGGAGCAAAACTGCTTCCTCTTGGAGAGCTTCAAGAGTATCTGAAGTTTAAAAAAAAAAAGAGTATCTGGAGTTTAGGCAATTTACCACATCAAGAAAGCAGTTAGAAAAGATTCAAGAATGCTCTCTGAACCTTGGCTCCGGTTGGGAAGATCTAAGCCATATTTTACAACATTAGGACATCATGTGGGTTCTTAAAGCTTGCTTGCAGAAATTTCACTGGTAGAAATTTAGCCTAAGGAAATAATGAAGACTGTGTACAAAGATTAAATGACAAAATATGTATCTCAGTCTTATTTATAATACCTAAATATAGAAAACAGCCTAGATGTCCACAAATATGAGTCCTTATTTTAAATTTCTACAGTTGTTTAAAAAGATGATATACAAAATAGTTTGTGCTGAGGAAAAAAGTTTCAATAAATGATAAGTAAAAAGATTATTTTATAAATCAACTAAGGGCCAGTGCACAAAATTCGTGCATGGGAATGGGGTCGCCTCAGCTTGGCCTACACTCTCTCCAATCTGGGACCTCTGGCTCCTAACCACTCACCTGCCTGCCTGCCTGATCCCCCTAACTGCTCTCCCCTGACAGCCTATTTGCTCTAACTGCTCTCCCCTGCTGACCTGGTCCCCCTAACTGCTCTCCCCTGCCTGCCTGATAGCCTCTAACCTCTTCTGCCTTGGCCCCGCCAACATGGCTTTGTCCGGAAGGACGTTCAGAAGGACATCCGGAAGGTCGTCCGGAAGATGTTCCGTATAATTAGCATATTAGCCTTTTATTAGTATAGATGCCACCTTGTCCTAAAAACGCATGTTGTTCCCAGGTTTTCCTATCGTGGAAGGGGAGCCCGCAGTAGCATCTTAGGTTCTGAGCAAGGCTTATGCGCCTGTGTTTTATCTCAGCAGATGTGATTCCTAGAAGAAGACTCTTGGATGTAACTTGAACATTTCTATCAAATTTACCAAATCATCCTGCAAAAATGTTGAACCACTTTACACTCCCACCAGCAACCATGCATGTGCCATCCCACTTTGATGCCGATATCATTGATTTCTCCATAGAAGCTTCTCTTCCATCAACCAGGACTTCTTGGTACTTGAGCCAACCTCATTGTTCAGCTGGTGACTTGATTTTCAGAGATAGAATTATGGAGGAGGAAAAATAGTTTGCCTCTACCTTTCTAAGTTCTTAGTGGAGGCCATTGTAATGAAAGACAGATCACCAAGAGAAAAACAAAAGTTCATTAACATTAACATGTGTGTCTTGTGTGTATGTGGGAGATCCCAGGAAAAAATGAGTAACTCCCCAAGGTGGCTTAGAATGCAGATTTAAATACCTTCTTCTTAGGGAAAGGGGACGGGAGATATAGGCCTCTTAGAGGAGATTAAATGATATTTAGGAAAGATTGAATGGGGTGGGGGGAAATAGTTTGTAACAAAGTTTGGGTGTGATGTCAACTTCTACTCTCCTGTCCTGTGACAGGAGTCAGTCTTCTCTGCCTGATGACACTTTTCCCATCAAGGGGACCTATGACATTTAAGCTCCTTTAGGGGGGTCTGATTTTAGGGAGATCAGGAGACTTCAGTGAAATCCTCCATGTGCATTTTCTATTTTTCCAGCATCTACAGCTCAGGATCATTAATATAACAACACAGCATATGTTGGGGTGGCATGTTCTCTGACCTTCAGAATAAACCCAACAAAAGCTTGTTTCCTCTCTAAGAGGAGACAGTATTCTGACCAGACCTTCCTCAGAGTAGCCATAACATTACCCTGTGTTTGTAGAAAGGTGTTGGCCACAGCACTAAATAATCCAGGGGCAGTTTTCTCATCTTGTGGAAAGGGAGATAAAGTTCTGATAGTTTATCTCCCTTTCCACAGGTATCTTGTGGGTTTGAGTCTCTGCCTCCCCAACCCACGCCCCTCAGCAACCCAAGCGCCTCTGCCTTGGGTCTTGGGGCTGCTGGGTGCCAGGCCTGTGGCTTTTTGTCTTCCATCTCCCGCACCCCCCAGCCCCAGGTTTGCCATGGCCGGGCTTCAGGTGGCAGGGGTCCAGGGGTCCGGATCCCCTGCTGGGTCTGGGGCTGCGATCCGGACCCCCGCTGCCACTCCAAGCAGCTGCCATGCCCGGGCTTCGGGTGGCGGTGGCCCGGCCCACCATCTTGGTTGGGGTTTATTTGCTCTGATTGGCTGGTGGACATGGCTTGTGGGCATGGCTTGGTTGGAGATACAGTCAATTTGCATATTACTCTTTTATTAGATAGGATATGTTAGGCATGATTTCATTTCTGTTTCCTATGGGAATGTGTGTAAATATATATAGGTATGTATGCCCGTCTTTACGTCTATAAATATAGGGTGCCCTGCAAAATGTACACACACACTTTGAATAATTATAAAGGCAGTGTTTATTAAAATACATTTCCTTTTCAAAATTGAGCTGTCATCTGTTAAAGTATCTATACATTTTTGGGACACCCTGTATAAATGTTCATTTTACATATGCTATAGGGGAGCTGGTCATTTTTGTACTTGTTTGTATTCTTCCAGTTTTCTACCATCCCCTTTGGGTTAGAAAAATAATAAAATTATTTTAAAGCAAGTGGGACTATATCAAACTAGAAAGCTTTACTGCACAGCAAAAGAAACCATCAACAGAATGAAATGGTAACCTTTGGAATGGGAGAAAATATTTGCAAACCATCTATCTGATAAGAGGTTAATATCCAAAATATACAATATCCAAAATAACTCAATAGCAAAAACACAAATAATCTAATTTTAAAATGAGCAAAGGCTCTGAATAGACATTTTTCCAAAGACATACAAATGGCCAATAGGTACATGAAAAGATGCTCAACATCACTAGTTATCAGAGAAATGCAAATCAAAAGCACAGTGAGATATCATCTTGCACTGTTATAATAGCTAACATAAAAAAGATGAGACAGAAGTATTGGTGAGGATGTCAAGAAAAGGGAATCCTTACACACTATGAGTAGAAATATAAATTGATACAGCTAATGTGGTAAATACTTTGAAGGTTCCTCAAAATATTCAGGTGAAACTATGATATGATCCAAAAATTCCATGTCTCAGTGGAAATGAATACCTGAAGACAATGCAATCAGTCGTAAATGATTTCATATCAGAGGTATCTGTACCTTGCTATATTCATTGTGGCATTATTCACAATAGCCAAGACATGAAAACAACCTAGTATCTATCAATGGATGGATAGATAAAAAAAAGAATATACACACAATGAAATATCTAAGCCATAAAAAGAAGAAAACCCTGCCTTTTGCAATGAAATGCATGACCTTGAGGGCATTATGCTAAATGAAGTAAGTCAGACAGAGAAAGACAAATACCTTTATGTTCTTAGATATATGTGGAATCTAAAAATGTACAGCTTATTGCCCTGGCTGGTTTAGTTTAGTGGATAGAACATGAGCCTGCAGACTGGAGGGTTCTGGGTTCGATTCTGGTCAGGGGCACATGCCCTGATTGCAGACTTGATCCCCAGTGTGGGGTGTGCAGTAGGCAGCCGATCAATGATTCCCTCTCATCATTAATGTTTCTATCTCCCTCTCTCTCTCCCTTCCTCTCCAAAATCAATAAAAATATAACTTTAAAAAGTAACTTCAAAAAGTAACAATAAAAATATATTTAAAATGTGCAGTTTATAAAAATAGCATAGAATGGTGATTGCCAGGGGTTGAGGGTGGAATATACAGGAAGATATTGGTCAAAGGGCACAAAATTCCAGTTATCAGATGAATAATTTCTGAGGGTCTAATGCATGCATGGTGATGATAGTTAACAATACTTTATTACATACTTGAAAGTTGCTAATAGATCTTATATGTTATCACTATAAAAATGAAAAAAATAAATTATTTTAAATTTAAAATAGCAACATAAAAATACAAATTGTGAGTTGTACTCTTAGTTGTATGGCAGGATGCTGGTGAAAACTTTTGCTTTCTTTACTCTAAAACATTTAAATTAGGTACTTAACATGCTTATAAATAATATTCTGAAATTTCTTTGGATCCTAGGAGCCAAACATACAAGCAATCTTAGAAGCCCATCTGTGATTCCTTCAGATTATTGCCCTGCTCTCCCTGAAAGGTTATCTAGTGACATGACTTCTAACAACCTCCATTAGCTTCAGCGTTTCTGTATTGTTTCCTATGAATGAAATAACCGCATTTTGGTAGAATATTGATTTTCATTTACAAACTTATCTTCATTAAAACAAGTATTCTGACAGTCCACCCAAATTAGAAGTTAAAATTAATTAGAAAGAGAAGGATTAAGAGAGCCCTAAATGGTTTGGCTCAGTGGATAGAGCTGTGGCCTTTGGACTGAAAGATCCCAGGTTCGATTCTGATCAAGGGCATGTACCTTGGTTGCGGGCACATTCCCAATAGGAGGTGTGCAGGAGTAAGCTGATTCATGCTTCTCTCCCATCAATGTTTCTAACTCTCTATTCCTGCCTGTAAAATTCAATAAAGTATATTTTTTAAAAATTCTACAACATAAAGTTAAAAATTAAAAGGAAAATTACTTAGCAAATTTGCACTTTAATTTCATTGAGACTGAAATGGAAATTTTAACAATGTGAGGTATTACTTCTTAAACACATCTGAATTCACACAGACACAGACACACACACTCACACACACACCCCTAATAAAAATAAGTTCAATAAACTATACCAGTGCTAAGACATTTATTGCCTAGTCAGGAATACACTTCAAATTTCTAATGAAATTAGTGATTTTTAAACTACCACAGGTTTGCTTCCTATTTTAGCTCTAGGGGGGTTACAATGTGTGTAGTGTGCTTGTGTGTGTGCATTTGCATGGGATCCTGTGTGTGTGTGTGTGTGTGTGTGTGTGTGTGTGTAAGTACATAGAGACTGTGTAACATTAACATTTACTTCATTTTTAAAGGCTACAAATAGAATCTGATAAATATACTCATAAAAAACTTTACATATTCACTTTCAAACATTCATATGCATTATTTGTTTTCACATAGTTTTCATATCCAAGGTTTGAAAACTGCCATAAAGCAAAAGGAAAAAATACACAATTACATTTCTAACATAATTTCAAAATATTTAAAACCGTCACTGCTTTTAATAACTTTTATTGTTTTTAACATGTGACATTTTACTCCCATTAGCAACAACAGATGTCTAAGGCATTAAAAAGGAAAGCTCTGCACACGTGTTGAAATAGAGGACTTTACTGAAAGGTAAGCATGTGCTTTGATTTATATTAGCCAAAATTTAGATACTGTACTTGGTGCTATTTCAGGAAATGAAAAGGTGAGGAAACTGTTATATATCAGTAAACCAGAGCAAAAGTCGCCATAGAAACCAGAACAGTTTCTGTGGGAGCCACTTAAGCTAAATTAATACCTAGAATATGCTCATATTAGCCCCTGGGGAGCTAATTTGAACAAAACAAAACCCTTTCTATTGATTCATGAATGTTACATAGTAACATAGTATTTACAATTCTTCCTTGTTCTCATTTCATTGTAAAAAATTAATTGGGCATCGAGTCTATGAAAATTTGGGTGAATTCTAAAGAGAAATGATCACAAAACAATAAGTGTTTATTTTACTCTTCCTTAACTCCATTACTTCACTACTGGTCAAAAGAAACATAAAGGACAAAATAAAAAGTAATGACTGATAAATTCAATTTAATTTGTTTAGCTGTTGTTTTTTTTTGCTTCCACTTTCATAGGTACCTTCTCTCCTATATTCCATGGTTTCAATTTATACCATCCTTCAAATAGTACATCTGTTACTACTGGGATGGCTTCTGGTTCATGCAGTTTGTATTATGTTCCTCTACTCTCATTTTCTATATTTTCTATGATCAGAGTGTGTAAGAACTAGTTCTTTGCACAAAAATTGGGCCGTTTTCTTAAATCCTCCAGTATACCTATGTTTATGTCTGTATGTGGCTGTATATGTTTCTAAGTGACACACATAGCTTCCTACTGTCTAATGTCTAATAAAAAGGCTAAACAGCCTCAATACCACACACAGTCTTTGGTATTTCCTTCATTAGAAGGAAATTTTTGGTAGTACCTTTCATCAGAGTCTCTGATTCATAATTACATAATCATAATGTATGCTATCTGCTCAAGTACCCTATATAGGACATTTATCTTATTTGTGATGTTTGGAACAGCAGAGAATATATGACCATTGGATAAAGCTATGCTGTTTTGGTCAGTCCAACCCATTGCAGTCAAACTTGATATCATTGGCCTTGTGGTACTGGACAAAGTTATTTTAAGGTTTTTCTCTTTTTGTTCACTTCTTTCTCTTTTATTCTCATGCTCTTTGACAAAATTAAAATTAAGTTGAGATGAACTTCTAAAGTAATAATTAACGTTAAAACAGATAAAATTTGTGAAGATATATTTTTCATAATTTTTACAAAAGGAAAACACAACTTCTGAGTTGAAAACTAAGGCTGGTTCATGTCTATATGCAATGCTAGTATCCTATATAATAAAAGCCTAATATGCTAGGTGTCCAGTCGTCGCTTCAATCAATCAAAGCATCATATTCTAATGATATGCTAAGGCTGCTCAACCATTTGTTATGATGTGCACTGACCACCAGGGTACAGGCAGTTGACCAGTCGACCAGTCACTGTGACATGCACTGACCACCAAGAGTAGGTTAGCTTGCTGCTGGGATCTGGCCTATCAGGACTGAGCGAGACACGCCGGGCATGCCCTGGAGCCCTCCCATGGTCCCTCCCCAGCTGGCCAACATCCGGTGGGGTCCCTCAGCCTGGCCTGCACCCTCTCACAATCTGGGACCCCTGGGGGGATGTTGGATAGTCTGTTTCAGCCCAATCCTGCAGGCCAGGCCTAGGAACCACACTGGTGCACGAATTCATGCACCAGCCTCTAGTAAGAAATAATTTACTAAGTTACATCACAGCCAAGGAACCCAAAACAATATTAAGAGCAGCATCAAGGTTAGAGATGCTAGCCTTGGCATCCAGAGACAGTGACAAACCCCAAGGAAACATCTTTTGAGAGAAAAGGCCAATACTCAGGCTAACGTTAACTATGTGGCTGCAAACTTTGCATGGAGACTCACCATAAATTTATTACTGAATGGATCAAGAGACAAAAGTGAATAAAATTCTCAGATTTATGGTATTTAATTCAAAAGTGTAGGTTCTCTTGAAATAAAATTCCAACCATTGGGAGAGTTTCCAAGTCAGAAAATATTATTTACTGCATTTTCTTCATCAGCTTAAAGCATAATGCCATTATTACAGCCCTGATTTTGTGGATGGTCGTCAGAGTAATTCACTTTTTCATAAATTTAATGTTTTTCTTTCATACTCTGACTGATTTGCTACAATTTGGTTGTAGTTGCTTTTTAATGTTCCTATATCATTCCTAATTGGCTTTCAATGTATTGTACTGTTACAGTTCTACTTATCATTTATCATTCATGCCACAAGGGTAAGTGGCTGTGTAGAACAACAAAATAAAATAATTACAGCCCTCTCCTGCTTCCCTTCTCCTCTTTCTCTTCCCCAACACAGTCTTTTTCTGTCACTGTTGGATTTATTTGGACTATATTTTATATGCTGAATAAAAACAAAAAGTTTCTCCTCTTGCCTGGCTGGTATATCTCAGTGGTTAGAGTGTCCACCTGAGCACAGAAGGGTCATGGGTTCAATTCCCTGTCCAGAGCACATCTCTGGGTTGAAGGTTTGTTTGATCCCAAGCCTCAAGCAGCAACCAATCAATGTATCAATGTCTCTCTCTCTCTAACTCTCCCCCCCCCCACTTCCTCTAAAAATCAAAGGAAATAATATCCTCAGGTAAGGATTAACAAAAAAAGTTTCTCTTCTTTCTGAGACTTTGTCCTTCTATAAAAGCATACACAAATTATGTTTTAAACAGAAATTATACAGAAAAAAATAAAGACATATTTTATTACAATTTAGTGAAGCTGTAAGTATCTCCTTTGTAAGAGAGGGTTGGACAAATGAACCAAGAAGGTGAGCAATTTCCTGACACCACTTTCCCAAGTCATATGTTGGGGTCATTTTCACACGTAGCTCTAAACTACCCAGTCACATAACTGTCATAGGAGAGAGTGAAATGTAGCAATGACCTAGGTTTGGTTTATGTTTAAACTGGAGTAGCTCAGATTTGAGTGTTCCTGCTCTGTTAAGCATCCAGTTCTTGTTCTAACTTTCATTACCAATTTAACAAAAATCTATCAAATATTTATTGGACTTGACTTTTTTCTCAACACAATTTTCTAGTTCGGTTAGTATCTTTTACCTAAAAAAAGCTCATAGTAGAATAAGAGACATTCACTTCTAGAACTTGTGTAGATACTGTAAAGTACTGCCTCGGGAATATAGTGAATAGTATATTCACTAAACATATATGATGCCAAGAGAACACTAGACTTATTAAAGGAATCACTTTATAAATTATATAAGTGTCTACCCACTGTGTTATATACCTGAAACTAATATAATGTTGAATGTCAACTCTAATTTAAAAAATTACTTAAAGAATTATATAAGTAATTTACTGACTTGCAGGGGTGGAAGGAACAAGTTATATTATAAATTCAACTTCTCTGTGAAAAACTACATGGAGGAATCAAGTGGACAGTTGAATATGAGAATCTTCAGCTTAGGCAAACCACCACCCAATACAGAAAATGAAGCGGTCAGATGCCTCCTGTTGCCTTTTCTTGGTGGCGAGGGCAGAGATAAACTATTGAACCTCCTCCAGTCAGTGTTCCCACCCTGAATTAAGAGTCTTCAGGGACTTAAGGATATCGAAACAGCTGCTCTTCAAACAGAATCAGATCATCAATTAAGTTCTTCATTGATGTTTAAACCTTCCATTTTTGCACTTAGAATTGAGTGCAAATGCTTCATTTTCATCTATAAGGTACTGCATAACTTAAGTCATTATTTAAAGTAATAATATCAAAGATGTGTCAAGTGCCAGGCGCCATTTTAAGTGGTTAACACTTAGGACTTTATTTCATCATCTGAGATACATTATTCTCCCCGCTTCACTGGAAGGATGCAAGAGTAACATATCTAAGGTCACAGGCAGTGAGAAGTTTGCCATATTGGAAACTCCACTCACTGGCTCTGGAATCTAGGCTGTCATCCACTACAATCTTCTCTCTGGCCATCCTACCTTGCCAGGAAAGGAAGGAGTGCTCTGGGACCCCTTTTAAAACTCAGTCTAACTCTAGTCGTCTATGACTTTGATGAAGTGATTTTTCTAAGAAGTTTCTCCAGTTCTGCAATTGTAATGTTTTAATTTTTTAAGAAATTAAAATGATCATCTAATTTAATCCAGGGAAATTACTTAGGTTCCTATTTTCATTCTGCGTTCACTCTATGGAATTACTCCAATACTATGATCCTCTGCCATGCCTGTTAACTCATGGAAATGACAGGCTGAGGCACACTGGTGATTGTAGCTTTATTGCCGATGTATTCACATATAAAATATGATAGCCCTTCTGCCTTACTGAAGTTTCCCATGAAATTCTCTCTCTCTCTTGTTTAAGATTTTATATTCTATAAAATATCTGGGTGTCCAATTTTCACATAAGAATCAGTATAATGAGTATAAATGTTACATAAATCTAGAAGTCGGGTTTGTTTTTCCTAATAATTTTATCAGACTGTGCAGTCTATTTTGGAGGATGGCCAAGTTGAAAAATAAATTAAATATAATTCTACTTGTAATATCTGCTCTTCAGATGTTCCAAGTCTGCTGATATGCTTCAGAATTATTAACATGTTTGTCTCTCTCTTTATGGCCTTCTTCACAATGATTTCTCCCCAAAAACTTGGCTGAGATTAAAAGCGCATTAAGGTTGCTTATGTACACTAGTGGATATTTTTGTTTATTTCAGTCATTATATACAATTCATGTTCCCTGGAAATATTTCTATCTTGGGCATATAAACCAGACCCATTATAGTTTAAACAAAAAAATGATTTATTATTTGCTTTTAACTTACACCTGATAGTAAATACAAGACCACCCCTTATTTGATGGACACATGTCAAGGTTCTTAGACCTTGAAAGAAATCGAGATGATGAGATGAGGCCCGTAAGCTCTGGTTTCCTCGTGTCTCATTGTGCCCTACCTGTCAGACCTGAACCCAAACAACAGAACTGGCCGTTCTCAGCCACCCTGAGTCCCAGGCAGGGAAGCTCCCCATGGCCCACGAGCCATGACCTTCCCCAAGGCCCACACTTGGAAAAATCACAAAGGCCCTAGTACCATCACCTTTGCTTTCTTCACAGTTCCCCCTGCATTTCAGTCTGGCCTCTCCAGGACATCCCGAGTCCTTTGGCCACCCTGAGCGCCTCCTGTCCTGAGAAAAACATCATATAATCTCATTTGCTCAAAGGTGTTAGTGACCTAATGTGTGACCTCACCCTGGGGACTGTGCCACGGACAAGAGGAGCCTGGAGAGGACAATGCCAGGCTCCAATGTAGTGGGTTTCCAGGAACAGATTCAAAGCATGACGATGGGAGGGATCAGGTGGGTTTTAGGAGGAGCCTCTTCTGTCCCCCATTTTACTCATTTTTTGGCATCAACGTTTAGGCCCACAGTTGGCCACACACACAGTTTCCAGAATTAGAAGGAAACTCATTCTCGTCACTTAGGAAAATACTTTCAGGTTCCAGGTATAGCTGAATCTTAGTTACACGCAGTCAGAGAGAAAACGTTTTTATGTATAAAACTGACTAGCCAGACCAGGTAATTTCAAAAATCGTTTAAGTTTACATAGTTTTTAGCTTTTTCTAATTATCCTTTGACTTCATGTTACAGATAAAGAACTTAGGCCCCCAAATCCCCCTGAATCTGGTCACTTTCTCTCAACTTTATATGATCCTGTCCATATCACCATGTTTACAGCAATGATGTAAGTTCTCATACGTCAACTGATGTACTTACATTAGGTATATTATGGGTTGATGCAAGAGCTTCCTAAATTTAACCACATGACTGCTTAATCCATCCTCTCTCTCTCTCTCTCCACATACTGGTATTACTAAAATATAAATCTGATCATTTACTTTCCCTGCTTAACATTCTTCCGTTTTCCAATTGCATTTAGAATAAAACCTAAAGTCCTTAGCATGCCACATACACACCCCCAAAGTTACTGTGACTTGAACTTTGTACCATTTCTGCCTGCTTCCACACTCCGTCCACCTCCAGCCAGCCAACACTCCTTACAGATCTCTGAAAAGGCCACCATGCATGCTCATGTCTCCACACCTTTGCCCATCCCATGCCACTCCCAATGTCTCTTTCCTCCTACCCTTTCTACTTCTCACCTGGTTCACCCCTATTCATCCTTCAAGACTAAAGCTGAAACAATGTATACTTCAGGAAAACTGCAATGTATGCTTGCTGTATTGTTTATGAATATCTGTTTCTGCTAAAGAGAAGAGACACAAGGAGGAGAGATGACCTAAGCCTGGAAATAAGAAGCAACCTGGGGGGGCATTTTAGACATCAGTGAATGGGAAGGGACAGAAAGACTCTGTATGCATCAAATAGTCGTGCAGCAATCAGAGAACCCAATATTCATGAGAGCCTAGGTAGGTAGGATCCCCATTGGTGACATCCAATCTGGCCCACCTGGCTTCTGTCCAAGAAAGATAAAATACACTTTGACCCTCTTCCCCTATTATCAAGAAGGCGGACAGAAAGGAGGGGTAGAAGAGAGAGAGAGAGAGAGAGAGAGAGAGAGAGAGAGAGAGAGAGAGAGAGAGAGAGAGAGAGAGAGAGAGAGATTGAGAGAGAGAGAGAGAAGAGAGAAATGTTAACATTGTGGGTCTGGGTAGCATGGTCCTTCCTGCCTGTTTGCAACCTGTCCTAGGATATTAACCTACTTCATCTATTTCCCTTTCTTGCTGTAGGTCTCAAACTGACTCAGTAAAATGAAAATGACATGTCTACCTACATTTGATCTGTGGGCCTTTCTGTGAGTGTCTCTCAGGGACAGGTGTCCTGGCAGTCTATCTGGAGGCTACCATCCCAGTGAGGTGATTTCCCAAAATCTAAAGGCATCCTGTCACCTGAGATCAGGTCCACTCTTTCCTTGGCACAGTTTAAAAACATCTATTACAACCCTGGCCAGTGTGCCCAGTGGTTAGAGCATCAGCCCTAGGACCAGGGGGTCACAGATTTGATACCAAGCCAAGGTCATATACTTGGGATTGCAGGTTAGAGCCCATGCCCAGGTTGTGGCCCTTGGTGGAGGTAACCAACCAATATGTCTCTCTCTCATTGATGTTTCTCTCTCTCTCTTTCTCTCTCTCTCTCCCCTCCTCCATCCCTTCCACTTTCTCTAAATTTAATGGGGAAAATATTCTTCATTGAGGATTAAGGGGAAACATATAAAGAAAACATCTATTATATAACCAGAGGGAAAAGGGGTTGGGGATTGGTGGAGGTGGGCAAAGAGATGCTAAATGGCCCTAACCAGTTTGGCTCAGAGGATAGAGCATCAGCCTGTGGACTAAAGGGTCCCAGTTTCGATTCCGGTCAAGGGCATGTACCTGGGTTGCGGGCACATCCTCAATAGGAGATGTGCAGGAGGCAGTTGATTGATGTTTCTCTCTCATCGATGTTTCTAACTCTCTATCCCTCTCCCTTCCTCTCTGTAAAAATCAATAAAATAGATTTGAAAAAAGAGAGATGATAAATGAGGATGGAAAAAAAAACTTTGCTTTGGGTGATGGGTGTACTATGTAGTATGCAGATGATGTTTTGTTCAGTTGTACTCTTGAAACTCACATGGTATTATGAACCAATGTTCCCAATAAAATCATTTTTTAAAAAGAGGGCAGGGGGGAGAAAACATCTATCACAGCATTTAGTTCTCCATGTTACAAAATTGTTTGCATGTTTTATTTCCCATTAGACTGTGACATCCTTGATGTCAGACACTAAATCTCCTTACTCAGAGAACCTAATTAAAGAACCTGACAAATTTGTTAAACTACAAATCAATAAATGTGCTGCAATTAATTCGTGCCACTTGAAACTGGAATTCAGATCTCCATTAGGCAGAACCAGAACCTACAGTCTCTCAAGGTCTGGAGTGGAGGTGAGTGAGATTAAGACTCATCACTTACACTATGTCTTTCCCTGAGGAATCTAAGGTGGAGAGGTCAAAGGCATTGATCCTGATTAACTACTGGGAAAAACATCCAGTTTGATCTCCATTCTGGAGGTCAAGTGGAAAATAACTAATGAGCTAGGAGTCTTAGCAATCACACAAGATTTCAGAAATCCTATCATGGTTCATAGCATTTTTAAAGAAGCAATGGTGTCAGTATTGCCCCAGATGTCTTCCCCATCACCATTTTGAGATCCAGTAATGACAACACGCTGCCATCTTTGCTTTAATTCTGGACAGAGCATTCCTATTAGAAGCACACCAATGATAATTAAAAGTTTCATGGCTCTTCGCCCCATTTCTTCTTTTTGTGATGGCTTGGGTGACAGTGACATGGATTTTTAAAACTAAATGTCTACAATAAGGAACAGGTAGCTACTTACAAAACAATCTCTTTGAGCAGAAACCGAGGCAAATAATCTTGGTGCGTTCTATTTCCCATTAAGTGCAATTATTTCTCTCTCAGGTCATTTAATCCTTTTATTCCTCCTGCATATCAAGCCTCACTCTCTTTTCTCCATGAATTCCCTTTTGCTCACTTGCTCCAGCTCCATCTTTTCCCCTCTCTTCCAGATTCTCTCTCTCTTCGTTGCTTCCTTATTTTTACGTTGTCCTCTCTTGTCTTTTTCTCTTTCTTCCCCAGGTCTTTGGACCATTGCTCAGTCCCTCTAGCAGGGATAAGAGAAAATGATCAGAAATTTATTTTTGACACGAATGCAAAACAAAAGCATGGGGTTCCAACTGAACCCCAAGTGCCCCAGCTCAGTTGTCATGGCACTCCACTGGAACTATAAAATTCATCCAGAAAAATATCAAGACATGACTCATTTTCATTTACTTTAATTTACAAAGTAATCAGACACCCTGAAACCTTTTTTGAGAGATAGTAGTAAAAATGAAGACAACCTTAAATTAAGTAAAATAGTCTGTGCTAATAATTCTGGGAAAGTGTTGGGAGTCAATATTTTTAAAATATCTGATTTTCCTATATGTTTGAAACATAATTTTAGGTCTTAACCTACCGTGTGAATTAAATTAACTGACAGAACATAAAACATAATTTCCATGTAATTTTTTTAATGTAAAGACATCCCAAATGCCCAAACTAAAAATGTAAACTTTTTAAAGGCATTTTGGAATGTTCATATATTTTTTAAAAACTGTTTTACATTGCCAAACATGGCTCTAAAGTTAAGAAAATAAAATTCCTGGTCAGTGAGAGTTTGTACAAAATTCTGCTAATGTAAAATAAACACTTTCCCTTAAATGGTATTTTAGTATATTTTCATTAATGTATGCTTTTCTTTTATGTTCTTCAATAAAAAATATATATTAACTTTTCCCAAAAAAATCTATAACTTGAATGCCAACTCATGTTTGTTTTTAAAAATTAATATAAGTGACATAAATCAACTAGACATCTCTAAAATGACATTCGTTGATTGTGTAGTATTTTTGCTATGTTGTTAGCTTTCCTCTTCCACAAGCTTTTTTTTTTTTTTTTTTTTTTTTTAATGAAGTTCTCTGGGAAATTGTGTCCTCTTGTGGTCACTAGCAAAAACAACATGTTTTCTGAAGAATCAACCCAAATTATGAGTACAGGATTTAAGACTTCAGTAAAAGCCATTAGAGAAAAAAGGAAACTCCTTGAAATGAAGAGAGATGAAAGTTGTAATGAGAAAGGGAAATTTAGCTGGAAAAACACAGAATGTAAATCATTTGATTTATACTTAAATGACAGGAGTATCAGATGATTAAAAAATGCATATTATGTAGGAAGATTTTGGACATGATAAAAACCTCTATGAGTAACTGGCTTTCTTTCATTATTTCTTCAATTATTGCTGCAATTCTTTGAAATAAGTAAAGGGAGAATGTATTTCATTGCTAATTGGGAGCAAAGATGGGCACAGACTTTCTAGCCTGCACACCCAATAAGGTAATAAAAGTCTGGGGGAAGGTTCTTCAAAACTCCATACTTTTCCACACTCTAATTCTTCTCTCCCTACAAGTCTTGCAAGTTATGTCTCCTTATCTCATCCTCATTTTGAGTGATGCCAGATACTTTAAATGCCAGATACTTTAAAAATTAATATTTACTTGAAATTCCGATTTGCTCATTTGAGGTATTGGCAACTCAATTTCTTGTGCTTTATGTTTTTTTTTCCAATTTGTTTATGGATTTCAAGCTTCAAATCTTAGTTCCTTCTAACTTGTTTCTTTTTCTTTAAGAAATTCAGAAAGAGAACGGTAGAATCAGTTAAATTCATGAACTAGCCTATCAGGAAAAGAGAAAGAGAATGACTCCTTAGTTAGGGCAAGGTGTTCAAACATCATTAAGGTTACCTGTGTCCCAGAGAACGAATACGCTCTTGCACAGAATGACCAAAATCACTCGTGCGGACATAAACTTTGTCAGACTGCCCTTGAATAAAATCCTCTCACCTAAACCAGACTGAACCTATGATGTGCAGCCTCATCTGAAATCCACTCACTGCAGCCTTTTCCAATTTGCACACCCTTCTGTGTGAATGATCCTGTGCTTTATTCATGCAATTCGGAGAAATTATTACACAGAACTCTAAGCCAGCAAGCAGGTGGCAGGTCATCCAAAGACAGGCGAGAAAGAGTAGACACAGGTTCAGTTACTCATATTTTGTGCAAACCCATCATAGCAAAACTTACCAGCTTGCTAAGAGATCCACAGTATATATGTGTGTTTCCTTTCCTTCTCTAAAATGACTTAGAAGTGACTGTTGCTAAGAGAATGCCAGTGCATATTCAAGCTTTAAAGTTATAGCTACATACATACTTACTGCATAGACTCAGTATGAGATTCCTAACTCTGTTACTTCTAAGTTTTCTTAAAAATTTTAACACAGCACACATTCCTCAGGCAGGAACATGCCAAGTTTGCAGTTTGAAAACAAAGCTCATTTTGAATTATCGAGTGCAAAAAAAGAACTCTTTTCTGTTTTCAGTTAAATTATTTTCAGAAAACTTATTGTAGAACTAGATTTTAAAAAGATTAAATTGCAATTAATACTGTATTGCCAAAGAAGGTAGCGCTTCACTTACATTCTTCAAGTCTGGCTGAGTTCGGGCTCAGAGGGAAATGTCAAAGACTGTTTTTGAAGCGTTTTGAAATTAGGCTTTTAAAACGTAGCTTTCATATGTTAAACTGAGTATTTTTGAAGTTATCTCTTATTGTTGTGTTTACAACAGATGCAACATTTGGCTCCTCAGCGCATAGTTAAGGGATCCTGATTTTACTCTCAGAGTGGCTAAGAAAGTTGTTAGATATAACATTGGGTAGGATATAGTTATAGATGAATGAGCAAAGTGAGATGGACAATCCCATCGGGAAACTATAGTTTGCAAACCAGGGAGTATCAAACCCCACACATTGAGAGATAATTCATCCCACAAGCTACACCCTTCTGCTCAAAAGTAACCGTTGTACAACCAGAAACCAGTCTTATCCTCATACTCCACTCTTTGGAAGAGTTCAAGAGGAATTTCTTCTCAGAACTGAAGTCATTCATTGTGACTGGGTCAGAAAGATTTCGTGCTGGCATGGTTCTAGGTAGGTCATTCATTTTAAACCTTCTAAGAATTCTGTCATCCAGAGCTTTGCTCAGCCCCGAGGGTCCCTGCAAGGACCCCCAGCTCTTCGTCCCCTAGAAGTTTAGTGCCTGGAAAAGGGCTGGGCTTCACTTGTTTAAGAACTAGTCTTAGAGATTGATGACTTTGCAAGTGGGGCTAATGATCCCCGCCTGCTGAGCTGCCATGGGCTCCGTCTCTCTGCCTCCATCTGCAGCTCCCCGACCGCCACCCCAATTCCCCTTGGTCAGGTATAGTTTTCTTTACACTTTGCCCACACTTCCCTGTCTTGCTTACCCACAGCCACAAAGGAACGCATCCAAATATTTGATCTCTTTATTTGAGAATTCGGCTAAAGGGGAAAAATAAAACAAAATTAAGATTTCAGATTGATCTCTAAAAAAAAAAAAAAAAAAAGACAAGATAGGAAACGGTAGAAATTTTTCAAGATTTCGGCAGCGACTTTCAAATAAGAATGGTAGAGACTATTCTGCAATGCAGATTTGCACGGAACAACACTTGGTAGAGAGTAGGGCAGAATCTCTGCTTCCCAGAGATGAAGTCCTACAGGCAGGAGATGCGAACAGAAGGTGACTTATCAGAGTGCCTTTTGTTTTAAGGAGACCTGCCTGCGTACTATTAAGTGGAGGTCAAGTCGAATTTGGTTTTCAGACGGGCACTGATTTTAAAGCATGGCAGTGCCTCACGGGACAGGCCAGCGAGCACGCTGTGGTCATTGTTTGTGAATATTTGCAAAAATGGTGATAGACAAACCCCGTAGGCCGCCCCTCCCCAGAAAGCACAGATCAAGATGCCTCTGGCCCTCCCTTCAGGGCCCCAGGCGCTGCAGATGCCTGGGCTCCCCCGGACCAAAGCGGAGGCCTCAGCGGGACACGGCCACGTGGCCTGCTCGCGTGTCCCGCCTGGGCTCCTGCCTCCTCCTGCGGGTGCCCGCGGATGAGACCCTCGGTCGGGCCACGAAAGAGCCGCTTCGCTGAGATGATTCTTGTCCCCTAATCCAGACTGGAGAGAGCGTGAGTTCAACCTCGGCCTGGGCAGGAGGTCTGAGCCCAGGGCACTGAACCCTGGCACCCCCCAAATCTGACCCCTCAAACCGACTACTGCTTTTGACCTCTGGTTTGCTTTGCAACGCAAGGCACGAACATGAAATGGCTATTCTATCCCAACTGGGCTCCAAAAAAAAAAAGAAAGAAAGAAAGAAAAAGTTAGCATTGCAAAAAGGAACTTCCCTTCCCTTCACCAGCTCACCAACTGTGGTTGCTTCCGATTTGCCAGATTCTGCAATCACACCCTCTTTGGGCCTCTTTGTTGTTATCTGATGAGATTGAGATGCTTAACGTGTCAAAGTGCCCAAGAGATTGGCAGGCGTTTGGGGCGCAGAAAGCATCATTGACCTGCATGGGTGGGGGTGGGGAAGGGGCCTCGCACGGCGGGCAGCCCTGTAGGCCCAGGCCATGTGGAACCCCCATCTCACTGTCTTTGGGGTCCGCCTTTCGCGGTCACCACGTGAGGCCTCCTTTGGGAATGGGGTGGGGGACGAAATGGCCCTCCACCTTGAGATGGCAGCTCCGGCGAGCAGGGGGCGCCGAGGCCAAGCGCAGCGCTGCCCCCCTCGGGCCCTCCTGCGGGCTCCCAGGGCCGGGCCGCCTTCCGAGGGGGAACGAAGGTCTCTGCCTCTTTCTAGCACCTTCGGAGGCGTAGTCCCCTGGGTGTTGGGAAACTTGAGATTGGGTCACCATCAGAGAAAAAGAATCGGATGCTTCTCGGGCCGGGGTGGGGACGGAGCAGGCCGGGGCGCAGAGCAGCGGTCCCGGCGGCGCGGCCACGTCTCCAGGAACGCCCACGACCTCCGGGCCGGCCCCGGGGACTCCACGGGCCCGTCCCCGTGACCGGGAGCTGGCTCCGCGGTGGCCGCAGTTCTTGCCATCGCCCCCCGGCCCCGCGGTCCCCAACCGGCCTCCCCGGACCCCGAGGGTCCCGGGCCGAGAGGAGACATCACCCACTGCGCCGAAGCCGCGGCCCTCGCTGCTGTCACGGACGCTCCCGGGAAGGACCGGCCCCGCGGCCGCGACGGCCCCTCCGGCGCTCCCCGGGGCTGCGCTCGGGTGCGGGGGCGCGGCCCACGCGCTCCGGCCGGCGCGGAAGCAAATAGCCGGGGCGCGCGGGAGGAGGGCGCGGGAAGGGAAAGGGGGAGGGAGGGCGGCGAAGAGGCGGGCACAGGGGCCAGGTCCGCTTTGAATGGCTCGGGAGGACGAATTGTTAGACCCCGAGGAAGGGGGGTGGGGACGGAGAAGGCGGGGGGGGGGGGGGGGTGGAAAGCGGAAACTTTCCTATAAAACTTGGAAAAGTCCCTCCTTCCCCACGTCAGGCCAATGACACCGCTGCCCTCAGACGTTCCGCCCGCGACGGAGCTATAAGAGCCTCCGAGGCCGCCGCTCCCGGTCACCTCCCAGGCACCGCGCGGGCTCGCCGGCACCCGCAGCGTCTCCAGGAGGCCCCGCGGGGTGCGCGCGTGCGGCCGCCGGGCGCCTTCTTTTTGGACCTCGGGGCCATCCACACCGTCCCCTCCCCCTCGCGCCTCCTTCCCTCCCCGCCTCCCCGCCGGCCGAGATCCTCCCCGTCCCGTCCCTCCTCCCCGTTCCCTCCTCGGCCGCCGCAGCCGCCGCCGCCGCACCGCCCGGGGCCGGCGCCGCGCGCGGGGGGGAGAAGCTGGCGGGCTGAGGCGCCCGCTCTCCTCCTCTATCCCCGGGCCGCCCCCCCCCCCGACCCCCTCCGCCCCGGGCCCCGCGAGGGCCGCGCGTCGCCGCCCGAGAGAGATGATGCAGGACGCGTCCAGCTCACCCGTCTCGCCGGCCGACGACAGCCTGAGCAACAGCGAGGAGGAGCCGGACCGGCAGCAGCCCGCCAGCGGCAAGCGCGGGGGGCGCAAGCGGCGCAGCAGCCGGCGCAGCGCGGCGGGCGGCTCGGGGCCCGGCGGGGCCGCGGGCGGGGGCGTCGGAGGCGGCGAGGAGCCGGGCAGCCCGGCGCAGGGCAAGCGCGGCAAGAAGTCGGCGGGCTGCGGCGGCGGCGGCGGCGGCGGCGGCGGCGCGGGAGGCGGCGGCGGCGGCGGCAGCAGCAGCGGCGGCGGGAGCCCGCAGTCGTACGAGGAGCTGCAGACGCAGCGGGTCATGGCCAACGTGCGGGAGCGCCAGCGCACGCAGTCGCTGAACGAGGCGTTCGCCGCGCTGCGGAAGATCATCCCCACGCTGCCCTCGGACAAGCTGAGCAAGATCCAGACCCTCAAGCTGGCGGCCAGGTACATCGACTTCCTCTACCAGGTCCTGCAGAGCGACGAGCTGGACTCCAAGATGGCAAGCTGCAGCTATGTGGCCCACGAGCGGCTCAGCTACGCCTTCTCCGTGTGGAGGATGGAGGGGGCCTGGTCCATGTCCGCGTCCCACTAGCAGGCGGGAGCTCCCCACCACCCCTCGGCAGGGCCGGAGACCTAGGTAAGGACCGCGGGCGGGCGGCCCCTTTCCCGGGGCTCACAGGTGGCAAAGGAGGACCGACGACGGCCAGGCCGCGCGGGGTCCCTGCCACCCCGCGTCTGCCTCGCCCTCCTCCCGGGATCCGGCTGCCCCGTGCCGGGCCTGGCCCCGCCACCTCCTCCCCGCCGCGTCCCCGGAGGCGGTGCGGCGCCGCTTAGGGAGCGAGGGGTGCGCCCGCGGGGGAAGGCGTGCGTGCGGGGTGAGTGTGCGTGATGGACAGGAGGGAAGGCCGAGGGAGTCCGGGGTCATGGGTAAGGGCAAGTCGCCAGCGCGCCTCCCTTTCTCTGGGCTTTTAAAGTTTTCGTTCTTTTTTCACCACCGACGTTTCCAAATTCCACCTCCTCCTCTCCGCCCACCCACTTCCTCTTGCCCTCGGCCTGAAACCCTTCCAGGTTGTTCAGGGAAACGTCTAGGCGGTGGCGATCGGAACAGCGCTCGCCCCTCTTCTCGATCAAACGGCCGCGGGGACCCAAACAATAATCGACTTTACCCCCTTTTGGGTTTTTGCAGATGGCATTGTTTCCAGAGAAGGAGGAAATGGACAGTCTAGAGACTCTGGAGCTGGATAACTAAAAAAAAAAATAAATAAATAAATATATATCTATGCCAAAGATTTTCTTGGAAATTTAGAAGAGCAGAATCCACATGGAAGGAATCAGGGCGTGGGGCGCACTTTTAAAAGAGAAAGCGAGCCAGGCCCGTGGACTGTGGTCCCCAGCCGGGCAGGGCACCGTCCTCACACCTCCACATTCTGATAGAAGTCCGAACCGTTGTTTGTGCTCCTTTTCTTTTTTTTTTTTTATGACGAAGAATGTTTTTATTGTTTTTTTTTTTCATGCATGCATTCTCAAGAGGTCGTGCCAATCAGCCACGGAAAGGAAAGGCGTCGTTGTGGACTTGCTCCTTTTTTTAAAATGGTACCAATCAGAGGAATTTTAAGAACACCTTTAGGAATAAAAACGCTGGAATTAAACTGACTTGCAAAATCACAGTCAGTGAATTCCTTTTTTTTCATTCTTCCTCTGAGGGGAAAAAAACAACAACACACCCTTAAAATACAAAAAAAGAAAAAAAAAAAGAAACACACAACATTCTATTTATTTATTGATGACCCATGGTAAAATGCAAATAGATCCGGTGTCTAAATGCATTCATATTTTTATGATTGTCTTGTAAATATCTTTGTATATTATTTTTCTGCAATAAATAAATATGACTTGAAAATTTTAATAACCGTAGAGTTTGGTCTGTATGTTTGAAGCTTAGGATGAAGTTGGAGATAAATACCGGCTTGTTTAACTCTGGAGGCACACAGGAGGGAGGGGCACTAATATAAACAAGGGAGTGAAAAACTCAAACTAGCTACTGACAGGTACAGGCATGTTATTTAGGAAGACAGCTTTATTATTATTCCAGTCTGTTGTTCAGAGGGCCTCCTACTATCTCTCCCTCTCTCATCAAGTCCTCACACGGCAAAAACTTAAAATTTGTCACTCACCCCTCTTGCTTATATTTCGAAGAGGAAGTTATAAAATAGTTAAATGCAAATAAGCAGTATGAAGCCAGCACTATTTTGTCTTGTTACTGTCTTGCATTTTTATCATGCCCTCCATCCGATTTTTGTGAGGACTCTCAGATAATGAATGTATTTCACTGAAAGGTTGTATAAAGTGCTATGAAAATTATCAACCTGTATACACATATAAGTGAATATAAATGCAGAGAAAATAATGAAGTTCAATTCAGCAGGAAAGATCATTCCATTTGTAAAGTAATGTGCTTAATAACTCTTCTTTCGTGAATGAAAATGGCATTTAGTGTCATGTCTGTTCAGAAGGACAGCCAAAGTTAAGACTGTTTCCCCATTTTGATGTTATCCGTTTGGGAAGCACGTTCCTTCTTTAAATATAGTGAACATGTGGAGTCAAATACAATTAACAAAGAACATGAACTTCCAGTGTCCTTGGTGACTATTGAGACAATTACAATTTTAAATGATATCAGTATTCATTTTCTAGTCAGTTCATTAGCAAACATAGTTTATTCAAAATTACACTGAATTTTTTCCTGTTATCTGATAAAGTTCCATAAAACAACAGGGACAAATGGTATTTGATTTTCATTTTATTCTGGTTATTTCTGGGCCAGGAAAGTCCTGGCTTTTATAATTAATATTATTAGAAATGCTAAGTTTGTGTTGCTAAGTTCATTACTTTTACATCGAGTTTACTGCATTCAAGTGTAAATCGAAAACCTTTCAAACTGGAAAGTAATTTTTCTGCCTAATTCAAACAATGACTGTGGCACAAGTCTGAATGCAGACAGATCGCGGCTGCTCAGCTCAGATTGAGGTGATTGTATTGCCAAACGCTTTTATTTCCCTCACGCTACACCTTCACAGAATGCTGACTTAACAATATTATAAATTTACTCTGACTAGTTTAGACCACATTTTACCATAGGAGGCTGATAGCATTTACTCATATGAAAAGATGAATTAAGGCTTGGGGAATTAACTTTTGGGTTTGGGTAGTCCTTTACCAAATAATGAGATGGGGAAGTAATTATGTGTGGGTGTATTTGTGGAGTGAGTGTGTGTGTGTATGTGTGAGTGTGTGTGTGTGTGTGTGTGTGTGTGTGTCTGTGTGTGTAGAGCAGTAATGTAAGGAGAATGCTCTAGCAGGATGAGCGTCAAGATGGTGATGCTCTTTTTTGTGTGTATTATCCAAACACCTCCATTTCCTAAATTGTTCATGGAGGACTCTCCTTGTTCACTAGCTTGGTCTGACCATTTGATATTTCAGATTTCTTGACGTACACCAGGATGGAGCTGACCATCATTGCTGAGAAGGTAATCTCTGTCTTAACTCTGATGACATAAAAACCAGAAGTTTCAAAAATAGGTAGTCCTACATTTGTCTCTTTTTTTCCTGCTGCTTTGCTCTCTCTCCATTTTTTTTTTTCTCATAAGAGAAAACACTTTGGAGAAAAGCAGATGCTACATTTATATTGAGTAATACTAAATACTAAGCTGAAGGTAATATTTTCTCCTAGATTTTCAGAGAAATAAACAAATGAATAAAAGCAAGGTGGTGGCTAGTTTTACTTTGAGAAAGAAGTCAGTGTGGGAACTATCAACTATTAAAATACAATTTTCAGCTTGCAGACTAGTTCTATTATTTCTAACCTCCCCAACCCCAATACCCCTGACGATGCCAGTTCTTTTTTAGAATAGCAGTAAAGCCACTTGTGTTTTTTTCCCCCTCCACCATTATTTGCTATTTCATTTTATTTTTGCTTCCTATCCTTATTTGAATGAAGGACACTTAAAATGACTTCTGTTTTAGAAGTTAGAATTTCATGTGCTGGCCGGACCCAGGAGTCCTAACCAAAATGTATTCACTGGAGGATAAATACTGTATTAAACTGTCTTGGGTGAATTCTAAGCAACTGAGTAAGAATGCTTAATGTGCACATAAATTCTTTTGTCTTGCTGTTAATGTCGTTGGCATTAACAATGTCCAGTGGGGATTGATTGACAGGCTTCACTCATAAGAAAACACCACGTTTTTGTCCCCATACACACACATCTGCCCGCTTTGTGCACACGCCTGCTAAGCACATGCAGTTGGCAATGCATGCATGCATGGCAGCAGGTCCCCTTCCCCAAGGGAAACGTGTTAAATAGCGGAAACTCACACAATGCATGTCCTCCTTTCCCGCACCCCACCATGGCCCAGGCCTCTCGCTCCGTCGGTGCTCAGGCTCCTGTCCCGAGTGGAGCTTTTTTGAGGGACACTTGGCCTCTTGAAAAGAAAAGAAAAGAATAAAGTCGAGCATTTTGCACATTCCACGGTTTGGCAAACCCGGGGCTGGTTATTTTCTCTAGGCCGGTATCAGGTTCTCCTCAGGCATATGATTTCACTTGAAGTCCTGCCCAGGAATCCTTCAAAGCGCGCGTCTGCCCGCTCTCATGATGTCAGGCGGTTTTCCCTGCATCTGTAATTTGAAGAAAAACAAACAAACCTGCGGGGAACAAGCGCCACGGAAACCCAAACACAGCCCGGCGGGGAGCGGGGTCTCACCTGCAGCGGGCTCCGGAGGGGGCGCGGGCCCGGGCCCTCCCGCGTGGGTGGCAGCCGGGCCCGCACCGCGGGGTCAGCGACAGCGCCCGCGCCCCCTCGGACCCCTGCCGGCGGCGGCGCGGAGCCCGTGGCTCCCAGTGTCAGCGGCGGGAGCCCGAAAGCAGCAGCAGCAGCAGCAGCTTCCAGCAAAGGCCCAGCCTCAAATTTCCAGAGACAGGCCCGCATTAGCGACACATGGGGGGTCAGGAGGGGGATCCCCGGGAGGCCACTTTTCCAGAATTTTCTGCGGTGTGTCAGAACGTGTGCCCCACCCCCACCCCCAGCACCAGCGAAAGTGGAAGGAAAGCGCGCCGGCCAAGTGGAAGGAAGGAGAATTCGGTCTCCTCTAGTCCTTTCTGCAAAGCCGGCAACCCCACCATTTCCCAGAAACCGCTAACCCAGCCATGCCTGCACAAAAATATTAACTAGCATCACCGAGGGAACAGCAGAAGGCAGACCCAGGACACCGGCCTGGGGATACATTTCCCATTTGCTTTTTGTCCCAAGACCCCAGCACGCGGGCCCCGGGAGCGTTCTCAGCAAACCAAAGCACGTGTCTTGGGAAGAAGGTGTGTCATTGGGGTCTGGGGCGCGTATGGCATTCCCAGATGCCCCTAAAGTGAGAGGGAGCCTGTGGCAGGTCACTGGAAGGTGGGGCAGGTTAAGATCACTGGCGCCCGAGTCCCCCCTCTGCACCCCCTTTATATTCGCCTCTGTAGGGGCCACGGAGATGAGTCTCAGGGAAAGGGACGGGGCGCTATCCTAATGGCCATCCAGCTTCCACCGGAGTCCCGGTAACCATGGCGAAAAGCACATGGTCAGAAAACCTCAAAGACAACTCTCAATTACGGCCGGGATCTCGTGGGCGCCCTGCAAGGCGCTCGGTTTGGGGTTTGCCCGAGCGAGGGCCTGGAGCAGCCGGCTGGCTCGGTTACGTGGACTGTTTTCTTTTCCTTCTGTGTCCCCCCTCCCCCTTTCTCAAGTTTGCGGGTGCGTCTTCTTCCTTCTGCGTGCGGGGTAGGCTGAGCCAGGGGAACAGAATTCCAGATTAGGGGGGAAAAAAAACGGACATTCATTCCAGAAGGCAGCCTTCTTGGGGGAGGAGAGATGGGAGCGAGTGAAATTAAATTTCTGTAAAACGTGCAGCTTAAACATCTAGCGGAGAGAGCGCAGGTAAAACGCATTTTACAGGGGAAGACAGGGATGCTCATGGGGCTGTTGGAGTAAGCGCGTTTAGAAAGCAGTTTATCAGGCAGTTGTTTTGTTTTTCCGAAGCTGGAAACCGAACGAAATGGGACTTTTCTCCTTGGATTCAAGATGGTGCCCTCGTTGACCTGCAGAGTGGAACCAGAGGCGGGAGATGTCAGCGTGGAGGCCTGCCCAAGAAGCAGACCCTGGCAGAAGTTGGCCCACGGAGAGGGGAGGGGGAGATGTGGGGTCCCCTGGGGTTTGGGGGCTGGAACAAAGCACACCCCCAGACTCAGTCACTGAGGCAGGCAGGAGGGGGGTGACGCAAGTGTCACAAGTGAAAAGTTAAGCAGGTACCTGAAGGAAGTTTATCTTGCCCAGATGTTTAAGGCTTTTATGAAATGTCACGTGAGGAGAACAGATGTACAACTTGCAAAGGGGACCACGCCTGTAAATACAAGGGAGGCAAGAGCTCAGAGGGAAATTCAGACATAAATCATCCACCTCCTTTTCCAGTATCTCTTTTCTCCTTTAAATATTTGCTTCTGGAAAGGGAAGGAACGTCTTACATTAAAGTGCCTTTTTCTAGGAGAAGTCACCATCCCATCCCCTGCCCAGCCCCCCCAGCCCCTAGGTGCCTGGGGTTGGGAGAGCTGGAGTAGAGGGCAAGTATCTCCCTACTCCTTTCCCTGCATCACATCCCCCATCCCCCACGATTCTCTCTTGGCTCCTCAAAGACTTTTGATCCTGAGAAAGGTATCGGATCTCGGTTTGGAAAAGCTGAAACTAATCAATTGCCTTTTGAAGGGGTAGAGAGTGATAAGAAGAGCTAAGGAATGCCAGGCCTAGCAGACCCCAAACCTCCAAGATGCTAGGATGAGCTGAAAGATGAGCAGGAATCCCTCCCTCCGGGGGCTCCCAGCGGCCGTGGAATAGGCTTTTTACCAAGTTAAGTCAGGTTTGGTTGAAAAGGGATTTTAAAGTGATTTGTACAAACAGGAGGCTGCTAGTTCTCTATGCAACAGGGAAGCTCCATTTATAAACAAAATTAAAATGAATTAGCAGTTGCCCAGTTGGGAAAGACAATCCAATTCCTTTCTCTAAAGAGAGATGTCCATAGAGGTTATTGTGAATATTAATGATCATGTGGCAGAGGCCTGGGTATGTGTGCATATGAAGATTTTCAATAGTTGTCCACAGTACCTTTAAGACTGCACATTAAGTGAGCTGCTGGGACTCTTACGTAAATTTAAATGCAGCACTACGCCTAAGTCTCTGTTAAATTGACACTGCACCTGGCTTGCCGGTATTATATAGCCACCCATACAGCTCTCCAAACAAAATTTAAAAGTTGGGAAGTTGGGGTATTTCCTTCCACCACATTCAATCTAAATTTACTGTGAGAGTTTATCTTATTCCTTTTTTTGCGTTTCCAAAAGCATGGTCAGAATTGAAATATATCCAAAGTGATCACTTTAAGGGTTGACGGGTTTAAAAATGCACAAGACTACATAACCAGGCACATCTTTTCTCCCTATACCACTTGTTTTAAATACCCATCGGCCATCCTCGGAGGAACCGTATTTATTACCTCTGGGTCCATACCACATTTGGGTACAGCCCCCAAAGCGTCCCAGAGGAGGACCTCAGGTGGAACGTGGGGTCGGACCCTGACACCCAGGCTCTGCCGCATCAGGCTTTCCGGTGGGGCTTGCAGACCTGCCCGGCCAAACCCAGGGCTGGAAGAAAGTTTACATTTCCTTTCCTCCTTTGTTCCTGAAACGTAACACCCATCAAGGAGTTGTTACTATTGTTAAAAGCCAACAAGCAGCGAACAGTACCGCAGGTTTAGCAATGACCGTGAACCCTTCAGAGGAGTCTGGGGATGCACACCAAACGGGGCTCCGTTCCTGGGGCAGGAGCCCACCTTGCAGGGCGGCATTCTTTAAAAACCTTCTCACAAACCCTTTGCACATCACGACAGAAGGAAATTTCTGTTAGCTTCTAGCTAGGGTTGCCCCTTAGCTCCTTCCACCCTTGACTTCTCTGCTACCCCCGTCAACACACACCTTTTAAAACTTCTAACTTTGCAACGTATAAGAGAGATCCAGAGCAGCGAGAATCCCTCTTCCTCTTCCTTCTCCCCAGGCCCCGACGGAGTGAAACCTAAAACACATCTCATAGATCAGCTTTCCTTCTCTGAAGTTAGGCACAGTCCACGACCCGGATTTTCAAAATAGCCCAGGCTGGAGCCTGCAATATTTAATCCAGTCGGCTATTAAATGTCCTCTGGCTGAATCAAGAGTATAAAACTCCGTACAGGGATAACGATACCGAGAGCGAAGGGGGCTGGCTGGGTGGATGGGGGGGGGGGCGCGCGCGCGGGGGGGCGGACGACTCCGGGGATCCTTTGATTCGGAAAATCGCGTTTTTGGAACTCCTGTCAGAGTAATAACAAAGCGGGGGGAAGGGGGAAGAACATAGGAAAGAACAACTCTTTGTTCCAGGATATGGTTTTAATGAAATACTACTACCACGCACACACACAAAAATCCGCTATTAATCTAACCGCTTCTGAGGCTCCGCTGATTTTCCTTTACCTATTAGGGACTGGGAAGTTCCGAAACGTGTAACGTGATCTCCTTCCCAGCCCCGCGCCCCCCTTTCCTGCTGCCTCCTTTCCTCCACAATTAAACCGAAGTGGTTGTTCTGATGAGTCCCGGCGCACGGCACCGCGGGCTGACGCTACCTCTGCAGCCCAGCTCGGGTCCCTCCTCTGAGCAAACCTTGGCCCCTGGGAACTTGACTGCGGGGAGTGGGGTGTGTGTGTGTGTGGGGGGGGGGGGAGTCACCCTCTCTCTTCTAAAGGAGGGCATCCCAACTTTGGAAGCGAGCTCTCCTGGCCCCTGGCTGGAGCCCCTTTTTAGGACTCCAAACCCACGTGGCACCCACCAAAGGGCTGGCGTGCCCCAAATCTGCCTTCCCTGGCTCCCAAATGACCCTGCCCAGGGCTTTTCTGTTGTTGTTATTGTTGACTTAAAACACAAGGAGAGACTGCCACTAATACAGCAAACGGGGCTGGGGGTTGGGGAGCGCAGAGGCAGGGGGTGGGGATCAGCAGAGAAAAAGCAACAGCATTTGGGAAGCCGGCGGGGCGGGTGTGGGGCGGGGGCAACCTTTTAGGCAGAGGACCAGGCATCTTAGCCGCCGCGTCTGTCATCTGCAGCAGGGCCAGATAAAACCGTCCCCGATCAAAGCGGCTCGTTCATAAATCACCCCAAAGAAATGGATCTTGAGGAGTCAAAGACACGTGTCGCGTAATCTCAGCGCTGGAGTCCCTGCCCGCCAGCGCGGTTCCGAGGGTCCCTCCGCGGGTGCCCGCGGGGCCAGCGCGCCTGCCAGCGGGGGCGGGGGGGGGGTTCGCGTGGGGGGAGGCATCGCTCCCAGGCCTTCCCCGCCCCCACCCCCTCCACGCTGTCCTCCGCTTCCTCCGCGGACGCCCCACGGGGCCATCCCTGCTCCAGGCTAGAGATTTTCATACAATGGATTGACTCTAGGTCGACCAAGGAAGTCTGGGGGGTGGGGAGGGGAAGTTGGGGTCTTTTCATTTCCCAGGCAAGACAGTTGTGCTCTCAGGATCGGAGACCTCCCCCTCCCCCTCTCCCCCACCCCCGAGCCCCCCACTCCTAGTGTTCTCGTCCCGCTCGGAAATTTGCAAAGTGTAACGCCTCCGGGGAAGATACACGAAGAGTAGAAACTGGTCGGATGTTTTCTGATCGGTTTTGTGAGCTTCGGGCGAGCAGTTCTTTGCACTGAGCTTTGCCGCCCCGGCGTCCTCTGCAAGCAGCGGTCGCTGTCCCGGGCCTGGGGATCGCATGCCTGCATGCTCCTTCTCCACCTCCCAAGCCCGGACTCTCTCGCACCTGCTTCTCCTGGTTGGAAAAAAAAAAAAATAATGTCCAGTCCCGCGTGCTAAGCCCCGGCCCCGGTTCCCAGGAGCCCAGAGACGCGTACCCCTTGAGCTGAGCAGCCTGTGGTTGGCTAACGCGGAGGAAGCAGTGGACAATATTAAAAAAAGAGGGTTCGTGGTTTCTGCGTGCGGGGGGGGGGGGTATTTACAGCGACAAATGCCCCCTTGCCTCTTCCTTTTTCCTCGGCTTTGCATCCTCCCGATAAAGTAGGATTTTGGTTCTAATAGGTGTTTATGGGTCCAGGAATTGCACTTTGATCTAGGATTTGGGGGGTGAAGTGTCTTAAGGGGTCTCTAGACGCTTGTCTGATTTGAATGCTTTTCAGGATGATTTATGGCAAAAGGCTCCTTTCTGACACTTCCAGATGCCAAAGCCCTTACCTTCCAAGCACGGTGAGGGGAGCCTGCTTGCAGATAGCCGCCCGCCCGCCGGCCCCCCTAACCGACCGTGTGCCCCGGCCTCTGGGGCGGCTG
The DNA here is from genome assembly GCA_027563665.1 of Antrozous pallidus. NCBI lineage: Eukaryota > Metazoa > Chordata > Mammalia > Chiroptera > Vespertilionidae > Antrozous > Antrozous pallidus. Next base: position 70,858,703 of record CM050521.1, on the reverse strand, counting down.
ATACCCTCTCCCCGCCTTTCAGCTCAGGACGGGGAGGGACCTTTTTTTCTTTCTTTTTTAACGGCCAAACTGCGGAGGGAAACCAAGTCACCCTCCCCGGAAGGGAAAGGTAGTCTCTTGCAGCTAACTCTTATTTTGTGTAATTAACCACCTGCTCCCTCCCCGATGGCGGTTTGGTGTTAACGAGATCTGACCCCCAAATGCGAAACGGGGCGGGAATAGCCCTCCAGTAGGACCCCTGGCGGTTCCGGCCTCCGGCTCCCGTCGCTGCTGCTCGGATCGCAATCCTGGTTCCCTCGGGGCGGAGACCCAAGGGGCCCCCAGAAGCTGTGTGTGTGTGTGTGTGTGTGGGGGGGTGGGGATCGGCTAGGCGATGTGGGGAAGGAGGCGATATATTTCCTAAAGCTCCCTGCAGGCTCGGAAGGGCTGGGCAAGGCCAGGAAAAATAACCCCCAGACTGGATTGCTGCTAGCTCTACCAGGAAGCTGAAAAGCTGAAATTTGCACCGAGGCAGAGGGGTGCACGAGGCGGGGGGTAGGGAGCGGGGTGCAAGTCAGACCCGGCGGACGCTAGCTGGATTTTAGGGGACCCCCCTGGGCGGGCAGAGTTGACAAGGAGCTGCAGACATTTGTCAACCTGGAGCTAAAGATGGGCTCGACCCGCCTAACCCTCCAGCGGAAGCTTTTCTCTGAGGAAAGGAGGTTTTCTATCCATTTGTTCTTAGCAATGGAAGAGGTTTGGGATGGGGAGGAAGAACTTTGTTTTCTTTCCTCTTTCCCCCAAGGCGGGGGCAGATTGAAAAAGGAATTCATCGCGCAGGCTTGGAGACCTCGGTGCAGAGAGCGGAGGCCAGGGCGCTGCTAGGGGGTGTATGCCCACAAAACAAGGCTGAGCTCTGAGTGAGGTCCCGGTTGTCTGCGTGGAACCCCACAAGGCTGGGGACCTGGAATATGTGGGGAACCGTGTCTGCATGTTGCAGTCCTTTTAACGAACCTACATGGTCCCACCTCCCAAGTCCCTTCGAAGTTAGTGACCTGAAGGTCGGGGGTTTGCTTTCCCCACTGAAAAAGAAGCCACATTTCCTGGGGGAAGAAGAGAACGGGTTAACTTTAGAAAAATCTCCCTTTCCAATGTACAAGCTTTCTTCAAGAAGGTTACAAAACAAGGAGCTAGATCGGTTTATTGGTTTATGTAGAAACGATCGTGATTTGATGAGCTTAATCCTATGACAAAAGGCATACTGGTTATTTGTCCTCCCTCCCCCAAAGGACATGTAGGAAAGTCCCGCACTGCCTTCGTCCTAGAGTTGCGATCCCTGCATCAAAAGATTCAGCTCGCCCCAACGTTGTCTTTTCAGCGTGTATACACCCACGAGCATAAAAATATTAAATAAAAAAACTTCCCCAACTTCAAACCTATCAAATGTTTAACAGCTGAAGGATATTCATCTTTAGGAGACAGGCCAAAATGTCAATAAAAAATTAATTATTTCTGAGACATAGGGGAGCATTTATAGGATCCAAAAAAAAAAAAAGTGATACTAAGTATTGATATTGAGAGGAGACCGAACAATATACTTTCATATGTACTGGCCAAGACCTTATACCCTCCCCAAAGTCCCACAAGCCACAGACATTTTTATGCTTCTGGACAGGGTTTCTCAAACTAGCGTGAAAGACAGGCTGGTGATCAAAAGGGTCATCTGTATTCTATGTACGGAGAAATCAGTGTGGAGCTCCTATGAGTCTGGCTTTTATTTTCTGTGGAAGACTGTAGTGTCAATGAGAGCAAATAGTATTTGGTTGGGGGGAGGGGGTTGAGGAAAGGTGTACATTGGTATGGCCTGAAGGTGTGCATTGATTTTCAATAGCTAACACTCATTGACTGCTGAAATGTTTCCTATGAGTAGCCTTTCTAATCTGTAATTCTCCCATGTTGAGAGAGAGAGTCCTTTATACTGGCAGGTGACACGGGTGGCATTATTTCTGCAGTTGGCTGTGTGAGCAGGACCAAGGTGTGACTCACAGTAATCTACAAAATATAAGAAGCTACCTTTTCCAGCTGTGGCGTTTGAGCCACTCCTCTGATGACTCCTGACATTTGATTTGACAACCATTGTCATTATGTCCAATTTCCCCTGTGGTTCACTTTATAAGGCCTTCCAGAAGTTGCTCTGGGTTCCTGGTTCTCTGTTTCTCTAGAGAAGAGGTTCCTGGTGTTAACATTAGCCTGATGGTGATTTGCATACCTTCCTTGATTGGTTATCCTTGATAGCCCATTTAATTTAGAGCTCAGAACGGTGAAGTCCAAAGTGTTTAAGATATTTGCCAGAGACTAAGTGGGCCCAGTTCCGGGTCCGCATCACTACTTGGCAGCATGTTTTAAGTTTTTAAACAGGAGAGTAAATTCCAGAAATGGCCTGAGTACCACAACTACCCCCTATCTTCCAGCTGAGCAGTTATTCCCCCAGGCTCACTCTCTTTTTTACTACAAAATTTTGCATAAATATAAGAGATAACAAAACCATGACTGTCTATAAATGACTCTGGACTCCACTCTGTATAGAGACATAACATCTGGTAAATTGTAAAGGCCAGGATCTTACTTAGCTGTTTTTGCCTTTTCACATCTTAAGATTGAAAATGAATATGTCTTTATAGACACTACAAGTTCTAATAGAAATACTGTGAATATGTGTACCTTTCAGGATATTTTTTTACTTTATTTTGATCTTTGCAATTACTGAAACAAAGCCTTGTTCATGGAAAAAAAAATGCCCTGAGACCATTATTTTTTGTCTTTTATAAGGATAATTGCCGCTAACAATACTCTTATGAATTCAAGACTGAAGGAAAAAGAGAGATAATTTAACTAGCATGTGCAGAAACTCTTTGTTGGACAGGAAAACCAGGAGTGTAGTTGGCCCCACGGAGTGATTATGGAATGAAGCAGAACCAAAGGAGAGTGATCATAAATGGGTTTCCTTACTCAGAGAAAACGACCCCAAAGGCCTTTTCAGTGTGTGATCTGTGATGCCATTCTTATGTCTGACATGCTTTCCTAGTGAGTTTTGTTTGCATGAGTGACTGATGCAAAGGGCAAACTGGGTGAGATCGGATCGAAATAGCCTGGTCAGGAAAGGAACAACCAAGGTAAAGTGTGTGAACTTACTCGAATGCACAGCCAGGAGAGACTCATTTTTCTCCTGTGAAAGATCCACTCCACTGTCTGCTTGCTCATCCAGCGTTCAATATCACTTAGATCTGCAGAAGCAATTTCAAAATGTTTGCTCCTGAGCACTTTGCCCCAAGTGACAGGCTGCGTGGGTGGCCACATGACGCTGCCTTCAGCAAAATACAAGCATAATTATTCAGTCAACAAACATTTCTTGAGGGTCTCTCTAAAGTCTAAAGGCAGAAGTGGCTTTGGCAGGCTCATCACAACAAACAAAGGAGCCTCTAATCACAGGAGGCTGGCCTCACCTGTGTCTACCCTGGAGGCCCTCTGCTTTGAAATTCTGAGGCTAATTCAGAAAATTAGCCTCCTTCTCACCCCTCAGGATAGCAATGGAGAGGCAAAAGAGGCTCCCTGCTTTAGCATTCTGAATGCGAAGGACACAGAGAGGTGGCCTTTGCTACTTTTTTTTTCAATGCACATTCATCAGTCTGCAGCACTATCCTCTAGAGCAGTGGTTCTCAACCTTCCCAATGCTGCACCCCTTCAAATACAGTTTCTCATGTTGTGGTGATCCCTCCAACCATATAATTATTTTCCTTGCTACTTCATAGCTGTAATTTCGCCACCGTTAATGAATCGTAATGTAAATATCTGTGTTTTCTGATGGTCCTAGGTTCTACACTGTCTCGACCCACAGGTTGAGAACTGCTAGCAGGGTCACCTAAGACCATTGGGAAACACAGATATTTACATTACGATTCATTAACGGTAGCAAAATTACAGTTACGAAGTAGCAACGAAAATAATTCTATGGTTGCGGGTCACCACAACATGAGGAACTGCATTAAAGGGTCGCGGCGTTAGGAAGGTTGAGAACCACTGGTCTAGATGAATAGTTACCTATTAGACTTCGAGCTTTCTGTGGACAGGTGCCTACCCAGCTCATCAGGATAATTCCACCCCCCTGTTTAGCACCTGTCACACGGCATTTTTGTAGATTTGAACTAATATCACTATTATACTAATAGGAAACTGGGCCAGAGAGGCAGAATCCCTAGCTAAAAGACTAAAAAAAATAACTATATGCATGACGGCCTGCTACTATTAAGGTGGGAAAATTCATATACTGTGTTCATCTCTCAGGCTGATGTTTAGACTGAAAACCCAAGTAAGCACAAAAGAAGACCTTTATTAAAACATTGAGATTCAGACATTTATCTTAAGTATATTAGACTGCTTTTCTGTATGGAGCCCAGATCTGCCATCTGCCTATATTTCTGTGTGTGAATGAGAATAGGGACCCTTATTTTTCCAGGGCCTATGGCTTTCTGTCAGAACAGGGCTGATTTCAGGCCCCATTATCACATGGACCAAGTGCATTTATTAATGAACATCCTCATATGTAGCAGCCTTAGTATCCCCAAAGCACTATTTGTCCAGTTTAATAACTAGCTAGCTTAGTATCAGTGCATTTTTGTGTCTGTGAAATTGATTCCACTTGATTTTAATGAAAGATGCAAACAAAGACTGGCCACATGTGCTTTTTCATGAAAATGGGGCAGTCACCCTAACCGGTTTGGCTCAGTGGATAGAGTGTCACCCTGCGGACTGAAGGGTCCCAGGTTCGATTCCAGTCAAGGGCATGTACCTTGGTTGCAGGCACATTACCAGTGGAGTGTGTGCAGGAGGCAGCTGATCGATGTTTCTCTCTCATCGATGTTTCTAACTCTCTATCCCTTTCCCTTCTATATCTATATCTATATCTATATCTATATCTATATCTATATCTATATCTATATCTATATCTATATCTATATCATCTATATCTATATCTATATCTATATCTATATCTATCTATATAAATGGGACAGTCAATCTAGAAGGGTCTCTTCTCCTGATCCAGCCAAATGGGGTTCCATTTTCTTCTGTTCCTGCTCTAGCAACATGGCCCTATCACCTCCTAAAACCGCATAATACTGATAACTAACCAGTTCATTCAACCAGTATCTACTGGAAAGCTGAAATTTCAAGTTCCTTCCTTATTGCATACATGCACACATTGTTCCAAACCCGAGAGTGGTGGTTTAGAGATTCAAATATAATCGATTGTGAATTGAAAAGAGGCATTGAATACTATTTTAAATTTGGTCTGATTAGTATGAATGGAGAAAGCTGCTTCTCCACCCCTGTTCTTCTCCTGCCTTCCCCCGGGGATGCGGTGAACTTGTGTAATTTAAGGCAGGTGGTCTACATAGTAGGCTGACCACAGAGGATGAGGGAGTGTGCATTTGATACCGTGACTGCTGCTCTCTAATAGACTTTAAATATACTATGACTATTATTTGGCTGTTGGCTATTACATTTATTTTCACTTTCTTTCAAAGGCTTCTCTCTTTCATTTTGCCATTTTCTGCACACTGAAACGTAACCCGGGCCCAATAGCACCAAATAGAGGATTTATCTATATTGCCATCAGACTAAATGCACACGGACTATCCAAGGGGAGCAGAGGGCACCCCCATATTTGACTCTTGCATGCTGACAGAAAATCCGTGCATTTTTCTGTGCCTAGGTAATGATACTTTATTTTTATATAAAGCCTTTCATCTGGGAATCTCAAAGACCTTCAAGATGTCGTTTGGGTCTGGCATTCTTCAACTGGCTGCCCTTTGTCTCTTTCCGTAAAGAAACATTCCTGGTGGGTGTCGTTTCCTCACGGAGCCTGCACTTGGGTATGCACATTCAGAGGGCCAAGGGCACGGAGTGTTTCTTGAACAGATCAAAGAAATGACCAGTTGTGACATTCTCAAAACAACCCCGAGAGGAAGATGGGTGGCAGAGGCGATTACCTGCCTTGCAGGTGGAGCAGTTGTGACACAGCAGGTTAACTGACTCACCTGAGGGCACACAGTGGCGTCTTTGTTACTGTTGGAAGCAGAAGTAATATCTACCAGACCATCAGCATGGCTGTGTTTCTTCCGCGACATCCCCCTTCTCTGTTCCTTGTACTTTCAGGATGACAGTCTCTAAGAAATGGCATCCTTGGGCATGTAAGGAAAAGATTCCATTGCAAGGGAGGGGACTAGTGTAGCAACTTTGGAAATGGTGATGATAAAGAGATGTGTGGGCCTTCCTTCTGCAGAAAAATCACACAGCTTTGAATGGAATCAGTGAGCCTAACACAGAAGAGGGACATCCCATGCACATAGAAAGCAGAAGTGTGATCTTTAGGTTCCATTCCTTGTATGTAAGAGAGCATTGTATTGATCTCAACCAGTGAGCATAGGATTAAAGTGTGTGTGCATGTCACCAAGTTCATATAGAACTTTAACTCTTTAAGCTTCTTGCACATTTAAAAACTTAAAGCACTTTCACTTATATTTTATCTATGACTGTCTTTTTCTTTCCTGGAATTTTGTTTTCACTTTTTATCTCCGAAGTTATTTGCTTTAACATCATAGTTATTAGTCTAAAGAGCCCTAATAGGAAGTCTGGCTTATTCTTCCTTGGCAGCACTATATGATTTCCTATTAACATAGTGTTTGACAAGTGTGACTGTGCTATTCCACTTAAAATTTTAATATGTCCTTTAAAACGCCATATCCTAATTTGACTTTAATTTTAAAACTCATTGTCAAGTTTGGGGCAGGGAATCCCAACTCTGCTTTTGCTTGCAAAGTAACTGATATATTTTAGACCAATAAGAAGAGCTAATGGAAGGAATATGTATATGTTTTTAATAGAGAAGATATAATAATTGAGACTATAGTTTTTTGTGAGAATAATTATACATTTGAAAGAAAACAATGTATGAAACAAAAAGTTTTATTGTTTAGTTTTGCTTTTCTTTTTGAATATTCAATTTGAAATTCTAAAGTAGAACTTACTGTTCATAGTAAAGGATTATTACAAACAGCCAGAAAAAAAGTTCTGGAAGATTCTAATATCACATGTTCTGAAACTGTCATTAGTTCATTTTACTGGTAGTTATATATAAAAAGAAAAAAAAATACTGGGTCTGTGTCTTCCTATTTTTCTATGCTAAGAAATCCACAGACACAGATATGTAATTTAGAAAGTTTAGAAAAAGCTGTTCCATATATAACATTGGTTTTATATATCAGGGGTGGAAATCTCAAAGTGATATGCCCATTTTCTTTATCGGTACATACCATCTAGGTTCTCAGCTTAGTTTTGATCTGCTCCAGAAGAAATATGCATAAACAAGCAGGAATAATATTGGAAAAAGCAAAACACTTGATTATTTTACTTTGCTTGAGATTGAGAGTCTAGAATCTGTATTGCATTTTGCCTTTGATGATCTCTTTCACGAATTTCCATTGCTTTGTGCTCTACCAATGAGGCCACACTTGAGAAAGAAGGTAAGGGTTTAGCAACATGAAACGAAGATGCTAAAGAGCTTTTCCTGCTTTATTAGATAACCTAAGTCTGATTTTTGCTCTTTTTTTTCTTACACGGAGCAACCAATTCTTACTGCTGTCTTTTCACTGGCACTGGTATCTTTGATTTGAGGTTATGAGGTCTTCTTGCATTATTCATTTGCCCTATATTAAGGTCCCTTTTCTGATGTGTAGTTGGATTTGTTTAGGATATAAATGAAAAAAGAAGAACAAGTCTAGGCTAAGCTCACCACTTACTAGCTGTGTCATTTGCCAATTAACTGAGTTTATCTGGGCATCAGGTTCTATAAAATTAGGGAGCATGCTAGATTATATCACAAGCATTATCACTCGGTCCTTGTACAATCAAATACCTCTGAGGATTCTTCAATAAAATACAATTTTTAATTACCATTGTAAATTAACTTGTCAAGAAATGTTTTCTGTAACATCCAACTTTCAAATCCATAAGGAAAATTTAAATGTTGTATTTTCTAAAATGATAAGTTAAAAAGTGTGAAGTAAAGCGTTATTTAAAAATACAAAAACGATCTCAATTTCAAGTGATTGTACTTAAGAAAACAAAAAGAAAAACGTGAGATTTGGGAGCAAGTATAACAGGAGTGAAAAATCAGCAACATGTCATTGCTTTTAAACGTCATCTGCTCGTAGCTTCACTTTGCCATCTTGTTGTTAACACAAAGTATTTGTTATTAATCCCTTAAACTGAAGACTGAGTCTATCTTAAATCATTCATAAAATACTTTATCGGTCAATATTATCTTATTTAGTAGCTCAGAGCTACGTTAGATGCTTGTGAGAGACAGTGAGTAAGCGTATTTACCTAACAATTACCATGCTTATTATTGATAATGGAATGGCGGGTACAAAAATGTACACTGCCTACAAAATGTCTTTCGAATATTAGTTCACAATTCTTCATCGACATTTCCTTTTCCATATATGACATCAAAGTAAGGGTTTAAAACTTGAAACTTTTTTTAGGATTCATGCTCTGAAGTATTTCTGTTTCTTGTTTTGTTTTGTGGTCACTAACCACAGAGAAATTTGTCTTTTTTACATATGCTGGAAATAATTTACTGCTTTTAGAAATATTAAACCACACAGAAAAACCCAATGTTCAAGAAATATATGGGCCTGCCCAAGCCCTCAAAAGCCCGGAAATTAAGAGTTAATGCAGAATCTCTTATCTGGCTCTATGTCCAAGAGGTTTACGGATCTCTGAAGAATGACAGAGAGTGAGTGCCCGGTTTGTATAGACATAACAATGTTTAAAAAACCAGCAGTTTTGATAGGATGATGTGGTAGAAGATACACATGGTTAGTACTATTTTTCTGAGACACTTATTCACACAGTATAAAATAATGCTCTTCCTAAACATCACTTCTTGTCTTACCTTGATATTTGGACAAGAGTCACAAATTTGGAAGACTTCTAAAAAGCAGTGTAGATTTTGATGTGTGGTATGGATGTGTTTAATGGCATGAACTTGACAAAAATGATATTTTCAAATGACTTTTTGGAGGTACTGTTTACTTGTACAATCTTTGCTTATGTTGTATGGGAGAAGCCGTGCTTCCAAACTCCTCTATTACACTATTAACAAAGGCTAAGTCTCAGGAAATAAAGTCACCGTTATGTGCATGACACAGAAGGCAAAAGTTCAATGGTCGTGAAGGACCTATTTTTTTAAGTGTTGATTTTTCAACATTATGTATAATTATATAGAAACTGAAATTCATTCATAAAGAGCACATTTCTATTGATGAAAACATTTTATCTGGTTTATTACGTTGTATTGAATTTATTCCTCAAAACTCTTAGCTTGGTTATTGTTTCCATTTTAATATTTAATTATTATTTAGTGCAGAAATCATATTTTGAATTTTAATAAGAACATCTACATTAAGAGTTGTTCTGTTTTTAAATAAATTATTAAATACATAATTATTACCAGATTTAAGCTTAATTTACAGTAAAGTATCTCATTGGATTGTATATAATGCTTTCAATTTTTATTATCAGCATATATAAAAAGACTGACAGTTCTTGAATTATGTATTATTCATGATATTATTCAAACTGCATTGTCACATAATAGAAACAATGCATATTTAAAATATTTCTGTTGAGTTGAAGTTTTGTCAAAGGAATGAAACAATGATAATTAGTTAATCCATTCTTCATTCACAGCCATATTATTTGCTATCTTTGTAAATGCACAAGAAAAATGGTAAAAACCAAATGTATCAGTTATTTAAAGTAAGCATATTTGAAATTAGAAAAATAAAGATGAATTTACCTGAATTATAAAGCATAGACTACTTCCAATTCTGGTTATGAAAAATAATTTTTGGTTTTTGACATAGCATTGTATTACCTGCCCAAATACAATTTTCATTTTAGAGTTGTGTCTGTTTTAAAATCAAATTAATTATAAGAATGAGACATTATGGATGATATATTTAAGAAGTACTCATTCTCAATATATAATTCAATTTATGGAGAATTGATAATTTGCCTGCCTATACTAGATATTTCAGAAAATACTGATAAAATAATGAACATTTAGAGAGCAGTATTTCAGAACCTATTAAATAGGAGTTAAATTATTCATATACCTTGGAAAGGATTAATTGTTATATTCCAAAACTACTGTCAAATTGTTTGAGTCTTTTTATATTATTTTTTATCTATAATCTTGTTCTCTATACTTGAATATAGAAATATTTAAAATGCAATATTGAATAAAGACTATACAATGAAGTATTTCCAGATTCAGGAACATAATTATAATTTTCATATTACATATTCCAAATCATAGATTCGATGGGGTTGCAGTTCATTTGTAAACATACAAAATTATTCAACCCACTTTTTAATATAATTTCCCCAGTAAGCACAGGAAACATGTTACCAGGAAGAAAGATGAGTACATGAACAAAAGCAGTCATAATGCACTTCTAAAAATTAAACTTTGTAAGCTTAAAAGTCACAGCTTTAGAAGTAAGAGGCATTTTGCCTTTCTATTCTGGGCTGAGAGGAGGACATTTGACACATTTACATGGCAAACTTAGTCAATGTTTGGAAATGCTTTGTAGTGGCCAAGAGCTGTGCATTTCCTTCTGTTGACCTGATTTTTTTCTTCCCATAAAGTTAATTAATAGAAGATGCATCAAACAGGATCATTGCAGATGTGCACATACCACAGCGCTAATTGCTCTTATTTTTTACAATCCAGTCCTGCACATGCTTTAATTTATATTTGTCTGAGTTAGCTTTTTGGTGAATTAGCGGCACTCTGCCACACACTGAATAGTAATGTGCTTGCATCATTCGATTATCTCAGATGCATTATTGTCTAGAATCCATGCTCCTAATTTCCTTACCACCCACACCCATCTCTTTCCTCTGTTTGGGAGGCTGATTTGTGTTAAGAAGGGACCACCAAGCTATTAACTCTGGGACATAACTAGCATTGTTCACAGAGAGCGAGGCTTACGATCCTATCACATTTTAACTCTTCCACCAGCATTATCCTTGTTTCCCCAAGCTTTCAAGAGGCAGTAACTCCAACTGCCTCGCATGGAAATGATAAACTGCCCCTTGTGCCTTTTCTTTGAAGGAGTTCTCCTGCAGAGTATCATATTTAAATAAATTGCCATTGAGTTTAGCAAGCAGCACAATCATGTCCATTGAGGTGGAGTCTTTTGATCATATTTTGTAATGCAATCAAGGATCACATGAGGATTTTGGAAGAGGCCAGCATTGCTGTGTGCTAAATAGGCGACAGGAGAAAGCAAACATGAATTGCCCTGGGTCTCACTGACATAACAAAGCACACCTGTGTCCCAGGGCATGCAGACCCTCAGGCAGTGGTTACATGTATGACCAGAGTAACTCTCTTTGCTTGATTGATCAGTCATTTCAATCAAACTACAAGATTAAAAAAAATACTGACGTATTCAAATTGGCAGGAAAGGTCAAATGGGTGATACAAACATAATGTTTATGTAATGAAACTCACTAGATGGGGAGCAAGATACCTGGGCCCACCTATTTGTTTTGTTTTTAAATATATTTTATTGATTTTTTACAGAGAGGAAGAGAGAGGGATAGAAAGTTAGAAACATCAATGAGAAGAAACATCGATTAGTTGCCTCTTGCACACCCCTACTGGGAATGTGCCTGCAACCAAGGTACATGCCCTTGCCTGGAATCGAACCCGAGACCTTATAAAATATTTCTCCTCTTTCACAAAGAAGAAATGTGGAGGTCTACTCCTGGTCTGATACCGTACTTTTCTTTCCAGAGGGCAAACATCAAGGGGATGGGAGCAGGAGAGCATATCTTGTCCTGCAGGGTGAAGACTGAAGCTTTTTCATAAACATTAAACAGTGTTTGTAATCTACATCCTTATTATGAGTGGATTATAAGTAATCTGAAAAGTAAATGACTGAGAAGCCAAATTCACATCACTGTGAAGCCCATATTAGTTAGCTGGCACTGCCATAACAAAGGATCACAGACTGGACTAAGCAACAAAAATGTCTTTTCTCACAAGTCTGGAGGTTAAAAGTACAAGACTCGTGTAATAGGGTTGCTTTCTTCTGAGGACTCTCTGCTTGTGTCTTCATATGGTTGCTCCTCAGTGTGTTTCTATGTCCTAATATCTTTCTCTCTCTCTTTTTCTTGAGTTATACTTGACATATACCTTTAATTAGTTTCAGGCATACAACATTATTCTTCAATACATTATGCTTCAGTGTATTTGTATACATTGCAAACTGATCACCACACTAAGTCTAGTTAACATCTGTCCCCCATACACAGTTACAAATATTTTTTCTTGTGATGAGAACTTTTTAAGATCTATTCTCAGCTTTCAAGTATGCAATACAGTATTAACTCTAGTCACCATGCTGCGCATCACATCTCCATGACTTATTTTTCTTATAACTGGAAATGTGTACTTTTTGACCCCTTTCAACCACTTATCCCATTGCCACACACCTCCACTTCTGGCAATCACCAAACTTTTTCTGTATCTGTGTACTTGTTTGTTCGGTTTGTTTCTTTAAATTTAAATTCCACATATAAGTGAGATCAAATGGCATTTGTTTTTCTCTGTCTGACTTATTTTGTTTAACATAATGCCCTCAATGTTCATCCATATTGTTGCAAATGGGAATATTTCATTTTCTTTTTTTATTTTTTGTGTGGCTGAATAATATTTTCTTTATCCATTCATCACTATGGACACTTAGGTGTCTAATCTCCTTGTCTTATAAGGACACCACTCATCTGTATATATAAAAGCCTAAATAACTGGTCAACTGTTGGACCATTTGACCATTTGACTGGTAGCTATGATGTGCTCTGACTACCAGGAGACAGACGCTCAACACACAGGCATGAAAACATAGAACAGACTGATGAATCTCAGATGGAAGGGGGTCAGTGGAGGGCATGAAGAGATGAACCAAAGATCTTATATGCATACCAAAGGGCCAGTGCACAGATTTGTGCACTGGTGGGATGCCTTGGCCTGGCCTGTGTCCTTTTCCAATCCAACTTCCCTTGGGGGATGTTGTAGAGCTGGTTTTGGCCCAATCCCAACAGACTAGGCCGAGGTACTCCACCAATGCACACATCCATGCACTGGGCCTCTAGTATTGAATGAACACACACCTAACAACCACATTTAATCTTATCTTTTTAAAAACCTTATCTTCAAATAAAGTCACATTTTTAAGTACTGGGGGGTTAGGACTTCAACGTGCACATTTTGGGAGGACACAATTCAGCCCATCATAAAGCCCTTTTTTGTCTGAAGAGAACTGAAAAATTCTGCCTCAAATACCCTGAAAAAGAAATATTTTCCCTCAAGTCTTACTGACATTGTAGAAAACGTCAAATGCAATGAATTTACAATTATAACAGTTATAAGTGAGAATCCTAGGAGTTGTATTGACAAGACTTTTGGATTAAAAAAAAAAAGCTAGCTGGAGTAATTATGCCAAAACTGAGTTAAAATCAGCAGTGTCACTCAGGATATGATAACATTTAGAAAAATCTAAACCTTTCTTTTCATTGTATAAGAGGAGACCTACTTCAAACATTGTTCTTTCTTGATCAGTTCACATAAATAATCTATAGCCCATCTATAACCTCACCATATACTTCCCCATGGCCTTTGCCTCTTGTCTCCAGCCTGGTGGCTCACAAATGAAAATGTTATGTTTGTTTTGTTCACCTGTATAATCCCTGTGTTAGTTATGCAATGAAACCTAAGTAAATAATTCACAAGTAAGTAGCAAGGTTGTTTTTCAACATTAGGGACTAGGAATTTGGAGCTCTAATGTATTCTCTACTGCATCTTGTACCTTGCATGTTATAGCAACAACCAAAAAGCCTGTGTCTCCTGTAATTCCAAACTACTTAGCTAAAATAGTTCTTTAAATACACACACACACACACACACACACACACACACACACACACACACATATGTGTATATATATACACACACATATATATTATTGATTTTAGAGAGGAAGGGAGAAGGAGAGAGAGAGAAACATCAATGATGAGAGAGAATCAGCAGCAGCCTCCTGCAGGCCCCGCACTGGGGATTAAGCCCACAACCCCAGGCATGTGTCCTGACTGGAATCAAACTGTGATATCATGGTTCATGAGTCCGTGTTCAACCACTGAGCAACAATGGCCTGGCTAAAGCAGTTCTTTATAAAAGGCTTCAAAATCTCTGGTAGCAATCTCAGGCAGATTGAGGAACATCTTGATTAGTAGACAAACCTATGAGCCAATCAGTTCATCAGATAAATATTTTGTTTCTAAATACATTAACATACACATGAGGCATATGTACATTATCTCTAATTCTTAAAGTAACTTACAGTGTGATGTGTATAGTCCTCATTTTACAGATAAGGTCGTAAAGTTCAGAGAGCTTGAGTAAATTACCCAGGAGTTCATAGCCATTAACTGACAGTGGTAGGATTTCAATGTAAGTTTGTCAGGTTCAAAGAAGCATAACCTTACCCCTCTCCAACTTTATTTCTAGTCAAAATGGCCAATCTAGTGGGGCTGGGGACACAGCTAATTACAATCTGATGATATCTTTAAACATCCTGCTTTTTTCAAAAGGTAAAAAATAAATTCTCAAAATACTACTCTCCTCCCCAGTAAAGGCAAACAAAATATTGGCATGTTGTTGTAAACACAGCATGTGTCATTAAAAGCCGGGTGGTATTTTCTGCAAAGAAATGAAAAGTCATCTTTTCTCAACTGGTTTTTCTCATAACTTGACTTCAATTAACCTTTTTAATCAGGACAATGAAGGGAAAAAAAAATCACAAGGCCCATGAGTCAGCCTGTTTCAGATTCTCAGTGTCAGCATATGGCCTCAAAGCCCAACTGTATTGTTTTCACACGATGCATCTTTGCCTGTTTATGGCAGGGAGGTAGGAGAAGGGGAAAACAGTCTGTTTTGTTACCCGACCAGGAACGCAGCTAAGTGTCTTTATCCCCAAAGGCAACGTGGCAGTCTTGGGCTCGTTGCCCACATTGTGAAAACCCCGTTTGTTCTCAAGTCTCTGGAAGAGTTTTTTCTTTTTCTTTTAATATTTTAAATATTCCTGTTTCTTCATGTCCCCTTCCCATCCTCTAGAGGAATTGTTTAAATTGTTTGATTGATCTAATTTTAGACAGCAACTCTGCCAAGACTCTTCAGCCTGGAGACTTGATTTCTTTTAACTTTATGGAACTGGAGGGGACCCGTTAGTCATTTTTATGTCATTTCTATGAATCTGCCACTCCAGAGTCTCATCTGCTTCTTTCAAGGCTTTATAAACTCAGTGTTGTGTATATGGCTGAAAGCCTTCCTTCCTAGACATAAGCATATGTTCTAACCAGGGGGGTGAGTGCATGAGCTGGGGGTTGGGGGGGGGGATTGGAGGGGTAAGGATAGATATGTACTAGTAATACCTTAATCAATAAAGAAAAAAAAACGCATGCTGCATTAAAATAAATGTAAGGGAATAAAATTTGAGAAAATAATAATAAAAAATTAAAAAATAAGTAAAATTTCTCTTCCCTCCACACTTAATTCCTGTAATTGACTTTAATGAGGGTAGGAAAATATATTTGGGGATCCATGTATATACTTGCTGTGATAGGAGGCTTGCAGTCAATGGCGGGGGACTTGAACTCATGTGGCCACGCATCTCAGTCACTGCCCAAGACCTCTCACTCACATATGGGTGAGGCCCTTGGCATCCAAAGTTTGTTCTTTTGTTTCAAATCTCCCTTGTGGCTGCTTGGAAACGTCATGTTTTACAAAGTGCTCACTCTCTCTCCACTGAATTTTCATGTCTGTTCAGTGGGCAATAAAGGTGTCTGAAGAGGATGCACAGGTTAAACAGGTTTATCCCCGTAAAGGATTGAGACTAGTGTCTGTCATACTATTCTGCCCATTTTACTGTTGCGGTTATCATCACAGAAGACGTGAAAAATAAGCACACACAACAGAAAGTCTTAGCTTTTTCTTTTCTTTTTTTGTTAATCCTCATCTGAGGATATTTTTCCCATTCATTTTCCAAGAGAATGGAAGGGAGGGGGAGAGACAGAGAGAAACGCATCAGTTAGTTGCCTCCCATCAACAGGATGGAGCCTGCAACCAAGGTCCGTGCCCTTGACTAGAATCGAACCTGAGACCCATCAGACCACAGGCTGATGCTCTATCCAGTGAGCTAAACCAGCGAGGGCCACTCGTAGCTTTTAAGGGAAGAACAAGAAGCTGTTTCTCTAAACTTGTCTCCTCATAGCTCTGTGCCTGTGTGAAGCTGAGAACCTTCCGCTCTAGTACATGGCTCCAGCACAGACTTGCTGCCCCAAACCTGAATTCATTAGTAGTGTTGGCCACACTTTACATCGTTCCCCAGCAACATTCACCGACATAAAAGTGTGTGGGTGTGTAGTGAGGGTGAGAAGTTGGGCCTCCACTTCTGAACAGCACAGTTCACTGGAATGGATGCTTTCCCTTCATCGCCTTCCTCCTCCCCTGGTAAATCTGATTTCCTCTGGTGACTCAAAAACAGTGGAGACAAATCTTAGGCTGTTCCCCAACCATCGGAAAGGGTTGCAAAACGGTGTCTGACTTAATAATAATGGGAAGGTTTCTGTTGGGTCCGAGCAGGAGCCAGGTTGAGTCACCTCTCTGACAACCAGGACCTACCATTATCCTACAAGTCTTCGATGTGATTATTTAAAAAATAAACAAAAACATTACTGACTATCAAGTTTGAAAGCAAACTTAGTAGAACCTCCTATTTTCTTGGTGACTGACCACAGTCACTAACAGGTTAGTTTCTGGATTGATAAGAATGAAACACTTGGGAAAAGCTTTTGCAAAGAGAGGTAGACTTTTTTGCCATTGGGTGTAGACACAGGGGATTAGAAAATAGAAGGACATGCATATCACTCTTTGCAAGCTGTACTGTTTTTTTTTTTTTGACCATATTGCTATGAACATACATTTAAACACAACCAACAACAAGGAAAACCCTAGGCAGCATAACAAACTGTTCAGGTTGAGCACATATTTTTACGTATTGAGAGTCACCGCAGGAAATGACCGGAGGAGCACAGAGCGCATGCTCCAGCTGGAGCTCAGAGCAAGTTGCTCTTCGGAGCAGGTTCAGTGTTGTTAGTCTTGGGCTCTGAGACATCCAGTGGCTCCTAAATACCTCCGAGTTGGTGTCTCTGCTTCACTTCATTTCTACAGGGGAATGTCAGATTCATAACTATATCTCACTGTCCCTTCTCTATCATACATCTTGCTTTTATTACTTTCCCAGAGACAAAACTCAGGTAAGGGGTCTAGAGGTGGTCACTGACTGAGTGACAGTAAGTTAGAAGAAGCACTTCCTGTGACTGTCCTCTTGCCTCTTCTAGGATGTGGCAACCCTTCTCTCCTCGACCCAACCCCCAAGGCCCAGCTGCAGGAAAGAGAACTGGTCCAAAGCATGTCTTAGGTGCTATGTGTCACTTTGCATATGGAGAAAATCTCCAGGCATTTGAACTTGCTATCTTCCTCATCAGTGTCACATGTAATCTGTTTCATCATTCAAATCAGAGGAAATACTATGTTCCGCATTTTTACCAAATGTAGGACTCCCTTGCAATTCCTAAGATCTGAGTTTGGAACTGGAAATGAACCTTTCCAGAACTAAGTTAAAACTAATGTTGTCAAGCAGGACATCACGGTTCAGAGGGAAAAAAGAAAAAAAAATCCAAATAAGAGGTTTATAAGTTCCCTTAGTCATCAAATGCTGGAAACCATGTTGATGAATTACATGTAAATGAATCATAAACTCATAAACAGAGTTATTATTAATGCAAAACTTCAAAGGGAAAATATTTGGCCATATGGTCTTCCAAATTTTCTATATATTGTTCAGTTCTATAACTGATATGTTGAAAAGTAGATTTTTGTCTACAGCTTTATTGAGCTCTAGTTCACATACCATAGAGTTCACCCCTTTAAAAGTATACACATCAATTTTTTTTTCCTGTATATTCAGGAGTGTATACAAAGACTACCACAGTCAGCCTTAGGGTTGTTTTCATCACTTCAAAAAGAAACCACCTATCATTTTATTTATTTTTATTTTTTAATATATTTTATTGATTTTTTTACAGAGCAGAAGGGAGAAGAATAGAAAGTCAGAAACATCGATGAGAGAGAAACATCTATCCGCTGCCTCTTGCACGCCCCCTACTGGGGATGTGCCTGCAGCCAAGGTACAGGCCCTTGACCGGAATGGAATCCGGGACCCTTCAGTCCGCAGTCCAACGCTCTATCCACTGAGCCAAACTGGTCTCGGCCACCTATCATTTTAATTGTCACCTCCCTAGGTCCCTAGGCCTCCCAGCCCTAAGCAACTACCAATTTACCTTCCGTCTCTAGAGATTTGCTAATTCTGGACATTTCATTTGAATGGAATCATGTAAGATGCAGTCTGTTATGAATGGCTTCTTTCATTTAGCATAGTATTTTCAGGGTTCATCAATGTTGTGGCATGTATTAGTAATTCACTCATTTTTATGGCCAGATAATACTCCATTATATGGATAAGCCACATTGTGTTTATCCATCCATCAGCTGATGGAAATTTGAGTTCTTTCCATAAGTAATGCTGTTATAAACATTCATGTACAGGTCTTTGTTTCTCTTGGGAGTATAGCTAGAAGTCAGATTGTTGAGTCGTGTAATAGTTCATATTTAGCCATTTGAAGAACTGCTAGAGTGTTTGCCAAAAGCAGTGAATGAGGCTTCCAATTTTTCCATATTCACAATTGCTAACACTTGTTATTTTCTGACTTGATTTTAGCCATTCTAGTGGGTTTGAAATATCTCATTGTGGTTTTGATTTGAATTTCTCTGATGGTTAATGAGGTCAGGCATCTTTTTGTGTGTGCTTATTGGCCATTTGTATTGTATTTTATTTGAATAACTGTATTCAGATACTTTGCCTGTTTTTAAATGGCATCATTTGTCTTCCTGTTATTGAACTGTATGATTTTTTTTTGGTATGTTGTAGTTATGAGTTCCTTATCACATATATGATTTGCAGTTATTTTTCCCTGTTCTTCGAGTTCTTTCTTTCTTTTAAAAATATTTTTATTGATTTCAGGAGGAAGAGAGAGGGAGGGAGAAAGAGAAACATCAATGATGAGAGAGAATCTTTGAGTGCCTGCCACCTACACGCCCTACACTGGGGATTAAGCCTGCAATCTGGGCACATGCCCCTGACCAGGAATTGAACTCGGACCTCCTGGTTCATAGGCCAACCCTCAACCACTGAGCCATGCTGGCCAGACAATTTTTTCTTTCTTGATAGTATCCTTGAAGCACAAAAGTTTTAAATTCAGTGATTTATCTTTTTTTTTCCTTTTGTTGTTCATGCTTTTAATATCATATCTAAAAATCCATTGCTAAATTCCATACCGTGAAGGTTAATCCCTATGTTTTTGTTAAAAGTTTTATAGTTTTATCCCTGACAGTTAGGTCTTTGATTCATTTTGAGTTATTTTTTTAAATATGAGGTAAGGGCCCAACTTCATTTTCTTTTTTTACATGTGCCTATCAAATGGTCTCAATACCATCCAATGAAACAACTATTATTTCCCCATTGAATGATCTTCGAATCCTTGTTGAAAATTAATCAACCATAGACACATGGGTTTATTTCTGGACTCTCAATCTTATTCACTTGTTATATATGTCTATGTGTATGCCAGCACTGCACTGCCTTGATTAATATTACTTTGGAGTAAGTTTTGAAATAGAGAAATGTTAATCCTCCCACTTAGATCTTTTGTATTTTCAAGAATGTTTTATATATTCTGAATTGCTGGAATTCCCATATACAGTTTGGAATCAGCTTCTCAATATCTTCAAAGAAAGTAGGCTGGGGTGCTCCTGGGCCACACTGAATCTACACATCAATTTGGGGACTATTGCCGCCTTAATAATATTAAGTTTTCTTATCCATGAATACTTTTACCACTTATGTAGATAATTTTTAAATTTATTTCAATAATCTTTATAATTTTCAGAATAAAGATTGGCACTTCTTTCATTAAATTTAATCCTAAACATTTTAAAATTTTTGATGGTACTGTAAACTGAATTCTTAATTTTATTTTCAGGTTATCACAAGCATATAGGAACAATATTGATTTTCATATCTTGATCCTGCAAACCTGCTTAACTCATTTATTTGTTCTATTAGTTTTTGTTTGTTTGTTATTTTAGTAAATTCCTTAGAATCTTCCATAGTCAAGATCTGGGTGTCTTTTATGTCTCATAATACCTAATTGCCCTGGACCCTCCAGCATTATTTGGAATAAAAGTGGTGAGAGTGGACATCCTTCTCTTATTCCTGATTTTAGGGAGGAACCATTAAACATCATTTTAGCTGTGGACTTTTCTTGGATGCCCTTTATCAGGTTGAAAAGATTCCCTTCAATCCTACTTTATTAAATATTTTTATCATGAAAGGGCATTGGGTTTTGCCAAATGAGTCTATTAATATGCTAATGTGTTTTTAAATTATTCTGTCAATATGGTGTATTATGTTAGTTTTCAGATACTAAACCAACTTTGCATTTATGGGAAAAATCCCACTTTGTCATTGTGTATAATTCTTTTTATGTGTTGCTAGATGACTAGTATTTTGTTGAGGACTTTTGTATTCATAGTCACAAAAGTTAGTGATCTGTAGCAGTGATTTTCAACTATTGTGCCGCAAGAATTTTTAAAACATGCAATACCTGAGTGTTTAGTCAGGGGGACCAATCCCTTTCCCCTTAGGTTCTCCAACTTAAACATGACAACAGACAACACAAAAATAGCGTACCAGTGTGAATGAATCAAAATTATCCTATTTTTTGTCAGATCAGCAAAAAACATATTTTTGGTGTGCCACAGAATTTTAGTAATTATGTGTGGCATGAGATGAAAAAGGTTCAAAGTTGCTGGTCTATAGTGATTGTCTGGTTTTGGTATCAGGTTAACACTGGCCTCATACTGAGTTGGGAAGTGTTATAGCCTCTTCCAATATTTGGAAGAGTCTGAAATAATTCATATTAATTCTGCTTTAGATGTTTGGTGGAATTCAGCGCTGACGCCATCTGAGCCTGGACTTTTCACTGTGAATAAGTTTTTGATTACCAATTTAATCTCTTTACTTTTTGTAGTTCTATTCGGATTGTGTATTCTTGAGTCAATTTTGGTAGTTTGTGTCTTTCTAAGAATTTGTCCATTTTATATGTTCTTATGTATTAGTATAGCATTTGTCCATTTCATCTATGTTATTATTGTTCATAGTATTCCTTCATAATTATATTTTTCTTCCTTTAAACTCTTATGTTTCAGATTAGCAAAGCTATCCTGTTTGCTAAAATAGTATTGAAAGGCGTGGCAATGATGTTTACTTATTTCTTTTGGGCAAATAATGGTAGGTACTAGACTTTTTCTTGAAGATGTGTGAATAATTTATGTATAAAATATTTGGAACAGACTTAATTATAATATCAACAGTAGAATTATATTTATTATCATATATTAGAATAAATATATCATGGTGCCTTTCATATGTTGAAATGTTATGTAACACACTAGTTTTAGAAATAATTTTAAAGCTATTGAAAGTAGTTATGAGATCAGTGAATAAAGCAAGATGTCAAATTAGTGGTATATGTAATACTTTTTAAAAATGAGGTAAAATTGACATATATTATTAGGTTCAGACTCACTACATAATTCAATATTTGTATACACTATGTAATGACCACAAAAATAAATCTAATTACCATC
This sequence comes from Antrozous pallidus, assembly GCA_027563665.1. Classification (NCBI taxonomy): domain Eukaryota; kingdom Metazoa; phylum Chordata; class Mammalia; order Chiroptera; family Vespertilionidae; genus Antrozous; species Antrozous pallidus. The sequence goes on along the minus strand of CM050521.1, from coordinate 70,836,700 downwards.
TGTCTTAGTATATATAATCTTAACTATGAATTTTAAAAGTATTCATAGAAAAAAAGACTAAAATATGGGTATGATTATGGGTATTATTTTTCATTGTTTGTGTTATTCAAAATGTATTACTTTGCATTCCATTAAAATTTATTTTTATAGCACTGCAAATTATGCTCTATATAAAATTCTTTTGCTATGACCAACAAATTTTGAGTTGCTAGATTATAATAATAATTTAGATGATTTGTATAAATTGCTTTGTGTGGGGCATGTAAAAGGATGAATTTCATGAATATTAAATACCTAGTTAAATGAAGAATTTCAATGATTTGTCATGTTACTTAAAAAAATTAGTTTGTATTTAGATGTGCTTAACATTAAAAACCAAATTGTTGTTTGACTCTCTACTCCTACATTGAAGAACACAAAGTCCTACAATGTGGAGGAGACAGGACACTGGAATTTTATCCTCAAGTGACAGAAGCTATTGTTTAAAAATTTGTTTTTAATAAAATACTTTATTGGGTGGATACTGTTTAAATGCTAACACTTTGCCAACTGTCAATTTTTACATTGCTTTGTTTCTTAAGTTGATTTTTAAATCATTTTTAAATCATTTTATGGTCACTTGATTTTTAAATCATTTTATGGTCACTTTGGGCAGCAATTTTTGATTAGATTTGTAGCATATTGGGCATGGTCTCTAACATTTCCTTACCATGAGTGTTTTAAAATAGTATTACATATTATAACTGATGGAAACATTTAGAATGACTGTTAAAAAAGGACTTAAAACATTGAAATCTTGTCACATCATCTTTAAATCTATATATACTAGAGGGCTGGTGTGCAAACAATTGTGTGCGAGTAGCTCTAGCTTGCGTCTGCTTGCCTCAGCTGGCCTCCCCACCCATCTCTGCTCATACCTCAGGCCCTGCCCCTCACCACTTGTAGCTCTTCGTCTCTGGCAGCTCGTGCCCTGCCCCGCATGCTGTGAGAGCTACTGCTCATTTGGTTGTTATGGCATTATGGCCACAGGCCTTTTATTAATACAGATAAAAGTCAAGCAGCTGGAAGGACAAAACGACTGGAATGACCGGAACAACCAGTTGCTATTATGCGCACTGTGATGGCCAATTGCCTTCCCCAACCTCACATGTCCTCTTCTCCCCTCTAGCCTGGCCCCCATCAAAGTGGGCCAGCCAGATCCCACCTGTGCATGAATTCATGTACCGGGCCTCTAGTATAAATACAAAAGATGGGCAAAGAAAAATGAAAAGTAGAGAATTTGGAAGAGAGCCTATTGCAGTTTCAGGTAGTAGATCCTCTTTCCTTCAAGCCACTTCTGCTCCAGAGACCCATAAATATTACCAATTACATATATAAACACTTTTTAGATTATTAATCTGCATATTTTTTGTATTTATTTTCATAATTTATTTGATGTTATAAGCAGATAATCTGAATTTATATGAAATTAAATAATATAATTAACTTAACAATTATATATTTGTGTATCATAGCTGTAAATATATATATACTTACACAATGATTACATATCTATAAATATGATACTTTCTTTTATTTTTTCCTTAATTGATTAAGATATTACATATGTGTCCTTATCTCCCCATTGCCATCCCAATCCCCCACTCATGTCCTCACCCGCCCCTAGTGTCTGTGTCCATTGGTTAGGCTTATATGCATGCATACAAATCCTTTGATTGATCTCTTCCCTTTACTCCTACACTCCACTACCTTCCCTCTAAGGTTTGACAATCTGATTGTTGCTTCTCTATCTCTGGGTCTGTTTTTGTTCATTAATTTATGTTGTCCATTATATCTTCACTGATACAGCTCATAGGGCAATGGAAGATGAAGAGAAAATAAACAAATGAGACTACATCAAAATAAAAAGCTTCTGTACAGCAAAAGAAACCATCAGCAAAACAACAAGGAAGCTCACTGCGTGGGAGAACATATTTGCCAATGTTATCTCCAATAAGGATATAATCTCCAACATTTACAGGGAACTCATACAACTTAACAAAAGAAAGATAAACAACCCAATCAAAATATGGGTAAGGAACCTAAATAGACAGTTTTTGAAAGAGGACATATAGAAGGTCAAGAGACATATGAAAACATGCTCAAAGTCACAAGAGATACAAACCAAAATGACAAAGTGGTACCATCTCACACCTATCAGAATGGCTATCATCAATAAATCAATAAATGACAAATGCTGGTGAGGATGCATGCAGCGCTGGTGGAAATGTAGACTGGGTGCAGCCACTGTGGAGAACAGTACAGTTTCCTCAAAAAACTAAAATGGTACTTCCATTTGATACAGTGATCTCACTTCTAGGAATATATCCCAAGAAAGTAGAAACACCAATCTGAAAGGATATATGCACCCCTATGTTCATAGCAGCACAATTCACTATAGCTAAGATTTGGAAACAGCTTAAGTATCTATCAGCAGATGAGAGGATTAAAAAACTGTGGCACATCTACACAATGGAATACTATGTTTTGGTAAAAAAGAAGGAATTCTTATAATTTGCAACAGCATAGATGGAACGGGAGAGCATTATGCTAAGCAAAATAAGCCAATCAGAAAAAGATAAATGCCACATGATCTCACTCAATCTGCACACTTTCTCATATTCACTAGGAATAGATGTTTATGAATGCATGTCAATTCACAGGCTTTGTTGAATCACTTCAAATGGTCCCTGTTATATTCTTCATAAAATTTTCCTCTATCTAGGTTCCTTCCTCATTTTATGTTTAGTTGGCTTTTAGTTCCATGTTCCATGTATTTACGCAAACAGGAAATGTCCTAAATGAAAAAACTACCATAATCTCTTTCCCATGGTACAATACAATTTTTAGTAAAAGAGTCAAAGATATAAAACTTCTCTGTCCTTCCTACCAGCCTCAGTGTGGCTTCCTCTGTAAGTCCTTGGTTATAAGACTTAGTTAGTCTTCAATTGGTTAAAGTTGATTTCTCTATATTTTAGTTGTAATTCCACTGTGGTCCTGGGAGGTGGTGAATGTAGCTTCTAATTACTCTAATTACCATCATCTTTGATCTTAAGGTCCTTTACTATTAAAATCTGACTTAAATGAAAAATAATTTGCAAGTAATTAGTCTCTTCAATGCTCTTTGAACATTTGAAAGCATGAGCAAATTAAGAATACTTTAAGACAAATAATAATATAGGTTAACTGTAATCATCAATAGTGTAATTTTAGAATAAAATCTTACTGTCATTTTACATGTAGCACTCATATAACTGATATCAAGTGGGTTAACTCAGTTAACTCATTAAATCTCAAGAAGTTAGACTTTAGACACTAAAGGATTCTATGAAAAGCATTATAGATTCAAAACTTAGTTATGTAGCTAAGTAACTGTATTATTGAATAAGGAGTGAGCATCATTGGGAAAAGTGTCATTGATTAGATAGGAGTGTCAAACAGGTTTTAATTCTTGTCTTAGCCAAACACAGTTGTTTGGGAGTCCTGTGCTGAGAAGAAATCTGAAGCAGAATTTAGGCCAATTGGTCAAGAGTACTACCATCAATGAGATATCTGCTAGGGATGAAGGATAAGAAATAGTTGCATTTGAAGTAAATATTTGCTATATCTCAACCATCTAATTTATCAAGGTCTTTATACTTCTAAATAAGAGTTCTTCTAAGGTTTCAGACATAACTATCATGCAGGGAGGAGATAGGATAGGGTATAGATAAAAAACAAGGAAAAGGGAGACGTCTAGAGAGTGACTTCATTTGTTTGAAGTGAATTTTCAAAACATAATTATGTCCATGTTTAATGTTAGCACAAAACACATTACAAATTTAAATGTCTTCCCGATTAGTCACCATTTTAAATTATCCACACCCCTCTCTTTCTTTTAATGTGGAAATTCAAGTGTTTTCTGAGTTGTGCATTGTACCATCATTGTGACCTATTAAGCGGAGCATGGAAATAGGCTAGCATCATATTTGAGAGAGAGTACTGCTGCATCGTGAGCAAGGGTGTATCTTTAAGGGGGAAAAGTGACTTGCGCTATTAAAAAACAAACAAAAGTGGCTGCAGATGGAATTAATGAAAGCATGAACAGGCAGATGATGTTTGACATTTGTCTTTAAACTTTTCATATGACAAAATCAGTCTGTGCTCCTTAATCTAGTTTTGACATCAATGAATTCAAATCTAGTTTGCAGAACCCTGACATTGGTCAGAGCTATTTGGATGATTTAAGATAAAATTAATCTCTTGGTCTCTCTGGGATAAAATGTTTTTAAGATGTCATTTTTATATTCATAAAAACTGCAGATTCCAGAGTCAGAAAATCTAGATTCCCAGGATTAGCTAAGCACATCATAATTTGGATGCTTTGCTTTTTTCCCTGTACCAGTAACAAGGCAAAGCTAAAAGGTCATCTTCAGCCACCTCAGTCCTCTGAAACGTTGGGGTTTGAAAATGACAGAATTTTATCAACCCGAGAGGCACCTATCTCATGAATGTCCTTCATTGATTTAAGAAAAGATAGTTGAATCCTAGCTGGTTTGACTCAGTGGAGAGAGTGTCAGTCTATGGACTGAAGGGTCCTGCATTCGATTCAAGTCAAAAGCATGTACCTCAGTTGCAGGCTAGATCGCCAGTCCCGGTCAGGGTACATGCAGGAGGCAACTAGTCCATGTGTCTCTCTCTATCTCTCCCCATCCCTTCCACTATGTTTAAAAATTAATGGAAAAATATCCTGGGGTGCCGAAACTGGTTTGGCTCAGTGGATAGAGTATCGGCCTGTGGACTGGAAGGTCCCAGGTTCGATTCCAGTCAAGGGCATGTACCTTGGTTACGGGCACATCCCCAGTGGAGGGTGTGTGGGAGGCAGCCGATCGATGTTTCTCTCATCGATGTTTCTGACTTTCTATCCCTCTCCCTTCCTCTCTTAAAAAATCAATAAAATATATATTTTTTAAAAATATCCTGGGGTGAGGATTAACAACAGCAACAAATAGTTGGGTCTGCTTCTGCATTCAGTATATAGCAATATGTTGATTGGATTGACACAAATGGCAAAACTCTGGCTTTACAAAGATATGTAGTTAGGCAAAGGAGTAATATTTTAATAGCCTTTTAGATGATTGTCAATATTCTTCTTTGCTACTACACCCAAACTCAACAATGGTAGTTCCTTAAAGATAGCTTCACTGTAGAGTTTGAAACCACATCAAGGCACTTCTCCTTTTTCTCTGTTACATTAAAATATACTTGTACCTTGTACTTTGAGTAGCTCTTTTACTAATATATGATTTTGTCACATTATGCATTGATAATATGAAAAATGTTGGTTCACCAAGTTATGCAGAATTTCCAAATGTTGACATATTTAGTATTCAGTAACAAAATTCCACACTCATTTATACAGTGTTATCAAGTTTATCCTAACATTTTAACTATTGGGAAGCTTTCAAACTCAGGATGGTTTACACAAGTTTTCTAAAATTTGAAATTTTTATTTCAAAGATTAAATTTTATCATCGACCGCAGACGTTTGCATTGTTTTAGGCCCATTGTGGCAATTTTGGAGAAAATGTCTGCTCAGTACCTCTGAATGAAGAACCAGTTTGTTTGGCAGTCATTTTTCAAGTTAAACCATGACCACAATTTGTCTTTCTTATACACTTGCCCCATACATTTGCCAAGAAGGAAGAGTGTTTGTTTTTATAACCATTATCTTACACAGAAGTTGACATAGAATACATGCTCAATATATGTTTTTGAATCAATACTGCATAGTATTTTGGTAGTATTGGACATAATTGAGTTACTCACTTTTGTCCAATGCTAAAGTATCCAAGTCAGAAAATTACCTACCCTGATTCTGTTTTTTATAATATACTAGTGGCCCAGTGCACAAAATTCATGCACATTAAAAGGGTATTAATTAGAGGAAATAATTTAATATTGCTATTTGCTCTTTCTCTATAATAGAAATGTCAGAGACTAAAGAAAATTAGTAAAATGTATATGAAAACCTTCCTCCTATCAGAGTCTGAGGCGCACCATGGGACCCAGAATCAAGTCCCCATTCACTCACATGTGCCTTAAAATCACGTGAGACCAAGACCCAGCTGCCCCTCCCCCCATTGGGGCAGATCCAGACCACGCCAGTCCCGCCCTTCTCAAGCCCCACAGGGCAGGGGTGTCCTTGGGTCCCCTGGCCCAGCACCAGGATGGGGGGCATGGCCTGAGGTCCCCCGTCAAGTCCCATCAGGTGGGAGACATGACCTGAGATCCCCTGTCAAGCCCTGCTGGGTAGGGGGCATGGCCTGAGGTCCCCTGTCAAGCCCCACCAGGCAGAGGAGCACAGCCTCAGGTCCCCCAGCCCAGCATTGGGAGGGAGGCATAGCCTCAGGTTACCTGTCAATCCCCACTGGAACAGGGGCACAGTCTCAGGTCCCCTGTGAAACCCCACTGGGTGGGGGACACAACCTGAGGTCCCCTGTCAAGCCTAGCCAGGCAGAAAGGGCACAGCCTCAGGACCCCTGGCCTGGTGCTAGGGTGAGGGTGTGGCTTGAGGTTCCCTGTCAAGCCCTGCCAGGTAGAGAACAGTCTGAGGTCCCCTAACCCAGCACCAGGATGGGAAGTGCACCTAGAGGTCCCTTGTCAAGCCATGCTGAATTGGGAGTGTGGCCTGCAGTCCCCTGTCAAGCTGCACCAGGTGGGAGGCATGGCCTGAGGTCCCTCAGCCTGGAGCTGGGGTAGGGAGAGCAGCCTGAGGTACCTTAGCCCAGCTCCAGGGCTAGAAGCACACCCTGAGGTTCCCTGTCAAGCCTTGCTGGGTGGGGGGTGTGGCCTGTGGTCCCCTGTCAAGCCCTCCCAGGCAGGGGGAGCAGCCAGAGGTCCCCTAGCCCAGCACCAGAACGGAAAGTACACTTTGAGGTCCCCCGTCAAGCCCCACTAGGTGGAGGACATGGCTTCACATCCCCTGGCCTGGTGCAACCAACATTCGAGCCTCATGAGGGGATCCTGTGGCATCAAATTCCCCTAACCGTCCCGAGGTTACCGTGAAAGGATGCAACTCAGTCACCGTAACTGAAAAGGAGGGATCTTGCCAGCCCTTAACACTTTGGCAGCAGATATGCTAAAACTGGAATGATACAGAGAAGATTAGCATCAAGGATGACATGCAAATCCGTGAAGCGTTCCCTGCCAGTGTCTAGGCACACCGTGGCCATGCCTCCCGCTCCTGATTGGCTGGTAGTGTAGCGAAGGTACAGTAATTTGCATGTTTCTCTTTTATAAGATAGGATACGTTTTATATACTATAGAAAACAGATTCAGAGTATAATTGATTTTAGGCCACATTTATTTAAAGGAGTCAAAGTGCTTAGAACTTCAATATGCTCAAATTTGCTAAGAGACTAAAAATTATTCCAACCTCTAAAAAGAAAGGATTATTATGTAATGTGATAGAGGAGCTAAATATTGCTACCCCAGCAATTATATTGTAAGACACAAATAAATCAAATTAATATATTATATATCTTAAAGCTACAAAATGTTCTATGTCAATCATAATCTATAAAAAATTAAGCCAGGAAAGAACTAGAGGAAACTAATTAGAAAGTCTAGTGCTTTCTATAAAAATGTTTGCCATTTTGGACAAAGAGTTTTAACATTGTAATATCACTCTAATGGTAATTGATACTATATTAAAAACTTTCCATTTAAAAAAAAATAATTAAGTAAATCCAAGCATAGCCCTGACATAAATGTTTATGTTCAGATAATTACCAGAATTAGTGGGGTGATTACATTACAAGGTATGAAAATGTCAGATCACCATATTGTATCCTGAAACTAATATAACTAATATAATATTATATACCAAAATACTTAAATAAAATAATTATTTTCAGAATTACAGAAAAGTTTGCTTCCTATTATTTAAGTTCTATAACTCTAGCAAAATATTGGGGTTATTGCCATATATTTTAATTTAAAAAATCAGAAAAATGATCACTTAATGAGAAATTAATTAAAGTAGTTCATTACTTATGACAGGATAACTGAAAAATCTAATAAATGGTATCAATTTGTGTCATTTCTTTAGCTTAACTTTACTGAAAACTATGTTGACATAGTTTAAAAAAATTTTTAGATATTACCTATAATAATAAAAGTATAATATGCTAATTAGACTGAACAGCCAAACGACCTTCTGGACGTCCTTCTGGACGAAGCCAGGGCTGTTGACCGCTGAGCCCCTTGCATGAATTTCATGCATCAGGCCTCTAATACTTACTATATTTATTATTGGCTTAATTCTAATGTGTCTATACAAGTAGAGCAAAATATAGAACTAAGCATTTAACAAGGGAATTTGATCAATGCAGACAGGTAAACTGATTTTTTTTTCCTAAACAAGATTTGGAGACTCAATTTGGGAAATGGCCTCCACTCTTTATACTTACTTCTAGTAGAGGGACAATCACAGATGTCTAATAACAGTTATTGCCTTGGGATAGTGGGGTTTAGAATGGTGTGTGTGCATACAAGTGATTCTCTAAAAGCCAACATAAAGACCTCCATTAGCCCAGAAGAACTTAGGGTATCATTTCTTATGATGGAAGAAAGGTTGCTGGCCTCAGTAAGACCTAAAATTATGTTCTTGGTTAGGATTCTGCCTTCAGATATTAGGTAAATAATATTTTTGACTGTTACCCTAACTTTCTCAGAAAATATACTTGTAGTGGTTGCAGCAGTATAATTCTCAAGCTAATTTTTCTAATTTCACATTCACCTACTAGAATTGAGTTGATTATAGGAAAATGTGAACTATTTCTACAAATATATGGAAGAATATAGAAGTAGCATTCAAACTTGTTACACTTCTTTATGCCTTGTGGTTGTTTTAAAAATTTGGGCCAAGGCTAATACCATAATTAACACTGACTAAAAACCAAAGAACCCTTAGTTAGAAAGAAGAATTAAATAGATTAAGGCCTGCAATTCAGTTGGACTTTCATTTGTCATATAATTTCTCATTTCTTAACCTTGTTAAGAGTCAGGCTCTTCATTTTTTAAAATAAGCAATAGTATTTTGTGAACATCAAAGAAGATAATACATGTTTAAATACATAACATAGCCCCTGACACAGCACAGATATTTGGTCATTTTCATTCTTTTCCTTTATGTTTTCTAATACAATATTCCATGTAAAAATTGTCTTAATTAAATCAAATAACCCTTATTAATTGGAATTTCAGTATAGTGATGGCGTTAAAATAGTAGGAAGCATACCCAACATCACAGAGATTGAGATTTTAGAAAAGTAAAAATATAATTTCTGAGCCTATAGGAAATTTACCCTTTTAATGGAAAAGCAACACTCTTCAATGGTTTGGTTACTTTCAAATGTAGTAGAACTCTGTCCTAATTAAGTGGCAGTTACTGTCATTATGCATCATTATGTTTAAACGGAGTATCTGGAAGATGTCTCAATTAGACAGTCCTCCCAATTAAGTGTGTCCTATAGGTTGATAGGAATAACTTCCTTTCTTTTGGATAGGGCTATTTGGGGGAAAATACCTAAAGTCTGATAATTAAAAGGTCAAAATTATGCTTCTCAGTTAACACTCCATAAAGTGGAACAGGGAAAATTTGCCATGACTGCTGTGTTTTGTGTCAGTCAGGCAGCAAATCAATCAAGACAAGTCCATTCTGAGATACAGAAGGATGCACACTTTGGGGCAAAATAATGTATGAGGAGATCAATAATACTCTTTAAGAGGGCCAAAAATGGGCAGTTGTTAGAATAATTCATCATGCTATTAGTATTTGGGTTTGCTACAATTCTTAAAACATGTGATTTAAAAAAATTGAACAAGATGGCGCAAAAGGAGCAAATGCTGAGGCCATGAATTCCGAAGGCCAAAAAGAACACCTCATAGGAGAAGAGTGAGGTCACAAATAGTCACATATGCAGAGCACAAAGCATCTTGCACTGCGGCATTACACATCAAGACACTGAGAAATATTTTTCCACCATGAGCAGATGTCGAACACTCTTTGATGGGTCCTACTGCCAGAGACATCTGCAGATTCTTATGGCTCTTAAGTCACTGGAAATATGGGATTTCGTGCACAAAATTCACAGATTACAAATGTCTGGGTTCAAAATTGTGAATGCACCTAAGCACTGGTGTTTCACTTGACTTCTCCTACCTCAAGCTCTTTGTACTCAGGAAAGAGGCCACAGAAGGCAAGCACACCTGGCCCTTTTTGAGCTCTGCTACAAGGAACCTTTCATTTCTTTGGCTAAAATCGTTTAATATTTCAAAGACAGATTGATGAGGAAGGTTTTAGAAGATTAATCTGCATTCCCTCCCCTTCTCCCAGAAATGACTAAGTATATTCAGGGCACACACATAATAAGGAAATATCAGGGAGAATGTTTACCAAGAACATTATTCATGGAACCTTTCCAAACATTCTAGAAAATAGTAAGATATTTGAATCTTTTCTATATCAGCACACAATCAGTAATGGAAAATATTGCAAAGGTTTAAAAAATAATTAGTCATTTGTTATAGACAAACAAAATTAGATTTTATAGAATTAAACATGTAATGTGAGTACATTCTTAAGTATCCTTCCTACTTACTTCTCAGGAGCTCAGTCTATTCCTGGGCCTTGTTGAATGCATCCTTAATATGCCTGTGCTAAAACTTCAGAGAATCTTTATAATTTCCTTTCCTCAAAAAGCAGATGTCATTTTTTTTAGAGTTAAAGAATATGAGAAAATGTGTTATTTCTTCATTTGGAAAATTTAACCTTTTCTAATTCACCAGTTGGTGGTGATTCTTTCCTGACATTTTGTTTCTTTGTCAGAACATACACATATGTACACTTGATAAGGAGAACCTAAATGGGGCACAGCACTGCCAGGCCCTGCAATAAGACAGGGCCAGTGTCCCCGGGAAAGGGGGGTTCCAACAACTAGATCAGGCTGATCTGGGCAATCAAGGTGAAGCATTATAATGAGTGGCGTAATAGGAAGCTCCTGGGATGTGAAAAATGGAATCAAAACCTATGTTCCTCAGATAGTGCTGTTTGGTAAAATGGTATCTTCTTGGAATGGCATTCAAAAAGCATGTGCAATGGCACCATCCAGAGAGCCTAACATGGTGTCAGGAATCAAGTTGGAGCATGGTGACAAGAGTGTGTGTCACCCAGACCTCATGTCATGGGAGGATATATTTCCCTGGCAGCTGGCAGCCTCGTCAGGATTTTCCTCAGTTATAGGGACTGTCTGGGCTACAGTCATACTTTTCCTGAGCAGCCCACATCTAATCATGGGTTAAGGTGTGAATATAAAAGCTTGACTAGTTCCATGCTAGATAACTCTGGAGGGCTATTCTAATTCCACATCTTGTGGGGCTGGCTGAGGTTTTGCTGGGCCTGCATCTCAGGCCGACTTACCCTATGGGCCTTTCTGCTTCTCCATCTAATTCAGAGGCAACTCCATCTTTCCATGTCTCAGCTCCCAAACACTGGAGTATTTCTCAACTCTCCTCTTTCTCTCTTACCACACATCCAATCCATTAGTAAAATCTGTTAGTTTTGCCTTCAAAAGCTTACATCACCATCTGGATGTAATGGCTCAGCTGCCAAAATGGTCTCCGTTTCCAAATTTGTTCTCTTAAAATCTGTTCTTTACTAAGCAGCCAATGTGATCATTTGAAAATGTTCTCATTTCACCCTTCTACTCAGCACCCTGCAATGGGTACCCTCAATCAGGGGGGGAAGTCGTTCATTGCAAGGCCTACAGAACCCTACAGATTCTGACCCTGGCAGTTGTTAGAATGGTTCATGTGACCTATTTCTGCGCACTAGCTTCATACCCACTTGCTTTCCCAAATACCCCAGGTACTGCCTTGCTCTAGCTGCTCCCTCTGAAGGCTCTGTGCCCAGATGTATGCTTGGCTAACACCTTTGATTTTTTTAAGTCTTTGCTCAAAATTTTTTCCAGAGCCAGCTTCTACCAGTTCATGAGAGCCAATCATTAAGTATTCAGGAACTTTGCTAGCCATTTCCCCAAAGCATTTGTAGCTTGAAATTGAGCATGGGGGGAGTATTTACACCAGGCCTGCTCTCATCATCTTATTTAGAATTGCATTTTTCATTTGCTCCTTCTTTAACTCCCAATCCTCCTTCTTTTTTTTAAAAAATATATTTTATTGATTTTTCACAGAGAGGAAGAAAGAGGGATATAAAGTCAGAAACATCAATGAGAGAGAAACATCCATTAGCTGCCGCCTCTTCCCTGCTGGGAATGTGCCCACAGCCACGGTACATGCTCTTGACTGGAATCGAACCTGGGACCTTTTAGTCCGCGGGCCAACACTCTATCCACTGGGCCAAACCGGCTTTGGCTCCCAATCCTCCTTCTTTCCCCCTCCACTATTTAATGTTTAATATATGTATTACATTTATTATTTGTTAATGATCTCTGCAAACTAGAACATGAGGTTTATTAGAACAACAGTCTTTAATTACTTTCAGATATCTCCCATTACACAATATCTGACACATAGTAGGAACTAAATAGATATTTGTTGATTGAATGAATGAAAAGACAAGGAAGTTTATTTTACTGTGAGATAGGCATATGTGGAAATTATAAGCAACTTCTCAATGTTTTTACATGAATAACTTTAACTTGAAGAAATGGCAAAGTGAAGTGAAGACAATGCCTTTTTGAATTGCTAGAAAATAATTAGCTGCCCTGACTTTGACCATTTCAAAACTGTAGAGAATATTAGATTTGAAAATTGGTAAATTATTCCATATTTGTATATTTTTACATTGCTTGGGTTTTCATGAGCAAAGATTGGACTTATTATGTTAACTTCAGACAAGTTCCCTTAGAGACAATAGAAAGGAAAATGTATGTATGCACACACATGTATCTGAATATCCTATGTTCCATGTTGACAATACTTACTCTGAAATTATGTGTCTAGTTACTTTAGTGTTTGAAGCACCCACTTTCAATTTGCCTAGGAATTTAACTAAGGGTTTAATAAACTTCTAACTCTGGGACTTCTAAGGCAGAATTGCTTTCAAATGTTTCCATCACGCTGGCCCAAAAAAGACTACTTGAAAGTATAAAAAGATGGCAGGATTATAAAAACACACCAAGTAAATGATGTGCTTATACAATTGTTTTTTGATCAGATGTCATCGAGAGGTCTTACATGTTAGTGGAAGTGACTTCACTCTGCAGTATGCTTTTAAATTTTCTTCATTACTTTTTCATGTTCTCTGTAGTTAACTATGGCTTAAAGTCACTTTCATACTGTAATTTGAAGGATGCCAAAACATTAAATTATATTCACTTAAATAATTTCATTTCTCCAGCTACAAATGATAAAATAAATGTATCAAGTTCATGCACTTTGCATGTGTTGACACACAGGTATCTTCTCCCAGGTCAGAAAAACATTTTGGAAATGCTAAGCATTATATTTACATTTTTTATTTTGGGAAATATTAGTTTATATAAACTAGAAATTTCATACAAAAGTATTGCAAGCCAAATGGGAAGAAACTTTTAGAAAGACAAATGTCTACATATGTAATTTACCCTTATTTGTACAAACTTCCTTTTAAGGGTATTAAATATGTTTCTCAGAAATTTTTACTTTCTTAACTTTTCTAAACATAGAGGACTTCCCCAAATTATTTCTTTGGCTTTTTATAATGTTTGTGGCGGGGGGGGGGGGGGGGTTGGGCGATAATACAAACTCATAAAGTAAAATCTGAAGTAGGAAGGGATTCAAGATTGCATATCAGAAATGAAATGGAAAATGTTTGTAATAAAGATACTAAAGGTGTGACCTCTTCCATAAATTTAACATTAACAATTTCTAATTAGTAAGGGACCTCTCTTCAAATAAGTCTCATGCTTACAGAATTCTACATCTCTAATTCTTTTTCAGATTATTCACAGTTCAGTCATTTTTGCCAACGATAGAATCTTTTCAAAATTCTAGGTATTTATTGTTCTAAAGTGTATCATAAAATCCTAACCTGCTGGCCTAAAGTCTATGATATTTCATGACTTTAACAAATACTCTGGAGGCTAGCTCCTCTTTCCTCCGAATGCAAAGGCACCGAGGAATTCAAGCTCAGGATTCAAGCTGGATGAGAAGGAGCTTGCTGCTACCCCACAGTAGGCCTAGGTTACTTGGACAGAATACAACCTAACACTTCACATTATTTGGGGTTGCTTTTGTTTCACAAAATAGTCTCCTATTAATGGTCATATTGCTCTGGTCACTCACACTCACTGAAGACAGAGATAATGTTTAAATTTTCTTTCCCACCATTGGCCCCACCCCCAGCTTCCACGTAGGTGTTTTTTTTTTTTTAATTTTCTGAGCTAAATATGTTCTTTGTAGACAAATTAAATGGTTTCCATCTTTACAGGAAAATGTATATCACCTGTTCTTGGTAACTTTGGGGAACTATGACTTTGTTGCCTCTGGGAATGAAAACCTATAGTAGCACCATGTGTCCTACACACACCAGTGGCAAACATTTTCCGTAGAGACAGGCGTGATGTGTGTGCTAATCCCACTTTGGGATGCTACTTCAGGAAAATCAGGGCTAATTGATTTTTTGCCAGTTATTAAAAAGTCCTGTGAGGAAATCAGTGTTAGCTGGCATCATATTACCATTTTTTTTCCCACTCATATTTTGGTACCTTTTATAGTTGGCTTCCACGACAGCTAGCTGCCCAGTCAGACTAGTCCTTAATATAATTCAGCTCACAACAATCATAATAGTCAAACTAACATCTTGGACAGTGCTTTCTTCTAATGTCAGGAAAAGCCCCTTGTGGCCACACCAAGGGCAGAAACTCTTCATAGAGAAATCCCCAGCCAATAAGTGGCAGTGTTTTATCTATCATCCATGGATCTGCACAGGCTCCTCCACAACTTCTTAGAGTCTTGGGAAGCAAGACCACTTATTTTCAGTGTGGGAAGCTTCAAGTGAAATCATTCAATAGGCCAGACATACAGATTTTCTCCCTACGTAAATAGATGGATATGAAGAACTTTTTTTTTACTACTAAAAAATTCTTGATTCGTGCAGATGAAGAGGAAGGCAAGTGATTCCATTTGCTACTATAAGACTATTAATTATTGCAAAGGGTAATATATAGCTTGTCCCTTTGAATATTTTACCCAATAATGGGGTAAAGCCGAAGTTTATTTTCAGCTCTTTCAGTTTTCTGAGGCATTTTCTGCTCTCCTGGTGCCTTTCTTTCAAGTGTTTGCAAGTATTTCTATCTTCCCAGTTCTGCTGGCACACACTGCCCTATGGGTAGGTGAGCTTAGATTAAATATATATATATATATATATATATATATATATATACACACACACATATATATATATATATATATATATATATATATATATATATATAATTGTTTTTTTTTTTTACAGAGAGGAAAGGAGAGGGATAGAGAGTTGGAAACATCGATGAGAGAGAAACATTGATCAGCTGCCTCCCGAACACTCCCCACTGGGTATGTACCTGAAACCAAGGTACATGCCCTTGACCAGAATCGAACCTCGGACCCTTGAGTCTGCAGGCCAATGCTCTATCCACTGAGCCAAACTGGTTAGGGCATGAGCTTAGATTTAATGCATGTTTTTCCCTAAGGATATGTGTACTGTTCCTTATGAGCTTGATGACTTGCCTCCTGTTCAGTGCATGTCTGCTGTAAGATTGGGAGGGAGTTAACTTGGGGCAGAGGGCTGAAATGGCCTTGATGGCATAGTTTAGGAATTGCTTTGGCACAGTTCTATCTAAAAGGTTTTCTGACTTGTCAAGTAAATTCTCACAATAGCTTCCAATGTGGGAAGTGGATCCAGAGAAATAGTAAGGCAAAGCAAAATGGTCTAAAATATGGTGACATATTTGAGAATAGAAAGAAAATTGTGGTTCTTCCTATCAGATTTGCCAAGGGCTTGGAAAAGGATTGCCCAAGACTGTGGGTCCCAGACTGCTGATAGTAGTGCTATCAACTGGGACCACATGAGGCAGTTCCCCTGGCCCCTAGGACTTGAAGCAAGTCCCTACAGACAGTTTCTCCACTGGGGTCAATACTGTGGCTGGGCTGGTCCTTGTGGATCTTATTCTCATTGCAGAACACACTTCAGCAAAAGCCAGGAGGGAACTCTGAGGAATTAATTTTATTACTCATGTGTCCTGGAGGGTACACACTGTGCCCAAGGGCCACACAATAAGGCCACGGGTAGAGTATGTAGACCTGGGGTTCTGTCTTGATTAGGGTCTGGGGTTGGGGTGGCTAGAATTTTACAAGTTCACTCTTTATTGGCCAATTTAAAGTGTAAGAGCAGGAATTAGGGCACAGGAAGGGATAAGCAGGGTCACTCAAATGGCCCAGGTTACTCAGGGCTTTCTGCACTAGACATCTTCATGGGCAGGCGTAGTGTGATTCCTTATCTGGTTGTTTTGTTAGCGGCTTAGAGCTGGCAATAGGTTTATTCAAGATGGATGTCTTCTGATATGGTTGCCTCAGCAATCTAAAGTTTAATGTCAGGTATTTACCTTCCAATCAAAAAGCTTAATATGAGTCCTAGCTGGCTTGGCTCAGTGGATAAAGCCTGTGGGCAAGGGCTGGGTTGTGGGTTCGATACCCCCCCTCCAAGTAGGGGGCATCAGAAGGCAGCCAATCAATGATTCTCTCTCATCATTGAAGTTTCTATCTCTCCTTTTTTCTTCCTCTTTGAAATCAATAAATATATATATATATATATATATACATATATATTTTAAAAGTTTAATATGAGATACTTATACAGCAAGGATATTTGCTTTATTCTCACTGTCTTATGTATAAACTTCATAATATTTGTAATGTTGATATAGATACACACATATATACATATATAGTATAAAATAACGGTGCAATAAACAATACTATTAAAAGTATCTTGTAAATGTCGGAAATGAAATGTTTTCACTATCACCCTCACAACTCTTAGTCTAGCATCTCACATTTGGACTTAAATTAACTTGGAAGAGCGAAGTCCAAAATTAAATGAGAATAATAATAATGAGCCATTTTCTGCCAATATTCTTTCCAATCTGCCCACCCACAGTTTCTCACTTCCTTTAAGAGTTCTCCAACTTCAAATTTTTTTCCAAAAGTTTTAGGAAAAATTTAGGATATGTTTTATTGTGGTAAAATCTACGCAACATAAAATGCACCACTTAGTTATTTTTTAAGTGTACAGTTCCGTGGCTTGAAATACATTCATATTTTTATGTAACCATCACCACCATCCACCTCCAGAACATTTTTATATTTTATGCAACTGAAACTGCACCCATTAAACATCACCCCCACCTCTGTCTCCAACACTCCCCCCCACTCCGCGATCTCCAGCCCCTGGCCACTATGGTTCTATTTTCTGGCTCTAGAATTTGAGTGCTCTAGGAACCTCATATGCAATCAGAACAATTATTTTTTTTGTAAATGGCTTATTTCACTTAGCATGTCTTCAAAGTTCATTCATATCGTAGCATTGTCAAAATTTTACTTAAAGGCTGAATCATGTTTCATTATATGTCTATACAACATTTTTACATTTACATAGTGTTTATATTGTATTAGGCATTATAAGTAATCTAGAGGTGATTTAATGGAAGAATGTGCACAGGTTATATGCATAACACCATAGCTCTATATCATTTATATAAGGGATTTGAGCATCTGTGTATTTTGGTATCTGGGTCTGTGTGTTCTAGAACGAATCCCCTGTGGAAACAGAGAAACAGCTGTATTGATTCTGTTTCTCTAGAGAACCCTGACTAATGTAAGTATGATATTGGCTGTAGGTTTCCATATATGGCCATTAGTAGGTTTACGTAACTTCCTTTTATTCCCACTTTGTTAAAATTTTATCTTGAAGAGTGTTGAAGTTTGTCAACTGCTTTCCCCCCCATATTAATGAATAATATTATTTATATTTTTTCTCTTTATTTTGTTAATGTGATATATTACATTAACTACTTTTTTTTATGTTGAGCCATCCTTATTTATATTCTAGGAACAAATTCCATTTGGTCATGGTGTATAATTCTTATAATCTTCTGTTGAATTCTGTTTGCTAATATCTGTTGAAGATTTTTGCACCAATATTTAGGGGGAATATTTGTTTATAATTTTCTTTTAGTCTTTGTCTGGCTTTAATATCAGGGTAATGATGGTCTCATGGAATGGGTTAGAAACTGATCCTTCCTCTTTACATTTTTAGAAGAGATGGTAAAGGATAGGTATTCTTTAAATGTTTGGTAGAATTTATCATTGTAGCCATTGGTTCTTTGGTAGAATACCGTTTTTGTTAGAAAGGCTTTGACTATTTATTTACTCTCCTTATGACTTATAGATCTATTCAGATTTCTTATTTCTTCATATTAAGTTTTGGTTTATTATGTGTTTTAGTGTTTTTTTTCCCCATTTTACTTAGGTTATCCAATTGTTGGTGTACAATTTTTCATAATACTTTATTATAATCTTTATAATTCTACAAAATATCTAGTATTGTTCTTTCATTTCTGGTGTTATGGGAGGGAGTCTTCTTTCTTCTTTTTCTTAGTCTACCTAAAAGTTTATCAATTTTGTTGATCTTTTAAAAGAACCAACTCTTGTTTATATTGATTTTACTCTATTGCCATTCTGTCCTTATTTTATTTATCCCTGCTCTTATCTTCATTATTTCCTTCCTTCTCCTAACTTTGGATTTAGCTAATTCTTTGTTTATTTTTGTTTCTTAAAGTGTAAAGTTAGGTTGTCAATTGGGTATTGATGATATTTTGGTAGAGCTGTCTGAGCATCCTAAGACAGGCCACTGTCTTCTGACCTTGGTGCAGAGTTGTATAAGAACATGGAGGAGCTGGTGCAAAGGTAAGAGCACCAAGAAATTTCCTATAATTTTGAATGTGGCCTTTTCTTGATTGAGCATTTAATTCATTGCTATAGATCTTGGGCTGATTTCGAGAGCTCTTTGAAATTGTTTTAGCCAGTCTCTGGTTAGCAATTTGATAATTCTTTAGGGAAATAAGAGTCTGGAGTTGCCTACTCCACCATGTTGCTGACATCAACCCTCCTCTTCATAATTTATAATGTTTATTTTGAAAAATAAGGGATAATGTATAATAAATTCAAGCATGACACATCAATGTGAGTATATTCCTTTACCCGGATGTTTTGAAAGCTGATCAATCATATTTAGTTAGCATATTTTACTAATGTTTTAATATTATATATTTATAAACATTTAAACATGCTTAATTTCTAGTAATTCTTGAATTTGGTTCCAGAGTAAACTATGTTCACTGTCAAATATCTTGAAGGTTACATGAAAAATAGCCAAATTTCATGCCTAAGTATATGTACTATATATATGTACAGAAACATTCCCAAGTAGTTACAAAATAGGGTTTTGTAACAAGCACAGTATTTTTTCATATATAACAAATGCATTATTTCCTTGTGACCAAAATGCAAATTTGCAAATTGCATCCAGGAACTCATCAAATCTGCTGGATGAATTATGTAATTCAATTTGGCAAAATTTTTGCTCACAGCACAAATAGTTTTCTTTGGTTTTCTTGGATTCTGTTCTAAGAAGGAGGTAGCTGGAAAAAAAGTGAAAAATTACAGGATATGATTCATAAAAATCCCACATCTTTTTTTTTGTGTGTGCGTGTACATTCTTTTTTGAGGGAAAATGTTTTTGTCCCACAGCAATGATTCCTCCTCCCTCTCAGTAAGTACTTTTAGGTTGGAAAGATACCCATGAACTATATATCCAGGGTAATAAAAAAAGGGTAGCTAAAATGAGAGAAAGATGTGTGTCATTTAGCATCCTGAAGAACATGTAGCATATTCATTAAATCTTTTTTTTCCACCAGAAAGGAATGCGAAGCCTGAACTTTAACATGGCCATAGCATGTACTAGAGAGCAAAGAGATGAAACCTCAGCTATGAATGTTCCTGCCAAGCATCAGTCCATTCTTTGGCTCTCTGACATGTGATGGGTATCTGTTTCCCTGTCATGTTCTGAGAGAGAGAAAAAAATGATGTCCATGTAAGCCTATCCTCACATCTAAGGTTCAGACATCTAAGGTGGCATTCCCTACAATGCCTTCCTCCTTTCGTTTGATGCCAACAGTGAGACTGAGCACACACACACTCATAGGAAGGACTACTGGCACTGCATCATCAGAGGTAGTTTCCATAGGGAGTAAGAAACACCAAGTATTGCTACTCAAATCTCTGCAGATGGCCTACGTACTTCTAACCTTTTCTCTCTTGCAACATCCTGAAAACTCTGTCATCCTTTTGAGTTTGCGACCCATTATCCAGAGTGAGGACCTCTCTTAAGGAATAGAACATTCAGCAGTTTCAGAAACTAAAGTGTCAATTTCACACACAGGAAAAATTCACATACCATCAGAGCTAAAGGGAACCACAGAGAATAGATAGACGGGGCTGCTGTCTTTTCACAGAAAAGAGCCTGAGGCTGCTTCCAAAGCTGTTAATGTGAAGAGCCATTTAAACTGCCATAACGATCAAGAAATGTAGATGAAATTGTCATTTAAATATATAGATGGCCTTAGAGCAGTGGTTCTTTTTAATGCCACGACCCTTTAATACAGTTCCTTATGTTGCGGTGACCCCCAACCATAAAATTATTTTCGTTGCTACTTCATAACTGTAATTTTGCTACTGTTGTGAATTATAATGTAAATATCTGTGTTTTTTTCCGGTGGTCTTAGGCGACCCTGCTAGTGGTTCTCAACTTGTGGGTTGGAACCCACAGGTTGAGAACTGCTGCTGTAGAGCCTAAGACCATCGGAAAACGTAAATATTTACATTACAATTCATAACAGTAGCAAAATTACAGTTATGAAGTAGCAATGAAAATAATTTTATGGCTGGAGGTCACCACAACATGAGGAATTATATTAAAAGGTCGCGGGTTTGGCTTAGTGGATAGAGTGTTGGCCTGTGGTTTAAAGGGTCCACAGTTCAATTCTGGTCAAGGGCACATGCCCAACTTGTGGGCTCAATCCCCACTATGGGGCATGCATGAGGCAGTTGATACTTCTATCTCTCTTTTTCTCCCTTCATCTTAGAAATTGAATATATTTTTTTTCAAAAAAAGTATAGATAAAATCACCAAAACTAGGAAACCCTTCTAGTACCAGGAAGGAGGGAGGCATTGAAAATAAGAGTGGATGCTGTCATTGTCTTGGCAAAGGATTGTGAGGTGTGGCCAGTATAAGTAACCTAAGGGCTTATGTTTTAATACTTATGGAGAAACAAGAGATGAACACTTGGATTTCTTGAGGAAGAGAAATGGAAATGAACAACTCATCCTGTTCTCCTGTTCACAGTTAATCTTGGTCCTTGAAAGGCTGCCCCCTACATTATAGGATAGACTAAAAAATACATCTGCCCACTGACAACAGAAGGATAACAATGAAACTAGTCATTTCTTTGTGGACACCAGGTGGGAAGAAAAGTTTCTCCTGAGAATTGGTAAGGCTGCACATAGATTTGTAATTTAAATTCATATTAGACATTTGGTTAAGCATAAAAATGGGCATTAAAATGGTCTTTTGTGGTAAAACCATTGGGATTCCTGCCAGAAAAAAAAAAGCAAAACCGCTCAGGAGGGATATGTCCTCAATCCAGATAACATGCATTTCTCACAGGTAGAAGCCTATTGAAACAAATTCACAATAAAAGTTTTTAGGAAGAGTGAAAAAACTAATATACGCATCACTTGAATATTTGAGATAATAGAGAATGCTGATAGACACTATAAAGTAAATGTATAGAAAATGATTAAAAAATGTAAAACAAAATGTTTTAAGACACCAGAATATTGAAATACTAGAAAAACAGTGAGTACATCTTTTAAAAATTAACATATTGTCTTTGAAAGTTAAAAGTGATAGGCTAGAAATGCACAAAATTAGGCATGAAAAATTAGGGAAAATTATGAAGAGGATAGCATAAAGAGACAGGGCAATGAAAAATGTAAAAGACAAGTTTACAGACATAAAGTACAGAGTGAGGCCTATCCATATATGCCTAATAAGAGTTATATCTAGTTAACTGTTAGGGAATAAGGGGATAGAAGATTGGGGGAGCTATTTTCAACCATAAATAACTTAGAATAGAATAAATAATTTAATTTTCAGATTTAAGAAACACATCAGGTGCCTTGTAGGTTAAACACAACGATCATACTTGTTCACAGAGTTCTTAAAAGATCTAAAGAAAAAAATGCATTACTTACAAAGCAATTACAGATGTTTGATAGAGAAAAAAGAGATAAGAATACAATAAAACAATGTTGTAATGGTGCTAAAAAATAGGTGACAACCTAGAGTTCAACACCCAGCCAATATATCATTAATATATAATATAAAATGAGGTCCCAAAAAATAAATACATTTCAGACAGGAAACATGGAAGAAAAAGTAATCACTCCAACCCTGAAAGAAAAAAGAAATAGGCTGCACACAAAATTATTGAGCAAAGAAATTGGTAAACTTGATAAAATTCAATAATTATTGACTTACTCTTATTATTATAGTTACAAATGGAAAACTTTCATACTGACATGAAGCAATAATTTTATAAATAAAATCATAGTTTAAAAACAAAGCAAAAGTAAATACATATACTTTTTCATCCATTTTCCACTGAACTTAAAGAGAGTAGTGACAACAAGAGAGTATTTCGTAGGATCTAGCAGTTCTTCTATATTCAGTGATTTCAAAGCAGTTTTTTTTGGCTATGCAGGATTGCTGGGTTGAATCTAATAGTCTTGTGGAAGAGATGAACATATATGTATCCATAAAACAATGTTAGAATGCATTTAATTTAAAATGGGAGGATTTTGAAACTGTGGAATTTAAACATCAAAATGGCAGTATAAAGTTTTATTGTACAGAGACCCTCTATCACATCTGCCTGATGAGGATATTACAGTCTATCAGGTTTTGGGGGTTTGATGACATTACTGTCTATCAAGAATGTAAAAAATATATTAGAAATTATGTTTCATTAAAGGGCAAATGAAATAAAGCACTCATGGTTATTGAATAACCTTATCTGGCACTTGACATATAGGAAATTAACATTAATTAAAAAATAATGAGAGAAATGTAAATGTTTATAATTTAGAAAGCAATTTTTCAAAGGGAATCTCTGTACATTTTAGCTTTTATCTTTCTACTTCTCAGCATTATATGTTTTCAACTAGATGTTGTCATAAAGAATAGTAGACATGAGGGTGAAATAGATATTAACAAACATCCTAAATGTTATCTACACTTTTGATAGAGTTTTGCACAAATCTTCTTGTGAATATAATTATATGTTACTAGGTTTGGTAACTAGGTGAAAAAGGTGATGAGATTAACAACTATGAACTGGTAGTCAAAAAGTGGTCTTGGGGAATATACAACAGCACTGGGAATATAGTCAATAACATTGTAATAATTATGGGCAGTGCCAGGTGGGTGCTTGAAACTTCAATGGGACTAATTTGTAAAGTATATGATTGTCTAAGTACTATGCTGAACATGTGAAACTAATACAAAGTAATATTGAATGTAAATAGTACTAAAACAGTAAATAATATGTAACTTAACAAATATTTCTTGAATGTATTTTTATGTGTGCCTCTTTGTTGTAACTCGATGGAGAAAGAAGACAGGTCACAGTTTTTTTTAAAGCCTTGCCATCACACAATTATAAACCAAAATCTATTCTCCGGTAATATTTACTTTGCAACTATATAAAGAGGGAGACTTAATGAAATTTTCATTTATATTGTTATATTGCCAATTTTCTTGCTAGGTCCCATGCAATTATGAACACAATACTGAAAACATCCTATATAATAAAAGGCTAATATGCAAATCAACTGAACAACAAAACAACCAGTCACTATGATGTGCAATGACCACTAGGGGCAGATGCTCAACGCAGGAGCTGCCTCCTGGTGGTCAGTGTGTTCCCACAGGAGGAGCGCTGCCCAGCCAGAAGCCGGGCTTAAATCTGGTGAATGCAGAGGCGGTGTGGCAGGAGCCTCTCCTGCCTCCGTGGCAGTCTAAGGATGTCCTACAGTCGGCTTAGGCCTGTTTAGCCCTCAGTTGGACATTTCCTGAGGGCTCCTGGAATGCAGGAGGGCACAGGCTGGGCTGAGGGACCTCTTGAGTGTACAAATTTCATGCACTGTCCTCTAGTGTGACATATAATAGGAATTCAGTGAATATTGAATACATTTCGTTTGGATTGCAATAAAGATGTTTTTCAACTCCCCTTGCCCCAGCATTTAAGTAAGCCTCAGTTCCTCTTCTATTAAATTACAGGAGTGTTTTGAGATTTAAATACAAGCAAAGGCTATGTATGGGTTTAATAACTATTAATGTTTTTATTTTTAGAATAACTAAAATAACTAAAATAAAATGAATGTTTGACAAAGGAGAAAAATTAAAAATAATGCACTAAAATATACCTTCGTAAAAGAAAGAACCTCATTAAACATGAATAGAAAGTCTTAGCATCCAAGTAAAAAATCGTCATAAATATATAATTAACTGTTATTAAAATTTTATATTTAATACATCATTAAATACATTTATGTTAGCACAACTTAAGTTTTTAAATCTTATTCTTTTGAAAAAATATTTTGAAAGATAAAGCAAAATTAAATGTGGGACTATATCAGATTTCAAATATACTGTATATGCTCTCAATATGAAGTTAATAGTGTCTTTTGTAGATGCACTAAGAACTTTAAATTTGACTTCAAATGCAATCTTCATTTAATTTTATTATAATTCAAGATTTTAAAGATTAAAAAAGGCATCCATGTACTTCTTCCACTGAATATTGTTTCTCTATTCTTATGACATTTAAAAGAACAGCTACCAATTTCCAAAGTATTTATTAGGATATGTGGGGAATGATCCATTTATGGTAATCCGGGACAACCATAAAATCAATATTGATATTATAAAGCTAAGAAGTACCTACAATACTTGGAAGTACTTTTGAGTTAAATAATTCTGAAAGTATTCCTTGGAAGTTAAAAGATTCCTTGGAATTCCATTTAACTGCAAACCACTTTAAAAAATAATAATACACTCATTCTTATTTCTTACTTATACTCCACTTTTCCAATTGCTCTCTTTTTACCACAGAAACTTAAAAGAAACAAAGAACCATGAAGTAACATTTGCCATTTGACAAACCTGATTAAATCAAGGGTGTTGACCATTGAAACTGACCCTACCTACCCACTCCATCTCAAGTTTACTTTCTGTTAGACAAAATATTACTGCCTATTCCCAGAAGGAACCCAAACCATTGTCCACTGGAAACAGTTATGTTTTAGAATGTTAAACATTGCAGGGGGTTATAAAATACAAAAATAAGTATTGGTCTTGGAATAGATTTCAAGTTTTTTGAATATGTATTCCAAAGACATCTTAGGGTTCTTGGCTACAATAAAGAAAGATGTTGAAACAGAAGGAAAAAAGAACTATTTTGTAACTTGTACTTACTGTACAAACCTAGCCACAATGACCAGATTCATTTAAAATAGTAATTTAATAAAATCGTAAGATCAGCAGAGATTGAGCATACAGTCTATACTGAAGGTTAGTTCCAGTTTTGTAGTTTAAGACTGCCTTTAATATACCATCTTTGATACATTCAGCATGTCATTTGGAGAGAGAACAGATTTTAGAGCTACATAAAGGTTTAATTTATCTCCTACTATCTGTAACAATAAGTAAATGACTTGACCTGTTCCATGCTCCATGTTCTCATCTGTAAATGGGAGTGATAATACATGAAGTAGGGTTCATGTAATGAAAAACCTAATTTTGGTACAGTACCCAGAATTGTAACAGGCATATGGATGGTGTTTAATCAGTGTTAGTTATTATTATTATAATTATTTTTGTTAATCTTCATCTGAGGAAATTTTTTTCATTGATTCTTTTAGAGAGTGGATGGGACAATGTGGGGGAAGGAGGGAGGGAGAGAGAGAGGGAGGGAGGGAGAGAGGGAGGGAGAGGGAGAGAGAGAGAGAGAGAGAGAGAGAGAGAGAGAGAGAGAGAAACATCGATGTGAGAAAGACACATTCATTGGTTGTCTCCTACACACTCTCCAACTCATATCAAACCTGCAAGCCAGGTACCTGCCTTTAGGTGTGCAGACAGATGCTCTAACCACTTAGACACTGGCCAGGCCAGTGTTAGCTATTATTATTCTTTATCCTGACCAACAAATGACATTCAAATATTAACTCTGTTTTCATTTACTTTTCCTCCTTTTGTGAATTCTCACTTCAGTAAAATGGATTTACTTGCAAATAACCCCTTCATATTTTTAAAATATTTTTATTGATTTTACAGAGAGGAAGGGAGAGGGATAGAGAGTTAGAAACATCTATGAGAGAGAAACATTGACCAGCTGCCTCCTGCACGCTCCCCACTGGGAATCGAGCCAGCAACCAAGGTATATGCCCTTGATAGGAATCGAACCCAGGACCCTTCAGTCCACAGGCTGATGCTCTATCCACTGAGCCAAACTGGTCAGAGCACCCCTTCATATTTTAAAAGTGGAACAGTATATGTCACAATAATTTATAATTAGTAATACTTTATTTATTCAACAAATATTTGTCAAAGATCTAGTATTCAGAGTCTAATGGTAGACATCCAAGAGGTAGAAAAATAAGAACACTTTTATTTCAAATAGCTTTTATTCACACTAGTACTAGAGGAAAATCTAATTCAGTAGAAAACACAAGACAAAAGGGAATCTTTCATTCTCTTTGAAGGAAAGTTGTGATATTAACAACACCAACTATAATTTGGAACACACCATTGAATTTTCCATTTCATATTTTCAAATACAAAACAGGAATCAGAAAGAAGGTGAACACTGCATGAAAATGTTCAACGATGGTATTGTGATTAGGCATTAATCCTTTATTGGATAATTATTTTTCACATGTGGGAAAACATCACTGGCAGCACATTTTAAGAAAAGAGGTTTGGCAACGTGTTTTTTTCCCCTCAGCAGCACTGGTTGACAGATTTTGGTGACTGCTAGCCAAAAAATTAAGGGCAAAACCACTGGTGCACAGAGGACATCACACTGATCTTATTACAGAAACAGGTATCAGGCCATGATAGAAAAGACATTTACATTTCACAGTAAGCCAGAAACTCCAGATTCCCGGGGTGCACATCGACAAGCCAGGCCTAAAGCGTTTAATCACATGAGTAATAAATATTGGATTCCTGCCTGCCCTGCCCACATTATTTAAAAATATCAGGATATTTGCTTTCAAATGACACAAACTGCCGAGGCTATAATCTACTAAATGACCACTCATTTTTAATAGCATGCTTCACATGCCCAGCAACCACTGGGATGGCGATTTCATACAACCCAGCTGCTGCACAGGACAGGTACTGGCCTTGCTTATCCACAAAGAGTTTGAAGATTTTACCATTTGAGAAGAGCATATGGAGATTTGGGTCTAAACAATGTTTGCAAACCGGAGGAACTGCCATCCCTCCTCCCATTTTAGAATTCTTAATTCCTAATGTGTTTTGTTTTTAATTACTCCATTGCTGCACACTTTTAGGTTAATAAAGGCAACAGTCGGAAATCACTGCAAGATTTCTACCAATTGTCATAAAATGTCAACTCTGAGAAAGGGCACCAGGAAGCCTAAAGGAAGTGACCATAATTCTCACTGAACATGTGGCCCTCTTTATTTTATTTGAGGTTGAAACACTTGCCTCCATGTGCCAAAAATAAAAGGACTCAATTTTCTTTGAATGGTCTGGAAATACCTTACTTTTAAATTATATTTATTTAAAATTTCTCCTTTGTATTTTCCTTCAGAGTTTATGTTTGTGGTTTGACTTAGAAAGACATCATCCTAAGGGCAAGAATAACCTATGTACAATGCTCTCTATGTGATAACTAGCACAACACAATGGGTCATAATAAGAATGGCAGAAAATGATATTTGAGACAAAGAGAGACATTCTGTATTAATAAAACAAAGTGCCAGGTCCAAAATTATAGACCAAAACACAATAACTTGATCTATAGGTTAAGATTAGAATAGTACAAAAGTCAAGTGATTCTTAAAAGGAAGAGATAAAAATTTATATAAAATGGCAGGAAAGGAAGTATACTTAATGGTATGTCAGGTTGTTTCTACTTAGGAAGAATAAAGTAGAGGTTTTAAAAATTGTTCTGATAGATTAGATATGGCAATTTGGTATTGGCAGTTGAACAGGGGAAAGAGAAGAGTGGACAGGAAATTATTGGTTTGAATGATTGGCACTATAAGGTGAATTCACCATATATTTGTTTAGGCTGAGAATTAAGATGGTTTGAGAAATTCGTATAACCCTATTACTCTGTGATTGAGATCAAGTCCAAAGAGCACCAGATCAACAGTTGAAGGCTGTTCATCTAAAAGATTTATGCTCAGGCCACATGACAATCTCAGCGTTTCATGAAACCTTAGATGGAATAAAAGAAAGCTGATAGGAAGCAAGAGTATGTATGCTTTCCTGTATAAATATGACCAGGAAGAGAAGCCCTGCATAGGCATGTCTATAGTTCATTGATGGTGTTGATGAAGGTGATGTAATACTCATGATACTTCATTGAAAAGGAAGTCAATAGAATAAAATACTGTTGGAGCCCAAATTATAATTGTGTCCCTTGACAATACAAGAAATATGTGATGATGATCATAACCATGCGGATGATCAGTTTTGAAGGCAACAACAAAATGCTTTCGTTACTCAGCATAGATCATCTGGTGTCCATTTCTTTTCAAGGTGAAAGTGCTCTCTCGATGGAACAGTTGAACAGGTATCCCACTTTTCTTTCTTATTTTCTCAGCACACTAAATGATTTTATTTCTGATGCAGGCAAAGGCTGTTGAGACAGATACTGCTAAAAACAACGTCAAACTCTGACAGAATGATTATTTCAAGCGCAGAATGAATAACTTATATGTGCATACACACACACACACACATACACATAATTAATTTCAGAGAGGAAGGGAAAGGGAGATATAGAAAAATCAATGATGAGAGAGAATCATTGATTGGCTGATTGGAACCATGACTACCTGCTTCATAGGTCAACATTCAATCACTGAGCCATGCTGATCTGGTAGAATGCAGCACTTTACAGACAGAAAACTTTGGTTGGTTTAGTAACCACTAGAGGCCTGGTGCATGAAAATTCATGCTCTGAGGAAGGTCCCTCAGCCCAGCCTGGCCCCTCTCAGTGCAGGAGCCATTAGGGACAGGAGGCGACCCGGTGATCAGGGGAAGGTGACACCCCCATCACACCTCTGCTGCTGCCACTGCCAGCAGCGCAAGCCTTGGCTGGCCCTGGTTACCTGAGCCTCGGGTGGCCCTGGGTGGCTGGGTAGCTGCCATCTGAGGCTTGCCTGTGCCTTAGGTGAACCTTGGGTGCTGGGGGGCTGAGAGGACTGGGGGACTCTGGAGGCAGGCAGGCAGAGAGCCTGTTACCCTGGCGGGGGTGAAGGGACTGGGTGCTGCCATCTTGTGGTTGTGGGCACTGCCATCTTTGAGGGCATGGCAGTCAACTAGCATATTCCCTCCTTACTGGCTATAGACGCAGCCATCTTTGCGATGTCATGAGGATCAATTAAAATATTCCCTCTTTATTAGATAGGATTAGACATTTAATCATTTCACTAAGACAAATTGAGAGTGAACCTTCCAAAGATAAATATGAAGAACTATTTAAATAAATGGTCCTTAACATAAATGCTGGGATGAAAAAGATGAGTATAAAGTGCTGATTGAAGAGAAATTGTCTCTCAATAGACTGTTCACATGACTGGTATGCTCACTTCCACATGGCAGCTGCAAAGAAATCCAGGACATCTACACTACTTTATGAATGACCTTCAAACTACTGAGTTCTTAGGAGAGACCAGCCCAACAGTTTCTGAAAATTTTGTGTGAGATTTCCTGTTTTCAAATCCAACATGTTGTCATGGACAAGTGTGTGAAAGTTTTGTAAAGGCTTATAGTCAAAACTGAAGGTAACATTTGATTTCCCAGAATTAGTAGTAGTTTTTCATACATATCTGTTTTCTTTAAAATATTATTTCTATCCCTACTATGGGTGGTGTAAATTTGTTAAAATATTAAAAAATATTTTATCTCAAAATGTTCTTCTCACTAAGCAGTGATTAAGTAGCCTCTGTTACCATTTGAGATCACTTATTATCTAATAAAAGTTTTTCAATATAATATATAAACCCAGGTCGTACTATAAAATTGAGAAAATTAATTTTATTACATTTCATTTTTTGTATCTAAAATTAAATCTCATTAAACCAAACTCCTCACATTGTTTACTAATAGATTTCTCAAAATTGTGTGAATTATTATGAATTTGTGAGAAAGCCTATGGGATTATCCTTCAAAATAGGGATCAGAAAAATATATTATTGATAAAGCTTAGGGACAAATTCTTCTAATAGACTCCTACTAGGAATTATTTTGAGCAATAAAAATTAAATGTGTAAGTCAGGAAAAGTATACAAAGCGATAATCCCTTTCAAGAAGAGCAGGCTATTTCAAAAGACATGCTGATATTCTCCAACAGCCCCCATTCTGTCCCTGAGGGCTACCTTACTCCTTGAAAGGGTTTAGTAAGAAAGCACTACCTCCTGTTCTTATAGCTACATTCAGCTGTGATTAATCCTATCCATAGTTTATCTGCCACTCCACATACCCTAGACTCTCAGTGCAACTAACTGGGTCCAGTATCATATGGAAGAATATGGAATTAACTCATTAATGTGTTATGGTTTAAATCTAAATAACCATAGAGATCTCTTAGTAATCTGGCTCTATCAGATTAATGGCTGCACATAAGAATGCAACAAAATTATTGGAGGAAACATCAGTAAATTAGTATGCTTGCACTATACTGTTTCATTCTCTAATTCAACATCTAAACAATATTTGGGCAGATTGAGAGCAATAATAGAGATTTGTAAATATCAATTTATTTGTAAATAGTCATAATAATGTTTCCAATTAAAATGATATAATTTTCTGTGAAAGCCTTTGGCTCCATTATTTGCTTTTCTCTAAATAAATTTCAAGGAAATACGCAAAATAGCAAGAGCTAGCAACTATGACTGACATGAATTTCTATGAAAAATATCATGAAATGTTTTACAAAAAATTCATTACTATTGTGAATCGAGATTGACTTTACTCTTATTCAATGAAAGTAATTTTTTACCTAATACTGAGTTACATTCCACTTTAGATGTTCTATTTCAAAGGGCGACTCAAATTTCTAAGATGTTAAATCAAGTATTGAGCCATTTTTGTATATGTAATAAAAGTCTTTAAAATTAAAATGGTAATCCTAAAAAAACCAAATGCATGAAAAAAATGGTCTGACTGTATAACAAAAGAGAGTTATATAATTCTACTTGAGTGAAATCTTTCATCTTTGATTTACAGGTTAGAGTCCTCTTTAACTAAAACCATATTGTTCTATATCTTTCATATCATAGCCTCCCCTAAAACCTTGTTTTAATTAAGGTTTCTTTCAGATTTCTGAATAAAAGCATGACAATCTTCACTTATGGCTTTAATATACCCTTTGAGTTAGGAAAATATATAAAAAGAAACATCAACTCTTTCAAAAGCATTGTCATATATTATATACTGCAAGGTATTCTATATCAATGCCTTTATGTATTCAAGTTATACATTGAAATACAATTTTGGATGGTAGGGGGATAACCTACTTATATGTAGTAAGTTACTTTAAATCTCAGAAATAAAAGTCTGTTATTTTTAGCCTTTGACGCTAAGGCAACATGTGCAAAGGTTAATTCCTGGTGGTTTTGTTTTGTTTTGTTTTGTTTTATTTTCACATAAAGGCACAACTTCAAGGTTAACTCAATTCAAGGTGACTTCAATGTCTTCATTAAACACATTTCAGAGATCTAGAAAATTCAGTAACACTGCTTAAGCCACATTTACCTCAATGATTTCACAGCTATAAGAACACACTAAACAAAGCCACTGTGTTAGCTGTTAGCCTGGAGAGTAAAAAAAAAAAAAAAAAAAAAAAAATACTCAAGGCTCCTGAGAAATTGGGGAGATTATGGGTGATCTAGTTTTCTATAGGAAGTAAGGATGAAAGGTTAGAAAGGAAGTGATGGAAGGCAGAAAAAGAAAAGTGCCAGAATAAATTCTTGATAGATTTGGAATAAATTAAGACCGTCTTTGAAGAGTTTTCAGACACTGGAAATCCTCCACAGAACATATGCTTAGAGAGAGCTACTGTCGTCATCAGAGCGAGGGATGCGAGCGGGGAGGGAGGTCTCATCCTCCCAGTGGCCAACCCCATGTGTGTGTGAGAACACAGGGAGGGATGGAAGGGAAACGGGGTAGGTTTTTTTTTTTAAGTGACATAAAATATTGCACCATTCTCTACAGTGTTTGAGGTTTGCTTGGCGTGTGGAGGGGAGCTGCGGCCTGGTTTGTTCCGCCGGAAAAGCCTCAGCACCGTTCCTCCCTCTTGAACTTGTAACGAGCAAGAGTCGAACCGTGTGTTCAAGGCCCCGAAACCAAACCGAACCAAACCGAACCAAGTCCCTGCGATCTGTCGGGAACTGCCATCCGTTCATAGCTGAAAGCACATCCTGTAAACAATGCGAGGCCGTTGGACAAACATCACCCAACGAACAGACGGATCAGAACGTCAGGAATGAGCATTTCTTAGGTTTTGCCCAGATTTCGCCGGCTGCCGTAGCCTTTGTAAGGAAGAGCTTCTCAGGCTGCGTGAGAGGTTCCTGGCTCCCGCTCCGGGCCCGGGAGCGGGGCACCCCGCACACCCGGTGCACGCTGGAAGCAGCTTCTCCCGGGCGTGGTTGACTGTAACGTTAGAACCACAGCGGTTACATTTACGGAATCTTTAATGCCCTTTCAAGTCCATCCAAAGAACAAGTGAAGCTGCTGTTCAGGGTTTCGTGCCCAGTGTTTATGTTCCATCGAATCCCTGCCACCCAGGCAGCAGACAAGACCTGTCTGTGGGCGCTGGGGCGGGGGGCGGGGGGGGGTACACAATGATGTCACACACAGGAAATATGGGGAGGGGGGCAGAGAGGGGGTCTTGGCACTTCACAAGGCTGGCTCCTCTTCCATAGGCTCACCCGCGATTCTGTAAAAATAAACAGGCAATCAGAATGCGGCATAAGAGTACACAATGACATTGTAGATTTTCATGCATAATCAAAGCTGATTTTTCAGCTCTCTCTGATGTTTATTTGTGTAATTCAGCTATCCATAAATAGAGTCTCTTGCCTAGGAAGTATAAACAAATGTCAAGTGGAAAAACATTTTAGATCCAAGCAATCGTGGCAAAGGTTCCTGTTTATATTAAAACATGTCAGAATATTTTATAACTCTAGATTCCAAAATGTTCATGTTTTGTGTCTAGTTCAGGCCGATCATTTATTGGGGGAAAAAATTAACCACGATATTTTATTTTAGGAGCAATGGCAGCGATTTCCTATGGAACCAGGTTGCTAACGAGAGCAAAGGACGCAGCTAGCTTCTGGAGGAAACTCACCCGGGCTCTGGTGTTTGCTTCTGTTCTTTCATAACCCGATTGGCTGCCTGCCGGAGGCATTTCAAATCAAATCCTGAATTTGATTAGCAAATCGCTGCTGCAGACCCAACGTTTTTTTTTTTTTTTTTTACAAGAAACGCACTAGGATCGTGTGTAAATAGTTTTTATTCGGCATCATCTGTGGGGTGTTCTGCTCGGGTAAAACCAGAACTAATTGCTTGAAATTTATACTTGAGATTGAACCTTAATTTGGTAACACTCTGAGGGTGTTTTAAGGCAAACGTTCAGAATGATTTTTTAATTTAGCCAAAGGGACTAATTGCAGTAGGAACCCACACACATGAGGTGGCTGG
The DNA here is from genome assembly GCA_027563665.1 of Antrozous pallidus. Classification (NCBI taxonomy): domain Eukaryota; kingdom Metazoa; phylum Chordata; class Mammalia; order Chiroptera; family Vespertilionidae; genus Antrozous; species Antrozous pallidus. Next base: position 70,802,483 of record CM050521.1, on the reverse strand, counting down.
ATTGAGGAGGGAACGCTGCTGGAATTTTGGATGCACGGGAGAAAACTGCGTCTGAGTCTGAACTCTGCAAGTTGCTAATGTTGCCATGTGTTAACGTAACTGCACTTCTGTGAGGCTGTGCTTTCGGGTTTAAGAGCACGAGAAAAAAAGACACTCCTTACTGAATTAGTGCAGGTTAAAAAAAAAAAGCAGGTAAAACTGACTCGTAAACACACAATATGAGATGTTATTTAATACTTTGGATCTATCTTTTCGCCATCTAACGTATAAAATGGTGTTGAATAGCCTACAGATACGGAATTATGACTGTGCTACCATAAGGAAATACTATACATACATGGATGACGGTTTCCTCTGGGTGGTGGAATGCTGCTGGGTAGGTGGTTTTCATTTTCTTTTTCTTATTGTTTATCTACTTGGGAATATTCTATAATGAATTACTTTCATACTAGGGAAAAATGCTATGTTTAAAACACAGCTGTTTATGAAAACAAATGAACTGTTTAGTTATGTTATTTTATAGATTTATAAGGAAAAAAGCCAAGATTTCTATGCAGTTAAAAACGTAGTTGCCATTTTAGCTTAGCATTTTTATGACAAATTTAAAAAATTGAAATACTTTTATCCATGGTATGATAATAAGAAGATTTTAATGAATCTTCTGATGAATGAGAACTATTAGGTAGTCATTATTTAACATTACCAATAAGAGAGTTCCAAATGAGTCTATGTGAAACACTAAACACTACTACTACTACTACCACTACCACTACCACCACCACCACTGATGATCTCTAAGGGAGTTATAATGTGTCTGAAAATGTACTGGATAAGAAAGTTGTAAGTGCTTTGAGTTGCTATAAAAGATAAAAGCTATCTAAATCATGAATGCTCTACTAAAATCCTTTCAAAACTAAAATTTCAGCATTCTGAGAAGAAATATTTTAAACTAAGGAAAACTCAGTTAGCTTAGGCATAAACATGCAAATTTATTGATATCTGAGAATATGTGGATACCTTAGATATAGAATCCTTAAACTAGATATTCTAATAGAGACTGAATTTTCCAATGTCTTCCCCTCTAGCGTTTTTGAGACAAAATTGACATATACCGTAGTGGATGTTTAAGGTGTACAATTAGTGTGATAATTTGATACATGCATATATTGCAAAATATTTACCACAATAATCCTTCACCTCACATCATTACCATTATTGTGTGTGGTTATAATAAAAACCACATTGAACTTTCTTTTTTTACAGCTGTATAATATTGTATTGCACTTCTATACTGTATTCTGTATCCATTTATCTGTCAATGGACACTAGGCTGTTTCCATGTTTTGGCTATTGTGAATCATGTTGCAATGAATATGAAAGTGTAGATATCTTTTCAAGATAAGTGATTTTATTTTCTTCTGGACCACATGGGAGTTCTACTTTTAAGTTCTTGAGGACCTTCATACTGCTTTCCACAGTGGCTGCGCCAATTTATGTTCCAACCTATCATGCCACGCAGCTCCATGTTCTCCATATTGTCACTAACGTTTTGTATCTACTGTTTCATTTGATGATAACCATTTTAACACATGCAATTAGAGATCTCGTTGCTTTGTTTTATATTTCCCTGATGATTAGTGATATTGAGCACCTTTTCATGTAGTTGTTAGCCATTTGTACATCTTTAGAAAAATATTTTGGTCCTTTGCCCATTTTAAAATTGGATTATTATTATTACTAGGCGTCTGATACGTGAAATTTGTGCACGGTGGGGGCTGTCCCTCAGCCCAGCCTGCACCCTTTCTAATCTGGGACCCCTTGATGGGTGTCCTACTGTCAGTTTACAGGGGTTGGGCCTAAACCGGCAGGCACAATCCAGGACTGCTGGCTCCTAACCGCTCACTGCCTACCTGCCTGCCTGAATGCCCCTAACCACTCTGCCTGCCGGCCTGTTTGCCCCAATTGCCCTATGCCAGCCTCCTCACCCCTAACTTCCCCCCTTGCTGGCCTACTTGGCCCCATCTTCCCTTCCCACTAGCCTGCTCGCCCACAACTGCCCCCCAGTTGCCCTGCTTACTCCAAATTGCCCCCCTCCGCTATCTTGATCACCTCCAACTGACCCCCACTGGTGGCCTGCTTGCCCCCCTGCTGGTCTGCTTACCCCCAATGGCACTGTCCCTCACCAGCCTGATCACCCACAACTGCTGTCCCATCCTGGCCTAATCACCCGCCAGCAACCCAAGCTCCCAGCCCCTCCTTTTTTTTCTTTTTTTTTTTCAGTGCTTCCTTGAGTGTATGCCAGGGCCAGCTGGAAGCAAGTATCTGAGATTTATTTATCCTCTATAACTGAAACTTTGTAGCCTTGAGCGGAGGCCAGGCCAGCCAGGGTGAGCGGAAGCTTGGCTTCCTCCATTGCTTGGGGTAACCCAAGCCTCCTGCTTGCTCCAGTTCTGTAGCCACCACCATCTTTGTTGGGATTTATTTATAGTCTATAATTGAAACATTGTAGCCTTGAGTGGAGGCCAGGGCCAGCCAGGGCAAGTGGGAAGCTTGGCTTCTTCCATCGCTGGGAGCAACCCAAGCCACCTGCTCACTCTAGCTCTGTGGTCACTTCCATTTTAGTTGGGTTAATTTGCATACTCGCTCCTGATTGGCTGGTGGGTGTGGCAGAGGCACAGTCAATTTGCACGTTTCTCTTTTATTAGTGTAAATTAATTATTGAATTGTCTCAGTTCCATGTATATTGTGGTTGTGAATTCCTTTTTAGATACACGAATTGCAACTATTTTCTCCTTTTTCATAGGTTGCCTTTTCATTTTGATTGTCCATACAAGTTTTTTGTCTGATGTAGTCCCATTTATTTATTTTTATTGCTTTTTTGCTGTCACTTCTAAAAAGCAGTACAAAAACAGGTCAAGGATCATTTTTCCTATGTTTTCTTCTGAGAGTTTCATAGTTTCAGGTCTTACATTTAAGTCTTAATCCATTTTGAGCTAATTTTTGTGACTGGTATAAGATAGGATCCTGATTTCTATGATTTTACATGTGAATATACAGTTTTTCCAAAAACACTTATTGAAGAAGCTATTATTTCCCCATTTAGTATTCTTGGCTCCCTTGTCAAATATCAATTGACCATATGTGTGAGGATTTATTGCTGGGCTCTCCACTGTGTTCCATTGGTCTATGTGTCTGTTTTTATGCCAGTGCCATATTGTTTTGATTGTTTTTACTTTCTAATATAGTTTGATGCCTCTAGCTGTGTCCTTTCTCAAGATAGTGTTGGCTACTCAGGGTCTTCTTTAGTTCCATATGAACTTTAGATTTTTTTTCTATTTCTGTGAAAAATGCCGCCGGAGTTTTGGTAAGAATAGCATTGAATCTATAGATGACTTTGGGTAGTATGGATGTTTTAACAATATAAACTCTTCTAATCCATGAACATGGAATATATTTTCATTTATTTGTGTATTCTTCAGTTTATTTAATCAGATTATTCATTGTTTTTGGTGAATAGATCTTATTTTGTACCCTGAGACTTTACTGAATGTTTAATAGTGTTAATAGATTTTGTTTTGGTGAAATTTCAACATTTTTGATATCCAATATCATGTCATCAGCAAACAGAGGCACTTATCTTGTTTCTCATATTAGAGTGAAAATTTTCAACATTTTATCATTGAGTATGTTAGCTGTGGGGCATATGCGACCTTTATTATGTTGAGGTATTTTACCTCTATACTCAATTTGGTGAGAGTTTTTATTATCAAGGATAGTGAATTTTGTTCATTGCTTTTTCTGACCATATGATTCTTATCCTTCATTATATTAATGTAGCATATCATACTGACTGATTTGCATGAGAAAATCCTTGCACACAGTGTATGATCCTTTTAAGGTGCTGTTGAAATTGGTTTGCTAGTATTTTGCTGAGGCTTTTGTATCTATGTTCTTTAGGAATATTAGTTTTCTTTACTTTAGTATTCTTGTCTGGCTTGTTATCAGGATAATGCTGGCTGCACAAAATTAGTTGGGTGTGTTCCCTCCTCTTTAATTTTTTTTGGATGAGTTTGAGAAGTATTGGTGTTAATTCTTCCTAAAATTTTTAGAAGATTCCACCAGAGAAACCATGGGACTGGGCTTTTGTTGGAAGGTTTTGATTTCAGATTTAATTTCCTTACTAGGAATTGATATGTTTAGATTTTCTATTTCTTCATGATTCAAACTTGCTAGGTTGTATGCTTCTAGGAGTTTATCAATTTCTTTAAGGTTGTTCAATTTGTTGGCCTGTAATTGTTCATAGTAGTCTCTTGTGACACTTTTTGTGTGGTATCAGTTATAATGTCTCTTCTTTCATTTATAATTTTATTTGAGTTCTCTTTTTTCTGGTAAATATAGCTAAAGGTTTGGCATTTTAAAATCTTTTTAAAAAACAACTGTTAGTTTCATTGAGCTTTTCTATTCTCTGTTTCATTTATTTCTGCTCTGACTTTTATTTCATTTCTTCTGCTGACTTTAGGCTTACTTTCTTTTTTTTTCTTCTAGTCCTTAAGATTAGTAAACTTAGTTTATTTGAGACATTTATTTTTTTATTGATGTAAATTTGCCTCTTAGCACTGCTTTTGTCACATCTCATAAGTTTTGCTATGTTGTATTTTCATTTTCATAAGTTTTTAAATTTTCTTTTAATTTGATCCTTGATCCATTAGTTGGTCAGTTGTAAACAGGTGTTTAATTTCCATATATTGGTGAAATTTCCAGTTTTCCTCGTGTTATTGATTTCTAATTTTGTACCACTGTGGTCAGAAAAGATAATACGTATTATTTCAGTCTTTTAAAATTTTCTAAGAATTTTTTGTGACCCAAGATATAACCTATTCTGGAGAATGTGGAACATGAAAATATTTCCCTTTCATTGAATGGAATGTTTTGTGTATGTCTGTTAGGTACAGATGGTCTAAAGATAAATCCAATGTTTCCTTATTGATATTCTGTCTGATGATCTATTCCTTGTAGAAAGTGGGGTATTTGATTCCCCTACTATTGTTAATCAACAATAGTAGAGGGATCAAAAATAGATCTGATCTCCCTTCAGATCTGTTAGTATTTGTATAATGTATTTAGGTGTCTGATTTTGAGTGCATATATATTTACAATTGTTGTTTCCTCTTGACAAGTTGTCCTCTATATCTCTATAAAATGACTTTTTTGTGTCCTGATACAGTTTTTAGACTTAAAGTCTATTTCTTTCTGATACCAGTATCGCTACCTCTGCTCTATTTTGGTTTCCATTTACATGGAATCTCTTTTTTTATCCCTTGTCTTTGAGGCTATGTGTGACCTGGAAACTAAAGTGAATATTTTGTAGGCAGTAATATAATTGGTTCTTTAAAAAAAATTCGTTCAGTCACTCTATGCCTTTAGATTGACATATGTAGTCCATTTAAATTTAATTAATGATTCTTAAGGATTTTCTAATGTCATCTTATTAACTGTTTTGTGTCTGTTTGGTAGTTCCTATACTTCTCTCTTGATGTCTTCCTTTTGAATTGATGATTTTCCATAGTGGTATACTTTGATTACCTTCTCATTGTATTGTGTGTATCTACTATAGGTTTCTGTTTTATGGTTACCCTGAAGCTTACTTGAAACATCTTGTAGATATAACAGAATATTTTAACCTGATAACAGATTATATTTATGATGTTATAATTTACATAATTTTATATTGTATATCCATTGACAAATTATATCTGTTTTTAAACTTTGGTCCTTTAACCTTTATACTAGAGTTATGTGATTACTATATTATCATCATTATAGTACTGGAGTATTCTGAAGCTGCCTATATATTTGCCTTTAACAGTGTGTTGTATATTTTCATGTTTCTTGTTATCATCTTTTCTTTTCAGCTTGAAGAATTTTCAGCATTTCTTGTAAGGCAGGTCTTAGGGTGATGAACAGCTTTTGTTTTGGAAAGTCTTTATCTCACCTTCACTTCTGAAGGACAGCTATGCTGGGTAAAGTATTGTGCTTGGCAGTTTTTTTTCTTCATCACTTTGACCATATCATCCCACTCTTTCCTGGCCTGCAAGAATTCTGCTGCTAAATCCACTGGTAGTTTTATAAAGGTTCCCTTGTATGAGAGAATTATTTTTCTCTTGCTACTTTTACAATCCTCTCTTTGTCTTTGATTTTAGTCAGCTTTATTATAATGTATCTTGGAGAAGGATCCTTTTGGATTGAAATTTTGGGCTGACTTATTAGTTTCATAAACTTGGATATCCAAATCTCTCCTCAGGTTTGGGAAGTTCTCAGCCATTGTTACTTTAAATAAGTTTTCTGCCTCTTTCATCCTTGTCCTCTCTTCTGCTCCTGGGACTCCAATAATTCAAAAATTGTTTGTCTTAATGCTACTCTAAAAGTCTAACAGGCTTTCCTCATTCTTTTTCCTTTTGACTGGATAATTTCAAATGATTTGACTTTGAGTTAGCTGATTCTTACTTCTGCTTGGCTCAGTCCAATGTTGAGCTCTGTACTTAATTCTTTAGTTCAATTATTGTATTCTTCAGCTCTGAACTTTGGTTTGGTTCTTCTTAAAGTTTTCTATCTCTTTCTTGTATTTCTTATTTTTTTCATTCTGTTTTTTTTTGTTGTTAAAATTTTTATTTGTATTCTCTTATAACTCTGAGCATCTTTATAACAATTATTTCTAATTATTTTTCAGGCAATTCATGTATCTTCATTTCTTTGGGACCGGTTACTGGGCATTTACTGTGCTCCCTTGGTGGTGTCACGTTTCCCTGATTCTTCATGATCCTTGTTGCTCTGGTTCTGGGACAGGAGGACAGTGCAGCCTCATCACGGGTAAAATGGGAGCCTCTTCTGTTTAAACACGTGCAGGTACAATACATAGCTCTCTATCAGGTGTGTCTCTTTCCTTAAAAATCATTTTATCTTTTTTTAAAGTATATTTTATTGATTATTTACAGAGTGGAAGGGAGAGGGAGGGATAGAAAGTCAGAAACAACATGAGAGAGAAACATCGATCAGCTGCCTCTTGCACGCCCCCTACTGGGGATGTGCCCGCAGCCAAAGTACATGCCCTTGCTGGAATAGAACCCGGGAACCTTCAGTCCTCAGTCCTAGCTCTATCCACTGAGCCAAATCGGTCTCGGCTCGAAATCATTTTACTGCACTCATCCAGAGCAGTGTGGGGGGCTCTCTCCTGCACTCATCTGGATGAGTAACCGTTTTTTGTTTTTTTCTCAAATAAATTTGAGCAAATCACTCTCTTTAGATAATCACTTTCTCTTTAAAATGGAAATAATAATTTCTGACCTAAGGGTTATAAGGTTCGCGTGAGTTAATTTAAGAGAACATACTTTATACACTGTAAAGTGTTAGTTAGAGAATAACTGTGTTATTCATGCCTGCCATTGTGATGAATTATAGTAGCTCCCTTCTCATATCCACGGCTACCAATGTAGTTGGTGCTATTTTTACCCAATCCTTGTCCCTAAGTAAAAGTTTTATATGTCTAAATATTTTCAAAAGGTGACTTTTAAAGAAATAATCTTTATAAAACACTTAGAAAATGAAATGGCTTGGAATGAGAATTTGATGTTTGTTTTTGGTGGAAGAGCGAAAAGACATGTTCTGGAAATATGGGGGCTCTCTCCTGCACTCATCCAGAGCAGTGTGGGGGCTCTCTCCTGCACTCATCCAGAGCAGTGTGGGGGTCTCTCCTGCACTCATCCAGAGCAGTGTGGGGGTCTCTCCTGCACTCATCCAGAGCAGTGTGGGGGTCTCTCCTGCACTCATCCAGAGCAGTGTGGGGGTCTCTCCTGCACTCATCCAGAGCAGTGTGGGGGTCTCTCCTGCACTCATCCAGAGCAGTGTGGGGGTCTCTCCTGCACTCATCCAGAGCAGTATGGGGGTCTCTCCTGCACTCATCCAGAGCAGTGTGGGGGTCTCTCCTGCACTCATCCAGAGCAGTGTGGGGGCTCTCTCCTGCACTCATCCAGAGCAGAGTTTGGGGGCTCTCTCCTACACTCATCCAGAGCAGTGTGGGGGTATCTCTCCTGCACTCATCCAGAGCAGTGTGGGGGTCTCTCCTGCACTCATCCAGAGCAGTGTGGGGGTCTCTCCTGCACTCATCCAGAGCAGAGCTTGGGGGCTCTCTCCTGCACTCATCCAGAGCAGTGTGGGGGTCTCTACTGCACTCATCCAGAGCAGTGTGGGGATCTCTCCTGCACTCATCCAGAGCAGTATGGGAGTCTCTCCTGCACTCATCCAGAGCAGTGTGGGGGTATCTCTCCTGCACTCATCCAGAGCAGTGTGGGGGTCTCTCCTGCACTCATCCAGAGCAGTGTGGGGGTCTCTCCTGCACTCATCCAGAGCAGTGTGGGGGCTCTCTCCTGCACTCATCCAGAGCAGTGTGGGGGCTCTCTCCTGCACTCATCCAGAGCAGAGTTGGGGGCTCTCTCCTACACTCATCCAGAGCAGTGTGGGGGCTCTCTCCTGCACTCATCCAGAGCAGTGTGGGGTCTCTCCTGCACTCATCTAGAGCAGTGTGGGGGCTCTCTCCTGCACTCATCCAGAGCAGTGTGGGAGTCTCTCCTGCACTCATCCAGAGCAGTGTGGGGGCTCTCTCCTGCACAAATACAGAACAGTGTGGGGACTCTCTCCTGCACTCATCCAGAGCAGAGTTTGGGGGCTCTCTCCTACACTCATCCAGAGCAGTGTGGGGGTCTCTCCTGCACTCATCCAGAGCAGTGTGGGGTCTCTCCTGCACTCATCTAGAGCAGTGTGGGGGCTCTCTCCTGCACTCATCCAGAGCAGTGTGGGGATCTCTCCTGCACTCATCCAGAGCAGTGTGGGGGCTCTCTCCTGCACAAATACAGAACAGTGTGGGGACTCTCTCCTGCACTCATCCAGAGCAGTGTGGGGGTCTCTCCTGCACTCATCCAGAGCAGTGTGGGGGCTCTCTCCTGCATTCATCCAGAGCAGTGTGGGAGTCTCTCCTGCACTCATCCAGAGCAGTGTGGGGGCTCTCTCCTGCACAAATACAGAACAGTGTGGGGACTCTCTCCTGCACTCATCCAGAGCAGTGTGGGGGTCTCTCCTGCACTCATCCAGAGCAGTGTGGGGGCTCTCTCCTGCATTCATCCAGAGCAGTGTGGGGGCTCTCTCCTGCACTCATCCAGAGCAGTGTGGGGCTCTCTCCTGCACAAATACAGAGCAGTGTGGGGGCTCTCTTCTGTACAAATACAGAGCAGTGTGGGGGCTCTCTCCTGCACTCATCCAGAGCAGTGTGGGGACTCTCTCCTGCACTCATCCAGAGCAGTGTGGGGGCTCTCTTCTGTACAAATACAGAGCAGTGTGGGGGCTCTCTCCTGCACTCATCTAGAGCGGTGTGTGGGGGTTCTCAACTGCGATCATAAAAATTTATCTTAACAAAAACACAGTTGTAGAAAGAAATGGGGGAAGAGGAGATATGAATCTTCATGTCTTTGCCTTTAATTCTATTTTTAATTATGTGAGGTAGAGATATAGTATGGTCTCAATAAAACCTCTAAAAAACTTTAGTATAATAGTTCAACTAATTGAAAGATATAAACTTCCACTTCAGAAAGCCAACTTAACTTTAATGGTCTTCTTTCAATGAAAGACAAACATTTTATATAGTAAGGGAAGACTTAGTTCAATCCACCCATCACAGGTTATGATACTTTACACAATTAAAAATAAAAAAGAATTTAACTTCAGTTAAGATATAGCATAAAATTTAATTTTTTTATTTCCCCTTAAAAGGGTATTTCATAGCCTATGATTTTAAAAACATTATTTAATTAATATTAATAATGTCATTTAGTAAGATACATCTTCTTTTATTATTGGTTTCTTTTTTTTGAAAGGAGGACTGTTTACTAAAAGAGGCATCATATTTAACCCTTTATAATATAGGAGCTAGGGGGACAGAGACTAGTCTTTTGAAGGGGTGGACTTTTTTCTTAACTTTTATACAGTTGGAAATTGTCTTTCTCAGGAGATATCACTTTCCCATTGTGTTGCTTCACTAATTTCAACAAAAAGTAAACTTGAACGTGCTTAGGGAATTCACCAAGTGCTCTTTGTCAACATGCCTTTGACATGTCATTTCTTACGGTCTCCTCTCAGTTGGTGACGTACACGTACCTCACAAGCACTGAAATGCCAGGAACACTTTGCTCGACATCACACAGTGATCTGTGTCCCAGTCACCTGCTCTGTGGCTCTCAGGTCCACTGCATCCACTCCGGTCCCTAGGACCAGATGCACATGATGGTGTGAATACAGAAAACACACCAGCTGGGGGCTTAGGAGTCATTTCCCACAGAAGACAGTGCCTTCTGAATGCCGGGCTCATGTCTCCTGGCAGCTCCTGTACACTTCGATCAAGCAGTTCAGCTGGGGCGTGGCACTCTGGACAATAAGTACTACTTGGGATATACCATTTGGTTCCACTGGATCATTCAATAAAATGCAGAGGTAGGCAGTCATCTTCTGCATGTAAACAACCTCATTAATGATAACTTCCTTCCCTGTGCCCACCTCAATTAAGGCGATGCTCTCTTTGCCAGAGGCATAGGATGAAGTCATCTGGATGCCAAGGGAATCGGTGATTAACCAAGTCTCCTGATCAAGCTTCACAGAATGGGGGTAACCAAGCAGGTCTGTGAGGATGATGACAACGGCAGCTGAGAGAATCATGCTGTTCTTGCAGAGGGTGAAGAGCCACCAGCCACATGGAGCAGGTGGCACTGGTCAGTGAGTGCAGTGAGAGCCGGACAGCTGAGCCAGAACTCACAGCAGGACAGGGAGTAATAGATGTTGGAGAAGCTCAGCTCTTCCTCTATGGTGGGACTGCGTGCACCCCTGCGGTCCACTGCTCTGGCTGCTGCCACAGCCACCAGCCCGAACCCTTAATGGTTTAATTTTTTAATTTTTTTTATTGTTTAAAGTATTACATATATTAGTACATATATTTCCCCCCCCATTTGAGCTTCCCCTAGTCTCCCCTATTTAATTTAACCCCTATAGTCTACTTCCTCCTCCAAGGCAAGGCAAGCAGCCTAATGCATGCTTTGTACATGATTTTGTTCACAAGGCACTCGTCAACGCTGTGTACTACTGTTTTTGGGCATATACAGTATTTTTACTTTATGCAAATTTTATTTTTGTATACACAGGTATAATTACTCTTGCTTAATGTTCTCACTCAGCGGTGTATTTATGTTTTTCTATCTGTAGCTGCCAAGTGCTATGTGGCATCTCCATTGTGTACATTCACCACATTTTAACTATTCATTCTCCCAATTCTGAGCCCAGGTTTGACGCCTCCTCTCTACCCATTATTAATAATGGGTAGTGAACTTCTTAGAACATGTATCTGAATGACCCTCGGTGAGAATGTCTTCAGTATATATTCCCAATAGCATGATTACTACATCATATGCTTTGCATATACTAACTGGTAGTAAATTGCTTTCTAGCATGGCTGTCATGGTTTACCTTTCCACAGCTGTGTGGGCTCACTCCAAAGCCCCAAATCTCCCCAAAAGCTGGCATGCCTCTGTATACTGAACTTTTCATTGATTCAATAAATAATTAGTGAGCATACAGTATTCATCTGGCTCTGTTCTAGGCACTAGAACTACAGAGGAGACATAAAAAGTATAGCAGGGGACCTGATCTAATTTTGGGATTGATGGTTAGTGGACATTCTCCAAGAAGATAAAGAAATACTGGATCTGAGATGTAAAGTATAAGTGGAAGAGAATGGAGAAGCCAGTATAGGGTTAGTGGGAGTATAAGGAAGACAAGATAAGTAATCCAAAAGGAGGAAAGGGTATGTGCCAAGAAGGTCTGATGCGAACGTGAATATGGCTCTTAGGAGAAAATTTGAAAACACAATGAAATACTATTGAATACTCACTGGAAAGGCTTAATTATAAAGACTGATCAATTATACAAAGTGTAGATGAGAATACGAAGCAACTGGAACTGCCATTCATTGCTGATAGGAATGAAAAGTGGCATAGCCCTTTTGGAAAGCACCTGGAAGTTTCTTACACAGGAAAACATATGGCTCCCTTGCAGCTCAGCAATTCCACTTCTAGGTATGTATCAGAGAAATTGAGTGCTTCTGTTCACAAAATAAAAATGTGCACAAAATTTCAGAGAAATAGGTTCTTCAAAAAATTAAAAATGTCATTACCATGTGATTCAGCAATTCCACTTCTGGGTATATATCCAAAAGAAATGAAAACAGGATCTTGAAGAGATACTTGCACGCTCATTCATTGAAGTATTCAGCCATGTGAAAGATGGAAGTCTTGACATATGCTACATACAACATGGATGAACCTTGAGGATATTATGCTAATTAAAGTAAGCCAAGTCACAAAAAGGCAAATACTGAATGATTCCACCTATATGAAGTATTTAAAGTAGTCACATGCTTAGAAACAGGAAGCAGAATGATGGTTGCCAGGAGCGAGGGTGAGGGGGAAAAGGGAAGCTATTGTTAAATAGGCTTAGAGTTCTGTTTTACAAGATGAAAATGTTCTAAAGATATGTTGCACAATAATGGACATATACTTAATGGTAGTTATTGTACACTCAAAATGTTTCAGATGGTAAATGTTATCTGCTTTTTACCACAATAAAGAAAAATCAGCTCAGTGGATAGAGCATTGGCCTGAAGGGTCCCGGGTTCGATTCCCAGTCAGGGCACATGCCTGGGTTTTGGGCTCGATCCCCAGTGGAGGGTGCTCAGGAGGCAGCGAATCAATGATTCTCTCTCATCATTGATGTTTCTGTCTCTCTCTTCCTCCCCATTCCTCTCTGAAATCAATAAAAATATATTAAAAAAAAGAAAAATCATAGCATCTTTATTGATGATCGCCCCCAATGGCAGAGGACTTGAATAGACATCTTTCCAAACAAGACATACAGATGGCCAACAGTTACATGAAATTGTGCTCAACATCACTAATCATCAGGGAAATGCAAATCAAAACCACAATGAGATATCACCTCATACTTGTTAGAATGGTTATTATAAAAAAGATAAGAAATAACAAATATTGGCTAGGATGAGGAGAAAAGGGAATCCTTGTGCACTGTTGGTGGCAAAGTAAATTTTTGCAATGACTATGAAAAACAGTGTGGAGGTTCCTCAAAACATTAAAAATAGAACTACCATATGATCCAGAAATTCCACTTCTGGGTATTTACCTGCCTGAAGGAAATGAAAACACTAATTCAAAAAGGTATCTGTACCCCCATGTTCTTAGTAGCATTATTTAGAATAGCTAAGCCATGAAAGTAACCGAAGTGTTCATCAATAGATAAATGCATAAAGAAAATTAGATGCACACATATAAATATACATATATATATTCAGCCTTAAAAAAGAAGGAAATCTTGCCCTTTTCAATTAACATGGATGGACCCTGAGGGCATTATGTTAAGTGAAGTAAGTCAGATAAAGAAAGACAAGCATTGTAGATCTGACATATGGAAGCTAACCTCCCCCCCCCCACCCCAAACTTAGAGAGACAGTAAACAAATTGGTAGTTGCCAGAGGTAGGGCAAAATGGTTAAAGGAGGTCAAAAGGTACAAACTTCCAGTTATAATTAAATATAAGTCCAGGGAATCTATGTACAGCATGGTGACTACATAGTTAATAATAATGTGTTGTATATTTGAAAGTTGCTGTGAAAGTAAATCTTAAAAAAATTCTCATCAAAAGAAAATAATTTGTAGCTACATGTGGTGATGAATGTTAACTAGATTTATTGTGGTGTTTATTTACCAATATTCACAAATGTCAAATTACCATGATGTATACCTGAAAGTAATATAATGTTACATATTAATTATATCTCAATTTCAAAAAGCAGAAATAAAATGAATAACTCCAAGTGGGAAACAAGCCAAACACTCATCCACACGTGCATGAATAAAGAAATTAGGGTTTGTTTATACATTGGAATCATGCATTATAATAAAAATGAACAAACTGCTGACTGAATGGATTTCAAATACATTACGCTTAGTAGAGTGAAAGCCAGATAAAAAGCAATATATACTGCAATTCCTTTTAGATTAAATTCAAGAAGTAGCAAAACTAATCTACAGTATTAAAACTAAAAGAAAAAAAAGTTTACTTCTGGTGGGAGTGGCTTTGACTAATAAGATGCACAAATTAACTTTCTTGGTGATGAAAATGTTCTTGATCTATTCTGGATGGTGTGTATATGACTATGGAATAGGTACAAATATTTTGATTTGTGCGCCTCAGGTTTATCAGGTATATATCTTAGCTTAAAACAATGAAAGAAGGTCATGTTGGAAAGCAGATCACCAAACAAAGAGAAAAGATGTCAGAGATAGGCACAAAATGAAGGTAAGCTTCTGATCATGCCAGGCTTATGGGTCCTGTTAAGGATGTCAGTTTTAAAGCTAAAGGATGGAAAGGCATTTCAAGTGGAGGCATGGCAAGATTTACTCTCTAGTTGTTTTTTGACTCGTTTGCATGCGCTTCCTGATTGCTGTGTAGAAAACGATGAGAAAAGAGGCAAAATGTATATGGGTTGGGAATTATTAAGGCAACTACTGAGAATCTGGATGAAAGATGAAGGTACTTTGGACTATGTTGGCAGATGTTAAAAAACAGCAACATAATAGTCTCTCTCTCAGTTGCCTTCCTTCTTATTTACTAGGTAAAATCCTACATTTTCTTTCACCCTGGCTCATTTGTCCTAATCCCATGAGTTGGTCCCTAGTTCTTGGTCAATGTTAAGTCTTTTTTCATTCTGCAGCTCACTCTATTAAAATGACTTGTCACTTCTAGTTGATTGTTCATGTCTGATCCTGTGGTAGGAAGAATAACAGCCCCAAAAGATATCTATAACCTAATCCTGGAAGCTACGAATATGTTGCCTTGCAAGACAAAACTAACTTTGTAGATGTGCTTAAGATTAAGGACCTTGAGATGGAGAATTATTCTAAACTAGAGGCCTGGTGCACGAAATTCATGGAGGGAGAGAGGGTTCTCTCAGTCCGGCCAGCACTCTGTCCAATCTGGGATCCCTTGAGGGATGTCTAACTGCCAGTTTAGGCCCAATCCCAAAACTGGCAGTCAGACATCCCTACCACAATCCTGGACTGCTGGCTCCTAACCACTCAGCTGCCTGCCTGACTACCTGATCACCCCTAACCACTCTGCCTGCCTGCCTAATGCCCCTAACTGCTCTCCCCTGCTGGCCTGATCACCCCTAACTGCTCTGCTTGCCTGCCTGATTGTCACTAACCACATCTGCTTTGGCCCCTGCCACCATGGCTTTGTCTAGAAGAATGTCTGGAAGACATCTGGTGTATTCGGTCTAATTAGCATATTACCCTTTTATTAGTATAGATTATGGTGGTCTGTCTAATGTAATCATATGAGTCTTTAAAGGTAGAGAATCTTCCTGTTTTATTTTGTTTTGTTTTTTTTAAGCCAACTTTCCTAGCTTTTTTTCTTCAGTTCAAGAGAGATGTGATGACTGCCGAAAGGTCAGAGAGATATAAAGTTGTTGGCTTTTAAGATAGAGGAAGGCACTCCTGAGCCAAGGAATGCAGGCAGCCTCTAGACACGAGAAAAGTAAAAGGAACAGATTCTTCCCTACAGCTTCCAGAAAGGAACCAGACCCGTCCAGCTTCTGATTTTAGCCCAAGAGATCTGTGTCAGCTTTCTGACCTTTTGCCACTTTAAGTCACTGAGTTTGTAGTAACTTTTAAAGATAGCAATTGAAAACTAATGCGATCCCCAAGTAAGTAAATGTTTTGAGGACTGCAGGAAGATTTGTGACTCTGGCTCTCAACATTTGTCTCACACATAGACAAAAATCAGGAAGTCTTTAAAGGATGCACGAACCAGATTTTCTCCCTCCTTATTCTGTAAGTTGAAGGGTAAGCCTGTGATCTGCTAGCATCCCTTTTGCATTTTCCTTCCCCCATAGGACAATTCCTGTTTTCATTCCAAGAAATACTTGACCATCCCCTCCTTCCTTTGTTGTGTTTCCCTAGTCAACCCATGTTTATGATGTGAGTACTATGGATGCTGTTCAGTCAACATATTTGAAAATGCACATTGTCAATTAGTACTATGAAAGAAAATAAAGGTAAAATACACATCTTATCTCACAAAATTCATAAACTCATAAAAGTATAAAAATTCTGATTATCTCAGAAAACATAATAAACAGGGATAAGAAGAGCTTAGGTATCATGACAAAACGTTATGTTATTAATGTTATGTTTCACAAGGTTTTGCCTTCTATCTTGGACTTATTCATTCAATAAGTATTTGTTTATTACCTACAATGTATCTGGCATTGTGGAAGTTCTTAAATCAGCTAACCACAGATTAGTTAACTGAAACAACTTATTGCTTAGTGATTATTTGTCAAAATCTTGTTTTCATGACTATTCTATTGATTTAACCTATGAACAGTTAAACATATAGATGCCCAGGTATAGTCACTATATCCTAGTATTACAGGTCATTATGATGAATGATGTATTAAAAGAGGGAAAATATAGAGCAAAGTGAAGAATAAGAAATATAATAGACAATAATAATAAGAACCAATATTTACTGAATTCTTACTATGTGTCAGTGTTCTGTTAAGTTCTTAAGATGTATTCGTGTCATTTCATTCTCAAAACCCTATGAAATTTTCCCTTCATTTTGAAGACAAAGGAAATAAAGCCCAGAGAGACAAGTAACTTGCCCCTGACCAAACAATTATTAAATTGGAGATTATTATCATTTAGGCGAGCTGATTGTAGAGTCACACACTGTTCTTCCTCTGTAATTGTAAGATGATAGCTGTGAAAATACTAAGTCAGACTTCACACATGTTGCAAGACTGCCTGTTCAGTACTGAAAACAGAGATTAAACAGATGGTCCCAGGAAGAGGAGAAAAAGATAATAAGGGACAGGCTAGCCTTCCTTTTCCCAGGAATTTCCAAATCTCAGCCCACCTTTCAACTAAGGATTTGTTGACATTGGATGAAAATTAAGAATAAAATTTATATTGGTATGTTTGTGTAGTTAGATAAACAAGTACTCAATGGTATCATAGAGAAAGGTCAGAAACTTGCATACTTCATATAATATTTTAGTGTCTAGAAGCCTAAATGATGGAAAACAAAGTTGATTTTCTAAATATATTAGACATAGACATGTATGTGTATTTTTAATAGTGGTCTATATTTCTATATAAATCTTCAGATATAGGAAAATGGGGTTATCAATGTCCTTGGTACTACAGATAGGCTATTCAAAGCTAAAGCAGATGATACTTGGGATTTTCCAGTATATCGTTATACTCGTTTTTCATACTCATGAATAAGATAGTTACTGAAGATACAAAATGGCCTGTCATATATTTCTCATGCTTTCATATTATATAATGATTTGAAATAATCTCATTCATGAGAGAAGTTATCTGAATTTGAAGATGAAATGATTAAATAAACAACAAATCAGACTGTATTAAGGAAACATAACAAGATCCACATTGTAATCAATAGGTCTAACTCACATTTGATAAACCTAACTTTCCGTTGTGTTTCCAATAACTCAATAGTGGAACATCCTGAAGTCTTACTTGACCGAGCAAACTTTTTCTTGATTTTCAGCAGATTCTGAACAGGTATCCAAGAATAAACCTGAACTCTGCTTTGACCTTTTCAAAGCAGAAGCATTTGAAACACATATCTGACCAATGCAAATTATAATCTTTTAAAGATACAGCATCCTGGCCAACAAAAAACCCCTAAGATCACAACTCTCTTTTAAAAACAACAATATGCTGTATATGACCAGACCTATTGGCTTAATATTCTTTGAATGTATGACTTGGCCTACTTAAATTTTTTTCATATTTTGTTTTTGTTTTGCTTTTGCTGATCAACCAATCATTTTTCCCACTTAAGTCCTTTGCCATCTGAAAATTAGGTTTTGAAAACTATTTCAGTCAATCATTCCCAAAATGAATCCCCAAATATCAACATTTCCTAATAATATGTCCTTCATGGTCCGCTAATGATTTATAAAAACGAAATCACTGTTTTGTTCTGTGTTGTCATCTCTACCCCCATCCCCCATCCAAGAAAAATGAACAAAAAATACTTACAGTGGTTCTTAGCCAGGAGCTTTTTATCCCTTATTCACTAGTGGTAAATGAGTCAGATATGAGTTGGCTAGGAAAAGAGCTGCTTTACCCAAAATCTTAGTACAAAATGAGTCATCTCACTCCAAACACCAATATATCCTCCAAAATAACTGGCAAGAATATCCTATAAAAAGAATCTTGCCTTCACCCTTTTCCATCCGTTTAACTCTCTGATTTTTCTAATTTTTCAATTTCCTGTGCACTCAGAACATTGAATTCATGACAAAGGCCCAATAATATATCCATCTTTCTATCTCGTTCTAAAAGTCATCTTTCCTATGTTGAGTAGGGGGGCAATTCAGATAGTATTCCCCGGAAAAGGAATAAATGGTCCGTGACTTTCAAGGTTTCACTCTGACTCTGATGAAATCCATGCATGGTTCAATAGAAATGCAAAAGCCAGTCTAGGATAATTTTTCTTTTCCTCTACTGAAACAGTGAGTTCAAAGCCATAGAAAATATTTCAAACACAACCATTTTCCTTCCCACAAGAGAAATCAATCAAAATTGATACAGTCTGTCTAAACTGATAAACAAATAAGAGTTGAGGCAGCAAATGTCAATTCTGTTTCCCTGTATGTCAAAACATTCCCATTCCCATTCCCATTCTCTCTCTGCCATGAGATGGAGCTAAAAAATCACTGTGAACTGAAGACAGGGCTGACTAGTAGAAGTCAGGCATCCTGTTTACCTGGGTAAACAAGCACATATACAGAGCTAAATCCTGCCCAAGGGCTCAGATTTTTTCATTATGTAGGGCGCATAACATGACTGATTATTCTTTCTTAAAAATTAATTTTATTTACTTATTTAATCCTCACCTCATGACATGTTTTTATTGGGGAGAGAGAGAGAGAGAGAGAGAGAGAGAGAGAGAGAGAGGGAGAGAGAGAGAGAGAGAGAGAGAGAGAGAGAGAGAGAGAGAGAGAGAGAGAGGAACTTGGATGTAAGAGAGAGAGAAACATGGAATTGGTTGCCCCCCATATGTGCCCTAACTGGGGATTGAAACCAAAATCTAGATATGTGTCCAGACTTGGTACTGAACCTGCAAATTTTTGGTGTATGGGCAATGCTCCAATCAATTGAGCTACCCAACCTGGTCATTATTATTCTTAATTATCCCAAACTTTGTAATTTAATGGGCAAAATTACTTATAATTCATTTCACTCAGGCTGGAATTTAGCTTCATTTCTCTATATTAAAAGAATTCTCAAGCATTGCTATTCTTTTTTTATTATCCAACACTAACAGATGCTAGTTCTCTCAGTTTTATAGCCCTCAAATGACAGATACTAACTGGATTTGGCCTTGGGAATAATTGCAACACCTTTGGATTATGAACTTGGTTCAGTTCTTAGCTGGGAACTGCAGGGGGTTAGTTCATATTATCAAAGATGTAAAATAAGTTTTCCCTTATGTTCCAGATCCTCATATGACGATGCCTTTTAATACAGTACTGTGTGACTTTTCTTTTCCTGTTGGTAATCTGGTATTTAAGTGGCTATGGTAAGAAAAAATAAAAGTGAAATCTCTTATTCAGTATATCTTCTGCTCTTGACCAGAACAAGATGTTAAATCCATTAAATTCTGAATGCTCAGTAAAAGAAAGAAAGCTAAAACTGTTCAAATTTGTGCATTCTTGGGAAAATTGCCAATGTATGTGCTAGTAGCAGGATAGGTGTAATTAATGGTGATGTTATTTACAGAGAGAGTCTGATTTCATTCTCAGAAGCAATTTCATTCTCAAGTGCAAACTGTTTAAACTGAGGAACTAGGGCTTTGAAGTCAGCTGTAGAAAGCACCAATATTCATGCATGGACATTTGTGGTGTCTTTGGTCATAGTAGACTCAAAAGAAATTCTGCCTATAGCATTGTCTGGAGGATAATGCAATGAACAACAAAATGCATAAACCAATAACATTTCTTAAAAAGAAAATAAGCAAATGCAATCTTACTAGTATGTCAACCTTATTCCCTCCCCCCCCCCCCCGAAAGCTCTATTCATTCATATGAAGACTAACTGAAATCAATCCCTTCTTATCATACTGTGAAATAAAATCAGACCCCCATCCACACTTTTCCTTTACACACATTTCTTTCTCTGTTAGAGGCAACTTCCATCTTTATCTAATTGTTGCACCTCAATGACAGTAATATAAGAACTTGTTTGTATATAGGCGATCCAACTGATTAACAATACCTCCAGCTTCTACTCTCTCTTTTCCTGTTGGTTATATCAGTAATTTCAAAAGGATGAGGGAAAGAAAAGAACATCTGGAAAAACATAGATAACTAGGGATAGAAGGTAAGCCCATAAGCAGTTCTTTCCATAATAATCTGCACGAAATTATCCAACAAGAAGTGATTTTTCTCGCCATCTATCTCATCCCTGCCATTTTGCTGTGAACTGTAACCACATGCTCCAGCTCATGTTTCCCAGGAAAAGGGAAACAAATGAATGAATTCTTGACAGCGGACAGCATGTGCAGGGGCATCTGTGGCTTTGGAGAAGATAGGTGGTGGAAGGGGAGGAGACAGGTGAGGGAAAGTCTAGAGAGGGGTTCAGGAATGTGAGCGATGAGCCCGGAGGTTACTGACCTTAATGATTCCCCCATGCTGGGCCCATACCTGCTATCTTCTTGAGAGAAGGGCTGTTCCACATCCACCGTCAGGGAGGCCAGGGCAGAAACGGTGTCTGTCTCCTCTTGCAACTGAGCACAGCCCCTTGGCGCAGCCACCATTCTGACTGACTTCCAGTACTTGCCTAGGAAAACACACACACATGCAACAAACTTTATTGGGATTTTAGCTAGAGCAGTATTAACCAGAATATTTATCTAGGTCCAACTCAGAGTAGCCGTTAAGTTCAAATTCACCATGCTATACATGGTTGTAATTTGGTTTCTTAACTGTTATGATTAAGTCTTTGACTCAATCTAAGAATGCCAAATTGTTAAGTGCTCATATTCCCAACTTGGAGCCACTGCCTTGCTCAGAAGGTAATAAGTGAGGAATAATCCAGGTCTAATGAACTCACTCTCAGATTGACAGCTGTCTCTGCAACTAACGAAGCAAATTCTGGGCACTGTGCCCTCTGGGAAACCCTCAAGAGACTGGGAGGTAGAAGTCTCGGGGAGAAACCGAATGAAATAGTAATGTTGAAAATTGCTACTTGAGCCATTAACTTTATTTTAATGAGGTTGGAATATTAAAGAAAAAGCAAAGCCCAGAAATGCCAGCATGAATCGAATGGCAACTTTGCCAGAACAATCAGGTTTGTTAGTCCTGGATGTTCTTTCTTGCTTAACCCCAGGGTGTGTACTAGAACAATAATTGATTTAAAACTTTAATACATGCTCTGGCTGACGTTGGAACCCTTCCATATGTCACAGGGATGTTTCTTTCTTTTTTTTTTTAGGCATGAGAGGAAAATAGGAGGTCATTTCATGAGAACATGCCAGCGGGATGAATATGAAAGAGCAGAGTTAATGAATGACCTTGTTGCAGCCCCTAAGCTATTTTGGGGCAAGTGTTTTGTCACCCCTTACCAGATTAGAACTACCTCTGCAGCCTGACAATTAGGCAGAAAGGTGGCATACATTGTTTCCATAGTTAACACACACACACACACACACACACACACACACACACACACACACAACACCACCACCACCACCACCACCACCACCAACAACAACAACAAAACAAGTTCCACGAGAGAAGAAAGGCAAATGGATGAACACCGGATTGGAAAGAATGATAACTGGGTTCTGGACCCAGCCCCACCTCATGAAGACATTGCTCTCTGGCACTTTATCTGGCTTTTCAGAGCAAGGGGATGGCCCACAGCCCTTCCAGCGCTACTAACATTTCATGATTGACCTTTCCTCATCGTCCGGCTTCAGAGAAATGAACGTCCTTCAGGGAAGGAGACCCGGTCTCCCCAGCTTCTGACACAGTTGTCTGCTGCTGTGATCACCTGGTCTGACCAAAGCCTGAGAATCATAAAGCTTTTCGTTTGGACCACATCATAGCAGTTTTAACTGTGAATGAACTCACAAACTATTTTTTGAAAGCTAGATGTTTAGGACACAGTGATGCTTCCCTGGCATCAAGCAACTCATGGTCAAGTTGAAATGGCGCTTTTAATAAACAAGCAATGACAATTTTGTGTAAAAAGGACTCGTGTGTTCTGGAGAGGAAATAAGTAGAACAGATACTTATGATGACGGGAAGGTGAGAGAAGACTTGCCAGGAAAAATAACACTTGACTAAGTATTTGAGAGACTATCAGAAGTTAGTCAAGCTGAAAGAGACGGAGGTGGTGATGATGAGGTATCCCTGGAAAAGAAAACACTGTATACAAATAAGCAGAGACTAGAGTTTATAAATAAGCACTGACTAGTATGGACTTCTTATTAGTACTCTTTAATAATCTGTGGATTATTGGGATACAAAGTCCACTGCTAGGCATAACTGGAACATAGGAAAAGTCTGGATGTGATGAATGATACTGCTGGGTAATTAACACATAATCTTGAATGACATGACAATGATTTTGGACTTCACCTTGTGGGTGGGAGAGCCATTTAAAGCAGAAGATGTAGAGAATCAAGTTTAAGTTTGTAATAGAACCTTCTGGAGAGATCATGGATGATAGATTAGAAGGTGAGGAGAGTGGTGGCAGGAAACCAATTTCACATCTTGGCAAAAGTCCAGGGGGAAATGATTTCTAAATGAAAAGGAAATGACATAATAGAAATGAGGAGGGACTAAAGAGAGGTTTAGGAGGTAGGCAATGAGAATGTATCTTGGCTTATTCTTCAGTCCTTCTCCCTCTACCTGCCACCTCTCTCAACTTTGAAAGATGACCCTGAATCAACAGTTCCATGACAAGACCCTAACTTCTCTAGGTCACTATGTATTATAATCTTGACCCTGGTTGGAAATGTTGTGTTCTGTCTATAAGTACATTCTGTTGTACTGAGTTTCAAAAAGCATTGTGATTAAATACTATTTTAGCTCATGAAGCTGGTGATGCTGGATGACATGCTTTCCTTTTTTTCTGGAGTGACTAACATGGGCCCCTTACAAACAGGGAGCTGGTGTTTTATGGGTTAAATTATATTATAAACATTACAGGAAAGAGAATCTGCTATGACTAAGCTCCGAATATGTGCCAAGGACTGTGCTAGGTGTTTTCATGTTTAGAATTTCATTAATCCTCATGACTTTGTGCGCAATGTTGAAATTTTTTTTTCTAAGGTTACATGGCTAACAAGAAGAGGAGCTGAAACCCTCAATTAGGACAACAGGATTCCAAAATGTCTTTTTGTATTCTGTAGTTGTCCATTATTTTGTCCTCCTCTACCCTCCTCCCACTACATATAAAAATAGACAAATAGACAGTGTATGAAATCCCAACTTAAAAATTTTACACATTGCAAGAGAATTATGTATACTCTTTACAAAGGAATCACCTTTGGTAATGACAGTTACCCTTTCCTTAGATATATGACTCAGTCGATCTACCTTTTGTCGGCTTAACGGCATGGGTTTCACGCACCAAATGAGACAACCATGTTGAGACTAATCTTTTTGCTATTTCTTTCTCAGAACCTAATACTATTGCAAGCACTTGATTACCAGGTATAAGTCACTGACAAAGCTCATATAAAACTGGTGACAAGTGCTTGCTCATTAAAGAGTATTAATAAGAAGTCCATCAAGATAGAGCCCTGAATGAAAAGTCATGATTTTCAGATTGGAGAGTCCTCATGAGTCCCAGAAAAAGCATTTTGATCACTCTGGGAAACATTTTCCACAATTATAAAATGATAGGCTGGGTGATGACAATGAAAGGGCTCTTTCTGCTCTAATTCTCTGATTCTTTTGATCTGTTATGAATCACTCTTGGATATTATAATAATTTTATTATGGCGGAAAATCTTACTTTTCTGTTGGCTTACTGGCCCTTGAAGAGGTCAGCAACTAGATAACATAGCACATCTACAATAACCATTGCTTTAATTTACAAGTATTGTACTTTTTCTTCAAGAAGAGATCTCTTAGTTATAAGACAAAACAAACATCTTTATCCCAAAATACAATCAGGACAGAAGTTATGAACCATTAATAACAATCTCTCAGCAGAACGACTGACATGATCTTTATGTATATGAGTAGTACAACAATTTTTAAATGGCTGAGACCTTGTTGAATAAAACATAATGTGTATAAAATATCCTGCTAAATTAAGAATAATATTAGAAGTTTGGCTTTTATCCAGATGTATATGAGGTTCTTGACTCAGAAATAACCCTAAACTTTAAATTCAATATGGCCTCTGGCAAAGCCTATAAAAACAAAGGAAATATTCTGCATTAATAATGCATTTATAAACCACTATCTTTATCTGTAAAGTAGAATAATTAAAGTATACATAGCACAGGTTGAAATATGCAGCCAATTCAAACCCCACAATTTATGGGTTATATTTTCACACAATGGGTATAATTTTTTTTTCCTTCTAGGCATTAATGCAATAAAATCATATAAGTTGACAAGGGGGTAATATGCCTATTAGCACATAAGAGAAATGAACCAAGGTTTATTAATAAAGTTTTCAGGAGCTGCTATTCATAAAGTAAAATATGAGTAGCCTTGCCCTAACTGGTTTGGCTCAGTGGATAGAGCATCGGCCTGCAGACTCAAGGGTCCCAGATTCATTTCCAGTCAAGGGCATGTACCTTGGTTGTGGCCACATCCCCAGTAGGGGGTGTGCAGGAGGCAGCTGATCAATGTTAATCTCTCATCGATATTTCTAGCTCTCTATCCCTCTCCTTTCCTCCCTGTAAAAATCCATAAAATATATTTAAAAAATATTAGTAGCCAGCCACCACTGGCAATAAAGACGGCAAAAGAGTCTTCCATTAAAACTAGACAGGCCCACTCCCTCTTTGGTCATATCCTCTCTCTTTACTGTGTAATCTTCCCACTTTTCACCACTTTTTTTTCCTTTTGGACGATCAGCCTTCATTATTCTGCCTTTGTGTTTTGTCTGATGAGAGGTAAACCAAAGAATGAATCTAAAATAAAGGTAAACACTAATTACTGGAATGCAGAATGTCTAGAGAGGTGGGGGCCATAAATGGAGTGTCATGGAGTCAGAGAGGAGCCATAAGAGGATGCCTTGTAGGTACCATAAAATCAGACTTCAGTATAAACCATGTTGTTCTTGGTAATGAGCAATGTGAAAACAGCATGGGTGGACATGGAGAGCATTATGCTAAGCAAAAAAGCCAGTTGGAGAAAGATAAATATCACATGACTTCACTCATTTGTGGAATATAATCAACGACATAAACTAATGTACAAAAACAGATGCAGAGACAGAGAAGCATCGAACATACCATCAAACTTCAGAGGGAAGGCAGGAGCAGGTGAGGGTGGGTGCGTTAGAGATCAACCAAAGGATGTGTATGCAAGCATATAAGCACCAATGGTCACAGACACTAGGGGGATGAAGGCATGAGCTGAGGGGTGGTGGTGGCTGAGGAGAGGTCAATGGGGGAAAAAAGAGACATATTTAATACTACATGTAATCTTTAAACAATAAAAAATAGGTAGTTGCTGACATATGTGTTAGAAATAACACATAACCAAAGTTTTCCCTTTGACACTGATATTTTTGCTTCATTTCATGACTATTTCTTATCAGCTTCACTGAGGTATAGTTTACAGTCAGTAAAACTTACCAATTTTAAGGGCAGGTTATAATGCATGTTGACAAATGTGGGCAGTCATATAACCACTACAACAGTCAAAATATGTAATATTTTCTTCACTACAAAGAGTTCCTTTGGCCTTGGGAGTCAACTTCTTACTCTCATTCCTGGCCCCTAATACTCACAGAAATTCTGCCACTGTACTTTCGCCTTTTCTAGAATTTCATATAAATGGAATCACAGTCTTTAATATCTGGCTTCTTTCACTTAACATAATACTTTTGAGATTCAAAACATTTCTAATCTTTATTTTATCATCTCTATCTTTTTCTGGTATGTAATATGATTTCCTTTTCCCTCTGGTTTATTTTAAGATTTCATTAGGTGGTCCCTCATTATGATTTTATTCATGATTATTCTGCTTGAGATTCATAGAGTTTTACAGATCTGTGGATTTGTAGTTTTCCATCAAATTTATAAAACCCTTTTCTATTATTTCTTCAAATATTCCCCAACTACCACCTTT
The DNA here is from genome assembly GCA_027563665.1 of Antrozous pallidus. Classification (NCBI taxonomy): domain Eukaryota; kingdom Metazoa; phylum Chordata; class Mammalia; order Chiroptera; family Vespertilionidae; genus Antrozous; species Antrozous pallidus. The sequence goes on along the minus strand of CM050521.1, from coordinate 70,775,948 downwards.
TCTGGGACTCTATAGGTATGTTATACTGATTGATGTTGTCCAATGTATTGCTGATATACTATATATAGTTTCTATTACTTCTTCAAAGTTACTTTCTTTTTTATTTGATTTTGGTGGGTTTTGTCTTGTATGTATAATAAGCCATTAGTCCTTCCAAGGTACAAAATTTTACTTTAAATATTGTATGGTATTTCTAAAATTTGCATTCCTTGGTTTTTATGTTTTTAATCTCTCTGCATTATGTGTGCACTTTCCTCTTCACAGTAAAAGTAAATATTTAGTATTCTTGTCTGCTAATTCCATCATACCTTGCATTTCTGGGTCAGTGTCTGTTCATTGATTTCTATTATAGTCGCAGGTCATATTTTCCTACTTCATGTCATGGCTGGTAATTTTCACCTAGATTCTTTACATTGGCAATTGGAACAATGTTGGTTGTTGAATTTTGTATGTTCTTTGAAATTTTTGGACTTGCAAACTACTTACAATTAGTATGGTCCTTTTGAGGCTTGCTTGTACTCTGTTAGAGCGGCATCAGAGCAGGCTGTGGCATAAGGCTGATTTACCCCTACAACTAAGATGGAACCATTGTGATGTCTCTACATGATGTGATGCCTTGTGCACTGCAAGGTCTCTCCACTCTGGCTAGCAAGAATACAAACTACTTCCAATTCTGTGTAAATACCTTGAATTGTTTAATTTACTGTTTTCCATTGGTTAGTTCCTTGTGGTGTTTCACTTCATGAATGTAGAGATAAATAAGACAAAGGTTTAAGAAATAACTGTATAGATACATGGAGCTCTTTCTAGCAATTTCATCTCAAATTCTAGTTATCTCAATCTCCCCAAATTCTGATCACTTTATCTTCAACTCAGAAAAACCATTGGACTCTCTTTGGATTCTCCTCTATGATGCAGCCTTGGAATTGCCTCTCATTAGTAAAGTCTGGCAATTATAGGGCACATTTTTTTTCTCTTTCCTTGTTTGTTTTCCCCAAGGATCACAGGCCTTCACTGCCTGTTGCCTGGTGTCCAAAAACAAGATTCCATATATATGTTTTTCTTTTATTTCTGATCAAAGAGTAATTCCTATAGAATGTAGTTAACTCCTTCATATTTGGGGTCAGAGGTCCATTTACTGAATATTTTGATTATTTCTAACTAATTAGAAAAAATATAATAAAAAATCCAGAAAACTCATTTATACAATTAGTTAAATATTACTACAGTTGATAATGGGCAGCAAAGAAAAATTTTATACTGCCATGTTGAGCTGTTTTCTTTGCCATTAATAACAGCTGTATTTAAAAAGCATTGTATTTCAGTTAACTGTATTTCACCCTAACTGTGCTTATGTAAGGGTATTTAAGGTTTTGAGAATAGCTTTAATTTTCACTAGGATAATAAGTCTGTTGCTTTTTAAAATGAATTTAAAAATAAAATGTTATTAAATTTATAATTTTTATTAAGTTACAAAATTTATTAATTTTGTGTAATCCATAGCTAATGCCAAACATATTTCTATTCTTTAAGATTAAGCTGTGCTCTCCAAAGGATAAATTTTCATATTAATACAAAGTCAAATGATTTCATTGTCAGTTTTAGATTTTCACTGTAATTTGTAATAATGACCTATGTTTCAATTTTGGCAGATTTATTTCCAAAGCTTCACTTTGATTCCACAAATGTTACAAAAACCATTAGAATTAATTGGTGTTTCTAATTGAAATATCTGAGAACATTTTTAACATTTAAGCAGAAGATTCTTCTGGTGGAGTTAACAAATAACAACTATTACCTCACTTTGGAGCTTGGGGAAAAAAAACCAAATAGACTTAGAAGTAAAAATTTGGGTTTCATCGTGTGATTCTTAAATGCACTTTCTGCAATTGCACTTGTAAAACTTTCTCCTTTGGTCTTAGTTTCTATATCTGTTTTGAATAATTAATAAATTTTAAAGTACTGTAGATACTGCCACTTATTGAGCAGCATGTATCTTCATTGTGTCACTCATATAACTATGTCCATCTGATGAACGATGAATATTGACTAATATTTTGTGCAAGTTATATGTTAGTTACCAATATATCTTGGGAAATAGCAATTGAGCACTAAATTTTTTTAACATGCACATTTGTTGTGCGCACATTTTCACAATTAGTATTGATGGCAACATTTTAAAAAAGGTAACTAATCATAAAATAGTTGCAGAATTATAATGTAAAGTTGACAAGACTTATGTAGAAAAAAATGCAGAGAACAAACACTGATTCAGGACTGCTCCCACTATTTCTTGGACATATCTTATCCACACCTAACTTCGGATTCTTATGGTCCCCAATATCCCACCTTCTGGCAGCCTGGTGGCTTCACACATGCCACAGCTATGGGTACAGCACACCTGTATGGTGCACCAGGTGGCAGCAATGTTGAATATTTCTCCCACCACTTCTCAGACCAGACAGTTAGGTGTCCTTTATAACTGAAATCTTGGTTGATGTCTGTTACTTCTACATCCCATCCAGCTACTACTTGTTTCAGATTTTTTATTTTTCAGAAACCAAACTAGTCTCACACCCTGGTTTTGTGAATAAAGTTTCACTGAAACACAACTATACTTCCTTGCTACAGTGAAACAGTTAAGTGGCTGAAACATAACACCATCCTATCTAATAAAAGAGTAATATGCAAATTGACTGTACCTTCACTACACCCACAAGCCACACCCACTGGCCAATCAGAGTGAGTTTGCAAATTTACCCAACCAAGATGGTGGTTAATTTGCATATCTGCACACAGAAGATGGCATAGAAGGAATCCAAGCACTGCAGAAGGAAGCAAAGCTGCAGAGAAGTAAGCAAGTGGGGTGGGGGAGAAGGGAAGAAGCAAGGCAGAGGAGACGGAAGCGAGCAAGGCAGCAGAGACAGGAGAGAGTGAGATAGTGGAGAAGGGAGAGAGGCAGCAGAGAAGGGAGGGAGCTTTGCTCAGGCTGCAGGAAGCTCTATTCTTGCAGGAATCTTCCTACAACGGGTCTCTAACATTGTACAGAATAACTGTACAATTACTATCTAACATTGTACAGAATAACCTTGTTCACCTCCAGTTTAAAACAAGGAAGCATACTGACTAGTATGCTTTATTTAGTAAAAGATCACCCAGGCATCAATTTAGAGAATAAACTGGAGAATGCTAGAGTGGAATTGAGCAGACTACTTTGTAGGATATACAAATGGTCCAAGAGAAAGTTGATGGAAATTTAATTGGGGACAGTGATCATGGGAACAGAAATATGTGGATGGATGGATGAAATGTTTAAAGAGTAAAACAAACAAACAAAAACAAGAATAGGATAATGGAATCTATGTATATAGCAATGGAAAGAACAACATGAAGGATAATTACTGTGTTCTTATCTAACAAAACTGAAAAGATGGGATGACCTCTACTTGAATCAAGAAACCTGGAAGAGATTTGGGGCAAAAATAATGACAATGGCTTTGGACATGTTGACTAGATGTGCCTTTGTGATATCAAGGCAAAGATGCTGAACTATAAGTTTAATAAACATGTGGAGCTCAGGTTTTTGGAGTTATCATGTTAAGATAAGTATACAGCTATGTTTGGGTCAAAAACAACAGTAAGTAAAATGATAAAGTTATTGCATGCCTATGATAGTGAGTTTTACATGTAATTTCATATAATTTCAAAACTCTCTTGTGAGATAGATTCTTTCATTTTCTTTATGTTCCAGATGAGAAAGCTAAAGAGTGTTGAACTGAATTATTCATATTGCATATGTAGGAAAAGAATATATAGTGTGAAGAGGACTTAGTGGAGATTCTGCATTTAATGTTGCAGCTAGGAGAGGTTCTAACAGTCAGTCCATATGTCAGATTGGCTAAACCATGGATGAAAGTGGCCCACAGTGAGTGATTTAGATATGGCAGACCTGCCTTAGTTTAATAAAGAAGAGAGTAAATTTTTAAAATTAAAATTAATGAGCAAAAGTTTGAGAAGAAATAGGACATTTGCATAATCTCAAGATATCTTTCCAAATTAGTTATTCATTCCAAAGGGAAATATTGCAATATAATGGCAAGATCTCTTTAATCAGTTGGTCAATGTTAACCTCCCAATAATAAGATCTGCTGACATTATGTACCATAGATCTGATGCACTAAGAGGACTGCCTCACTGCTGTGACAATCTTATAAAAGATACGCCCACAAAGGAATACCAGAAAAACCCAAGCTGAGAAACAAGCTTCCAAATAACTGAGCAGTGTTTTCCAGAATATCCAAGTCATAAAAGGCTCAGAAAGGCTGAGGAACTATCACAGATGGGAAAAGACTGGGATATGACAACTAAATGCAGTGTGTCAGTTGTAGATTGAATTATGGAACAAAATAAGGGAATCAGTGAAACATTGGTGGAATCCAAAGTAAGTCTGAAGTTTAGTTAACAGGATTGTATTACTGTTAATTTCCATAATTGTGCTATGATTATACAAGATGCTAGCATTAGGGGAAACCGGATGAAGGTTACACAAAACCGTGTGTTCTCTTTGCAACTTCTCTCTAAAGCTAAAATAATTTCAAAATAAAAATGTAATAATATAACTTTTTAGCCCTGGAAGGTATTCTCAATGGTTAGAGTGTCAGCTCTCTCACTGAAGGATTGTGGGTTCCATTCCTGGTCAAGGGCATGTACCTGGGTTGCAGGTTCGATCCTGGTTAAGGCACATGCTGGAGTCAACCAATAGATGTCTCTCCCTCTCATCAATGTTTTTTTCCTCTCTCCCCCTCCTTTCCACACTCTCTAATATAAACAAACAAACAAACAAACAAATAAATACAAACTTTGATCTGGCAGTAGAAAAAAATGCTGGTAACGGTCATAAGATCACAACCAGACTATAGTGGTTCTGACAGGGATTTGTAGAGAATGGAGATAATTAGATAGAAATATTTTCCAAGGATTTGATCCCAAACTGTTGCAGAATAATAGGATTATAAACTGGAGAAGGAGGGAAGTTGCTGGAGTTTGTTTTAAGATGAGCAAGATTTGGGGGTCTTTTAATGTTGATGGGACTGAGCAGCTTAAAGAAAGCAGTTGGGTAGCTATACTTTAAGGTGTGCTGCTGAGATTAAGGGCAGAGGTGAGCGTGATGGAGGTTTGAGGAGAGTGACATCTGAAAGAGTAGTTTGAGAGAGGCAAAGTGAATTGGCCCTAGAAACACATCAGGGTTACAATGTGCTCATCTGAGTTTGGTGATCATATATTTATAGGAGGCCAAACTACCATGATTCATGACAATCATGAACACACCTATTTATGTAGGTCCAGTGTTGGAGCAAGCTCTTCATAGAATATATTCAGGGTTGAGATTTTATTGGGAAAGTAGAAGGGAAAAGTTTTGAAGACACATTGGAAGGTGGAATGATAAACCAATTTAACTGTTCATTGTTAAGCAGGACATAGTTAAAAGTAAAAAAAGAGGATAATGAATTAGAAGAAATGATCAATAGGGTGTGTGCAGGAGGCAGATGATCAATGATTCTCTCTCATCACTGATGTTTCTATCTCTCTCCTTTTCCCTTCCTCTCTCTGAATGAATAAAAATATTTTTTAAATAAATGATCAGATAAATAGAAAAACATAAAAAACCTTAGGTGTTAGGATAATTACTTGATAGCATATGGGCCTGATGTATCCCTCACTGGCAGAGATATGTCTACCAGTACTGTCTTAGGATTCCATTTTTCAGATTTACTAAGACAGTTACCTGCTGTCCATGTTCCCAAGATTTTCTTTTTCATTCTTTATCCCTACAAGTGCATATCTTAAAAACAAAACAAAACAACACTTTATTATATTTTCTTGGAGTTTCATGGAAGAGTGAAAGTAAATGAGTATTTTTAATCTCTTATCATTACTTAAAAATAGTGCCCTTCCTCCACTTTAAGCCCACAATAAAGCTTATTATCTTCTTATTTCTCCTTTCTGTTGACTTTTCCCAGTGATGTGTGTGTGTGTATGTCTCTCTCTCTGTGTGTGTTTGTGTTTGACTTGATTCATTTATTTAAATATGTATGTATTTATTTATTTGAGCTCATATTTTGTTGAGCTTGATCTCTGTGGGTCTAAATTAGCAATACTTCCTCCAGAAAGGAATTGCATTTGCTTCCTCTAGAGCCTAGGAGTAGACTGATTTATTCATCGTTAGAACCCATAAACTCACTTCCTCAACTTAGTTGCAGACCTTAGGCTTTCTGGTGCACTTACAACTTTGATATCATCATTTGTCCCAGGCATATTCTGTTTTTTTTTAATATTTTTTTATTGATGTCAGAGAGGAAGACAGAGGGAGAGAGAGACAGAAACATCAATGATGAGAGAGAATCATTGATTTGCTTCCTGACCAGGAACTGAATCGTGACCTCCTGGTTCACAGGATGACACTCAACCATGCCGATTGGGCATTGTACTCTGCTTTTTTATATTAGTTACTGCTTATTTCCCGCTATTACAGCTTATGTCTTCTTGTTTTCCTCCCATTTTCTTACAGTCTAGCAAGCCCGCCAATGTGTTAAAATATCTGTTTTAATGTGTGCAGAAATCAATTATGTTTAGAAATGGACCATTCTAGTGCCTGTACTGGGATACTTGGGAATATGAAGTTTGGTGGAACTATGTTCTTACAAGTGAAATGAGGTGGGAGCCAAAAAGTCACATTCTTTAATAGAAAGAAAGCGAGCTCTGATGGCACAGCCTGAGCAGGGTTCTTTCAGATCTTGGTTTTACTGCTTACTAGTTGAAAGACCTTCAACAAAAGACCCAAAATGTTAACTGCCAATGTACTCAGGAATAGATGAGTAAACTAATTATGCTTAAGTTGTCTGAGGATTACAAACTATATACATAGCCTAGCAAATGATCCTCCCTTAAACTTGACCCTCTCAAGTGCCTATCTCAGTGAATGATATCACGTGTGTGTGTGGGTGTGTCTGTGTGTGTGTGTGTGTGTGTGTGTGAAGCTCATATGGGTGCTCAGTATGTAATCACAAAGCATTCTTGAAGAGTTTTCAGTCCTAGAAACACGCATAGTTTTATTTAGTCTCTGGTTTGATTATTTTTTTTTAGTAGAAACATGAGTGAAATCAAGTTCGTAACTACAGATGCAGTTGGAATAATAATAATAATAATAATAAAAGAATCCAGACAAGTTAAGCCTCTGAGCACATTGCAGATTTCCCTTTTTATTTGGGTGCATTCTAGTATTAGGGCTCCACCAAACAATAATCAGAGTTTCAACATTTCAGGAGTATAGTTAATTAGAAGTCCAAACCAACTTTTGAAAAGCCATGTGTACAAGTTTGACCTGGCTCTGATACAAGAAGGGTTGGCGGGGTTAATAGTGGGGAAATGTCTAACACTGCTTTTCTTCAGGGAAGGTCTGCCTGGCCCAGGGCTGAAACGTCAAGGCCTCTGTCTAAAGCCAAAGAATCCATGACAAATAGCAGCTCACACCTGACAACAGTCAGGGTTTTAAACTCAACAGGGCAGGGATTTGAAATTCTGCCAATCCTTGCATTTTTTTGTGATTAGATGTATTTTGCAAGTTTATAAGGAGCTCCAAAGTGGATCCATAACTCCATGGCTCCTTGTAATTTGGCACTGCCCTTCTAAAACGGACTGTGGCTAACCCTCAATTAACCAGAACTTTCCAAACTCCAAATCTTCATTAAAATTGATGTTTTAAAAGAAACACACCACTTTTGGAAGAAATAGGGGAAAGTGTACACAGTAATTGCAAAAGGAACACATTTATTTGTAAGATATTATAACATAACTAGAGGCCTGGTGCACGAAATTCTGGGAGCCCTTGGGAAATTCTGACTGACAGTTAAGCCATCAGTCGGACATCCTTAGTGCTGCAGAGGAGGCAGGAGAGGCTCCTGCCACTGCCATTGCGCTTGCCAGCTGTTAGTCTGGCTTCTGGCTGAGTGGTGCTCTCCCTGGGGGAGTACACTGACCACCATGTGGCAGCTCCTATGTTGTCTGCCCTCTGGTGGTCAGTGCATGTCATAGTGAGAAGTTGAGAGGCCTTAGCATATCATTAGCATATTACACTTTGATGGGTTGATTAGACAACTGGACAACCAGACACTTAACATATTAGGCTTTTATTATATAGGATGGCTCAGACCACAGATTCTGGAGCTAGGCTGCTTTATTTATGACTTTGCCTTTGTCCACTTGTTAACTGTTTAATTTAGGGGGTAGTTAATGAGTATAGATGTGCCTCAGTTTACTTGGCTGAAAATGAGAAAAAAATAATACCTATTCTATAGAGTTGCTGAGCACATTAAATAAGATCATTTTATATTAACAAGAGTGCTTACATTGAAAGCATTCAATAATTGCGATTTTATTATTTGCTAACAGCTTACAGGGTTTGCATCATGTAAATCATTTCATCCAATGCCCATCCGTAACTTCACTGCAGTGAACAACTGATGTTTAGGATGATGTCTCCTCCCCACTCCCAAACTTTTAAGCCTTTCAATCAAAAGAGTTTCTTTTTCTTAAATCTAACAATTCTCCCTTCACTTTCCTTCCTCCACCGTCCCTTCTCCCAGCAGGTGACACCGCCATCTACTCAGTTGTCCAAGCGCTAGAAATCATTAATGATTTCCATGCTAATTAATTACAATACCTTCCCATTTCTACTCTGAATTAAGCTGCTCACATCTGACAATAAGCCCTGCTGAATTCCCTGTCCTTACTGCAGGCACAGAGATTGTTAGAAATGCAAGTTTCATCATGTTCTTCCCTGCTTGACATGAAACCTCAAATCCTTATGAGCTAAAAGCCCTTTTCCTACATTGTGGGTGTATCTGTTCTTCTTCCATGGACCTCTACAGAAAGGAGAGGGGAGTGGAAAAGGGAGCACAAAAAGATAGAAAACAAAAATTAAATAGGAAGGGACAAAAAGGGAGAGGAAACATTGAGTGTGGATCAGCATTTGGGTGTGGAGTCAAGAAGCTAGTTAAGTTTATGAGATGATTTATGCAGCACATGTTGCAATCTGGGGAAACAGCCCTTTGAACTGTGTGCCGAGCCCCATGAGGTCAAAATATTGGACCATTTCCCCACAACAAGAGATGTATACAAATTCCTTTCAGCTTAGGAACAATCTGGAAGCTCTCCTGGATTGTCTGATGTGAATTCTTCTTCTTGCTGGGAAGGGGTCAGGTAGACAGCATTCTAGTAATGGGAGGAGATGGCTGAGAAAGGCATTTCATATAACAAGATAGTTGTCATCTTTGGAGCAAGTCTTATCTTACTTTCATTGCCCCCCCACCTCCCTGGACCTTAATTGCCATCTAGATATCTTCATCACCAAGAGAACTGGATAGCACCTACTCTGATTAGCCACTCTAAAATGTCATCAGTAGTGTTTGTATTTTATTTTACTGGCTAGTTATCTCTCACTGTAAATAGAATAGAAATGAAATCAATAATATTTACATTTATTTGATCTTTTCTAGAATCAACTATTACTTCTAAGGATAGTTTCCAGAACAGCAGATATTATGATATTACAATAATGAGAGGCAGAGGACAAGGAAGAAAATGAGAAAAGGAAGGAAGTGGGGGAGAAGAGGAGAAAGGGAAAAAGAATTTCGACAAGAAGAAGAAGGAGGAAGTCGTTCCCTCAATAACACGTACATAAAACATAAACTCCGCACAGATCTGAAAAGGAGTAGATATCATAATTACTTCCGATGTCCCAGAGAAAATATGATCTTATTTTTTATGTCTTTAGAATGCTTGAAAGGATATGCTCGGCACACTATAGGTGCCTGAATCATGTGAATAACTCATTACCTTGTAGTCAATTACATAGTCACATGGTATATTCTCCAGCAATGAGAAAATCATATTCCTCTTCCTACTGGTTTCAGAAATTGGATAAATTCAGAGGACATAAATTCACCTCTCATTGCCCCAAATAATACTGTATGTATGTGTTTAAAGAAACGAGAAGCCATTTAGCTTAATGATAAATTTCACATACAGGTGGCATCAAGGTTGTTCCTCAGTTTATGTAGAACAAGTCTGACATGAATGTACAATGACACTGTAAATACTAGTCCCTTTCCCATTCTGGCCTGGGTCACTATTTTGTTGTGGTTAGCATAAACAGGAATTCTAAGAAAGACCCAATCCACTACACAAGGGAAGAATCCATAGCGTGGGAAAAAGATAAAAGTGGAATGAAGGGGGGATATTCATACTGTTCTTTCATAATTTTGTTTCTTACTTGCCACATTGTTGCCACAGTAGCGCCAACTTAGAAAAGCAGTATGGTAATGTGCCATGTCATTCCTCTTGTAAGTCCTCAGAAAAGGTAGGTGGTTTGCTCATTGTCATAGGATTGATGAGTGTAGGAGAGGATTATACTAGAATGCATGTAATTTTAAAATCCTCTACACTTGTGCTTTTCAACTTATCAGCTGCAAACTACTGAAGGGTTGCAGTAAAACCTTAAAAGAATCCTCATATCCTATATTTTCTTGATCCACAAATCAAAGGATACTGTGATTATCACTAGTCTCACACAGAAGTCTAAAAAATTGGTGGACACTTAAAAGGAGTACTCTTCTTAATAAAAATTTAAATGGATAAAGGGAAACAATGGCTTGTCCTTGTGGTTTTCATATTTTGGAGTTTCACAGTTCAATATATGTATCATTCCTTATATATTTGTAGGACTTAGTATTGCAAACTAAGTTAGTTTAGTTTTATAGAAAACTTGGCTTCATGGTTCTTCCCCTTCAAAATTGTAACCATGTTATAATGGGCCAACACTCGTGTGAAAAATGGCATGTGGGAACCCTGCTTCTCACCAGGTCATGTAAAAAAAAAGGGAGTTGAATGAATTCTGTATATTGCCAGAATGGCTTTCAGGAATAGAAACATACATTAGGGTCCTTTATCCTACTCTAGGCTGACTCCTCCATGGCACCACTGTTGGTGGTGCCAGCCAGCCAACCAACTACTAGGTTCAGCTTGGAGAATTGCTACTTCCACATTTAGCCATGGAAATAGACCCTCACAAATAATTCAGGTTCTTCCTAACTTAGAAACTTCGTGAAGAAAAGAGAAGAAATGGGCTTTCATGAATTTTGCCTGGTCTTTTAAATCTCCCATTCTGCATGGGCTAGCCCAGGACTATAATTACCTTAGGTTAGTTAAAATATTAGTCTGGTCTTTAGGAAAAAAATGTGACAAATATTGACAGACTGACTGATTCATTAATTCATTTTTTTAGCACACCTATTATGTGCCAGGCACCGTAAAAAGGTATGACAATTAAAAACAAAGAGTCTTGAAATTAGTACAAAATAATAGTGAGTGTGAACGGTTTTTAAATTTTTTTTAAAGATTAAAAACAATAAACAAAGAATCTCTGCCATGGAAACACGCAGGAACTGTGCCTAATCCAGAATAGAGATAAAGGGAGATTGAGAGAGAGCTTCCCAAAAGGGATAAAATCTGAGTTAAATCTTGAAATAGAAATAAGGTGGAAGACTTTGTCATCCAATTATGGCTGGTCTTTGCATACAGCTATCATCTTGAGATGGAACCAGACACTGCCCTGTCAGGTGGCGTCTTTGCCTGTCCGAAGAAATGTTTGCCTTATTGTTTGTGCTTTATAAGACCTTATCTTCTCAGCAAACTGAGTCACATAAACAAGGACAGGACAACAGTGATAATCCTTCTGTAAAATACTCACATACATGTGGCCAGGCAAAGGGCCAATGCTAATCACGGCCTCCAGCACCTGCATACCCTCAGCTGGGGGGCTGGGTTCTCAAAGAGAAGTCCGCATACAGCCTGTCAGCACCTTGCTGTCTGCCCTGGGACAAGCCTATCTAGGAACTTGCCTGAATGTTTCCCACATGCTACAAGGCTGGCTTCTTAACAGCTACATAGTTTCCTGATACTGTAGTTCCAAACTGTAGCACAAAAGAATCCTTCAGAACCCAGGCTCGGAGGCAGGCTGAAATCCAAAAGTCAAAAGGAGGCACCTGTGTGACGCTCGAGACATATGTGAAGAGGAGGGTCTCCTTCTTCAACAAAGGCTAGCTTGGAAGCTCACCCCGTAAACCGGCATCCTGGACAGTCTGGTCCCCAAAGGTCCTGTACTCAGAAGGGCCCTAGGCGTGACTCAATGCTCTGCTATTAACTTCATGAAATTATTAATATTTTTACAACAAAGAAGCATTCACACATTTCCATTTTGCATTGGGAGCCACCAATTATATAGCTAGTCCTGACTGCCTTTCCCACCAAAGGGGAAAGTGGGAGGCTGATCGAGCTCCCAGAGTCCTACTGGAATATTTGAAATGAAAGAGTGGGTTATAAAATAGAGAAAAATGAAAGCAAGAGTGGGTTATAAAATAGAGAAAAATAAAAGTGCAACTTTAGATTTTATAAAGAAATCCAGCATTGTTTACTCACCCAGGAGCCCACCGTTTTAATTTCCCCAGCCATTATAACATTTCCAACTCTGAAATACCCGTTGTATTTTATTTCTCTGTGGACTTTACACAGCCCTGTTCTTTTCCTTTACTCTGGAAGAGCAGCCCAAAGAAACGCAATTCCATAGACCCACATAAAAATGGATTACACCCTGGTCAAAGCCACAGCACCAAAGCACTTTCTCTGTACTGGCTTTCGTCCCGTGTCCTAAATGGCAAGAGAGGGCTGGTATATTGCGCTTGCCTTTCCCATTAAACCTCAACCTACCATTCAGTTCCTTCTCCTTGTGGTGATGCCACTATCAGTCTTTTATGGAGTTTTTTTTTTTTCTCTTTTTGCGTCATGAGCATCTTGATTTCCATCAGAATTGGCTACATGATTTATAGGGTCCCAGCGCAAAATGAAAACGTGTGCCCCTATTCAAAACTTAGTAAGACATTCAAGGCAGCAACCATGAGAGCATTAGCTCATGCATAGAACCCTTGTCTGTGTGGGGCTTACGTGACTGCACAGGCTGACCATCAGCGAAGCCAGCCCAGGTTCTCACTGGCCGGAATTGGGTCATAGACCCAATCTTCACCAATTACTGTTTCAGTTTCTGTTCATTCTGACTGGTCACTGTTAGTCAGTGACTAGTTTAGCTTTACGCTGAGGACAGCTCCCCTGCAGCTGGGCATAAGTTCATCTTCCTCTGAGTTGGGTGGTACGTGGAGGCTTCTTTTGGGTAAAAGTGAGGGAGATAAGGTTGTTAAGTAGCCAACAACTATACTCATTTATACCATATGTCCATGACTCAGAAGGAAGAGTTCTTCAAAAGCTCCCTTTGAAACAAGTTTTATTTCCTGAGAGCCTTGGAGACTTATTCAAATCCCTCCTACTAAAATCAGCCTACACTCAATTTCCAGGTTTCCATGCACTTCAGATCTCCTCCCTGCTGCCAAGCCATTCTGTCGGTACACACAGAGGTGAGAAGATATGATTCCTGCCCTCCCCATGATCACCATCGAATGAAGAAACCACAACTAACAGACTGCAAAATACCCCAAAACTCAGATAATAGGAAAATTTATAATAAAAAAAAAACACTAATTGAAATCCACTATTAGGGCTGAGAGTTTATGGAAGTATAAATTAGCAAGAGATGGGTTGAATCCTCAATAGGCGTTTTGGAGGAAACAGGTTTTTTAATGGGGGAAGTGGTCAGTGTTGGGTGGTATGACCTTTCGGAGCAGGAGACAGAGTCAGACTCTACAGTGGCAGAATTCTCATACAGCAACTTTTCAAGAGTAGAATGGGTTAATTTGGCTAGTGCAGGCTGCACATGACACTTGAAAATGTCAATGGTGAAAGGGAAAAATCACTCAGCAGAAAGTCATTACTAGGAAATTATATTCAATACAAAAGGCAACAGTACAGTTTCTAAAGATGTAGATGATTCATTATGATTTTTCACACCTATCAAAAATAGAGCCATTGGCTTCTGTTATTCCTTTCAAAACATTCACTCTTTCTTCTTCTGAATAAAATTCTGTTCAGTTCTTTAAGATCAAGCTCAGGCTCCATTACTGCCAAGAAGTCTTTCTTGAACCTTCCTTGAAACCCCCCCCACTCTGTAGTGCCTCTCATCCCAGCTGAAAGGGGCTGAGGAAAGGGACTGCTCCCCCCCCCCCCCCGTGACCTCAGTGCACCCAGTGATCCCGCAGAAGGATCTATGGCTGTGTCCCTCACTCACTGGGCTGGGAACTCCCTGGTGCCAGAAACTTTTCCTTTTCATAACCCCTTCTGGCCTTGATAACTGATCAATTTATCATGTATCAGCATGCAGTAAGTACTCAAGAATGCTTATTGAAAGTGATATGGTTAGACTATACAGAGGAACAATAACTTTTAATAATCTGTGTGTATAATAGCAAAAAAATTCTCAGAATAAATGGGAATAAAATGCAGAAAAACTAGATGTTGCCTGGGTAGTGTGGCTCAGTAGTTGAGCATTGACCTATGAACCAAGAGGTCATGGTTTGATTCCCAGTCAGAGCACATGCCCAGGTTAGGTGCTCAATTCTCAGTAGGGGGCCTGCAAGAGGCAGCTAGTCAATTATTCTCTCTCATTACTGATGTTCTATCTCTCTCTCTCCTCCCTTCCTCTCTGAAATCAATAAAACTATATCTTAAAAAAAAACACACAAACAAAACAGAAGCTAGATGTTTTGTACTATTTGATTGATGACCTAAAGGAGACATTAGATTGGGTGTGGATGAGTGTGCACTTCAAGATTCCTTTCCTTGATATCTCGACTAACATATAATAGAGTCTCTAACTCTACCCTCAGTGGTCATGAGGCAAGTCAGTATAATTTATATTCCAGCTTATGAAACCTCTCCCAGCCTTTTCTCCTTCATCTGTGTCAGTCCCTTTATCTGAGCCTTATCTCAGAGGTTTGGTTCCTAGCATTTGAATGTTTATTAGTCTGTACTCTGAAAATCTTTGAAATTCAGTTTATTCCAGTTATGATATAAAGTCAATAAATATTTACTGGGTACTTCTGGTCTTCAATCCAGGCATGAGTGAACTTAATAAGGGGAAGGGGAAATCATTTTCAGTTTCTGTATGGCATGATTTGTAAATAGTCACAGAATCAGATGTATGGATACTACAGAATCCCAATCACACTCACATCTCCAAATTACTACTGAGCAAGCAAAGGCAAGGACTCGGAGAGCCGGCTGGAACGGGGCTTTTCCAGTGGTGGTTGATAAATGCTTCTACAGGACAGAAGCCAAGCTGAGGGTTTTCCTGATCCTCCTTCACATTTAACTTTGCCCTTTGGTTTTCCTCTTCATACTAACGTTTGGGTTGATTTGTGCTTGGGTGTGTATGTGTGCATGTGCACACTCATGCATGTTATCATCTAAAAAGTGTAACACTTAAAAAAAGTAACTGCAGTAAAGGGAACTGGTAGTAATAACATCTCTTACTTTCCCTGCCTCGTTTAGTTGGATTTTCCAATAGTGAGGCTTTCTTATTAACTGCTCCCCTCTTGCCAAACCTAAAACCAGTAAATGATTGCTGAATTCCAATATTATTAGGAAACAACTTACCTTAGTTAAGACTGGGCAATGTGACTAGTTTTTATACTATTTTGAATGTTCTGGTGACTGCTTAGTGCTAATACTAGAAAAATCCAAGTACTTTGAAATATGAGAAAAAGATTCTAAATCTAGAGTTTCTGAGTTATGTATCAACTGTAAGATAGGATTGCCATATAAAGAGCAAGGCAGTAACATACTTAGGTATGCATGCATAACATGTGCAAGTTATAATAACTCTAAATATGTTTCTCCTTGTGAGAAACTCAATGTGCTGCTCATATGCTCAAACTCGCAATATATGTTTAATGGGTTGTATCCGATTACAAATTAAAAAAACTTTTAAGACGTACTTTGAATTTCAATGATCTTCTGCAAAGAAGTAACAGCATTCATATTCGGAGCTTGGTGGAGAGTGTCTTCGGCAAGCGGGTCCAGCTGTAAGAACAGTAGGCAACAATATGAGCAGGATATTATGACTACAGTAGGTCTGACAGAAGCAAAGCGATTGAAACAACTTAAAAAAAACCAACTTGCTCCAAGAACTAGTTAACATTTTGCTGATTTCCCTTCTAAGAGTGTAGCCAGTTTTATTTTCTGTTTTGCTGCCATGTCATTGAATTCCAAAAGGCTTTTCTATTGGTCACCAAACTAATCTATGATGTCCCTGAAGCAGGTGCATGTCTGTGCATTATTCATTAAAATTCTGAGTTATTTGTATAATTTTTGCAGGTTCCCCACAAGCCACATTCCAACATGTCTATCTATGCAGCTGGGCCTGGCTGAGGAAACCTCAGGAAGTCGCAGTGTTTTTACATTTAATCACCTTATACTTTTTTTTGAACACTTCACAGCAGAAAACCATGAGACACAGCTGCTCTTATTCTATTGCTAGTGAACAAGTGGTAAATGTTCAAATAAAACCAAAAGTCAAATAACTGTGAGCGGAAACATCCACCATATTCATAACTGTGCAGATATCTATGTGGACAAATTCCTGTCTTGCAAATCTATCACAACCTTCTGGAATTACACTGATTTTATATGGAGAAGCTCAAAAACCTTTGCAAGGAATGAAGAGGAGCTCTGAATAATTTATGGAGTGTTTTGGCAGAACGGATTCTGATGATGCATCCTTGGGAGCACCTTGGTGATGGAGCTTGGTGTGTAGCGGCAGAAACTGCATAGCCAGGACGCTTGCAGCCAGGATAGCCATCTAGCTACTGTGACCCAGAAAGCCGGGAAAGTCATAGGAACAAGGGGATTAACAACAAAAGGAGTTTTCTTAGAAAAATCTGAAGTTAGTAGTCTCAAATACCCAGGAAGGGTCAATCAAATGGGATGAACGGGAACCAATGTCGCTAGACATTGTGTGGAAGCATGGACTCATCTATCTCTCCTGATACGTAGGAAAAAGGAAAAGCTTCAGGACTCCAAGTTTCCATGGACTCTGTGAGGGGATCCTCCCCCCAGGGTCTTTCTGAATTGATTATTCTATACTTCCATCACGGAATCTAAGACAATAGCACCTTTCTTCCAGATGCCACAGGATAGCAGACTAGCTCAGGGATATTTATACATGGGTAAATTCACTAAATAGAACTTTCCAGAGTGTTTTTCTTAGCTGACAAAGAAAAACCTTTACAACATCAAAAGGTTTATTTGCAATACAGTTTGGCAAGAGGAAAAGAAAACAAGACAGTGTTCAGTGAAAGGTTCTGCAATCTTAAACCCTTAAAACATGTTAACATCATTTTGTAAGAGTCTGGTTTTTCAGATCGTGTCTTCAAGAACATGTTATCCTACTTAAAATCTCTTAATTCAGAAAAACTACTCAGAAAACTCTTACTCAAGAATCAGACAGGATTGAGCTACCTTCCTTATAATCATCTTTCCTTTCAGTCCTGTCTCAGATCTTTGCGACTATTTTTAATAGAAATTAGGTAGGTTTCCTTAATGAATTGTTTTGAAACACCATTCTACGTTCGAATGTTGAAGAACTAAATCACAAAGTCCTATCAGCAAAATGAGTTCTTCCAAACCCTTTCCTGTGATTTTGGGGTAAAAAGGCTGACAGATTGAAAGATGCTGGCTGCTAGAAAGAAAGCCACAGACAGATCATCAATGTAAAAACCTCACTTATGGGACTCCCCTGCATTAAAATCTATTTATAAGGTTTGGGGCATGTAGAAACTAAATGTGATTCAGGGAGTTGAGGGTAAAAATACAAACAACCCTAAACTCCAAATTCAGAATTGTCAGATTCGATAAAGTTGTGTCTACTTATAAAAGCAACCTAGAGAATTAAGGCAATTAAATTGATAATTTAAGCCTCCCCAAACCATTGCCCAGTGTGTTTTCAGTGGATGTCATTTAGGGGATTTAACCTTCAGTAAATTGCTCCAATTTGTTTCATTTTGAAGGTATATACACACACTGAGCTGAATTCAGAAAATACTCAATGTAGGTTCTTTATTTTCTCTTGAGTAGTTCTGTGGAAAAGGCAATGGGTAGTACTCTCAGTTGGCAAGAAGGCAAGCAGAATTTAGACTCTGTTTTCTTAAATTAAAACCTTGCATAGAAGGACCACAAAATCGAGTTGTTTTTTCTAGAGTTTGTTGATTTAATCATTCATAATTATAAGCACTAAAAACATTTGATTGGGGCATCTATTTAATAAATATTTATGCATATTGGTCATTATTAGTAATCTAATAACTGTAATAAAATGATGTTAAATAAATAATCTTTTTTTTATAAATTTGGAGCAAAAATAAGAATATCCAGTAAAGCTGGGTGTGTATTTAGTTTGGCCAGTAAGATAAAGCAAAAAATTTGACTACTAAGCCTAATCAATGTCAGTAAGAGTTTGTTGAGCAATTTCATCATGTAATAATAATTATCATGAAGTTATAAGAAACATTAAATAATTTTAACATAACCTCTTGTCACATAAAGTGCTTATTCACCTTTATTGTATCTAAATCTTAATTACAACCATTAGTTACAGCGATTCTTTATATAAAATTTCAGGCAGTGTCAGGGAAGTTTCTTTTTCTATATCTTTTACAAAAATTTGCAATAATGTATTCATAAAATTTGGATGTTTGTTAAGTTGTACATATCATGTAATTTCTACATAGTACAGCTGTTTTAAGATACCATACAATTTGGCCATCGTCATGTTTTGAATAAGCAATTTTCAGATTCTTTATATCATCAAGATATAAAGGGTGCTCATTTGGCTGGGGAGCATCGTTCCATACACCAAAAGGTTGTGGGTTGGGTTCATGGTCGGGGCACATTACCTCAGTTGCAGGTTTGCTCCCCTGTTGGAGCAGGTCAGAAGGCAACCGATTGATTGATGTTTCTCTCTTACATTGATGTTTCTCTCTCTCTCCCTCTCTCCCTTTCTCTTTCTCTCTCAAATCAGCAATATATATATATATATATATTCAATGAGGATTTTTAAAAAATAATTTTAGTTGGCCAAGATACATTTAGGGAAATAAGTAGTGAATGTCCTTAAAGAAGCTCTTGAATAAGAGTTTTAAAGTTCAATCTGTACTTCTGAGACATGAATATCAACTCTAATTCGTGACTCAGAATAAAACAAAAAGTTGCTAAACAGAGCTCTTGTGAATATGACAATGAGAATAGATGTACTAGTATATATCAACCAAACAAAAGCTCTACTAGTTACCCATGTTAGCTTTTATACTCTGTTTCCCAAATAGGCCAAGTATATCCATATCTCTACACATTTATTTATATTCCATTCCCTCTGGTTTACATTTTTCCATCCTTCTCTGAATTGGTGATACCTTACTGCATCATTGCCTGTTCTGTGAAATCTTTCCTTAAAATCTTTGATGGGGCAAACTGCTTTTACCCATGTCTCAAATATTCTTGTTTACTTACTCAACACATTATATTATAGTCAGCCATGTCTGCCTTTCTCTACTTCTTTGTGAGCCATTTAAAGGTAAATATAGAGCCTGGTATACAATAGGCATTTTTTAAAAATGTAGAATGAATGAAGGCAGAGTTAACTGAAAGAAAACATGGGAGAGGTAGCTTTTATTCTGCACTCTGTAGCTTACAGACCTAAATGAAATAGATTCTTCTACTTGGTTGCCTGCTTTAATCAAGGCAAGGTTTTAGGGTGAAAAAATAGGAAGAACAACAGTGATAATTCATTGTTAAATCAATATTATTGATTTTTAATTAATGATTATTTTAGTAATCATTTAGTTATAATGATTATTTTAGTTTTAATTGATTTTAATTGACCCTCAATTGCATTAAACATTCTAATTTGAATGTATCTACACTAACAAAAGAGAAACATGCAAATTGACCACCATTTTGCTACATTCACCAGCCAATCAGGAGGGAATATGCAAATTAGGACAAAGATGGCAGCCACCCAGCTGCTCCAGGCGAGGAATGGCTGGGCAGGGCAGGATGCCTGCTATGAGAGGGAGGGCAGGGGCAAAGGGATCTACAGGAGAGGCACTCTGGCTGCAGCAAAGAGGAAGACTGCAGACTCCAGAGTCTGCAGAGAAGATCATGACGGCAGACTTCAGCCTGACTCTGAAGTGAAGAGGGCAGACTCTGGCCAGTGTCTGCAGTGAAGACAAAGACAGCAGACTCCAACTGGAACAAAGGCCTGGATCCTGGGTGCCGGAGGAAAACTGGTGCTAGAAGCCAAGGGAAGGAAGTCCTATTGCACGAATCTCTTCGTGAAATGGGCCTCTAGTATACAAATAACTTTGTATAGATTTTCTACATACATGATTATACAATCTATGAATAATAAGAGATTTATTTAATTCCTTTCCAATCTTTATGTTCTTTGTTAAAAAAATATTTTTTATTGATTTTTTACAGAGAGGAAGGGAGAGGGATAGAAAGTCAGAAACATCGATGAGAGAGAAACATCGATCAGCTGCCTCTTGCACACCCCCCACTGGGGACGTGCCCACAGCCAAAGTACATGCCCTTGCCCGGAATCGAACCTGGGACCTTTCAATCCGCAGGCCGAAGATCTATCCACTGAGCCAAACTGGTTTTGGCCAATCTTTATGTTCTTAATTTATTTTTCTTACCATATTGCACTGTAAGGACACCAGTGTAGTGGTAAAAAGAAGCAGTAAGAGTAAGCATTTTTGTATTGTTTTTTATTTCAAAGAAAAATCTTCAAATTTCACCTTTAAATCTGATGTACACTATAGATCTGTAGATAAGCTTTATCAAGTTAATAAAACTTCCTATTATTCCTACTTTTCCAAAAATAATTCATCATTCTACCAACTGATGTTTAAATATCTATTAAAATGATTATATTTCCTTTTTTCAAACCTGAATAGAATTGTTAACTGCCAGATAGCTCAGGGCGTTTTTTCTTTATTGTTCAGTTAATTAATTACATTTCCCCCCTTTTTTATCCCCCTATAAATCCCCTTCACCCTGTACCTATCCTACCCTCCACCCTCTAACATTGTTGCAAGATTTTTGTCCAGTCTCTTGCTGCATTTCCCACACCCTTTTCTCCCTAAGAATTGTCAGTCCATTCCCTCTCTATGTCCATGATTCTGTTATATTCACCAGTTTATCCTGTTCATCAGGTTATTAATTCACTTGATTTTTAGGTTCATTTGTTGATAGATGTCTATTTGTTACTCATAATTTATATTTTTACCTTTTTCTTCTTCCTCTTCTTAAAGAATATTTTTCAGCATTTCATATAATATTTGTTTGGTGGTGATGAACTCCTTTAGCTTTTTCTTATCTGCGAAGCACTTTATCTAACCTTCAATTCTGAATGATAGCTTTGCTGGATAGAGTAATCTTGGTTATAGATTCTTGCTATTCATCACTTTGAATATTTCTTGCCACTCCCATCTGGCCTGCATCGTTTCTGTTGAGAAATCCGCTGACAATCGTATGGGTGCTCCCTTATAGGTAACTAACTGTTTTTCTCTTGCTGCTTTTAATATTCTCTCTTTATCTTTTGCTCTTGGCATTTTAATTATGATGTGTCTCAGTGTGTTCCTCTTTAGATTCCTATATTTGGGGGTTCTGTGTACTTCTTGGGCTTTTAAGTCAGTATCTTTCACCAGGTAGGGGAAGTTTTCAGTCACTATTTCTTCAAGTAGGTTTTCATTACCTTGCTCTCTCTCTTTTTCTGGCACCCCCATAATTCGGATGTTGGCATGCTTGAGGTTGTCCCAGAGGCCCCTTACACTATCTTCAATTATCTGGATTCTTTTTGTTTCTTGCTTTTCCAGCTGAGTGGATTTTACTTCTTTGTATTTCAAATCTTTGACTTGGTTCTTGCGGCCCTCTGGACTGCTTTTAGGACATTGTGTAATATTTTGTATTTCAATCAGTGAATGCTTGATTTCTAGTTGATCTTTTTTCATATCCTTGAGGGTCTCGTTCATATCCTCGTAGGTCTCATTCATTTCTTTGTAGGTCTCATTCATTTCCTTGTAGGTCTCATTCATTTCCTTGTAGGTCTCATTCATTTCCTTTGTAGGTCTTGTTCATTTCCTCGTTGGTCTTGTTCATTTCCTCATAGGTCTTGTTCATTTCTTCATAGTTCTCATTAAGTTCATCAGCCTTTTCTAGGAGCCTCTTGAAAAGCCTTATAACTGTGGCTTTGAACTCTATGTCTAGTTGTCTTTTTCCTCCATTTCTTTCACACCTGATTTCTTTCATGTCTCTGCATGGTGGCTGCTATTCTGAGTTGGTTGATTAGTTTTATGTGGTAGGTGTCCTCTAAGGGACAGTGGCTCAGCATCCCCAGTTACCTGAGGTGGATACTCTTACTGCAACCCTTTATGGGTTGTACAGTATTTTTGAATTTCAGCCCAGCTAATTGTTGTTAGCCCTAGGATGGTTTGACTTCCAGGCGAATTGGCTGTGCAAGGAAACTGTGTTCAAGTTGTATGGGCGGAGTCTCTGAGCTGAGCAGGCAGTGTCAGCATCAGCTACACCCTATGCGGCACGCGGGTCTCTGTGTTGGGTGGTAATGGCTGCAGGCACTTCCAAGAGAAAGCTGCCGCTGGTCTTCACCCATTGCCAGACAGCCAAATGAGTCTGCACACCCAATGTCTCGCCCAGGGTTGTAAAACAAAGCAATCCAGTGGTCTCCTGTATCAGGGAGCAAGTCGCCAGGGAGCAAGTCACGTGTCTGTGCTGTCGTGCACTTTACGCGCAAAACTGCTGGTCCAAGCTACACGTAGGGTGCGTACCTCGGACCTCGGACCTTGCCTGGCACTGGGGAATCTGTGCAGTGGGACGTCTCCACCCTCCCGGTTGGAGAAATCTAACCGTGATTGCTGCTGCCAGCCCTACAGCCCGTGTGCACTCCATGGCTCCAAACCTCTGGCTCCACGCGTATCTTCAAGGCTGCGCTCTGCTGCTCTTCTGAGTCTCCTTTACTTTTATTTGTGGAATTTTCACTCAGCCAGCTTTCCGGTGATTCTGGGTGATGTTTGTTTTGTTATGTTGTAGTTCTGGAATTGTTGCGTGGGGCAGCACAATAGGTGTTTACCTATGCTGCCATCTTCATTCTCCCCAAAATGATTATATTTCTTTTCAATTCTCTTAATGTGGTGAATTACAATGACTTAATTCAGAATGTTAGTATGTTATATACTGGACTAAACCAAATTTTGTTATGAGCTTTTAAGATATTGATGAACTACTACTACTGCTTTGTTTAGGGCTTTAACTACTATGCTTATGATAAAGATTTCCCTGTAATACTCCTTTCTTATAATTTATTTTTTTAGTTTTGTATATCAGTATTATGCTGGTATCTCCCCTCCCCCCAAAAAAATGTCAATCACATCATTGTACATAATGACCCAAAACTGGAAAAATTCCCCATCACTGTCAAAAGTATAATAGATATAAGTTGTGACATTTTTCTAGAAATTCTTTTTATGAAACGGAATGCTATATTAATAATGAAAATGAATGAACTATATAACTAGTTACAACAACATGGGCGAATCTCACAAACATAATGTTGGAACAAAGAAGTCAAAAACAAAGAGATGTATATTTTGTGATCTATTGCATATAAAGTTCTTGAATAGGAAAATTAAAATCTTTAATTAGAAATCAGAAAGTTGATTACTTTCAGAAATGAGAAATGGAGTACTGATAAAGAAAGGAAATAGCGATCTATTGAGGTGAAGATATTATTCTATTTCTCAACCTAATTAATGGTTGTATATGAGCTCTGTCTATGATATTTCATTGGAGTGGACATTTATATCTTATACATTTTCCCCATGAAAATTACATTTTATAACTAAAAATAATTTTAAGAGAGACAATATTTTTTGACATGGGGAATAGGGAAACTAAGTCTGGTTCTTGGGTCCATGTTATTTCCACTTTTTATGGTGCCTCTAAGAACAAAGTAAGATTACAAGTTTTGCAGCAAGAACCACAATAGTATGTTCTTATATACAGGGAACAAATTTGCTTAACAAAGGGAATTGAAAGTTCCCCTACAACATGCAAAGCAACTCAAAAAATAATTCAGAACATTTCAATTGTCAGGATCAAAGATATTGTGAATATTTGAAAGAATATGATGGCCACGATCAAGAGGATAAGGGAAGCAGATTGCAATATAGACCTGACCCTCCATGTTAATGAACTATTATAAATTCCCTAGTGAGGAAGGTTTGGTGGTTGAAACTAAATTTCCATTTAAATAATTGTCTTAGAGAGGTCTGCAATTAATTGTATATGTTTAATTTGATTGCTTAAGTAGATCTGGTTATAATTTTATCCATTTTGTGATTCATGAGTCATTCTCAAAATAACCCCTTTTTGCTCATTTGAAATCAGTAAAATCCTTGAACAAATAGATTTGGGGGAAAGAATAAATCAGGGTGAACTGTATTGGTAATAGAGTCACTATACTGACAGACTACTGAGATTATTCATATTGAGTCTGTCTGAAGCCTATGTACATGTGGATGATGAAGGGTTACATCACATTGCAATAAAGAAAGATACCTAGCCAAGAGGAGAGACATAAATCTAACAAGTCTTATGAGAGTACCAAGAAGACCAAGAAGCAAAGTGTAGAGTGATGGCCATTCAGCTCACATTGGATACTGAATGAATTCCTTGAATAAAATAAGTGAGGCAGGTGGACTAGACTCTTATTAGTTGAGTTTTATCCAAAACTATCACACCTTGGAGAACTGTAAGTTACACAATATATCAGTCATTAATTGACGAAGGAAGACTGTGAAGTGCCTCCATTCCAAATAATATCCCATAGTTTTTCCATGGCATTTAACTATGGAAAGTTTGGAAGAAATGGGATTCTTAAATACCAATTGCAATAATTAGCTAAATAATAAAAATCAAATTTAAAGGTAAAAAAGAAGTAGGCATGATGGTCTATTAGAAAGAAAATAATAAATGCAATTAGTTGGGTAATTCAGACTATCAATATTACTGTTTCAGCACTGAAGTAAGATTGTACGTATGCAATATAATAAGAAAACATTTCAACCCACATAGTTGAGTAAGGGAAATACTATATATATGGAAAGGTGTATGTTAAATAGAAGTTTCAATAACATTGAAAGGAAATTTTCTCAGTGCTATATGTATAGCTTCCTAAAATAATGCCCACGGTTTCGACATCAATTGTTATAAGGAAGCTAGTTCATTTTATATGCCAAAATCTTGTTTCCTTGTCCCTATTTTTAGAAATAAGTTTAAATTTGATACCCAAATTTGGTTAAGTCCTCGTGTTTCATTTTCTTTGATCCTTGGTTTTCTTGTCCTCATTTACTTTTTTAATTTTCTGTTTTTTATTCTACTAATTTGCATGTTTTAAAACTGTTTTTCCTTAATTTTTTGTTTAGTAAAAAGATTTGTACTATATACTCTTTTCCAAATGTTGATTTTTTTGCTAAGAAGAGCTGTTTCACATCATGTAGCAGTGATGTGCTGGTAAATATTTAACAGGGGGCTATTTAAAAAATAGCTGTAATTTGTTGTATTTTCTGATTTCTGTGGTATAAATATTCCCACCATGGACTATTTCAGGATACAATGTGATGTCACAGAACTCAAATTTGAGTAGCTAATACACAAGAGTTGGGTAATGATACACAGAATTAGCTCTCACAAGCTATGAAGAGCCAGGTTCAGCATATCACTGATAGGGTATAATTTTGTTCATTGATAATTTGGGGCAAACTATTCCTAATGATTATTTCCATAATACATTTTTGTTTTCTCCTATGATATTCTGCCATCTCCCAAATCATACTTTATTTGGTTATTATAGTACCCCGAAGCATGGGAGTCATTTGTTCAATGCTTCTATATTTTCCACAGAAATTCTAATTCCTTATGATATTCAATTGCAGTTATCCAGCTTCATTGTTCACTTTTACTACACTTACAACAGCCTTTATTCTGCCAAAAATAAAACAAGTAAATCCAAAAAGGAGCCATCCATTATTTTAAGAAGTCTTAATCTATGCCTTTCCATTACAACAGATACACCCTTTCCTTGTAGATTTGCTTGTCAAAATCTCATTTGTATTCAAGACCAAAGTTAAATGTTACTTTCTCTATTAAAATATTCCTGTGTCAAAATATAGCTAAAAACAAAGGGCCATACATTTCCAAAGTACTTTGTTAATATTTCTTTTATTTTTACTTGTGTTAGAACTTGAGCACAAAATAGATACCCAATAAAAGACTACTGAATGAATGTACAGATAAATGTCATAACATTTCATAAATGTCATAACATGTTAGTTCCATCACTGGAAAGAAATGTGTCCTTGCTTTTGTTGGTGACCAGAACTCTATGAAGGGTCCAGGTTTCAGGCCACACTCCTTTTAACACCTTCTGAAAAGCCTTAAGACAAATAGTCCAGAATATCTGCATAATGGAATTGTAATTATCCAGGTAACTTCTACTTCATTTAGCATTTGCTAAAACACTTAAACAAACATAAGCCTTAATGGATATAAGAAAATGCAACACCGCAGACCATTTCTGCAATGGAAAATACCTTCAAATAATACTTTCAAAATATTTTATTCTCTTTAAAGTATTTATGCCTTATCTTCAGAGTGCGGATAGGTTTCAAATTCTAAGAGAAGATCATGGAATGACCTTCATGTGTGATTTTGCTTTATCACACATTTCCCTGTATTAAGTTCCCCTTCTACTCAGGAACTACAAGCTCCAAAATAGGAGCTTGTAAGCTTCCCCAGATTCACACCAATCCCCCAATGGAGCCAGCCATACACAATTTAAAGGATGAAAAAGATGGCAACACTACCTCCCCATTCAAACTCTAATGAAAACAAACCCCTGATGAGCAACTTGGACAATATCATAAGAGTTCACCTCGAGGGTGGTTGTCAAAACTTACTAGAGTCAATTTCATGGACTTTTTCAGCAGCTTCAGAGCAAAAAGTCATCTTGGAAAGATTATCAACACACACAATCACTACGTTTAGCCACTGTTGCTGAAATCCAAGTCAAATGAAAGCAGCTGAGCCTACTCAACAGGAGACAGCAGTTATTAAAAAGAAAAGGAGAGAGGAGATAGAGGGGCGAGGGGAGACAGAAAGAGAGGAAGCAAGGAAGGAAGGAGCGAAAGGAGGGAAAGAAGGAGGGAGAGAGAGAGGGAGGGAGGGAGAGAGGGAGGGCGGGAGAGAGGGAGGAAGGAAAAGATCTAGAAGCCAACCTTATAAAGAATGGGGGAGATCAAGAGAAAATATCCTATGGACTCAAATATGTGCTGAACCTTCAGTACTGGAGGCTTTGAACACATCTCAACAGTTTCTTTCTATGGGAATTTGTATTTTTCTCTAACAAAGCTTAAAACTGTCCTTTATTCTGTTTTGACAGGTGGTCTTTTATTTATTTATTTTTTTGATAGGAGGACTTTTAATGGTTATGTTCTCAACTCACTACACAAGGCTCATACCTATAATATGTCTTCTCTTTTTACCTGCCTTAAGTTTTTCAATGTTTTTCCTTTCAAATTCCATAGGAATGCCAAATGCTTAAGCTTTTCTCACTTCTTGAAAAAGCTGGGTTTTTTTCCCCCCCAGAGGAAGCAACCCAGGGTGTCACTAATTGGCTTTGCAGAACAGTAGGCAAATTTGGCCTAAAGAATTGTGGCATTGTTTGCCAGCCAGCACAAATGCAGATGACCAAAGTCAGTTTCCTTTGAGAACCCCACAGATTTTTCTGTACCTAATTCTGGAAAAGAGTATTCACATTAGTATCTTTGAAGCCATACCAAGCAACCTAATGAGTCTTCTCATTTGTGTAGTCACTTCAATTTCTTGCAAACTCCAAGCCGGTGTTTTTAAATCCTTCATTGAAGAAGTTCAAAAATATTCATCATACACTGATTGGACTGATAAATCTAAGTTCTGAACTTTGCCAAGAAAAAGGGAAAAAATGACTTCAGGTATGTCTTCCAAATCAGTTGCCTCTTGGAATTTCCTGTACCATGCTCAAATTAATTTTAATCCAACAGTATATTATTTTGACTGACCTCGTGCATATTTCTTAAAAGAATAGTTAAAAGATATTTTGTTAACTAGATCACTTTCATGATCAAATATTTAAAAATATGAAATGCCTATTTTGGATGCAACACAGATAAGTTAATTTTTTAAAAATAAAGTTTTTTGATACCCATCTATGTATCTACACTGAGATGCAAAGCCAAGAGTTCCTGCTGATTTCACAATTCCTTTGGGTTATGTAATTCATATTATTCTGCTGATAATAAGCCATATGAAGCAGCATTTTGCTGTATTGACATGGCCTGGCCAAGAACAACAAGGAAAAGAAATAGCATTTAAAAAACTGGCAAAATGTTTATGAATTCTAATCCTCTGCACATGAATAAATACATCTGACAAAGTGCAGAGTCCCTCAAAAAGGCCCTTCTTGACCTTCCTAATTTGAGTTCAATTGCATGTTCAGTGTTGAGAAGCCAAAGTAGGTTCTGCCAATGTTTTAGGCTCAAACTTTACTACATTTTGTTATTTGTGAAAGTGAAATCCCAGATAATAAGTTATAATAGCCCTATTAATCACTTGAAAAGGGAGTTTGAAGGAAAATTAGGATTTGAAATTGCATAATTGGTATCTGAAAGACAACCATTTTTTTATTTTCTTATCTAGAGCTTACCAAGTAAAACTACTGTAAAAAACTACACGTATGCACTTTTTAAAAATGTAATATGCATTATATATTACTTTTCCAAAGGAATGAAATTTAAAACTTTAATGTAGTCATGCCTGTTGGTCATGATGACCTTTGAACTAGAAAAAAGAAATACAGAAAACCAGGCCTTGGATTATAAATTATATTGTCAATGAAAGTGAGTATAACTCTTTGTTCCTTAAGTTGTTTCAAATATTACATTTTAATTTCCTTTTTTTCAAGTGAATTATAATGTACAACACATATGCATTTTTCTTCCATTTTTCATTTTTAAAAATCCTTATTTCTCTTAAGTTTTGTTACTCTGTATATTGACAGACTTACACCAAAATTTACTTCTCAAAATTCAATATCCAAATTCATCTGTTATTATTAAAGTACCTTGTTGGAAATCTATAGTCTTGTTTATATTCCTAAAAAATCTCAATAGGAAAAATAATATAGAAAGACATAGATTCTTTAAACCTCTCTTTCTTTAGTGCATTATGAAGAACTTTTTTATTGTGCTTAAGTAATTGAAGATAGCCAATAAAAAGGAGCAAGATGGTATTTAGGATATTATAATAACTAAGTCAAATTTACTATAAGACTTGTAGATAATTAAAGTTGATTAAACAGTCAATATTACTAATAATCATTTCAACTATCACATACTAGAATTTTTAGCATCTATATACTCATATGGCCAATGATACTTTTATCCCTTCCTCTATCTCAAGCCTGGTCTTTCTAAAAATGTAGAGGTTTCAAACTTTAAATCAGGTGACATCTTTCTATTGTCATTAATTGTTCTATAAAAACAGTCTACTTGATCTGTAGGATTAGGTCATCTAATAAAATGACCACAGAGATCCCAGTCAGAAGAG
This sequence comes from Antrozous pallidus, assembly GCA_027563665.1. Classification (NCBI taxonomy): domain Eukaryota; kingdom Metazoa; phylum Chordata; class Mammalia; order Chiroptera; family Vespertilionidae; genus Antrozous; species Antrozous pallidus. Next base: position 70,746,170 of record CM050521.1, on the reverse strand, counting down.
CATACACTAGTGGTTCTCAACCTTTCTAATGCTGCGACCCTTTAATACAGTTCTTCATGTTGCGGTGACCCCCAACCATAAAATTATTTTCATTGCTACTTCATAACTATAATTTTGCTACTGTTATGAATCATAATTTAAATATCTGTGTTTTCTGATTGTCTTAGGCTCTCGACCCACAGGTTGAGAACCACCGGCAGGGTCGCCTAAGACCATTGGAAAATACAGATATTTACATTACAATTCATTAATGAAGATATAAAACACATCCACTTTGCTTTTTAGTAAATTGAGATAAATGAAGAACACCACACAACTGACTTGAATGTGTTCTGAAACAGCTATGTTTGAAAGAAAGAGTCTCTGGGAAAAATTATTCCATCCTCATTGGAAATATGCCCCTGAAAGAAGAGAATGGGAAAAAGTGCAGAGATTACAAGAGCATTGTGCTCAGAGATAACCAGTGAAATCGATAATTTCCTTTCACATAGTTGGGAAAATAGTTGGCTTTTGCAAGTGGGTACATTTCTTTCTGGGCAGGTCAGTCATCTGTGGAGTCATAATCCGCAACCTACCAGTTAGGTTTTCTGCACATCTGGCACAAGCCTTTTTAATGCAAATATTAAAACCAGTTGGCTTTCTTAAAATGTTTCTGTATTTAAAGTCAAATAAGTAATTTGAGAATGTAAAATATATCATCTGGTAGGCAAACATTAACTGATAAGTAGAAGTAGCATTTCTTTCTTGCACCTCTTAACTGACACCAAAAACACCAAATATTCTGTTTGACATTATTTGTTTATAGGAATTTTAGAAAGACTGTAATATTTAGAAAATCTTAGACAGCTTGAATTATGTGTGATCTGAAATGGCAGGTCACTAATAACAAAACATCATTAAGTAGTTACATCCTTTGGGTTATTGAGCTGTCTAAAATTATACACAGAGTAAATACTTGAATAGCACTCAAGTTTTCTCTCTCATATTCTCCTTCAACTTTAAAATGTACATATTCTCTTCAATAAATATGGCAAAATAATCATGTCAAAACTATAAGATAATGACAATAAAACATTTATATTCAGTGTGCAGAAAATAGTTTCCCCTTTATAAATAGTACTAGAGGCCTAGTGCATGAAATTCATGCACTACAGAGGAGGGGGAGATAGTCCCTCAGCCCAGCCTGTACCCTCTTGCAGTCCAGGAGCCCTCTGGGAGTCCCAGAGCCCGTGGGGAGTAGGCCTAAGTGGTCAGTGGGACATCATTAACACTGTTGTGGAGGCGGGAGAGGCTTCCGCCACCACTGCTGCACTCGCCAGCTATAAGCCTGGCTTAGGGTTACTGGCTGAGTGACACTCTTGTGGGAGTGCACTGACCACCAGGGAGTAGCTCCTGCATTGAGCATCTGCCCCCTGGTGGTCAGTGTGAATCATAGTGACCACAGAGATCCCAGTCAGAAGAGCATACACTAGTGGTTCTGCCATTTGGTTGATGTGCATATTAGCTTTTTATTATATAGGATAGAACAAAGCATTAGCTACTGTTAAAAAGCATTATGAATCATAGATTTTTAAAATGATTGTGCACGTTTATTTCATTAAAATGTAGTATTTCAAGTTCATGAAAAAGTAAAATATATAAAACAGTCATAACATATCTATACATTCACTATAAAATATATGAATAATATTAATGAATATATACAAACTGAAATATTTGTGGAATTGCAATTAATTGATCCAAAAGCTTACTGTGATCTAGAAGTGAACCACATGATCATTTGATGTGAAGTCTGCTGATTAGTCAGGAAAATATTTATGTGTTGTGAAAGAAAAAAAATGACCTTTGGAAATATAGATTTAAGTTCATATCTTGGATCTAATACATTCTAGCTGCATGATGTTGAATGAATTTTAAAACCTCTTTGACTCATTATTAACATTTGTAAGATGGAAATAATATCTCTTAGCCTAGAGAACTCATAACAAAACAAGATTATCAATATTTTAAAGACTCCAGACCAAGACAGTGACATGGTAAGCTCCTGAATTTTCCTCTTCCCACAGATGCACCGATTATACAGTGATAAATAAAGCAATTTCCTCTGAGAGAATCCGGAATGTAGCTGAGTAACTCCTACATATGGAGCATACTGAATGAATGAGAAAATACCCACATCAAAAAGGTAGCAAAGACTGAGACACACTTTTGCCATAAACAAATCCTTGACACAGCACATACATTTGGAAGGGAACCCCAAAATTCCAGTTTTTCCCTGAGGAGTGAAGGGTTTGTAACATACATCTAGCATAATATATTTTAAGTTTCTACCCAAGAATGGTCTCTCAAAATATCTGGCTGCAGAAGCTCATATCCATGAGTCCCACAGGACTTTAGGCAAACAAACAGATCTTAACAGGTGTGTGAGCACTTGGCATGACTATCCCCAAGAGCTCAGTGCAGAGGGAGCGAGCGAAACAACACATTTCCCAGTCTTCCCCTGGACAGGGAAGTGCCCACTTTACAAGCTGCTGCCTGAGGAGTCTGCCTTCTAATTAGCACACATAAAGGTGCTGACCGCTGCTTTCCCCAGGGCCTAAAAGATCTCGTGGCACCTCTTTCTGGTTTACTTCATCAATAAAACCAAGTCGACAGTATCTACCTGGAATGAGTATGCTCACATATCTAGCACCCCACCTTTTATGGCTGTGACCCAAAGGATGGGACCTCATATAACCTAGCTCAGATGGTCAAATATCACAGCATGCGTTTATGAGTCTCACAAGACTATAGCAAACAAATAAATTTTAAAACCAGCACAGACATATCTCCCCACCCCGATGGGCTATACACCCAGGCACGGTGCAGAAGGAACAGGCAAAAATTCCCATCTCGCAGTTTCTTTATCAAGGGAGTCCAGCTTTTAGTTAGACCACCCAGGGGCTGGCGGTAATCCTCACCTTAAGGACACTGACAGATCTTGGCATACACTCAACTACTGGGAGTCACTAATAAAGACTATAGTTTGGACAGTCACAAAGGTTTGAGTGGTAATAGGAGCTTGAACTGGGATGATTGGTGATACTCATCTACACAAGACTGGGAAAAGTGGCTGATTTAGCCAAAGTGCACAAACCAACAAAACGAGTCAAGAAAGATGAAAAATAAACAAATAAACAAACAAAAACCCAGGGGACTATATTCCAATCAGAAGAAGACAAATCCTCCAAAATTAATGAAATGAAGATTGCTGATTTACCCCAGCGTATTCAAATATCAGTCATGAAGATGAATTTAACACAAGAGGTAGAAAATATTAAAAGGTATCAAACAGAAATCATAGAGCTGGAGAATACAACAACTTAAAAATTCAACAGAGGAGTTCAACAGTAAACTAGATCAAATGGAAGAAAGAATAAATGTACTGGGCCTTGGGCAGTGAAAATGATCAAATCAGAGTGACAAAAAGAAAAAAACACACACAAAACATGAAAAGCAGTAAAGATATATTAAAAGACTTATAGGATACCACCCAGTAGAACAGCATATACATTCTAGGGGTCATGGAAGGAGAAGAGGGAAGAAAGAGCCTGAAAGCTTATTTGAAGAAATAATGGTAGAAAACTATCCTGATTTGGGAAATGAAACAAACATCCAAATCCAGGAAATCCAAAAACTAACAATTAAGATGAGCCAATAGAGTCACACCAAGGCACATTATAATTAAATTGTCAAAAGTTAAAGATAGAGGATCTTTAAAACAGCAAAAGAAAAGCAACTTGCTATATATAAGAGAAACTCATTAAGATTATGAGTGAATTTTTCAGCAAAAATTTACATACCAGTAAGAAGTAGGATGATATATTTAAAGTACAGTGGGGAAAAACTGGTAACCAAGAATATTCTACCCAGTAAAATTGTCCTTAAGAATAGTTTTTTAGACAAACAAAAGCTGAAGAATTCATCACCATTAGTTTGGCCTTAAAAGAAATGCTATTAGGAATACTTTAAGTTAAAATGAAAGGATGGTAACCAGTAATGTGAAAATTTAGAAAAATATAAAACTCACTGGTAAAGATAAATATATAATTAAATTCAGAATACTCAAATACTGCAACTGTGGTAGGTAAATAACTTTTAACTCTAGTGTAAAACTTAAGAGATAAAAGTATTAAAATAACTAAAACTATAATAATGAATACATAATATAAAAAAGATTTAATTTTTTACTTTAAGTACATAAATTGAAGGACAGTAGTGAAAAAAAGGTAGAGTTTTTTTACACATTAAATGTTAAGATGTTATCAGCTTTAAGTACACTATTATAAGATATTTTATGCAATTATCATAATAACCACAAAGCAAAAACTGATAGTATTTAAGCAAAAGATAAAGAAAAGGAAATCAAACATACCAATATGGAAAATCATCAATTTACCAAGAGAGGAAATAGGAAACTACAAAACAGCTAGAAAACTGCAAAATGGCAATAGTAAGTCCATATATATCAATAATTACTTTAAATGTAAATGGACTAATTTCTACAATCAAAAGACATAGAGTGGTTGAATGGATAAAACAAATAAGACCTAACTATATTCTGCCTACAAGAAAATCACTTCAGTTTTAAGGACACACAGACTGAAAGTGAAGGCATGGAAAAGATATTCCATGCCAATGGAAACCGGAGAAAAGCAGAGTTAAGTATATCAGAAAAAAATGGAACTCTAAGCCAAAAACTATAATTAGAGACAAAAAAGTTAATATATAATGAGAAAGTGGTCAATTCATCAAGAGAGTGTAACCACTATAAATATTTATATGCCCAACATAGGAGAATCTAAATTTATAAAGCAAATATTAACATATCTAAAGGGAGAAACAGAAAAAGTATAATAATGGTAGAGAACTTTAATACCCCACTTTCAACAATTGATTGATCATCCAGCAGTAGAAGGTTCCTCAAAAAATTAAAAATAGAACTACCCTATATGACTCAGCAATCCCACTTCTGGGTAATATCTAAAGGAAACAAGATAACTATCCTGAAGACCCATCTGTACTCCCATGTTTATTGCAGCATTATTCATATAGTCAAGGTATGGAAACAACATAAATGTCTATTGACAGATGAAGGGATAAAGAAAAATAGACACATAAATATGTAGATATATAAATATATGAATATTATTTATTCTTAAAAAAGGAAATCTCATAATTTGCAACAACATAGATGATATCTTGTGATTTGCAACATCTTGAAGGCATCATGCTAAGTGAATATACCTCATAGTGTCACTTATGTGAAACCAAAAAATAATAAAAAAGAAAAGTAGTCAAACTCATAGAAACAAAGAGTAGAATGATGGTCACCAGGGAGAGGTGGGTAGCAACACGAGTGCTCTGGTGGTGGTAGGTGAAGATAGGGAGAGGTCTGTTAAAAGGTTTTAAACTTTTAGTTATACAATGAATAAGGTTTAGGGATCTAATGCCAGCATGTCAAATTCAAAGGTTAACCCTGGCCAAATAAATAAGACAGGCAGCCCACGGGCTTGAGTTTGACATGCTTGATCTAATGTATAACATGGTGACTACAGTTGGTAATACCATATTGTAAAACTGAAATTTGCCAAGAGAGTAGAACTTACAGTATTTTCACCCAAAACTACCCCCTGCACAAAAACAAACAAACAAAAAAACAAACTCAAAATGCAACTATGGGAGATAATGAATGTGTTAATTTAATGGCAGAAATCATTTCACAATGTAAACGTATATCAAATTACCACATTGTATGCTCTAAAATAAATACAGATATTTTTGTCAACTATACCTTAATAAAGCTAAAACATTTTTAAAACCTTTCCCCCCCATATAATCATATTGAAAATGTCAAGAGAAATTTTCTTTGAGTTATTTCTTTTTCAGTGTTTCAATGTTCATGAGTTGGGGCAAGTATACAAAGCATTTCTCTTCCCAAGGGTTATCTTTTATATAGAGTTCTGCCAATAACTTGATTGACAGGGATGCAAATGAATTCTATAACTGGGCAAAAGTTATTGCATATCACATGAGAATAGGTAAACTTCTCTTACCTAAGGCTTATCTTCTTTCTTAGAATTGTAAGAGAAACATTGTGCTTTCCAATATTTGGGATTTAAAAAAAATACTTAAAAATATGCATGCATACATTCCTGGTCCTTGATCCCTGCTCTTGTGTACTTTTAGTTTAGTTTTGTGTTTTTTGTTTTTTACCTCGTTTCCTAGAAGGGCGTTTACACAGGCTTCTGAGGCATCGCAGATGGCTCTGAGATCATGTCCTCCTTCTAGAGCCAACACCACGTGTCCATCAGCCAATGTCATCAATTGCTTCGTCAAGTGACCAACGCCTACCATAATACAAAAAAAAACAAAACCATTTCAAAGTAGTAAATCAAAAGGGGATGTCTATTAGAATCTAATATTAACTGAGCATTTATTCTGTACATGTCCTTTCTCAGCACTTTCCATGCACTAGCTCACTTAATAACTTGATAAATTAGGTCGTATTATTATCTCTACAAGTGAGGGAACCAAAACGTATGATCCTAACAGCTAAGAAGTGTCACAGCCAAAATTTTCACAGGTCAGTATGCCTTTCACCATGGCACAGTACATGCAAAACACAGTCTAGAAGTACCTGGATAAAAAAATCAGTATGGCCAATATTAATTTGGTAAATAATGTCATTTGCTTGATATTTGTTTCCTTTATCCATCATCTGTCTTTATCTTTGTTATAAAGAAAGTTTTCTATGTATCACCCCAATTAATTATCACCTTAGATTTTTATAGGCATTCTTTTATTCTGAAATAGTCAATACATGCCAAAAAGAACATCTATCATCTATCTATCTATCTATCTATCTATCTATCTATCTATCTATCATCTTATAAAGTATAATGATATGACAAACATCTGTTCACTCAACTCCCAATTTAAGGATAATATAGTTAGCAGTAATTTTGATGCCCCTGTGTGCCTCTCTCTAATGACATCCTTCCTCCTCTCCACAGAAATCAGGATCAAGTTTGTGTTTATAATTGCTTTCCTTTGTTTAATATGCTTCTTTTTCAACTTTATAAAACTGGTTTTATACTTTTAAAAACTTGCTCTTTTCACACATTTTTTAGTTCATCTCTGCTGATACATAAAGGTATAATTCTTTGCTATTTAGTAGGCCATTTTATGAGTATAGAAAAATTTATTTACCCATTCTCCTGTTGACAGATATTGGAGTTTTCTGTTATTACAAGTCCCAGTGTTTTGTACAAAGAATACCTCCACACACACTCTTATACAAGTCTTCTGTGCACATGTGCAATAGTGGAGTCAAATTGTTGTGGCTTAAAATCTGATAAATAATACCAGGCTATTTCCAAAGGGCTTCAACCGATCCCCTCTCTGTGAAGCAGTATATATAAGATTTCCAGTTTAGACAATCCTTCATAACATTTGGTGTGATTTGCTAAATGGGTAGTGAATAATGGCATGTAACTGTGTTCTTATTCAGTATAAGGAGGGACTTTTCTATTTCTACTTTGAATATTTTATTTTAAATAGATGATGAATTTAAATTATTTATGTACATAAAGATGGTTTTTCTCCTATAACTAGTGGCCTGGTGCACAAAATTCATGCACATTAAAGGGTGGACTCTGAGTCAAGTCGTCCCCCGCCCCCACATGTGCATCAAAATCGCATGAGACCCAGACCCGGCCATCCCCACCCGCATTGGGCTAGATCCAGACCCAGCCAGTCCCACCCTTGTCAAGCCCCACCAGGCAGGGGGCATAGCTGCAGGTCCCCTGGCCCAGTGCCAGTATGGGAGGCATGGCCTGAGGTCCCCCAAGTGGGGAGGCGGCATTCCTTGAGGTGCCCCATTAAGCCCCACCAGGTGGGGAACATGGCATGAGATCCTCTGTCAAGCCCCAGTGGGAGGGGGGCATGGCCTGAGGTCCCCCAGCCTGGCACCAAGAGAAGGATGCAGCCTCAGGTCCCCCATCAAGCCCCACTGGCAGGGGGGCTCAGCCTCAGGTCCCCTGGCCCAGTGCTGAGGCGAGGAATACAGCCTGAGGTGCCCCAGCCTGGTGCTGGGACAGGGGAGCAGCCTGAGGTCCCCTAGCCCAGCACCAGGACAGGAAGCACACCTTGAGGTCCCACATCAAGCCCCATCAGGCAGGGGGTGTGGCCTCAGTTCCCCTGGCCTGGCGTCAGGGCAGCAGTTGTAGCCTGAGGTCTCCTGACCTGGTGCTGGGGCAAGGGGCAAGGTGTGAGGTCTCCATCAAGTCCTGCCAGGAGGGGGCCATGGCCTAAGGTCCCCAAGCCTGGTGTCACAGCAAGAAGTGCAGCCTGAGGTCCCCCAGCCTGACGCCAGGATGGGGGGTACAGCCTGAGCTCGCATTTAGCCCCACAGAGGTGGGGGAAGAGGGTAGCCTCAGTTCCCTGCTGATTGCTTGTTGAGGCTCCTTAAGGGAACTTGGCCTCAGCTGTGGGTACAGCCATCTTTGGGATGGAGTAATGGTCAATTAGCATATTCCCCCTTTATTAGATAGGATTCTATAGTGTTGTGAGTGGCATTATTATTTCTCATATTAACCCATGTTGAATTTATGGATTAAAATGTTTGGTTGTTATTTGTTTCAGAAGGATTTGTTTCACTAATGCTTTCCCCCGCTCCTATGTCTGTGAATAGTATTAATCTATTATTTTTCCATTCTTGTATTGTTCATATTGACTTTTGATGTGGTTGAGACCCTCTATTTCCATTATCTGATCCTAGAATATTGTGTAGGAATTTTCTTTAAAACGATTTGAGTCTTGTATTCTTTTCTGAGAAAGATTTTTAACTATTGATAAAATTTCTTTAGGGATTTTAGGAGTACTCAGCTTTCCATATTTTCCTAAGTTATATTTTTCTAGAAATTTGTGGCTTTTTATTTGTGTTCAACTTCATTGGAATAAAGTTTTAATTATTTCCATTTTTATTTTGGAACTATAATTAGACATGCGTGATCATTGTTATAATATCCTCAATGTCCTTTAACTTTTATTTCACATTTTCTGTGTCTTTCTATCCAGCATTATGTGTACTTCTTATTCAGATCTATCATCCAGACTTTATCTCCAGATGTGTCCCAACTGCTGTTCAACGCTTTTATTGATATTTTCATTTATAGTCATTTCAGTGATTATATTATTCAATCCAAGATGTTCTATTGGGCTATATTTTGTTTTATTTAAATATGTTTTTATTGATGTCAGAGAAGGGAGAGAGAGATAGAGACATCAATGATAAGAGAAAATCATTGCTTGGCTATCTCCTGCACACCCCACACTGGTGGACTGAGCCCGCAACCTGGGTACGTCCCTTGACCAGGAGTCGAACCGTGACCTTCCAGTTCAGAGGTTGATGCTCAAGGACTGAGCCATGCCAGCCGGGCTGGTTATATTTTATATCTTTTTGTTTTCCAGCCTCTTGTTCCTTAGTTAAGCCTTTTTTTTTCTGGCCCCCAAAAGACATTTAATGACAATATGCATTTATGAGTGAATATTTAAGGTGTTGGTTTGAGAAAAGTTGTCAGTGAAAATATGAATAGACTAATGGGAGTAAGAATAGGAATAGAAATCAAAGAAACCTTGGAAGGAGAGTTTTAAGGAAGATCCGCAATATTGAAAGTCATATTGTGACCTAGAATTTTTTTATCTTCTCTTTTGGTATTTTTTTCTATTATTGATTCTTTGTGTCTGTGCATGTGCCTTCTATTATTTTTAAGATGCACAGATCCTGATTTGCTTTAAAGTTATGGAACACTTCAACCTAAATCTAATGTTGAAGTTAACATATATGTGAAACATGAATGTCAGGTCCTCTGTAAGTAAGTCTTGAGCTCCACTTACTATTCCTCTCTCACTATCTCAAAGCATTCACTATTTCTCTTGAACGTGCATCTTAATCTTTCCCTACAATTACTTTTTATTAAATTAATTTATTTAATTTTAAAAATATATTTTATTGATTTTTATCTTTATTGTTCAGTTTATTAATTACATTGTTCCCCCCCTTTTTATCTCCCTATAGCTCGCCTCCACCCTATACCCATTCCACACTCCACCCTCACCTCCCTCTCCCCACTGTCCTCTAACATTGTTGCAAGATTTTTGTCCAGTCTCTTGCTGCACTTCCCACACCCCTTTTCTCCCTAAGAATTGTCAGTCCATTCCCTCTCTATGTCCATGATTCTGTTATATTCACCAGTTTATCCTGTTCATCAGGTTATTAATTCACTTGAATTTTTAGATTCATTTGTTGATAGATGTGTATTTGTTGTTCATAATTTATATTTTTACCTTTTTCTTCTTACTCTTCTTAAAGAATATCTTTCAGCATTTCATATAATATTGGTTTGGTGGTGATGAACTCCTTTAGCTTTTTCTTATCTGCAAATCACTTTATCTGATCTTCAATTCTGAATGATAGCTTTGCTGGATAGAGTAAGTCTTGTTCATTTCCGCACTGATCTTGTTCATTTCCTCATAGGTCTTGTTCATTTCCTCATAGTTCTCATTAAGTTCATTGGCCTTTTCTAGGAGCCTCTTGAAAAGCCTTATAACCGTGGTTTTGAACTCTATGTGTAGTCGTCTTTTTTCCTCCATTTCTTTCACACCTGATTTCTTTCCATGTCTCTGCATGGTGGCTGCTTTATGTGGTAGATGTCCTCTAAGAGACAGTGGCTCAGCCTCCCCAGTTAGCTGAGGTGGATACTCTTACTGCAACCCTTTATGGGTTGTACAGTATTTTTGAATTTAAGCCCAGCTTGTTGTTGTTAGCCCTAGGAGGGTTTGACCTCCAGGCCAATTGGCTGTGCAGGGAAACTGTGTTCATGTTGGATGGGTGGAGTCTCTGAGCTGAGCAGGCAGTGTCAGCGTCAGCCTGATCCTATGTGGCACGCGGGTCTCTGTGTTGGGTGGTAAAGGCTGCAGGCACTTCCCAGAGAAAGCTACCATTGGTCTCTACCCCTTGCCAGACAACTCTGCCTCTCCCCAAATGAGTCTGCACACCCAAAGTCTCGCCCAGGGTTTTAAAACAAAGCAGTCCGGTGATCTCCCGAACCAGGGAGCAAGTCACCAGGGAGCAAGTCGCACGTCTGTGCTGTTCACGCACTTTACACGCGCAAACTGCTGTTCCAAGCTATGTGGACTCTCCTCAGGCTAGGAGACCTCTGCTGCGCCCGGCTTTTAGGGTGCGTACCCCAGACCTCGGACCTCGCCTGGCACTGGGGAATCTGTGCAGTGGGACGTCTCCGCCCTCCCGGTTGGAGAAATCCAGCCGGGATTGCTGCTGCCAGCCCTACAGCCGCGTGTGCCCAAAGCTCCGAACCTCTGGCTCTGCGTGTATCTTCAAGGCCCTGCTCCACCGCTCTTCTGAGTCTCAGTGTCCCACCTTTACTTTTATTTATGGAATTTTCACTCAGCCAGCTTTCTGGTGATCTGGATGATGTTTGTCTTGTTGTTATGTTGTAGTTTGGGAATTGTTGCACGGGGCAGCACAATAGGTGTTTACCTATGCCGCCATCTTGGTTCCTCCTCTCCTTTGTTAAGTCTTAAGGTCTTTTGTTTGAAAGAAAGAAGATTCTCATAATAGAGTTTGAAGAACTGAAAGAAAGTCTATAGAATTGTCAAATAATGAAACCCAACTACGTTGCTTCCATTTTGTAACAGTTAAATAATACCATTCTTAAACCTTGGAATGCATAGAGCTATCCATCCAATAAGCGAGAACTGTTCAGTATTTCAGTCTAATCTGGTACTTGAATCTGGCTAGCCAAGGACAAGATGAGTTCATTTCCCCAGACCTTGAAACATTGCAATGTGTTGATTGTATTCATTTAGCTATTATTTTGATGAAGTCAAAACAGTCACTTTATAATTATCCTATGTTTCTAAATAGTTGGCAAATTATTCTAAAATTGATATAAAATGAGGTAAAATATTGCAACATTTCTCATTTCCTATGGATGTCATTTTGATCCCAATAAGAATCTTTTCCACAAGCCCTTACAAATGAGGTTGACTAGACTTAACTCCACTTTCTTGTCTGATTTATATAAAAAGAACAGTAAGCTTTTGAAAAATGTATAATGCAAAGTTCTGATCCCTAAAGCTTAGAAATGTTCTTGGCCCAAGTCAAGGTCAATAGCATATAGTAATTAGTTCCACTCGAGAAGATTTTAAAAAGCAAACAATACCCATAATACTTGTAGGCAAATATTTCTGCTAATCATATTGATAAATATTTTGGACAACGTTTCCTATTACCTAAACCAGGCTACAGTGATAACTTAAAAAGACATAATAATGAATCAAGGTAGTGCACCATATCTTTCTTACTGAAGGATCCTTAGGTAATTGAAAATTCAATGATCTAAGTCACGACTGAGCAGATCAAATCACATGGATTTAAAGAAAAATGGAGAGAGAAAGTCCCAAATCTGAATTAAGTTCACTCTTTCCTCTGGGATTAAAAAAAGTCCCATAAAATACCAAATTTCGATGGGATAGTAAAAATAAAGTGGAAGGAAAGAAGGGAATGAAGCTAATCTTGATCTCTATCCAAATTCCCTTTCTTTTACCTACAGGATTTATTTCCACCCATGTGGTCTCTGGAGCCACAGATTGAGGCAGCTAAACTCTGAGTTTAACTTGCACAAAACATTCACATGAAATAAAGAAATGAAACTTCTATAAGGTTTTGTGTCCTTTCTTCCAATTAAAGTAAAGAAGTAAAAATAATTTTTAATAGCCTGAGTTCTAGAGTGTCCATTACTGCAATATGTATGTGCATGTATATATATGATTAGAAAAGCCAAGTATGGCTACCAATCTCAAGGTGTTATTTTTTTAGGACGTGATATAAAAGTTTCAGAGTTGTGTGTGTGTGTGTGTGTGTGGTGTGTGTGTGTTTATTTGATTGGAGATCATGTAACATTTTAATAGGCATAATTTTAAGTTTAATTTAATAGCTTTTACTTCTAGCTTCACAAAAGCACAATAGCTAACTGTACTTGTCACAACAAACTTAATTTGCACAGTTGAAAAACCGTAGCAGAGGCTATTGCAAAAAATGCTTTCCTTAATAATGTTGGAGCATCCTCAGAGTGAAGACTTCTGCAAAAGAAGTGATCAAGTGAGAAAACACGTTTGTAAACATGATATCTTAGGCTCAAGCAATCACTGGATATGGGAATGGAACTGGATTATTGAGTCTATGCATACCTTTAGTTTTTTAATTTCTCTTGGGAGGTAGGTATATCACTTAAAGAGGAGCCTGAATGCCTGGGGTAAGATGAGCAGGCTCAGGTGAGCGAATGGAATGAAATATATAAGAAACTCACACAATTCAACAAAAGGAAGAAAGAATGGGCAAAGGACCTAAATAGACACTTCTCCAAAGTGGACATACAGAAGACCAAGAGACATATGTAAACATGCTCAAAGTCACTAAGCATCTGAGAGATGCAAATTAGAATGACATTAAGGCATCACCTCCCATTTGTCAAAATGGCTGCCATCAACAAATCAATAAACCACAAGTGTTGGGGAGGATGTGGGTGGAAATGCAGACTGGTGCAGCTACTGTTGAAAACAGTATGGAGTTTCCTCAAAATATTAAAAATAGAACTCCCATTTGACCCAGTGATCCCATTTCTAGGAATATATCCTAAGAAACCCAAAGCATCAATCAGAAAGAATATATGCACCCCATATCAGTACTTTTTACATTAGCTAATATCTAAAAACAGCCCAAGTGCCCATCAGTAGATGAGTGGAAAAGAACTATGGTACATCTACACAATGGAATCCTCTGTGGCTGTAGAAAAGAGGGAGTTTTTACCATTTGGAACAGCATAGATGGAACTGAAGAGAAAGCTAAGTATCACATGATCTCATTCATATCTGGAATCTAATGAGCAAAATAAACTGATGAAAAAAACAGATCCATAGACACAGAACCATGGAACAGACTGAGGAATTTCAGAGGGAAGGTGGGTTTGGGGGAAGGGTGGGGAAAGATTAACTGGGGAACTTATATTCATATACGCGTAGCCCATGGACACAGACAATAGTGTGGTGAAGGCCTGGGAGAAGAGAGAGAGCAAGGTTGAAGGGGTCAATGAAAAAACAACAACAAAGGGGACATCTCTAATACATTCAATATTAACGATAAATTTAAAAAGAATGAGAAGGAAAGAGAATTGGAAGGGCATGTTTAGTTTAAAATCTTCTGTTCAGTTTTATTGGTTTACTAGAGGCAAGTTTAATATGCTTGTTTCTAAAAAGAATATGAAATAAGTTGTAAATATGGTAGTAGTTTAACAATTTTTAGCTTGAATTCCCAAATGGTCCGTGAGGGCTTGTTTCTGCCTAAGAAGTTATATTGTGTCAGCATTTTTAGTCATCAGAAAAATTGTTTGAAATGAAAGGCTGATCTAAGAAGCCTCAAAGAGTAACTTTAGATAGGTATTTCATAACTAAGACACAAAGAGATTCATTCTTCAAATAGCACGTCTCAAACACTTCTCTATGATGTTTCTCAAATTGTTCCCAGAGAAGAGTGGTAATGAAAGGAAACAACCCTAGTTTTATTTTAATTTCATTTAAAAACAACTATTTTAAAAACCAAAATTAGCACATGTGTATAGTAGAAAATAATAGAAAAAATAGTGTAACATATAACATATAATAAATATGTTATTATATATTATATATTACTTAAATAAGAAATAAAAATAGTAATACAATGAAATAATTTATATATAAAATGATAAATCTGTAGTGGAAGTAGCTAATTCCACTTTTGTAGTATTTTATGCTTGTTTTTATGTATTTTAAAAATAAAACAGGAGCCGAGACCGGTTTGGCTCAGTGGATAGAGCGTCGGACTGCGGACTGAAGGGTCCCTGGTTCGATTCCGGCAGGGGCATGTACCTTGGCTGCGGGCACATCCCCGGTGGCGGGTGTGCAGGAGGCGGCCGATCGATGTTTCTCTCTCATCGATGTTTCTGGCTTTCTATCCCTCTCCCTTCTGCTCTGTAAAAAATCAATAAAATATATAAAAATAAAATAAAATAAAAAAAATAAAAATAAAACAGGATCATATTGTAATTTTTTAAACTTACATTTACAAATACCAATATAGTGTGAAACATTTTTTCATGCTCTGTACAATATCATTTAAGATGTGCTAATATACCAACTAATTCTCTATTTTGAGGTACTTAAGTTTTTAATAAGTTTTCTGGTTTTATGTAATGTTTACGATTGCAAATAATATCCTCATGTATGATTGAAGTGGCCACTACATACTAGCATTTACCTTATTCTACTGTATTATTTCAGAATGGAAAGAGGCCTGCTCTGTATATTATTGCTCACTTAAAAAAACAACAACAAAGTATGAGATAGACATAAAGAGTAAAACACATATAGGCAAAAAGGGAACAAACTGTAGGTAAAACTTTATAAACTTCATTCTTTTTTTAAGCACTCAAAAATAGTATTTCTTATTACCTATTTTCTTATATTACAACTAGGGAACTATTGGCCGTGATGTTGCAGTGGGCACAGAGGTGGGTTTCGAACCATCCTCTGTGCCCCTGCCTAGCCCCTCCTGCCGCAGCCCCTGTCCCCTGTCTGCCTGCAAACCTGCTCCCACCACTGTCTCTCCCACATGCTGACAGTGCCAGCCCTGCTGGACCCTGCTGATGGCACACAGAAATTGGGGCTGGTGCAGCAGTGGGTGCAAGCAGCTGCTGCTGCCCAGATCTCCCCTCAGGAGCCAGGGGAGGTGGAGGCTGGCAGCTGCTGCTCGTACCCACGGACAGCACCAAGCAATCAGGAGGGGTGCCAGGTGTTGGCAGCAGGTGCAGGCAGGGCTAGTGCTTGGCAGTGGGTACAAGCACTGGTGGGACTATGGCACACTGGAGCAAAGTATTTTCAGTAACCACCAGAGACTCATCCTGATGACAGTGACCAGTGCCCTGCCTTGGTCTGGCGCCCCCACTCACCTGCTCCACCATCCCACCACGGCCAACGCCCACCATTTTCTGTGCTCTGCTACCTGCTGCTGACTCCTATGTTCCACATGCACCCCCTGGTGGTCAGCGCATGTCATAGCGACCGGTTGTTTGGTTTTTCCGCTATTCGGTCTATTTGCATATTAGCCTTTTATTATATAGAATGGGATCTTACTCTAATTGACTGCTTTTTAAATTAAATTTATTGGGGTGACATTGGTGATTAAATTATATAGGCTTATAGTATACAATTCTATAATTCATCAACTATATATGGTATTGTGTATTCACCATGCTAAGTTTCCTTCCATCATCATTTAACCCCTTATACCCTAAACTTCATTCTTTTAAAACCTCTGTATGTTTAGCAATGCTTGTTGTGGATAACTAAAACATTATTATAGAAGCTCAGGGAAATGAGAGATACTCTGAGAAAGTCTATTTCTATTATGCAATTGCAAATAGTGTATTGGAACTCTCCATAGATGCCCAAACTGAAAGAATCCTGCTCCAGGAGGGACAGAGGTCCCTCTTCAACGTACAATTAATTACCATTGCTATTTATTTGGCCATTCTGTGATAGATTGGAGGTTAGAATCAGCAGCCAACTCCCAAAGAAAGGTAACTGGTCCATCATTCATTTGGTTAATAAAGAACAGCCAAAGTGATTGGTTAGACAATTCTTTTATTTTTCATTTTTAAGTCCTTACCTGAGGATGATTTTTCCATTGTTTCTAGAGAGAGGAAGGGAAGGAGGAAAGGGAGAGGAACAGGGAGAAACATTGCTGTGTGAGAGACACATGGATTGGTTGCCTCCTGCATATTTTCCCACTGGGGCTGAGGAACTTGCAACCAAGGTACATGCCTCTGACCGGGAATTGAACCTGTAACCCTCTGAGGGCCAAAGCTCTAACCACTGAACAACAGGCCAGGGCTAGACAATCTTAATCTCTGCACATAAATATCCTAACTTTGCTTATGCCAGTCTCCCATTCACTACTTGTGTTTCCCCCCCCCCACCAATATTTTCTGAGTCTATTGTGGAAAAGCTTCAAGTAAAACAAACAAACAAACAACAACAACAACAACAACAACAAAAACAAAACAAAACAAAACAAAATGATAGCAGGGAGTCTCACACCTCCCACTGCCATTCAGCAGGGGTAGTGGAGTGAAGGCAGTAGTTATACCTAATGTTATTGATTTATATCACTTTTGAAACCTTCTGATAGGGCTAAAAGCCTCAATAACAATGTATGCTTTTTTTTTTAACAGGTTAGTCTCATTTGGGCCTGAAATATTTGTGAAGACTTCATTGCAGACTTAATACAGTAGGATCAAAGGAGTCACAGATTTCTGTCCCATTTGAACTTGAAAGTTTATTTTGCACATCCACTGGCATATTTTCTAAAGTTTTGTCCAGAAAAAAATCACTGAAAAATGCACATACTGTGAAGTCTAACTACAAAACTGTAGCCATTTCCCTCTCTAAACCCCTCTGTCATTAAGTTACCCTGCTGTTCTTTAGGAAAATGCAGTCAGACTCAAGTTGAGAGAGGAGTCCGGGTAGCATGTGGCTGTCTCATGCACTGGGAGGCTCACTAGCAAGACTTCAAAGCAGAAACTGATTGTTGCAGATGGGCAGAGTGCTTTCCCCAGAAATACCTTTTTAAGATGCATGGTGCTGTAATTCATATGGTGGGCACTTGTGATTCATTCCTGATGATGTTGGGATCATTTAACTCACAAAACCATTGTCGCTACCACAAAATCCTTTCATCTGAAGCCAAAAAGGTTTATTTCATGCAAATGAAAAATTTTCATTAAAGTATCACCTTAATAACAGGCAAAGATATATCTTTTCTGGTCATGTTTAAAATGTAAATTTATGAACATATTCTGAAGATTCATTTCATGTTATGATCTTTATTTATTTGATGTCCCAGGACTCTTTCCAAGTTCATCGAAGCCGGAAATCAATTTTAGAAGAAATATGGAGATTATTATCACTAAATCTTTCAGTTGGCTTATTCCAAGCAGCCCTATAAATACTGCATATGTTCAAAAGAAGGCACTTTCAACCATAGTAAAAATCCTTTTACCGTTGTAGTCAGTAATACTCAAGGAGGTAAGTTTACAGTCTTAGCACATTTGAAAACAAATGAATAGTAAGTTTGTAATCTAAACAAAACCTGAGATAATATTCCAATACCATTATTCCTGAAAAATTAAATAAAAAACACATTTATCCTTGGGAATTTTTGAGAGTGAAATGGCAAGAAAGGTTGACTGGCATTTTGACCATCTACTCATTCATCGAGCCATCTATACATCTATTGTCTATAAATCAGCAATTACTTATTAAATACTATATGTCACAGATTTATAGATAAATCTGCTACTTAAAACGGTATGTGAACTTCAGTTTTCTCCCCTGTAAATATAAAGATTATTTAGTCTATTTCATAGGTTTGAAATGTATATCCTATCTAATAAAAGAGTAATATGCAAATTGGCCTACTTCCTATCAAGCCACACCCACAGGCCATGCCCACAAGCCAATCAGAGTATGCAAATGAACCCAACCAAGATGGCAGTGAATTTGCATATCCACGCACAAAAGATATTGTAGAAGGAAGCCAAGTACTGTGGAAGGGAGCAAAGCTGCAGAGAAGTAAGCAAGCGGGGCGGAGGAGAGGGGAGGTAGCGAGGCAAAGGAGATGGGAACCAGGAAGCAGAGAGGGGAGCGAGGCAGAGGAGACAGGAGCGCGCAAGACAGCAGAGACAGGAGAGAGTGAGGTAGTGAAGAAGGGAGCGAGGCAGCAGAGAAGGGAGGGAGCTTTGCTCAGTTGGCAGGAAGCTCTATTCTTGCAGGAATCTTCCTGCAACGCATCTTTAGTATAATCATAAAAAGCCATCTCAAAAAATAGATTATATGTCAACCATTTCCTTAGTAAGTGCTTTACTCTACAATTAATCAATGTATGAATGGAAAAAAGATAAGCACAGTGCATTGAACTGTACTTAGTTTTTATATTCTTTTTATATTATTTAATAAAAGATTTTAAACTTAGAATTTAAATCTAGAAATAAATTTATCTTTATATATTCCAACTTTTCATTTTAAGAATGAGGAAACTTAGCCGAGACCAGTTTGGCTCAGTGGATAGAGCATCGGACTGCGGACTGAAGGGTCCCGGGTTCGATTCCGGTCAAGGGCATGTACCTTGGCTGCGGGCACATCCCCAGTAGGGGGTGTGCAAGAGGCTGCTGATGTTTCTCTCTCATCGATGTTTCTGACTTTCTATCCCTCTCCCTTCCGCTCTGTAAAAAATCAATAAAATATATTTATATATAAAAAAAAAGAATGAGGAAACTTAGACCCAGAATGTGAGTTATCAAGGCAAACAGTTAACAACAGAATTCGAGGGGGAACCCAAAGCTTTCAGGGAGAGGGTTTTCCACCAATCAGCCAACTCATAGATATTATTATTGCCCATATTTTCAGACATGAGTTCCAGTTTAAGGAAACTTTAGAAAGAGTTCCTAGACACCAAATGGTTTTAATAAATCATTGCTCTGTTATGCTAAGTGAAAACAAAGGTGAAATATGTGAATTTAAATTTCCCTTAAAAAACACAAATATAAAACCAGTGAGAAAAAAACAATCCCTAGAAAGTGCTTTTGGATGTTATAGAAGCATTCCTTCCCAGTCTTCAACAAAATTGTTTTTGCCAAACCCCAACTGCAATTTGATTTACCAATCATTAGTTTTTACTGCTGTTTTCAATAATGCATCAAACACATGGGGTCTATTCTCTCATCGATGCTCATACATAATTGTCCAAGTAAGATGGAACAAGAGCAGGACAGATCATGCTAAGCAGTGATGATCCCATTACAGTAGTTTGCACTACTCAGATTCAACCAATATTTAGTAGGCACACACACTAATAGTAGCTAGGGATATATACAAGGATGAATAAGATATAGTTCCTCCTTCTATTGAACTAAAATATAAAGAACATGTACACAGGTGACTACAATTTAACATAGGACGATTGTTATAAAATAAACACATTTTATAAAGCTTTTATAAAGCTTAATAGATGGCTGTTTATTTGATTCCATTTCAATTGGAGAGTATAGTAATAGAATTCCCAGAACAACCCCAAATGACTCTTGCCCTTGTATAATCACCTCCTCTTTGTATATGGGGGAGCCTGTGAATACTATATATTCCTGTATATAGCAAAGAGAATTTTCAGGGGACTTTTAATTAAAACGAAAGAGAGCTATTACAGGAGACCTTTTAAAAGCAAGGAATGTTCTTCAGCTGGTCATATACAAAAAAATTAGAGTGACTAGAAGGATAAGAAGGAGTTGATGCACCATCCATGGTTTGAGAATCAAGGGAATCCATGTGCAAAGGAATGCTGGCGGCTTCTAGCCCAAAAGCAATGGGAATCCCAGTCCTTAAAACTGCAAGGTACAGAATTTTGGCCAACAATCTGAATGAGCTCAGAAGAAAAGTCTTCCTTAGAACCTCCAGATTAAGGATCCCGTCTGGCTGATATCTTGATCTCAGCTTTGTGAGATCCAAAAGCAGAGAATGCAATGCAGTTTGCTGAGACTTGTGCCCTACAGAACTGTGAATGACAATGTTTTAAGTTACAAGTTTTCATACATTTCTGAATATACTATAGGTCTATTATAATTTCACTTTATGAGGTAAACTGAGATGAAAGAAATAACAATGGAAATTATAACAAATAGTGACTCTTTAGTATTTGTCTGGTGCCAGGCCCTAGGCTTTAGAAAGATGTTTCATTCAATCCTCACATCAACCTCATGAGGTAGCTACAGGGAATATCCAATTTTTTATAGAGGAGCAAACAAAGAGAAGTTGAATCATTTTTCTTTTTTTTGTTGTTGCAGACATTTTTAATTCATTTCTATAATAGTGAAACTGTGGGAATTTCAAACAGATATGAGCTTACAATTTTTTAATGTCTGAACAATAATGATTTTTTATAATTAATTTTTTATTGTTTAAAGTATTACAAATAGTAGAATATATGTCTCCTTTCTTTCCTCATTGACATCCCCCAGCCTCTCCTGTCCCCCAGTACATGCCCTCACCTGCCCTGCCCCCAGTGTCCTGTCCATTGGTTATGCTTATATGCATGCGTACAAATCCTTCAGTTGATCTCTTTCAGCACCCCCCCCCCAACCTCCCGCAACCTTCCCTGCCTTCCTGCTGTAACCTGACAATCTGTTCAATGCTTCTTTGCCTTTGTATCTATTTTCCCCTGTTTCTTTTCTTTAAAAAATCTTGCCTCTGCAGACTAGATAAACATATAATAACAAAAAATGTTTCAGTCCCAGTTTCAATGTCAAACAGTTCCTTATGTGTACATGTCAGCAATTAAATCTGGATGGTGGACACATGGTGGCAATGAATCATTTTTTTCAACGTCCCACAATTAGAAATTAAGAATGTCAGGACTCAGCTCTGTTGTCTGAAATTAGATTCTGAGGTGTGTTTTTTTAAAATATGTTATTTTTATTGATTTCAGAGAGGAAGGAAGAGGAAGAGAGAGATAGAAACACCCATGATGAGAGAATCATGGATCGGCTGCCTCTTGCAAGTCCCCCACCGGGGATCGAGCGCACAACCTGGACATGTGCCCTTGACAGGAATCGAACCTGGGACCTTTCAATTTGCAGGCTGACGCTCTATCCACTGAATCAAACCGGCTAGGGCGAGAGTCTGAGGTTTTAACCACTGAACATAATGCCTGTTTAAAATAAATGAGAAGAGCCCCCCCATAACAATTTTAAAAACCCACACACATAAAGTATGCTCACTTCTCACTTAGAATGAGATGAGGTAACCGATGCAGGTCACCATGTGCCCAAAGAGTTCATCTGTTCTGTTTTCTGCCCGCTCCCCCCACTGAGTATCAGGTGCCAATGTGCTGAGAAGTAAGACAGTGCCTCAACAACTAGTCTGGGGGATCTGGAGGAGGTGGGTTGTTAGAAGAAAATAAGGTTGTGATGACTTTTCACTTGCGATGGGACACTTCACATAGGGTCAGTGCTGCTGCACTATTACCCAGAACCAAAGCCAGAACCTGTAGGTCACTTTGTTTAAAAGAAAATGAGAGCTCACTCCTGGACGAACTTGAGTTTATGGAGATTATGTGAGCTTTCTCCAGCGGATATTTTTAGAATTGTGAACTCTTCTAAAGATCCAAGGACTCCATCAAAGGCACATGGTCACTGGCCACATCAGGTTGGAGTCTGCAAAGCTTTTCTAACTAATATAACTTGTGCTCAAGGGATTCTAGGAGGTCTTATATGGCTGAAAAATTGTACAAGTTAGAAGAGCATGGGCTTGGAGGTGGGTAAGCATGCTAACAAAAACTCTAAGCTCATTAGCATAAAACAATGAGCTCAACACATCGGCCACAAAACCACTTGTCATTGGCTGCTCATACTATTCAGGATTAAATTTTCAGTATGTCAAGGAAATGACTGGTGTATACATAATAGAGAGACTTGGCTAAAATTTATGTGGAACTTACTGAAGGCTAGGCTGTGTGTTATAACTTATTTGATGCCCACACACACACTCACAAACATAAAAGGGGTCTTAATATTATTCTTATTTAGAGAAAACACAGAAAAGTTAAGTACATTGCCCAAGGTAAAAAAGCAAAGGTACGATTAAACCCTCTGACTCTGGAGTCCATGCTTTTAAGCACAATACTCAAATTTATTTTTTTCATTCATTCAGTCATTCATTCATTCAGGGCCCATAGTGATACTGGATAGCAAGTCTGAGAGAAAAACAGAGAAAAGCAAGGCCATAGAATTGTTATGCTCTTATGATATATCTACTATAGGATAAATATTTTTCTTTTTTAAAGAACGTCTTTGAAAATATACTGTGGCCATTATAAGAAGAAAACCTGTTCCAAAGACTGGGGTGGACCAGTGTCTGGGGAAGAAATTCAGGTCCAAAGAAATAAAAAGACCAAAAAGGAAAATTAAGTCCTTTTCACAGACTATTTTTTACACAATCCTGAGAAATTTATAAGAATTTCATTTAGTGTTATACATAAAGTGAAACTAGAATACCTTGTCTGTAAGAGGATTCAAAACAACTGTGGTTGATCCATTCAAAACATATTTGTTGATTTCAAGTGTATATTTCTATGATGTATGATCTATATATTGCTTTGTGTAGCCACCACTCAAACACAAATAATTTCATTAACCAAAGTCACACCAAGTAATTAATTTTAAAAATATGTGGGTTTTTTTGAGAAGCTACTATGTAACAGGGACTGTGATGGCCAACTAAGTATGGTTTTGAGCACAATATAGTCCCTATCCTCATATCACTTACAAACTAATATTAGTGAGAGCTAACATCACCAGGCTCCATCCTATATGTCTGAAATGCATTATCTCATTCAATCATCACACAACTGCCAAAGTAGGAGATTGAGTTATAAATAAATTGACTTGCCCCAGCCACACAGTCAATGGAAAACTAATAAGAAATGGATTGGTTGACTCCATGACCTATCTTTGAATCCACCCATCTATATATACATCCAAATAATGCTAAAGCACTAGTTTAATGTATTACTGTTATAGTCACAGCTCCAATTGTGTCTGAAAATAATCATCAAATATTAACTGGAGGCCCAGTGCACGGATTCATGCATATTAAAAGTTAACTAATTAGAAGGTGGCTGGCTGGCAGGAATGGGCAAGAAGGGCTGGACATACCCTGAAGCCCACCTCCAGTGGTCCCTCCCCAGCTGCCTGTACCTGGGGCAGTGCTGGGGCTTGAAGGGCATCTGCGGAGTGAGTGGGGTGGGGTCCTTTGCCCTGGCCTTCGGGGAAAGGGCTGAAACTGGCTCTCTGACATCCCCAGAGGAGTCCCAGAGTGCCAGAGGGCACGCTGCAAAGTTGCTGTTTCTCAGAAGCTCCTGCATTGAGTGTCTGCCCCCTGATGGTCAGTGCGAGTCATATCTACCAGTCAATTGGCTGGTCACTTAGCCTTTTATATATATATATTAGAGGCCCAGTGCATAAAATTCATGCACGGGGGGCAGGGGATGTCCCTCAGCCCAGCCTGCACCCTCTCCAATCTGGGACCCCTCAAGAGATGTGCGACTGTCCGGTAGGATCTGGCCTAAATGGGCAGTCAGACATCCTTCTCACAATCCAGGACAGCTGGCTCCAAACTGCTCCCCTGCCTTCCTCCCTGATTGCCCCTAACTGCTTCTGCCTGCCAGCCTGATCACATCCTAAACACTACCCTGCCAGCCTAATTGATGTCTAACTGCTCCCCTGCCAGCCTGTTTGCCCCCAGCTTCTGTCCACTGACAGCCTGGTCATCCCTAACTGCCCTCCCTTGCAGGCTTGATTGCCCCCAACTGCTCTCCCTTGTAGGATTGGTCCCTCCAAACTGCCCTCTGCTGATGGCCTGATTGTCCACAACTGCCCTTCCTTGCAGGCCTGGAACCTCCCACTTTCCTCCCCTGCTGGCCATCTTGTGTCCACATGGGGCAGGATCTTTGACCAATGGATACAGCCCTATTGTGTGTTGATCAATCTGCAAATTACTCTTTTATTAGATAGGATAGAGGCCTGGTACATGGGTGAGGGGCAGCTGGTTTGCCCTGAAGGGTTTTCAGGATCAGGGCGAAGGGCCTGTTGTGATGTGCAGGTCTGCCACACCCTGCAGCAACCCAAGCAGAAGCCCTGGGATCTGAGATTAATTTATGTTCTACAATTGAAACTTTGTAGCCTGGAGCAAAGCCAAGCCTTCTGCTCGCTCCTTGGTGACAGCCATTTCTATTTGGGTTTATTTAAATTCTATAATTGAAACTTTGTAGCCTAGGGTGGAGGCCTAGGCACTAGGGCTGCAGAAGCTTGGCTTCCTCCATCGCTGTGGCAACTCTAGCCTCCTCTCTCCAGCTCTGTGGCTGCTGCCATTTCTGTTGGGATATATGTATCTTCTATATTTGAAACTTTGTAGCATTGAGTGGAGCCTAGGCCAGCAAGGGCAGGTGGAAAGCTTGGCTTCCTCCATTGCCAGCGTCCCTCCTGCTTTCAGTGGCCACAGGCAACTTGGTTGGGGTTTATTTGCATAATTTGCTCCTGATTGGCTGATGGGCATGTCTGTGAGCATGGCTCGATTGGAGGTATGGTCAATTTGCATATTACTCTTTTATTAGATAGGACAGAGATGTTACACATTCTTCTTACTCAAGCATTAACTTACATTCACAAAATTAATTTTTAGAAAAAGAAATATCCACTTTGATTTTTTAGATATTGTCAGTGGGAGAAAATATATTATTACTTCCAACACTCAAAAAACCTTCTAGTTTCTTTTCAAACTAACCCTTGGAACTAAGTTTTCATTTCCACTTCAGTATGGCATTCATTCATTATGGCACTCCTCAATTAAGCTCAGATAACCGTAGCCAAGTGAACACTTGTAGTGACCATGTTTAAAAAGTTTTTCTACTAGTTTTTAGGACTTGTCCTGTGGTTACTTCATAACTAACTGCTTTTTAAAGAATTGATATCATGCCCACTGTAGCAGCACATATATTAAAATTGGAACGATACAGAGGAGATTAGCATGGCCCCTGTGCAAGGATTATATGCACATTCACTGAGCATTCCATATTTAGAAAAAATAAATAAAGAACTGATATTTCCAACTAATTACCTGACACACAGTATCCAAAGTTATTTGGTCTTAAAAAAATAAGCAAATACAACAACCTCACACCCTGCTATTAAATCTCAATGTGTACATGCCTCAGAATGGGTAGGTGCCTGTAAACAAGAGACATGCTTTATCTTCAAAGGATCAGATACATTTTAAAGGTTTGTTCAGTGGAAGAAAAACAAATTAGTATTTTTTAAGCAAAATAAGGACATATGTCTCATTGCCAAAACATTCCTTGAAATTTCATTTTCCTATGACCTAGGTTTTTAATTTCAAGACAAAATACCTGATTTTAAAAGATAAGTATCTACCCTCTGGGAAAAACTGATGCTTTCTTATTTTTCCCTGCCTTAAAAGGAGGTTCAGGAACCCTATAAATTATAGGTTGCAAGCAACCATTTAATTTAGATTAAATTAGACAGCAATTGTATGTTAAATAAATATGAAATGGCTTTGAATGTGTTTGCTAAAGATTAAGAATTCTATAATACTTGGCTTCTATTACACATTTGTTATTGCTGATTTTTAAAATAAATCACTATTTAATTGAAATATTTAAAGAACATAAGTATAATATTTAGCAAAATCCATGACAATCTAATAAGCCCAACAGAGTAGCTCTTTAAAAAGTATCAAATTCTCCAACATTGTGGCAAAAAATCTGCAGTGTGAATATGGCCAAGATCATATAAAATCTTTATAAATGCCATAATTCAACTTGCCAATATGGACCCCAAAAGGGTTTCATTTTAAATATTGTTAATCAAAGTGGCATGTTATATACTATTCCCATCTGTCATTAAAAAAAAGGAATATACTAAGGTAGATCAAAACAGGAAGTCCTTCACCTATCCATCAATTGCTTAAATATAACTAACATTTTTTAGGAAAAACTTAAATATTCCAGAGTGTAATTCATTGTGATTTAAAATATATATTTTTATTGATTTCAGAGAGCTGGAGAGGAAGAAAGGAATAGAAACATCAATGATGAGAATCATCAAATGACTAACTACCTCCTGCATGCCTCCTACTGGGGATCCAGCCTGCAACCAGGGCAGGTACCATGACCAGGAATGGAACCATGACCTCCTGGTTCATGGGTCAATGCTCAACCACTGGGTCCCACTGGCGGGGCTCATTGTGGTTTTTATCCTGCATTGTTTTTTCCTGCTTCTCCAAGTTGGAGCTGTGTGACATGAAAAGGAAATGGTTCCCTGACCATGCATGAGGTCTTCCATCTTAAGCACGGTTTCTTTGTGAGTGAGGCCCAATATCCACCCTGCATTATATAAAATACTATACAACCTTCAACATGGCAAAGACAATATTTCAGGCACGGTGGTGGCATTTTAGGTCCAACACTTCCAGGCAATTGAAAGATCTGAAAGATGACAGGACTCTGGAATTGAATGTTGAGAGAGTGAAGTAAGCACAGGCCAGATTTAGGATGGGTAGATCAAAGATAAAGAAGAGTAGCCACAGCTTTGGTGTCCAGCTGGGTATGCATCAGAACAAATGATGACACACAATCTGCTGGTAATTCTGGAATCATGAAAACCGAGAGGTTATGGGCATCTTTTAACAAAAGTCTGTAATGAGATTCGGCAACCAATTTTGGAGCTAAAGGTAATCACAGAGGCACTTGACTGGAAGTCAAGCTGAAATGCAGCTGTTGAGTCTATTGCTCCTCCCTCAGATTTACCAAAGGTAGTTAAATTTTAAAAATCAAAAACCAAAACAAAACAAAACAACAAAGAATCTGAATGTTAATGAATGAACCTATAGCTGAAAAAATTGAGAATTTTATTAAGCTGTGAACATTAGCATTTTCTTATCCCAATCACAAGTGTCATTGTTTCAGAAAAAAAAGCAATTAGATGCGCAAAATTACCTAATTAAAAATATATGACAAAACAAATTCAAACTAACTATTAAAATAATATGGCTTGCATATAATCCTAACCAATGGGCACAGACACCATGGGGGTGAGGGCATGAGTGGGTGGTGAAGGGCAATGGGAAGATAAAGAAAAAAAATAAACTTAAAAAAAGTATATGGCTTTTATGTATAAAAGTTGTGTGATTCATAACTACTTTCAACCTCAAATTCATTAAAGAGAAATTACTTCTCTTAAGAGATACCCAGATGTTGGCTGCCAGCTGCTTAAACACTCCCAAGACATTTGTTGGTTATTATTGAGAGAATGTTAGTTCTAGAAAAAATTATCCAGTCTGTCTTGTGAAGCATCAGTGATGGCACCACTGATTCTGAATTTGAATAACATTGGATAATGTTAAATCAACAATGACACTGAACACTGTCTTCTAAATTCCAGTTCAAGTTCTATGACCTGCTGGACAAAGCCAATTCCCAACTCTAGGTTTTTATTTTTCTCTGGGTCACATAAAGAGGTTAGACTAAGTCAGTATTTCTTATAATGAGATTAGCCTCCGGCTAATCACAATCATATGGGTGTTTATTAAATGCAGATTCCTAAGCCTCATTAACAACCACATTGGAATCCAAATCTCTGGTGTGAGACCCAAACTCTGAATTAAAATAAGTTCCTCAACTGAGGGCTGAGAGACATCTGACTACAAGATCTTTAAGGCTTCTTTGAGTTTTGTCAGTTGGGTTTTGATTCTTAGATATTTTTTATAACTTAGATATATTTTCATAACTTCAAGAATTTAAACCTACAAAAAAAAAACAAGCAAAATTGAGCCACTTTTATTTTTATCAATAAGACAGATAGGCATGAAAATAAAAGTAATAGAGCCCAGCTGTTGTGTCTCAGTGGTTGAACATCAATCCAAGAGGACGTTGGTTCAATTCCCAGTCAGGGCTCATGCCTATGTTGTGGGCTTGATCTCCAGTAGGGGGTGTGCAAGAGGCAACCGATTAATGATTCTCTCTCATCACTGATGTTTCTATCTCTTCCCCCTCTCCCTTCCTCTCTCTGAAATCAATAAAAATATTTTTAAAATTAAAGTAATAGGTTACATTGTTACTCCAGGTTTGGGTTCCCATGGAATTGCATAGGAGGTAGTATTTCAACCTGACCTCTCACTGCTTCCTTGACCTGGGATACATCCACCCTCCCTCTCAGGTGCTCTCCTCTTCCTTCTGGTCCCCATGAAATATACTACTTCAGTAAGGGCTCTGACACATTAAATTTATGTCAATGGGCTCTCTTTGTCAGAAAGCTTTAGATCTGGAGGCTTCATATCAATATTTAAATTTTAATATTTGTAAAATTCATAAAAAGTGCCTGATTCATTGTACAAAGAGTAATATAACTGCTGATTCTGGAAAACAAAAGCCTTTTCCCGCTGTTAGGAAGATTTCTCAAGTGGAACTGTGTCTTAGTTTTCCCAAATATAGTCTTAAAGGAAACTACTCACATTTAAGATAAAACCTTATTAGCAGCATGGTGGTTACTCTTACGATGAATTATAAAGAGTAAAATGCCAACTTGAAGAAAATTTGCCTCTAATCATAATAATGCAAGTTATAATGATAATAGGACAGCACGCTGGAAACAACAGTTGCAAAATGATACCTAAGTCCTTCTGACTATGTTTCTAAAGATAATAAAATATTCTCCGAGAAGACTGAATTTCATTTATGATTAGGCCTTTAAATTGATCTTCTTATTTATTAATTAGAAGCCTAGTGCAGGAATTTTGTGCATGGGGGTGGGATGCCCAGCCTGCACTCTCTCCAATCTGGGACATCCCTCTCACAATCCAGGACTGCTGGCTCCCAACTGCTCGCCTGCCTGCCTTCCTGATTATCCCAAACCGCTTCTGCCTGCTAGCCTGATCACACCCTAAACACTACCCTGCCAGCTTAATTGATGTCTAACTGCTTCCTTGCCGGCCTGTTTGCCCCCAACTTCCCTCCTCTGTCAGCCTGGTAACCCCTAATTGCCCTCCCCTGCAGGCTTGCTTGCCCCCAACTGCTCTCCCTTGCAGGCCTTGTCCCTCACATCTGGCCATCTTGTGGTGGCTATCTTGTGTCCACATGGGGGCAGGATCTTTGACCACATGGGGACAGCCCTCTTGTGTGTTGGAATAATGGTTAATCTGCATATTACTCTTTTATTAGATAGGATAGAGGCCTGGTGCATGGGTGGGAGCCAGCTGGTTTGCCTGAAGGGTGTCCCCTATCAGGGTGGGGGCTCCTTTGGGGCATGGGGCAGGCTGAGCGAGGTGCCTGTGGTGGTTTGCAGGCTAACCAAGCCCCCCGGTGACCCAAGTGGAGGCCCTGGGATCTGGGATTTATTTATGTTCTACAATTGAAACTTTGTAACCTGGAGTGGAACCAAGCCTTCTGCTCGCTCTGTGGTGATAGCCATTTCTGTTTGGGTTTAGTTACCTTCTACAATTGAAACTTTGTGGCCTAGGATTGGAGGCCTAGGCTGGCCAGAGCTGCAGAAGCTTTGCTTCCTCCATTGCTGTGGCAACTCTAGCCTCTGCTCTCTCCAGCTCCATGGCTGTTGCCATTTCTATTGGGATTTATGTATCTTCTATAATTGAAACTTTGTAGTATTGAGTGGAGGCCTAGGCTGGCAAGGGCAGGAGGAAAGCTTGGCTTCCTCCATTGCCAGGGAAACCCAAGCCTCCCTCCTACTCTCAGTGGATGCAGCCATCTTGGTTGGGATTTATTTGCTTATTTGCTCCTGATTGGCTGTTGGGCATGGCTTTGGGTGTAGGGAGGTGCAGTCAATTTACATATTACTCTTTTATTACATAGGATTCAATAATTAAGTATTTGTTGATGAAAGTATTCTATATTATATGTGCCTTTTTTTTTTTTATCACCTACTACTTCAAAGAGCCATGCTTGATGTGAATAGAGGATTTGAGACATCTCATAAGCAAAACAGACTTGGCTTATGTTCAATCTATCAAAAATCTAGATGTGGGAGGCCATGATTCTTAAAACAAATTTTATTAATAAAAGAATTCTGGTGAATATCGACTGCAATAATTGAGCATACAAGGAAAAGTAAGTTCTTAAGATATTTCACCATCTCATTTGGTTAATTCAGTCAGATGTTGAGTCAACTGAAGTTCTGTTTCTGGTTGAAACAATGGTAGTGGCATTTATAAGGATATATGATCAAACTGGCTGTGTGGAGAAGAGACATGCATACAACACACAGGAAAAGGTAACAAATCATGGCTATTTTGGTGACTTAATTTAGGGACATTTTTTAGGTGATCCACAAATATTTACTGAGTATATGCATAAATGAACAAGCAATGATTCCACATTATTCACATTATTCCACATTATTCCTTGGTATAATAAGCATCAGACATTTAAAAAAATGTTTTAGAAGTGTAGTAGCCTGGTTTGTTTTATATTCAGCTAGCAAACGCTATCTCTAAAATGATTTAAAAATAATTCTTTATTGTTGAAATTATTACATGTGTCTCCCTTTTTCTCTCCCCCCACCAATTGATCCCTTCCACCCTGCCCCTGCCCAGACCCTCACCACTAGGACAATTTTTCACAATAACCTTTAAAAAGCCTAGAATTCTTGTCTATTGTTAGCATAAATAAGTGGAGGAAACTGTAAATAATTTATATAAATATCCCACTTAAATGCATTCACCTATACAATATCTCTTGAATGATACTCTGACTTTCGGTATCATTAACATTTTCTTCTGCTCTAAGAAACACTCTCCACTGGCCTGGTGACATCACACTCTCAGGTTTTCTCCCTTTCTCTCCTCTCCTGTGTCTAGTTGATGGCTCCTCTACCTCCTTCCACCTGACAAATATGGACACTCCC
Source organism: Antrozous pallidus (assembly GCA_027563665.1). Taxonomy (NCBI): domain Eukaryota; kingdom Metazoa; phylum Chordata; class Mammalia; order Chiroptera; family Vespertilionidae; genus Antrozous; species Antrozous pallidus. The sequence continues at coordinate 70,714,473 of CM050521.1, read as the reverse complement.
CAGGTTCTGCCTTCAGTACTCTACTCTTCCTCTGCCAACACTGTCCCTTGAGGAGACTTTTCACTGTCATAGTTACATCCATTATCACTAAGTCAGAGAATGAATTCTCCAGCTCTCCTTACCATCCTCTTCTACATCTAATTCTCAGTCCCAAATTCCCAGTAGGGCACTTCTTGGCACACCCACGTTTGACTCTAATGGAGTCTAAATATTACCCATGATCCATCTTTCATAGCTTCTCCTCCTAAACTCCCCTTAACATCTGCCAAGTTTGTTAAAACACTGCTTGGTTTGATAATCCAGATCCCATTACGCCATACCGCCATACCGACATTCCTAAACAGAATTTTCTTCTGGATAGTGAATTGAACAAGAGCACAGATTTGGGAGGTTGAATTCCATTACTCTCTCTGTCCCAGCATCATCTCAGGTATGGCCTTTAATTTTGCTGAGTCTCCATTTCTGCTTCTCTGAGTTGGGGGCATGCCCAACGCATGGAAGAACGGACACGCCTACTCAGGAACCCTGTGAGGATACAGTTGCTGAAGAACCAATGTGCCATGGTTGCTTGTTTCCTTCTTTCCATCTGCTTTCCCCCCTCCTCTCACCCATGTCTAATTCATCATTCAAGACCCAGCTCTGCTGCCCCTCTCCCTATAGCTAGAGAAATTTACCAGTCACTACACATTTTGTCTGCAGCATCCACTTAGTCAGATACTGTGTTCTTCTCACATATATGTCTTTTTATTTTCCATTTAATTCTGAGATTCTGAAAGAGTGGTTCAACATCCCAATTTTCACCATGACAGCCAGTAAACCAAAACAGTAGTATTAGTTGAAGATGTGAAAAGGCAGTGTTCCTCAGGCATGTGCGTGTATTGAGAGGGACTTTAGATCAAGCAGCGCCTGTGCTCGGATCTGAGTTCTTAGTCACGACTGACTGCAAACACTGTGACACTTGGGTCAGGGAGATCAGTGCTTTGGCATCTTTGCTTTCCCTTGGGATGAAGAACGAGTTCCTATTCACAAACTTTGAAGGCAGCTCTACTCATCTTTACCAACTTTTTCTCTCCATCACACAGACTCAAAAATTTTTAAGATAATGAAAAAATCTAATCCTTCAGTAGGGCACCATAGACTCTCAAAATGTAATTTAACAGACATAAAACGTGGAGTCTACCCAAGCAATGCTCAGGAAAGCCTCTCAGGGGCCGGAAATAAACATTCCGGGATGCTCTGCAGGCCAGATGTGCAGACTCTGAAATGACATGTGGGAGCGGGAACGGAGAGAGAGAACCCAAGCCCATGAAATCAGCATGTTCCCAGGGTGGCTACTTTCTTTGTACAGATGTGGCAGGGAAGCCCTTTGCTTCTGGCTGCTATTTGCCCACACTTCCTAGATGTTTGCCATTATTGGTTAAAAAAGGAAGGCAGGGGTAGTTCTGAGCGTAATAATAGCTCTGATAGGCAGGTAGCAAGCAGTGCCTAAGCCCAGTGCTTATGTACCTGTTTCTCCCTGAAGACCAGCGGCTTCTATCAGTATACCCACTTCACTAGTCTAATGACAAAATCCCTCAAATTCAACGTCTTCACTGCATTATTTTGAGCAAACTACATTGTAACTCTGAGATGCAATGTCTTCCCTTCCTAGTTTGTAAAACTAAAAAAATTGTAGATGACATGGAACTTCTTTTGCACCTGTGGATCTACCTCAGTGAGGGGCCCATCTTCCCCCTCCCCCACAGCAGCTCCCCAGATCAAACTCAGAATATTCTCTCTGCATTCCAAGAGATGACTGCCAAATTTCTGGCTAGTGACTGACATTTCATGTCTACGCTGCTGCACTTTTAAACACAAACCATCCCAAGCCTCTCTTTGTTCTTTGCAGAATTCTGTTTCCATCATCCCAAGAAAATGCAAGAACAGTCAAACACACGTCTTTGGGCATGGCCTAACAACTATAGTTGTCTCCCTCCCTCCCTCCCTCCCCCCTCCCTCCCTCCCTCCCTCCCTCCCTCCCTCCCTCCCTCTCTCCCTCCCTCCCTTCCTCCCTCCTTCTTTCTCTCTTTCTTTCTCTTTTTTCCTCCATCCGTCCATTCTCTTTCCCTCCCTCCCTTCTTTCCTTCCATCCTTCCTTTTTTTTGGTAGGGAGTAGGGGTGGAGGAGATCTGTTTTAATGTACATAAAAAGACACAAAGGCTGATCCTGAAGTTTGTCATACCCTCTGGTTATCTCAATTTCTTCCAAAGTCTATGGGAATGCTGGCTCCCATAGACTCAGGCCTATAATTGGTAACTAAGGGAATATCCAAAGGAACAGAATTTTAAAGTTAACAACAACAACAAAATCCTATTACAGAAAAAGTGATTATGTTGTTGTTGTTGGGGAAAAATGGGAGTTTAAACAGCACATTTATTTCGTTTTAATTTCTAGGCTGTCAGACATCAGCTCTGAAGCCCTGATTCGGAACACATGCGAAGTGCCTTTGAAGTTCTGGCTGCCTTTTTTTTTAAACAATAGCAGAAAGATATAAAGAAATTAAACTGCAACATAATCATGAACCAGAACTTCAGGGCTCCTGATTTACAAATTGTCATTCTTTCATTATGCCAGAGCTTCGTTTTCAAAGCTTCAATGTGGCACATACCTTCTGGTAATTTCTTTCCCTTTCAGCTTAATCTTCAGCTATTTCTTTCCCCTCCAACATGAAGCATTCTACTTTTATTTTAATCAATTAGAAAATAGTTTACTGTGGTTTTCAGAAGACAAGAAAGGAACTGGAAAATCCAGAGCAATATACTAAATGGAACCTTTTTGATAAAAGCCATCGTAATATAAAGTTTAGCTCTTAAAGTACCCAATTCTCTTGGCATAAAGACAAAAATGTACCTTAAATTTTCAGTCCAAAGAAAATGTCTACTTCATTTTCATGCTCTAATAACAAAAGATCCTTACCAAAGATTGCAAGGATCCTTAATAAAACTGAATTTCAAATTTGGTCTGGTGAATACCACATTTGAAAACAGGTTGACACACACAAACACATACAAATTGGTCTAATGCCATTCATTGGTCTTATATATTTATTTAAACAAGGTATACAGGAATTTTATAATTCAACAGCCCCTTTTAAATCTATATGCAAATATGAATAGTCCACAAAATCATTTTCCTCATTCTATATATTTTTCCTATAATCTCCAATTGTTTTATCATATAAAGTATAATATTTGTACTCTTTCAAATTCTGCTACACTTATTCTCCCTCTTTCCACCTTTATGATGAAACTTCTCTGGACTTTCTTCTCTGTATATTCTTAATGTCAACATTTAAAAAATTATGCTTTCCATCCAATCTATTGACCTTCAAGATATCTCCAGTGATTTCTGTCATCTTTCATGTCAAGTTCCAACTCCATACAGCAAAGTGAAGTGGGAAGATGAAAAAAGTATTCCCCATCAGTGGTAAGCTCATACTGGTTTGTGAGAACTGATGGCTAAATTTCTAGGAACTCTGTAAGCTAGGTGTAAGCACATCCATAATTAATATTAGAATATATAAACTTACAAATTACTAACTATATTTTAAAAAGTATTAAATATTCAAAACCACACTCCCTAATTATTTTAGTATATTTGCTATTGTTTATGCTCTTGGGGTTATTTACATAGACTATATTGATATAATGGGAATATTGTGAAATACTTTGTCATTGAACATGTCTTTTCAAATTGTGTTGGTGACTTCATGTTGATAGCTGAAATTGGCCAAGTGAGAAGATTTCACAACAGGGTTAATTATTTTTCTTTTTTTATGTCAGGGAATTTGTTTTTAATCATTGAACTGCACACCACTAATTGCACTCTATACCTGAATTATTCAAAACTAATTTACAATGTATACCTATATTATTCCTAAAATTCCCAAATCTCAGGCTCCCTAGGTTCAACAATTTATAATGATCACTTTATATTTTACCTTGAGTATTTCAGGTAAGAACTGAAAGTAGTTTTACTGGTCATCGTTTATAGGGAAGGAATGAAGGAGAGAAGGAGAGTGTGTGGCACTGTGTCTACTATTTCTACGTGCCTCCAGCCTGAAACACATCATGCTTCCTTATCTGCAAACTAGCCTTTAACCTTTCACTGTTACTCATTGTATTGAATTCTTTTTCACATCCCCAGCTTCTAGGGTTTTAACATCTCTTCTGCCTAGAATAAAATTGCATTTTCACATCTACTGAACCACCTCTTAAAGCTTTAATGAAACCTTACATACCCTGTGATGTCAATAGCAAAAGGTTAGTATAAGATTCCTTCTATTTTCTGGCACAGGATCTGGCACATGTGTCCCAAATGAAACAAAAAGAAGTGTGTGTGTGTGTGTGTGTGTGTGTGTGTGTGTGTGTGTGTGTGTGTGTGTTTAAGCAGCAGAGACTAAAATGTGTATTGCTAAGTCATTACCTTAGAATCTTGGACTGTAAGTGTCTGGAAGGGAGGTACGAAGTATGTCAAGTAGCCTAATCCCTTAAGTATTAAATAATTGTCAGATGGGTTGCCAAGCTTCCTCCCATTCTACATTGACAACAGCCTCCATTTGCAAATGAAAAACATTCCCATGTCAAGTAGTTTAAATTCTATTATCCCGATATGAATAATTGTCTTGAACACAAACAGATTTTAGACATAGAAAATTAAGATCTTTCTCCAGAAGGGATGCAAAAGAGATGTGGATAAGGACTGGAGAAAGTTTGACCATGGAAATTGAGAAAACTGGATTATTTATAGGTATTTGTATAGCCTTTGGTCTACTTCTCAAAAATGCGAGGTTCCCCTCAATTCCCCAAAGAGAAGCAGAATATTTTTTAAAGCATAGAAAATATTTACTGGTATGGGCTACAACAAAATAGAACTTTTTCACTGAAAATATCTCTTTGGGTAGCTTTTAGTATTTAAATTAATATTATTTATAGTAGACAAATGAGAATATTAATCTAGATATTTTACCCACGCTCTAATATAACATCATTTTTAGTGAGCATAAGCATGTTCTTGGTGAAACAAAATCCAAAATACCTAAATCTTAAGCCTACCTCAGTTCAAAACAATTCTGTCTTATCCCAATTCCAGGAATTACTAGAATCATTATAATTAATAGCACATACAAGATTTTTTTGAAAATTTAAAACCACAATATTTCTCATCCTCCATGCTATTGCCATTTAGATGAGATAGTACTTTACTGGTGTCCTGATGCACAAAATTCGTGCACATCATAAGGGGATTAATTAGAGGAAATATCTGCCCTTTTTCTATAACAGAAGTGTCATAGATGAAAGAAGAATTGTAAAATGTATATGAAACTTTCCTCCTATCAGAATCTGGGGTGCACCATGGGACCCCGTGTCAAGTCCCCACCCACCCACATGTGCCTCAAAATTGCATGAAACCCAGACCCAGCCGACCCCTGCTCCCATTGGATTAGATCCAGATCTGGCCAGTTTCACCCTTGTCAAGCCCCGTTGGGCAGGAGACATAGCCGCAGGTCCCCTGGCCTGGTGCCAGGGTTGGGGGAACAGCCTGAAGTCCCCTGTCAAGCCTGGTGCTAGGGCAGAGGGAGCAGCCTGAGGTCCCCTCGCCCAGCACCAGGATGGGAAGCACACTTTGAGGTCCCACATCAAGCCCCGCTGGGCAGGGGGCATGGCCTCAGGTCCCCTGGCCTGGTGCTGGGGTGGAGGGCATGGTCTGAGGTCCCCCAGCCTGATGCCAGAGTGGGGGGCACAGCCTGAGGTCACCCAGCCTGATGCCAGAGTGGGGGGCACAGCCTGAGGTCCCCTGTCAAGCTCCATGGGGGTGGGGGAGGGCATAGCCTCAGGTCCCTGGTGATTGCTCATTAAGGCTTCTTATGGGAACTTGGCTTCAGTTATGGGAGTGATGGTCAATTATCATATTCCCTCTTTATTAGATAGGACTAGAGGCTCGGTGCACAAAATTTGTGTATAAGGGGGATGAGGGGTTTCCTCAGCCCAGCCTGCACCCTACCCAATCTGGGACTCCTTGAGGGATGTCTGACTGCCCATTTACAGGCCTAAAAGGGCAGTCAGAAATCCTTCTCACAATCCAGGACTGCTAGTTCCAAACTGCTCCCCTGCCTGCCTCCCTGATTGCCCCTAACTGTTTCTGTCTGCCAGCCTGATCACCCCCTAACCACTACCCTGCCAGCCTAATTGATGTCTAACTGCTCCCCTGCCAGCTTGTTTGCCCCCAACTTTCCTCCTCTGCCGGCCTGGTCACCCCTAACTGCCCTCCCCTGCAGGATTGATTGCCCATAACTGCCCTCCCTTACAGGCCTGGTCCCTCTCAACTGCCCTCTCCCGCTGGCCTTATGGACAACAACTGCCCTTCTTCGTAGGCCTGGAACCTCCCACTGTCCTCCCCTGCTGGTCATCTTGTGGTGGCCATCTTGTGTCTACATGGGGCAGGATCTTTGACCAATCGGGGCAGCCCTCTTGTGTATTGGAGTGATGGTCAATCTACAAATTACTCTTTTGTTAGATAGGATAGAGGCCTGGTGCATGGGTAGGGGCCAGCTGATTTGCCCTGTAGGCTGTTCTGGATTGGGGTGGGGATTCCCTTGGGGTGTGGAATGGCATGGGCTAGGGGCCTGTGGTGGTTTGCAGGCTGGCTATGGCCCCCAGTGACCCAAGCAGAGGCCTTGGGATCTGGGATTAATTTATGTTCTACAATTGAAACTTTGCAGCCTGCAGTGGAGCCAAACCTTCTTCTTGCTTCATGGCGACAGCCATTTCTGTTTGAAACTTTGTAGCCTAGAGTGGAGGCCTAGGCTAGGGCTATAGAAGTTTGGCTTCCTCCATCACCCGGGCAACCCTATCCTCTGTTCTCCAGCTTCGTGGCTGCTGCCATTTCTGTTGGGATTATGTATCTTGTATAATTGAAACGTTGTAGTATTGAGTGGAGGCCTAGGTGGACAAGGGTAGGCTGAAAGCTTGGCTTCTTTCATTGCTGGGGAAACCCAAGCCTCCCTCCTGCTCATCTTGGTTGGGGTTTATCTGCATAATTTGCTCCTGCTTGGCTGGTGGGCATGGCTGTGGGCATGGCTTGAATGAAAGTACAGTCAATTTGCATATTACCCTTTTATTAGACAGGATTATAGGGCTCTCTCCAGGGCCTTGCAGGTTGTTTAGCAGTAACCCTGGGCTCTACCTACTAGATGCAAGTAGCACCATCCCATTGTGAGAACTGCAGTGTCTCTAGACAGTGCCAAATGTCCCCTGAAGCACAAATCACTTTGAGGTGAGAACCACTGAATTACACTGATTTTCAGTGAAAATGTTAACTTGACAAATACTACCTTTTTAGAGTTTTCCTATCTATTGATAAAGAAGAAAACCTCATCATAACAGTATTGTCTTTCAATACTTTTGTAGTTTCCAAAAAGTTCAAAAGCATTATCTCATTTAATTCTCATAACAACCTAGGAATACAGGCTCTTATGACCATTTCCATAGAAGAGAAAAACTGTAAATAGAGAAGAAAATAACCTCCCAAAGATCACTCAGCCACTGTGCTAGATCTAAACATATTTAATTATAAAATTCATATCTATATACTCGAGAGAAATTATTAAGCACTAAGTAAGAGCAGTGGAATTGTGGCTCTTAGTTTTTATATTCTACTTATTCCTAGAACATTAATCTTTTAAAACACATGCACACATTTGTGAAGTATTAAATATGCATGCATCATTTAAAAATGAGCCCCATATAAAGTTTTTTATTACATATGTTTAAAAGTAGTGTAAATATTACATCTTTTAGAATAAAATGTGTAACTGCTGGTAGTGTATTATATTGTAAAAAATATCTAAAATATACTAGGTGTACATACTATGTATACATAGTAAAATATACTATGACTATGACATACATTATAGGTACAGGTTTCCTCAGAACCAATTCTGTAGAAGTCACCTTTAACCTGCATTCTAAAGGGTTTTTTTGCACCTGGATGATGCTGAAAATGACCCTACAGACTTATACCTACTCTGAAGATATCACGATTCCACCATATGTCACTACACAACCAGGAGTGAGATAAACTGTAAGAATGCCTCACACACTGGGCATGTTCTCTTTGGTGCATTTTGTCTTTTAAGGAGGAGCTGACTCTACCTCACTGGGTTGCATGACACTGAGAATGATCGGCTCACCCTTCTCCTAGCCATGGCTCCGAAAGCCTGTGGCCCTTTGCTTAAGGATGAGCCACAATGCCATTATTTCTAGATTCTACTTTGCTTTCTGAGGTTGTGGTATTGTCCACCTATAATTAAATTTTGTCTGTCAAATAATATGACATCACAAAATCTGTGGGGCATTCTTACACGGGCAGTATGACTCAACTGGGAATAGCACGAGTAGTGCAATCTTGATATTCATCAGAGAATCTTATGATGTGGCCTCTCTTTAAAAGTCTTTTTAGACAAAATCTCATAACTTAAGAAGTAGCATAAAATTCCTATTATACCTAACCTAGTGACAAGTATTTTCAATAGAAAATTAATCCAGGCTTTGTCTATTTTACCTAGAAAATATTCTCCAAATCAGAGTAGTCTAGTGATTTGTGTGAGGACCTCCTTCCTCCTCCTCTAGAGTAAACTCCTTTGCTTACATTCAAACAGAAAGTTTTCAAATCTCTCTTTCCACATTTTGAGTGGTACTCTGTCCTGTAGAATGAATCCCCGCCTGTGAGATTCTTTAGGTGTTACTGGAGTTTGTTTCCTAGCACCTGCATGTGGTTGCTAAGCTTTTGGATGCACATGGGATTGGTTTCTTCTTTTTAAGTGAGGATGCTCCTGATGTACAAAGAAAAGAGAGATCTTCCTTCCATCCCATTTCCCCAGTTTTACACGCAAACTGTCACATCTCTAGGACAAGATTTCTGGTATTCATTGATGCAAGTTAGAGCTTTCCCAAGCTTAAAAACCTTAAGACCTCCATGAAACTATAAAAACCCAGTATTCTCACCATCTCAGCCCTGGACCCTTCATAATCTTGGGGAGAAAGAGAGGCTTTCCAAAGCCTTTGGAAAGGATCTTCTAATACATCTTATTTACAGGTATCTTCAGGATACATCTCCTACTCTAAGATGCTTTGCTAACTCCCAAGTGCCTGCAGGCCCATAAGAGATAAAAGGCAAGATCATAGATTATGCCAGTACAGAACGAGATGAGGAATGAGCAAGAGAAGAGATTCCCAAAGCATCATGAGGATTCACAGAACACTTCCAGCTGGGAAATCAGGAGGCTGGATCTTCTGGGAGGACAGGGCATTTGCCTGATAGCTCTAGCATTAGTACTGTTTGGCCAGTGAAAGTGCTAAAAAGGCTTTGAGGGCTGAGAGTACACTGGGCGAGTTACAGAGAGAAAAGGCATAGGGTGGGGGTTGGCTCACTAAACATAAAGAAGAGCTTTCTGTAGAAGAGGGCATCACAATAAGGGGCGCTTGCAGACAGCACAGGGAGTCTCTGAAACATCATTTAGATAACTCGGCCATCTTGACTGGAAGAGACCTTCTGAAAGCTTAGAGCACTTACTTTTGTCACTCATTTGCCATGCAAAAATCACAAATTCATGGAATTTTAGCACCAGGATAAATCCAAACATAGATGATAAAAATGAGAGTCAGTAAGATTTACTTTACATTTTCTTGCGTGTGTATATGGAAAACAATCTATGGAGATATTAATTAGTACCTTTTTTCTTTTTGGAAAAATGAAAATATTTTTTCAATATCCCTTCTACTCTCCTCACCCCCTCATACATATACCATTTTCTATTCAGAGAAATCCCAGGACTTTGGGTTCTGAGTGCTAGATCTTCTGGTCTTCAGAGGTTATTGATGCCAGATGCAAAAGATAAGCCCGACTTTTGTTTGGAACTCCAACCCTATTCAGATCACTTAATAAAGATTATTACTGAGAGAGAGAAGAGTGGAGCTCATGTTCAAGGGAGAGAAACTGGCCCGATCCCAGGTGTGGTTTCACATAGATGGAAGGGAGAGTCCTAAATCTAAAGTAGCCATTATGTCACTGTCATGTCACCCAATTTTATTTTACTTTTTAAAAAAATATATTTTATTGATTTTTTTACAGAGAGGAAGGGAGAAGGATAGAGAGTTAGAAACATTGATGAGAGAGAAACATCAATCAGCTGCCTCCTGCACACCTCCTAATGGGATGTGCCTGCAACCAAGGTATATGCCCTTGACTGGAATCAAATCTGGGATCCGTCAGTCCTCAGGCTGACTCTCTACCCACTGAGCCAAACCAGTTAGAGCATGTCACCCAATTTTAATTTTCCTTTAACACTTAATCCTATCTAATAAAAGAGTAATATGCAGATTGACCATCACTCCAACACACGAGAGATATCCCCGTGTGGTCAAAGATCCTGCCCCCATGTGGACACAAGATGGCCACCACAAGTTGGCCAGCAGGGGAGAGCTTTTGGGAGGTTCCAGGCCTGCAAGGGTGGGCAGTTGCGGGCAATCAGGCCAGCAGGGGAGGGCAGTTGGGAGGGACCAGGCCTGCAAGGGAGGGCAGTTGGGGGCAATCAAGCCTGAATAGGCAGTTAGGGGTGACCAGGCTGGCAGAGGAGGGAAGTTGGGGACAAACAGGCTGTCAGGGGAGCAGTTAGACATTAATTAGGCTGGCAGGGTAGTGTTTAGGGGTGATCAGGCGGGCAGGCAGAAGTGGTTAGGGGCAATTCAGGGAGGCAAGCAGGGGAAGCAGTTTGGAACCAGCAGTCCTGGACTGTGAGAAGGATGTCTGACTGCCCGTTTAGGTCCGATCCTAGTAAGATAGGGCCTAACTGGGCAGTCGGACATCCCTTGAGGGGTCCCAGGTTGGAGAGCATTCAGGATGGGCTGAGGGACATCCCCCCCATGCACGAATTTATTGCACTAGGCCTTTTGTTACTAATATTACCCACGTTTGTTTGCCCAGAAAGTAAGTTCACTGAGCAGGGTGAACTTCTTTCTCACGCTCACAACTGCATCCCTGGGGTTCTGGCAGGAAACAGACAGTAGGTACTATAAGAACAGTTAATAAAGGGAATTTTCACTGAGATTGGTACAATACCTCCAGCATTGGGAGGTCATTGCAGCCTTTAGGCATGAGGGGCTGGGAGAAGGATTGAGAGGTTCTGTAGCTGCAGGGCAAAGGCCCACGGACAGAGGCTGTGGTTTTAGACAGAAGAATGCAGCCCCTGCCCACCAAGGCCAGGTGGGAGTAGGAGGAGGCCTTGGAGAATTAACACCCCAGACCCTCTTTCTTCTTGCCCTCTGAGTTCCTGTCAGTATGTCCATTGCCCACACTCATCTAGAACTCGGGGAGCCCGTGCTGCAAACTGCAGAGATTGGTCTCCTAGGCTAATGGGCAGGTTGGAGAGTTGATGTAGAGGGATAGATAGAGGATACTGCACATGTTTCAAATTCCCTAAGGGAAGGACTAGGTTCTGGAAACACCAGGGCTGGGGGTTACCTTCCCTTAACATTCTGTCAGGAAGAGAAAGGATTGTTGATGGGGCAGCATATACATTTTGACACAGAACACCAAGGGGTTTTAAAATTGAAAGACAAAGGAAAATGAACCAGATCCTTCTGCTCTTGCCTGGCACAGAGTCAAAAGTACTGCCTTACAATAGATACATGAGCTTGGATCATGAATTATAGCTACAGTGATGGTCTAAAGGCTTCAGCCTCCTTGGAAACTTTTTAACTCTGCAACCCTCCTCTACGCTCTCACTCAGGTCTCAGCATGACTTTGAGGATGATCAGAGGACTCTTCATTGACTTACGTTATCAAAAATAAACCAATGCAATCTTTTATAAATCCAAGGGTTTTCGAGCAAATTCATTCCTGAGATATAGATCATATTCTTCCAAAGGGACCTTAATTTTCACTGAGGACTACTGTGGGCTGAACTGTGTTCCCCTCCAAAATTCATATTTTGAATGCAACCATCCATATTTTGAGATATGATCCTTAAAAGGGTGATCAAATGAAAATGATGCTATTAGGTAGGGCTTTCATCTAATATGACTGGTATCCTTACAAGAGAGGGAAATGCATCTTCAAGCCAAAGGAAGAGGCATCAAGGGAGATTAAGCCTGCTGACACCTCAATCTTGGCCTTCTGGCTTCCAGAACCAACAGAAAATAAGTTTCTGTCCTGTGAACCTGTGGTATTTTGTTATGGCAGCCCTAGCGAACTCATATAACGTCTCAGCCCACACTGTATGTTAGTCACACTTTATCATTAAGAGGCAGCATGGTGCCCTGCCCATCACAGCTACACTGAATTCTGTGACTTGTTAGCCCTGTTGGCTGCTTCTCCTTCTCTAATGGATTGGGAGTGTGAAGAGCAATGTGTCTTTTCTAATTATCTTCTACTTACTCTGTATGGATATGTGAAATAGAAAATAAACCTTACTATTTAAGTAATTCCTACTACTTGCTAAAGTAAAAAAAAAATCTTTATTCAAAAGAAACAGGGGAAATCATGTTTTTAACCCAAGGTATTTTAAAGCTTGTACTTGTTCCAATCATTGGGTGTTTTTGGAAAGATAGGAATTGTGCCTATTGTAATTATGAGTATTGCAGCTTCAGACATTCAGCAGATTCATGTAGCCAGCGCTATTCTTATTCTAGATCCTTTGCCAGTTGTGTAAAGGTCATGTGGAGGTGAGCAGAATATGAGGTATCTGGCTCCAATTCCACTTGAAACATTAAAGTGACTCCAGATTTATAAAATAGAGAGAGGGAACAGCACGCTGAACTACAAAGATCCCAAGTCAGAATGAGCCAAACGGTACATTCTTGACTAATGGTGACTGACAATGAAAGGGAGAGGAGACCTTCAGAGCAGAATAGAAGCTCCATTTTACTATAAGATGTGGGAAGACATATGAGAGTAGTTGGTGGAAAGATGACTGAAGACATGAGAGTAAATAGCTGACAAGAAGGACAAGAAAACTGTTAGCATTTTTTTTGGCATAAATATGAAAACTCACCCTTTTCATGGTCAAATACTGCCACTCTCTATGAGATAATGGTGAAAGAGAAAATTAAGAAAGTGAAACAGATGAATCCACGGTGTCCTCAGTGGAAGAGAGGAAATTCTCCTGAAGGTCTCTTTGGAAGAGTGTCAAGAAGAATATGTAACAAAGAAGTCAAGAACATGAAAATGGGTTAAAGCATGATAGAATTATTACTGATGAATTAATTTTGGTCTAACACTTACTATTGGTTAGGCACCGTGCAAGTATTTTACATGAATTATGAGTAGAGTGTACTTGTTATTTCTGCTTTATAAATGATAAAACTTAAGTTTAAGGAGGTTAACAACTAGCCTAATGTCATGTAGTTTACAAAAGGCCGAGTCAGTACCCAAATCCAGGTTTGCTTAGCTCCACAGCCCTTGCTATATTAAACCATCAAACTGAAATTTGCATTGGTTTCCAAAGCATTCCTGTTTTTCCTACTGTGATCAATAAATGTATACTCTGGCCTGAACATGTAAATTGTTTGCAAAAGCCCATGCAAGCACATGGCTGAATATATTTGTTAATTCCCCCCTGAATAACTTTGTATAACACTTTACTTTATCAGACTTCCCTTTTCTACCAGACAGGGGGTATCTCTACACAATTTGTTTTGTCCAACTGTTAGTAATGTAATGGCACATCCAAATAAGTGCTCTTCCTGTAGATAATTATGCTGGTTAGAAAACACTCCCAGGAATGAGATCAGTGGGAGCCCTGGATTCAGAAAGCTTACATATTTAGGGTAGAGAAATGCTACACTTACAGTGTGAAATTTCTTTTCCCGAACACTTTCTATTCCTTGGGTAGTAAAATTGAAAGTGTTCCTCTTTAGTTTGTGTGCTAATTTAAATCTGTAGGAAAATAATTATATTCTAAGAGATCCAACAAGATGTTTAACGAGTCTGTTTTTTATTTATCTCAGTGATACAGCTTATTCAATCAAGTGTTTCCCCCTGCCTCCATCAATTGCTTCAGTTGCTCTGAGGCAATTCTATTAGGAATGAAATATGGTTAGAGGGGGTTCTCAAAAAGTGCTTTATCTTCATTATATAGAAAATTCTATTCCAAACGAACCTTCGGGGAAATCTTTTTTACTGACATACTTTCCTTTCATAGTTTTGTTTTAAACACAGGGAGATCTCCCTGCCAAAGCCTCATTTTTCTCCTCCTTTTTGGCTAAGAGCTGGTTTCTGCAGACTGTTCACTTCCCCGCGCCCCTCCACGGATCTCACCGTGATGACTCTCCGAAGGACACATTAGAGGGCTTTGCCCTAATCCATATTTCACTAAGGAGCCCCATGAGTGAGAGGTCCTTCCCTAGGATTTGATTAAACAAATTCTTAAAGCCAATAAAACCTTTTCAAGTTGTAAGAGAAAGCAGCATGGCTTCACATTCCCGAGGAGGGCAGGCAGACATGTCCCTTTTCGGTCTTCATTAAGCGACAGGGTTTGGGATGGAGTGCCATTCTCCCTGAGATCGGTTTGCCCATGAGGGTAGCTTTTATGGACTAGGACTATACAGTTGGCATATTTCTACACGCTGCAGAGCAATTTATAGGGAACTTTCCTCTGCCACTTCACAGGGTTACCTAAAGGGTAGAAGAAACTGAAGTAGGTAAGGTCAGGCAAAAGCTTGTGATTAAGTTGGATCTGAGGTAAAATAATAGGACTTACCCCTGGGAGAAGTGAAAAAGAAAGCTCCTTGTTAAATATTGTCATTTTGGAAGTATATATGCCAGTCTGAGGATTAAAAGATTACATTAAACATGTTCGATTGAACTATGGGAGCCCATTGTTATGATTAAACAGGCTTGATTATGAAAACAATCCTACTGAGTGTTTAGGAAATGGTTAAAATGCACCAACTTGTTTGCAATATAAGTAGTTAATGGTCATATTTATTAATGTTAAAATACCCATAATGTCCAATGAGAAGTCTAGCAAATAAGTGGTTAATTTGATCACTGTCCATAATTACAGAGATTCATTTATTTGAGGGGGAGAAATCCCCTCCAGGCATGGTATTCTCCCAGCTGACTGATAATAACAAACAGGCTCACCCGAAACAAATGCTTGCAGAATCTCTACTATGCTGTGTGTTCAATAGACATAATTTAAATATCAAGTGTAGCTTTTCTTTTTTCCTAATGTCAGCATTGCAGACAAATAACAGGCCTTTGGAGGATTTTTTTTTTAACTTTGAAACATTTAAATATTCCTCCAGCAGAGAATCAAAGAATCACAGGAGAAAATGCATTATTCACACACACACACACACACACACACACACACACACACACACACACACTAATGAGCATCTGATCTGTCGTAGAATGGGAGCCCTGGGAATAAAGCATCTTTTTGGGAATCTCTGTAGTATTTTATTAGACAATCATGATTGATGTTACAGAATTGAAGCAATCTTTGAAAAGGAGTCAGATGTGCCACAAAAATTCGCTTGATTGTGCCAGTGGGAATATTTCCTAACATGGTCCCAAACTTCAAAAATAGTATAAAGCATGCAAATAGAGTAAGGGCCAGGGCCCATCCATTTCTTCCCAAGTACATTTAATTTATCTAACAGAAAAATGTTGGGAAAATTGTGACTCATTAGCATGAGGAAGGAGTGTCCAGTGGTATCTATATGCTGGGTTGCACACATGTTGTTTTTCCCAGGGCAAGGGAGGTATTTGAATTTCTTACTGCTTCATGTCACCCGTCTGTAACCCAGATTGTAACTTTAAGATGTTATCTCCTGGCTGCTCAGATAAACAGCCCATTATGTTTTTATGGTGGGCAGTTCTGAATCCTCAGGGGATTAGAAGATCTTGGCTAGAGTTTGTGGTTCCCTGCTAGACTATCAGGAGGTTCAGGGGATCTTGCTCAGACTATATCTTTAAGCAAACACCTCTCTCATAATGGTGTCTCACACTGCCTTCTTGGCCATGGACTTCAAAAGCTGATTGCTGGGAGGGCCAAGAAGGCAATAACCCTTAATATAACAAAACCAGCCTACAAGGGAAAGACAGGGCAAAGGTAAGGCGTCACTGAGGTTGGCATTTGTGTGTTTAGCCACATGGGGTGAATAGGGGCCATCTGTTCTTGAATCTGCTCATAATTTTCACACCACCCCAGGATCAAGTACATTTCATGCTTGTTGGTGTCAGGACTGCAGAGCTTTCCCAGCCCTAACAATACATATTTGAAGTTTACTAGTACTTACCTGAGCCTCTCTAAATAATGACAGCATATGTAGGTACAGATGCGTCTGCATGCATGCACACGTGTGTGTATGTGTGTGTGTGTGTGTGTGTGTGTGTGTGTGTGTGTGTGTCTTTTTTTGGGGGGGTTAAGTTGTCCTCTGTAGACTTAAAAGTTTTATGTATTCCTAAAACTCATATATCCTTCGGGCAGGGGAAAGAACACTGGAATGCTACACTGTGCTGCTGGAATTTTTTGTTTCCTTTGAGTGTACTGTGTGACCATTTTCTTTTTTAAATCAGAAAAACTGTTTTAGACTCATATACAGAAGATTCCTCTTGAATAGTTTTATGTCCTATCTACCAACTGTTTCAAAGAATATTTCATTCCTGAAAACACACAATATATCTCAGTTTCTGAGATGTGAAAATAAAACACAGAAACTTGAGGTTTTTTGGTTCATATTTCTAAACTCAATATAAAAATTTTATATGCCAAGTTATGGAGAGTGTCTAACTTATTAACAATTGGTATAATTAATGTGATATTGCCTTTAACCACACTACTTGATAGATGACAGTAATTATATTGAGTAATTCAAAACTATTACATTGATTTTAAGTATTATTAAACCATTGTAATCATATTATTTTGTAAATTAAGTCAGCTACTGTGTCTTCTAAAAGAATAATTAAAATACTATTGATTTTAATTTTGGGCTGAAACAATTGAAATTTGTAATATTCTGGAGTCTATACAATTTTAAAGTGGACTTATTTAATCAATACAAAGTTAACTAAATCTTGCTGGATTTCATGAAACCTAGCCTCGGCTGCCAGATTCTTCATGAATTTCAGTAAAGATAATGAAAAAGAAGAGATTGAGTTTATGTTCAGCTGTAGGAAGAGTAATTTTCAGAAAAAGTGATGCCAGTGCCAACACTGGGGCAGAAGTAACTCAATCATACTGATTGCTATTTACCAGTAAAGAGCTCAGCCCAAACATCCAAACACAACAAAGCCAGTGCCCTCTATTGATGGGACACTGAATTCACATTTTGATTCTGAGAGAGAACAGTTAATAACTCATCCAAAGGTTATGTTTTCAATTAGTGAAACAAGAGCAAATATATCCTAATATTAAAACATGATTTCCCATTAATAACAGTTAACTTAGTGGAGATTCCAAAACCAAGTCCATACTTGGGAAACATTCTCTACACAATAATTTTCTAACTCAGCAACCTGCATACTTTTTTGATAGTATAATCTTAATAGAATTTTCAAAAATCCACATAGTGTTTTTCATATTTTAAAGGGATGTCTAAAAGTTTTTATGAAGTTAGCATTTTAAAGGATTTTAAACATATAAGTGCTTTATAATAGTGGACCTCTTGATCCAGCATATTTGATTTATGGAAAATGTCTACCATTCAATTGAATTGGCAAGAATTTCACGCTTGGCTGGCGTGGCTCAGTGGTTGAATGTCGATCTATGAAGCAGGAGGTCACAGTTCAATTCCCTGTCAGGGCACATGCCTGGGTTGTGGGCTCCAACCTCAGTGTGGGGTGTGCAGGAGGCAGCTGATTCTATCTCATCATTGATGTTTCCATCTCTCTCTCCCTCTCCCTTCCTCTCTGAAATCAATAAAAATATTTAAAATAAACACTGTCCTCTTTTTCACACCAATGAATTCAATCAGAATTACTTTTTTTTAGCCAGGAAAGAGTGTTAGTGCCTTCTTACATTTAAATATTGTGAAAGTGAATTCCACATAGGTAGCAGGCAGGAATAACAGATGGGTGGATAAACAGATAAAACAGGTAGGTAGGTACAAACAAATAAACAAATATGTTTGTGTGTGCATGTGTGTGTGTGTGTGTGTGTGTGTGTGTGTGTGAGAGAGAGAGAGAGAGAGAGAGAGAGAGAGAGAGAGAATAATTTGCTGTTGCACTTATTTATATTTGGACAATAATTTGCTGTTCCACTTATTTATACAATCCACTTGGTTGATTCTTGTATGTCCCCTGACCAAAGATGGAACCCGCAACCTTGATATATCAGGACGATGCTCTAACAAACTGAGCTACCCTGCCAGTGCCAAATAAAATTTATTTATTTATATGCATGCATACTACATAGGGGCACACAGCTTTTGTGATTTTGTAACCCATAAAAAGAGATGTGTCTCCCTCAATACTGCTGAGTAAAAACTCACTTTGTTTTGCGTTTACAGGAAACTCCCTTAGAGATAATGTATTCTCTTAATCAGTCTCCATCATATACTTTACTATCTGCATGAGGCCACTTGTCATTTTCATGAAAACACAATGTATTTTTAGAATTTTTTTCCATTTATGTGAATTTTCTTTGGCTGCCTGCTCCATTTGGCTGAATACCATTCAACATTTTATGCCTACTTCCTACCTTGTCAGCAAGGTCTTTCCTCAACCAGGTAAACTGATCTAATTCTTCATCTGTGTTCTCAAAGGCTAAGTTATATTCATGTCTCTCTTAATAGAGCAGGTATATTTATTGTATTTTAAAGACTCAATAATGAAATAAATGATCAACAAGTGATTCAATAATCAAGAATTTCCCCTGGCACAGCTGGTTGGAGCAACTTCCCCTACATCAAAAGGTTAAGGGTTTGATTCCTGGACAGGGCACAGATGTAAGTTGCAGGTTCAATCCCCAGGCAGGGTGCTTATAGGATGGATGTTTCTCTTTCTCTCTCTCTCTCTCTCTCTCTCTCTCTCTCTCTCTCTCTCTCTCTCTCTCTCAATCTCTCCTTTTCCCCTCTCTCTAAAATCAATAAATGTACCCTCAAGTGAAGATTAAAAGAAAAAGAATTCGTTCCACCAAGAAATATCTAAATTGGTGCTTTATGAATACTATAGCAATATATAAGTTCATTCTCTAGAAAAGGTGATTTCTTTAAATCTATAAAATGTTTTGCTAATTTCTATATGTACACAATTTTACATAGTATTATTAGCCTTCTTTATTCCTGAAGAAATTGAGATGCTCACAGGAAACATTTTAAGAAGCCGAGTAAAAAAGCAGCAATCTAGAAAGACCACACACGAACATAGACTTTTAGTGGCATTAGGTCCATGCCATTGTGCAGTGGTGGCAAAGGCTCTTAACTGGAATGGGGACAATGTCAAAAAAATTTTTAAAGGATATTTGGATGGGGAAAAATAACATTTGTTTTATAATCAGCATTAAAATCTAATTATACCCATTTAACATATGTAACAAATTGCTAATAAAAATGTTTAAACATTTTTATTTATTGATTTGGGGGGGGGAGAGAGAGGAAGAGAGGGAGAGAGGGAGAGAGAGAGAGAAAGAGAAAGAAAGAGGGAGAGAGACATTGATTTGCTGTTCCATACATTTATACATTCATTGGTTGATTCTCTTAAGGATCAAACCCGCCAATGCCAAATGGAATTTTAAAATAGAAAATTATTTGATTTTTTGTTAATCCTCACCTGGGGATATTTTTCCACTGGTTTTTAGGGAGAGTGGAAGAGAGAGGGAAGACAGAGAGAAACACATTAATTGGTTGCCTCCTGCAGGAGCCCCAACCAGGGTCCTGGCTGGGGAGGAGCCTACAACCAGGAACATGCCCTTGACCGCAATGGACCCTGGGACGCTTTGGTCCACAGGCCGATGCTCTATCCACTGAGCAAAACTGGCTATGACTACAAAATCATTTTAAAAATATTATAAGTAGAATTATAGCCCAGCATTCATTCTTTTTAGCGGCCAAATCAAGTAGTTTAACTAGACCATCTCCAGTAGAACATGGTCAAAGTTATAGGTGACCTATAACTTTGGTCATTTGATATTCAGCAGATGAAGGGAGCAGAAACCCCTATACAGCTTCCTTTAAACAATTTGTGGTAATTGTATCACTGGATTAAAGGAGTTCTGTAACATTTATCTATTCATATGTTTTTTTCCCTAAGAAAACAAAGGAAAATGCGTAAAGTCCTAGAATTTTGACCTACCATGAATTCTCATCTTTGAGCATTAAGTTTCAGAAATTATTCAATAAATAATAATTTGAGAGACCTTATTAATTTTTACCTAAATGGCATCAAAGTTTCAAGATACTTCTCATGTACAGAATTTATATTTTTGTATTTATCACCTTATGCTACAAATTAGCCATTTCCAAAAACTTAAGTCAGACCAGACTTTGTTCAGTCAGCATTTTTCCCATAATTTAAAATTTAAAAATAGTAAACGTTAATGAAAATAAGCTTTGAGACATTCAGGAAAGTTACAGATCATGATTTTATATTAAAAATAGCATGTGAATTTTCTGGAGTGAATGAATACATTACTAAATCTTTTAGAATGTTGTTGAATGCAGTGGTAATTTAAAACACCTTAATTTACTTTGTTCATGTTTATAGTCTTAGGAATTGAGAACGAATTTCCCTCACTGGAAAAGTTAGAGCTTAATTCATCTACCTTCATTGTTCCTTAATAGCCTTCCTTTGTACTGAAGTTTCAATAATAGAATCTGCACTTTTAAGGTGTTGGGTCAGAACTGGTAACTCCAAAGCTGTTTGTTCTTTTCTAACAAGTCACAGGTCCTCAGGAGTGGCACATGACCCGTTTTCAACATCATAAAAAAAAGATTCTTTGTATAAAAGGAAAGAAGACCTTTACACTAAAAATAAAATCTTGTGACACATTATGAAAATTATTTGCTCTGACATTGGGTTTTATTATGCTTTGTGTTATTTCTCAAGGAACAAAGAAGATCATGCTCAAGAATGAAAAAAAAAAATTTAAGGGGGTCTGGGCAGTTTTAACAGCATGAGTGAAATACAACACCAAACAGGATGTCTCTATTCCCTTTGAACTTGAGGCATCCCTGGACCCTAAGCTACCAATTCTCTGGTTAGTTATGTGGTGCCAGACATTCAGTGGCACTTAATGAAGATAAGGTTCTACCTTATACTTTTAAAGGAAATGGTGACAGAATTCTTCCAGACCAAATTGAGTGTTTTATCAAAGTCTTTTTAAAGTTGAAGAAAATGTACACATTTTTTTCTTGGGTCTTAAGGAAAGCAATTGCTCACATTCTATTTTTTTCTATTGACTGCCAATAAATCTTCAAACCAGTAGGCATAAATATTTCCATATTTTGGTCTGGAGTAAATATAAATATTTATTTGTCCTCTTTGGAAACATAAATAAGACTCTAATAGAAAATAAAATATAAATTTAAATATTAACTGTATCTCATCAAATATTTCCTTCTTTCACAAATAATTAGAATTTCCTACATATTAAGATATGTATCTTCCTGACTTTTCTCTTTCGCATTGAAAAAACATGTACTTGCTGTTTTTTTTTTTTCTCTCAGTTTCCCTGATTATACAAATGATTGTTTCTTTATGGCTATGGAGTGAAGTAGTCTAGAATCCATATCCAGGACACTGACATTCCACTCTTTTAGAAATATATTCATAAAGAAAGTAGCTAAGCATAATCATTGTTACTGGGCTTGCATTCTGAGTCCCTATACAAGAAATTCTTGGAAACTGGGCAGAACAAGAAGTTTAAACTTCTGATCAAATGCAACCGCAGCAATACACTGTCTAGCTTCACAAGAGAGTGACCAAAGAGATATCTCCAATGCTGAGGGGAATATGCAATCCTTCTTTTTTGATTTTTAAATTTAAGCATCAACTGATTATATCTATTACAAATGTTCTTCATCCTATCTAATAAGAGTAATATGCAAATTGACCATCACTCCAACACACAAGATGGCTGCCCCTCTGTGGTCAAAGATTCTGCCCTCATGTGGACACAAGATGACCACCACAACATGGCCAGCAGGGGAAGGCAGTTGGGGGGGACCAGGCCATCAAGGGAGTATAGTTGTGGATGATCAGATCAGCAGGGGAGGGCAGTTGGGAGAAATCAGGCCTGCAAGGGAGGGCAGTTGGGGGTGATCAAGCCTGCAGGGCAGGGTAGATAGGGGTGGCCAGGCCAGCAGAGGAGGGAAGTTGTGGGTGAATGGGCCTGCATGGAAGAGCAGTTGGGGGTGCAGGAAACCCAGGCCTGGAAGGGAGAGCAGTTGCGGGGGACCACGCCTGCAGGGCAGGGCAGTTAGGGACAATCAGACTGGTAGGGGAATAGTTAGACATCAATCAGGCTGGCAGGGGAATGGTTAGGGGGTGATCAGGCTGGAAGGCAAAAGGGGTTAGGGGTAATCAGGAAGGCAGGCAGGTGAGCCAGCAGTCCTGGATTGTGAGAGGGATATTCGTGTAAATGGTCAGTCAGACATCCCTCAAGGGGTCCCAGATTGGAGAGGGTGAAGGCTGGACTGAGGGACACACACTCTGTGCATGAATTTTGTGCACCAGGCCTCTAGTAAAGAGATAATACTGCAAATCAGAGTATACAACAGCCCAATATAAATTTAAAGTAGCTCCCTTTGTGAATTGATCTTGAGAACAGTATTTAGTACCTCTCTCTTATGATTATGCCCTTGTTTCTTTAATCAAAACCCTTCCATAATATCAACTCCAAGAATTGTCTCCTCATGGCACCATCTCCTATTTTTTCAGTTTACTGCATTATTACTGCAACTGCAAGAATTTAGATACCAGAAACTCATTGATCCTGTCAGTTTCTCATTTCCTTTATATTCCTCATGGTCTCACTTCCCTCCTTTAACTAGTTTAAAATTCACAGTGCATCACATAAGGGCTTCTTTGCCTCTATATCTCGAATTCAACCCTGTTTAAACTATTTTGACCAAATTGGCTGGCCAAAGTGAATGGGCTCACTTTGAAGTGAAACGTACGTGGGCCCTTATCATTGCCTCATGCCATCTTCTCTAATAAATTCCCTTTTCCACTCTCTTAACTAATTATGTCATATCTTCTCTTTGGTTTTCAAACCTCCAAAATTTCCTTCCTATTCTCATTCTCAGTGATGAACTTGGTTCCTGTTTCACTGAGGAAGAAGTCAATCAGAAGCATACTTCATAAATCTCCTACTGCTACATGCACATACCTGCCGGTATCTGGTCCCATGTGCTCTACTGTTACTATGGATAAACTGTCCATGTGTTTAAGTCTAAACCTTCCATATATGCATGAGGTCACATTTCCTTCACAAATTCAAGACATTTCTTCAGAAATTAATTCTCTTCTCTCTCTTCAACAGCGTCAATTTCTGGCTTTGTACGAGGTATGTTGTGACTTTACTAATATTTTTAAAAAATACTTATTCTTCTCTCTCCACCTAGTGCTCAATTTATCTGATCCCCACCAGAGAAAAATTCCTCACAAGACAAGCAGTGTATACATAAAGTTTTCGATTCCTCTACCGCAATTCTTTCCTCTCACTAGGCTTTTACTTCATCAAACTCCTCATTGGCAAAGTCAATGGTCACCTCTGTGATACTGAATTTAGCAGCCTGTTCTTAACCCATCCACATTTGATACAGCTGATTATGCTCTCCTCTTTGAACCACTGGCTTCAGTTGAGGTCAGGGACACCACACTCTGCTAGTGAAAATCAGCAGCTCCATCTCTGACTCCTCCTCATGGCTCTGACGCTATAATGTTGGAGAACCCCAAGTCTTAGCCTTCAGATCTGTTCTATAATTACACTTGCCTCACCGGTGATTTCATCTGAGGCTATGACTTTTACTACCGCCTGCATGCTGATAATAACTATATTTATACCTTTAGCTCTGACTTCTATTCTGAACTAAAAACACCTGTATCCCATTGCCTTCTGAAAAGCTCCACTCAGGTGTCTAAGAAACATTTCATATCTAATATGTACAGAGCTGAACACCTTATAATCATCTCAAGCCTGTTTCTGCAACTTTTCCCATTCCAGTTAATATCAACTCCTTCCTACCTGACGTCCAGACTCAAGACTTTGGAGTTATCCTTTATCCTCTACTCCCACCCTTCTCTTACTCCAGATAGTGTATCAGCAAATCCAATTCACGTACTTTCACAGTAAGTCATAATATAACCACTCTTCACCATTTCTCCTTCCTTCTCCCGTGATTACTCAGCTTCAGTCATACCTGCCTCCTCATTCCTTGCGCACTCTAAGTAACCTTACTTCATGGTCTTTGCCCTGTCTGTTCTCATATCTAGAATGCTGTTCCCTATGGTGACCTCACAGCTAGCTTCATCATCACCTTCTGGTCTTCAAGCAGATGTCATTTGTGAGCGAGGCCATCTCTGATTAACCTCTCTAAATTTGCACATCTCACTTCTTCCAGCATCATTTGATCTTCCCTCTACTTTAATTTTATTAATAGCATATCCATTCCTGATGTAGTATGTTACTTATTGATTATGTTTCGCCATTAACCCCTGGAAAATGCTCTCCAAAACAAACTTTTTTGCTGTGATGCAAATGTTCTATATCAGTGCTGGCCAAAGTAGCAGCTGTCAGCTATGCATGACTAGTGAGCACTGGAGATATACAGTTTAATTCACTTAAATTTAAATTACCACATGTGGCTAGTGGGTATCCTTTTAGTCAGCATAGCTTGGATACATAAGCTGCAAGAGAGCAGGGAGTTTTGACTTTCTCAGATTCATGTAACCCCCAGGATCTACAACATCATCAGACACACAGTAGGTGCCCAATTATGTCTGTTGAATGAATTAAGCACTCTCTTTCACTTCTGCTTCCATTTTCCTGGTTAAACATTGTCCTAGGCCGTGGTATTTGATTGATGCATAGAGCACAGGTTACATGTTAGTTCTCATTCACCCTGCAGCTCTTTGTGCAAAGCAATCTGCACAACTTCATGAGGGGCGTAGGTTTGCAGATAATTACCAGTTGTTTAGAGCCTGCAGCTTTCGCTCCTTCAGGTCCACTATCGCTCTCAATATAAAGACAAGGGCAAGGACACAGAGGGAGAGCCCTAGAGATGATGGTGTGTGCTTATCTGCTATCACTGCCTTCATGACAAAAGCACTTAGGGCTTCCCACCCCCCGCCTTAATATCTTTGCCTACTTGAAACCTTGTGTAGACTGAACTTTAGAAGAAAGGCCAAATATGAGAAACATCTAATATTTTTTTAAAAAATCAGACATAAACGTAAACTCCTTAAACTCAACAGTAATTATCCTTAGAATATAAACTTCATCTCTCTCTACCAAGAAAGGAGTTTCATCATTCTTACACAGAGAATACCTGATAGCATTGCACATCTGGGACAAGTTAAGTTCACCTTGCCGAGCCCCTGCATTTGTTTCTGTGCAATGAATTTCCCTTTTCCACTCCGCATCGCCCCTTTACTCATCTCCTAATAAAGCATCAAGAAAGAATAGGTACATGGTGTACTTCTTTCCGTCTTCACAGGGCATTTCTTTGTGGTGGAGTTTCATGCTCTCCATACACAAAATGACCTTCCAGGAAAGAAGGAAAAAGAGTGGGAAGGGCAGGAAGGCAGAAAGATGGGGCTATTTTAGTCAAAGGAGTAAACTTACTAACTCTGGATCCAAATAGTGATGCAAATTCTAAATTTGCATGGGCCTTTCCTCTCCTTCCCCAGGTCAATGTCTGACAGAAACACAGACATAGTAATATGTTTTTATCAGCTCTGAAGCCAGACCATTCAGGAATTACCAGCTGGGCTTTTTCATAAATTAGGCCATTTCTTATATATTTCTAAATGTTTTACTTTCTTCATCTGTAAAATGGGGATCATAGCAACATTACTTATCTTGGAGTGTTATAAAAATTTCAAAAGTAAATATAATGTGCCTACTATAGATTATAAGCATTTACTAAATACTTGCTATTCTTGTAACACTCTATTAGTCGGTCCAGATATTTCATTTAACAGATGAGGACAGGATACATCAACTTTTTTAAACAGGTATTTAGTATGCATATGAGGATTAGAACAAAAGTTGCCTTCTTCCTAGTGTTATTTTCCAATATTCTGCTCACTATGTCCCCTCATCCCTCTCCATTCTTTTCTTGATTGTCTTAAGGAAGTAAAAGGAGTAATTGCATCTCGAATTGGAGGGGACTATTGTGGCTTTGGTTGCAATAAGAATTTACATAACATTTGTTCCTCCAATGCCTGAGCCACCAAACAGATCATCTGGGAGTGCTCTCCTTCCCACCAGTGGGGAAAGGTTCATTCACATACACCCCTGTCAGGCTGTTAGGACAGTGTCTCTGTCCTGAGTAAAAGGTGGCTCCAGGGCTGCCCCCAGAGAGACAGCTGTGGCCAGTGTAAGGGTTTTCAGTTTCTAGATGATTGGGTTTCTAAACCCTTTAGGGATCTATTCCATTGGGAACGAGAGTTGACTGCAATTGACTTTCTTCTCGTCCAACACCACTCGCCACCTCTGGAGATGGTCACGCAATGAGCAACAGCAGCAGGCACACTGGCCAGACGAAGGCAGCAGGACTCTCACACAACCTCGAGCTAGGAAGATAGCCTGGCACTCAGAAGTTATTTAGTCTGGTACTCAATGACTTACTCTTCAAGTGCCTGCTGTGGTGTCTTTTCTTAATTGCCGATCTCATTTTGCACCCTAGTGCCAAATGGTCCCCCTGAGACCACTGAGTAAAACAACAGGCAAAGTTTCAATCACCATCAGGATCCTTAGTGAAATGTGGCTCTGAATGTAGACAACCGTCCTGGAGCCATCCCAAGCAGTCTGACACCCTCTGTTTGCTTTAGGCCCCTCGTGCGCCTGTCAGTTACTGAAATTAGCTCCATTTAATAAACGATTCCCTTTGCTGGCTACTTGGACAATAAAGTAATTTGTAGGACTCCGATGTGTGCCTAATTTAGATAATTGCACTAAAACAGGAGGGAAATATTGTGCATAAGGGCAGTGCTGTGGGAAGAAATCTCTGACTAGAAATCACAACATCTGAGAAAACTGTTTATAGTAGATCCAGAAAACTGCAAATAAATGAACAGAGCTGGCGACGCCTTTTGACTGGAGATAAGTGATGCTAACTGAGCTGACTGGGTTTTATATCGTGCACAGACATGCTGTCCCACAACGGTGCATAACCAGAAGGCTGGGTTCTTCGGGAAATACAGTAATGCTGGGGAAAAACAAAAAGCTGCAGGAAAAAAAGGGAGACCAAGTATGAGATGTATGACTCCATGAAGCAGCCACAGGCATGAGTGTACAGGAGCTGAGCAGGCTGTGGAGGAGGGGAGATGGTGGGAATCCTTTATTCATAGAGTTGCTAGGAGTGGGAGCTGACTCATGGGCACATAACACACAGAAATATGTGCTCTGAAACCCAGATCAGACAGACCTGTCAAAATATTCTCCACCGTTCAAGTCAAGTAAGGGCCAGCCAAATAAATGAAATCCTCGGAACACTACCTTGGCCTCGCTGTCTGGTCTCTCTGGGCTTACCTTTCTTTTGTCATCACTAGCTCCAACTACCCTTTTGGCTTCCTAATTTCTGTCTTATTCAAAATTTTATGTCATAGTCATATCAAAGATAATTTCCATAAATTGTTCCAAAACAAATATTATTTCATACTTTATACTGTATCGTATTTCCTTACTTTATAGTGTTAAAAATCTGCTTTTGAAAAAGTAATCAATAACAATAGATGTGATATATTCCCCGTCACAACAGAAATGTTCCCTGTTTTTTTTTTTGTTTTTTTTTTGTTTGTTTTACCATGCAACAAACTCTTATTAACATTTTGAACAGATTCAGTTATTACTGAACTGGTAATTTCTAAACTTAAATTGGGGCAAATGGCTAGGATGCAGAGTAGTGCCATCATTGGGCACTATGAATGCAAAAACTGAAAAATGTCCTCGTTTTTATCTTAAGCGACATGAGCAGTCTATTTTTTTTCTGTATATAAAGATCTTTTAGATGTTTATGGAAATGCTCCTAAATGAAAAATTCTGCTATTTGTCCTACATGTCATTAGTTATACTACTATGTCATTAGCCTGTATTTGAGCTGGGCTAGCTGGACTGCCTCCCTGGTAAGCAGAAGTCTGGGAGATTCCTTCCATTGACATAAGTGATTGCCCAAAAATCTATGGACGCATGCCTTTTGGTAACAGTGCTCATTATTACAGTTTTCCTCTGTAAATTACTCTGAAGCGTTTAAAAGCTAGACAGCTACAGGTTATTATCCAGGCAGATCTCGAGCTGCTCCAGTAAGAGCGATATGCTATGCACGCATTACATGTTATAATCCAGATCTCTCGCTGGGCACATGAAAAACTTCAGACTATCGAACATTGGCCAACTTTGTTGAGTGCTTATTACTAAATGTCACTCTTTAGGTTAAAAAATGGACTGTCTTATTTAATCTTCACAAACCTATGAAATAGTCCTATTTGTGTTTGAGAAAGTTCAGTCCCACTAAGGTAAAATAAGTTGCTCAAGGTTACACACACACACATACACATGCACAAAGAGGCAGAGCCAACTGTTGAGCCTAGAAAGTTACATTCCACAGCCTGCTTTTTTGAACTACTACCTAGACACAACTATTCGGCAAAATGAATATTGTCTCCCCACTTCCCTCCCTGCATAGCAACAAATATAGTATAATAGGGACTTATGAAAACATCTTGAATATACATCCAGGCACCAAACTTTTCAAATAAAAGAGAAAAAAATAGATGAAGTATATAGAACTTAAATACATTTTAAATTAGGTCACTTGGTTTTTTAAGAATAGAATAATCATTCAATAATGCAAAGTAAAAAAAATACTTTTTGAGCCTGGACCATGAGTGAGGTGATGTTTTAGCCCCTGGATATATAATCACTTACAGTGCATAATAGCATAGTTTTAGCCAATAGAAACTGGAAAGGGGTTGGAAGATGACTTGAGTGGGGTGGGGCTGGGCACAGAGGTTGCAGGCTGGAGCACGGTGAGCAAAGGGAAGGACCAAGGAGGATAATGGTGAAGTAGAGAGGAGAGAGGGCATGTGAGGTCAGAGGGGCAAAGTGCACTGTAGTTGAAAGAAGAGAATATTAAGCATAAAGGTGATCTGCCAGAGATAGTAAATGATTTGGTAAAATAATTTCTGAAATAGATACTTCCCCCAGTTTAAAGAATAATGTACCAAATCAGAGAAAAAAGAAAAGCAGACCTTACCTATAGATTATACTATTATATGACTAAGCATGTCATTCTTGAAAAAAATATAAACATTAGAAAATATGCAGTAATCAAAGCAGAACTTTGCCACACGCATTTTCATAATCTTAAGCATTTGTTTCCCATTTCTTAATTAAAATAAATACTCTTTCGTACAAGTGTCTTAATTAGATTGAAGAATTCCACACTAAAATTTTGAAGAAAAGATAAGAAGAGATAACTATGAGTTTGTAACCTGTTTAGTTCCACAGTTTCATGTGGAACACGGCGGTACTGAAATGTGGTGATAGGTAAAGGTGAGCAACGATGGAATGAGGAAACTTATTTGAGAAAAGTTTTGCATTTTAAAAACAACTCGGAAGAAAATTATACATCTGTCTTGTCAGTTTTCATACTTTTTGATGGCAAAAGCATCACACCCTGAGCTCAAGAGAAAGCTCTTTTCTACGGTTCTTTCTTCCAGGGGATATGGAGGAGTTCAGGAGTTCATGGTACTCTGGCAAGTAACTATGGTATTAGTATAAAGCTGCTAGGGCGAAGATTTAAGGGGAAGTTGTTGGAAATGATTCTTGGTCTGAAACTATCCGAGGGAAATATATTGGGCAAAAAAGTCTAATTATCAATAATTCTCAGGAACCATAAGATCTGGTGGTAATACCATCACTGCAATTCCTGGTGACTTAAATGTGACCATGAGCCCTATATCACCTGGGACAAGTCTGGAAGTTCTGTTAGAAAGGAGTAAGGGAGAGGAAGAGATATGTGAGATTCCAGCATCTCCCTATAAAAGCAACAACAGAAAACAGAAATTTATAAATACAGAGAACAGATTGGTCTTTGCTAGAGGCAGGGGTGGAGGGGTAGGTAAAAACGGGTAGAGGTGATAGAAAGGTACAAAGTTCCTGTTATAAAGTAAGACCTGGGATATAATGTACGCCATGGTGACTATAGTTAATTATACATTTGAAAGTTGCTAAGAGAGTAGATCTCAAAAGTTCTCATATCAAGAAAAAAACATCTGTAACTATGTGTGGTGATGACTGTTAACTAGACTTATTGTGGTAATCATTTCACAATATGTACAAATATTAAAGTGTCATGTTGTGCACCCAAATATAATGCTACATGTCAATTAATTCTCAATAAAATATTTTAGAGGTGTTGAAATATTTTTAAATATGCTAAACATTTCAAAACAACTAAATATTTTAGCATTTATTTCTAAATGAGATAGCAAAAGTATTTTGACATATGAATTCTAAACCTAGCTTATGTATATGAAAATAATAGCATTCCTAAATTTAATGGGTACAATGTTATTGACATAATAGTGTCACACAATGGAAAATCATTTTTTCAAGTTCATTACCCCACTCCATTCTCACAATAGCCTTATATTTAGCCAAAACAGACATAATTTATATCATTTGTCTTTGAGGAACAAGACTATTAAGACACAGGAAAGTGAGTTTGTAGCCAATTAGAGCCAAACTGTAGACCAACTAACTCCAAATCCTGTGTCTTTTATCTCTGTAACTAGTCGAGTGGTTCTCAAAGCTTGGTCCCTAGACCAGAATAACAGCGTCACCTGGGAACATGGAAATACAAATTGCTAGCCCAACTCCAGACCTAAGGAATCAGAAATTCTAGGAGTGGGGCCCATTGAGGCCCCAGCTGATGCTGATGGCTGCTGGTGTGAAAACCACTGTGCTATACCATAGTGACTCTCCAGTCCATGAGAACAGGATAAGAAAAATGTCCTGTAAATGGACAGTGTAAAGTCATTCCCTATATTTTCTTGATAACTTCATTAGCCACACATATGTTAAAAGATGATTCTTAGTCACAAAGCTATGGTCGATGTGCTTACTAATGCAATGACCAATCCTATTTAATAAAACGCTAATATACAAATTGTCCCCATTGGCAGGAGTTCGACCAACTGTTATATGTGCACTGACCATCGGGGGCCGGAGCTGGTGATGCAGCGCTGGCAGCGGGCTGCAGTGGAGGCACGCCGGCTCTGATGGGCCCGGCCCAGAAAAGTGGGACTGCTGCAGGATGGCGGAGCAGGTGAGTGGCAGCACCAGGCCAAGGCGGGTGCAAGCAGAGGCCCCTATCACCCTGCCCTTTGCCCCACAGATGGCAATCAGCAGTGGCAGTGGGGGGCAAGGGACGGGCAAGGCTGGCAAGCAGGTGGCACTAGGCCAAGGTGGGTGTGAGTAGGGGCTCCAACTGCCCCACTGGCCACCACACAGATAGGCCCTGATCTCCAGCCAAGCCTAGGGACCCTACCCGTGCATGAACTTATGCATTTTGTGCACCGGGCTTCTAGTGGTTTATAAATTACTTGCCTGACTCTCCTTTGTATTTGTTTGATTTGTAAAATTGGAAACCAAGCATTTTAGTTAGTGAAATCGTCACAATAAAGAGTCAGAAACTACGGTCATGGAGATTTCAGCCAAGGGAGTACAATTTTTAATACCAAATGCACATTAAGGGAATCCATTATCTAAAGTATCCCCCTGGCGATGTTTTGCTTGCTTGTTTGTTTAAATTGTTATTTTAATTTTTACTTTCTTGGGATTCCATTAAGTCACTGCAAGCCTTGAGAGAAAATAGAAGATGGAAATCTAAGCTACAATTTTAGTTATGGTTTTTGACTGGTATTTTTAAAACAATATTTCAAAAAGTAAATCGCTCTATTTCTTTAAATCTAAGGTATCATCAAGTAGAGCACAAAATAACTATGATCATTTTTAATATACCATTGTAAAAATAAAAAGAACATAGCTAACCCAACAATGCAATGTCATCAGATGTAAGAGGCATCCCGTACAATTCAGACTCGTTAGACTACGAAAAAGCGCATTCTAGCACCAGTGAAATTCAGGACACATTGTGTTCTCCTGTGCAGCTGGCATCTTCCCTCGGGGCAAACACTGCTTATGTATTTTCTTTTCAAAAGCAATGTTGATCTGGCCCCAGTTAGGGCACAGTTATAGTAATTTGGCTCTTCAAAGTTAAGTAGTAGTCATCGTAGCCTAAGGATTGTTTCATGACATCAGTAACCAAGCAAGGCAGATGGAAAATATTCTTCTCCAATTTGGTATCTGAGTTGTCATGTGGTGTAAGGAAACGGGCAATTGAGGGAGAAAATGAAGGTAGGGTACTAGTAAAATGGGGGGCGCTCATTGAATACATCTTTTGGCTGTCATTTCAAAATCAAATCATTCCCAAATCTAAGTTTTATTATTTTTTTTTCAGACACTCACATTCCCCCATCCCCTTAAGTAGCTATGCTGCTTCTTTATGTTGGCCATTAGATGTACACAAAGTAACTATGCAGCATAGACATATTTATGTTTATAAATATAAATGTCCTACAAATCCACTTCCTCCTGTCTTTGCAGGGGACCTCCTCCTTGCTTCTGAGTAGAACAAAGCTGGTATGTGAAAGTTTTGAGTCAAAGACTAAGTCCCTGACTGGTTCTTCTGTAAGAGCTCCAAACATATTTGGAAAGCTCATATATATTTGGAAAGCTCTGCTGATCCTTTTGACTTGGAAAATTTCATTCAGATAACTAATTTATTGTTGAGAAAATTTCCCTTTTATTTTCCGCATTTTAGAATATATTTCTACAGTAATTAAAAAGTCACCTGGCCAGCACGGCTCAGCGGATGAATGTCAACCTATGAACCAGGTGGTCACCATTACATTCCCAGTCCAGGCATATGTCCCCAGTTTCTGGCTCGGTTCCCAGAATCATTGATTGGCGTGCAAGAGGCAGCTGATCAATGATTCTCTATCATCATTGATGTTTCTATCTCTGTCTGTCTCTCCCTTCTTTCCAAAATCAATAAAAATATATTTAAAAAATATAAAAATAACAATAACACTGCCAGGATGAAATCAATGTTTCTTTAAGATCAAGAAAACAATCTTTAAGAGGCTGAATGGCATTCTTGTTGTCATGCCAAGAGCCCCTGGCAGGACTGTCACTGTCTACTGGGTTACCAGACTGTGCTTCCACCTCAGGGCACAGTGCCCTCCATGGTCACTGATAGTAGCCAATCAAATTGGCTTTGAGTAGAAAAATCATCTTTTCAATTTAAATGTAACGTCCAAAGTATTCTTGAAGACACCTTAAAATAACAATTTTTTAATCTATCTGTCACATGACTTCTAGCCCATTTCCCCTCTTAACGTTTGGATTAGACCGGAAGGATATTAATTAGTACAAACAAAATGCTCTCTGGCAATTTTAATGGGAATAAAGGGATGTGATATGCAGAGAGTAAAATGGTCAAGAGCAGAGGACAGGTTCGAGGTGTGGGGGACTGTGTTTCTGAGAGAGAAGGGATACAGGCGGTAGTTTGAGGAGCAGTTAAGGAAGATAGAGGCATTCCTTCCTTCTTTAGCTACCTTGCTCATACATACTGAAAGAGAAACAGAAGTCCAACCTGACTTAAACAACCAGCAGGAGGTAGCGCCCAGGCCAGAGAAAACCTGTGAAGTGATGTTCACTTCAACATCATTTATAATCATGAAAACCTGGAAACAGTGATCCATTAATAGGGGGACAGATGAAATACCTAATAGTATTCATCCATAATGGCCTAATGTATAGAAAGCAGAAGGATATATCAATATTTCTGAGTGTATGTCAAAACAAAGATATTAAAAGCAAAACAAGTTTCATAAACTGTATGTACAGAATAATAATTTAATACTTTGTGCTACATTTGGAAAATTTGAAACCACACTCTCAAAAATAAATATAATACTGTATGGTGTGTGTGTGTGTGTGTGTGTGTATGTGTGTGTGTGTGTGTGTGTGTGTGTGTGTGTGTACTGGAAAAAAACACAAATTGTGACATTGTTTAGGAGGGGAAGGACTTAGAGGCAGTGATTTTTATTTCTTTTATAAACAAAAGACTTGGAGTAAATATAATAAAAGTACCTAGCTGTTGCCAATTCTAAATGGTAGAAATCATGACATTTGTTAGTATACCCATCCATCATTAGCAGCTGAAACAGACCAGCAGAGCTTCATTTGTTTAACAAGGTTTATTTCTTGGCACCTATTTGTTGACTGATTAAGCATTTAAACTTCTTAGGGATTTATTTTCAGAGGATCAGCTAACATAGGAATTTGTGTTACTGGGAGTACTTGTCACTTGCAGCTAGGTAGGAATTCATTTGTACAGATATCTGCCCCACAATGGTGCTCTCTCCCCATCAGACATTCACAGGGATAAAGGGAAGGAGAGTATCACTAAAGAGGACAAACCATTCTATCAAGGAGAATATGCTAATGCAAGACTCTAAGATGTGGTACTTGATATTTTCCCCAACTATTAGCTATTCTTTGTCAAAATCCCACTTGTGTATTTGCTGAGGGAAATGGTCTCTATCTCAAGAACTGTAAACTACTTCATGTTTATTAAAGAAACATGTTTTGTAATTAGATGTTGCTATCATCTTACAATGACTTTTGCTTATTTCAAAGAAATGAAAATATTTATTCACATGATAAAAACAATTTACACATAAAAATTCACTACCTGCAGCCAATGAAAGTGCAGAATATATAAATGTGTTGAAAAGGAAGAAAAAATATATATACATATTTTGGTAAAATAAATTTGAACTAAAGAACCTTTATTATATTTTTTATTGATGACAACACAGAAAAGCCAGGGGGTGCTGCAATATGGTGAATCAATTTTATTGTTTGAACATGGCATCCAGTTGTCATGCCAACCTTCTTAAACTCTAACTGGAAGGTAATCAGGTGAAAATGAGAGTATTTTAAAAGAGAAACTGGTAATTTCAAGGTAAATTTTGAGGTGGGGCTTATGGTAGACACAGAGAGACTTATTCCTTTCAGCTTGGGTCTTCACCCTGGTGGTTAATGGCAAGAACATCATCGATTTCAAACATTTAATTTAGATAAATTATTTTAAACTTTATCAGAAACAAACCTGAATATTTTTGCTGTAGTTTCAAAGAGAACAGTTAATATATAAAGAAAAGAGGGAGGAAAAATAGTACTAACCAATAAAAATAGTACTAGTTAAACCATTTCTATATTTGGGCTGAAACTTGTGTCATAGTCTCAACCAATTCTTAAAAACAATATTAGGTAGTTAATTAGATGTTTAAAAACAAAACCATTGGTTGTTTTGACTTTATTTATCCTCTCCTTTCTGAATATCAAACAAAATTATTTAAAAATAAAAATATTTAATGTGCTAAGACAATCACATTTTAGCATCTCTGCTATGATCACAAAACCACTCTTTAAAGTCCTTGAACATTCTACTTGGGACAAGGGAGAGGTTTTATATCAGAATGGGAAAACATTAGGAGAGGGATTTGCTTCTATAATTTCCACCTACTTTTAGGTTAAGCCCATTTCTAGTCTCATTTTGGGAATATGACTTCTGGCATGGGACAATGAGGCCCAATATTAATGGTCTGCACAGAACTTTCAGACCAAAGCAATACAAATGCATCTGCCAGGTGTTAGAAATTGAACAAAGAGACCCAGGGTGAGTTATTTGGGGAATAAGGATACAGCTGTCCAGTAATGCTAACCTCTGCCCAGTTAATGTGGCAGCATCTCTAGAAAACACAGCTGGCAAACTCAGGCCTGCAGGAGATGACATATACAAACAGTTGCCCAGATGTCATGCTCTGTTGTTTTTTTCTTTAAGTATCAAAGGGCTAGTCAGTGTCTATCACAGACTGTGCTAAGTGTGTTAGCACCAAAATGGCCTCTCAGTCTGCATCCAAGTTCTCTATTCTCATGCATTTTAGGAAACATTTTCTCTTCAGTGAAAAAAATCCAGTAAGAGTCTTATGCAATTTCACCTAACTAAAAATTCAGGATAAGCACTTTGGTTTTGCCCCAATTGTTTCAGATGATAATGTAAATTAGGTTTCTTATCTATAAAATATGTGAACTATTTTTAGATACCCTCGACTACAATCTCCTTGGGTTCTAAGATTTCCTCTCCTTATTGTATATTTTTCCTTATTAATTACAGGTACTCAAGAAAGGGCTAGTTATTAAATCACTTAAAATGTATGTTTGTTTTTCATAGTAAAATATCACCTAGTAAGGATGCATATGGGCTGTTGATTAGAAAAAAACATAGGAGGGAAGAATTAGGTAGGAAGGTGTGGGAGGGTGGGGAGATTGTAGACAATTGTATCATGGCATAGAAATCAATGACCAATGTTCTCCAAAATGGATAAAGACACACAACATAAGGAAGGTCTTGACACGCTCTACTGAAAGTCACAAGAATAAAAAACATGTTTGTTATGTCTATATCCAAAAGGAATCATGCTGCTATTACTTGGTATTCTACCTTCCAAGATGACTTTTGATATTTGAACTTAACATGGCAACAACTACAACAAAACTACAATGAACAAACAAGCAAGCAAACAAAAAGATTAATTCCTGGGTGGGGGCATTAAAGGAAGGTGGGGGGGGTAATGGAAGAATTAGAGCACATATGTAATACCTTAATCAATAAAGAAATTTAAAAAATTAAAAAAAGAGATTAATTCCTTCTAGCTAATTTTGAGAAGTAGACTCACTACCACGTGGTTCCTTGGCAGGGAGAAAACCCAAATACATATATCCCTGTTGTTTGGGTTTACCTCAATTTGAGGAATAAGCTCTTATTTTTCCTTTCCTTAATCTATTCACCAATCTTGACTCAAAGAAGGTTTAACTCTAGTGGAAAGACTAACTTCTGTTTGAGTGGAATTCCAGGAAGAAAATTAAAGGGTTATAAAGGCATTTGATTTTACTAAACACCTTTCTATTAAACTGTACAAAAATTGTGAATTATTATGTTTTGTCTGTGCTTGTGGAGTTGCTTCTTTTAATATGTTTTCAATAGACAATAAGGCACTAAGAACCCTGGGTAGTGAATAGGTTTTAAAAATAGCTACTACCTAACAATGTTACGGGAACAATTAGAGTGCAGAAAACTCTCTCACATGAGATGCCAACTGAAAACAAAGGTTGGCATAATGCTGGTTCTTTGGTTCCTGTCCAATTAATAAAACATGCTCTATCCAAATCCATCCCTCTCACTTAACACTATTTGGACTGTTATTTGAGTTGTTTGTTTTCATTTCCCTCCAACCCACTAAAAAAACCACAATGATGGATCTTATTCTCTGTGTAATTTTTCTTTTTCCTTCTATTCTTAATAGCTATCCAAAGTGCTAGCAAACATTTGCATGCATGGACTATGCGTATGTCTTGCTTTCTCACTCCAAGAACAAGGAAATAATTCTTCAAGAAAGACTCTTTCTAGCCAAATTACATTGTTACATCAATCACAAACAACAAAACACAAAATTCATTTGTTCATTTGGTAGCTAAAGAACACAGCCAAAAATTTAATCTTTACAACACAACAGAAGATCCGTAGCATTGCCCATAGGCATGAACAGAGTTTGTGAGCTGTGGGAACCACAATTTCAATTCAAAACCAAAGAGCACAGCATTATTGGGAAATAGTTTTTTTTTTTAACTTCCATGTACAATGGAATAAAAACAGCTATTTCTATTCTCACTGTAAAAAGCTTTCCTAGACTCATGACCTTTTAGGTCATTCAACATATTTTAAACAGAAGCTCTATCACTTCTGCCTTTAAATGGTAACACGGGACTCCTGAAAAACATAAAGGTTCTGAATTGTCCCCTCAAGTCCACCAAAGGAATCAAATTAACTTTGTTTTTCTTAAAGGCCAATTTCC
This sequence comes from Antrozous pallidus, assembly GCA_027563665.1. NCBI lineage: Eukaryota > Metazoa > Chordata > Mammalia > Chiroptera > Vespertilionidae > Antrozous > Antrozous pallidus. The sequence goes on along the minus strand of CM050521.1, from coordinate 70,676,205 downwards.
ACACAGAGTCGAATCCGACAGAGCAGTAAACACCATCTGAATCATTTTCAACGGTCTCAGGTCTCACCTCACTTTATGAGACATGCGAAAGGTGCTATTTTAAAGACCTAAAAGATGTTATTACATCACAGCATTTCATGAGGCCCTGAAGGATCTACTTACATTTTGCTGTCACTTTGTATCCCCCCAGAGGAGGGGCGTGGCCTTCTACTGCATCAAACCCAGCGGACACCAGGACCACGTCTGGATCGAACTCTTTGGCCACAGGCATCACTACAGTCCTGCACAGTAAAAAGGCAGCCAGTTACACATGGGAATGGCGGATCCCTTTACAAATTTTGCAGTGAAAAAGGCTTGGCACAATCTCAAGAACTTCCCAAGAATAAAGGAAGTGGGAAAGGAAAATGCTATTTGCAATGGATCAAAAGCTTATCATTTCCTTAATACAGAATCAGTTATTTTAGCATCCCAGTTTATCTTTTTTTTTCTTTGTTTCTCCAAATGTAAAAAAAAAATGCTTTGCAGGTACATTCTCAAGCCCATCATTTCACACGCACATCTGTGGCTGTTTTATCCCACTGCCTGCCTATGAAACACCGCTTCTTCCAGGGGAGTGACGAATGTTTCATGGAGGAAAGCTGAAGCGTCAGTGAAAACCCAGCTTACTCCAGTTAATGAGATCTTGGTGTAAATTTGAACTATACATTCCTTTTGAAGAAATGTTGCTTTTCCAACTAAAAAAAAATACATTTTTAAATACTTCTCATGGTAGGGGGTGACTCTTGCAAAGTAAAAACATGAAATTCCTTTAATAGAATCCAGACCACAATGTTAAGTAGTACAAGGTCAGAGACACCAGGCATGTGGCGGACTCATCCATGACAGCAGCCCTGCTGGCCTTGCCTCTTCAGCCTTCACATCCGCCTCTTCAGCCTTCTCAGGCCTCCCTCATCCCTTTCTCCTCAAGGCTGGGTTTGAGAGAGAATGCCTAATGAATGCAACTAGGCTTTATAAAACGTAAACATTTTCTGAATGCAGACCATTCGTAGAATTCAAATTTCCAAAACAGTTTAATGAAATGGGAAAACTAGAGAGCACAGAATTTTATATATATATGTATATATATATTTATTGATTTTTTACAGAGCGGAAGGGCTAGGGATAGAAAGTCAGAAACATCGATAAGAGAGAAACATCAACCAGCTGCCTCTTGCATGCCTCCTACTGGGGACGTGCCCGCAGCCAAGGTACATGCTCTTGACTGGAACCGAACCAAGGACCTTTCAGTCCACACTCCGACGCTCTATCCACTGAGCCAAACCGGTTTCGGCAAGCACAGGAAATTTAAAAAGTAGTAATGTCTCTATTGTGTTTGGGAGAAAAGACTAAACCAAATATTGAAACGATTATTCTTGAGAATGACATAATTGAGTTATTTCAAATTTTTTATATTTGCAAATTTCTAACAATATCAGATTGATAGTTCAAATGTTTTGCATGTAAAATTACAAAATAAAAGGTAAAATTACAAAACAAAAACTCCTTATTTGAAACTTACCTAGATGGAGACATAAATGAATAAATTGTTTTTCAGAACTCCATTACTATTATCTATACTAATAAAAGCCTAGGTGGTGTCTCATCCTCATGTCATCACAAGATGGCTGCCACAAGATGGCCACCCCAATGCCATCACTAGATGGCTGCCCCCACGTCATCATAAGATGGCCACCACAAGATAGCTGGCAGGGGAGGGCAGTTGTGGGTGATAAGGCCTGTAGGGGAGGGCAGTTGGGGGCAAACAGGCCAGCAGGGAGAGCATTGGGGATGACCAGACAGCAGGGGAGGGCAGTTGGGAGTGATCAGGCTGAAAGGGTAGCGATCAGCTGTTAATCAGGCTGGCAGGGGAGTGATTAGGGGGTGATCAGGCAGGCAGGCAGAAGTGGCTAGGGGCAATTAGGCATGCAGGCAGTTGAGCGGTTAGGACCCAGCAGTCCCAGATTGTGATAGGGATGTTTGGCAGTCAGACATCCCCTGAGGGGTCCCAGATTGGAAAGGATGCAGGCTGGGCTGAGGGACATCCTCCCCTCAGTGCACGAATTTCATGCACCAGGCCTCTAGTAGGAATATAAAAGCGCAGTCCTTCAAACTCATAGATGTACATGTAAGTGACTTCTGTGGAAGTCCTTCCAACAATTGGAAAGCACTAATGAAATAAAACCTTTCCTGGAAAAAAAGCAAGTATAGTGAAGGGAACAAGAGGCAGGACTGAATATAAGAAGTTAAATAAATGCTAGTTGGCTAAGGGGCCCAGGAGTACATCCCAATACCTTCATCACCTTTCCTCTGAGACAGTAACCAGTGTTCATTCTAGGCAAATTAATCAGAGACTCTCACTTAAGAAATGGATGTGTCTGGAGAAAGCCAAGACTTCTAGTGTGGATATTGTTGCCCCAAATACAGTCTTTCTTATTTATCATTTAAGGAGATTCAGAGACTATGAGCCGTCTTCAGGAATGCTAGCTCCAAAGTCGGGTTTGGCCATTCACATGCTCTATCCCACACCAGCTGACATGAGCTCCCAACTGACCCATTTACACAACCACAGGGAAAAAATGACACCAGTCACTACTTCCATAAATATCCACGTCAAAGCAGACATTTCCCAGCATACAAGGAGAGCCAGTAGTATGAAGAAAAAGGAAAGATTAAAATAAACATAAATATAAACAACATTAGAAAAACAGATAATTCAGGCAACAGAAATAAGAATCTCAAAAAGATTCAAGGAAAGATTTTATTTTTAAAACACAGACATGCTGTTATGAAAAAGAACAAAGAACAAGAGAAGCACTTTGAGATAAAAAATACAACTGCATAAACTAATAGAAGGTCTGAAAAAATAAAATTGAAGTAATCCCTCATAAAAGGAAGAAAGTGAATAAACTATATCTGAGACATAGAGGAATTCCTATATTTGATTAATAGAGTCCTCTGGAATGCTGAGAAAAGCGAAAAACGTTTTCAACTAATGATAGTAAATAATTTTTAGAAACTGAAAAATAATTCGTCTACATACAGATCTGATTAGTCCAACCAATGCAAAGCTCTGCATATAAAAATGTATACATTCTTAGACATATTCTAATAAGATTTAAAATCCCCAAAGATTCTTACAAAAGAAAAAAGTCACCCTCAAAAGAGACAGAGAATGAGATTGGCATCCAAGCCCAATCAGCAACACTGAATATCCCTACATGGTGAGGAAAAATTATTTTTAAGCTTTAATTCTACTGCCAGCCACTACATTCTAGCAATCGAGTATGTTACTCACATAAAAATTCTTTAAGATATTTAAGGGCTCAGAAATTTATTTCCAAATCACCCTCCCTGAATAATTTCCTTGAAAATGTACTTCTGCCACTAAGGAAGTAAATCAAAGAGACAGAGAGGCATAGGACCAAAGTAGTGGACAGATCATAGGAGAGCAATAAAGAGGGTCCACTGGTGATTTGTATATGTGTTTATTTGCTAGTAAACAGATGATGGAAGCAATGATAAAGGCATATATGCCTTGTCATCATCTCCTGCCCTCTGTAAATTCTGTCATGCTGGCAACCCTTCTCCTCTTCCCTACAAATCATCTCCCAGGTGAGACTTATACCAAAGGATACAATGAAATTATAAAAATACAGGGAGACAAAAATACCACCATGACTACTGCTAATAAAAGGAGACATAGATCATGTAACCAGACAGTAAACACTGTAAGGAGAAAAGGATCCCATTCTGGATTTCCTTTCAAGAAATGTGATTCTGACTTGGAACCTCCCTAGTTAGAATCAGGTCTCTGGATTTCTTTCATCTCGTCAATGGACAAAGTGTTGGCTGCACTGAGTCATGTGTTGTGCTTCAGCAGAAACACGCGAGTGACCTCCCATGACTCCACTTGATGTGTGCTGAGTGCACAGTGTAGGATGCTACTTGCTCATTGGCTATGCTCAGTGCAGGGGAGGACTGCTCTGGCTTTAAGGGAAACAGAAAGCATTTTAAGGCACATGAAAGCATCATACCCCATAGAGTTACTCAACAATATCCTACTTTTCATTCACAACTCATTCATGAGCTCCTGTTAAGTGAGAGTCATTGGGATTATGCCAGCATTCAAAGATATGAATAAGTGGTAGCTCTGCCCTCAGAGTCCATAACTGAGAAGGGTGTGCCCATGGAAACCCAATTTGTTAGACTTTGGACTTTGCTCTGAATAAAAAGGGAAACAGGGTGGTTTGATGAGAGCAGTGATGTGATCAGATATAGATCATTTCTGTCCTCATCAATTAAGCGATGCATTTGTAAGTGTCCTTTAGGATTCCCAGGTCTTTTGGACTTCTGAGACAGCAGATTCTGAACCCCTGCATAATGTATGATGGCATATTTTAGTCATGCAAATATGGATTATAGGTGAAAAGCCAAGCCTATATTTTTCTTGAGAGATTAATTGCACATCATTGCTGAAAAGCATCAGATTATACAACTGCACATTTGCAAATGGCACAGGATTTCTGTTCTTTTTATATTTTTCTAAAAAAGGCACATTGTAGCAGGCACACTTTCTTACCCATCCGTACATGCTGGGCATGCAGTGCAGAAGGATGCTCTCAAGGGAAACTCTTCCTGATAGGTTCTGCTTGGACACGTGCTGGAGGCAGCACCTCAAAGAGCTGCCATTCAGCAGACTCCAGGGAGCAGCTGTGGTTGCTGGCACTTCAGGTTGCCCCTGGACTGCACTCACCACTGGACCAGTCCCCTTCTGGGGAAGCACCAAAGGGAGGCATACGGAAGTGGGTCAACTCTGAGAAACACATTGGTTGCCTCCTGCATGAGCCCTGACCAAGGCCCAAGCTAGGGAAGAATCTCAATCAAAGTATGTGCCCTTGACTGGAATTGTACCCAAGCCCCTTTTGTCTGCTGCCTGAGGTTCTATCCACTGAGCTAAACTGGCTAGGGCTATTTATAATAATAAAAGCATACTATGCTAATTAGACCAGTCAGCCGAGTGACCTTCCAGACATCCTTCCTGCTAAAGCCGTGGCAGCAGGGGCCGAGGCAGAAGCAGTTAGGGGTGATCAGGCAAGCAGGCGAGAAGTTAGGGTAATAAGGAAGGCAGGTAGAGGCAGTTAGGGGTGATCAGGCAGGCAGGTGAGCAGTTAGGGGCAATCAGGCAGGCAGGCAGATGAACTATTAGGAGCCAGTGGTCCCAGATTGTGAGATGGATGTCTGACTGCCAGTTTAGGCCCAATCCCTGTCCCCTTGCACCAAATTTCATGCACCAGCCCTCTAGGTTCTTTATATAATGTTTTGTCTACTTTCCTCTCCTGTGTCTACATGCCTTTTCTTTGTCTCTATAATTCTTCTCAATATGAATTTCCTCTTATCTCAATATATTTTTGTTCACTGAGTTACATATGTTCTGTGTCTAGTTCTTTTGCATTTGTGCAAATCAAACATTAGAATAGGAACTCTGTCCAGACAAAGGACATTATTCTTCAATCATCTTACTTTGATGAGCACTGGAACATGTGTGAAAGGGAGAGAGAGGGGGGAATATGGGGTTTTCCCAAAAGCTTGTAAAAAAAAGGGACCAAATTCTGCAGCACCAGCCACTGAGTGCCATCACAAAACTGAATTCTCTGGCCTCAGTTATAACTGTAGAAAGATCAAAGGATTCCAACTCAGAATGCCAGGTTCTGGTTCTTGGCACTACTCCTAAATGTATGACCTTAGTAAATTGTCTTCCCTCAACTATTAAGTTGCCTTAACTATAAAACAGGGTGTTAGAGGGATTCATCTAGATCAGTGGTTGGCAAACTTTGGCTCACGGGCTGCAGTTTGTCACTCAGTTGACTAATGAGCTTTCCAATAATTACAGGCTATTGTTGTTCCTTGTAATTAAGGCCCTATCCCAGTGGTCAGCAAACTCATTAGTCAACAGAGTGGCAAACTGCGGCTCGTGAGCCACAATTTGCCAACCACTGATCTAGATGTTCTCTAAAGTCATAAGCAGCTCCCACAAAATATTTTTTTTTATGTCTCAGAGCTAAGATATCAAAGGGACTTTTTTCCTCATTATTATTCTCTTTCTCTTATATTTGACTAATGTCCGGGTGCATGAAATTTGTGCACAGGAGGGCGGGGGGTGTCCCATGCCCGATCTGCACCCTCTCCAATCTGTGACCCCTTGGGGGATGTCCGACTGCCAGTTTAGGGCCACAGGGATCAGATCTAAACTGGCAGTTGGACATCCCTCTTGCAATCTAGGTCCGTGGGTTCCTAACCACTTGCCTGCCAGCCTGATTGCCCCTAACTATTCTTCCTGCCAGCTTGATCGCTCTCAACTGCTCCTCCTTCCAGTCTGATCACCTCTAATTGCCCCCCCCCCCCAGCCTAATCACTCCCAACTATCCCCCTTGCTGGCCTGATTGCCCCCAACTACCCCCACCCCAGCCTGATTGTCCCTAATAGCCTCTGTCTCAGCCCTGCCACCAGGAAGGTCTCTGGGTCTAATTAGCATATTAACCTTTTATTAGTATAGATTTCTATTAATACCTGCCTGCCACGTCACTCCTCTGTTCCTTCTGGCACCCAAATAAACACAACTTGATGCCAGGTCTTCATTTAATGTAGCTAATTTGAGAGACAGGTGAGCCTGGACATGTAAGATCCAGTTACTAAGCACTGATTTGTAAGCACCAGGACTGTCCTGGTGATGTTACACACATCACCTTATTTCATCTTCACAGTATCTCACCAGTAGTGGTAGCATGTTGCCTGTTTACCAATTTGGAATCAGAGGTTTAGAGGGGCTTCAGTAACTCTGCAAGGAAAGTAGTCTACCCAGGATTGAAACTCTTACTCTCAAACCATTGCCTTTGCTCCTGTGCAACATCGCTTCCCCTGTAACTTGGCCTATTTCAGAAATCAATTTATCTTGGAATAAGCAGTTTACTCTCCTAAGTGTTAGGATCTATTTTCTGTTTTGTAACATTGCCAGGTAAATAATTTAAGACTGTGTGTTTTTTAACTGTTGTTTATATGTTGTTGCTGCTGTTATTTAAAGCAAATAAACAATAACAAAGATCAAGTAGCCAGGAAGCCAGCCTGCACATAGGCAAAAAGAAAAAAGAGAAAAAGTAGCTGTTCTAAGTGATTCATCTCTTTACCTGGTGTCATCTCTCTCTTGGGCACATACCTTGGAGCATTGGGGGCCTCCAGGTGCATTTTTATTGCCTTCATTGCTTAGCTCAACTGTTCCCTTGTGCTTTTGCAGTAATGTGCATCTCTTTAATAGAAAAGGATGAACACTATATAGTACTGAGGTTGTGTAATGGAATTCTGATTCAAAAAGCCACGTGAATATCAATATTGACTGGAACTGATGGATAGCCAAATAGTTATTTCATATATATTTTTTTTACAAATGTGAAAATTAAGGTCCGGATCCCCTGCTGAACCCGGGGCTGCAGCGATTGGGACCACAGCTGCCGCCCCAGGCTTGCCAGGGCTGGGCTTCGTCAGTGGTTTGGTTCCGGTCTCCATCTTGGTTGGGGGTTAATTTGCATATTGCTCCTATTGGCTGGTAGCATAGCAAAGGTACTGTTAATTTGCATGTTCCTCTTTTATTAGATAGGATAAGAAAAGTCATTGCCTGGGGGGTGGGGTTGGGTGAGAATATTAGTTTAAGGTGGTCTAAAAGTACAAGCTTCCAGTTGTAAGCTTCCCTCTGGGGATGTCATGTACACCATGATGACTCTAGTTAACAATACTCTATTGAATATTTGAAATTTGTTAAAAGTAAATCTTAAATGCCTCACTACAAGGACAAAAAAAGTGTCACCTTAAAAATAAAAGCCCTAGCCAGTATGGATCAATGGATAGAGCATTGGACAAGTCCCAGGTTCAATTCCTGTCAAGGGCACATTCCTGGGTTTATGGGCTTGATCCCCAATAGAGGGTGTGTAGGTGGTAGCCAATCAAAAATTCTCTCATCACTGATGTTTCTCTCTTTCCCTTTTTCTCTGAAATCAATAAAAATATATATTTTTTAAAAGTGTCACCTTGTGAGGTGACTGATGTTAACTAATCTTATTGTTGTAATCAATTTGCAATATATGGTTCAGCAAAAGTAGGTTTATAGTTGTGAGTATGCAAAATAGTTTATTCTTATATTATTTAATAGAGGCCTGGTGCACGGATTCGTGCGCTGGGGGGTCTCTCAGCCTAGCCTGCAGGAATCTGGTGAAACTGGCTCTCCAATATCCCCTGAGGGATCCTGGATTGCAAGAGGGCACAGGCCAGGCTGAGGGATGCCACCAGTGCACGATTGGGGCTGGGGAGGGACCTTGGGAAGGCTTCAGGGTGTATCTGGCCCATCTCGTCCAGTCCTGATAGGTCAGTCCCCAGCAACAAGCTAACCTACTGGTTTAGAGTGCTCACCCCCTGGTGGTCAGTGCACATGGTAGTGATTGGTTGAATGGTGGAACACTTAGCATATTAGGTTTTTATTATATAGGATTAATTAGTGCATTATTTTTCATATGAACAACTATAAACCTACTTTTACACCAACCTGTGTATGGTTATATCAAATCATTATGTTGTGCACTTTAAACATTAACAAGTTATATATCAATTATATCTCAATATACTGTTTAAAAAAAACATTGCCTGAAGCTCAACATTTTTTCCTATTTTTTCAACCTTTATTGTTGAAAGTATTATATATGTCCCTTATTCCCCCCACCCCATTGACCTCTCCCATCTCACCTCTGCCCTCTACCCCAGGCCTTCACTATGCTATTGTCTATGACTATGAGTACATTGGTTGATCATTTCTGATCAAAATCTTTATTACATACTCACTGACTTGACATTATTTTTTCTGATTTCAATTCTAAGTATGTCTTTCCTTTGATGACTGGGGACTCTAGAGTCAAGTGCAAATCATTCTAAGAACATAGTATTTATTCCTAGTGCAGAATAAACATTTTTAAAGAGACTGGCGTTCTCAACATGAATTTATTTAGTTTATATTATTATTTTGCTACATTAAAATGCTGATTATAGTACTCTGTGTTTTTTTTTAAGAATGAACCCTTGATGAGGATAAGGAGACTATGTACAAACCACATGCTTTAAAAATTGAAATAACAACAGGTCTGAGTTCTAATTATATTTCTAAATGTGTGTATATCTTAATACCACATAATATATGCTAGGAACATATACTTTAACTAAATATCTACATATATACACATAAAAGAATATAATATCTAGTGATATATACATCCATAGTCCATAAAGTTCATTATTTTAATAATAATTTGAAATATGACATTTAGTAAGTTTATTTTGCTTTAGAACATTAAAATGTCATTGCTAATTTTGGAACTCTGTCATTTAAGAAGAATGAATACTTGAAGGGACTAAGGGACTTTCCTTGCCTAAGATGTGTCATATGGCCAGTAACAATTCTGACTAATTCAAAGTTATTACTCAATGTGTCTTGAGCTGAGAGCTGGGAGTAAAACTTTCTCCACAATAACTCTTCCTGGCTTTTGGGATGCTGTCAGTGAGTGTCATACTGTATTTATATTATTGTATCTGCTGTTCCCCTGAATGTATAATGATACTGGCTTTCTATGCAGACTCCACTCAAGCACAGCAAGCTTAGAAATATCATAAGATTGCTAGTCTACCAAAATCCATAAAGTGAATCTTCTGTAACTACCATAAACAAATACAGTGGTAACAAAATTAATAAATTTTGCTTTAGTTGAACTCTATTTTGAAATTTGGTATAGAGAAATTAACAAACCAAAATCAGGGAACTCTGAGACATGCTTAATTTAGAGTTTTTAGATGTCACTCAAGAGTTTATATTAAAATTTTATTGAAATGAGCATTCTTTATTTTGCAATACAGAATGAAATGTATAGATGATTATATGTGTCCATTTCCAATCATTATTTTATGAAAGTACATAAATATCATGCATTTTAACATGCCAAAAATGTGGCTATAATTTTGCAACAGTGGTTTTAAAAAATATTTTATTATGATTCCAAATGTGAGTCCAGTAACTTACAGATGGTCTCCTGTCTTTGGTTTCAAAAGTATTGCTAAATCTTTTATTCCAAATTTGCAAACAAGTGAGGGCTGGAAAAGAACAATCGGTCTGCCACCATCCAATTAACAAAGGACTGAGTCATAGTAACCTCCTCTGAGGCAAAGGAGGAAGGACTAAGGTCTTCTCCAAGGTTATGCACCATTGATTCCTTCTCAAATCCCTTTAACATGCCTGCAACTCCCCAAGTAGAATGTGTTTTTCTTGATGATTACAATGGACAGCTATGGAAATGCTAGTCCCATAACATTTTAAACTCAACTTATCTTACCCTTTATTTCATTACTCCTCTTATCCTTCCTTGTTCCCTCCTTTCCTTCTCCCTTCTCTTTCCTTTATTAATTTTCTAATTTCTCTCTCTTTTTAGAGCAATTCATTCTTAAAGAATATGAAAGTAACTTAAGAAGACTTTGGAAAACATTCACACAAATCAGCTCACAAAATTTTCAATTTTGTCTCCTTATGTGAAGACCAACTGGATAATCAAGGAAGAAAGTATTGCTAAAGAACAACATATCCACATAGTCAGGATAAGAGGCAGAACTAGCCCCTGCGACATCTCTTTCCAAATCTTTATTTTTGTTTCTACAGCAACCTTGCGATTGTAAAACACTGCTACAATGAGTAGAAAAGAGAATACCGATGACAGCAAAATGCTCTTGTAACTTAAATAGCAGAGAATTGTTTAGAAAATTCAGAAAGGCTGACTTTTTCTAATGGGCTCAGAACAGGACTATGTCTACCTAAGTCAATAGTAAATTTCTCCTCCAAAGGGACAATAAGATGCTTATGACACATGCACTTTGGAAACTTAATTATGTGCCCAATTCTTGTTATTATTCTCTTTATCCCAAAAAATCCCTGAAGAGATTTTACTACCATCAAATCAGTCATAGGGATTTCTCTGCAATAGAGAGCTTAGTACACATATTGCATTTCTCATCACCCACGGAGCATAGAATATTCTTCCTGTAAAGTTTCAAATGGGCCTCTCTTTGGTCTTTGCACAAGTGATTGCATTCCATAAAATATTATTGCATGAAGTCAAGGGATCCTGGTTAAAAATTAAACTCAGTATTCCAATAAAATTCAATCTAGAATATATATTCACTCGCACACGTGCGCGCACGCACATACACACACACAACACACACACACACACACACACACACACACACACACACAAACACACACACACTTTAAAGAGAATGTTAGCCATTATATTTATTCTCAAAAGAAGAGAAGATAGAGCTTTGTAGGCATAAAAAGAAGGAAAAAGAAAGGTCAAACTTTACTGTAAGTAAATGTTCTGTGGTTTATAAAATTTACAAAATAAATTACAGCATGACATCCTTTTCAAGGAACTGTTTGTGTCTTTGGAAAAAGTGTGTATTATTTTTGGTCAACTGCACCTTTTGATGTGGCCTTTCTGAGGGAGATGGCCTCATCAAGATTTTTTTATTTTAATTGCATAAAAATATGAGACAAACAAGACAAAAGGCAAGCTCATTTAGTAATTTAAACCTGTAAGACTATCCATAAAGAGACCGAGAAGGAAGGAAGAACTTGGAGCTGAATGAAATCTGAATTGCAGACTGGGTACGTCCTCCATTAGAAGACCAGCCCCAAATCAAGGAGTTTTCATTTTATTCTCATCTAAGATGACAGGCGAGTAGGATTAGTCCCAAAGCTAAAGAAATAATCCATGTATGTCAGAAGCTAACTCTTTTCTTCTAGCAACAATACAATTATCAACCATTTTGACAATGTGCCATATGCCAAGAGTCAGACAGTTTATACACTATCTCTAACTCTGAAATGCCTACAACATATCTGAAATGATGTATTTTGATCCCCCATTTTAGAGATAATTAAACTGAGACTCAATTAAGCTTAAAAATTTTGTCAAGTTGATTCAGCAAGTAACTGGCATGAATTGGGATTCAACCCCAGATTTGTCTGAACCCCAAAGGCCTGGTTTTCACAAATCTACAATTTCACTGCCTTTAACTGCATTATTGGATGACAAATCAATGTTCTAAAATGCTATCATTCTGTGAGGAAATGGAAGAATATCACTATGTATCTAAGTAGTCACTTCAATGTATCTGTGAGTTAGAAAGGAAGCAGGGACGCTATGCCTCACTTTACAAGAGACGGCAGAAATGAGACTGGCTATGAACATTCATTCTGTAGGAACTTATTTGCAGGCACAATTCCAACCACAATGTTCATTCTGCTAAGGAGCATGGCCTATCCATGGTGTCCTGGCAGAGTAATCAGTATTTACTCTTTAAGTAGTTATGACAAACATATAACATACCACAAATAAATTAGACTATGGATTGTCAGTTGAATTAGCACCAAAAAAATAAAATAACTAAATATACTCAAACATTCCACATAAGTGTAAAAATATGTTGACCATATCCATTTTCCAAAAGCCTGGCTCCATATACACAAATATTTAGCTACTAGAGGCCCAGTACACAAAATTCATGCATGGGGGGAAAGGGGTGTCTCTCAGCCCAGCTTGCACCCTCTCCAATCTGGGACCCCTCGAAGAATGTCCAACTGCCCGTTTAGGCCCGATTGGGATTGGGCCTAAATGGGCAGTCGGACATCCTTATCACAATGCAGGACTGCTGGCTCCAAACTGCTCGCCTGACTGCCTCCCTGATTGTCCCTAACCGCTTTGGCCTGTCAGCCTGATCACCCTCTAACCATACCCTGCCAGCCTGATTGATGTCTAACTGCTCCTCTGCCAGCCTGTTTGTCCCCAACTTCTCTCCTCTGCCAGCCTGGTCATCCCTAATTGCCCTCCCCCGCAGGATTGATAGCCCTCAACTGCCCTCCCTTGCAAGCCTGGTCCCTCCCAACTGCCCTCTCCTGATAGCCTGATGGCCCACAACTGACCTACTTTGCAGGCCTAGAACTTCCAACGGCCCTGCCCTATTGGCCATCTTGTGGTGGCTATCTTGTGTCCACATGGGGGCAGGATCTTTGACCACATGGGGGCAGCCCTCTTGTGTGTTGAGCTAATGGTCAATCTGTGTATTACTCTTTTATTAGATAGGACAGAGGCCTGGTGCATGGGTGGGGGCTGGCTGGTTTGCCCTGAAGGGTGTACTGGATCAGGGTGAAGGTTCCCTTAGGGTGTGGGGCAGCCTGGGCGAGGGGCTTATGGTGGTTTGCAGGCCATCCACACCCCCAGCGACCCAAACGGAGGTCTTGGATCTTATGTTCTACAATTAAAACTTTGTAGCCTAGAGCTCAGCCAAGCCTTCTGCTCACTTCCTGGCAACAGCCATTTCTGTTTGAAACTTGGTATCGTAGATTGGAGGGCTAGGCACTAGGGCTGCAGAAGTTTAGCATCTTCCACTTCCCCGGCAACCCTAAACTCTTCATTCTCCAGCTCGGTGGCTGCCATTGGATTATGTATCTTTTATAATTTAAACTTTGTACCATTGAGGCCTAGGCTGGCACAGGCAGGCCGAAAGCTTGGCTTCCTCCATTGCTGCAGAAACCTAAGCCTCCCTCCTGCTTTCAGTGGTGGCAGCCATCTTGTTTTGGGTTTATTTGCATAATTTGCTACTGATTGGCTGATGGGCATGGTTTGTGGGTGTGACAGAGGTACAATCAAATTTGCATATTACTCTTTTATTAGACAGGATGTGACTATTTTCTTAAACTCTGATGTTATGGTGGCATATGGATGCTACTGTAGAGATACAGTGACATTCCAAATGAGCATCTGAATACTTGGCAGAAACAGAGATTCCTGAGGATAAAAAGCTTGAAGACAAATCTTCCTTTGTACCTGCATGTTTGTCTTATAACCAAATAATCTTCTACAATAATCTATATAAGCAGTTCTGCATCCTCATGTCAAGATGATTTAAGTTGACTTTAAAAATCTTTCCAATGAGCACATATTCTATAAATATTTTCAAATTGATTTGTGTACATCATATTCCTGTTGGAAAACAAAGCTGAAGCTGACTCTGACAGTTCTCTTATTCACAGGTTTATTTATTCATTTACCCACCAAGAAGACAAATCTTCCTTTGTACCTGCATGTTTGTCTTATAACCAAATAATCTTCTACAATAATCTATATAAGCAGTTCTGCATCCTCATGTCAAGATGATTTAAGTTGACTTTAAAAATCTTTCCAATGAGCACATATTCTATAAATATTTTCAAATTGATTTGTGTACATCATATTCCTGTTGGAAAGCACAGCTGAAGCTGACTCTGACAGTTCTCTTATTCACAGGTTTATTCATTCATTTACCCACCAAGTATTCATTAAGTGTCTATATTGTACCTCATTCCCAGCCCGACTTCATACTATTGTGACAGATTCCCATACTTAAGGAGCTCACATGGCATATGTGAAATAGATCTATAAACAAATTTTTCCCAGTTCAAAGTGATATTCTCTAATACTGATATAGATTTTTTTACTCCCATTTCGAAAGAAGTATCTGAATATATATATCCTATCTAATAAAAGAGAAACATGCAAATTGACTATACCTCCGCTATGCCCACCCAGCCAATCAAGATCGAGTATGTAAGTTAGTTCAACCAAGATGGTGGTTAATTTGCATATCCAGCTCAGAGTAAATACTAAAGACAGCCTAGAAGGAAGCCAAGTGCTGCAGAAGGGGGCAAAGCTGCAGAGAAGCAAGCAGTGGGGAGGCAAAGGGAGGGAAGCAGGTGGAGCTGTGAAAACAGGAGGGAAGCAGGAGGGGTGGTGGAGAAGGCCACAGGCGGCCCTATTCTTGCAGGAATCTTCCTGCAACGGGGCTCTAATTATATGTACATATACATATGTTATTAATTGTCCATAGGGGATAGAGGAAAGCTTTATAGATAAAATTATACTTGAGTTGGATGCTTATACAGTAACTCAGGGGCTTCAAAATTCTCAAAATACAAGCAACAACAAAAATTTCACTTTGTAAAACAACACATACTTTCTCCTTCTCCCTCACCACCCCTCATACACGCTAAAACATCTTTCATGAAACAATACTTACATTTTCTATTATATCCCACTCCCCATTCCAAAAGAGCCAATCTTGAATAATAAGTTGATTTCATAACATTTTAATGAAGGGAAATTCACAGTTTTAAAAATACTAGGTAGTTTATAAAAAGAGAATCAAGTTATCCGTTTGATGAAAATTCCAGACAAAGGGAATCTCATGTGCTAGTGATGGAATGATGGGTAAAGAAAATGTTAAACATTTCAATGGAGTTGAATCACCAAAGGCATGGGGGTGAAGAATTGAAAACTGGAATGGAAGAATCAAATCAAGAAAGAAAACCCCAAGGCTGAGAGGTAGAAGAACCTAGGACTGATTGAACAACCAGACTGTTATGTACTTGCAAGGAGCATAGCTTCATGGTCTGACAACAGTGCTCCAGCAGAAATCATTAAGGTAGAAAATAGCACCCCACTATGTTAGGGAAAGATAGTTATGTGGTGAAAAGCCCAGAATGCAATGAGACAGATGACAGGGACAATAACAGAGATCTCAGCCAAGGTAGATTCAGTGGGAATGAATTGCAAGGGGAAGTTCTAAGAGCTATCCCTTAGAAGGGATTTGAGTTAAAAACAAAAACAAAATACAACATATAATCCTTGTACATCTAGAATACAGGGCTAGCGATACGGAGTGCAATGCTTTTCCATGATGCTGGGCAGGGACAGTGAGATATAAGTATGTTTAAGGTAGGCTAGGCTAAGCTAGGATGTTCAGTAGATTAGGTATATTAAAAGAATTTTTATTTTATCAGGATGTAACCTTATTGTAAGTTGAAAAGCATCCATACATGAAATCTTATAAGAATTTGCCAATTTATTTTCCCCAAAGAACATAATTTAAATTAAGATTTAATATTTACTCAAAGATATAATACCAGAATTTTTAGATTGTCATATTAACCCTAAAATCATTACACTCTCTTTTCTTAAAAGGATAATGGGGGATGATTATTTTTTGTATCTCCAGTTTCTAATTTTTCTTTAAGTTATATCATATTACATTCTTATACCACCACAAATTATGAATATAAACCCTTCTATAGGTTCATGGGTCTATGCTCAACCACTGAGCCACAGCAGCGGGGCCCATCTATAATAATAAAAGGGTAATATGCTAATTAGACTGGGTGACTGAATATCTTCTGGATGTCCAACTTCATTCCAGACAATTAGGGGCTGACCAGGCCAGCAGGCGGGCAGTTGGGGGCAGCCAGGCTGGCAGGGGGGCAACCAGGCAGGCAGGGGGCAGTTAGGGGGCAATCAGGCAGACAAGGGAACAGTTAGGGGGCAATCAGGCAGGCAGGCAGGCAGGCAGGCTGGTGAGCAGTTAGGAGACAGTGGACCTGGATTATGAGAGGGATGTCTGACTCCTGGTTTAGGCCAGAGTCAGACATCCCCCAAGGAGTCCCTGATTGGAGAGGGTGCAGGCCAGGCTGAGGGCGAACCCTCCTTAGCACTAATTTCATGCATTAGACCTCTAGTGACTATCCTATCTAATGAAAGAGTAATATGCAAATTAACCATACCTCTGACCAAGCCACACCCACCAGCCACGCCCACCAGCCAATTAGGAGCAAATAAACCCCAACCAAGATAACTGCCACCACTGAGAACAGGAGGGAGGCTTGGGTTTCCCCAGCAATGGAGAAAGCCAAGCTTTCCACATGACATTGCCAGCGTAGGCCTCCACTCAACACAACAAAGTTTCAACTATAGAAGATATATCCCAACAGAAATGGTGGCAGCCACGGAGCTGGAGACAGCAGAGGGTTGCCTGGGCGATGGAAAAAGCCCTGCTTCTGCAGCCGTAGCGCCTAGCCCTCCACTCTAGGCTACAAAGTTTCAATTATAGAAGGTAAATGTCCTAACAGAACGGCTGTTGCCACAAAGTGAGCAGAAGGCTTGGCTCTGCTCCAGGCTACCAAGTTTCAATTGTAGAACATAAATTAATCCCAGTTCCCAGGGCCTCCGCTAGAGTCTCTGGTTGGTGTGGCCAGCCTGCAAACCACTACAGGTCCCTCCTCCAGGCCACCCCACGCCCCAAGGAAACCTCCACCCTGATCTGGGACACTCATCAGGGCAAACCAGCTGGCCCCTGCCCATGCACCAGGCCTCTATTCTATCTAATAAAAGAGTAATTTGTAGATTGACCACCACTCCAACACACAAGAGAGGTGCCCCCATGTGGTCAAAGATCCTGCCCCTATGTGGACACAAGATGGCCATCACAAGATGGCCAGTAGGGGAGGGCTGTTGGGAGGTACCAGGCCTGCAAGGGAGGGCAGTTGGGGCGATCAAGCCTGCAGGGGAGGGCAGTTAGGGGTGACCAGGCTGGCAGCAGAGGGAAGTTGGGGGCAAACAGGCTGGCAGAGGAGGAGTTAGACATCAATTAGGCTGGCAGGGTAGTGGTTAGGGGGTGATTAGGTTGGCAGGCAGAAGCAGTTAGGGGCAATCAGGGAGGCAGGCAGGTGAAGTTAGGAGCCAGCAGCCCTGGATTGTGAGAAGGATGTCTGACTGCCCATTTAGGCCTGATTCTACCGGGATCAGGCCTAAATGGGCAGTTGGACATCCCTCAAGGGGTTCCAGATTGGACAGGGTGCAGGCTGGCCTGAGGGACATCCTCTGCTTCCCTTGCATAAGTTTTGTGTACCAAGCCTCTAGTTATAAATATAAATCCTTCAAAGTCCCTGACATACAGGGACCTGGAGCCAGAATCAGAGGCACTCCATCTTTTCGGGAGTGGAAAGAAGAAGTCAACTAAGAAAAAGTAAAAGAGAATGAGCTTTTAAAATTACACGAAGAGATCAGGAGATCACAGTGCAATAAAAATCAAAAGGGGTACACATTTCAAGACAGAAAGTATCAAGTTACCATGAGATTGTGACACATGATAATAGGCTAAAAAAATTCACTTGCACATTGAATGCAATGAACAGCCCAGCCTAAAGAATAACTTTAATTTTTTTTAATGGAGCAATTTGAATGAATGATGATGATATCTGAATAATCAGACATAGTGGAGTTATTTTCATTGCAGACTTAGGCTTAAAACAATTTTACAGCAACAAGCTATCCCAGTCCATGGCAAATGGATATTATGTGTATATCAGTCTGCATCCCCATGACCTCTAAAGAGTCCAGGAGGCCCTCCTCTATCTGTTTAGAGGTCAGGCTGTGAGCAGGGAGGTGTCCTGGAGAAGCGTTACTTCTGGGCACAGCCCCATTCAGGCCTTAACCCCTAACACTGTTCTTTGTCACCATATTTCCAGAAAAAGCCACATTCTATGTGCCTGAGAATTGTGATGCCCCAGTGTGGCGATTTTCAACCAGTGGGTCACAAGAATTTTTAAAACATGCAATACCTGACCTCTTTTCCCTTCAATTGTCAAAGAAAAAATTGACAGCAGCCACCTGACAATAGTTGTCCAGTGTGAATGAATCAAAATTACCATTTCTTTTTTGTCAGATCTCAAACAATATAACATTTTTTGGTATGTGGCAGAATTTTTTAGTAATTGGTGTGTATATGCCATGAGAGGGAAAAGACTGAGAATCTCTGCCCTAATGTAATGTGTGAATCTTAGAATATATTATACCAAAATGCCTTTAGGTATGAATTGTAACTGGAACAGCCTTAACAAGTTAGGAAGCCTACTTCAAAATAATAATAATAGCAAGTGGCACTTTGTGCCGCACCCTATTCTAAGTACATTACTTAAATAAACTCATATGTTCCACACAGAATCCTGGGAAGTATTCTTATGCATGTTTCCCATTTTGCAGATATGCAAAACTGAGGTACAGAGGGATTCCCTGACTTGGCCAGGGTGACACAGGCAGTAAACAGAGGAGCTGGGTTTGAAACCAGGCTCCGGTTCTCAATCATTTGAGTAATGAGGTTGCCTGCTTTACAAGAAATACTGTGGCAAACTACAAAATTGGTTCCCCCAAAAGAAATAGTTTGTGCCAGAACTGAGGTTATACTTGATAGTACTGTTGAGCGAAACGCGTTCCTAGAAAATGATTAAATCACTGTGGCATCCCCAAAGGAAAACGCACATGGGATTCTGTGTCCGGCCATTTACCTCACAAACAAATAACCTGACATTAAGGGAAGACGCTAAGGCATTGATAGAAAATAGGCTTCTTTTTGCCCACTCCAAGTTTAGTCGTAGAAAATGAAGTTGTATCTACACAGTTTCTAAAGTCAACCACATTCACACCATTGGAGGCCATTTTTATGGAGCAGCCAAGAGAGGTGAGGGGACCGCAGTGTGCTCAGCTATCTGCTCATGGTAATGACCAAGACAGCAAAAGGCATTCTGACCTCCAGGGTTAGTTTAGGAAATGAATTGTGATTTTCCAGGTTAGTTTAGGGGTGAGAATCAAAATCTGAGCAGTTCCTCCTAGGTTTTTATTTATTTATTTATTTATTTATTTATTTATTTTTTTTTGAGGAGGGAGGCTGTAACCTTTTAGCTTGGGCCTATGATGCAATATACCTCAGGACCAAAGTGTTATAAAAGCTTCTTCCCAAAACATGCATTTTAAGAGAACAGCAGGATTGGGTTCCCCCTAACCAACAGCCCCAACTGCAAAGACACAACATATGTTGGTCTGTGTGCAAAGCAAACAGCAGCCCTGCTAATGTGGTCTGGGCCAAATTCTTCATAATTAAGACATTGATTCCAGTGCAGAGTCAAGGTCATTAGAGTGAACGGCTGTAATGCTTACCATTATCTTGCCCCTCATGTTTCTCTGCATGAAGTCAAGGAAGACGATGGTGCACAGGGACTACAAGGAGGAATGTGTCCATTCCTGCAAGGGTCTCCTGGTACGGCAGAGGCTCAGACACGGAGACGGAGTGAGCAGTAAAATCAGCTACCGTTTGGTTAAACAGCTTGACCTGGATTTGGAGAAGGATCCCCTTCCCCTCTCCACTGCTCCCTGGTGCCTCCTGACCTGTGCAAGGGAAACACTAACTGACAGAATGGCAAGCGAAAAAGTAAGGAGCTAGCAACCACAGCCTAATTAAATTGAACATATTAAGAAGTGGTGAAACCGCAGGCAGCTGAGAAGGAGTGTTCAAGTTCAGCGCGGCCATCGCTTCTAAACCCGGGAGGTGCGATGAACTCCATGACCAGCGTCTGCAGGGGACAAGCCGGAGGGAAGAGCCCATGGCGAAGTCGGAAAGCAGAGTGATCCTGAGCAATGACAGGGAGGGAGAGGGGAGGCCTGTTGACAGGGGTCCAGGGAAAATAGAAATTATTGCAACCTTTTCTTTTAAACAGGGAAAATGTGTGTTTCTGTCAGGTTCACAGAGAATAGCCGCTAATCAATTAGTCAAGCTTTCAAACCTCCTTTTCTACAATAACATGATGCTGGGGCAAGACAGATCTTTGGGGGCTGGGTACTTAGAAACATTTGCTGGATGTAATCTAGTTTAAAGTGCCCTCAGCTTGGAGTCAGAGGACGTGCGTTTGAAACCAGGCCCCGCCATTCGCCGGCTGTGTGATGGAGGCACGGCCTTTGTTTCTCTGGTTTCAGACTCTGCCTTGGAGAGCGCTGTGTGGTGGGATTAAAGGTTCCCTCCTGGCTAATTCCATCCACATCTGAAATCTGACTCCAATCACGTTAGCAACCCATTGCATCGGTTTTCCCATTATGTTATAAAAGCATTATTTTAAACGGCTGTGATATTCAAAGTATTTAACAATCTCAAGGCCTGACCAATTTGTACAGACACTGACCACATTGCTTTCCTTGGGGGTTTAAGGGTAGTGACAAAATGTACAGGCCATAAAAGCTATAATTCCAATGACCATGATAAAGCCCCGTTTTACGAATTCTATCAGGAATTGGAAATCATGGCATTCACTATTTTTGCTTTCTTCTTGCTGTAATGGCTCCTTACTCCCAACTCATTTAAAAATTACTCCTGATTTGATTATTTAGTCCTCTATTAGACTTTTTTTTTTTAATTTCCTCCTTTGCCAAAACCAGTTTGGTCCAGTGGATAAAGCATCAGCCTGAGGACTGTAAGGTCCCAGGTTCGATTCCAGTCCAGGGCATGTACCTTGGTTGTGGCACATCCCCAGTAGGAGGTGGGCAGGAGGCAGCTGATCAATGTTTTTCTCTCATCAATGTTTCTAGCTATCTATCCCTCCCTTCCTCTCTGTAAAAAATCAATAAAAATATATTTTTAAATTTTTTCTCCTTTGTTTTAGCATTTCATGCTCAAGTTTTATAGCTTGTCCTCACTTCCCTGTGTCTCTAACCTCTTATGTGTTCTCACTTAGCCATTTCAATGCTTTCTTTAACACATACGGACTCTTCTTTTGCACTCCCTTTCTAAAAGGTTACATTCTTGAAGTGTTATGGACTTGTTTTCTATACTGTAAGTTGCAATAATAATCTCAGTACTCTTTAAATGGATATCATCAACATCATCACCATCAACACTGTGAGCCCCACAATATCATTTACTGAATGTTTATATCCAAGATATCACAAAAAGTATTTTTTCAGTTCCTAGCACATGATAGTGTAATGACATACCAACCAGCAGGAAGAGCTAAGTATTTCCCAGAAATGTGTTGTGAAATTCCTTTTCATTTTATTTTCTTGTCCTGTGTAATGGCAGGTAGCTGCCACCTGACATGCATGCCAAATACCTACAGCTCCATAGCATTAGGTACATTTTTGGTAAATATCTGTTAAAATGTGCCCAAAGCAATGGACAAAAAGATTTTTTTAAATACAAATTTTATTATTTTCTCTCTTTTTTTAAAATCTTTATTGTGCATTTTATTAATTACATTGTTTCCCCTTTTTATCCCCCTATAGCTCCCCTCCACCCTGTACCTATCCCACCCTCCACCCTCGCCTCCCCTTCCCCACTGTCCTCTCCCATTGTTGCTAGATTTTTGTCCAGTCTCTTGCTGCACTTCCCACAACCCTTTTCTCCCCAAGAATTGTCAGTCCATTCCCTCTCTATGTCCATGTCTCTGTTATATTCACCAGTCTATCCTGTTCAACAGCCTATCAATTCACTTGATTTTTATGTTCATTTGTTGATAGATGTGTATTTGTTGTTCATAATTTTCATCTTTACCTTTTTCTTCTTCCTCTTCTTAAAGAATATCTTTCAGTGTTTCATATAATGTTGCTTTGGTGGTGATGAACTCCTTTAGCTTTTTCTTATCTGCGAAGCACTTCATCTGACCTTCAATTCTAAATTATAGCTTTGCTGGATAGAGTAATCTTGGTTGTAGATTCTTGCTGTTCATCACTTTGAATATTTCTTGCCACTCCCGTCTGGCCTGCATCGTTTCTGTTGAGAAATCCGCTGACAATCTATATGGGTGCTCCCTTATAGGTAACCAACTGTTTCTCTCTTGCTGCTTTTAATATTCTCTCTTTGTCTTTTGCTCTTGGCATTTTAATTATGATGTGCCTTGGTGTGGTCCTCTTAGGGTTCCTATATATTGGGGTTCGGTGCACTTCTTGAATTCCTAAGTCAATTTCTTTCACCAGGTGTCGGAAGTTTTCAGTCACTATTTCTTCAAATAGGTTTTCATTGTCTTGGCCTCTCGCTTTTTCTGGCACCCCTATAATTCTGATGTTGGTATGCTTGATGTTGTCCCAGAGGCCCCTTACACTATCTTCAATTTTTTGGATTCTTTTGGTTTCTTGCTTTTCCAGCTGAGTGGATTTTACCTCTTTGTATTTCAAATCTTGAACTTGGTTCTTGGGGTGCTCCAGAGCACTTTTAGGTCTTTGTAAAATATTTTTTGTTTCAGTCAGTGTATGCTTAATTTCTGGTTGGTCCTTTTTCATATCCTTGAGAGTCTCCTTTATATCCTTGAGGGTCTCTTTCATTTCCTTGTAGGACTCATTCATTTCCACGTTGGTCTTGATCATTTCTTTGCAGCTCTCGTTTATATCCTTGAGGGTCTTGTTCATTTTCTTGTAGGACTCATTCATTTCCTTTGTGGTCTTGCTTATTTCCTTATAGGCCTCGATCTTTTGTTGGAGCCTCTTAAAAAACCCTATAACAGTGGTTTTGAATTCCATGTCCAGTCGTTTTTTTTCCCTCCATTTCTTTCACATCTGATTTCTTTCCATGTCGCTGCATGGTGGCTGCTTCCCTGAGTTGGTCAATTAGCTTTGTGTGGTAGACTTCTTACTAGGGACAGTGGCTCAGCCTCCCCGGTTACCTGAGGTGGATATGGGCTGCACAGTCTTGCTGAAGTTAAGCTCAGTTCATTGTTGTTAGCACTTGGAGGGTTGCCAATTGTCTGTGAAGCTCAGCTGTGCTCAGGTTGGGTGGGCGGAGTCTCCGGGCCAAGCAGACAGCGTTAGCTCCACCCTATGTGGCCCCAGGGACTCTGTGCCAGGGGCAATGGCCGCCAGCACCTCTGAGAGAGAGCCAGTGCGGAGCTCCACCTGCTGCCGGCTGTCGGGGAATTCAGACTTTCCTAAAATGAGTCTGCATGTGCAATGTCTCACCCAGGGTCATAAAACAAAGCAGTCTGATGGTTTTCCGAATGAGAGGCAAGTCGCGGTGCACTCTCTGCGCTGTCACACAGCTGAGCTGTTCGCGGGCGAGCTGCCTTCTCCACAAGCCGGGAGACCCAGCAGCACCCGAGCTTCGGAGTGCCCTCCCACTGTCCAGTTTTCACCCCGTGTGATAGTGGGTTCTCTGGACTTTGCCCAGAGCTGGAGAATCAGTCCAGTGGGATGCCTTTGTCTCCCCGTTCGAGAAAACTGGCCGGTTTTTAGCCGCCCGCCCTCTCCGCGGCATGCACTCCAAACCTCTCTCTGTGAGAATCTTTCAATGCTAGTCGCCGCCGCTCCTCCGAGTCACAGTGTCTTATCTTCACTTTTATTTGTGGAATTTTCACTCAGCGGGCTTTCTGGTGATTCTGGAAGGTGTTTGTTCTTTCGTTAAGTTGTAGTATTGAAATTGCTGATTATGACGGCAAGATAGGTGTTTTACCTTTGCCGCAATCTTAGTTCCCCCAAATTTTATTATTTTCTTAATCTTGACTTTAAATAGTCCTCTAAAAATAGATCACTTACTTATATTAGTGGAATTAAAACTATCTTGATG
Source organism: Antrozous pallidus (assembly GCA_027563665.1). Taxonomy (NCBI): domain Eukaryota; kingdom Metazoa; phylum Chordata; class Mammalia; order Chiroptera; family Vespertilionidae; genus Antrozous; species Antrozous pallidus. Next base: position 70,651,848 of record CM050521.1, on the reverse strand, counting down.
AGTTCCTAGCAAGTAAACTTTTTCCTTGGCTAAGCCTGAGTTTTCTAAAAGTACCAATTAGCTGAATAAATTACAATTTAGTCAGCAATTAAAATAATCACACATGTTCTTTATCTAATGATTTTTTTCCAGGTAGATAACTTCTGAGAAAAATTCCAATCAACTGATATTTTTAAAATCCATTCACTTGACTAATTTAATTTCCATGGAATTTAATGACATAATTGCATTGTATAGGGATGGGCAAATGCATACTAATAAAATATGAGTTGAAAAGAGTCTTTCTGCTTCTTTGTCAGTTCTGTTTAAGTGACTAGTTCTATAATTAGGAAAAACTTAAACACCAGAACATAAACTCTTAAATTATAACATTTTCAAAGAGATACTTTATAGGTAAAGATGATCTATACTTAATTCCCAGTGAGGTCGCAAGGAGGCCTAGTATCAGATTTATAAAGATGTTCTGAATACATTGTTGTGAATCATGATTTGGGGATCACATTTTCAGAAGCCAGATTCTGCCCCGACCCACCCCCGAGTCCTACCACCCAGCCCTCCAAAAAAAAAATCTTCTAAAGCATAGAATAAATTACTTTGGACTTGATGCTCATTATTTGATCTTAATAGCTGTTTAGAAATTTTGAAATGGGTAAGGAATGCCACCACTCATTTTTTTCCTCCTAATGGACTTAACCCTACCCAGGGTCACCTACAAATGTATTCTGGAATGTATTGAAGTCTTCCATTTGTTTTAATAAATATAATCATACAAAAGTCCGGGACATATTTATTTAATATTTTTAAAAGGAGAGTAGGATGTCAAGGGTATTTTCTCTGTTTCATTTCATTAACATAAATCACTCCGGTTAAGATGAAACACCCTACATGTGAACTGCATTAAAGCAGCTCTACCCTCAGGAGGAGAGCCAGAGCCGGGCCAACTCAGGGACTCGCCTGTGTCCAGATCTGAGGCATGTTCATAAACAGGTGCAAACTCCTCACCCCAAAATCAACAGAAAAGGTATTCTCCCCAGGAACAGTAGGGGATGGCTCTTCCCATCCCCACTTGGATTTGTTTAATTTGCTTTGAGCTGACTTTGTTCTTTTTCCCTTGCTGTATCATTTATGGTTTTTGTTTTTTGTTTTTGTTTTTTGGGGGTTTGGATTTTTGCTTGTTTGTTTTAACTCTACCTTAGCATACACTGGAAAGACAGATGAAAAAAATCCTTTACTTTGATCTCCTTGGCATGTGCCCTCAGATGAAAATGTATCCCCAGTTAAATTTCTATGTCAAGACTATTCTCTGTCAGTGTAGCTTTTCTAAGAAATCCTCCACCCTGTGAATTCCTCTGCTTCTCATCACTAGCCAGCACAGCCATTGCCTCTATTGAAGGCTCACTGCATGACACTTTGTAGTTTTATTCCAAATAATGGCAGTACAAGGCATTCAGGTTCCATGGACCAAGGCATCTTTACCATAAAACCAGGGAAGCTTAATTTTCAGAGTCCCTCACTTCCGTGGGCCATATCCTTGACACTGTACCTATTTGCACTTTGTTTCCTTTGTACTCTTTCTCTGGAAGAGTCCCTGTCGTTGCACAAGATGAAGCCCCATGCCCCTGAGCAGGAATGATAGCATGCCTGTGCTGGGTGACATCATCTTTCCCTGGATGCCTGAGGGCTTGGGGGCAGCTACCTATAAGGCTTGGATGAGCATCCCTTTCCTTCATCTGCGTTCTCCGGTTGGTCAGTATTTCATGCTTTGTTTCTTCTCTAATTGTCTCATGGTAATCCTCACTCCCAATCAGCCCTGTACACTTCTCCAGGGAGATGGCTGAATACTTATGCATTTTCCTCCACGGCAACTGGCTCTGCACTGAGCCTGTGGCAGGCCAGTTACTTGCCAAGCAGCTTTAGTACATCCACTCTCAGGAAAGATGCCTCAAGCACCCGAGGCTGAATTGGGATGCAGACCCACAGTCAGAACAGAGCTGTGCCATTTCTGCCCCCCTCAGCACCACACCAGCAGTGCTCTATCCAGGAACAAGTTTCCAGTACATCTCAGTCTACTACTACATGGCATTCCCCCCACACGCACCCTGCCTGCAAGAAGGGGAGAAGGCCTTCCCGAGTGGCTGATCCTGTAGTATAAGAGGGGATGAGAGGCTAATGAATGGAAACGTTCAGGAAACCAACTTTAAAATATGTAAATGGAATTTTTAAAAGTTGATTAGATGATGTCATATAAATCAATATGCAACTACCATTTTAGAAAATCTACATTAATAAATGAGAAACATGCAAATTGACCATCCCTCCACTATGCCCACCAGTCAATTAGGAGCAAGTATGCAAATTACATCGACAAATATGGTGGTTAATTTGCTTATGCAGGCATGGTGGGAAGACTGAAGACAGCATAGAAGGAAGCCAAGTGCTAAAGAAGGGAGCAAGGCAGCAGAGACAGAAGAGAGCAAGGCAGCGGAGAAGGGAGCGCAACCCACCACGGCAGGCTTTACTCCCTTCTCTCTTTTGCTCCTGCCATAGGAAGCCGTATTATTGCAGGAATCTTCCTGCAATGGGCCTCTAGTTTCATTATATAAATCCAGGTCTCCACCTTTTACAAGCACGCTTTGAAAATTAAAGACACGGTGTCATGAGATAACAAATAAAGAATGGGAATCACTGGAAGACAATCATCAAGCAAAGCCCTAGACAAGTTGTGGCAGACACTGTGGACACGATTCTCCACGTAGAAATGTGATGCGAGCACAGTGAGATGCTGCTGGGCACCCGGCAGCTCCGCATCCAGAATCATTTCTCCGAGCAGCTTTCTACATCCAGTCATGTTCTCTTTGGAATGTACACAGGTTCCCATTTTGAATGACTGGTGAGGGAACATCCAAGCTTTTGTTCTGGTCCTTACACTAATTTCTTATGATCTCAGTGAGTACCTTGTCCTATTTATAAGGATATTTGAGGACAAATAAAATAGTTCAATAGATACAGAGCTTTGGGAAGAAAGACACTTCATTATGTTGAAATGGGGAAAATCCATTCGTGATTCACGGAATAAAGTACTCTGTAGGCATATTCCAGGGAAGAATTCTTCCCTCAGTGGTCACACTGGGGAGAGAATTGTCACACTTCTTCATCTCCCGGCACACTGAGCCTACCAGCCACCCTGATTTCTCAAGCACATCCCTACTCAGCATATTGGAATGAGGGCCAATTTAGCAAGGGAAGGCTGCATTCTTTTGTGTTATTCAAGAGAAATATTTTCTCTTTATTGGGGAAGTGATGTATGAAATGTTATAAAGGCTCATGTTATAATGACATCTGAATGCTCTGATATAATGTTTTTTTTTCTCATTAATTTTTTTATTAGGATTTTCCCTTCCACTTATATAATTCACCTTCCATGGACATCTTAAAGACACTGGGTGAGTACTTATGCATGGAATAAAACGAAAGAGCATTTTAAGCAAATGACTAAGGACTTTGCTGATTTATTGCTTTGATAGCTGTAATATCTTTTGAAAAAATATGTGATAACCACAGCTGTGGTTTAATAAAGTTCAAAACATCTGTACAACCAGAAATATTATCTTTGGAAACGAAATGACATTGACACACCATGATACTGTAGAGTGCACTCCCAAAGCCACTTTTCTTTTTTAAGCAGGAAAAGTAATATATTTTATTATTTACTGTCTTATTTTAGGGTGTGGTTTCTTATCATGAAAGTTACTCACTTCATTGAAACTCTCCCCTACTGACGTTCAGACAAACTGTGTTCACTTTTTTCCCCTCAGCAAAACAAAGTCATGAATAACGAATGAGGTCCTAAAACTTTGTAAGTCCATAAATGGATTTACCCATAAAACCAATTATATGTTCACATTGCAATTAGTTGCTAATTGTAAGAGTTAGAAAAACAAATCCATGTTTTTAATGTGTCATATCTGATATAATATAAGTTTGGGAGATATATGCACATATTTAAGCTGAAACAAAATATACACATTGACTGTAAAATATCACCAATTTGCTATAATTTTGAATGGCAGTAACTTTACCCTAAGAAAATTCACTGGATGACTTAATAGTGATATCAAAGGAAATTGACCCTTTTTCTGCCTTTCCTTCTCTTGTGGACTCTCTGTTTCTCCTTTCTTTCTGTGTCATGGGAGCCTGTGTTATCTAAGAACAACCCAGATAAAACCAGTGGGAAATGGAGGAGAAAATCTGTAGAATCTCGCTCACCCAAGTGCTTAGTGTATCAGATAATAAAATATTATTTGATGCATGATACAATATAATTTATTGCTTTTTATTAGATTAAGTGTGAGGTTCTTAAAGGTAGGTCGGTTTTAGTTACTTCTGTTATCATGTTTATTAATTAGTTACAATCTGTCTAAAATGCCCACTGAGTGTGCTTCCATGTTATCAGGAGTTCCTAAACTGTGTTCTATGGAATGCTAATTTCCATGATATTTATAATTATTTTGGAGAAGTGGAAACTGGAGTGGGGAGCTCTATATTCAAGTACTTTGAGGAACAATGAATTAAATAATGTAAGACTTCCTTACTACTGGAATGCTTAGAGTCTTTAATTTGCTTTGCAAATTATTTATCTTCAGGAAGAAATTTTGTTCACCTAAGGATATTTTTTATTGCTCAGAAACATTTATTAATAACCCTCCATATCTAGTATTTAGCATAATATAGTCTGGAAAAGACTTCTATTGATATCTCAAGCTTAGAGCCATTATGGGTGATTTATCTCCCAAAGATCTTTGTGGTGGCTGCTTACTCTGCTCAGGCTGCCATAACCAATGCTATGGCCTGGGTGGCTTAAACAACAGACATGCATTTTCTCAGGGTTCTGGAGCCTAGAAGTTAGAGGTCAGGGTGCCAGCAGGGCTGAGGTCTGGTGAGGGCCCTCTTCCTGGCTTGTAGACAGCTACCAACTCGCCATGTGCTCACATGGCCTTTCTTTCCTCAGTGCATGCACAAGGGAGGGCGGGGTAGGGGTTAAGAGCTAGACAGAGAGAAAGAGCAAGAAAGAGTGAGAGGGACACAGAGAGAAACACACACAAAGACAGAGAGGTAGGCAGAGAAGGGGGAGGGGGACCAGAGAGGGAACTCTCTGGCTTCTCCTCCTAGGACAGCAATCCAATCAGATCAGGGCTCTGCCCTCATGACCTCACCTAACCCTAATTACTTCCCACAGGCCCCATGTCTAAATACTGTAATGTTGGGAGCTAGAGCATCAAAAAGTGACTTCTGGGGAAACAAGTCACCTCATCACAGTGCCTAGTGAAAAAGTACTCTTTGAATTAGCTGATTATTCTAAGATTTTTTCTTCTGGTATGAACTGTTACAAGTTCATCACTGGCCCAAGCCAGTCAGGCCTTCTGAATTTCTTTTAGGAGAGATCACAGAGTAGAGGCTCCATGTTGTCTTCCCAAAGCTGATCTCCCTGGGCTTTCCATGTGGTTACTTCAGCCCAGACAGATCCTTGCAAAGGGCTAGAGTCCAGTCCAGCCCGAGACTAAGAATGCACAGGAAGGAGTATTGGATGAACGGTCACCAGGATCAGGTATAACATTAGACCTTAGTAATGTCACGTTTACTTAAAGAATGCAAAAATAAATTAACTTTTTTATTTCAAAGAGAGCCACGTCAGATGGTATCGCTCGTGACTTTGTTACCCAAAAGGTGATAAATAGGGCAGGAAATAGGCCTGGACTCCATGTCCCTTAGCTTCCACAGCATGATCAGGTCTCCTCCTCTGAGAGGGTGAAGGGCTAAATAATTATTAATTAAGATGCATAATCCATCTTTACTAACCGGACCAAAACAGGAGCAGGACCAAGTTTCAGGAGGTGGAATTCCTTGGTGACTCTACAGCCATCCCCTACAAGAGAGGTCTCTCATTGTAGCTTCTTGGCTTCGGACCGAATTGGGAACACTTTTTGTGTAACCCCTTTGTGAGAGATTCTGGAAGCTGGGATTTAATTTTGTAGGGTCTCCTGAGGGGTCTTTATTCCTCAGGGTGTGAGGACAACTCTAAAGCCACAGGAGGGTCCCTCACTTATTTCCACTTCAAAGGGGCATTAATAATAATCCTCCTTATTACAGAATTCAACCAGACCTTTCTGGTGTGATGATTAATTGGAAGGTGTTTTTCTTTTCTTTCTTTCCCCTCCCCCAATGATATCAGGTGCAATCATTTTAGCCCCTAAAAAATAAATGTTCTCTCTGCAAAAAACAGGCACAAACAAAAATGTTTTGAAAAGTAATCACTTGTTTAAAAAATGGAAATTGGGCTTCTGTGTTGTGAGGAATGTATGTGCATAACGGTGAAATTCAACCCTGGTAAATGATCTGACTACCTCAAAGTGAAGTTTTTGCCTTCCTACAGTGGCCTTTAACCCTGCCCTTTCCTCCAATCTGAGAAGAGCTGATGTTGATGGAACATATAATGGCCCCTTTCCTGTGTAGTAAAGTCAGCAATAAAGCTTAGTAATTAAGGGTACCAGGGAGGCCCAGCCCAGCAGGCTAGTGGTGTGGCGAACACTTTTAGAACTTCAAACAATATCAAAGTCACTGAGAAACGGGCCTAGCTCAGTTCTGGTTTGAATTAAGCCTCACTTCCACACGCACTTTTCAAATCCAAGCTCAAACAAGAAAGCCAAGGCCTTCTGGATTTCATTAGAGCCAATTATCTTATCTGTTTCATCTCAGGCCTGACCCTAAGGCTGGCAAACAGCTATTCGGTGCATTTGTGTGGTTGTTTGAGAAAGCCTCCAGTCAGCCAATGGCCCGAGGACCTGCTAATTAAAACACCGTTGCCCCCCTGCCTCTAGTGATTAAATATTTTCAAGCTTTTGTAAATAATTTTTCCATTCTTTGCCCCAAGCCTCAAAGGTCCAATATATGCAGTAATTTATTTAGTTTGTCAGAGAATACTGTTGGAAATAGGGTCATAATGGAGCCTTTGGAAACTTTTATATGTCTTCATACTTCTGAAAGTGACAGTTTATAAACCAGCCAAACGTGTATACTGTTTCTGATGTAATTATGGCCTAATGGCCTTTCTCCTTTTGAAGTGATATAGTATATAACGGGCTTACATTTGGTCAATAATCATATTTCCTCAAATGTCAATGATATCTAGCATCGGAATTTAATGAGATCATTGGAGTCCTAGAAGCTGTATCAAGGTATACTGCCTTCAAGTTTTTGCCTGGGGGTAGGTCACAGCCACAAAGCCCAGCTTGGGAAGAAGACTGGTTCGACTCTCGCTTGTGCTTTGTGGCCAGGACCTGCTAGAGAATACTCTGAATGCTTTCCAGAGACGAAGCTGAGGAATCAGTGAGCGAAGGGATGGTGCCGCTCGAGAAAAGAAAATATCCAGGAAGAAAAAGAACATTTAGCATTAAAACTATTCAATGAAAGATCTTTTCCCGACCTTAGTTATATTCAGAGTGATCTTAAAATCTCAGAATGACACTTCTCTTGCAATTGCATTGTGGGAAAGGGAGGGCATTAAGAACTGTCTTTATAGCTCTGACATACACTAATGCACCCAGGGAAGCCCACCATGGCCTTCCTAACACGTGCACTTCCCTGCACCCCACAGTCCTTGGCTGCACAGGGTCACCTGTGTCAGCACACATGGGCCCCTCTTGGACCAAAACAGAGTCAGAACAGCACGAGGACTCCTTCCTTTCTTCCCTCCTGCCCTGGGCACTGCCATGCAGGCTCCCAGCTCTTCCAGCCAATCCAGTCGTGTTTTATTAGAAGAAAATAAAAATCCCAGGTTTTGTTTGTTGTTGTTGTTGCTCTTTTTGAAGTATTACAAGAAAAAATGTCGGCAGGCTCATTAGTTGCGTCCAATGTTCACTAGCACACCTATGAAAGGAACTATGGGACTGCACAGCTCTGCTTCTGCTGTTCTTAAAATGACACTTTGGTCTTATCCCAAATAATAGGCTTTTAATAAAAACATCCACCAAAGGCAGACAATTAAACAATACATAAAGCACCAGGGGGCAACCTCGCGGTTCAGTTCCAGTCTGGAGCCTTTCCAACGGAGAACATGTGGGTAGTTTACAAGGAACAATACACTTTTCCAAAGTTATTATAAAACAACAAAATTTTAACCTGGACTTCATAAGCCCTTCAAACTTGGTACAGGTCTGCATACTCAGTACTGACAATGGGATAATTGCTTTGCATTCTAATTTCTCAAAAGGTTGTTTAGAGAACTGTGTCAAATATATGTAATTACAATGACACACACACACACACACACATACCCCCACATACATATATACATACAGATATAGTTATGTATTTCTTTTCTATTTTGAAATACATATAAAATATGTTTTTTAAAAAAATGGATACTAATAAACCTATAGGTGGATGATCCTTCTTTCATATTAACTTTTCATCCACATTCTACATTTAGTCATTTGATATTTTATCAATTTTCATATCCTCAAAAAACTAAATTAAGTGAAATAAATTAAACTTTTGGCAGACTTGAGTTCTCTGAATAATTTAAAATTTAAGCAGATGATTTTTAATTAATTCAGTAAAATATGACAAACCAGATTTTATTACTTCTGTAGGAAGATTTTGTTTGTTTGTCGTTAAGTCAGGGATTTTTTCCACCTGCTGACACTTGGTATAATTATATTTATTAGGGAGAAAGGCATCACTGAATAGTTTCTGCAATGTTATTTTCAATTTGGAAATCCTGAAATATCAAGGGGAATAAGTAGTATCAGAAACTTGTACTGGGGAGGGGACCTAGGGACACAAAGCAGTCAGAGGCCCAATGTGGCAACCTTAATACCTGAGACACGTTTTATGACACTGAACGCACAGAGGATCCAGTGACCAAGCTTCCCGTGGGCTGCAAAACTTTTAAATTACATATCTGTGCCTGCTCCATTCTTGCTCTGGATTGCAAAGGCATTTTTCATTTCTTTGCCTTTGGCTATCATTTGAATAAAAATGCTCATTTGTTTCTTAAATTCAGGCCATTTAAATAATTCCAATATTGCTTTCATTTAAAGAAGTTAGAACTAACAAAAAATAGCCTATCCTAGGTGAACCAATATTTTGTTTCAAGTGCAATAATATGTATTTTTCTTTAATAGATAAGATAATGCATAGGTGCTACTTTCTCGATGAACTTTTCCACAATTGTTTTGGGATGCAAAATTTCCCAAATTTAGGTGCAGATGGATTTAAAATTCTGTTGAGGTTGAACGGTGACTAAATCACCAAACTGCCCCTCTCCTCTTACCCGCTTTTTAATTTGTGAAATATAAACTACAATGACAAGGTCGTTATTTCCCTAAGCTTTTTCCACTAGAACTGATGCAGTTCATGAGCCTGCTGCCCTCCACTGGCTTCTTTTCTGCTAGTTTGAATAGAAGAATAGACAATCAATACCCAGGCCTGCTGTGCTCACATGAAAGATGAACAGATTCCTAACAGACACCTAGAAGTTTAAATGTCTTCATAAATGGGAACAGATGTTGATATACAGATTTCATCTACATGACATGAAATCACTGGGATGAAATATGGAAAACTGAGCCCATCATCCAGATGTTTGATGTCAGACAAAGACTTGAACTAATCTCTGAAAGTCCTGTCTACCAGAAAATGGTGTCCACTTCAGCCCTCCACCTCAGAAGCAATATCTGAGCAGATTTTCTGTGAAGAGAAGTTTCCCAAAGATGACTGCTCTGTCTCAGTAAGTAGGTGAGTAAAGTTTTACTAGTAAAATTATATTTATCTGGCTCTCAAAAAAAGGAACACACATTTATGAGTAGCCTATCTTAAAACAAATATTATATATCTTTTCACTTCATTTGTCATCTTGATAAATTTATTTATAATAAACTGTAGGTATGAAATCATGGAAATGCAAGGGAATTGTTCAGTTTCAAGAAAACCCATCGAAGCCCCAAAGGCACTGAAATCTGATTAATAACTCTTCAATGAGACAGAGGATAAGTGATTTTTACTGGGCTTTCTCATACCAGTGAAGGAAGCATAATCTTAAAATCCTCAATAAAGCTATGAAAGAAAAGGGTGACTACATAGCTTCTTAATTATATTTATTTTCCATTCTGGCTGATAGGACAATTCCATAATTAACTGCACAACAATTCCACTATCACTAGATGAGATGATTTAAGTTGATGAAGCGATCTGAGCTGCTTGACAGTCCAAAGAATCTGCTACTTCTGGCCTAAAACACTTCACAATAAGATTTCATGGAAAGCTTTCATTTCCTGATATCTTTGAGTATTGCACATATGTTGGGAGGATTTTGTGCAAGGCAAGGGTTTTATGATCCATTGTTCCATCTTCACATAAAAACAAATCGTTTCTAGTCACGCAAATTGTGTTCTTTCTTAGAACTGCTAGGAAAAAGTTCACTGAACAGAGCTTCTCTTTTAATTGGTCCTTGTTATTTGGAACTCGGCATAGTTGGTACACAAATTCCTGTAAATATTTGGCTTTAAAACTGTTCTAAGTCAGAAGGCAAAAATGTTGTCTTAAAATTTTTATGGTTGATCTGACCTTTTAAAATAATATTAAATACAACGTTGTAGAATTTGAACTATTTTAAATAGTTCTTCACTGGAAATAATTTCATTCACCTTTCAGAACTTCAAGCACTCCAAGATACTTCCTGGACCTTTTACCTGAGCTCTGTACTGTCTAATAATATCATCTCTCTTTGATGCTCAGCCCAAAAATAAAGTTTGCGAGTTTCCCAAGGAAGACAGGTGTGCATAAGATCAATTTACTCCCAGGGTCAAAGAGCAGAATTCTAAGGGTATCTAGAGACACACACCTATAGAAATTGTAATTTTTTGATGAAAATTGGTCCAATATGTTGTACAGATGAAAGAGAAAAAAAGTGTTCTTAAAGTATACTTATTGGTGAAACTAAAGAGCAGATAGAGCTGACAGCATTTTAGAAATTTATTCCTATAGATCTTTTTCTTCTGACATGTTCCGGTAAAACTTTTTAAAAGATCTCTACATACTGAATATAAAGAATAGAAACTGCACAATGAATAAAACTGCAGATCACACCAGTAGTAAATCCATATGTATTGTTCTTCACTGAAATAAAATATCAATAGATGAAAATCATTACTGCTTTGTTCCCAAGATTGATTGACAAGTTCGAATTCAAAGCCCACATCTTCTTTATTAGCCATGTCTTTCAGAAAGAGAAAATGTGGGCTTGATTTGTGAGCTATGATAAATGGTCTGGGAGAGATGGTAGTAGGGTCAATTTGATATGTACAGTATTTCATATTGGCAAATTGTTTCAAGAAATTCCACCCTTTCCCAAAATGTATTCGACATCCTTGGGAAAATACATACTATCATGAGCATAATATATTTGGTTGTCATTAACAATTGATAACCCATTTTGAAGAGGGAAGCATCAAGCACAGTTCTAATAGGTAAAATAAGACCCCAAATCATTTTGCAGTATTATGATTTTTAGATGATAACAAATCATTCTTTATTTCAAAATTGGATCTAAAAGCTCATTTATCACTCTATGTTCTATTAAAATTTAATTTGGTATTTCTCAAGTTCAATTACATACACATTCCAAAAAATCTAAATATATATAATAGTTCTTTTAACAAAGCAGGAAAATATATTTCCCATTGTAAATAGTTTAAGTTATCAAAAGGAAGAAAAACTGTAGGGGTTTCATTGGCAAGGCTCTCTACGTATGTCAGATGAGGGAAAGGCACAGAAAGAAGTGGTTTGGAGTTATTATATGTTACAAGGTTAGTGAAAGTCTAGGAGTTGTTTTCAATTTTAAAATAGTGTTATCAATGTAGATGTCCAAGCCAAATGCTGGATAAACTGAAATACATTTGCAAATAATTTCTCACTATATTATCACTACTCTTGCCTGAGGAACTCTGTAGCTGGGGATAAAGGAGTACTGTATATATCCTCCAACTTGTTGGCACCCAGTCCCTGATCACTATATACCAGCTGTGTGACATGAGAAAACCTACTGAACCTCAAAAGGGTCTTCCTATTCCCATCTGGAAACTGGGAGTACTTAGCTCAACAAACTGATAATGATGAAAAGAACTGAGCAACTAGCAAATATTCAGACCTTAATGAATGTTCTATATTACTATGTTATTGGTATCACTATAGTATGTTATTATTTTTACAGTAGCAATACTTTCCATTTGGTTAGCATGAGATTACATCTATCTATGTAAAACCCTACTATTCAAATAGACCAGACAGCAGAATAACCAAACAACCATTGCTATAATGTGTGCTGACCACCAGGGGCATGTGCAGAACATGGTGGGCATCAGCCACAGTGGGATGATGTAGCAGGTGAGCAGGGATGCCAGACCAAGGTGGGGCACTTGTCACTGTCATTGGGGCACCCCTCTGGTGGTTACTGAAAATTCTTTGCTCCCACGTGCCACAGTCCTGTTCTGTCACCAGCCCCGCTCACACCTGCTGCCAGCTCCCAGCACCAGTCCCAATCGCCTGGCACAGTCAGTGGGTGCGAGCAGTGGCTGCTGGCCCCAATCACCCCTGAGGGCCTCTGCACCTCCCCTTGCTCCTGAGGGGCTATCAGGGCAGTAGCCACCACTGGCACCTGCACTGGCCCAGTTTACAACTGCTACTGGTGCTGGCCCCAATTGCTCTGTTCTGGCCCCAATCATTCCACGCTGTCAGTGGGTACAACTGGGGCTGACTGGAGGCCATGGCAGGTGGGGCAAGGCTAGGGCATGGAGGATGGGCTAAGACCTGCCCCTGTGCCTACCACAGCCTCGTGGTCCACAGTTCCTTTCAAAGTGCATGAATTCGTGCACTGGGCCCCTAGTTAAAATGTAATATAAATAATAACCATAAAATTTACTAGTTGTCATTATCAACAATACATGCTTTCTATGGTCCCGTCTCATTTCTCATTCAGAATTTAGCAACCCCCTCTTCGGTCTATGTATGTGACAAGAATATTCAGGAGTCAGTGCTTTAAAATTAGAAAAATTATATGTTTGATAAAATAACAAGGAGATCAAAATAAAATAATGCACTTATTTATGTGCCCTACCCCCAAATTATCTACCATCATTCCATGCTAAAACCAGCCACTCTAAGAAAACTCCCAGCTGACCATTATTAACTAGTTCTTTGAAGAACATTTGCTCTGTGAACATGACAATAGGGCTATTATCTCCTGCTATTCAGGGAAATACATTATTATTAATTTTTTTTTGCCACGAGCAGGGGAGACATCATAGAAATCTATGGTTGCTATTTTAAAGATGCACACTTAGAAAAGAATTGACCATTTGACTTATGCTCTAAGAATAGACATGCTATCTAGTCAAGTCACAGTTCTGTATTAATGGATTTTAAATTTGCTTCTGTTATTAAAGGAAACAAGTCTGAACTAAAGACAGGAGAGGAGAAAGGATATAGGCTGCCTGGACTGTTATTATGTGCTCAACTGATTCAACTCTGACTCTGTGATGAATATTCTAATTTTTAACTGTTCCAATTAGTTATAAGGTAAAAGTATTTTAACAAAAGCTACATTTATAAGCACAAAATATTTTGGCTAAATAATTACGGCAACTATGGACTCTAACACACTGGCTTGAGCAGTTGTGCCTTGTTAAGTCAACATGTCTGCATCAAAGGAACCCAGATCAATGGCTCTATGCTACTCTCCTGGACCATTCTCATTGTATACCAAATGAGCCTTTGTAATTTCATCAAAACCCTCTGAATTTAAGGGGTTTGTACATCTTCTTTTATATAAAAAGTCACACAAGGATGACATTCATTCACTCACTTAGTTTTTCAATAAAATAGGGAGAATTTCAAGAACTACTAATATCTTGCTTCTACATTGGAAATGACTACTAATTTTCTTAAACACTTGGAGCTCCTTTCCTCTTTAGGTTTAATTAGAAGCATGCGATACATATTGTCTCATGCCCATTATATACAAACTATTTAAATGTCCATATATAAATAATCACTTTAACATTTGCAGGACTCTTAATCAAATAGATAATCTTTAAAACAACCTATTCAGTGATCATTTAGAAATTATGGATAAAACAAAACCAGTTGAATAAGCTTTTGAAGTGATTAGAACAGAAAATACTGAGCAGGCATTCGGCTAAATTATTTGTTGAAGAGAAAACAACTGACAGTGTGATAAGCAAAGGAATGGATGTTCAGAGTTTTTTGCAAACAACACTCCTCCAGGGACCAAGAGATAGTTTGGTTTCACACAGCTACTTCAGACTTTTGCTAGACTCACTTAATACTAGGAGTTCCCAAAGCTTCTCTTAGAGTCAGCATAATGTCTACCCTTTTCTGACTCATTCATTTGTTCATTGATTCATTCAGCCCATATTTAAAAGCTCTTCTTTGCCATGATGCATGCTAAGCATTTGTGGCTTGGGTCAGGGGGGAGAGGGCTTATGTTTCATTCAAAGTTCACTGTGCTTTACTGCTCCTGAGTCTTCTGAATCATGAGCAGCAGAAGAGGAGCAGTCTGGCATGAAAAGAAAGAGCAAAGATCTCAGAGCCATAAACTGAGTTCACATCATGACCCTTCCAATTAGTAGTTCTGTGGTTCATACAAACCACTTAAGAATCAGCCATAATGTCTATAAAATTTCTAATCTAGGACTTGGCAGGTAAGACCTCAATAAAAATAGCCATAATTATTTTGTAAAATGGTAACCTTGAAATATATTGTAGTTTAACATAAGAGATATTTGATATTACCTAATATTTTGAAAACTCTTGTGAAAAATCTTAAGCATATCATTCCATTATTTCAGGGACAACTGATTAACTGCATGGAAGAAATAACTAGTTATCTGAACTAATTTAGGTATTCCATTATGTTTTTAAAAATTATCTTTAAAACTTATAACAAACATGAAAATGTTTGGTTTGCCATAGACATAATAGAAATCACAGGGCAATATAGCTAACAGATTTTCACTGGAAAAATGAGCAATCATCTTATATCCCACTATAAATGTAGTTTCACAGAGAGGGGCCACTCCTTCAAAGATACTCATCATTGTCCAGAAACAATTAAAATCTAAGAAAAAAGAAAAAGCACCATTTAGTCTCCTTCCCCTTCCCCCCGCACCCCAACCTCCATATCCTACACTCATACACAGAAGCCAGAAGGATCTTTAGTTTCCATACTGGGGAAACAATGATTGCATTAAGAAGGATAAATAATACAACATCAAAATTATTTGGGATACTATTTCATTAAGGCCCCATATTAGAATGAAATTTATACATGTAGATTGGCAGTTCTTTGCCTGAAAAACACTTTATGAAGTATTATCCATATTTTGGCCACCCTAATAACCTTGAGCAAACAAAGCATGAACAGTTTCAGGACTCCATGATTTTCAGTCTATTCTCCCTGCCAGCATGAATCTGCCCTATCCAATTCCTCTTCCCCTTGAAAATGCCTACTCAACCTTGAAAGCACTAGTCAAACAATACTTGATGAAGCCTTTGCTGAAACCTTTCACGAATGGTTCTCTCTCTGTGTCTAAGGACATCTGTTCTTGAGAACATAAAATATCACCTCTATCATGTTCTCTAAGAGTAAGTCAGTTCTGAATTCCAAGTGCTCACCCAGTGCCTGGCATATAATATCTGTTCTATCTATCTATCTATCTATCTATCTATCTATCTATCTATCTATCTATCTATCTATCTATCTATCCGTCCATCCATCCATCCATCCATCATCTAAATCCTCACCCAAGGATATTTTCCCATTGATTTTTAGAGAGAGGGAAAGACAAAGAGAAATATTTATGTGAGACATACACATTGATTGGTTGCCTGTTGCACATGCCCTGAGCCAGGGCAGGGGAGGAATCTGCAACTAAGGTAAGTGTCCTTGACCAGAATCAAACCTGACTTACTTTGTTGATTTCTTCATAACACGTTCACAAATTTTTCTAGCCATATACATTAAATCCCAAACAGGTCAAAGTTAAAAGAATTACTATGATTTAAATATGGTACTTAAATAACTATGAATATTAAAAGCCACAATTTTACATTTCTGCGGCCTAGCTAAATAATAGTGCTGCTCCTCTAATTAAGTTTAGATATGGTGACTGTACTGGGAAGTTTAGAAAAGTTTGCTAATATGTGTGTGCATCACAGGCAAAGAGAAGGTGCCATTCTTGAGGACATTTAGTAAATTTCAGGGGCACTCGATTCACTTAGCATTTCAATCAAAAGACAATAATGTATACTTAATATCTGTTTTCACATTATTTAATGCAATTGTTAATATTCAAAAGGATTCTTAAAAAAAAATCTCGACCACTCATTTTGCCATGTGAGAACAACAGGTACAAAATATAGCCCAGCTCGCTTGGCTAAGTGGTTGAGCATTGAGCCATAAAATTAGGAGGTCACTGTTCATTTCCTAGGCAGGGCACATGTCTGAGTTGGGGACTCCATCCCCAGCAGAGGGTGTGCAGGAGGCAACTCAACCAATATTCTCTCCTCATTGATGTTTCTATCTCTCTCTCCTCCTCTCTCTGAAAATCAATACAATCAGGAAAAAAAAAAGGAATTCTTAACATTGAAACCACTATGGTTTCTTAATATAATTTTTTAGTTTTACTGCTAATTAACATAAAATCTTCCTGGAAAATGCCAGTTTTAAATTAAATAAACTTATTTCTGGTTTTTTCAATAATATTATTATATATTTTTCTCCCCAAATACAAATCTGGAATATGACTAGAATTGTCCTTTGTGTCTCAAATATATGTATTTTTAATGTATTCTCTTGAAAATAGAAATTTTTAATAATTTTTCCTGGGCTGGCTTTTGAATGAGAAATGACTCAAATGAGAAATTGAAGCATGCATGGTTTATAGAACAGCATAAACCCTCCAAAACTTTGCTTATTAAAACACTGCCCTATTGTTTCCTTCAGTTTTAAATGCATCAACAGGATTTTCTCCATGGGAATTTGTAAGTGGTAAATTTCACAAAAAATATGGCTTCTAAAATTTCTTATTATGTAGTTGTTTGCTTTTACTTTCTTTTTGAATATTAAATAAAATATTCAAAAATGATGCATTACCAATAGGTTAAAATCTAAAATCTTACAAGTGAGACACATATAGATGAAAACTGATTTCTCCATAAAACAGAGATCTTTCCAAGGACTTTTTTTTAAATTCCAGAGAATAAATGTTTATTTTAAAACCCATACCCAAAAGAATGCTTTTAATTAGTTGTATTTCTTGCTTAAATTAATTTTAACAGTTCTTTGCTTAGAAAAAAGCAGAAGGCAATGTGTATATATAAATCTACATTTCACTTACTGATTACATTTTGTAGATAAATTGAAACAACAACAACACGATTATCAGTTGATGTTTTAATGAGAAAGGGAAAACATACCTATTAGGAGAAGGAACGTCATTCACTCTACCATGAAATGAAAATGCCTAGTCCAGTGCTCCAAAAATGAGCTAGCTCCTCAGAACCAAGAATGCTAGGAGGTACAATAGCTAGGATTCTATAGGCCAATGAAGTTTGGAATACGTATGTTCAATGAAGTTAAATAAGTAGCAAAGGACTTCTCAGAGCATTTAAGATGCTAATTAATGTCCATTCTAAATCATGTTGTATGTTATAATAGCAGAGTTTTCCAGAACTACTTAACTACTTAATAATGAAATCTTTTTGTTTTCCTCTTTTTTTTTTTTGGCAGGGAGAGCATGACCGGGCCATTGGCCAATATACCTATATAACTACAACCTGGTCTTTTTTAATTTATATTTTTAATTATTAATAATAAGATACCTATGAATAAATTTGACCAAGGAGGTAAAAGGCCTATACTTGGAAAACTATAAGATAATGAAGATACAAATAAATGGAAGGATATACTGTGTTCATGTATAGGAAGAATTAACATAATTAAAATGTCCATATCACCGAAAGCAATCTATAGACTTAATAGAATCTCTATCAAAATACCAATGAGATTTTCCAAAGAACTAAAAAAAAAAAATTCTAAAATTTATATAGAACCACAAAAGAATCCTGAAGTCACAGCAATCTTGAAAAAGAATAGTTAGAGGTATCATGTTACCTAATATCAAACTATATTATAAAGCTATAGTAATCAGAACAGCATGGTATTGGCATAAAACATATACATAGATCAATGGAACAGAATACAGAACCCAGAATAAACCCTTGTCTATACAGTCAATTAATCTATAAACTGAAGGACTGGTGCATGAAATTCGTGAATGGAGGGGAGCCGTGTTGTGTATGTCCCTCAGCCCAGCGTGCACCCACTCCAATCTGGGATTCTCGAGGAATGTCCAACTGCCCATTTAGGCCCAATCCTGGTGGACATCCAGTCGGACATCCATCTCACAATCCAAGAATACTGCCTCCCAACTGCTCACCTACCCCCTGCCTGATAATCCCTAACTTCTTCTGCCTGCCAGCCTGATCACCCCTAAGTTCCCTCCCCTGTAGGCCTGGTCACCCCTAACTTTCCTCCCCTGCAGGCCTGGTCACCCCCAACTGCCCTCCCCCACAGGCCTGATTTCCCCCAACTCCCCTCCCCTGCAGGCCTAGTTGCCCCAAACTGCCCTCCCCTGCAGGCCTGGTTCTCCCCAAATGCCCTTCCCTGCCAGCCTGGTCCTAACTGCTTTCCCCTGCTGGGCTTGTTACCCCCAACTCCCCTCTACTGCAGGCCTGGTCCCCCCCCAACTTCCTTCCCCTGCAGGCCTGGTCACCCTCCCCTGCCCTCCCCTGCTGGCCTGGTTCTCCCCACTCCACCAACTGCCCTCCCCTGAAGGCCTGGTCTCTCCCAACTGTCCTCCCCTGCTGGCCATCTTGAGCAGCCATCTTGTGTCCACATGGGGGCAGGATCTTTGACCACATGGGGGCAACCATCTTGTGTGTTGGAGTGATGGTCAATTTTCATATTACCTCTTTATTATATAGGAAGGATAAGGAAGCAAGATTTTACTATGTGATAAAGACAGTTTCTTCGATAAATGGTGTGGGGAAACTGGACAGACACATGTAGAAAACATAAGCAGTTAACTCTTTGACATTATTTTTCATAATGTTTTACACACACACACACACACACACACACACACACACGCACACACACCCTGGCAAGGAAGACATAAGAAGAAAATAAACAAGTGGTACTACATCAAATTAAAGAGGTTTTTGCACAGCAAAGGAAACCATCAACAAAACAAAGACAATCTACTGAATGGGAGAAGATAGTCATCAAAGACACATCTAGATGCTGATGTACCTTTTTTCTCACATGTATTTCTGACTACTTTGTAGCAATATTCAGGTGCCCAAACCATATACTATTTGGAGCTTTGATGGAAAGCTCCTTTCGCTACTTTACCTCAGTTAAAACTTTACCCTTCTGTTTTCTGTTTTGTGTTGTTTCCAGTGACATTTATTTTCTAATTTACCACTTTCACAGAAGTACCAACCTGAATGCTTCAAGGTACTCAATATCTCCCATGGGGGGATCCAGGCCACCTGTCCAGGCTATATTTATATTGTATCCTTCTCCAAGGCCCGCTCCAACCTGGGAAGAGAAAAATCACACCACAAGGAAGAAAGCAAGAAGAGGGGAAACAAACACATGTGAGCTCTTGAAACAAACATCAAACAAAATGTCAAATCAGCCCACCCTTGCTTGACAACCAGTGCTCTGGGTTATGCACTTGTTCTGCACTGGTTCTTGCTCCCGTGGGACAAGTCAGTAATCTCGTGTAATTTAAAACACCAGCAAAGGACAAGAAAATTATGGGTAATCATGCAATGCAATTACCTGAAAGATACAAATAAAAGTAGGGCTCTAAAGAAATAAACCGAACCTCATTTGGGGCTCCACTGCCGGGGAAAAAGTTCCCTTCATCATAGCGATGGAGTGAAATGTACAGGATGCTGGGGTCAGCATAAAAGGCCTGCTGTGTACCATTTCCATGGTGAACATCCTACAGGGAAAAGAAAACAGATGACAAATACAGTCAAGGCTAACTCTGCGTGGAGACAACTTTTCTGATTTTGAGTTCCCTGTCTTTGCACACCACCCTCCTTCTCATTTTCTGTCCTTTTCCTATGCCCTCTTTCTCTCTCCCCTTCAGCTTGCTTCCACACCACCCCCTTTACTTCCTGAACTTTCAGGCAAATTACCCTTTAATGCACTCATTTTTTAAACTGGCTTCTAAAAATCAGGAAACCACAGCGAACATGCCCTGGAGACTCCAGATGAGCAGTCATTGAGAAAGCCCAGTCCTTTGGTACAATTAGATATTTATACACCGGCCCTTTGTACTCTTTGCTTCAGTGATGGAATCTCGCATCCTGTTTTATGGAGGAATTTTATGACTTATTAACTGCCAACAGTTCATAACCCCTCAGGCTTAATTAACTAGCCTCATTGGCCTCTGAAGAAAGACTAATGTTTAAACTACAAACTAGTATTTTGCAGAAGGATCTATGGCTTACAGAACATTTTTGCAATTCTTGACAGAACACTAAACATACGTGTATGCATTGATTTGCCAAGTCCCACCATTAAGGTCAAAGGCTTTGCATCCAGCTGAGTAAATTGGCTTTCTTGAAGCGTTCAGTTCGGCTAGCAATCCCTCAGCAGTTAGAATCACTTCAAAAGAGATGCCAGATGCAAAAAGGACTTCATACTTTATTTTGGTAAAATCGTGACGGCGAGTCAAAGACACAGGAGCATGAGCTCATTAGCTATTAAATCACTTGGTCTGAAGCAGAGAGATGGCATAGGGCTTTATGCAATCTTGTCCAATGTGCCTAATTTTAATATTATAGCATGGCTCTCTTCCCAGCCTCCTCCCTCATCTTTTTTCTTTCCCTCACCATTCCCTCTTCCAAAAACAAGGCAACAAAAACCCTTGTAATTTAATAGATAAAAAATTCTCTAAACATTTGAAAATGATAATTCAAAACTTAACGGTTCTTTTTTGTTTTATTATAGATATATGATGGAATTACCAAAGAAATGGGGAAAATGAAACTAATAGCATTTTTAGCATGTCTACACTAAAATACCTCAATTAATATACATCCTAATACTTCATGAACAAAAATAAAGTAGATTATTCTTAAAAGTGAACTATCTATGTATTTGTATTCATTATAATGTTACTGCTATAAGTGTATGTAACATGTATAGTTCCAAGTTTTCTTATAAAATTTTTTTGGTCATTCATAATTATATACTTACATAGTACTTAATTTATATCAGTAAGAATCATACTATTTTCAACAATTTTGGGGTCAGGCACTACATTCATTACCTTGCATGACTTAATCTTATGACGCATATGTATTATTCCTATGGCATTTTAAATTAGTAAATAAAATAGTTGCTCATTTCTTAAAAAAAAAAAAGTAAACTGAGACTCAGAGAGCTTCAGTAATTTACTAAGGCTATACAGAGAAAAAGTTGCAAGACTGGTCTCGAATCCACCTCTTACTCCAAAGGTCAAACTCATAACCATTATATTGTTAACTTACATTCATTATCTCTTTGATCCTCTTAGCAAACCTGTGAAGTAAGATTGGTGGTCATTATTGCTCCTTATTGACATTCATATCACTTGTCTCCATTTCAGCCTCCAGCCCAGAACTCCCTCACTAGACACCACCAAGCCTCCCTGTGGTGGTCCTGGAAGCCTCCACTGAGCTTGCTCTCCACACTGCAAACATATACTAGTCCTCTCTCCCTTTTATGTAGTACACGAGTCCAAATCAATTAGGGAATCACAAACCATTGGGGAAGATGTGCATCATTCCAGAAACTTGTTCTAGCTCAAGGCATGCACATCAGGAAAACAAATAGCTTACTTAAAATATATCATTCCTAGATTTCTGAATGTTCAAAGGAAAGGAATAGGGGAGATAGCAAAACTGTTTTCCTTTATGTGAACAAAAATGA
Organism: Antrozous pallidus; assembly: GCA_027563665.1. NCBI lineage: Eukaryota > Metazoa > Chordata > Mammalia > Chiroptera > Vespertilionidae > Antrozous > Antrozous pallidus. Next base: position 70,629,716 of record CM050521.1, on the reverse strand, counting down.
AAAAGTTTCAGCTAAATGTCTTTTGAGATTGCTACTGGGTACCTAGAAGATGAACAAAAAAGAACTTGAAAACAACAAGAATGTTTGCATTTCTACTACATGATAGAATTTTTAGTTAGTATGATAAGAAAAATGTTCCTCTGGGCCGAAATGCATCCATCCTTTGAAAACCGAAAATATATTGCCTTGATTACTTTTGTTTCTTTAGTGATGTTGTAAAAGTTTATTTAAGAATGTCAAATAAAAGATGATCATCTCTCTTAGATATAAAATCATTGAAAAATGTGTTGGGTGCTTATTATTGTACACATTTCTGAATAAGAAATATAGTCTTTCCCATAACAGAGAAAGGATTCAACAGACATTTTTTTCTTAAAATAAACAAATGCATTCTAAAAATTTAAGATAATTCTCAATTCCATATTCAAAACATTAAGAGATAAAGGTAAGAATATGTCTTTTGTTTTGGTTAACAACATAATATAAACATGAAAAAAATATATGTTTCAGCTTTCTTTGATGCAAAATATTCATATAAAGTAATAAATGCTCAGGTATGATCTGAGTATTTTATACACTAGACTAATATAAGAAAATCATTGGTAATTTTGAGAAAATACTATAATAATGAAATTAACTGAATTATTAAAAGCCTAAAAAACCCCCTTGTGTACCATATAAGACTTTCTGAAAAACGCTGAAAATCATTTCAATGTATTAATGCTAAAAAATATACTGCAAAAATTTATTCTATGTAAGAATTTAGGACCAATATGTCATATTAAAATGTTAAAATAGCTTTGAATAAATCATATATTCTATCAGCTAAAGTTAACACTTATAAGTAACTAGTGTTAGCACTTGTGAGAATTCTTTGGTCAAGGTTGGTGATTGATCAACATGAAATGCCCCATTTTGACCATTGGAGTGAGTTTTATAAAGAAAGCTCAGCCCTCGCTGGTTTAGCTCAGTGGGTAGAGTGTTAGCCTGTGGACTGAAGGGTCCCAGGTTTGATTCTCGTCAAGGGCACATGCCTGGGTTACTGAGGCAACAGATAAATGTTTTTTCTCATTATCAATGTTTCTCTCTCTCTCTCTCTCTCTCTCTCTCTCTCTCTCTCTCTCTCTCTCTCTCTCTGTCTCCCATTGTGAAGTTCACATTGAATAAAAGCTACCTGAGTCATGCAGGCAAATCATACTTCTAGAACAGATTCAACACTGAACGCAGTGACCAGTCTCTTGTGAATTGAAAAGCAAGTATACCTGCTTCTTCTCCTCACCAATCTGAATGTTTCTGGAATGTTCCCCAGAGGGATAACTGGAACAAATATGCTCCATCGATCAATTAGAATCATTCCTGCCTCAGATACTCAATGCCTCTGAACTTGGCCGTGACCCCCAAAGGAGGTGAATTAGACCTCTGACTCTCAATTTTTTGCAGGTAAAAACTCAGAAACTAGCTGCTGGACAACAGAGTAACTTTGTCTTCTGGTGGTCCAAGAACTTGTGGAGCCAGCTCATACAGATTAGCTAAATTCAGTGACTATGGAGAGCCAGAAATGAAGTTCTTTTGCCATTGCAGAACCTTCCCTTCTTCTCTTTTGCTAACTTACAGGACAGACCTGTCAGACAGGGAGAACGGATGTCTCTGAGCCACGTGGCACTTTAAAACTTCCTTCTCAGCAGCTGGGAGGAACAGGGGAATTTCCTCAAAGTATCCCTGCAGCTGCAGGATTTGGACGCCTTGAAACTCGGGCTGGTGGTGATCTCAGAGGCAACCCTTTGGACAGGACTTCATATATTTAGAGGATTTGAAACAAAAACTTCTCTACTACAGCCTGCTGGGACATCAGTATCCTTTATCATTGGATAATGGAGCTAATTCATAATCAAAGGCTAGTAATCTTACAGGATACTCCTTGGAGCTACCAAGCAACTTATTTATAAATCATATGGAATTACCTCCAGCAGTTTTCTTATATTAATGTATAAAATAAAACTTTTACAGACAAATCCTCCATGGTGCAAAATACCCATCTATCATAGCCTAACAGTTTAGCTTTTAAGTCCATTGCAAAATGCATTGCTTTAGAGTATGGATGTCACAAATGTGTTTTCATAGGGACTCAGCAGTTACTGATCATCTTCATAGAACCATAAAATGGTAGCAGAGGAGACTCCTTAGGAAGTAATAGTAGGAGATTCTTAAGGATAGGATAAACAGTTTACCAATCTTCTTCCCCCATAATTTTGACAAATTTAGAAAACTCAGAAACATTTTCCCACAGTCCTTGGTCTTCGTCTGCCATCCTTCCTTCAAGTTTTCTGCTCATCTTTCTAACAGAACTTAACAGTATTAGAACCCTATTATTTGTTTTTAATTTGCTCTCTTATACCGGAAAATATGCAAGCTAATAATTATTTCAAATGTCACTTTGTATGTACATGGGGAAATGGCTGCTGATGTCTTCCTTTTTGTTAAGTTTTAAGACCTTGCTGCTGTAGTATATCTAGGCCTTCAACACATTTCTTTAATGGTGAACTATGACCTCCATTGAAACTTAAGCACGGTTGGAAAATAACATACAAAGTTGGCTTTCAATGTCTCAGCACCAATGCGCCTGCAGTAAGGCTCCGATACTGTACATGGACAAGGTTAATTCTTATTGAGCACTAGAAATGTTTATCAGCCTGCCATTCCTTTTATCTTCGTTTTAACTGAGTATTTCTTCACAGGGCTTTGTCTGTGCTCTCAACCCTTTGGTGTGCCTGCTTAACGGGATCGGAGGGCTGGACGGGGAGGCCATGGCTCACCAATAAGATTTAATTATGAGTGCAGATATGAACAAGATTTAGACTATTAAGCTTTGCACTTCAAAAAAACCTTTTAACATATTTTGCCTTTAAATCTTTTATCACCTGCAAAAATTAATTAAGTGCAGATGTAGCAGGTTCGCTGTGGATGCCAGGGTTCATTTCCTGTCTATGCTTTGTCAGACAACCTATTACACCTCCTCATGAACTGGAGGCAAACCGAAAAAGGGGCTCATAAATCACCAGCCAGCTCTCCTTCGCCCTTTCCTGGGCTGGTCCTTTTGTGTGGGGCAGATCTCCAGCTCATTATTCATGAATATGCTACAGACAACATGCCAAGTGTCATCTGCATTTAAACAAACCATTTGTTAAGCAAATTATGACTGCATTGTGTAAGAATGGATCAGGTTAAAATGCAAGGCTAATCTAATGCCTGTGACTTTTAATCACTCCGGGGCCCTGCCGGGAGTCATCCCAAACTGGCATCCGTGATCCGAACTCTTTTCAGAAAGAATGACACGCTGACTTGTTTTAATAATACCACTGTTGCACAACAAGCAACATGATTGCTAACCCAGGGAAGTGGCCAATCGGTTACCAAAGCAACAGCATTCTTTCCAGCACATCTGACTGCTCAAAGTCTATATTCTGTAGGGAAAAGTAAACTCAGGTTCTGTTGGGTTATTTTAACGGTGGAAGTATCAATTCATTTAAGGATCATAAAAGTTGCCCTGATCTGCGCCTTCTTCTCATTAAATTGCAGTTAACACCATGAAAGTGAAACGTGAATGTTTATGGTTTCAGAACTGCAATCCTGAATTTAATGAGTTTCCACTGATTCAAAGGAAACCCGCCCTTCAGTTGTTTGCAAGTGCTCAAAGCAAGACAACCTGACAGAGAAATACAAATGCCCTCCCTTTTATCTCGAGTCATTGAAAATGCAGCTCTGGCCAGGAATACATACCAGATCTACAATCAATATCTTGCTTATATTTAGTTGGTCTCTCAAGTATTTGGCGGTAATTGCAACTGAATTAAAAAAGCAGAACCCCCTGCGGAACAGAGAAGAACAGAGAAATAAGAAAGCAAATCAGCCGGGAAAACCATTATAAATAATGTTCAGAGCATTTTTAAAAATGCTATATGATCTCTGAAGCCATAAATCTGCTTCTGGGAGTACCTCGCGAGGCTTTGCATTCCATCTGCTAACAATTAGAGGCTTCAGAGACATGCACGGGGCAGGTGACTGCCAGGAACCGGGGCGCTGGGAGATGGGCAACAGTCCCTGGTACTTACATGGCTGTGGATTCCTCAGCGTGATGGCCTGGGGGCCTCACCACGGCAAAGCCGTTCTGGAAGAACAAGATAAGTTTCCAACAATCAGACACGGGAGGACCACTTGCATCTCCACGTTCCAGAGCCCCAGGACACACACACAGACTGAAGTCGGTAGAGGCTTCAGAGGGTGTTTTCTGGCCCCATTACCATTGCATAAAACGAACAGAAATAATATGAACGGTCACATTTTCTCCGATGGTACCTCAAGATGGAGGCTCCCACAGAGCCAAGGGGTTCGGGGGTTGTACCCAGCTGGCCAATGTGCACGTCAGCTGTTAGGACCTGCTTAATACGTTTTCAGAACAACTTCTGATTTGATGACACCAACGTCCCACCGAGGGAGAAGAAAGTCACTCTTGGAGCAGGTTTAGGTCAAAGTTCGGAAAAACCAGGGAAGATCCAAAGTGAAAATTATTTCGCTTGGATTCCCTCAATGGTTCTTTCCACTCCAGTGTCAGCAAAATGATAGATTTACACTCACTCACGCACTCACACACACACAAAAGGAACCCCAGAAAGGTGAAAAAGAGAACAATGGAGAGCCCATATTTCTTCCAGTCTATAAATTTGGCTTGGATGACTGCCAAGACTTGCAACTTTATTGGATTCTCTAAAGTCAATTTCTAGCCCACGTTCTGGAATTTTATAAAGAATCCCGGGGTTGAGTAGCAATCAGATCTATCCCTGATCAAGGAATGCCTTAACCTCCACACGAAGGCGTTGGAATGCATCGCACCGAAAGCCCGGGCAACTCCAGCATGCTGGACGACGGGGCCTATAAATCCTTGCAGAGCCATATGCTCAGGAAAGTTGGGTTGCTTGACGTGAAAAGAAAATCATTTATCAGGTGGTTCACACCCCCTTTCACTTAACTATGATTCAAGTAACTTGCTCAAAAGACAATGTTTCTTTAATATACAAACTTAAAACTTTTGAAATAATTTTACTAGAGTCCAGGGATATTTTTTTTCCAAATCTTGCTACAAACACAAAGATAGTATCAGGAAAAATTATATATTCCCTAGGACTTTAAGTATGCATACATTCTTCTAGAATGTTTTGGTAATCAACATACATGAGTTAATTTGTTATATATTTTGATGAGCACATATATACTGATAAACTCAGAAGCAAATTAGAAGTCAAATAACACAAAATCAATTATTTAATTTACAAGTGGTGATATATTCCCTATTCTTATTAAGGTACTTCCTATCTCTCTGATATATATGATAAATATGAAAGAAATCAAAGGGCTTATGAGAATAGATAATTCAGTAAAGATTCAGATAAGTGCAATATATTTTATTGGAGGAAACAGGATGAAAATAACAACCAATATAACAAAGCCAATATAATTAGCATGTAACAATCTTATAATTAGGCTAGAGGCCCAGTGCACAACATTTGTGCACTTGGGTGGGGGGAGGGTCCCTCAGCCCGGCCTGTGCCCTTTCGAAACCTGGGAGCCCTCGGGGGATGTCTCTGTGGGGAGCAGGCCTAAGCAGGCCATCAGACAACTTTAGTGCTGCAGCGGAGATGGGCACCACCGCTACACTCGCCATTGCTTGCTTCAGCCTGGCTTCCTGCATTGAGAGTTGCGCCCTGGTGGTCAGTGTGCATCATAGCGATGGTCATTCCGTTGTTCATTTGATTTGCGTATTACCCTTTTATTATATAGGATTAACATTAAAAATTATATTGTACTATTCAACTAAAAGTACTACCCTTTATGGGTAAAGGGCATATCTAGAAATACAAAGAAAAAAATGCAGTGATTAATAACCATAAGAAAAAATATTTAACTTACATAAAAGCAGATGAGAAACCCAATAGAAAGACTTTTTTTTTCCAACCAGGAAACTGGAATTTTAAAAAATATACTAAGCTGACAATGGAATTGCGCCTTATAGACTCATAAGTGCTGCTTACAGAAGGATAATTTATTATTGACTTTCTGGAAAATAACACACGTCTAGGTGTCTAGAGCCTTAAAATATTTGTATAACCTTTGAAAATGTACGTAATATAAAAATAAGTAATCTACCTAAAGGATATTTGCCCTAAAGGTATTATTAACTGTAGACAGTATTTATGTAAAAGATAATGTTTTATTTACAATAGGAAAAATGGGAATTATCTAAGTTAACTAATAATAGAAGAATTTTTATGTGAATTATGCTACATCTATACCACAGAAAATTAGACAGTCATTAAAATTTTGTATTATAAATATTTAGTGAACAGAAATATTTACCAATTTTAGAAGTGTTAGTGGTTAAAATAATATATACAGTATGATATATCTAAATGGCAGTATTAAGTGGGTTATTTTTAATTGCTAATTTCATGTCTTTTCCAAATGGTTTTACAACAAACATTATTTCACAGTAGGAAAAAAAGCATAAAACAAATAGAAAGTGGAGAGATAGATTTCAATGGGTCTCAGAAAGTGTTGTGCTCAAAAAGGCTGAAAAATAATGTACAGGGTATTCTGGGCAGGAGGGAAAGCATGAACGATGGCTCAGATGAAAGGATTTTGGAAAATATTATGTACAGGATATCAATATAAATAGAGATCATGTTAAAGAACAAAATGGAAATGAAATAATAGAGGTCATTAGTTGGTTTATTGGGAACAAATAGAATTTGAATTACATCTTCCTTTTTTCTCTTACAGCCAAATTCCTCGAACAAAGAAAGGGTCTGCCTTTCACTTTATAGTCTTTCACAGTAACTGCCACCTTTCTGCTAAACTGCTTCTGAACCTGCTTCATTTGGGGTTGAAAAGTGTCTTCTTTTTGCCAATAACAAACCTTTTCTCAGTCATCATGAGCCACCTAAACCCTGCATTGTGCTCTCAGAAATGGTAAACTCCCCTATCTTTCCCGTGTCTTTTCTGAATATCCCCTTTCCTTAGCAGAAACCTGGCAAGGCTGCTTCTCCTGTAATCTACCTGCTCAAATGGTAGCTCCTTCCTCTCGGATACCTCAGACACCTGCCTGCAGCAGATGGAGTTGGTTTTTCCTTGCTCCTCATGGCTGCTCTGAGAGCACAAGCCCCACTGCACCCACCCACCCCATAATACTCTCTGGTAAAAAAAAAAGGATTAGATCACGCAGGAAGAGAGAAGACAGAACACAGTGAGATGACAGATTGCGCTCTGGGCCAGCCCACTCCCTTTTCCACCTGCTCCGCTAATATCTATCCCATCACCTGCAGATAGGATTCCATTCCCTCCTACTTTTCCACTATCATTTATGTTAAGTTCCCAATCATATATATATATATATATATATATATATATATATATATATATATCATTAAGATTTAAATACGCTCAAGTTTCTGCCATCCTGAAAATAAAGTTATACATTAATCAAGATACTACAAATATATTCATCTTTAGCCCCATTAATCCCTCCAAGTACCACTCTTTTCATCCCCTTTAGCAACAAAATTCTTCAAAGGGTGGTCTACCCTGCTTTTTCATTTCTCTTTTTATTCTCCTCTGCCTTAGTCACCAATCTCTACTTTCTCCTCCACATCCATTAGTCCACTAAAGAAGTTTTACTAAGATCACCAATGGCCTGCATGTTGCCAAATCCAACGACATTTTTTATGGTCTCAACCTATTTGTCTCCTCATTAACTTTCAACATATTAGCTACACCTTCCATAGCAAATGCTCTTCTCTTGGCTTCTGTGCCTGCATATTCTCCTGCTTTCCTTATCTCTCATTCCCTTTCCCAATCAGTCTCCCTTGAAGGCTCATACTCCTCAGTCTGCTCATTAAATATTGAAGTTATTCAACACATCATCTTAGACTTCTCTTTTCTTTCTACCCTTACTTCCTAGGCAATGCCACCACTCTCATATATTCAATTACCACAGATACTTCACCGATACCTATTGATACTTCACAGATATCTATTTCCAGGATGAACACTCCACTGAGCACCAGACCAAAATATCAGCCCATGTATTCAATATTTGTAGTTGGATATCCCAAAATCACTTCAAATTCAACATATCTTTTCCCAGTTTTCTCTAACTTACCAGTGTTACCATGATTCATCCACTCTCTGGAGTCAGGAGCAACCTGTTATCCTGAGTTATTCTTAATGGCTCCTCTCCCTGGCCTTCCTCCATCTCATTTTAATTCATGACCAATTCCTGTTGATTTTGCTTCCAAATGCTACTCAAATCTATGTACATACCCACCCCTTGACTATTCTGTGTTCTGAATTTCTTTCTCTCCATCAGCTTCCAGTATTTACTCTTAATGATTTCAATGTCCACATAGACACTTCATTCAATACCCTGATTTCTCAGTTCTCTGACTTTTCGCCTTCAATAAATTTGTCTTGTTTATAGTCATACTCCTTGACCTTACCATTACAACAACTCCTCCTTAATTCAATGTCAAACATCTATCTTTCCTATCATCCTATTTTCTAGCTAATGCCTCAAGTGCATTGAGACTTCCAATCAATGGATCTTATTTAACTTGTATTGTCATTTACCCCACCACCATATTCACTTCCCTCTTCTCCGGACTTCACTTCTTTGTATGTACTTTCAGACACCCTGTCCCCTTTACTCTCCAACATACCCCTCTGGTCTTTCATAGTCTGCTCTGGCTTCCACAGTGAAATGCCACAGGCTGGGTGGCATAAATAACATACATTTATTTCTATAGTTCTGGAGGCTGGAAGTCGAGATTGAGGTCTAACCAGGGTTCGGTCTCTGCAGAGAGACTCTTCCTGGTTTGCAGATGTTTGCCTTTTCCTTGGAGTCCTCCTATGGCCTGTCTTTGATGCACTGGAAAAAGTGGGAGGGGGAGAGGGAAAAGGAAAGGGAGAGGTAGGAGGCTGGAGGACATTCTGGTGTCTCTTACTCTTCTTATAAATACACCAACCCTATCAGGTTAGGGTCCCATCCTTATGACATCGTGCAACCTTTATCACCTTCACACAGACTCTATCTCCTAATGGGAGTTCAACATATAAATTTGGGTGGACACAAACCTCTAGTCCACAGCATACTTTCAGTAACTTTGTCCCATTTTCCTTCAACATATTTCCCTGGTAAAATTACAACACTGATAAAGAACAATTCACATCTGCTCTGTTCCTGCACCTAAGCACATATATAAAAGGAACATAGCCAGTCTTCCTTTAAATTCATGATCACAAACTTGAGTAGGCTCTTCAGGACTTCTAGAAATCACACTGTATTTTGTAGTCGATTAACTCTTCTTTCAGAAGAGTGTTTCTTTCTTCTCTTTTTTCAGATCTCCATTAACCCTTGCTCAATCTTTAGCCCTTGCTGATGACTTTGCTTCTTATTCCACTTAGAGAATAAAAGCAATTAAAATAAAACTTCCTCACCTTTCTATAATAAAATCTACCCTTCTTTCCCCACCATTCTCTGATCCTAAGAGCCATTAATTCCCCTGAGAATTTAATGGCACCCCCTCTGACCTATTCTTGGTCACCTCACCTACAATTTTCCCCTCTCTCTCTGGTACCATCAGTGTTTTCCTAGATTGGATTGTTGCCACCAAAGTAAAAATATAAGTATCTCCTCTTAATAAAAACAAATCAAACTCAGCTGGCAGGGCTCAGTGGTTGAGAGTCAGCCTATGAACCAGGAGGTCACAGTTTGATTCCAGGTCAGGGCACATGCTTGTATTGTGGGCTCAATCCCCAGTGGGGGTTGTGCAGGAGGCAGACAATCAGTGATTCAATCTCATCATTGATGTTTCTATCTCTCCCTCACCCTTCCTCTCTGAAACCAAAAAAAAATATTTTTAAAAAAATCAAAATAGCCATAACTGTTTGGCTCAGTGGATAGAGCCTGCAGACTGAAGGGTCCCAGGTTCAATTCCAGTCAAGGGCATGTATCTTGGTTGTGGGCACATCCCCAGTAGGGGGTGCCTATGAACTAGGAGGTCAAGATGTTTCTAACTCTCTATCCCTCTCCCTTCCTCTCTGTAAAAAAAACAATGAAATATATTTTTTTAAAATCAAAATAACAAATAATAGTATTATACATGGTCTGGCAAAAGTAGGTTTATAGTTGTTTGTATAAAAAATATGATATACAAAAATAAACTCTGTTTTTGTATACTCACAACTGTAAACCTATGTTTGCCCACCTTGGTATTATAATGCTATAATGTAACATATAATACATAACAATCATATTTGCAAATAATAATGTAATAAATAATAAGCTCTAATGTTTTCTACTCCTTTAATCCTAACAACACCTGAGGGCAGATAATATTATCCTCATTTCATAAATGAAACAATCCAGTCATAGGAAGATTAAAGAACTTGCTTAAAGTTTATAACCAGCAAGCGACAGTGCTGGGATTCTATTCCTAGACAGGTTGGCACCGGAAGCAGGTGCATTTAATAAAAACAGGCATAGCCGAAACTGGTTGGCCTGCGGATTGAAGGGTCCCAGGTTCGATTCTGGTTTAGGGTATGTACCTTGGTTGCAGGCATAACCCCAGTGGGGGGTGTGCAGGAGGCAGCTGATCGATGTTTCTCTCTCATCGATGTTTCTGACTTTCTATCCCTCTCCCTTCCTTTCTGTAAAAAAATCAATAAAATATATTTTTAAAAAGTAAAAATAAAAACAGGCATGTAAGACTGGCTGCACTCTACAACCCAGCCTCTGCACACTGAAGCTTCACCTTGTACCAGTATCTGGTTTGTTTTCTCCACTCCAGCTTTTGCCCATGCTCTTGGCTCAATGTAGAATGTTCTCCACTTGGCTCTGCCCTCCTTTTACCTGGAGAACACCTCCTTATCTGCCCATTTCCATTCCAACATCACTTCCCCAGGGATTCCTTGAGCCTACGCAGGTCCCAAGCAGTTTCCTCTGTTCATGCTCTTAAAGCTCTGTCAACCGTTATTTCTGAGAATGTGTCTTAGTCTGTAATGATATACTGGTCACTGCAATTAACTTATTTGTTTTATTATCAGTTATTGTGGGTTATGATTTATGGCCACTCCCCTACTTCCCACAGTGGGATCACCACTTTATGACTTGGTTTTATCATCTATGCTTACATAGTGCATGGCACACAGCCAGAGATCGGAGAGAATAAAATAGATGTGAAAAGATGCTACTCCGGCTCTTCTTCCTGTGGCCACTCCTTTGCTCTGACCTTGGCTGCCTTTCTTCTCTCAAGGGTCCCAGCTTTCGCAGGCCTGCTTTTCTGTGGGAGGTTGCCTCTTAAACTTCCAAGCATCTCCTTTCTTATACATAAAACACTTTATTCCTTACTGTTAATGGGGCCTTTTATTCAATGAACTATCGTGGAAAGTGCTTTAAAATAAGATATTATTATTATTTTTACAGGATTATCTATCTGATTTTCACATTGATTTTGGACCTCTTGACAATGAATTTGTTTTGTAATTTTCTGTACCCTTTAAATGCCATGTGCAAAGATTTACTATATATGATGTCACTTGAACCAAAATCACCCTTGTCTCAAGAATATTCAAAGAATGTTTCTGAATGAGCATTTTAAATATGTAATTTTCTGTCTTTTAAAATAATTTAATAACCTAATAGCCTCACAAAATACATAAAAAACTTGTATATAATAATAAAGGATTCAGTGGCTCAGCTTACTTTCTCATATAATGCTAATAATCATTTACTTTTGTAAAAAATATTACTTTCTCAAACTTTAGAGTGTGTAGGATGTTTCCTCTTTTGTGAACATCTCAGACTTTAGTATTAAAACCTCCAAATGATTCCACACAATTTTAATGTTTTTCTACTGTACTCCATGCAATCTGTTTTATATCTTTTTCAAAGTTATGAAGACCTAGCAGTTAATCTAAACAAATGCATGCTAATGTACTTTTTTGTGAATGTATATCAATTATCTTAATATTCTAATTTATGAAAAATCTTTTAAGTTTTAGATTCTCCTCAGTCACAAATATCACTAATCATAGAGCTCTGGCAGTATTTTACGCATATCACTAAGAGTAACAATTAGTGTTTAAAGTACCAAGTGTGCTCACATTCTTATTTGTTGTTGTTGGTTACATTAGTGTTATGGATATTTCTCCTCAAGACCAGGATATGTTTTCTGATGTCCTAAGGGCTAATGCGAGAGACTATCTCCTCCCCATATACAGCCAGGGGACATCCAAGGGAGGGAGTAGGACTTTGCATGTAAAACTGAATTTGGCCCTAGCTGATTTGGCTCAGTGGATAGAGCTTCGCCTGGGGACACAGGGTCCTAAGATCCGTTCCAAGCATGTACCTTGGTTGCAGGCTTCTCCCTTCCCTTGGCACTGTTGGGGCACGTGCAGGAGGCAACCAAAAGATGTGTTTCTCTCATATCGAAGTTTCTCTCTGTCTTTCCCTCTCTCTTCCACGCTTCCTAAAAATCAATGGGAAAATACCCTTGGGTGAGGATTAACAACAAAAAAGGTGAATGTGAATGAGAAGGAAAGAAGTCCAATCATTGTAGACTAATCTGACTATTCGCATAACTGCTGATGTTTTCATTTTCTAATCAACTTTACCAAAATGTCAAATATATTTGTGAATTCCGCCCCAGGAAAGTAAAGAATAGGCAGTAATCACATCACTAGAAGCACTTTAAACATTCACTGACCAAAGTTCAGATCCCTCTGCATAAGTTGTTTATTGTCATGGCACTGATGAAATCTGAAAATTAGAAAAGTAGAAAATAATCTTAATATTTTAGTTGTTGCATTCATTAAGATAGTCTCATGGATAGCAGAAATGCATATTTTCTAACATCCCCATGGTCAAGTGGGTATTCAATGGATAATGAGGAGCATTACTCATTCCAACTTACAGAGAGTAACTTAGGTTTCAGAAATCATGGTAAACCATGGCATAATCGCCACTGAGAGAGATGTAGAAAGGTAAGAACATGTATACATTGTACAACAGAATCAAGCAATATATACAGAAACCAGAAAGAGAAAATCAAAGATTATTTATAAACTCTTAAAATATTAAGTGATGAACTAGAGTTTAAACTACTTATAATATCCAATAGGCCCAACAGCCACTTACTAATTTTGGTTGATTTATTCTTTATGAAAGCATAACTGCATAGTATAGAAAGTCTGTGTGATAAACTGATAAGCGATTGTGTTACTTTGTTAGCAGTAGTTGATCAAGTTTTAGCTTTTAATTTGTAAAATGTACCTCTAGTTTGGGAAGCTACAAGAGTAAAAACAAAGAAATCTGTCCTGTTGAAAATGTTTTATATATAACTTCCTACAATCCAAAGAGTAACTGAGCATGTCAGACCGGATGATTGGAATTCTGTTTTTAAAATTTCTTGTTTAGTGCATTGCTAATTTAGAACTCAGTAATTTACCTACCAATGCTTACTTATTACCAACTAAAGTATTTCTGAATGTATTAAAGTATCAATCCTCAATGAAATACGTATAAAACCAAGCATAGCATGGAAAAGCTAGCATCTTGTGGAATGCCTATGATGGTTCATTTGAACTTGACTGAACTTTGCTTCCCTTCCAAATGGTGCCGGTTACACTCATCATAGTGGTATGAGATTCTTTTTGCTAATAAAGCTGGAAATTCTTCAGTGGCAGTTGTTCAGTGTCCCTGTTCATATCAATGGACGTTAAAATTTTAAGGCCAGATCATCAATGAAAGATGAGTGAATGCTACCTCCCCCAGACTCTGCTAATGAATTGGGGATACAGATGATTAGAAACTAACTCGGGAGCAGAGAAAGAGAATCAGGTATTGTCTCCTTCTCCTTGCTTTCCCCGCATGTTGACTTTGTAGGAGCCTGCACAACAATTGTCTCCGGTTCTACTTTTCAGGAATGGCCAGGGATAGCAGCATTGTAAATGACCTGTTAAATAGCCTGCTATCTAGAGCTGACCGTTATGGATACGACACAGCTAATCATTTGTTCTACATGCCTTATAAGGCACTCCCCCTTTATCTGTGGGGGACACATTCTGAGACCCCAGTGGAATCTGAAACTGCAGATAGTACCAATCCCTCTGCATAGTTTATTTCCTATAATAGTAATTATAATACTAGAGGCCCAGTGCACAAAATGCGTGCTCTGTGGGAAAGTGGTTCCTCAGCCCGGCCTGGGCCCTCTAGCCCTCGGGGGATGTCCAACTGCGGGCTGTCAGACATCCTTAGTGCTGCCATGGAGGTGGGAGAGGCTCCCGCCACGACCAATGCGCGTGCCAGCTGTGAGCCCGGCTTCTGGCTGAGTGGCGCTCTTCCTGTGGAAGCGCATTGACCACCAGGGGGCAGCTCCTGCATTGAGTGCTTGCACCCTGGTGGTCAGTGCACATCATAGCGACCAGTCGTTTCACTGTTCGGTCTATTTGCATATTAGCCTTTCATTATATAAGATGATATTATAATAATGGGAAGGTAATATACTTATGACATAGTTTATAATCCACTTATAAATTAAACACAGTAAGAGATTAATACTATAACTAAAAAAAAGGGGGGGGGGGGCAATTATAACAATATACCGTAGTAGCAAAAAGTTATGTGAAGGTTCTCTCTCTCCCTTAAAGTACCTTATTGTATTGTGCTCAGCTTTTCACTTAAAGAAAGCACTTTATGCTCCTCTTTATCATATCCGAACTGCCAGCAGCACTACTCTGGCACTTTGAGGCCATTATTAAGTAAAATAAGGGTCAAGTGAGCAAAAGCACTGTTATGCCAGCACAGTGGACCTGATACCCCCATGGCTAAGTGACTAACAGGTGGGGAGCAAGCACTGTGTGGGCATGCTGCCCAAAGGGATGGTCTCCATCCTGTGCAGGAAGGAGCAGGGCGCTGTGAGCTGTCTTCTCGCTACTCCTACTGTGCACAATTTCACATTTTTCAATTGTTTCTGTTCGGAATTTTTCATTTAGTATTTTTGGCCCGCAGTGGACTGCAGGTAACTGAAACCACAGGAAGAGAAACGGTGGGCCAGAGGGGATGACTGGGCCAGCTCCCACTGAAAGCTCCTATTAAACAGTGACTGCTGATCCTTGGCATATTCTGAAGTCTCCTCTTCAGCTACATTGATATCTGCGTTGAAAAACAGTCCCACAGGACTTCTAAGCTTTATTTTGTTGCAATAAAACCTTATTTAAAAATAAAAGAAGTGCATTATGTCTACTACACATCATAAATAGTTGGTTTGCCCTACCATGTCAGCCTTTAAGAGAGGATGAAATGATATCGTCTTAGGGATCTACAACTAACAAATGCTAGACTTTATGCACCTGTGCTCAGTTTCTTAAGTCTGTAAGAAATGCCGTATACTCTCTTTATTCTTAATTCTTATGTAAACATATATAATCTAGGTCTGGGGTTCTTTCTGAAATTGAATAGGAATATGAGGACAAAATACAGTACTGAAAAATACTTGAACACTCAGTCAATAGGTATCATCTAAAGATATCCGAACCATTTGTAACATTTTACATTCAAATTAGTAAATCAAGCCTTTTGGGTCCTCCAAAACTGCAATTCACTGGGATGCATAATATTTTGGAATATGCTAATATACTCCTTAAAGCCAGTTAACTTTAGTCTTTTTAAAAGTGGCTTTCTAAATAGACAGCTTGCTTCAGAACCAATGCTATTAATCTGCATCCACCGAGGGGAGAAACATTTCACAAAGAAAGTTTGTCTCTCACATCCTAGAATCTGGAAGGTTAAAGGAAGCAGGGAGACCTGCCAAGAAAAGAAGAGGGGACATATGGGAATATCATTTTGTTTCTGTGAGTGAGTGCAAGGGAGCCAGGGAAACAGGAGCCCAGCAATAGCAGTTTAACTGAATGGGGGAACCCAAGCACAAGCACAGCGGCCAGCCTTTCCTCTGGAAGAATCCAGAAGGGCAGAACTTGATGACAGTGCTGGAGAGCAGTTCTCAGAGGCCTGGCACCTGCGGCCCCTCATGCCCACAGCTTGGGGGGAGAGATGTGGCTTCAGATAGGAATACACACGTTCGAGGAGAACCAGTCTCCCGGTGGAAGGGAGACAGGGCCTGTGATGGTGCTTATGTTATACGATGTAAGTTGAGCCTTGAATGAAAATAATAACAATGGAATAACTATGAAGAAGTTTTTGTTGGGAGTGTGGTGGGGGGAAAACATCAGGATGTGGGTCGTGGTGAGGCAACAACAACCCACTGAAAGCAATTTGTTTAGTTTATCAACCAGTGGTTTTAGTTGACAAGATGCCCAACAATTTAATTCTTTTAACTTTTAAAAACACGACTGGTTTTTGGACCACAATGACCGAAAAAAATCAGGTATTTTTCATCACATACAAAAGAGCCTCAGTATGAAAACTTTCTGAAAACAAGAAAGTAGGGCAAAAGAGTTTTTGCTTTTTTAAAAAAATATATATTTTATTGACTTTTCACAGAGAGGAAGGGAGAGGGATAGAAAGTCAGAAACATCGATGGGAGAGAAGCATCGATCAGCTGCCTCTTGCACACCTCCAACTGGGGATGTGCCCGCAGCCAAGGTACATGCCCTTGACCGGAATCGAACCTGGGTCCTTTCAGTCCGCAGGCCGACGCTCTATCCACTGAGCCAAACTGGTTCGGCTGCTTTTTTTTTTTTAAGAACCAGAATAAAAAAACACATTTTTTAAGACAGATAATCAGAGTCTTCCAAGACTATAATAATACAAAATAATAGCATGACATTGTAATAATGGTAATTATAATACTATGATATTATAATAATAGGAAGATAATAGTAATAACCAAGACCTGAGAACAGATGCTACTGAGGGGGAAAGACTGTATCAATAACTGTTTTTGATAAGATCACAGTTGTCATTATACTCACATATTACTATAGCAGATTTGCATTTAATCAGTGGTAGTTTCTTGATATCTTTTGGTATATACATTTACTCATTTAGATACATGAAATTTCAAAAACCTTTAGAGTAGCAATGTACATTCTATAACTATTGTCAAAATTGCTAAATGTTATGTACACAAGTTTTAACTTTGGCCATCTCATTCTTACTATAATTGTAAGTGTTCTTCCATTAAATTCTAATTCTCCATCACCATACATTATAACAAAAATTGCTAACAACAATTAAATTGGTCTATTTAGTAAAAAGTAGGCAACTGGCTTGGCTGGTGTGATTCAGTGATTAAGTATTGACCTATGGACCAGGAGGTCATGGTTTGATTCCTGGTCAGGTCCATGCCCGGGTTGTAGGCTCAAACCCCCAGTGTGGGGTGTGCAGGAGGCAGCCAATTATTGATATTTCTTTCTCTCTTTCTACACCCTCTCTTTCTTCCTCTCTCTCTCTATCTCTGAAATCAATAATAAAAAGTAGCTAACTGAATAAAATTTCAACCAAATGAATTAAATTATATAATATTACATACATAACAAGATCATGTAGAAAAAAACACCAGATCAATTGACCAGTCTTTTTTCTTCTGGCTGTGTGTGTGTGTGAAATTTACTGCATATAAAATTACAATGATATAGAATACTATGTTCTCCAAGTGTGTTTTATATATGCAAAACTCTTGCCATGGCCAGTATGACTCAGTTGGTTAGAGTATCTTCTCATACATCATAACATGGCAAGTTTGATTCCCCATCAGAGTGCATACCATGTTGTTAATTTAATCCCCAGTCAGGACATGTACAAGAGGCCACCAACAGGTGTTTCTATCTCTATCTACCTTCCTCTTTAAAACCAAAAAAACATATATTTTAAAAGGCAAAACACTTTTGTAAAGATGGAAAGAAAAAAGTATACATGATAAACCAGTAGGTAACAAATGTAATACTATCAAAGATTAAAAAAAAATCACCCAAATTAGTTGGAAGATTTTTCCCTGTTATGTAACACTAGAGGCCTGATGCATGAAGATTCATGCAAGAATGGACCTTCCTTACCCCGGCTGCTGGTACCACCTTCGCTCTGGCTGGAGCTGTCTTCTCAGTCTGGCCCGGAGTCCCTTTTCCACCTTCCCAAGCTATCCAGACGGTGTCGCCGCCATGGTGACAACACAAGCTTCCTGCCCCGCCCCCACCTGCTTGGTCCTTGCACATACAAATTTACCCACCATCTTTGTTGGCTTAATTTGCATACTCACTCCTGGTTGGCTGGGGGGTATTACAAAGGTATATGGTCAATTTGCATCTTACTCTTTTATTAGTGTGATTTGTTCTTTACTGCAAATATAGAAAATATAGCAGTAGAAAATCTTGTAAGTAAATGTGAAATTTGAGAGTGGAACTTATTTCAAGAATTATTCTTTTCCATCTAAGTTATTTTAAAACTATCATCAGGACTTTAACTAAAAGTGTAAAGTAGGTGTCGGGGACTGAGCAAAGCTCAGCAAGGTTTAGAGAGAAGAGAGCTGTAGACAGATTCTGAGGACAGATGCAGCTCTTCTTAGTCAGTATGAGCTAAACCACATACAAGTAATGAAATCTGGACAGTCCAGAGCCAAGAACCAGACAAAGGGGCTGGACTGGGTAGATCCAATTACCATGGAGCAGGCATTTACAACTACAAACTAGAAAGTGAAATATTAGCCATCAGAAAGGCAGGTGGGCAGAATAAAACTAAGGGGAAGCAGATTGCGCAGGATCATCGAGGACCAACTGACCAAAGGGTCTCGATCTCTCAAGTTATCAGAGTAATAGGCAGCCTCACCTTTTAATAAGTCTTTTAATAAGACTTGCAAAGTAATTATCTATCATTTTTCGGAGGTGTAAACAATCCCATAAGTGGACTAATTAAGGAAGTTTTCACAAAAAGAGTACTTGGCAGTGAGTAGGTCAAGAACAAGGCAGTTTCCCATAAGAGTAAGCATGTAACTGCCAAGATTTCCCCTTTCTCTGATGTTTGGGGAGCCATTCAGAGTGCAGACAGTAATTAAGTAACATATTTGTCCTCTCCTTCATTCAAGTTGAATAATCAAATAAAGTAATAAGTCAATGTTCTCCCTTTCTAATCACTGGCATTTGTTTCTTATGAGTGAGTATGAGAGATAAAACTGGGAACAGGAGAGACTCTCAACATTTTCTCAAAAACAATTTGTTTTAGAGATTCACACGTAATTTAGAAAAAAAGGCATGTATAAAACTTCAGTTCTGCAACAGTAACAATATAATACAAAATAAACCAAAAGAAACATGTTTTTCTTTACATGACTTAAGAACTTTGGATACAAAGAAATATTTAAAAGAATTGAACTAAAACAAAACACAAATAAAAAGACTCCCTTCATAGCCTCTACTTATTTTTAAATACTATGCTTAGCATATAATCAAATATTACAAGAATACAAAGCATCAAAATAATGAGAGGTAAAATCAGCTAAAAAAATAAGGTAATAGAAACATACAAGTGATTCAGAATTATTTTATATATCTATATCTATATCTATATCTATATCTATATCTATATCTATATCTATATCTATATCTATATCTATATCTAATGTACCTAAGGAATCAGCCAACCAGCTGGCTGGCCAACTTGCCGGTAGCTATGATGCACACTGACCAACAGGGGGCAGACACTCAATGCAGGAGAAGAAACCACAGGCATGGAAACATGGAACAGACTGATGAATCTCAGAGGAAAGGGGGGAGGGAGGAGGGCGGGAAAACATTTACCAAAGATCTTATCTATATACTAGAAGGCCCAGTGCACGAATTCGTGCACTGGTGGGGTCCCTGGGCCTGGCCTGCGGGAATTGGGCCAAAACCAGCTATCTGACATCCCCTGAGGGGTCCTGGATTGCAAGAGGGCATAGGCCAGGCTGAGGGAGCCCATCAGTGCACAAGTCTGTGCACCGGGCCTCTAGTTTTTAAATAATTATGATAGACATCTTAAAGAATCTATAGGAAAAGATGGTGATGAGAGATATAATAGTGAAAAGAAGGAGAATTTCAAAAGTTATCTGCAGGCTGTAAAAAAAAAATTAACCAGTAATATTAAAAGTGAAGAGTACACTCTGTGAAATGGAAAAAATATTTGAATGGGATTAATGGCAGCTTGGGTGCAACAGAAGATAAAAACAATGAACTTGACTATATAGCAAGAGGGATTATCCAAATAGAAGTACAGAGAAACAGAGGGTATAAAGAAAGAAGTAGAATAAAATATTTTTTTAAATATTAGTTAAAAGTTCGCCAAATTTTATCAAAAATAAGAACCCTCTGATACAGGAAATTCAATGAACTCCAAGCAAGATAAAAACTGAGAAAAACCATGCCTAATCACAATACTACAAAAAACCCCAAAAAAAACACAAATATTTATAAAAGTATTAAAAATAGAAAGGAAAAGATGCACCAAATCATTAAATAAAGAGATTGATGATAAGAATGACAGCTGATTTCTAATCATAAAAAAAGAAAAAAAAAGAAAAGGAAAAAAGATAACACTAGAAAAATATCTCTAAAGTTTAAAGTAATGGCCAATATAGAATTCCATGTCAAATGATAATTATCATTCAAAGATTAAAGAAAATGAAAAACATTTTTTTATAAACCAAAAATGAATTTTTTGGCAGTAGAACTGCAATACAAAGAATGTTGAAGGAAATGCTTTTGAGTAGAAAGGAAATGATACCAGATGGAAGCTTGGATCTGCCCCCACATGAATACAGAAGACTAGAAAGATTAAATATGTGGGCAAATATTAAAGATATTTGATTAATTATCTTTATGTCATAGATGAATGCACACATTTGTGCTTGCTCGCTCTCTTTCTCATACACAAACACATAAATACACACAAAAACTTTGAACTTGTTTTATAACTTATAGTCGTTGCCAATTATAGACATTTGTGAAAACACATCATCCCTCAAAGATCTGTATATCTATTCAATGTACATTATATCTTGATTAAAGAATCAGTCACATGATCTAATTTTAAAAATCTCTAGTGATGACTAAACAGTTTTTAGCCATAAGCAGTGAGAATATTAAAAGGATGAATCTACATTGAATTTTGAGTACCTATTTATAGTAAGCAGAAGTCCCCCTAAAGATGTCGATGTCCCCAGAATCAGTGAATGATACTTTAAATGGCAAAAGAGATTTTGCAGATGTGATTAAGATCAAAGACCTTGAGGAAGAAAGGGCACCCAGCTTTATACAGGTGGTCCCATTCAAATAATATGCATTCCTAAAGCTGAGAAACCGGCCCAGACATAGTCAGAGACTCAATAACGGAAAACTGTCAGAAAAATGACAGCTGGAGAAGGGCTCTCTGCCCTCTATTTGGCTCTATACGGTAGGTGCCAAGTGCAAAAAACAGAGAGATACCCATAGGAGCTGACAGCAGTCCCAAGCTAACATCTAGCCAGAAAATGGAGACCTCAGGTCTCCATGTGAAAATTAATTCTGTGGCAATTGACTCAGCAATTGACTCACTGGGCTAACAGCAAGGTGTCAGAGAGGGCTGATTTCCAGGACTGAGAATAATAAATTCGTGTTGTCTTAGCCAGTGGTCGGCAAATTCATTAGTCAACAGAGCCAAATATCAACAGTACAACGATTGACATTTCTTTTGAGAGGCAAATTTTTTTAAACTTAAACTTCTTCTAAAGACATTCTTCAAAATAGACTCGCCCAGGCCGTGGTATTTTGTGGAACAGCCACACTCAAAGGGCCAAAGAGCCGCCTGTGGCTCACGAGCTGCAGTTTGCCGACCATGGTCTTAGGTCATTACATGTGTGGCAATTTGTCGCAGAAGAAACACACAGAAAACAAACATACTGGTAAAATGAATGGGCTGAATTAGGAACGGTATAGCAGGAAATAGTATTATTTCTCCCTGAGCACCAACCTTTCTTTAGGCTTTATCTGCTATGTCCCACAGCTTTTCAGATGACTTTCAGCTACAGGAACAGTCTCACATTTACTTATTTAAAAGTCCCATTCAGCCCAGCTGGTGTGGCTCGGCAGTTGAGCATCAATCCAGGAACAAAAAGGTCACCAGTTGGATTCCGGTCAGGGCACATGCCTGAGTTGCAGGTTTGATCCCCAATAGGATCGTGCAAGAGCCAGCCAATCCATGATGTTTCTCTCTCTCATTGATGTTTCTATCTTTCTATCTACCCCCTTTCCTCTCTCCTTCTATAAAAAAAATAAAAAAAAACATATTTCATTAAAAAAGTCCAACTCAGTCTATTTACACTCTTTAGTGTTACATCTAATTTAAAGCTTTCCCTCACGGACCTGCTGACTCACACAACCAGGAACCAGCAGTGGCAAATGTGTCTGTGTGTGCAGAAGAGAAGCTATGATATTGTCAGTTTATACTTTGTCCTTTCGAGCTCCACTGCCTTCATGCCGGGCTTGTGGCTGTTTCAGCTCTGCACACTGAAAGAATGAAAAGGATAAAGAGTTCAGATGAGCAGTGCGACTGGGAGATCTCTCTTGGTTCTTCACATGACCTCTGTCAGGGCAAGAATTCAAACATTACCCGCTTTCCACGGGGCGCACTTTCAGGTTTCTCAGAGAGCCTGACTGTGACCTCCAGCCTGCAAACTTCACTGACGTAGGCAATGCACTTGTGCTAGACCTTGTAATCCCATCAGTTCTTCCACACATCTCCAGCCTCAGTCAATGGGGGAGGAGTGGGGAGCATTATTTCCCCTGGGAAGGTAGAATTCTTTGGTGAGATCCTTTGAAAATGATTCAAATCTGGCTCTCATCCAAAGAGTCCACTGGCCCACAAAGGGAGGAAAACAACCCTGGCTCACCAATAGTCAGTTTCAGTGTAGTTGCTCACCCCTCTCTCTCTTCAGCAGGCCCACGTGACAGGGTCAGCCAGCTCTCCACTTTGCCTTCTCCAGGAGACAAACACAGGCACTCCTCCATCTTTACTCAGCTCCCAAACTTCCAATAAGAATGTCAGGCCCTCTAGTGAACTCTTTATGCTTTTCCCTGGGAGTAGTCTAGATCACTGGTTTTCAACTGGTGTGTCACAAGAATTTTTAAAGCTTGCGATACTTGACTATTTAGTCAAGGGCACTAGCCTCCTTTACCTTAGATTTTCAAATCAAAAAAGGACAATAACCATCTGTTATGAATGAATCAAAATCATAGATTTTTTTGTCAGATGGGCAAAAATTATACTTTTTGTTGTGCCACTGAATTCTAGTAATTCGTGTATGTGTGCCATAGATGAAAAAGGTTGAAAATCACTGGTCTGGATTGAGCCCACAAATTTCTGTAACTCAACATACATTAAGCTGAGGACTGAAAAGCAGTCCCTCCCATTTGCAGGCATAAGTGTTTTTCTTGGACACCTGCTTCTTTCCCTACACATTTAACTTAGGTTGGGGGAAGCACAGGAATAGAGAACTGCCAAAATACAGAAGGTTTTCTTTTTTTTTTTTAATCTTCCATCAGGCAAAAAACTATTAACTAGTCTTTTGTTATATAAACTGGATTAGGTACGACAATCAAAGGTTTATTTGATCACTAGAGGCCCGATGCATGAAATTCATGCACGAGGGGTGGGGTGGTGGTTGTGGAGGGAGGGTGTCGCTCAGCCCAGCCTGCACCCTCTCCAATCTGGGAACCCTCTCGTGATGTCCTATTGGGATCGGGCCTAAACGGGCAGTCGGACATCCCTCTCACAGTCCAGGACTGCTGACTCCCAACTACTCACCTGCCTGCCTCCCTGATTGCCCCTAACTGCTTCTGCCTGCCAGCTTGATCACCCACTAACCACTACCCCGCCAGCCTAATTGATGTCTAACTGCTCCCCTACCAGCCTGTTTGCCCCCAACTTCCCTCCTCTGCCAGCCTGGTCACCCCTAACTGCCCTCCCGTGCCTGCTTGATTGTCCCCAACTGCCCTCCCTTGCAGGGCCTGGAACCTCCCAACAGCTCTCCCCTGCTGGCCATCTTGTAATGGACATCTTATGTCCACATGGGGGCAGGATCTTTGACCACATGGGGGCAGCCCTCTTGTGTATTGGAGTGATGGCCAATCTGCAAATTACTCTTTTATTAGATAGGGTAGAGGCCTGGTACATGGGTGGGGGCCAGCAGGTTTGCCCTGAAGAGTGTCCCAGATCAGGGTGGGGGTTCCTTTGGGGCGAGGGGCAGCCTGGATGAGGGGCCTGTGGAGGTTTGCAGGCCTGCCACACCCCCCAGCGACCCAAGTGGAGGCCCTGGGATCTAGGATTAATCTATGACTACAATTGAAATTTTGTAGCCTGGAGCAGAGCCAAGCCTTCTGCTAGCTCCATGGAGGCAGACATTTCTGTTTGAAACTTTGTAGCCTAGAGTGGAGGTTTAGGCCAGCAATGGCAGGCTGAAAGCTTGGCTTCCTCCATTGCCAGGGAAACCCAAGCCTCTGTTCTCTCCAGCTCAGTGGCTGCTGCCATTTCTGTATCTTTTATAATTGAAACTTTGTAGCATTGAGTGGAGGCCTAGGCCAGCAACAGCAGGCAGAAAGCTTGGCTTCCTCTGTTGCCAGAGAAACCCAAGCCTCCCTCCTACTCTCAGTGGTGGCAGCCATCTTGGTTTGGGTTTATTTGCATAATCTTCTCCTGATTGGCTGATGGGCATGGCTTGTGGGTGTAGCAAAGGTGCAGTCAAATTTGGATATTACTCTTTTATTAATAGGATGTGTATTTGTCTATTCATTTATCCTTCTCCATGAGATCAACTAATTACTGTTTTCAGTATTTGTATTACTTCATGGTATATAATAGGTACTTAATGCACATTTGTTTTTTAAATGAATAATTAATTATCAAAGTCAGCAAGGTTAATTTACATCTGATTCAGGTAACTTATCACAAAGTATCAATATAGGTTTGCATTAAATTTTAATTTTTCTCATATATATTTTAATAATCTTGAATTAGTTAGTCCCCTATTAGATATATGGTAGGAAAAATACAGAATATCAAAGCCAAAAAATGGACAGTAAAAGCAATGAGAGAGAAAAACACAATATCTACAAGAAATGATAAATATATTGGCAAATGATATTTCCTGGGAGCTAGGAAAAGCATTGAGGATTTTCAAAGTACTAAGAGAAACTGTCAACCTTTAACTGTGTACTTAATAGAACTATCTTTCAAAAATGAGGGCAAAAAGATATCACAGATAAATAAAAACTTGAAAACCATCATTAAAGAAACTTCAAAAAAATTATTGGAGGACCACTCTAGCCAGTTTGGCTCAGTGGATAGAGCATCGACCTGTGGACTGAAGGGTCCCAGGTTCAATTGCAGTCAAGGGCAGATGCCTGGGTTTTGGGCTCAATCCCCAGTGAGAGGCATGCAGGAGGCAGCTGATCAATGATTATCTCTCATCACTGATGTTTCTATCTCTGTCTCCCTTTCCCTTCCTCTATGAAATCAATATAAAAAATCTCCCTATCAAATAAAAGAGTAGTATGCAAATTAACCATCACTCTGCTACATCCACAAGCCATGCCCATCAGCCAATCAGGAGCAAGTATGAAAATTAACCCCAACCAAGATGGCTGTGGCCACAGAGTGAGCAGGAGGGAGACTTGGGTTTCCCTGGCGATGGAGGAAGCCAAGCTTTCCACACACCCTGGGGGCCTAGGTTACAAAGTTTCATTTATAGAAGTTAAATAAATTACAACGAAAATGGAGACAGCCGCAGAGCTGGTGAGAGCAAGAGGCTAGGTTTGACCCCAGCGATGGAGGAAGCCAAGCTTTCTGCACATCCTGGCTGGCCCAGGTCTCCAGTCCAGGCTACAAAGTTTCAATTCTAGAAGATAAATAAATCCCAACAGAAATGGCTGCCACCACAGAGAGAGCAGGAGGTTTAGTTCCACTCCAGGCTACAAAGTTTTAATAGTAGAAGATAAATAAATTCCAGATACAAAGGTCTCTGCTTGGGTCACCAGGGAGCATGGCCAGCCTGCAAACCACCACAGGCTGCTCACCCAGGCTTCCCCATGTCCCAAGGAAAATGCCACCCTGATCCAAGACACCCTTCCAGGCAAACCAGCTGGCCCCTATCCATGTACCAGGTCTCTATCATATCTAATAAAAGAGTAATATGCAGATTTGCCATCACTCCAACACACAAGATGGCTGCCTGCATGTGGTCAAAGATTCTGCCCCCATGTGGACACAAGATGGCCATCACAAGATGGTCAGCAGGGGAGGGCAGTTGGGAGGGACCAGGCCTGCAAAGGAGGGCAGTTAGGGTTGACCAGCCCTGTAGGAAAGGCCAGTTAAGGCCAAACAGGCTGGCAGTGGAGCAGATAGACATTGATCAGGCTGGCAGGGAAATGGTTAGGGGGTGAGCACACTGGCAAGCAGAAGCAGTTAGGGGCAATCAGGAAGGCAGGCAGGTGAGCAGATGGGAGCCAGTAGTCCTGGATTGTGAGAGGGATCCCAGATTGGAGAGGGTGCAGAATGGGCTGAGGGATACACACACCCGCCATGCACAAATTTCGTGTACTGGGCCTCTAGTATATAATAAAAGCCTAAAAATATGCAAATTGACCAAATGGTGGAATGACCAGTGAAATGACCAGTCTCTATGATGCACACTGACCACCAGGGGGCAGATGCTCAACACAGGAATTGCCCTCAGCCCACAGGCCCCAGGCCAGCCAAGGTCAGTCCAGCAGCTCCCCCCCTGCCCCCCAACCAATCACCCTGCCAGTTGCTCCACAGATTGGCCCTGATCACCGGCCAGGCCTAGGGATCCTATATATGCATGAATTTCATACATCGAGCCTCTAGTGTATGTGTGTATCCTATATATGCATGAATTTCGTACATTGAGCCTCTAGTGTGTGTGTGTGTGTGTGTGTGTGTGTGTGTGTATAACTGGAAGAAAGAAAACAATTCCAGAATGGAAGTTCCAGTTATACAGATAAATGTTGAATAAGGATAATGTGGGGTTGTCATATAAGGCTTTTATTATGTTGAGGTATGATCTTTCTATTCCCACTTTACTGAAGGTTTTTATCTAGAAAGGGTATTGGATTTTTTCAAATGCTTTTTCTGCATCAATTGATATGACTATGTGATTTTTATCTCTCAATTTGTTTATGTGATATATCACATTTATTGATGTGCGGCTATTGTACCATCCTTGCATCCCTGGGGTAAATCCTACTGGATCATGGTGTATGATCTTTCTGATATAGTGCCACCACTATGAAGAACAGTATGGAGTTTCCTCAAAAAACTAAAACTGGAACTCCCATTTGACCCAGTGAGCCCACTTCTAAAAATATATCTCAAGAAACTAGAAACACCAATCAGAAAGGATATATGAACCCCCATGTTCATAGTAGCAGAATTTACTATAGCTAAGATTTAGAAACAGCATAAGGGCCCATCAGCAGATGAATGAATTAGAAAACTGTGATACATTTACACAATAGAATACTACGCTACTGTAAAAAGGAAGGGACTTTTACCATTTGTAACAGCATGGATGGACCTGGAGAGCATTATTCTAAGCAAAATAAGTCAGCCAGAGAAAGATAAATTTCACATGATCTCACTCATTTGTGGAATATAATGAACAACATAAACTTATGAAAAAAAATAGATCTAGAGAGACAGAGAAGCATTGATCAGACCATCAAACCTCAGAAGGAAGGAAGGGGAGGGTGGGAGAAAGGGGAGAAAGCAACCAAAGGACTTGTATGCATGCATATAAGCTTAACTAATGGACACAGACACTAGGGAGGTGAGAGCATGAGTGGGGGTGTGGGGAGCAATAAGGGGATAAGGACACATTTGTAATATCTTAATCAATAAAGAAAAAAACAAGGAAAATGTGGACAGGAATAAAAAACAGTAATGATTTAAAACAAAATAATAATGCCTCATTAGTGATTTCATTTTTAAAAAATACTGAGTCATAATACCATATCAGTTAGGATAACTGCCTTTAAAACTTTCTAAATATATTACATTGTTAGTGATAATAAAGAGTGATTAAGTTTTGGATTTATTAAATAGATTAAATTTTTAGAATTACTGAAACAATTGAAATAATGTGTGCATTTAAAAAAAATAGAGGTAACATAGGAGAAAAAAATCAATTGAAAACAAAGCAAGTGGTGAGTGAAGAAAAGATACACAAATAGGATGAGATGAAAAATGATATAAATACAATTGTGGCCCTATCTGGTTTTGCTCAATGGATAGAGCGTCAGCCTGTGGAGTGAAGGGTACTAGGTTAGGGGGCGTGCGGGAAGTAGCCAATCAATGATTCTCTCTCATCATTGGTGTTTCCATCTCTCCCTCTCCCTTTCTCCCTAAAATCAATAAAATATATTTTAAAAAAGAAATACAATTGTGTATACTATCAATCATAATAAGTAGAAATGAATTGAACTCCTAGGTTTAAATATATAGTCAACTTAGTCAACAAAATACAGGCATGAGGTATTTATAAAAGACATATATAAAATAATAAAGAGAAAGTGTGCAAGTAAAGGGATGGTAAATGAACTAGGCAAATACTAGAAAATAAAAAAGGGCTGGTGATGGTATACAAAAAGCTTAACTTGAGGTAGTTAAGTATTAATAAAAGATTTAACAAATTTAATTGACCTATATCTGACAACAGATGTTCATTATAAGATGGCATTTTACTCTCACAAGACTGGTGAACATTTTAAAATCTAAAAATGATAAACATAGCAAGAATGAATAGCATTAGGAATTTTTATGTGCTGCTAGTAGGGGTTGAAATTGGCACAGTGACTTTGCTAATTTTTTTTTCTGTGTAATTTTTTTGTTGTTCCTTGATTTTTCCATTACTGCCTTCTTTTAAGTTAAATAGGTATTCCTCAGTGTACCATTTTAATCTCCTTGTCATTTCTTTTAATATATATTTTTAGTTATTTTCTGATTAATTGTTCAGTGGATTTATAATTAACATCCTAATTTTTAACAATGTAGTTCGGACAGGAACCAATTTTCAATACAATCCAAAAATTTTATTTTGCTTTTACATAGCCCCACTCTTAATGCGACCCTAATGCTGCTGTTGTCCTAAAAATTATGTTTATGCACTGCAAACCCATCAACAGATATTTACGGTTATTGTTTTACTCAGTTATATTTTAATCTGAGAAGAAAAAAAGAGTTGCAAACAAAAAATACAATTATACTATCACTTATATTTACTTAAATAGTCACTTTTATTAGTGCTTTATTTTTTTCATGTGGATTCATGTTTCTTTGCATGTCTCATGATTTTATGCTGAAATCTGGGCATTTTAAACAATACAACCTGGCAATTTGGAAATCAGAATCTCACCACTCCCCAGGGTTTGTTGTTGTTGTTTTGTTTGTTTACTGACTTTTCTGAACTAATTCTCTTACGTCTGCACTGCATGTTGAGTGTGGCACAGAGAAGTCTTTGCTTGGTTAATTTAGTGGTCAGTTAACGATTGGACAGAGATTTCTTAAAATGCCTGCAACCAATACAGACTCTAGCCTTTCCCAAGGGGTCATTTGTGTGTATGTTGGACTCACTTTCAATCTTGGGCAATGTAGCTGAAAACTCCACCTTGGCCTTCACTTCCCACTTGAGCAGAACAGAACCTCAGAGTCAGTTTGAGATGAGAGCTTAGGGCCTTCACTGGTCTGTGTGAACATAGCCTTGTCATACACATGACCTTCTGGAGTCCTAGAAGTCTGATGGGGCATTTCATAGCCCTTATACATATCTCATCCCCAAGTTTTCCCTTTGAAGCTTTTGGTTAGTCTAATTGTTTTTTCCCTGTTATTCACCACTTCAAGCAGCCAGGAAGAAAATCAACTGCCTTTAATGTTTTTCAACAAATGCTTCTGGGAAAAGGTTCTTCGTGTCTGATGGACGCCACACCAGGTGAAATAAAGACAGCCCTGCACATAGGGTCTGCACTGACACAGGTGCAGGGCCACATAATGACAATCTTCTGCGAGCGCGGCTCGGAAGCAGCTCCAACCCCGTCCCGCCCCCTGGAAACTGCTAAGTTAATGGTGTTCGGTGAGAGTACAGGCTACTTGTTAAGACTACAATGGGACAGGAAAGGGTAAAAAGAGAATAGGGTGAATTAAACCACCACCAAGTTTGTTTTTTAAACGAAGATTCAGCTAGTTTTCTTTGCAATGAATGCCTCTTGAGTTGTTGCAAACTACTCATTAATTTCCAGAGTTAAAAAATTAATCGTGACAAATTTTTGCCACTTTTGTCATAGATTTTTATGAAAAAGAATTTTCAGAGGTTTAAACTGCCATTCTACCTGATGCCATTGTAGCAAAATGATGTTTGAATTCTATAACTTTGCATTATTTACTGGCATCTGTTATGTTTCTAGCCAAGGAGCTTGGTTGCCAGTTTATTCAATAGTTATGCCATAGTGAAGCAACAGGTATATTCAAGAATTTTCATAGCAGTATTGTTCAAAAGAGCAAAAACCTGAAAACAACTAAAATATTCACAGAAAAATGAATAAACAACTTATGATGTTCTAGGCACTACTTTAGAGCAATGAAAATGAATGAATTAGACCCATGTAAATACATATGGATAAATCATCATAATATGATTCTAAGTGGAGGAAAAGAAATCTCAGAAATAATATTCAGTGATACTCCAGTTTTATAAAGGTCTCAACCATATGGTTAAACTATTAAAGAAAGGGAAAGGAATGATTTTTTAAAATATAATAGATTAATGATTTCTCATGGGTCAAAAAGATAGAAATGAAATAAATACTAAAAGAACTTTAATAGTGTTAGTCAAGTAGTATTTCTTAATTTAGATGAAGAACTCAGAAGTATTTATTTTATTATTACACTTTGTAAGTTATTATTGCAACTTCTGATCTTTTTGTATGTATTAAATGTTTAATAGTAATATAAAGAGAAAATCAATACCATTTGAAAGAGGTTGTTTCCCCTCCTTTTTTCCTTACATATTTGAGCTACTTCTGTAAGAAATTACTTCTAGAGAAGTTTAAAGAAAGCAGATGAATGAAAAAATTTACAGGTCTTGCCACTTAGTAAATTGTGTTCAGAATCTAAAATAGTAACTTGATGTCTTTGAGCTAATATCCAATTGGTAATCCGTACTTCGGCAAATTACATGCAAACTGTTGAGCCTATGGGAGGTACTAAATGCAAAGTAGTATTATTATTAGAAACATGACCTCACAATACCCATTTAAACATTTTAAAAAAGCAACCCCATGCTCAGATAATAAGCTGTAGTTTGTTTTGTTTTGTTTTTAATCCTCACCCTATAAGTGTGTTTTTTTTATTGATTTGAGAGAGAGAAGCATTGATTGGTTGCCTCCTGCACATTCCCCTACCAGAAAAAAAAAAACAATACAGTATCACAAAATATAAGATTATGAAATATCAATGTTGTTTTATTAAGTTGTTGATTTTCTGGGAGAATGAGATAGAGCATGTGAAAAATGAACGTAGATTCAGCAAATGAAAAATGAAACCTAAAGTTTTCTCTTTTTATATCTCTAATCAGTGGATAACTTACCAATGTATCCTCAAATAAGCTTCCATATCTTCTTCCTAGATCTGTCTGAAGTGACTGCACAGCCAAGAGTGACCACACACCAGGTCATATTGGGGTTTGGCACAGACAGACACTGAGTAGTAACATGCTTGGTTAGCTGAGGTTCCTAAACACAACTCTATACCTCACTGTGGCCGAAAATCACTTGCAACTGCTACTTTTCCCAAAAAGCATTCCCGTAGGTCTCCCCAAATGATTAGCAGCTAAGGGGTTCCGTCTCTTGGCCTTTGTTATGATCCTGCCTGCCTTGGACTTTCTGTTTGGGTTTATCAATCAGAGAGATAAACCAGCTGTAAAATCCGGAATACTCACCAAAGTGAGTTGAATTTAGTTTTCAGATATCTGCTACTTGGTATGCTCACAGTGAGTGCAACTGAGAGCCAGGTCCTTTTTTCACATGCAGGTAGCTCAGAATGTCAGCACCATACACGGCCTTCCACAGTCACTACTCTGCCCTGCTCATCCCGCACGAGAACTGGGGCCCCGAGAAGTTAAGTGACTTGCCCCAAATGACACAGCATGTAAGTGGACAAGTCTGGATTAAGATTTTTAATTCTGAGGCTGGCTCCTTTTTCCTATTCTTTTCTTTTCCTGTCTAAGCATACCTACCGATTTCTCAATGAAGAAGGCGGGGGGAAGCATTTGTATGACTCCTTGTTCTGAATATAAATAGTCAGTGTTAGTACAGCTGGTGGTCAGCATGTCCGTACTATATGTTGTTGACACTTTGTTTGCAGTTGACTATTTTAAATGACTGCCTTCTAAAAAGTAGAATTAGATTTTTGTTCAACAGTCTTCATACACACATTTGGCAACTCTGCTTTCTGTGGACCAATAGTTATGATGATGATTTTGAGTGAAATAGGTAGGCCTTCTACTTAAGAATGTTTCTGAATTACTGATTAAATTTCCACAAAATCAAAACAACTAGAAATTGTGAATGCTAACATAATGATTTTTCTTTGCTATGAAGTATATTGATGCCTGTACAGTTGTTTAAAAACTAATACTGTGGCCTCGCTGTTTTCTGTCATTTGAATTCTTTTGAAAATAAGACTTCCGAATACTATTCTTTTAAAAAGTCAATTTATCCCAGTGCTCCAAGTAACATACTCCAACAGACAGATTTATTGCTAACATGCTATTGTGAGATGGCTAAAATCTCTCCATATGGCTGAGTCCTTTATTATATATAGTAGAGGCCTGGTGCATGAAATTCATGCATGGGAGTGTCCCTCAACCTGGCCTGCAACTTCTCCAATCTGGGACCCTGCCAGCCTGATCACCCCCAACTACCCTCCCCAGGCACGACCCACCTCCTCCGTACAAGGCAGCCAAGATGCCTGGAACAGCCTCCTCTGCACTGTGTAGAACAGCAAGACCCCCAGGCCTCACAGTGAGGAGCAGCCACTGGGCCCTGCCTCCTCTGTGCATGCGGCCATCTCGTGGTGGCCATCTTGTGATGACGTTTTTATTATAGGTTTTTATTATATAGGACATATATATATTTCAAGGAGAGAGGGAGAAGGAGAGATAGAAACATCAATGATGAGAAAGAATCATTGATTGTTTCCTACATGCCTCCCACAGGGGTCTAAGCCTGCAACCTCAGACATATGACCTGACCAGGAATCAAACTATGTCCTCCTGCTTCATAGGTCAATGTTCAACGACTGAGTAACACAGGCCAAGCTCCTTTCCTCTTTTCAATAGCTCATTACCAAAGGTAAAGACTGAGTAGGAAGTACCCTATTAATGGCCTGATGCTAATCATGCCAACTGTCCAGGAGGCATATATGTATTTTAATATAGCCTACCTTATCAAAATTACATTTCTATAGATTCTGACTTCCTAAAAAGTTAGAGCAAAGACTTCTGAGAGATAGAATTCATTATAAAGTATACATTCCTAACCTTAATTTTTAATCACAAGTGGAATAATCAGGTGAAATAGAATAATAATTCATTAGACATAAAGAAAAATTACCCTTGGTAAATACACAATACAATATACATGTGATGTATTGTAACACCTGAAACCTATATAATTTTATTAACCAATGTCACCCAATTAAATTCAATTTTAAAAAAAATAAAAATAATAATCCTGAGACTTTATTTTAGATTAACAAAGTTCACAGTACCTATGTTGTTGATCACAATATGTTTCCTTTAAATCCACAATTGCTAAAAAAATCAAGTCCATCAGTGTCCAGATTTCATTAGGAAGTGTGTAAACTAGTGTATTAAAAAGCCATGTTAGAAGCAACAAAGTTTACTGGGCAACTACATTCAAGATGCACAGCATACCTTTAAATAGCACTGTTAAAATATCAAATAAAATGTCAACATCTGTCAGGTCTCGGGATTTTATAAATTGTTTAGACTGGGAATCGTTGGGTTTGGACATTGTTCTTTTCATATGATGTAGAAAAGAAGAGACCATAAAAAAGAAAAGAACAATAAAGTGTAGCTCATTTTTGAAGTTCTCTCGTGGAAAAACATACTCTGGATCATTACCCTTCTAATCAACAATTTCCTTCTTCCTCCCAATCCTTCCCGTCCGGTATTTACCTTTCTCCACCATCCCCCCTTCTCTCTGGGTGGTATTCTGGGCTTATACATAGTACTCAGTAATCATATTTTTTAAAATCACTTCAAAAGAAAAAATCCCAGGAGGGCAGCACAGATATGTATAGACTGGGTATTTTTAACCTGGGCCATAGCTTTACTCACCGTTTCTATGCTCTTAAAAACACACCAGTGTGCCCTGACCGCAGAGCTTCCCTAAGGAGAAGAAGGCCCTTGGAGCTGGATCCGCTGCTCCCTACCTACACACTGGCTGTTACCACACCTCAGTGGCCATCTCCCTGGCCTCTTCCCTCTGCCCCTTTCCTTTTACGACCACACCACACTCCCCACAATTCCCAAACAACAACATCTCTGTTTCAGCTTCTTCTCTGGATTTCCCACACTTAATGCAACCCAGACCTCACCTTCAGCTCTCCTGAGGCCACTTTGGAAGCCAGCTCGATGACACAGCCAACAGCCATGCGTGCAGCCCCGGACGAGTGCAGCTCATTCCAAATGGTGTCACTGTCCACCTGAGCAAACAGTCCGCGGAGCCCACAGAAGGAGCGAGGGAGAAGGAGAAGGAGAAGGAATAGATGAAAGAGGAAGGGAGCAGGAGGGGAGGGGGAGAGGGGGAAAGAGAAAGAAAGCAAATTCGTGAGGAAGGGCTGGCACGGTAACAGCCTATGTACAATAACATTAGTCTTCCGTCTTGGCCAGCTGAAAAGGCCTTCTGGACACAGCTTTGCTTATATTTTCTCTCTACACTGACTTCTCCAATGGAAACACATTCCTGCCATGCCTCACTGCCATTCCCTGTTTAGATTTCTCATTACAAACAGCATTACATAGGCTAGATCTGGCGGCGTTACAGGCCTGCTAGAAACCAGGCCCCCATCGTAGATAGAGTAAAAGCTAAGAGCACTTAGCTATACATAAAAATCGGATTTGCAAGTGCCAGAGGGGGAACATTCAAATACCTTTCTGGCTGCAGGTTTTCAAAGAGCGAAAGACAATTATTAGGCAGGTAGCAGTAGCAATCAGTGAGGAGGAAGTAGTAACCACAGCAGGTTCTCCAACTAACCAGAAGGTGTGTGGCCCTCACACTGAAAATATTCAGCATTCAAATGCAAGGAGCAATCTGCTTTCCAAAGCGTAAGGTTAAATAGTACAGTTTGGCAGTTGGTCTTAGTGCAAATGGTTTTATTAAAATTGGACAGGCCATTAAAATACATGGTTGCTTCTATTATAGAGTACATTGTAGAGAACATTATCAAAAGTATGAACCAATATTTTGGATTGACTACTATAAGATGATGTGCAATAAGGAAACATAGATCACAAGGACAAGAAAAACACAGTTATAGTTTATAATTATATAATTGTCATATATGTTACATTTTACGTATAAAATATTTCCTAATATAAAAAATAATAGTATCGAATGGCAGAAATACTTGAAGACTATCTAATACAGTATAGTTTCTGTGACTATTTAAATATTAAGACTTCTCAAATAGAGTCAAAAAAGGAACATCCCACACAAAATGAAGATATTTGTAAAGAATTAAAGAGACTTAATGATATAAATAAATAACAACACATATTCACTGAGCGGTTTTCTAGGCATTTTTCACATGCCTTTTCTCAGGAGAAACTTACCAACCTCAATTCTATCAAGAACGATGGATAAATAAATAATAAATGAGAATAATAAATACAGAAATAGATAGAAAATTCAGATCCCGTCAATAACAGTAGAGTGGCAGAGACAGAGGTTTCCAGAATTGAACTGTCTGGGTGAAATCATGGCGGACATAAACCTGAATGACATTGGGCAATTAATGAATGAACGTCTCTGTACTTTGGCTTTCTAACCTGTGAAATGGCAACTTTTTAAAGTACCACCAGCATATGATTTAGGTGAGGATTAAATAAGCAAGTGATAGGCAAATGTTAGCTGGTATTATTTCGGCTGCATTATACCCATGTTGTAATGCCTAGCACATGTTTACTGAATGAGCACACTGTGGCTTAGCGAGGGCCTTGGAGGTCCAAGGACCCTCACACAGACCTCTGATGATCCTACCACACTGCTGAAATAGCCTTGCTTTCTAAGAACACTAAGCCATGTCCTACTCAACACCTTCGTGGTCAATGCTATCAGCTAAAAAAGTGAAGGAATCATCAAATGGACACAGAAACCTATCATTTGTCCTTCAAAGTTTCATTTTTTTTAACTGAATCTATATAAGTATCATTTGAGCTTCATGTGGATTTTGCCTTGCGGAAGATGCTTAAATTGAAGTAAAAACCAACATTTACATGGCATCGTAGAGTTTTTAACCAGTTTCCAACTATTATAGAGCTACAGGTGTCATAAAAAGTTCTCATTATTCTGACTTAAAATTATTTGTAAGGAAAAGCAAACATAAACCAATAAGCCAAAATGACAATGGGTAACTTAAAACCACAGATAATTCCTAAACCCTTTTTACTTGCTGTTGGAATACACTGTAAATTTTCTTTTTTTTAAGCAGTAAAAAATGTCCTTCCAAAAACTTATAAACACTACACTTCATTAGAAAAAAAATACTGCAATAGCTGAGAACAATGTATGTTGAACCATAATAACAAGGGACATTAGGTAGCCACACATAGGTTTATCTGACATCCACTTTCGTGTCCATATCTTTCTACTATCTTCCTGAAAGTACTCCTGGAGATATAATACTCTCTGCCATCTATTTTTGTGTATAAACCTTTACCAATAAAAATTTTCATATTTTTAAAATTCAGCTAACACTTGTTGAGTATCTACTATGTAATGGGTGCTAAGGGTTACAGTATGAAGTTTACTTTTCTAATAGGATCTGGTTATTGACTAAAAAAGTCTTGGGCACATAGATGCTCAATAAATGCTTGAGGTTTTGACCACATCCAAAGTTTATGCTTATTCCTAAACAGCTTCTTTTCAGAAATCTATGGGATTTGTCATCCATTTATTTATAAACTAGAGGCCTGGTGCACAAAATTTGTGCACAGGTGGGTTCCTAGGCATGTCTAGTGATCAGGGCCAATGGGGGCCTTCTGGTTGCCAGCCTGGGCCCCTCCCCCCAACCAGGCCTTCCTGCCTACTGCCAGCTGGGGCCTGTCGGACAGGGGGAAGGACTGTAGGAGGTTGGCTGGCATGGGGAGGGACCAGGGGAGGTTGGCCAGATGCAGGAGGTTGGCTGTGGGAGAGCACTGACTACCAGGGGCAGCTCCTACATTAAGCATCTGCCTCCTGGTGGTCAGTGCTTGTCATAACGACTGGCTGTTCCGGTCATTCCAGCATTCCAGTCACTTAGGCTTTTATATAGATAGATATTTAAACATAGAAACATTTATCTAAATACCATTTCAATGTATGTTTTATTAGTATTTAGCTTATAACTAAATGGTAATAATAAACAAGTTTTGTGAATAAAATATACTGATGGTAACTATATTCAATTATTAATTTATGAATAGGTTTGTATTAGTTCAAGCTGCCATAACAAAATATCATTGACTTATACAACAGAAATCTATTTCTCACAGTTCTGGAGGACAGAAAGTCCAACATCAGATTGCCAGCCAAGTCAATTTTTCTTTGAAATTCTGATTTAATTCTCTTCCTGGCTTGCACATGGCTGCCTCCTCACCATGTCCTCACATGGCCTTTCTGCTGTGAGTGCAAGTAAATAGAGACAGCTCTATTTTCCTCTTATTAGGCCATCAGTCCTATAAAATTAGGACCCCACCCTTATTACCTTAATTAACATTAATTGTCTCCTGAAAGTCCTAGCTAACGCAATCACATCTGGGGTTAGGGCCTCAACGTATGAATTTGAAGGGGAACACAATGCAGTCCAGAGCAAAGTTATATCCCAAAAGCTTGTTTTTAAATAAAATTATAAGCATATTTTCCCAAGACATCGTGTTCCAAATGGTGTTTCAGGGCCATTAGCTACTAAAAGCTAATCATGTGTATTTGACATGCTATGATTTAATAATAGCTCAAATGTTTTTTTTTTTTAAAGAAAAGGTTCTAGAATTCCTGTTGCTAGAAGATATTCTCAAGTCTACTTTCTGATATATTAAATGGTAAAATGTATTTCTCCTCCCCATTATATCCCTATTATTGCTGTAGAGATTGCCAAAAATATTTCCCTATATTAGTGACAGTGTCAAGAAGAAAATCATATGAGAGCTCTAATTCCAACTGTTGCCAAGATTTGCTGTCAGTAAGGAAAAAAATAAAAAACAAAACAAACAAAAAACTAGGTAAGAGAGGATGGTTGCCTCCATCAACTGATAGTGGTTCCTGGCATGGAATGGGATATTAACAGGTTGGAAAGAAAAAGGAAAAAGCAAGAAAGACTCCACTCAGATGAACACATAAAAACAAGATTAGGAATCTGAGGCAGGAGTACAATAATGGTGGGAGTAGAGACCAGAAGGACTTAGAACTGAAAGAAGACAGGTGCTCCAGCATTTGGAAGTTGAAAGTAGAGATATTAAGGGAGTGCCACAGAGTTGGCTCTGGATATGGAAAATAATGTAAATTGCAATACTTTAGGCCAAGAAAGGGGAAAGAAATAATAGTGGAGCAGAAAGCAATCCTGCTGACTACTCTAGCTGGTAACTAAGACCTTGCTACAGTTGTTAAGACGTGCAAGACAAATTCTTAAAGCCAGAACTACTATAATTTTGGGGGAAAAAATCTATGTGCTTCTATCTTTGTTTTTTCTATGCACCACATTTACTTCTCTTTGGTCTTTCTGCTGGTTCATTCTTCTGGCTGAATAGTGTGTGTGTATGTGTGTATACATACATGTAAGTGTGTCTAAGGGGGAAGTGGTACGTGAGCTGAAAGGGAGGTTGGGATTGATATAAAAGAAAAATAAAGAAATGAACACTTGAAAAAGTATTTTGTATCGATGCAGCTAAAAAATCCAGGTCTTGTGATGAAAGAGAATTTTACCCTCCAAATCCTTGACATATTACGAACTAAGCCTAGAGACCTCAGAGTACAGCCCGATGCTAGTGATACCATCAAGACAACGCTGCTCTCAATGACAGTTTAGAGAAAGAGACTCTGTCTAGGACAACCAGGCACAGGGCTTGCTGACTTAGGCTCTAGATAGGATGTGACTAGAGGAAGAAAGAGCCAAAAGCCATCTCTCTGGTCCTGAGAGACTGGAGAAAGGCAAAGCAAAAAGATGCAGTGAAAACAGGGGGAGCAGAGAGTTATGGAGGAGCAATCCCAGAAAGAGGAAATTGTGTTAGTTAAATTGATTAAATAATAAGCAATTCTTTGCTCCTATTTATACCTGGGACGTTGAAGTCCATGTCTACACTAAACTTCCAAAGTCTATGGGGCAGTGAAAGCAGAAGGTCTAGGCTGAAGCACTCTAAAGATGCTCACTTGTCCTGTGTGTTATGAATGGAAGCCTCAATCATCATCACCTAGGGTATGCTATGGGAGAGCTTTTGATGGACTAATAATGATTGGGTCAAAAAGGGTCCACGGGAAGCTCAGGGGGAACACAGCATCAAGGAGAGCCAAGGTGAAGCTGCTGGAGCTGGACACCCCATCAAGATCCTTTTTTTTTTTTTTTTTGCAGTGAAATTAGAAATCTGGAGAAAATCAGCTGCTGATTTTCAAATCAGAAACAATCAGGTGGAATAATGATATTGCCATGGAAACTTGAATATTCAGAGGACAAACATTCCCATCAGGATTCTAACCTTCCCTCAAATCCCCAAATGTCATCTTGGAAGAAGAATCAGAGAGACAGAATAATTGCCTAAGCAGACTGTGCCCAACAACAAGTTGATCTAGAAGACTAATTTTAAAATTAAAAGAAGGCTAGTCAAACTCAAAGAGACTGATATATTATTAATTATAGAGATTAGTGTCTTTGGGGGGGGGGAAAGAGCGTATTTATCACACCTATGGAGTGAACATGGGTAGTTATGCCTCATTTCCAAAGTCAGACATTTACTCTGCTGGATGACAGAAAAAAAATTCTAATCAGGATCCAGGGCAAAAGTCCCTAAGGATATGCTTCATACATGGCTAGGTATATATAACTGTATTTTAGAATTAATTTAGCAATATGCAACTTAATGCCTCCCTCAGAATTCACCTGGAATGTTAACCAAGCTTTTGCTTATATACTATTCTAAAAAATGGTATGCTTTCAACTTTCAATATTTCTGTCAATGAAAGGAATGTACAAAACCTGAAGCTAGCTTTAGTAATATGCTCAGTAATTGTCCACAGAGGCCTTGTTTTATTGCCAGAATTAAAATCTATCAATCTTGAAATAATCCCCCAAATGTTCAACTCATTTTATAAATACATTTTGTATAAATACAAAAATGTATATACACTTTAATAGCGGATAGCTGTTAGTTCAACTTTGGAAAATGAAGTATATTTTAATAAATGCTGCCTTTATAATTGTTCAAAGTGTGTGTCTGCATTTTTGGGACACTCTATATGTAGGAGAATCTGGATAGAACATCTGTTCAAAACTAGGGTTCAGAAATATTAGATGAGGCTCTCCCACAAAAAGTCTTTCCCTGAAGGGAACTGAGAAAATATGGCAAGACAGGGTGGAACTGAGAATCACACAAGACTGGCCAGGAAGGAGAATCAGTTCTCCAGGAGGCAGCATGATTCTGAGGACAGCACAGAGTTGGGCACTGAGACCCCTGAGCCAACCTCCCAAGGATCCTGGATCTTCAGGCCAGAGGAGGGCACCAAGTGAAGAGGTAAAGAAGGCTGTAATGAAAACTGAAATAGGCAATATATTTTAAAATCTGTAAAACGAGAGAGAGAGAGAGAGAGAGAGAGAGAGAGAGAGAGAGAGAGAGAGAGAGAGATTGAGATTGAAGTAGAACTCTTTGGTATCAGCTCAAATACTCTATAATGTTAAAAGAGGGAGAAAGGCACATTTTCTACTTCATGATGGACCTCAGAGAATCCAGAGCAACTGAAAATATGAAAAACAGATAATAATCAGCAGCGGTCAGCAGAACTTACTGACTGAAAACCAAACACCAGCCTGTGTGGCTCAGCGACTGAGCATCATCCTATGAACCAGGAGGTCACGGTTTGATTTCTGGCCAGGCACATTCTCAGGCTGTGCACTCGATCCCTAGTAGGGGCTGCAAGAGGCAGCTGATTAATGATTCTCTTTCATCATCGATGCTTCTATCTCTCTCTCCCTCTCTTCATCAATAAAAAAATATTTTTTTTTTGAAAAAAGGACACCCTGACTGTGTAGCTCAGTTGGCTGGAGTGTTGCCAAGTTTGCAGGTTTAATCTCTGGTCAGGGCACATAAAAGAACTAATGAATGAATAGATGGGTGGAGCATTAAGTCAATGTTTCTTTCTCTTTCAAAGAATCAATAAATAAAAAAAGGAAAGTACAGGAAATGGGAAAAAAGAACCCAGCAATTCAGAAGAATATATAAATTATTCATACTAGTCTTTATCTAAGGCTCCTAAATTAATTAGGAAAATGCTCTATAAAGACTTGGAGGAAGTGCAATAGGAGGTGAGTAAGAGCTCCCAACAAGCACTATTTATACATCTATTGGTAAAAAAACAGCCACCAGATAATGCTATCTACATCTAAAAGGAAGTCTAACATCAAGTTGAAATCTCTCTTTTTGAAAGAGAATGAGGAACAATAAAAAAACCTGCTGCATCAAATATGATTTACAGAACATGAATGATAGAAATGCGATCTCATACTCTCAAAGTCCAAGCAGAATGAAATTGAGGAAAGTAAAAGAAAACTACTATGAACATTTTATGTTTTCAGTTTTATTATTATACTAGAGGCCTGGTGCATGAAATTCGTGCATGGGGGTGGGGGATGTCCCTTAGTCCAGCCTGCACCCTCTCCAATCTGGGACCCCTCAAGGAATGTCCAACTGCCCATCTAGGCCCCATCCTAGTAGGAACGGGCCTAAACGGGCAGTCAGACATCCTTCTCACAATCCAGAACTGCTGGCTTCAAACTGCTCGCCTGCCTGCCTCCCTGATCACCCGCTAACCACTGCCCTGCCAGCCTAATTGATGTCTAACTGCTCCCCTGCCAGCCTGTTTGCCCCCAACTTCCTTCCTCTGCCAGCCTGGTCACCCCTAACTGCCCTTCCCTGCAGGCTTGATTGCCCCCAACTGCCCTCCCTTGCAGGCCTGGTCCCTCCCAACTGTTCTCCTCTGCTGGCCTGATTGCCCACAACTGCTCTCTCTTGCAGGGCCTGGAACCTCCCAACAGACCCTCCCCTGCTGGCCATCTTGTGGTGGCCATCTTGTGTCCACATGGGGGCAGGATCTTTGACCACATGGGGGCAGCCCTCTTGTATGTTGGAGAGATGGTCAATCTGCAAACTACTCTTTGATTAGATAGGACTAGTGTCCTGGTGCGTTGATTCATGCATATTGAAAGGAAATTAATTAGAAGAAATATTTCAATATAACTATTCGCCCTTTCTCTATAATAGAAGTGTCAATCAATTCACAGCTGACAATGACAGATCAAAACACACTTGTGTAATTGGCTCCAATGAGAGCATTAGATGTATTGACCATGTGTAAGTCAACTGAGCCTTTTATATCTTATATAATAAAAGCCTAATATGCAAATCGACCGAACTGCATAAAAGACCAATGGAACTCACCAGTTGCTATTATGTGCACTGACCACCAGGGAGCAGATGCTCAATACAGGAGCTTCCTCCAGCCCACAGGCCCCAAGCCAGCCAAGGTGACTGGAGGACTCCCCTGATTGCCTGACTGGTTGCCCCACAGAGGGAGGCAACTGGTGGTGGTGATGGGGCAATTAGGGGACGGGGCTGGTGAGTGGGCAACACCAGGCCAGCCATGGCAGTGTCAGCAGGGGGCCCCTGATCGCCCCACCAATCACTCCACAGATCGGCCCTGATTGCATGCCAGGATTGAAGACCATATCCATGCATGAAGTTTGTGGACCAGGGCTTGAGTATCCTATCTAATAAAAGAGTAATATGCAAATTTGACTGTACCTTCCTATACCCACAAGCCACACCCACAGCCATGTACACCAGCCAATCAGGAGCAGATTATGCAAATAAACCCCAACCAAGATGGCTGCCACCACTCAGAGTAGGAGGAAGCTTGGGTTTTCCCAACAACAGAGGAAGCCAAGCTTTCTGCCTGCCATTGCAGGCCTAGGCCTCCACTCAATGCTACAAAGTTTCAATTATAAAAGATACAGAAATGGTGGCAGCCACTGAGCTGGAGAAAACAGAGGCTTGGGTTTCCCTGGCAACAGAGGAAGCCAAGCTTTTCAACTGCCGTTGCTAGCCTAAGCCTCCACTCTAGGCTACAAAGTTTCAATCAGAAATGGCTGCCGCCACAGAGGGAGCAGAAGGCTTGGCTTTGCTCCAGGCTACAAAGTTTCTATTGTATAAATCCCAGATCCCTGGGCCTCCGCTTGGGTTGCTGGAGGGCGTGGCCAGCTGCAAACCTTGCCCAGGCCGCCCCTTGCCCCAGCCTGATCTGGGACACTCTTCAGGGCAAACCAGCTTGTCCTTACCCATGTACCAGGCCTCCATCCTATCTAATAAAAGAGTAATTTGCAGATTGTCCATTAATCCAACACACAAGAGGCTGCCCCCATGTGGTCAAAGATCCTGCCCCCATGTGTACACAAGATGGCCACTACAAGATGGCCAGCAGGGGAG
Organism: Antrozous pallidus; assembly: GCA_027563665.1. Lineage (NCBI taxonomy): Eukaryota > Metazoa > Chordata > Mammalia > Chiroptera > Vespertilionidae > Antrozous > Antrozous pallidus. Next base: position 70,585,614 of record CM050521.1, on the reverse strand, counting down.
GGCCATTGGGTGGTTCCAGGCCTGCAAGGGAGAGCAGTTGTGGGTGATCAGGCCAGTAGAGGAAAGCAGTTGGGAGGGACCAGGCCTGCAAGGGAGGGAAGTTGGGGGTGACCAGGCCGGCAAAGGAGGGAAGTTGGGGGCAAACAGGCTGGCAGGGGAGCAGTTAGACATCAATTAGGCTGGCAGGGTAGTGGTTAGGGGGTGATCAGGCTGGCAGGCAGAAGCGGTTAGGGGCAATTAGGGAGGCAAGGAGGTGAGCAGTTTGGAGCCAGCAGTTCTGGATTGTGAGAAGAATGTCCGACTGCCCGTTTAGGCCCGATCCTACAAGGATCGGGCCTAAACGGGCAGTTGGACATCCCTCGAGCGGTCCCAGATTGAAGAGTGTGAGGGCGGGCTGAGGGACATCTCCTGCCCCCTGTGCACAAATTTTGTGCACCGGGCCTCTAGTATAGAATAAACTTGCTTAATTAGACCTGGTTTCTGATTTAGCTAATCTTTTCCCAGCCCAATTAAGCACCCCAACTTCTCTTCCAGGGAATTGTCAGCAACACAACAGTAAATATTAACATGAAGCAGATTATTATTGTAGATCACATAGGGAGAACAAAGGGTAAAATATTTAACTGCAGTAGTGTTTGACTATATTCTGTGCAGTGAGAATACCTGAAGTCATTTTCAAGGACCACATTTCTTACTTCTTTTCATTTGGGTCAAGTTTATAAACTTTCTAAATCTGTTTTCTGGATAATGAAAAAAAAATGATTCCACTGAGTCTTCCATCTACTTACTCTAGGAATTCTATGAGGATCAAATGAGATGAGGCACAGGAAAATGCTTCACAGACATTGATTAAAGTGTAAAATGTAAAGCCAGTCATGTTCCTGGGCTGAAGAAACTCTCAGGAGGACAGTCACTAGGGAGAGGAAGCTGGGTGTTGCCACATGACATCATTACCCAGCACCCACAGCAGCCACTTCTGGGCTGGGGTGGGCCATGGGCTGCATTTTGCACTAGCGGGTCTTGGCAGCATCAGCTGTGATTGGTGGGGTGTCATTCTAGAGTGGTGGTGGGACCTGTGCTTCACTTAGGGGAAGCCAAGCGTTGCTTTGTGGGCACCAAGTCTGCAATGCCATTTCTGCATATGTGGCCAGTGTGCATCATGGCAGCTCCTGCATTGAGCATCCCCCTAGTGGTGAGTGCACATCATAGCAACCGGTCGAATGGTCAGACACAGCATATTAGCCTTTTACATATATAGATATTATTCTACTTATGGTCTTTATAGATATTACTCTACTTATTACTCTAGTTAAGGTCTTTAGTATTAACTAATTTCATGCACTGGGGGGTACCCTCGGCCCAGCCTGTGCCCTCTCACAGTCCAGGATCCCTTGCTCCCTACTGCCCACCTGCTTGCTGCTCCTTACTGCTAGACTTGCCATGGATGTGGGAGAGGCTCCCACCACTGCTGCTGTACTTACCAGCCATGAGCCCAGCTTCTGGCTGAGCAGCACTTCCCTGGGGGAGCGTACTGACTACCAGGGGGCAGCTCCTGTGTTGAGCGTCTGCCCCAGTGGTCAGTGTGCATCATAGTGACCAGTCATTCTGTCATTTGTCCATAATGGTTGCTTAGGCTTTTATTATATAGACCAGGAGCCCAGTGCATGAAATTCGTGCACAGGGGGTAGGTGGTCCCTCAACCCTTCCTGCCCCCTCTCACATACTAGGAGCCCTCAGCGGATGTCCAACTGATGGCTCACCTCCAGCCTGCCCAGGCCTTGAGCACCCAGCCATTGCCCTGCTTAGTTCAGCCCCGGCTGCCTGCGACCATCTGGCACCGGGGACTGGGTGCTTGCCGCCACTTCTGCTCACAGTGCCTGGGGGCCGGGCACTCCCTGCTGCCGCCACCACTGCTGCTGCTGCAACAGCTTCCCCTCACAGCGCCCGGGGGTTGGGCACGCTCACCGCCACCACCATTTCATCTCCACCCTTGGGGCCCAGCATATGCGCCACTTGTCTCCGCCCCCACTCCTGATTGGCTGGTAGCATAGCCAATCAGGAGCGAAGGTATGGTCAAATTTGGATGTTTCTCTTTTATTATACAGGATAACAAATAATAATGAGAATAATTTTAATTATTATCTCATGATAATGGAGTTCTTATTAAGATTCCAGGCACTGTGCAAAGCTCTTTGTCAACCACTGACATAAGTGTTACAATTAAGCAGTTGTGTCTTTGAAAATCAGAGAGGTTATTCAGCTAGTAATTAGTGGAGTTGGAATGAGAAGCCAGAAAAAAAAAAGTATAAGCTCTTAGCTCATATTGATTTTTATGCTAGTATAATCATAATCTAAAACTAAGTGAATAATGCAATCATTTTAAAACACCTCCTAACCATATTTGTGGCATCAAGGATTTCCCTAATGAAACAAATTAGCTAAGACCTATATGAATGTTTTATATTAAAAGTGTTGAATTTTACCGTGTAAAATTTTATAGTATGATCAACAAATTCAAATGTCACAAGTTGTATCTGGACCGGCTGGGCTTTTCCCAAGTGTGGTAATGTGTTTGCCAGTTTTCTAATGCAGAGGCTCTCATTGGGGGTGAGGTGCTTTTGTCCCCCAGGAGCTACTTGGCAATTTCTGGAGACATTTTTGGTTGTCAAAACTGAGGGACAGATGTGTTTCTGGCTTCTGTTGTGCGGAAGCCAGGAATCCTACTGATCATCTCACAACGCAACAAGCCAGTGTGACAAAGAAAGCATCTAACTGCAAATGTCAATGATGCCAAGGCTGGGAAAGGGAGTCCATCTAAATGACACAGCGCTGCCTTCTCCACATTGGCTGCCGGAAACCGCAAAGGCCAATCTGTGCCCTTTCTCTAGTAAACAGCCACCTCTATAGCACACACGTTAGGTAACTAATTTCATTCCTGACTCCCTTGTGTGTTCACTTCTGATTTCCACACCTACTCTATAAACACACACACACACACACACACACACACACACACACACACACACACAGAGTTCATATTTATTTGATTTGAAAGCTGCTTACAATCCTTTGTGGAATATGGCATCCCTAAGAAGAAAACAGAAAGAAGAAATGGGAAGGAAGAGGGAAAGCAGAGGGCAGGCCCAGAGCGGGTGGAGGGAAGGAGACAGGAACAGGGAGAAAACGGCTGTCTATTTTCATTGTGACCCTTTTAAAGCTGTGCTTTCTTTCTTGCTTTTTATTTGGAAGGTGACCAAGAATTATTTTTGTCGGTATTGTGTTTTTTTTTAAATTCAGAATTTACCCAAATAATTATGTCTACTCAATAGAATCAACACTAATACAAACTTATGTTAAGAATTGTTCTGCCCTTTTCTGTTTCTTCGGTTTCCCAAACGTTAGTGACGGAGCCAGGAAAAACCTTTCACAGTTCTTCTCATTCTTTTGCTCCAATCTCTACTTATCTTTCCTTAATACATCAAAGAAAAGGGACCGCAATTTCTTTTAATGGCCTCTAAAAGGAAATAGTTATATAATATCAGTGGCAAAATAAAAGATCAAGGACATCATATGTTTATTGGCATCGGTACCAAGCAGGATAAAAGAAAAGAAAGAAACAATTTCTACCCATTGAAAGCTGGTCCTTGAGAAAGTCGTTCCTGAGGAGGCTGTGGAGGGCCTGATGCCTTCATGCAGCCATGAATCACTGGGCTGGGTGGGACTATGCAAGCGCCACTTCTGAGTATCCTCACCCTTCCACTTCCTTCAAAACAGAGTCTGAACATTTGGAAGCTGTTCAGAACCTACAGTTCTTACAGTTTGTTTATTCCACCTAGAATTAGGTGCATGAATCCAAATGATCAAAAATTCATGATCTGGATTTAGCAAGAAATGAAAGATGTTGAGTGCCCCATCACCTGCAACCCCACACCTCTTACTCCAAATATCCTTTTGGGTATTCCTGGAATGGTCTTCAGAGTGTGTGTGTGTGTGTGTGTGTGTGTGTGTGTGTGTGTGTGTGTGTGTGTGTGTGTGTTTGTGGTTTCCTTGTTATTTTTTAGAGACAGGAAGAGAGAAAGAGAGAGAGACAGAGGGAGATGTGCGCACACACACACACACACACACACACACACACACACACACAGACATCAGTGTGAAAAACATCAATGGGTTGTCTCTCATACACACCCCAAACAGTGATCAAACCCACAACCTGGCATGTGTGCCCTGAGAGGGAATGGAACCTGCCTCTTTTGGTGTCTAAGACACTGTCCCAACCAACTCAGCCAGGGCTGATTATTTTGGCGGTTGTTGTGCTTTATTCTGAGAATGGCCACATAAAAATGGAGAGAAAAATACAAGTGTAATATACAGTACACAAAGTAATCCAAGTTCAAAGTAAGTTAGCTGTCCACAGATAGATCTGCAGTGGATAATATACATTGTCATGTAATTTATGGTTTAAAAAACAGCAGTAACAAGACGAACATAGACAAAAGAAGTCGATAAACAGGGACAAGGTAAAAAAAAAAAAAACCCGGAGAAACTCATATATAGAAGTTGCACAGATTAGGGCTACAGCAGTAGCCACATGTTCAGATAATTCATATAACCAGTGATGTCAATGTAATCTAATATAATGTCAGGAAAATGAGCGGGGGCCCTAGGGGAAATTCTTCAATTATAAATACTGAGGATACACTTTTAAAAAGTTGTTAGCCAGGCTTAAAAAACACACACAAGCCTGGCCAGTGTGGCTCAGTGGTTGAGTGTCAACCTAGGAACCAGCAGGTTGTCAGGGCACATGCCGGGGTTGTGGGCTCGATCCCCAGTGTGGGGCACGCAGGAGGCAGCAGACCAATGCTTCCCTCTCATCACTTATGTTTCTATCTCTCTCTTCCTCTCCTTTTCTCTCTGAAATCAATAAACATATAAATACACACACACACATACACACACAAACAACAACAACAACAAACACCTGTTTCTTCAATATGGTTGCTGGGCTGCCAATACATAACTTCTGCTGTCCAGAGAGACTTATATTTGCACAAAGTTAAAAAAATTCTAAAGCAGGAAAGGGAAAATAGTGTCTCACAGGAACTAGCTGGATCGGTGCCTTGTACACAGTGATCACAACCTAATGCAAAGAGATGCCTTAGGGTGGGGCACTTGGAGTGACATCACATGGTGTAAGTGTATAAAGGATTCTGGCTTCTGCCTGCAGATACCAGTGAAGCAAGGATGCTCTTGTTAACATTTCATGTACATGCTCAAAATATTCACATCAGCACAGAGTTTTATTGCATTACTATTACTTGAGAAAATAGTGGCAGAAATTATAATTAATTCAGCAATCATTTTAAATCCATTTGAACCATATTAATTGCAGCAAAATATGAAAATGTGGCCTCATATTTTGGACACATGTTTGCTCAGTCCATATAGGGTTGCAAATGAATTCCTGGGCTTCTTACAATTAATAACCTCATGGCCTTTCACTTAGTGAACACAACTTAAGAATAATTCGTCTAAATTTTCTCTATTTATTTATGGTATAGAAAAATGCAAAGAATGATGTACTCACTCTCATAATAAGAAAAAGGCTGAAAAATATTAACGTGGAGGTGTCATTTGGGAGCTAAAGAAACCTAAACTGTCAAACATTTTAACTGGATCCTTGAAAAGAGGAAAGAGAAAAAAATGAGTCAAAAGAAATATTTAAGAGATGACTGAGAAGTTCTCAAAAATAATGAAACCACAGTTCTAAAATATTCAAAGCATAAACAGAAAAAACACATACCACAAAATCAATTATAAACATATGAGAAAACCAAACTGCTGAAAAGTCAGCAAAAAAAATCTTGAAAACAGTCAGAGAAAAGAGACACATTACATAAAACTGAACAAAGGAAGATAGCAGATTTCTTAATAGAAAAAGTTCAAGCTCGAAATCAATGCGATGCCATTTTCAAAGGGGAAAAATGCAACTCAGAATTCTAGATAAGCCAAAAATATTTTTAAAATAACTTTAAGAGATAAAAATAGAGTTTTCAGAAGATAACAACCATGCCATTGTTTAGCCATCAGACCTGAGTTACCAAAACTGATAAAATAAATCAGTACGATACCAGGGAAAAACCAGTATAATTCCAAATGGAAACATGGATTGATACAAAGAAGCGAAGAGCGCTAAAAATGATGATAATGCAGACACATGCGAGATATTTGCTTATTTCCATTCCCTCAAAAAGAGGGAATGGACTACCTAAAGCAAAAAACTAAAAATAAAAATGTGCGAGGTTTATGGCACATGTAATAAACAGTCAAATGTCTGACAACAAAAGCACATAAACTGCTGTAGGATTCTTATTCATACAGTAGAGTAACTACTAGAAAACACAGTGTTAAGTGTTAATAAGTATAAATGCTAAAGAAACTATTAAAGAAATAAAGAGGTGCAACAAATAAGTCAATAGTGGAATTAAAGTGAAATATTTTTTAAAAATACTCAATCCAAAAGAAGTCAGAAAAAGATATTGAAGGGAAAAGCAATCAACTAACCAACCAACCAACCAATAACAGCAACAACCACAAACCCGGATGGGACAGAACGGAAAACTAACAAGATGACAGATTTAAATTCAAATGATTGAATGTAAATTCACATTCACTGGCCTGGAATATTTCTATTCAAAGTGTGGTCCAGGGAACCATGGTGGTCCTCAGAGTTCCCAGTCCACAGCAAGCAAGCACCTAGAAGCTTCTTAGAAATCCATTTAGAATAATTTTATCTGTTGAATCTAATAAAAATAATTGAAGTTTTAATTTTGTAAATCACTTTTAGTAATTCATTTCAATGCATTTTATGAAAGTTTTGCTTTATAATACATAGGAAATACAACACAAACAAACAAAATCTTGTGCTTCACATGCCATTATTTGAGAAGGGTTAAGTTCATAGAGAAAACCCTTTTTCTTCTGAATTGTAAAAAGAAAGAACTCTATTTGGGGAAGAGGGGAAGAAAGAAAAGGTGAAAGTAGAGGTAAAAATAGGATGTGTTATGAGTGTTATTAATAAGTCAGCCTCATCAAGATAAGTTGTACCAAGATACAATGACTACCAATAATTGTCTAAGTATTACACCAAAACTTTTACCTAGAGGTTCCATAACTCCAGGATTTGGAGAAATTGTCAGGCTTTCTAATAAGCTTTATAATAGAACTCCCAACTAATCTTTGGACAAACTCTCCTTTACCTTATGCCATTTTCTTGGGTGGTAGATTTGGCCGGGGTATCGTCAATGTTAAGTTCAATAACACCATATTTGTATTAGTTGACTTCAGAGTTAGAGACCTTGAAAACCACCACTTCCACTTACAAGCTGTTCATACTTGGCCATGTTCATTAATAACAACTCCAAAATAGAGCCTGGCCAGTGTTGCTCAATGGTTAAGCTTAGACCTATGAATCAGGAGGTCACAGTTTGATTCCCGGTCAAGGGTACATGCCCAGGTTGCAGGCTCGATCCCTGGTAGGGTGCATGCAGGAGGCTGCCAATCAATGATTCTGTCTCATTACTGATGTTTCTATTTCTCTCTCCCTCTCCCTTCCTCTCTGAAATCAATAAAAATGCATAACGAAAAATACCTTCCTCACAGGATTATTATTAGCATCAAATTAGTTAATGCATGTGAAGTTTTTAATACAATACAACACCATGGTGAAAGTAGGAAGTTCTCAGTAAACGGTAAGTATGAAAAAAAATATGATCCCAGGGTTTTGGTTCCAACATTACTTTCTATTCCACAGCACATCAAAAGCAAAATCATATGTGATCATGCTGGAAGCCAGAAACTACCTCCATTCAGAACACTCCATTTTTTAAAGCTACATATGGATCTAGTTCAACCAGAGTTTCCTGAATGAATGTGGATCTTTTCCAAGCACATCCAGTGTAGCTCAATCATTGGCACCCGAAACAAAGCTAATGCTCGGAAAAGCTGCACATGAGAGAAATTAAGCTACCTGTGCTGCAAGTGGATGTGAAAGCATTTACCAGGGAAACAGAATGACTTAAAGGAGAAGGAATCTGGGCACAGTCTCCTTTGTGTAACATAAATGCAGTGTGGTGATTCCTTTATGAAATATTCCAGAGTTGAAGATAGTATCATTGTACCCATTTACAGACCGGGTTTCACATGCACTGAGTGGGCATTGCGAAGTGGTACATGATTCATCCTAGGATGCCTTGCATATTTCACCCTGAAAGTTGGGAACTAGAACTCCTCAGCCAAAAGGAAGCATTCGTTCTATAGTGATGTACAGGGGTGCACAAAAGTAGGCTTAGAGTTGTGTGTAAAAGACGTGCAGGTTATGATTATTACAACAGCTTTATTAACGCAAAAGAATTTTACTCACAACTGTAAACCTACATGTGCCCACCCTCAATTTCTAGGCAGGGGTTTAATGTGGCTAAAAATCTAAAATGTGATATAAAAAAAACTCTACCCCATTCAGGCCTTGCAATACATGTATAATTTAGTTAGTGTTACCCCGGGACTTGCAGCTCTCATTTGCCAGCATTAGGGGCCTCCCTTCCCTGGCATGGTATTCAGAAACATCTGGAATGTCCCTTCCACCCTGGAACTTTGTTGTCATACTAGTAGCTCACTGCTGCCCCTTATAGAAACTTCCCTATTCTATCACTATTTGCACAAAGGAGATGGACTGCATTCTAAGTCTTAGTCAACCAAATACCCAAGTGTGCCATAGTTGAGCTCCAAAGAGGATGATAAGCACATTTCATTAGTCACCTCTATTTCAGAGAAGTAAAGAAACTGAGGAATATCAAATGCTTTGCCCATTCCTGATCATATAGGATCCTGCCACTCAAAGTGTGGTCCATGGGTAAGCAGCACTGATAGCACATGGGTGTTTGTGAGAAATGCAGAATTTCCGGCTCTGCCAGTTCTGTTGAATTAGAATCTACACTTCAGTGTTGCAGAGTGGGAGAAAAACTTTGAAAGCAATGACAGTGTGTGTGTGTGTGGGGGGGGGGGGGTCTGAATCCAAATGTTCTAATTTCTAAATTAAGGTTCTTTGCCCACGGACTTCATCCCAGTGGCTTCTGAAAACAGGGCCCCTCCCCTGGTACAAGTCTCCCTGAGGTGCCCTGATGCTAATGGCAGAACATGAGTTGGGCAGGTATGCCAGATGAGACAGCAGGGCTGCAGAGCTTTGAAGCGCTTTTTTAAATCATACCCCTGAGATAGCAGCCGGTTTATTTTCTGCAAAACCAGACCTAATGAGGGCCACCTGTCAGTGTGAGGAAGAGTCTGATGAGCATAACTTTTTCTCTCCTGTAGAACACCAATGAAAGTCATCTTTCTGAGCAGAGGCCCTATGGTATTCTTTACTGTACGCTTCTTCAGATGGCTCGGCAGCCTGTGACAAGGGGCGTTCCTCCCTCTGCCCATGTGATTCAACATGCTAGCTCTCTGGGTGCATATATTCATTTCATGTTAGATGTTCTGCTAAAAGCCCGAGACCTTTGAAATGGAGCTGGGAATGGATTTATGATGACAATGGGTGGGTGAAGCCACATGCTTTCGCTCTTTTGTTCAGCCCTCGGAGGAACACTTAAATGACAGCACATTCCCTTGGGATCACTTGTAGATTATAATGTCCACACCTTAGCTTCTTTAGTCATGGTGAGATGAAAAAGAAAGAGCAGCTACAGGGAGGACCTCCAGATTCCAGGCCAGACCAGGGATATGATGAATGAATACTGTGACCGATATTCCATATGGTAAGAAGGCGTGAACTATCAGTGCAGCAGCTGGAGCAGGCGAGGGGCATGTTGTGTGTGTTGATGTTCTACAGACCGCCTCACAGGGTGACCGGCTGCTTTCTGGAAGCTCTACTGACTTTGCATGTGCAATTTCTCTGTCTCCAAAAACATACCTTTGACTATTTTTGTGCCAGCAACAGGAATAGAAGAACATGTTTGTTTGGAGCCAAGTGTTACACTTAGAGACTGGAAGGATCCTTGAGATACTGGTGAACTAAAGGATTTGCCAAGTAATATATGGATTCCTGTGGGTTATGTGGTCAGTCAAGGAATGTGAGAGTCACCACTGCTATTCACAGCTTCAGTGACCTGCTGCTCAGTCTTTCCAAGATCGAGTCAGAGATAAAGCCAAATAATCCATTTTCCCTACTGTTTCTTCATTTAATCTGATGTACATATTGCATAAATGGTATTTCCTAATATGCTGATCTTTTTATTCTCCAAACTGTGCATGTTAGAACCCCTTTCCTATCACGAGCAGCTTATTACAATTAACTCTGACTTAGCTGGTGTGTGACATGAGTCCTCATTAACTCATCTCACGGTGGTTGGGTCCGATGGCAGAGATTTCTCAGTGTTCCAGTTAGGGATGAAATGCTGTGCATGGCTACATAATGTTTTTACCCCAGATTAATAATGTCTGCATACATGGACTTAATACTTCACAGGAATTTCAATAAAGAACAGAATGCTTTTGGCAAAATAGACAATTGTGCTGTCTGATGGCTAGAGCTATTGTCATTTGGGAGAGGACTGATGACAGTCATAGGAGGACTGTTGAAATTATGGAGAGTGTGTATGAAATTATAGAGATTTCGACTACACCACCTACTAACTGTGTGACTTGAACAAGTTACTTTCCTCTGACCCTCAGTTTCCTTTACTATAGAAAGCAAAGCCTCAGTTAACCTTTCATAATAAGACTCCTGGAATTGCTATAAGGATTAAAATATATAAGGTGGCTTATATAGTTTTTATATATATTTACTGGAAGCTGTATGTAGAGAATAGTTTCTGATGTGAGGATGTGAACCAGACCAGTTTTATATGAGAGCCAGGAGAATAAACAGTTCTCTAGTCCCCTGGCTAAACTAAGGTATCTTACCTGTCCCTCTCCCTAAGAGATAATTCATTAAAGTCAATCATCTGAAAGCCATTAGGGTCAAACTTAAGTTATTATTTTACATATATGGTTAGAGAATAGTCCTAAGTAACTTAGTCGACATTTTTTATTGGTTTGTTTCATTTAATAGTGAATATACTAAGGATTGGAAACTGATAGTTGTTAGTAAGAAACATCCTGGGAATTCAAATCCCAAAGTTTGAGTTCCCTGTATTATGTACAACTGATCCTGAAGAAATTGAGAAGTCACCACCCTTTGTTCCATGCACTAATCTAAGGGGATCAATCAGTTACTCCGAATCTTTAAACTTGGATATAAACTAGCAGGGACCAGCCAGAGGCAACTGAGCCCACAACATAGCAGTGTTACTCAAAAAGCCACTAAAATGAACATGAAAAGGCACTGGGAAATGTCAAGCAAATGTCAGGGCATTTTCATTATACTGGAATACAGGCAGGTGTTAGTACTGTATCTAATTTGCAGCTGCACAATTTATACAGGAAACTATGTCTGAATAACGTCCCTGGGGACTAGGGAACCCCAAAGCACGTAATGCTGCTAAGCTGTGGAACCACCCATATGTCTCGCAGGATCTGTTGCTGAGGCCCAGATCTCTGAGTCCTTTTGAACTGTGCCCCTAGCCTCAAGCTCCTCCAGCCCTCCATGGTCAGATCTTAACGGAGACCTCAGGACTGCAGGTTGTGCCTGTAAATCCAGCGTGCCTGCCCCCCATCGCCACAACTCAATCCAGGAGCCCAAAGGAGGCCAAGAGCTGTGTGTGTTCTGGGTGGCACCACCCTACCCCTGGGTGTTCACATTTTCATGGGCAGATGTGAAGATGGGGATTCAGAGCTCTGAGCAGTCTTGACAACCCCCTCTAACCTCCGAGCTTGAACTGCTTTCCCATCATCCTGCCTTGGGCCCTGGGTACAAATCTCATTCTTCCCTGTGTCCCTCTTCAAGTTAGTCGTCACAAGAAGCCAAGACTCCCAGACAATCCCTCCCCCATCAATTCCAATCTTCAAAAGGCAACACATCCCAGCAACCACCAGTTCCACCTCCAGCCCCCATTATGCCAGACCCCCTTGTTTGCTTTCTTTTCTCTATCACATTCATCATCACACACACATATTTATACCAATCAGTATTTGCTTGTCTGTCTCCCCCACCAGAATATAAGTTCAGCCATCAGGACAGAATTTTGTTCAGTGATGTACCTGCAGTTCCTGGCACATAATGAGCACTCAATAAATATTTATTGTGTAAGCAAATAAATGAATAAGAAAATCAGTGAATCCTGCCGTAAGCTGTGGTAGTCACCAGAAGCTGTGCATATATTAAATCCAAAGTCACAGAGACTGGTGTCAATTAGTATTTGGCACTTGACTTCTTTAGGACTTGGTATTAATGGAATAGAGTCAGATGCTGTCACCTGCATTTGCTAGCTTTCAGAATACAGACTTGAGGCCTTTGCCGAGGAAAGCTGACACAAGCTATCTTTAAAAATATTTCATTAGGAAAACTACTCGGAATCTTTTTCGATTAAGATATTCTGATCACCTTCAATCCATATCTCTATTAACTCCCAAGTCTTTCTTACTAAAATTGATAAATAACAAGAGTATTAATACAGACAAATACTGATAAAAATAATGAGATGTAAGTGGGAATCAAAAAGAAAAAAAGAACATCAAAATGAAAGAGAAAAAACATGAGGCTAAAGATTGTTTCATACGTGGCACGTAGGGCTCTCTCATACATGTTTAACTTAATAAATAGATGGATGAATAGATGGATGGATGGATGGATGTTGAAATGTGTAAAGGGGAGGCAACAGGTTAAGTAAAAAAAAAAAGGTCTCTTTGAAAGCAAATTTCACTACTTGCAGGCCTTGTATTTTTAGTTCCTTAAATGATTACATTTCAAACTGGTGTAGGATTTTGAGAATTTACAGATCCTTATAGAGAATATGTAGATATGTGTCCACAGAAATATTAGAGACAAAGCAAATCATGTTATTGATAATGTAACAGAATAAACTAACCAGTGGTCAGCAAACTCATTAGTCAACAGAGCCAAATAAAAATAGTACAACGATTGAAATTTCTTTTGGGAGCCAAAAACCGACTTCTGTGCATGGGTCACGAAGTTTCTATCACTCAGTACGTGCGCGCCCGCAACATGGTATTTTGTGGAAGAGCCACACTCAAGTGGCCAAAGAGCCGCAGTTTGCCAATCATTGAACTAACCAAATGAGATGGATGCATCCTATCTAATAAAAGAGTAATATGCACATTGACCGTACCTCCGATCAGGCCACACCCATCAGCCAATCAGGAGCAAATTATTCAAATAAACCCCAACCAAGAAGGCTGGGCCACTGAGAACAGGAGAGAGGCTTGGGTTTCCCTGGCAATGGAGGAAGCGAACCTTTCCTCCTGCCATTGCCAGCCTAGGCCTCCACTCAGAGCTACCAAGTTTCAATTATAGAAGATATATTCCAATGGAAATGGCAGCAGCCACAGAGCTGGAGAGATCAGAGGCTACAGTTGCTCAGGCAATGGAGGAAGCCAAGCTTCTGCAGCCCTAGGACCTAGGCCTCCACTCTAGGCTACAATGTTTAAATTATAGAATTTAAATAAACCCAAACAGAAATGGCTGATTCCACAGAGCAAGCAGAAGGCTTGGCTCTGCTCCAGGTTACAAAGTTTCAATTGTAGAACATAAATTAATCCCAGTTCCCAGGGGCCTCTGCTTGGATTGCTGGGAGTGGCATGGCCGGCCTGCAAACCACCACTGACCCCTATCCCTGGCCACCCCACATCCCAAGGGAATCCCCACCCTGATCCAGGACACCCTTCAGGGCAAACCAGCTGGGCCCCACCCATGCACCAGGCCTCTATCCTATCTAATAAAAGAGTAATTTGCAGATTGACTATCACTCCAACACACAACAGGGCTGCCCCCATGTGGTCAAAGATCCTTCCCTCCTGTGGACACAAGATGGCCACCATAAGATGGCCAGCAGGGGAGGGCTATTGGAAAGTTCCAGGCCTGCAAGGGAGAGCAGTTGTGGGTGATCAGGCCAGCAGGGGAGGGCAGTTAGGAGGGGCCAGGCCTGCAAGGGAGGGCAGTTGGGGACAATCAATCCTGCAGGGGAGGACAGTTAGGGGTGACCAGGCTGGCAGAGGAGGGAAATTGGGGGCAAACTGGCTGGCAGGGGAGCAGTTAGACATCAATTAGGCTGGCAGGGTAGTGGTTAGGGGGTGATCAGGCTGGCAAGCAGAAGCAGTTAGGGGCAATCAGGGAGGCAGGCAAGTGAGCAGTTTGGAGCCAGCAGTCCTAGATTGTGAGAAGATGTCTGACTGCCCTCGAGGGGTTCCAGATTAGAGAGGGTGCAGGCTGGGCTGAGGGACATCCCCCACCCCCACCCCCATGTACAAATTTCAAGCACTGGTCCTTTAATATTATTATAAATGTATTGGTCTTTTAACAGCCTCATTGGTATTGACATAAACAATGATTCAATACATGCTTTGTTTCTAAGATAAGTGAGCCATTGCTTAGAATGTCAAGTCCTTTACTTTGCTTATTTTATCTTTAAAATGAAGCCTGCACAATAACAAGAAGGTGCTGACCCAGAAGGCAGGGGCTCTGGGTCTGAGTGGGGGTTGGGAATGATTACCTCCGAGGAAGTGGGCCATGAACTTCCTCCAATGTTAAGCACTCCAAAAACCACTGTATTTTTGTTTTGGATTTTGGAAGAAAAATTATTTGAAAATTCAGCCATTATGTTTCACTTACTGTCAAAATACTTCATGACAGCACATCCAATAATGATATGCCAATATTAGGTATAGGATAGTGTTAGTTTGTTACAATGATCACTATCTAGACCTGGAACTACCCTGGGTAGCAATATGACAAAGGAAAAATGCATCAGAATGGAAGCCTGATTGGGACTGGACGTATTTCAGGCTGCGCAACATAGAAGCTATTGCAAGATTCCTTTTCTAGGTACCCCCATTCCTTTTGTGAACTCTAAACTTCTGTTTGGCCTAAGGCTTTACGTTATCTTGACAGTCAGAAGTGGCAATCAGTAGATGACTGTATATTCAAATTTATTCAAGTATGCTTTAATTTTTCAGAGGTTCTGTTTCATAGGATCATAGGTTTCCTGAGTTAGATAGAAGCTTAATATTATCAAATCCCTTTACATTCAGCAACTACAGATCTAAGGAGCAATTTCTTCTTGTCTCAGTGCTTATCATCAAGACACATAGGCAAATGGAGAACATTATTATAGTACAGGAAAATGATTGAGCAAAAAATTATTTTAAAAAGTATATACTTTTTCTTCCCCGCTACTGAATCATTTGGTTGATACAGTTGCACATACAATTTTCTATAGACATTGCAGTGCCAAGAATGTAAAAAACACATGGGTAGAGCTTTGATGATGATTTCATTTTGACAAGAGAAGAATTTTAATACCTTTGCTATACTGAGGTTTACTTTAAAAAGAAAATGAAGGTAGAACTTCAAAATGCATCCTGTGGTCAGCAGCCATACTGTCAAAGCAACTAAAGGAATTTCATCGCCGATGGGATGCTCAGCTAAGTGAATCAAGGAGGATGTTAAGGTTTTCATTTCTAATTTTCCTCTTTTCTGCAAGGGACATCAGACACTTGAAGACTCTATGAAATTTTACATATTCTAGTAAACACGGAGTAATGTGTATATGTTTATATCTGTGGGAACATCAGCTATGCAATCCTGGAAACTTCCTTTGTCACTGAGAAGGAATTCCCTGGCTTGCATAGTATTTTGTACTCCAGTTTCCCAGTCTGGGGCAACATGATCTTTTTGCAGAATCCACGGCACAAATAAAATTTTTTTCAAACAATTTCATTAAGGGGGCTTATCTGTTTTCCTTTTCCCAGGTGCCCTGGGTTGTTCCCGCTGGTATCATTTGCATCATGTTTGAAAACTAATGAAAACCCAAATACAATTAGGAAGGGGAGATGAGAAAAAGAGAGATTCCAAATCAGGGTGGATCCTTTTATTGTGCTGGAGGGAAGAGAACTGTGATGTATCTTTGATAAGAGCAGTGGAGGAAATGAAGGACTGATTGCAAGCCAGGACCTAGCTGAACTGAATATTAATACGAAGGAAATCAACATTATCCTGATTACCGCACGTGAGAAACAGATGTGACTCCCTCCTCTCTCTACGGACACAACAAAAGGCATTGTGTGTGCTCAGGATAACTGAGATGCATATACTTAGGATAAAAGAGAGGGGTGCCTGAGTCATTATCAAAACTTTAGGAACATCCCAATTTGGGCATAAGCATAGGTTTTGATGCAGAAAACAGTCATATTAATTGGCAACTACTTGGTGCAAATGTCAAAAATATGGTGTGTTGTTATAACCTGAACAGTTAATACTTGGATGACTCACCTGACCCTCACACATAACTGCCCCTTGCAATACACAAACACATTCATGCCTAGTTGTTTCTTGACACAATCTCTCTTCTGTTCTGTTCTGGAAGTCTCACCCTTTGTGCCCCCACAGCACCGCATTTCTCCAAAACAGCCAATGAAAAGGCTCTGAGCTACTCCTTCCTCCTTATCTCATTCCTGCACTTTGTTAAACCATTGACAACAAGTCTTACCTTATTTTCCCTGCCCTTCACTCCTCTTATGATGGCATACGGCATGCCTTCTTAAATTCTCATTGTGTTGAGCTGGCCAGTGTTGCTAAGTAGTTAGAGTGCTGGCCTGTGCACCACAGGGTCTCAGGTTCAATTTCCAATGAAGGACTTGTACCTTCATTGAAGGTTCAATCCCAGGTCCCAGTAGGGGCGCATGCCAGAGGCAACCAATCAATATGTTTCTCTCACATCAATGTTTTGGTTTTTTTTTCTCTCTCTCTCCCCTCACCCCCCCCCCTTCCTCCCTTCCCTTTACTCTCTCTAGGGATCAATGAAAACATATCCTTGGATAATGATTAACAACAACAACAAAATTGAAAAGAAAATACTAATTTTGTTTAAAAAAAACACAAAACAATAAAAATAGCAGAAGAAATGTGTTTTAACCAAACCTATCTGTTACCTTCAATTCAACTACATAATCACAGATTTGGTCATAAAATAAACCATTCCCACCTGGCCGGTGTGGCTCAGTGGTGAGCGTTGACCTATGAACCAGGAGGTCACAGTTGGATGGATTCCTGGTCAGGGCACAGGCCCTGGTTGCGGGCTCGATCTATGACTCTCTCTCATCATTGATGTTTCTATCTCTCTCTCCTTCTCCCTTCATCTCCAAATAAAAAAAATATATATATTAAAAATAAAATAAAATAAATCATTCCCTGATATTATAATACAATAGAAAAAATTAAAATAGTCCTTTGAAAGGCTGGTCACTGGATTTTTTTTTTAGTGTTATTGGGGAGAATAAATGTGGAGGACCAATGTGGTATATTAAATGGAATAATAAAGTGAACGTATACAGGAAATGTAAAATAACAGAGTTTTCTTTTGAATAAATATATGTACATATGTCATATTTCCACATATGTAAATTGTATATATCAGCTGGGAGAGTTTACATTTTAAACTTGACGGAGTGAAAGAAAATTTGAGACATTTCATCCAAACCTGCCTCTTGTGCAGGGAGTGTAGTTAGTATGTGGCTGAACCGTCTGCTGAAAACCTCAGAGCAATTGAAATGAGCCTTAAATTACCTCCCCACAATCACCTAATTCTTCTCCCCATCTCCCCCTCCCCAGATCACAAAAAAAAACTGACATCCCTGACCCCCACAGTGTGTCAGAGTGAGATGCAGTCAGAGAGAAAATGGGCAGAGGAAAAGTTTGCCATCAAAAGCCGGCTTCCTGTTCCCAGTTCGACCGAGCTGCTGCTGGAGAAAGCGCCTTGATTAGACTCCCGGAGCCTCACTTTTGGCACATCTTTGACCAGTTAGGGCGGCCCGGATTCTGCCCTGGCTCTGCAATTCCTCATTCCTCCCAGGGAATTACTCTGCCTCTTCCCCAGCTCCTCCTCCTCCCACCCAGGGCCCGCCGCTGCCCACTGCCCACGTTGCTGTGTCTGCCTTTTGGCACTGGGAGCGGGTCTGTCGTAGGATGAAAGTGGAATTCTCTGCTGTCTGCAGGCCTTCCCCCAGGGACCAGAGCCTGAAACCCAAACTTCTATATAAAATCATATCCTGTTTGCAAACATCATATTCCCTTTGCTTCTCGCTAATCTGGTGCTGTAAACCCCAGCACAGCTTGAGAGCCCATTCCTCATCTAAACAAATGCCATAAGCCCCTTTATACTTTTACAACCATGTCAAAAAATAATATCGCCTGCCAATAGTGATGTGATTGGAGTTGCCTCCTCCGAGCCATAAAAGAAGTGCAGAGTCTGTTATCAATTTCTCTAAGTGTATCAGGGGAATTATGGGTCGATTCAGTTCCAAGTTATAAATGACAACTCAAAAGCCGCAGAAGCGTTTGAAGCTGGGAGCTGATGACGACATTATCATAAAAGCCTGCTCGTCCTTGCTTTTGTGGGTTTTTCTTTTTCTTTCTTTCTTACTCTTTTTTTTTTCTTTGTAGCCTATCAAGTGAAGAGGGAAAAATAAGGCTGAGAAATGACTTCAAGATTTCTTCACACAGCAGCAGGTCAGATGGCCAGGAAAACGATCACTATTTTTGGTGATGTGTATGCCCTGAGGAGTGAGAACTAAAATGGTCCTGCGCTGGCTCGTGTTTCCGGAGTCCCTTAATTATCGGTTTCACTAAACTCCGACCAAGTCCTGGGATTTGGTGCAATGCTCTGTTCAACGGCGCATTTTCTTGTAGTGCAATCACACAGTCATCAGAAATGAGTCATGCCATAGTAACTAAACAAAATGAAAACCAAACACAAAAGAATTCAGAAAACCTTGAGCTTGTTGCTCAAAATGCAACTCAGGAGAGCATACTTTAAAGCACATGATGTACCACCCGTCCACTGAGCTGCCTGAACAACACTGCCGAATCACCACATGGCGTTTCAGGGGATGGTTTCATAAGGTCTCCGGTAGTCTCCTCAAAAGCCATCTAATCATCAGCATTCAGTCAGTATGTAAGAACCCCATCTAGGTGAAAGGTATATAGTCTAGGTAACTGGAATTTGGCGAACAGTTGGGGAGCATTTAGGAATTTTAGAACTTAAATCGGTGGGTTCATCTTAAATAACCTGAAGCAGAACATCGGCCTGAGACAAAAGCCGTTTCAGTGGTTGCCAAGCACACTAGAGTGCCCCTATCGTGCCAGGTCAGACCACACCAAGTTCACACCGGGTGTCTTTCATACATGCAGTATGTCTAGAACTGTCTGGGAGGTCAAAACAAAGACTAGTACAAATCCAGAGGATCCAGAGTTTCTCTTAGGACTTATATCAAAACCAAAGACATTATAGGGGGCAATATGGTACCTTCATGTATAGGAACACAATTTGATTTCTGGAAAATAACACACACAGGAAGACTGAATCCAACTAGTCCTCTAGTACATCAACAGGACAAGCTTGTGTATACACACACACACTCAACTAGACCAGTGGTCAGCAAACTCATTAGTCAACATAACGGCAAACTGTGGCTCTTGAGCCGCAGTTTGCTGACCACTGATCTAGACCTACAAACATACCACCAGAGACCTAGAGGCCAATTTGGTAAACAGAGGTCACTCTCTCCAGCCCTTTCCACAATTAATGAAGGCAAACTAGTCAGTCTTCCTTCTCCTGCCTCTGCTCAAGCCTCACTTATCGACCAGCACTGGCACTATCTGGATTAGGTCAGTGACTGAGGACCTTACTGCGGACTTACTCTCTGACCCACTGTATCAGAAGTGACAGGCACTGTTCATTCATTGAGCACACCTAAGAGTTTGCTAGAGCAGTTATGGCTAAAGATAACTCTGTGTTCAAACTTGGGAGGCGGGTCCTGGGAAGCTATCCTCGTTTAAGCTCTGGGTCTTGGAATAAAGGTAGATCTAAATAAGTGGGGGTTCAGGGACCACTACTCCTTCAACGGTTTTTATTTCCTCACCATCACCAGACCCACTTAGTCTTTAGCTTTGTTTCTTTGCCTCATTTGCAGGTAATCAGCCATTCTCATAAGATGGTCACTTGGGATGTTAGAAAATAATCTCAAAGCCAGTGAGCCCTGTTTTAAAATTCAGTTTGTCCTCAGTTTTCTAGAATAATTTTGCAAGCTCCCAGCTTCATAGGAGACTTGCTAAAACTTAGCAAGGATACATATGAGGTAATGATTGTACTGTGCTGGGGGTCTAAAAGCCAAGGTCAATGGCGAGCTACCACAGAGGGGACCTTACTACACCAGCCATGTGGCTGCACTGCGGGCGCCAGGGGCTGTGGCCAGCCTGTTAAAGGTGAAAGCCATAGAAGCACCTACAATGCCTTTTGGAACTCTTCCACTTGGGCTCTTCCGTCCACCGCATACTTTCAACCTTCTCCCCTTTTCTGTGTGGCTTCAGGGAAATAACCTCACTTCTCTGACTGATACTTTAGCTTCTCATTTGCAAAATGGTGCTAACAATCATGACTATTTTACCAAGTTGTTATGAACCTCTGTTGTATATGAGACACTGTAAAGTCCTACCAATTGTTAGTTGTAGTCTACATTCTTATTTCTGGAGGGCAGAATCACAGGTAAAGGAACAGAAAGATTATCTTTGATAAATCTAACATCACTAAAATGAAAGAATGTTATGAAAATACATGGGGATTCCCTGTACAAAAATTAGTTATAGCAAAATATTGCCTAATACATGGCATACAAAAGACCCGTTTTGTTCTTTCCCTTCTATAACCAAGAAACCTAATTGAATTAAATTCTTTAGTCCATAAACCTGGTCTAGTAGATGTTGTCCCAACATGACCTAGCACTCAGCTCTACAGGATGAAGGTCTCTTCATGGTAAGGGTTAATTTTAAATAGATTGCAGACTATTGTGTATGCTTTAATCATCCACAAAATGTAGACTTTTTTTTTTTTTCATATGCCGCTGGATTCAAACAAATTTGTCCCTGCAATGCGGTATAAATATCCTGGGTCAAAAACATTGTTAATTATTGAAGACAAAAATGGCCCCAGGAGGTTCACAAGCATAGTGTCCCACAATTCAAAGCACTTGGTGAAGTTTATGCCATTTCCATTAGGAATATAAATAATGTATCTGCATATTCAGTGTGACTGCTTTACAAATGAAATTCCGCTACAAAACCATGTTATACCCTCTCATGCTACTTTTCCCCAGGTTTAGAAAAGCCTAGCAAAGCCAGCTTTGTGAGCAGTGACTTGTGCGGTCACACAGGGCCTGCAGTGAGATGGGGCTACGCTGGTTAATTCTCTACTGCTACCATCTTGAATTCTTAGTTATTGAACAGCGGGATCTGTATTTTCATTTGGCACTGAGCCCTACAAAATATGGAGCTAGTCATGCAGTCTAGTATAACTTCTACCGAAAAACAGCCTTGAACATAATTGAATAGATAAATCAAAGATGATCGTTTTGAAAGTTTGTTATGTAAGAGCAGTGAACAAACTCATACTTACCCCAAGTCCACCACAAGGTAATGAAGAAAAAAACTTTTGAGAGGCATCACCTATATAACAAGAAGATATGAAAAAACATATAAATTGAGAATATAATTATAGTTTTTAAATATTAATTTTAATATTTCTATCAACTAATTTATAATTTTGATGTGTTTATTAATATATAGTATGTCACATGGTATTTACCATTTAACTCAGAAGGAAAGTGATCAAATTTTAGATAGGTAAAAGCTCACAGAAAATAAATAAAAGTATTAAATGTAGAGTCTATTGCCCCACATGAACAGACAAGTACCTATAAAATTTAAGTCTTAAGACTTGTTTTAACTGTCTCACACATTGTACAATGTATCACAACATTTTTAAATTATACGTTACTATGAATAACTCAGCTATTCACTGAGTATGTCCCTCTAATGTGGCTTTACAAGCCAATATTTAAGAAAGACATCCTTTATTTTATGTTTCCAATATCAAAACATCTACTCAGAGATGCAGCTATGTTTTGAATTTCTATCTCAGATATAGCTATGACTAAGCATACTTAGTCTCCCCGATATTTATAATTTTTCAAACAATTACAAAATTCCACAATGAGGATAATATATTTAGGGATCTATATGATACAATAATATATCTTCTTAAAAATATATGCCAATGTCTTATTTTTTACTATCTCTTAGTATTAATACTTTAAGGAATTTTAATCCTTTTTGTTATCTGCATTTTTATTTTCTACATTATCTACTACATGAGTAGAGAAAAAAAAATAACTACTCTTAAATTTCTTAGGCTAAAATCTGCCTTGCAAAATAATCAGAGGGAAAGAAGTAGGCATTTCCATGGGATAATCCAATAGCCAGATTAGTGGCAGGAAGAGGTACAAACTTCCATTTCACCTTTCCCAATTCATTTTTTTCCATTGATGACCAATGAAATAATAACGAAAAATGAAAACAGGCTTGTAGTAGAATTCCCATGCCATGTCAATAAAGGTCTAAATAGATTTTAATGTCACAGAGAATATTTGATTTTTGAAAAGAAGAAATTTCATGAGTGCATTTTTTCAAACTCAATAGCTAACAGATGGAAAATGATAAACAAAAATTTAAGTATAAATAAAAAAATGATATACCTCATTATATATATAAGGGTAGTCATGAAAAAAAATAAGCAATAGAAAACAAGTCATAAAAACATATTAAACCTGAAATGCTGACATCAGTAAAAGATACATAAAAATTTATGGATAGTTAGGAGGAGGGATAAAAAAGTTTACTTAAGTTGTTGCTCATACCAAAGATATCTATATTATTGAATAGTTTGCAAGGATGCATTTGCATGTTATATGAGAAATTAAAATACATAATATTGTATATTTAATGTCTGAACTCTTCATTCCATAGTTAAAAGAAATAAAGTTCATATTACAATGCAATAAATTTTAAAAATTTTATGTAAACTCAAAGAGAATAACAAAAATACTGGTAAATGTTAAGCTGCTTAAGGAGAATTGTATTTAGTAATGTTTACATAACACAAAAAAGACAAATAATAATTTAAATTTAGTGGTGTGTAAAATTTTTAATTTACTGAATTGACTGAAATTCTTAAAAATAATGTTATGTTGCCATCCCCATGAACTGAGGTCTGACTAGCCACACATTATAAAAACTGGTAGTAAGAATGACAGGAATATTAATGCTAAGGAAAACCTTGTACCAGAAATGATTGGAGAGAATGTTTTTGAAGTGTCACCTTACAGGGTCTAGAGTATTTAAAGAGATAAATGGTGCACATTTTCCAATCTAATTATTTTATGAGCTACAGATATCTTTCAAGATACTGGTAGATCTGGTCGTAATGAATTCCTCTTATTTAAATCCTCCTCCCTCCAGAACATAACTAGGAAGAGTAGTATTATCAATTCAACTCAGAAATTTCACAAATGGAATGGATTTAAATTCAATGTGTGTGCACAGTGACAAATTCCCCCCACACCACCATCCTCACTCTGTTTTGAAAGGGAATGGGGGAAGAAGAGGGTTATATGGGAGTGAAAAAAAGAGACAAAGGAAGATAAATATCTTGATGGTTCTACATCTCTATACTTATACCTGGAAGTCTTGTTTTTTTTTTTAGATATAAATAAAAAATAAGCCATGAGAATTCAAATTTTATATAAAGAATAAAAAAGTATGAAAGGTTAAACTTTAAAAAATGGAATTGTTCACTTTGAACTTGAATGGAGGAAAATGTGCTATTTCTAGACTCAAATAAAATACTGAAGCAGTTCAGAAGTGGTATTAACAGTGAATTTCATGCTTAGCATTGAGACTAAACAATGCAATGTCCTTGTTTATATTTACTCATGAGGCCTATACTCAATATTAAAATTGTTGCACTAATCCCTAAGAGGTGCGTGCCTATGGGACGAACTCCACATATATAGCCAAAGCTAACACTAAATCTTCAATTTTATATCTCACATTAAATACTCAAACCTAATGAGATAAGTGGCCAGTTTATTGTAATTTAAACTTAAAAAAGTAAGTTATTTGTACTCAGTGTTTCATCGCATATATCTATATATCTATATATCTATATATCTATATATCTATATATCTATCTATATATATATATATATATATATATATATATATATATAATTGCCAGAGGTCTAAATTGTATTAGAATTCATTTCTAAAGCATCAAATTTTAAAATGATATTTATGTTAAATATTTTGAGATCAGTTTTGTTCAAGTGTCAAATTTCATTTGAAAAAAATGATGGCATTGCCATGTTTCATAAGTAAACAGTTCCAGCTCATCAAAATTTCTTTCACAAATATGTTTTTTCTCTTAAACTGTAGAAAATTATTGTTTTGGAATAGCTCTCAAATATCTACATGTAAGCTGTTCCCAATTAAATCAAAAATATTTAGTCCTATATCTATACTGATTTATAGTTTAAGAACATAGTTTAAAAAATGGAGGAGGAGGAGGAGGAGGATGCTGTTTTCTCTTAATTAAAAAATAATCAATATTGCGTTAGCCAGTTTGGCTCAGTGGATAGAGCATTGGCCTGCAGACCAAAGGGTCCTGAGCGAGATTCCGGTCAAGGGCATGTACCTCGGTTGCTTCTGAATTCTGTAGGAGGAGTTAATATAAAATTATTCTAAAATAATATTGAAATTGACACAATAGGTTTTTTGAAAGGGGACAAAAAAAAAGAAGTCCTGCAATGCCTTTTTTAAAGTTAAAATAGTTTTAAAAATATCTTTGTGGTATGTAAACGTATTGTTATTCCACTACAAAAGTTGTTAATAAACTTAATTAATAGAATTGTTTCAGCTAAAATAAGGTTCTGTATTGAACTTTTCCCAAAGTTATTATTTCTATTGCTCATATAAAGTTTATATAACCCTGTTCAACATTCATTTTATTTTAAAATCTGATGGCAGAGGTTTGAAAATCATATGTTAACTAAAATTATGTTTATTAGTTTTCTACTTCTGCTACTTACTTTACTGTTTAATTCTACAATGAAGACATTAAAAAGATTATATTAAGTTTTAAAATGCAATCTAACTATAAAATGCCATATTCTAGGCATAGCACTAAGGAGTTTTCACTTAAAATAAGTTGTACTATGCCCTCTGTCTGTTAAGGTCTCAGAGGAAAAAAAAAACTGAGTAACACAAAACAAATGGAAAAGGTGAAGATAAATTTGCATAAAGATTGTGAAAACCTTTCTTCTTTTGGTTTAAAAATGTAAGCAAACAAACTCCACTGAGCATTTATTCCTGTCTGCTAAGCTACAATGGAGAAAAGCTCTTCAAATAAACATGAACTTAAATGTTAACATCATGGAAGTTGGTCATTTTTCTAATGCAAGATTTTTCTTCATCTGCATTGGCTTATTGTAAGGGACTCACTCATTCCAAAGAGCAATGCTGATGGAGAGCTGGGTTTTCTGTCACACTGCTTGCCAAGTATTTTGAACTGACACCCGCCCTGACTAATGGTAGTGCTGGAATGCGCTGTTCTCAGTAGAAGCGAGGCCCGTACAGACCTAGGAGCGTCCTGGGGTCCAGCTTCTGTCCGTCCAGGGGGCTGGTGCCATACAGCAGTGAGTGATGTGCCGAGTGAACAAGCTGTATTTCCTCCAGGCTGGCTTTTCGACCTTGGATCCGCTGAAAGAAAACAGCAGAAGCCTACAGTGCTCCACAGACAATGTTTCCAAGAAAATGAGGCCCCGAGTCACATTTAAGATGATTAATAATGGGCTGAGTTTCATCAGGAAGGAATGTGACACTGATTTGCTTAGTAAAATACCATAATAATATTTGAAAAATGAGAATAGGCAACGTTCAGAACCGATGGACTGCTTATGCCTAAATGGTTAACTGACAAGCATATTCTTCTTTGGCATAAAAAGAATCTATAACAAAGAAATTAATGGCTAGCTCTTTTGTAAAAGCATCAGCTTAAAAACAAACAGGGTCTGTTGTTTAGCTGAGAAGTAAATTAACCAGTATCTTATTTTACACTCACTTAAAAATTGTGTTGAAACAAGTTCCTTATTGTTTCTTAAAGGACTTAAGTAAGACCAATACATTTCAATATATTTGTTTATAACAAATATGCTGATCACTTCATATGTGTGCACCTCATCTAGAGAGCAGTGGGGGCCTTTTGCTAAAGGCCATTTGGATATTATAACATCATTCACTTAATGTGATTCACTTATCATAAAGTTAGGTTGCTATGAACAAAACTCCTAGATTTATTGAATTTTGAGCCCTGCCTGTTGTTGCCTTGGCAGAACCAGACCAAATGATAAGGCCCACGGGCCAGATGTTCCCCACCCGGATCTAGACCAATGTGTGACCTACACGATCAGTAACAGTTCAGGAACTGTTTATGGTCTGATGAGGTCTGTACAGAACTCTAAGTAATTTAGGAACTTTTATAGTAAACGGACAGAGTTTCTTTATGTCTGTTGAATCTAATAGAATCTTGTATATCTTTCAATCAATTTTCATTTTTGTAGTATTTAATTTTTAATGTACCTTATAAAAGCATTAGTTTGTGACAGAATGGAAATGAAAGAAAAACAATAACCACTGCTTAACCAGAGATAGTCTGAGACACTCTAGACCCGGTCAATATCTCTACACACCTTTCACTTCACCTAAGAAAGAATGGTCCTTTGACACGGACAAAACCATACCTTAAGTTAAAGCTCAATCAATCAGCGGCCACAATTCTCACACTGGCATATTGGTGTATGAAGTGAATTAGCCCAATTTTTCAAAATTGCTGTATTTCCTTACATTACCCAGATAGTGTTAATATTTCACTTAAAATATGTGTCATAAGGTACTTATGATACATAAGTATCAAAGGTACTTATAAGGCAATGGATTAGAAGAGAAGGACCTTCCATGATCTTGGAAGAGAATCTGTCCTTCCTTGTCCCAGGTGACACAGAAACCTCGGGTGACAACAGTACGTCCCTTAGGACCAGGTTATGTCCATGCTCAGCCTCCCTCATTTACGGGGATGTGGCAGCTGTGGATGAGTGAACAGCCAGCCGGAAGCCTGGACTTACTGACACTTCCTAGGGTTTTACTGTGTAGAGGGCATAGATGTGATTTTCTCTGAAAATAAGTCATGTAACATGGGTGAGGGGTGGTGGGAGACCCATGGGTAACAGGAATGATAGAAAATGGAAATTTCTTGACACTGTGCCATTATTTGATAAACAAACAAATGCTTATGGAAGTTTCTTTGTCACAGCATTGAAGTTCCTCCTTCTTGACACCCAATTTACATTTCTAGAGGAATAAAAATATGTTTCAGAGAAACTGTTCCAAGGTAGGCAATAATTAAAATTGAAATTAAACCAGGTAAGTAATGCTGAAAACAAAGGCAGATGTGTGCTGACCATCTGATCAAAAACATTGTCCTGATCAATAAGTGAACACATTATTGACATTTGTAACTAAATGATAAACATTAAATTTGAAAAATGTTTATGGAAGAGCAGAACAACCAAAGCAATAGAATGAGAAGTCATGAGAGAAAAATAGGAAGCAAAAGTTCAAAGTCAATATTAAAGAGAAACATTTTAACTGAGATTTCAGCTGCTGGAAAATCCAAGATAAATAGCGGCAAATCCATGGTCTGAGTCATCTAAAATTGGAATGAGCAGAGGACTGGAAACCAGACTGCAGGAACTAGTTCTCTCTGGCAAAATAATGAACACCATGAAATAACAGGGCTTCCAGAGATAGTCTGGAATCAAATAATCCCATAGCCACTGATATTTTATACGCTCATACAGTGAATCATCTTTGTCTTAAATAATGTCAGTTCTATAGTTAATCAGACCAACATTTGGACTGCTTTCATAAAGTTTCATTTTTTTTCTTTTTCTATAAATATATATTTCAGCTCTGAAACTGAATTTCTGCCTCTGGTATGACATTAAATACTAGTAATAAGAAATATTATCTTTATGTTTTCATGAACCAGTCACATATATTTACAGCCATACACTCCATGCCTGCCTCAACTTCTGTCTCATTTTCCCAATCACACACTGTCAAAAACAAGATTCAGTTTTTGATAGTAACTCAAGGGCTGAGAAATCATAAGAGAGCACCTGCTGAAGTGAGTATCAGTCATCCCCTTAAGTGATATCAGCTGACAAACAGTAAGGCTAGAACAACTGGCCAGCCTATTTGACATGGACTTATTCTAAGAGTATTCCCTTCTGGTTTACACTCTAGTGTAACTTGTACTATTAAAATGTAACACAGTTCATTTTGCTGCTTTGATTTCCCTTTCCCCCGCTTCTTTCCTTCCTTTTGACTCCCAGGAAGTATTTTACACTGGCCCTTTTTATTATTATATATTTCTTTCAGGCAACAATTACACTAAAGGAATACTTATTCTTAATCATCACTTCTGCTTCTATGGCTGCTGTAGAGTAAGACTTGCACATAGGACAGCTTTCTGCATGTTCCTACAGAAAGCTGTGGGGGTGGGGGGAACAATGCAATATGAAAAATGTCTACCTGGAAAAAGCATCAGGAGAAAGCATGTTTTGAGATTTATATCTCACAGGGCACTGCTAAGGGAACTTGAAGGATGACTAAGCTGAAAATACTGAAATGGCAACAGCTTTCCTTCTCTCTTACTCAGAGTCCCCTGGAGTACTTCCATTTTGCCTCACTTTTATCAGATGTCTTACATTTGTCAACTTCACTTTTCCTCTCAAATTGAGGTCTCCAACAGTTTGCATTTTCTGGTATTATTGTAATTTATTAGGTTTAAATATAGATATTTTCACTTAATCCCTTCCCATATTTCCTATTTCCTGTGCACCCTTTATCCCTTCATTTCTCTCTCATGACGCTCTCTTGAGTCAAAGGTCAATGGCATAATGAGTCATAAGATGGGGTAAAGTGCTCAGATAGTCGTAATTTAGGGAGATATTGATTTCCGTTCTCAGAGATATTTAGTCTGCAGGACGTTTATCTAAAGTCTTCTATGATTTTGACCAAAATGCTTTGAGAATTCTGAGTATATTTGGAAACACAGTGCATTGAAGAGATGGCATTCACTTGGGTATTTCTTGACATCTCGCTTGAGACCCAAATACAGGTCTTCATTACCTTGCTATTAGGGACTTGGGAAAGCAAGCCTATAGCTAGCTCTTCTTTCATGTTCTTCATTGAGACCCTTCAAAGTGGGATGTGTTCATTATTCTATCTACAGTCTATGTGCCCAGCACTTAGACAGTCCCTTCCCTCCTGCTCGGGAAGGAACGAATGAATGTTCAGGGAGCGCCTCCCCTGTGCTGCGCACCTGGGAATGCCGGCTCGGTTCCGAACCCAGGCTGCATTCTGGTTTGAAGTTTATCTAGTTTAAAATGACCATATCATTGAGTCTCACAATACACCCCGGTTCCTTCCTGAAGAAGCCATCTTTCTGAAAGAAACCCCATTAATGCAACTGATTACAGAAGGAATGTTCTGAACATGACCTACAAAGTCATACTGTGACAGGAGAAAATGCAGCCTGCCCAACCCACCCACACACAGAGCACACACACGGTATAGATTCTTTTTTAAACTTTTTTTTTCTGCCAAGGAGCAGGGAAAAAAGGAAACAGTTCTATTCCTTCCCCTCCTGTGTTCAAAGCCTGGACGGAGGCCAGTGTCCTAATCAGTTCTCATTGGCCCTGGAGGAATCAGAACCTTTTGTAAAATATAATAAAGGGCATAAAATCATGATAAAATGCATGAAAAAGCAGTGCCTTTGGTTAGGGAACTAGAAATAATTTAGCAGAACAGATGGATTGCATTGGTTTGGTATTATGGAGGACATGAAAGGGCTCGTTTTGTGGCAGTTCCAAACGAAGAGAAAATGTCCAGCTCCAAGATGACGAGTCAAAAGTACCTGCCTCTGCTGGGGGAGACCCTGTTTTCTTTAATCATTTTCAAAGTGGTGACATAGAAGGCAAGAATTTCCACTGAAATAGTCCATTTTCTGGAAGTATTTCATCCAATGTCCCTAAATAGAGGGAGATGTTTTTTTTCCCCCAACAAAAATCCATAGGGCTGCAACTTACAGAATTAAAAAATCATAAATGACTTATGAGTGTCATAGTTATCCACTGTTACAAATTCCATACTTAACACTTAATGAATTGGTTCATGGCCTGGTCATTATTCTTGATACATTTTTCTCTTAAACAATGAAAAAATCTGGTCGCATGCATATGCCCAGGTGTACCTATTAGAGTTTTCAAGTAACTGCTTCTTTCAATGTGACATAAAAGAACGTTCTATGCTCTCTCCCAACTGCACTCTCTCCTTCCATAGATTCTTCAGCATCTAATAAATAGTTCTCAGGGTTTTCTTATAAAGAAAAGGTACTAAAAACTGAAGGCAAGTGGCCCAGCAGGCTTTTGGTTCTTTTTGTTGGTCACATGGAAAGAGAATGGATTGCAAGCCAAGCGTCCTGAGCTCTGGGTACTGACTCTCATGGGTCCTTAATGTGCTCATAGCCAGCTATGAGGTACCTCTCTGGACCATTGTTCCTTCATATATAACCATAAGGTGGTTTGACCAAATTATGACTTTTGTTTTGATTTTTTAAATTGATTTTTTGAGAGGAAGGGAAAGGAGAGACAGTGAAATATTAGAGCAGCTGTCTCCTGCATGCCCTCTCGTGGGGATCCAGCCCACAACTCAGGCATGTGCTCTGATAGGGAATCAAACCCACAACCTTTTTGTGCATGGGAAGACACCCAGCCAACTGGGCCACACTGGCCAGGGCTGTCCAAATGTTTTCAAAGCCCCCTTTTAGCCCCAAATAATAAGATTCTATGTGAAATAATCTTAAACATAATAAAAACTCAATAAAATATTCTTTATGTTAATTTACAGGCTTGCCTTAGGCAAGCAAATGTAATAATTGAAATGGTGGATTACTATGGTTGAGGCAAGGGAGGAGATCTATGAGAGTTTTCACACAAACTCTATTCTTTGAAGTCCATTTTTATATATTTAATTGTAATTGAAAGATAAGAGTAATTTTAAAATTCATATTCTAAGCCTTTAACTTTAAAAGGGTGGACAATTTTTCCAATTAAAAAAATGTTTATGTGTGTAGCTTTGGGGTTAGTGCCACTGTTGCTTTTCAGGTAAATGCTAACTTTGGTTACGCTCCATCTCCAAATATTTGGCTCCATTCATTTGTCTGTCTCCACTACAGTTAGTTCATGAAGTTGAAACTTCATAAACTTAAGTTGCATTTTTGGGACCATGAGTTTTAACATCAACTGTGATTTGGAATAAGCTGCAGAAGTTGAAAAACTATGGATTTCTGAGTCCTACCTCTAGAGCTTCTGCTTAACTTTGAGTACGGCTTGGGCCTTCAGGTACTTAGAGCCACCTCATGGATGTTCAAGGGCAGCCTAGATGGAGAACCACACGTTGGACATCCTTTCTTCCTATTCATAAGTGAGCTCAAGATAGTGATATTTCAGGACACATAGCAATTTCAAAAGCATTTCAGAAAAACAATCTCATTCAGCAAAACATCTGAGTGCTAAAAACTATATGTTATATAGTATATATTATTTCCTGGTGCATGAAATTTGTGCATGGGATCGGGCCTAAACCAGCAGTTGGACATTCACAATCTGGGACCACTGGCTCCTAACCCCTCACCTGCCTGCCTGCCTGATTGCCCCTAACTGCTCTCCCTTGCTGGCTTGATCTCACCCCCAACTGCCGTCCTGTACCAGCCTGATCTTACCCCAAATGGCCCTCGCCTGCTGGCCTGATCTTGCCCCCAAGTGTCCTCCTCTGCTGGCCTGATCAACCCTCACAGCCTCTGCCTCAGCCCCCACCACCATGGCTTTATCTGGAAGGAAGTTGTACATCCAGAAGATGGCTGGTCGACCATCTTCTTTTAGTAATATTGATAGATTATATAGGATATGATTGCTTAAATGGGGGGACAAGCCTTTTTCAGCAGGAGGAGATACTGTTGGAAGACAAAAATGCATAATCCCTATATCTGGACTGATAGCCAGCCATCTGCACTATACTGCCAAACTGGTCGTTAGAAAATTGAACCGCTTTCTTACACCTTACACCAATCAGCCCTTGCTTCTCTCTCTCTCTCTCTCTCTCTCTCTCTCTCTCTCTCTCTCTCTCTCTCTGGGCTTGGCCAGCAGCCTGTGGAAGCTGCTGATCAGCTCCGCCTCTCTCTCTCTCCAAGAGGTCAGCAGTTCAGCCCGCTCAACAGTCCCTGCCCACCAGAGCCTGCTACAGGCACAGCCTGGCATTAGTAGTCCCTTCGGTTGTTTTGGACGTTATGAACTTTGGCTCTTCACATATATAGATATTTTAAAATTTGATTCCCACCTATTTCAAATCATTATACTCATCAGAAAGTTTTTAAAAAGTTATCTCTAAGTGTAACTGTTCAATTTTCACAATTTTTATGCAACTGAGCAAATTAATCTCCTACATCTATAATTATTTTTAAACATCATTGTAAATGAGCATTTTAATGGTTTAGATTAAAATACTGCTTGTTTATATAATAATCATGTATAAAGCAAATTGTCACAATAAACATTTTCTGTTACTTTAACACTGCAATTTTCAGATGGTTGAAAATAGAACTTGACTTTTAATAAATATTTGGTAAATAAGTTGCTGTTTTTGTTGTTGTTGTTGTTTTGTTTTTGTTAGTTTTGGTTGTTATTCCTCACCTGAGGATATTTTTTCCATTGATCTTTACGAAGAGGGGAGGGAGGGAAGGGAGTAGAGAGAGGTGGAGGTTGGACGGGAAGAGAGAAAAACATCCATGTGAGAAAAACACATCGATTGGCTGTCTCCCACAGGGACCCAGACCTGGCCAGATTGAATTTGCAACCCAGGTATGCTGACCAGGAACTGAACCGGGACCCTCAGTGTACGGGCCAACGTGCTCTAAAAACTCCGTGTCACTTTCCAGATATAGTGTGTCTCCTTTCCTTTGATTGGTCGTTTTCCATATTATTCTTCCCTTTTCGCAGAAATAAAAATCCAAACAAACAATTCTGAATCATCTTAATTCTTATTATAGGCTGCGCAAGCATTTTTAAGGTATTTATCTGCCCGGGTCCACTCTGCTGCGATGTACAAATCCCCTTCAGAATAATGACATAACACATTGGTTCACTCATCACATCTAGATCGCTTGTGCTGCTTCCCAAGTTTGCTACATCCTTAGAGATAATTCATAATACTCCCTGTTTGAGCTTTTTTTTACTGTACTGCGTTCGATTCTAAAACACAAAAACAGTTTTTTTTCCCCAAACTAAATAAAACAGTAAGCTGTTATGTGCTGCCATCTAGTTAGATTACTCTATAAAACAAATGTTAAATTGCATTTCCATGAACTTGCAGGAGTCAGTGCTCTGTAGCACTGAGGTCAGAAAACCTGCACATTCCAAAGTGTTCCTCTAAAGGGTATTGCATTTCTTACTAAGATTTGCAAAGGGCATTTAAAAACCACCTGTGTGTGTGCAGGAACATGTGCTGGATGTGCCAGTCCAGAGCTCTTTGGCATCGGAGACTTTACACTGAAGCAGCTCCCCCTTTTTCCCACTGGAACTGGAGAGGAGTTCTAGAGGGACAGCAGGAGCTTGGTGTGGGGACCCAGAATTGTTTTGTAATTGCTTTGTGTTGGTGCTTAAATAAGAGTTAAGTATTGCAGCCCTGTGTGCTGCTTATGCTTTTTACTTGGGAATTAAGCAAAGTTACTCAATACTAGTCACAAAGAGGCAACGTGGAGTCCGCACAATGTGCAATCCAACAAAAGCATTATAAAATGTTGTTATTCTCAAAACAAATGTGAGAGCCGGCGAATGTCTGTGGGTGGCTTGGTGGGGTTGAGAGTCATGAGCACTTCTGGAAAAACAACTGCCAGTGCATTTCTAACAGATGATGGGTCCATCTCCGCAATTTCCTAAACACAGACCAGTGCATTCTTTCCTCCAGGGGCACACACATGAAACCTGGCGACCTTGGCCAAGAGCTTGGTCCTGAAGAGGGCACCACATGATCTCTTTCTCATGGTGACGAGAGAGCTGCTGCTTTTGCATTTTGCTCCTAACCAAATCACTAACCTAAGTATGGGTGCTTCGCCAGGGGAGAAAGTAAATGGTACTGGCGTGGAGGAATACGAAGCACCTCAATTAAAAAAAAAAAAAAAACTGCCACGTCAAGCCGAAATAAGTTAACCCAAGGAACCACGGTAACCTAACACAATGTGGCCCGATGTTTTCTCTGGCTGCGAACCAGGACCATTAAGCACGGCCAATTTACACTATAGCTTACCAACTGAAAGCAGCGTGTTTACTAAAACAGCCTGTAAATGTTGTCTACTCTTCACCACAGAAAGGCTTATGTTCTAAATGAACTCCTTAGCCATCTAAGCCCATACAACACTGCAGCTGGAAGGGATCCCAGGCAGTCTTCTGCCCAGCACCCTCATCATTAAGGTTAAATGTTTCAACAAAAGTACACAGATAATTGATGGCAGGATTAAGGTCAACGCTAATGCTGAACAATAACCTTGGAGGCATCCATTTTGATTAATTTGCTACACTGCTAAATGAAATGACACAATACATAAATTTAATTTGTGGACCAGACTATTGTTTTGGAACAATTGAGCCCTCCCAGTGTTTTCAAATTGCCCTCTTTTCTATCATATCATTGTTGGATTGCCAAACTGGCTGCTCCGTTGACTGACGGAAGCTGGCTTTTCTCTGTGTGCCAGCAGACCTGGGACTCCTTGCACTCTGTCCCAGGGAAACAGTCATCTAAGCAGACAAAGGAGCACGACTACAGATAAAATAAAGGAGGGCAAGACCTTTAACGTGAGGTCTGGCATACTGCCTCCTCCGTTGCACTCTGATTACAGTATCTCTTCCTTTCTCTCTGAGGCTGTTAAGACTATGGAGGCTGCTGACCACAGTCTTTCTCATTTTATAATTCTCCCAGCTCAATCAGCGAAGTATTTAAAATTGCTGCAATATAAATCCCGTTGGGAGTTTAATGAGCTATTTATTTTTGCGATCCCATCAGATGGTAACCTGCTTGAAGGCAGGGGATGCTTCTTCTCAGTATTACATCTACAGTTCTGAACACAGAAGCCTGGGAAATGCAATTCTTAATAGATACTGTTGAATGGACATATCCCCGTTTTCAAAGTGTGGTGCCCAGCAGTATCAGGATTACCCACACACATGTTAGGAATACAAATTTTTGAACCCTACTCCTATTAAATCTGAAACTCAGGCTGAAACCCCTGTTTTAACAAGCCTCCAGGGGATGCTAACATTCTGATACATGCTAACATTTTGAGCACCACTATAATCAATGAATGAATCATTTACCTAGCCATAGATTTCTGCTTGTTGGCCAGGTATAAGTCCCCAGAGCTCTGTCAACTCCTTCTCTAAAGCACACAGATCTAATGAACAAAATGAATTGACCAACAAAATAAGACCAGAAGCGTGGAAGCATGGAACAGACTGGATACCTCAATGTGGGGATGGTGGGAGGAGAAGAAATAAACCAGAGAACGTATATAGTAGTATGTATAGCCTATGGACATGGGAGATAGGATAGTGAAGAACTTGTGGGGAGGGGAGGGTTAGGGGATGAGAGAAGGGAGTAAAGGGAGAAAATGAGAGATATATGTAATACTATCAACAATGAAATAGATATAATTTTAAAAATGTTTTATAATAAAAAATAGATATGAAATATATATATATTATATTTATATATTTACATATATATAAAATATATACTTTATATCACACACACACACACACACACACACACGTTGATTATGTTATTAAAAAACAAACACAGGTTGATCCTTAATTATGGGCAGCTGCTATACAGACAAAGGCAGGAAAATTTTGTTCAAAGATGGCAGGTTGCTATCTGGATACTAGAAAACAATACATTGCCCACTTGCATGTGTTATTTCTTATTTGAACATAGCCTTTTCTACAAAATCTAATAAAACAATTGAGTTGAGTTCATATTTTCACAACCAGGAGAGGAATTTGTCCACATCACTCAAGAGAGAGCCATAATGTATTCACCATGGCTCGCACTCAAGTTCCCCGAAGTCTGAGACACACAGAGTTTGTCTTCTCGGGAAAGCTTGCTGTAGACATACCCAAGGAACAGAGCTGGTTGCTAACTCTAGGGAACTTAGAAAGGCAGACCTGATTCTGCTTAAGTCCTTGAGCTATCAAGGTAAATATTCATTCACATCCAAGCTGGAACTTAACTACGTCTTTTGGACTGAAAAAGTCAAGTTCAATTGGAAGGTACTGTCATTGGCCTTGATTGCTTTGGCAGGCTCATTAACACTACTCAGGAAGTTTGTTAACATAAGAACCTTCTTGCCTTTTCAATCAGGTAATGCATCCCTATGCACCCAATCACTTGGTGTGTTTTCCTCCTGGCTTCTCAGCATCTGACTATAAGGAGTTATGGTAAATTGTTGAAAGGTTTGTTGCATGTTTTGGGTTTATTTTTATCCCCACAGCACAGAAATTTTTTAAATAATGTGGCTTGAGATAAAAAGGTTAGACTCCTTGGAGAGGGTTTAAAATATATTAATACGTGTGTATATTAGAATTAATATGTCAAATAAAAACATTATAATAAAATTCACAATGGACATGTATCAATTGTGCTTACTGGGGAGATGACGGGCTAAGGAAATAGATTCTGCTATTTCTGAGTGGGCTAAATTGGTGTGCAAAAATCTCTTTATGTTCCCTTTTTATTTCATTTCCTCAACCCTGCTCTTCTGATAGAAACAAGAAGAAACATTAAATCATGTTTCTTTTGGTAGCATGTTT
The DNA here is from genome assembly GCA_027563665.1 of Antrozous pallidus. Lineage (NCBI taxonomy): Eukaryota > Metazoa > Chordata > Mammalia > Chiroptera > Vespertilionidae > Antrozous > Antrozous pallidus. The sequence continues at coordinate 70,548,516 of CM050521.1, read as the reverse complement.
TTTATCTAGAACATTAAAATCTATAGAAAAGAATAACATTTGTTTAGCTAATGACCATTTCCCAAAATTCCACTTTATATTTTAAAATAATTCATACAGAGGCAAAGGGGATATTGCATCCTAGATGCCTTAAATGTAAATCATTTTCTAATGATGTTAGAAATTCTATATTTTGGATTGGGTCAGTATAAAGTCACTGATTTTGATAATAGAGGAGCAAATAAACACATATGAGCAATAATTTCATCCCTTAAGAAAGCAGACACCTAGTGAAGCATTATGTTAGCATGAATGGGAAGTTCTGGATCAGCTTTTTGTGCTTGGTCTTCATTAAGATCAACTCTTCTGATCCAGGCTTTCAAGTGCACTCCTCATTGTGTGGTTGTTTGCCAGAGATACTCTTACCTCGCTTACCGGTCTGGGCCTAGACTCACTCATATATCCTCGTCAGCCCCACAGTGCTTCTGACATTTCATCTGGGTCTGCTCTCACATCAGTCCATGTGTCCTATGAATGAACTTTTGTGGTCTCCAATAATACACGACTAAAATAATGTGATGTATGAGGAAATGAAAAGGAAGACTGGGCAGAAATGGATGGTAACAGACAGATTCGAAGAGCACTGTGGACTATATATTTCTGTACTTTGCTCCGTTTATAAATAGCGTTCCTTCAGTTAAGAGATGTAAGAAACACCACAACCTAGCAACCGACTGAGAGCTGTGATGAGCTACTGCTAATTTGGAGTGGCCGGGATAAGGCTCCAGGGTATAACAAAGACCTGAAAGTGAAAAGATGTAAACAGCAATGCCTTCCCCCGGGCAAAGCGCAGAAAGATTGCCAAGCTGGGAAGCATTTACAGTAGATGTGAAAGTGAGCCCCGCGAGTGTAGTTCAGCCAAGAGGCCACTGGTTCCATTCCTAGTCAGGGCACATGCCCGAGTGGTGCACTCAATCCCCTGGGGGGGGGGGGGGCAGGCAGGAGGCAGCTGATCGATGATGTTTCTCTACCATGGATGTTTCTATCTATCCCTCTCCCTTCCTCTCTCTCTAAAAAAAAAAAACAATAAAATATATACATTTTTAAAAAGTGAGACAGGAATGTTCACATGAATAAATGTCCATTAAGACCAGTCCACTGCAAATGAGTCCCTCGCTGGCTTATGGATTCCAGATGGGATTGTGCAGACAACAGAGTGGTTTGGCCTCCAATCTTAACACTAACTCTAAAATGTACCAAAGAGCTCTGTCTGTGATTCTAAGTAGTTACAGCATCAGCCCAAGCACTGAAGGGTCAGAGGTTTGATTCCAGTCCATGGCACATACCTGGGTTGCAGGTTTGATGCCAGGTCTAGTCCAGGTGAATGCAAGAGGCAACCAATTGGTGTGTCTCTCTCACATCAAGGTTTAATTTCTCTCTCTCCTCCTCTGCCCTCTTCTGCTCTCTTTCAAAAATCAATGGAAAAATATCCTTAAATGAGGATGAACAAAAATTAAATAAATAAAATTTAGCAAAGGGTATGAAAGCCTTCTGCCATATAATATGGATGCTCCAGGCAAAAGATAACTGATATACTTTCACTCAGGAAAGAATGAGAGAAATAAATCTCGCTCACATTCCTTCACTTTGGGGTTTTGAGATAAAGGATACATTTATTCAAAAGCAGAATGTTAAATATGAGAAACATTTGCCAATCCTATATAATAAAAGAGAAACATGCAAATTTGACCATACCTTCGCTCCTGATTAGCTATGCTATCAGCCAATCAGGAGCGGGGTCAGGGCCAAGTGGCGTGAGCGCCCGGCCTGGGGGTGGAGATGAAACGGCAGTGGGGATGAGTGCCCAGCCCCTGGGTGCTGTGAGGGGAAGCGGCAGCAGCAGCAGTGGTGGCAGCAGGGAGGGCCCGGCCCCCAGGTGCTGTGAGCGGAAGTTGTGGTGAGCACCCAGCCCCTGGGGCCGGGTGGTCGCAGGCAGCCAGGGCTGAGCTAAACAGGGTGATGGCTGGGTGCCCAAGGCCTAAAGCCTCTTGGGCAGGCTGGGGGTGAGCCATCAGTTGGATATTCCCTAAGGGCTCCCAGTATGTGAGAGGGCACAGGTGGTGTTGAGGGACCACCCACCCCCAGGGCATGAACTTTATGCACCAGGCCCCTAGTTCTATTATAAACATAATACAAGCTGTGGAACTAAATCTGCACCACTGCTCTGGAATACTCATTCTCAGTCCCAGCTGCTCAATGACCCAGGGACGTTATCTAGGATTTGAGATACAGAATATAACTGTTTAGTTCCCCCTGTAAGATAGATTACTCATCTTCGAAAGAGAAAATGAATAAGAAAAATAATTTATCATTAGAAATGAATGCATTGGATGAATCAGTGCACCTTCGAAAGTTGGTTATTTTTACTATTTTGCAAAGATGATCAGATGGACGTAATCCATGCTATCGAATGTAGGCCAGTGCAGCTGACTCTGAAAGACATCTTGTCCACTCTGGCATTTCTATTTCAACTGAAATATTCTAGAGTTTCACTTAAAACTAAATTGGCTTCAAGTAGGAATTTTCTTAACTTCATTTTGGGTTTCCAAAAACTAATTAACTCAAAAATAGTAAAAAGAGATTGCTCCTTAATCACTGAATAGTGACTTTAATATGGTCCCAATGTACCAGTTTTCTCATGACATAACTATAATAAAGATATTATCCATTTAATTTCTTCTTAAAAATGAGAGCCTTTTTGAAGTGTTCATCATTTTTACTTTTAATATTTGAAAGCCTAAATAAACAAATTTTTCTAACTAAAAATGGGACTCATCAAAAACCTATAGAAATGAGTCTAAGGAAATATTGATAGAAGTATTCAAATCTGTACCATAGGAATATAAAAACAGACTTATCAGTAAAAACAAGTGACTCTTCTTGGTAAGAGGACAGTCAATCTTCTACATATATTCATTTCCATGAGACAAAACTGACATATATCTGGGTTCAGTAGAGCTTATAACACAAAATAACTACCTAGCACTTAAGAGTTTGTGAAGAGTTTTTCAGTTAACTCAAGAAATTATATCTATCTGGAAATAGGAATGCTAGCGTGTCTACAAAACAAATGCTGCAAAGATAGCACACACATTAGGCAGTTGCTCAGTTCATCAACACTGACTGAGTACCTACTGTGTGCCCAAGCCAGTCAGGTCATCAGTTCTATGCTACTAGGGCAGATGGATCACAGTTCATCAATCATGGTGTTAGTACTATAAAGTTAACGTTTTCCTACTGCTACCCAAATGGATACTGGCCTCTTTACATGATTTATTTAAGTAAGTAAAAGAGTGTGGCCAATTCAGGATTACCTCACATTTATTGAGCAGCCCAGTTTCTTGCAGCCGTGACCAGATGCTCTGTATCCGTCCAGCATGCTCAGGGTGGGTGGTGGAATTGCCACAAATGCACTGGTGTTTCAGCATCAGAGGGTCATAGGCAATTCCTACCGGACAAAGAACACACAGCACAAGACTGAGTAATGATGCATAGTTAGATGATAATATGATTACTCAGAAAGGCATGCTTTTTCAAATAAATTTACTGATAGAGAAATAATACATATCCATCAATTCCCAGGAGCACGTAAGAGGTATGTGTGTCTGGACAGATAAGTAAAAAATCAACCCCTGGATTAATCAGCACTCAGACCCAGCCTAATAAATCTGTAAAGTACATGAAGATGGTAATATTTTTTTAAATATTTTAAAACTTTAAGACTAAAAACAAAACAAAAGCAAATTTTACTGGTATCTTAAATCATTCTGAAGTATTTTTGACACATAATTCAATTTAGTAGAGGTTTATATTTTATCACTAAAGCCACAAAATGAGCTGACTTTAAATAGCGAATTTATTTCATGAGTAATTCTAGCCTAATTTTAGATCAGGTTACATCTTTGTAATAAGTTGGAAGATTTTCCAACTGCTTGCTTGTTCTGCTTAGCAACTCCTTCACAGTTGTGCAGAGTTTCCCCTTTGCTTACTGTGCTTTTCTCACACTTTAGGCCGATCTGTAAGCAATATGGGTATTGTAGATCTTACAATATGGTGGGACAATTGAAGTATTTCTTTTTTAAAAATAAGTCAATTGCAATCCCTTTAGTAAAAATTACAGATACTTAATGAATAAAATCTGCTTTTAACCATGAGTTAAAATATTTCATATTTCAGTGAGACCCTACTCTGGGAAAGATTTTATAAAAATGTGATGAAATGAACTACTAAAGATACATAAAATAGGACTTATTAAAGTAACAAATCACAGTACAATTATAACTGGTTTATTTTGAAAAGATTTACACCCTTAATCCAATTCCTTGGGGGGGAACACATGTTACTTAGAAAATTGCCTGGCATAAGAAATTATTTAACCAATATTTCAATAAATTAGCATCAAAATACATTCTCTGGGGAATAAATTGAGGGCAGAAGAACCCATGTTAAGATATTAAAAAGCAAAACCAAGTATATATTCAAAAACAGCTACATACCAACTATTTGTGTTATAAAGTAAGCTTAAATAATTAATTAATTAGTCCCCCTTTGACTTAAGTATCATACTAGAAAAATATTACTCAAGAAGGGAAAATATTTGTTCCTGAGTATACTAAAATCATGCAGAAGAATGACATATATATTCTGAAACCATGTGGTAATAATTACGTCTAAGTATATATAATATTCATTCTTAACACTCAAATAGCCTCAAAATATATCTCAAGACCCCTGAGCCTTTCACGTTGTCAGCCTCAGTACCGATCTCTCCTCTTAGCAGTATGCTTGCACAGTTGTCTACTCAATTACCTATTCACAGTCTCCATTTGGATGTCTCAGCTTTGAGTTCATGATCTTAAACCTCACACCTTTTCCTCATTTCGGGAAAGGACCTCATCCACCATTGTTCATGCAAGGAATCTCAGCGTCCCCTTGACACTCCCGATCCAATGAAACAACATGTAGTGCGTATTTTCCCTCCAAACTATGTCTTGAATTACTTCTTATCTCCAATGCCAGAACCATATACAATCAATCCAAGGTGCTATTTATTACCTCTAACCTGTACTCCTGAGATGGCCTTGTAATAGGTTACCTGACTTTCGCTCTATTCCATCTGCCACACAACTGATGGGATTCCCTTTTCTCGAGGTCAACATATAGATAGGTCCCTCCCATTTCCATAGCACACACCTCCCTCTCCTGATATTTTATTTGTCCCACAAAGGCCTACCTTCCATTTCACAAAAGGATCACAATTATACCAGCCTTGCATTCTTCATACATGCTGTTCCATCTGTGCCAAAATTCTTCCTTCCAGCCTTCATTTGACTAATTCCTATTCATTCTTCAAGGCTGTTTTAATGTCATTTCCTCAATAAAGCATTCCCTGAGATCTCTAAATTAGGTCTCCTACCACATGCACTCACAGCGTCTTCTAGGTTTTCAGAGCATTTATCACATTATTTAATTGGTGTATAATTTGTAAATTATGCATTTCTTCATCTGATATAATCTATGAAAGCACAGAATGCAGTTGTATTATTTGACCTCTGTACTCTTAGTTTCTGTAAACATGCTTGGGATATAGCAGGTTCTCAAAAGTATTTTTAATGAATAAATAAAAGATATACTTACAGAGGAGCAAAAGTAGTAAGTATGAAAAATAGAAGAGTTTATTATATTATTACTTTCTTAATTACTGCATTTATTTTCCATAGGAACAACTATAAACCTACTTTTGTCCCATCCTATAAATGAACAGATGCAAGAACTAGGTCAGATATCTCCCTTACGAAGCCTTCCTTGATGAACCTAATCAGTAGATCTCTTTGGAGTCCTGGAGGTCTTGTGGCATAATACCTTTTATTTTATATCTTATCATCCTATTGGCAAGTATCTCTAAAATGTGCATTTATTATGATCACCTTTATAAACCTATGTGACACTTTGCACTAAAGGAAGTGAATTTGAATATTTTTAAATAAAGTCCAAATGAAGACATGAAAGAAGGCTGAAAGGAAAGCGGGCAATAAAATAAATCAATCCAAAATATAAAGATATAAAGAACATGTCTTCACAATTCAGATATATCAAGTATTTATGAGTTGCTATTACATAACAAAAATGATTTAACATATTTTCAACCACAGTTTCATAATACACAAAGTAAAAAATACATTAGTGATACACAAAAATGAAAATATAGTATCTCCCTCACTTTAAAAACATATTCTTCAGGGTTAGAGATTCGAATAATTAAGTTGCTTATTTTTTTTTTTTTTACAATTTCATCTCTTGACATATCTAACTTCACCTCGATAGTAACTGCTCCTCTTTTAATATTTTCTCTATAAACCACTGCCAACAAAAATTATGAAACAGGTTATAGTACCTGGAAGTTATTGCCAAGTATCTGGAGATTAAAACACAAAGTCCAGGAGCTCTTGGAAAGACATTTGAATTTGAGGAGAAATAAATAAAGTCTGGAAACCTATACCTGCACTTATTCATCTTAATGATGTAGCAATGAGGTGTTAACAGGTAGACTGCAAGGTGAGACCTTAACCTCATCCTTCATCTCCATTCTTTTCCTTTTTCTTTTTTTTTCTTTCCAGAAACAAAGACTTATAGGGTGAGAAGCAATCCTGTTCTTCTCTTTGGGATTCATATGGAATTCTACTTTTCTTTGACCCTTTCTGCCCCATGGGTTACCACTTGCAACATAAACCAGTGGATCCATCTCTCTCATGATCCATGGGATGAGTTAAAATTAGGATTTGTGGAAATACACAAGAGTCTTAACATAAAGTTTTTACCTGCATTTTGAACCCTACTTGTTTATTTTCTACAAAAAAAAATCCTCAAAAAATGTTGATACATATTTCAGACTTTGTGCTTTCCCTGGATTTTAGTTTTATTAAATAAGGTAAGTATTTGAAGTACCTTACTAGCTTTCACAGAAGTTGGTTTAGTGGAGCACCATGATTCCATTGTGCATTAGACTCTGACTAAGGAGGTAATATTACAAGGAAATAATTACTAACAGATTATGTAAAGTAACCTAGAGTTGGGGTAAAGAAGGCTTTAAGTTGTACTGGATGGTAGGGGAGATAAAGCCAATCAAGTTTATGTGCCATTAAATTCTTGTTTCAATGAATCCCATTTGTTATGAACAAGCACAGTGACATCATCCATCGACTGCCCTGCTGTGAAGGGATGGCCAGCCTCATCTCTGTTAGGAACTCTTGAATTGAAGGGATGACTAAGATAGAACACTCTGCCTTTCCCTTAGTTATCAGGTCACATAAAAATGCCATGCCTTGGCTTTAAAGAGATGAAAAGAGCACCTCTTAAACTGAGTATTATTACTCAGGTTCAAATACAACATGAAATCCACTTGAATATGGGCAACCTGACGCTACAACACACATCCTTCACTGTCACCACGGCAGCTGCATGATGCGCTCCTTCTGTGCACCCTAAAAATCTCTTCACCGGGGATCTGCAGGGCCGCAGGTAGAAGCCATCTCTACCTCTCTGCTTCCTGCTCCAGTCACAGCCTCACAGGAAATGAACTGGACACTTTACCTTTCCCCTTGGAACACTGCTTTGTTCTCATAAAAAGAGGCCAGTGTGACCACGACAGTTGGCTGCTGGGAATCCACACAGAAAGGGTGAAGGCTTCAATGGTGTGCCTTGAAAATTATGTGAGTTTAGTATTAAATACCTTTTTAGTTACAGGATGGATTTAAGCACATACCCTTAAACACATTTGTTTTCTCTTCCTTACTTTAAAATATATATATATATATATATATATATATATATATATATTATTGATTTTTTACAGACAGGAAGAGAGATGGATAGAGAGTTAGAAACATCGATCAACTGCCTCCTGCACAACTCCCATTGGGAATGTGCTCACCCTGGACTGGAATCCAACATGGAACCTTTCAGTCCACAGGCCGATGCTCTGTCCACTGAGCCAAATGGTTAAGGCTCTTCCTCACCCTTAGTGGAACAACTTGAGTGTGTGAGATTGTATCACTTTCTTCTAAAAATAAAACCACTAAATATTCCCAAGGAGCATAAATGAATGTCACTTTTGATTTTTTAATGTACAAGTAGATATTACCAAGTGTCAAAATAAAGGAGTTTAATGCTTAAAAATATTTGTTAACAAACATCCTACAAATGAAAGCCTTAAGAGTTCTTCTCCAAAATGAAGACCATTAGAAACACTAAAATGAATTTTGAGATCATGCAGATTATAAGAGTAGAAAGGCTACAGGGAAATTTAGGGTTGGATTAAAGCCAGAACACTATGTGGAGGACTAAAGTGAAAACTGTGCACTTCATTTCCTCTGGATTTGGAAAACTGCTAAATGAAAGCTACCAACTATATATGTGCTTTTAATCTCTATGTCAGTGGAGGGGCTAACACACAGTGGATATACAAATTATATACATTATTGCATAGTTTAAAAAAATTATTAAACCTTTTTATTTTAAAAATTCAAGTGTTAGAATGCAACATTTTTTTAGGTCAATTAAGATAATAAGCAGGGTTTTCTCTATTAAGTTATATAACCTTGAAATCACATAACTACCCTTTAACCAGAACAATAAATTCAAAGTAAATTTTACTTTCACAGTTTTTAGATTTGACCTAGTAAATTTATGTATTTATGACTATATCTATGGGTTATATTTGCTATAGAAATCATTTGCTGATTCAACTAAAATTTAGTGAATGCCTATTAAGTATAAATTCATGTGTTTTTAAAACATAAATTTATGATATTCCTTATTTAGCCCAGAAATATGCCTTCTCAAGTCCATTAAATATTAAAATAATCTTAAGTTCATTTTCCTGCTTGTGTTTAGAATATAAACTCTGATAAATGTTAGGATGCTGACATTAAGAAAAAGAGAATAATCATCTGAAATGACCAGTATTTAGATTGAATGATTATGTTCTGCTTATGTCAGTTATATTACAAGGTTTGCAATACGCCCTTTCACCTGGATTGTCCTATGGCCTACAGAGCTGTCCACTTGGCAACACTGTTTTCTCACACTTCTAGGATTATTCTAACAGTCAGAGATTTTGCTTCACTCATATTGAAGAGACAAGTAAAAGTAAAGGGAACCAAAGCGCATCAGAAAGGGCCGCTCCTCTTAGGCAAGAGAACAGTTCTCTCGGTAGACTTGTAATGGCAGACAGCAGCCCACTTGGGAACAGCGCCACAGAAAATGTACGGTTAAGCTCACTTTTAAAATAAGGAGGTTATTTGGAGTGAATGGAATTGGCAAGATGATAGGATGGTTGTGACTCTGTGTTCTCTGTAAGCTTAAGGCTGAATAATAACCACTTTCAGGAAAAAAGAACTGAGAAGTAAGTAATTCTTAAAGACTATCCTCAAAAGCATTTCTACCAAAAGCATTCCTCTGCATCATGTGTGTGGCTTTGAACAAAACTCTCTGAAGACCAGGGACGGAACCAGGCCTGAGTGATCCAAGTGGCTTCCGCTCGTACTGGGCTGCAGCCCTGGGTCGTCTGGGGCCTGGGACAGGACTGCTCCACTCCAACAAACAAAGGGATCAGAGGCAGTGGCTAATGTGGTAAAAGAAATATATCCAAATATGCCCAGCCTGTAGCTCCTAGTCTAAAGTGTTGGCTTGTGGTAAAACATTATAAAAAGTAGCTCCCCTACATACTTTTTAAAATGTCTGTCAAAGTTAAATAACTTGCCCTTTTCATTCATTGATTTTTAAATTTAAAAAAAAAAAAGATACCGAAGCTTTGGAATGTCATTTCATAAGAGGTGTTTTAACTTTGCTAAGCACAAAGGGTTGCATGAGGTCACAGGAGCCCCACAAAGAAACTCTGAATCCTCCAAATGGATTAAAAAGTTAAGTCGGATAACCTACGAGCGCCTCTGGGGGAGGTCCCCATGCATGCTCCCCGGGCTGCATCTAAATGACGAGTTCCTCCGGCTGCAAGGGCTCTCACCTGAACAGCCAGCTTGAGAATCTGGAGCAAGAACAGGGCCGAAGGGAAGGAATAGAAAGCAATCCAGCACAGTTCCTTTTTGGAGGGAACGGCACCCCCTTTTCTCTATGTGTTCTAGACTTGACCTTCCTCTGGCATTGGCATGACCTGGTGAGTTTTCCTCTGCAGCCAGCCAGAGGCTGAGATATTAAACCCAGCTGCAGGCACAGGCAGAGGCCGGTGGAGCAGCCCAGCCGGGGGTGCCGTCATCAATGGACGTGGAACTGATTGCGTGCGAGGAAGTTTGGTTTGCTCGGCACCCCTGTCTTCCAGGAGGCGCTCGCATGGGCAGTCGGAAGAAGACGGTAAAACGCAAGAACCAGAAAAACAACGGAGAGAGGGACACTCTTCAGATTCCGGTGTAACGGGGGCCATCCATCTCCCAGTGGCCAGCACCGCTGGGAGGAAGAGACTGCGGGGGAAAAAGCTGTAGGGATTTTGGTTTCCCAAAGGGGCCCGTGCACCTGTTGATGTGCTTTCCAGGCTCTCGAACGATAACAATTTATGAGGCTATTACTATTAAGCCCAAGATTTATCAGATGTGCTGTTTGTCTTGCAGCCAAAGAGAACCTCATGAAAATGCAGGTTGCTTTGGGCTAGAAACGGAGCGTTCTGCTGTCGGGAGTTATTCGGAGCATTTAAATCGGTTAATCCTGCAAGAACGGTACATTTAGCCCTGCCTGTTAGGGGGAGTCCTGGGGGATTCCTACCAGTTGCAGAGCCAGGCTGGAGCGGGCGGTCCTCGGGCGGGCGGGGCGGCAGGGAGGCGGCCGGGGAGGAGAGAGTCCTGGAGACAGGAATCGGATGTTGCTCTGGTCCGGCCATGCCAACCGCGGCCGGCGGGGCTCGGCGCGCAAGTGTGTGCCGGGGCTCCGGGAGGGGCTGCTGCCGAGAAGAGAGCACAGAGGAAAGCAACGTGAGGTCAGTGCGCAGGGAGACACCGAGAGCGACATGTCAGCCAAATTAAGTTCATCAGGTCAGCCACATAGCGAACGGTGTGAAGGCAAAGGGGGGAAAATAACACAGAGAAAGGGAGAGAAAGAAAACAAGATCCAGTCAATCAATCCGTTCAGCAGATGTGTGCACACGGGCAGCCAAGGGCCTGTCCTCCCGGAGGAGGCGGAGGTGCCGGCAGGCGGCTGTCAGTTGGAACTGATGGAGAGAAACAGACCTTTACCCTCGAGAGGAACAAGGGGAACGTGGACGTGGACTCATTTCCTATTTGGATGCCAGCGTTTGAAAGGCAGCCCCAGAATTGTTGCAACACCAAGCCGGAGGGCCATTCACCCGCTTTCCAGCTGCCAGTGAGCCTGATTCTGACACTTCTGCCTTAACGTCAGGAACACTGCTAATGAAGGCTAGGAGATGCTCAAAACTACCCACTAAAGGGCTCGATTTTGACACCTTTCACTGTTCTTATCTTGATACAGGGTGATGAATGTTTTTCAGGTTGTCTGACACAATCTCAATCCTATAAAAATCATTACTTTCTTTCAGAGAGCGTTAAGTATAATCTCAGTGATTTAACGGTGTTATCATTTTCATACTTCTCAAGTATCAAATCAAAGAACCCGAATTTGGAAGATACATTTAGTCTGTTCCTCTGTCTCCAAAAAAGACAATCTCTAAAACACAGATAACTATTAACTATCAGTGACTATTTCCTCTTTCAACACCATAACCTTTGAGTTGCTTTTTATGTTTCTTTAATTTTTAGCATAAAAAACCCCACGCAAAACAACTGAACAGCGATGCAAAGATGACCATCACATGCCTTGAGTAAGGAAACTGATACTTGAAAAGATTAACAGAGTCTTTTAAATACAAGTCAAATTCCTATAATTTAAAAAATGTACACGCATGCCCTTCTGCTTTGATCTACTTGGCTAGTATTTACTTTTTCAAGACTTGATGCAAACATCACCTGTCCCTAAGGAGGCCTTACTGTAAACTTCCTGTTAGGAGTTCCCCTACCACCCACTCTATGTCATTACAGTCATACTCATCTTGTGTTTCTAGCTTAGGATGTATCCAGCTTGGTACATCCTAAGTGTATAAATTACTGAGAATGCTAACATATATAAAACACAATACAAATCATCTGGTTTAGTGTCATTATACATTTCTCCATAGAGGAGGTAATGCTACATATAAACAAGAGTTAGGATTATAAACATTTATTTATTTAAAGACCATGTATAGGCAGAGATATTCCAATTTAGAAATATATTAAGAATCACTTAAAATTAACTTTATAATAGCTTACAATTAATGTATATATCGTTACTTCTGTTTTGACCTGTAGATAACAAAACCATCAATCAATGGGAAGGCACTTGTCACATGCTGAGGCTTTGGGCATTTGCTTCAAGATTAGGATGTCTTGGTCAACATCTACGTCTACGCATAACGGTTTAACACTTTTTACAAGAGTCTAACTCTCTAGGTTATCTTGAGCATCTCCATGGTGGATGTCCGTCCTCGCATGGATCTTATAAGGAGAGGGAATGCAAATATGTAATTAGGACTTGGGGAGTTCTCTTTCAGGAAAAGGCAGCTTTCCTGTATATGATCTAAAATGCATGGGTAAATATATACCTGAATGATAGTAATATCTATCGCTCTGTCTCTTCCCACTGTAATCTCCCCTTTAACCATCATCTGAACAAAGGCAAAAGGGCCTACACCCGGTCCAACCTCTTCCTTCCTGCAAGAATTCTCTTCCTCGAGCCCCCCTGTAGGAAAAGTTAATGCAAAAGTCCCTGAAGGTAAATCAAAGTTTGAAGAACCCCCCCAGCTCGTCATTTGTTCTCCCCTTGCCCTGAGACCAATCTGCATGTGCAGCCTTAAATCTATTCCTTTTCTGCGTTCTGGCCAAAATATCATGTACCACGTGACAAACTCATCCAGCACTGCATTCAGACTTTCAGGGGCCTTGGGCACCTTTACCTTCTTGGGCCCCTTCCTCTATTAAAAAATAAAATTAAAAATTATATTTGATGTTTACATTGGCATACACTGAATTCATTATTATATATTCATTATTATAATATTCATTTTTTCTGATCAAAAATTAGAATTTATAATGTGTGGTGGGCCCCTTAAAGTATTATGGGGCCCTAGCCTGTTTTGCTCAGTGGATAGAGCTTTGGCCTGCAGACTGAAGAGTTCTGGGTTTGATTCTGATCAAGGGCGTGAACCTCTGTTGCAGGCGCCTCCCCAGCCTGAGCCATACTCAGGAGGCAACCAATCGATGGGTTTCTCTCACATCAATATTTCTTTCTCTCTTTCCATCTCCTACTCTCTCTAAAAATCAACAGAAAAATATCCTTGGGTGAGAATTTAAAAAAATGGGGGATTATGGGCTCTGGCACAGTGTTTATTGTACCTAATGGTTATGTTGGCCCTGCTCCTTATTGCTCCCATCACTCTATCTTATCTGTGCCACCTCCTGGAGTCTTGTCCATAGAGCTACACAGTGGCATTCACACACATCTTCGAAGGTCCACTTCAAATTGTACACAGACCCTTTGATGAGGTCCCGCGTTAAATCTGTTTTCACTTTCCATTAAATTCCCATCACATTTTGTTTTTTTCTCAATCCTCCCTGTCATCGTCTTTTCTATATTAGACTTATGACATGCAATAACTACTTATTGGTCACACTCTGTACCAGACACATGGTTGACATGTCGAGCCTTCTCTATGTTTATTTTCTATCGTGAAAAGACAGATACTAAATATTTATAAATTAAATGTGATTATGAATATGAGTGTTGTATAAGAAAAATGCAGAATGCCATAAAAAAGCATAAAGAAGAACCTGATAGAAAAAAAAAGCTGGTGTAGAAGTAGGTGATTTCTAAGAAAGTGATGTTCAATTTGAGATGTGAAGGAGAAATTTAATAAGCCAGGTGATGAGTGGAGGGAAGCTCTGGATACATTTTATAAATGTATGTGTGAGAAATTATCTTTTCATGTATAATATCGAAAGGTTTTTCAACAAGGGATTCTATCTAACTCATCTGTGAACTTATTTTCTGCTGCATTCTATATGTTCTATTATGTTTTCTTGAAGCTAAATAATTATTTGTGCATTAAAAATATTCAACAGATATTTGAAAATTAAAGGCCATAGTTGTTGTTGTTTTCCAATAACATAACCATGTTTTAGATACCTGGGGTTACTAAATATCTTTATCTTTCAACTAGAGGCCCAGTGCATGAAATTTGTGCACTCAGGGGAGGGGGGAGGAGGAGTTCCCTCAGCCTGTCCTGTGCCCTCTCGCAGTCCGGGAGCACTCAGGGGATGTTCGACTGCCAGGGAGGTGGGAGAGGCTCACGCCACCACTGTAAGCCTCTCCAGCCATGAGCCTGGCTTCTGACTGAGCAGCGCTCCCACTGTGGGAGTGCACTGACCACCAGGTGCAGCTCCTGCATTGAGTATCTGGCCCCTGGTGGTCAGTGCAGGTCATAGTGACTGGTTGTTCTGCCATTTTGTTGATTTGCATATTAGCCTTTTATTATATAGGATGACTGCTCAACACTGTAAGAACTCCCTGTCTATAACACCAACATAGTCCTTCTCCTTTAATATTGCATATTTGTTCTTTCACTTGGGCTTCACTGGAAGCCTTTGAGATAATGGAACAACAAATTGCTAATTGATAAGCAGATACAAATGCTACATTTTACTATAGAACTTCACAATGAGGCAAGCAACATCTTATTTATTAAATCTCTACCATTAGGAATATGACAGTGCAGCTAAGAGACTGATAACTACTTATTCAATAGTCACTATTTATCCAGCACATGTGTGTCCATCCAGCATCTATGATGCATGTAGAAGGAAATAGATCCCATGTTGTGCTGTATAGACAGAGAAAGGAACTAAGCATGGCACCTAATCTTGTGTGCTGCTATCCAAAATTCAAGCATTTTATTCCTAGTAAGTTTCATAAGTTTCATAAGGGTATGAGCTTTGCCCATTGACTCATATATTCCTATGCAGAGTTTCACACATAGCAGTTGTTAATCTATGAAGAATAAATAATGACTAGAAAGGAGATATGTGGTCATCCTTAAGATCTCGCTGTAAAATAACATAAACCAATAACGCACATTATAAGCAATCACAACATAAGAGAACTAAGGAATGGTTAATGAAAAATATAAAATAGATACCAGACCAAAAAAAATATATCAAAGGACGACAATACCTTGAAATGATTTAGAATTAGAGCCAAGCAATAATGAAATAAATGAGTGATTTGAGGACTGCTTTTCCTTTGTTCTTTTATGTAGTCCCTAAATTTTCTGCATTTCCCCTACATTAAAGCTTTAAGAAAAATGGTAAATGTTATTTTAAATAAACAGTTGAAACTTTCAAACACTTCATTAGGACAGATTCATAGTCTTTGGACCTAAGAATAGGCATAGATCCAATATTTTTTAACCTTCTGCCAGAAAAATTAAACTATAGAAGAGAGAAGGGTTTATTCACTTTCAAAAGAGTTGACCATGATCATATGCTGTCACAGCTAAGTATGGCTTTTAATGTGAAGGGCGAAACCTGACAATCCGGTAAGGCACACATTCTCATGGTGCAGGTAAGTGTTCAAAATATCACAAAATGGGAGGCCACTTTTATTTCTGATGGATATTACTCCTCACCAATAAAAAAGCACTCTTCTTGAGGTTTAAAAGTGAGATATTTTTCAATTGTAGCTGGAATTGATTAAAATGTTTCACTAAACTTTTTTTTCTATTAGCAATTTTAATTAAACAATATTATCCAGGGTTATTTTCCATACTTCTGGGAAATATGAAAGCAGATGTTTCTCTCTTGCATTGTCAGAAAAATAATATCCATCAGTTCAGAATCTATTGTCATTAAAAAATTAGATGGATACCCAAATTAACCTTTCATCTACTAAGTGCCACTGGAAATGTGTTTTCCCATTAAATGAATAATTACCATCCCCTCCTTCAAAAAAGCATCTTTGATGACACTGTCTTTTAAATATGCAATACTGAGTCTGTTCCTTATGTATACATTAGTCTTTCCTTTTTTTTGGGGGGGGGGGATGACTTAATTGGGAACTTTGTTTTGATGGGTTACTTTGCCAGACTGATTCAGGTAAATCTCTCAAGTGTATTGAGATGCTTAAGACAATCTTTTGTTATATGAAGTGGTCTAAGGCCTCTATGCCTGAACATAATCTGTCTCCTCCACCCGGATAAAAAGTGCAACTTTCCCCAGAAGAGTTACTATGCACCTATTTGATTAATTCTTCAACGAAGCCTAGTAAGACATCAGTGTCATTGGGGCCCAAATTCTCCCTAAATTATGGCGGATAAGCATTGCTATCTACTTGGAAAATGAGTAGGAATACGTCTTGAAGTTCTCTCTGTATGATGAACACAATGCTCTTGATTAGAGTCAAATATTTATTGGGGGTGACTTACTAATGGCAATTATGAGCTCATCAAGCCCCTGGGCTAAGGAGACTTCAAGGTTCTTTTTAAATTTATTTTATTTTGTTTTATTTATTTTTTATAATAGCAGTCATTTTGGTTTTGTTTCTGTTTGGATTTGTTTTGCTTTCTTGTTGCCACTGCTTAGGGACCGATTTTATGGCCTCTGGGTTTTCACTTTGTTCTGGATGGTTACACAGGCTCCCAGACTTGTGGGTGGCTACTCATCGTGTCCTATAATCAATATCATCATGCAATTTCTGCAAGATCAAGTACAGAAATCACCAATTATAATGTTTAATCTTTGAGGTAATCTGACTCATTTGAAGTAGTTTAATAAAGGATATGAGTTCAAAGAAAAAGAAAGAAGATCATGAAAAATAATTAGCAAAAAATAAAATTCTATTTCTAAAGCCACTTCTTTAAAGTATACTTTTCTCCTTGTTTGGAGTTCTGAGCAAACTGAATGTTCTTTCTGGTCTGCAGTGTTTTGAATTTCAGAAGTCTTGCTTTTATAGAAAATTAGAATCAGAAATATCCTAAGGTTATCTTCTAAGATGCCAAGGGCTAGTGGAATTTACATGTTCTAAAATCTTTGTATTATTCAGGATGGGTGTAGCAATCAGTATTGGTTAATTTTAGACTTTTAAAGTTAAATATGTTACTCATTTAAAATTAGCTATTACATAAATATAAGTAATGTGCATAACTTTCAAGTAGACAAAAGATTTTGAGAGAGAAGCAAAAGAAGAAAATACTGACATGTTCTACAACATGGATGAATCTTGAAGACATTATGCTAAGTCAAATAAACCAGCCACAAAGAACAAATACTCTGTGATTCCACTTATATGACATACTTGGAGTACTTAAATTCATAGAGACAGAAAGTAGGGTGGTGGCTGTCAGAGGCTGAGAGTAAGAAATGGAGGGTTACTGTTTAATTTGTACAGTTTCAATTTGGAAAGATAAAAATTTTCCGAAGATGAACAGTGGTAATAGTCACATAATGTGAACATACTTAATGCCCCTGAAGTATACACTTAAAATGGTTAAAATGGTAAGGTTTTTGTTATATATATTTACTGAAAATATAGAAATACTATATAGATCATGTACCCTTACCACATTATAGTCAGAAATGTAAAGTGGATGAAAAGATACATTATATTCTGCAACAGAAAGAATAAACATCATAAGAAAAACATTTCTTCACAAATTAAACTATATTTCTGGAAATTTTCAGCTGACTCTAGGAAAGGAGAGAATAGTCAAAAGAATTTTGAAACTAAAAGCTAAGACCCAACCAGATATCTATACATACTCAAAGCTAAATCATTTAAGACCACAGGGTATTATACAAAACTAGAGGCCTGGTGCATGAAATTCATGCATTGGGGGGGGGGGGGTGTATCTCAGCCAGGTCTGCACCCTCTCTCAAGCCAGGGCTGCTGGCTCCTAACTGCTTGCCTGCCTATCTGATCATTCCTAACTACTCTGCCTGCCTACCTCATCGCCCCTTACCACTCACCTGCCTGCCTGATTACCCCAACTGCTCGCCTGCCTACCTGATAGCCCCTAACAGTTCTCCTGCCTGCCTGATTACCTCTAACCACTTCTGCCTCAGACCTCACCATAGCTTCATCCAGAAGGAAGTCTGGAATGACATCTAGAAGTTTGTTTGGCTGTCTGATCTAATTAGCATATTATTCTTTTATTATGATAAGTAGGCTAATAGAAAGCCCAGAGTAGATTGAGTATATGAAACCTTAATATATAAAAGAGATGACCTACTGAGTAGGATATAAACAAGGAATGTCAATCAGTGAGGCAGGTCAATGGTTATCTGTAAGAGGAACAGTGAGTTTAGATACCTACCTAACATTACATATAAAAAAAATTGAAAGTGAATTAAAAACTGAAATGTAAAATGCAGTTTTTATATTTTTAGGGAATATATGCAGAATATCATTCTAAATTTTAGGAAGGAATTGAAATACTTTTTCAAATCATAAGCCAGAAAAATAGGGATAAATATTTGCCAAATATGACATAAAGCAATGTTTAATGTCTACAATACAAATTCTAAAAATAAATAGGACCAGAGAAATGAACAAAAGGTACAAACAAAAAATTCACAGAAAATTTAATAATCAAACAAACATATAAATAGAAACAACTCCACTGATAATCAACAAAATACAAATTAAAACCAACATGAAATACCATTTTATAATAAACAGACTGAGCAGAAAATTAAAGGTCTTATAATACCAAGCATTAGTGAAAGTGGGCAAAAAAGTGCTTATAAGAGACTAAATTGTTATATTCACTTTAAAGAACAGCCAGCTCACATTTAGTAAAAGGGAAGACAGATAGTAAATCTATAGTAAAAATGGTGAGTGGAAAAAGCAACCGAGAATGTATATAAAGATAATTATTTACAATTAAAAATGTGCAAGTGAATATCATGTTGTTTAAATAAATATGCTAATATAAAAATATGAAGAAATACATGAGAAAAATAAAAAGCAAATTCATAAGAGAAGGAATGGAGCAAGATAAAATAAGAGAAATATATAGGAAATATCAATTGTATTTATTCTGTTTTATATCTCAAGCTAGATGCTATGGATGTTAATTGTTATAGTCTTTGTTATTTTCTCTGTATATTAATATATTTTAAAATATATAATACATTGGCACATACAAAACATTGATATTATTATGGCCTACAAATGGTTCTTATTGAAAACTGCATTTTTGTAGAGAAGAAACAAAGATTAATTGTAAAATATGAAAAGAAAAAATAAGTGAGAGAGAATAAAGAAATCTAGAAATGTAAAAGTATATGAGAAAATAAAGCCTGAAAATATATTTTTAAAATTAAGTTTAGGTAAATAAATACTAGTATAATGGATATTTATAAGATATCCATTAATTTGTACCAACTTTCACTGATAAATTAATATAATAACACATACAATTAAGTGTACTTTGTCTTTAGAATTTCAAGGTATTATCATGAAATACATTTAAATGAGAAAAGAATAATACTGAACAGACTGAGAACTTAGTGCGAAAGGATGTAAACTGAGAACTTAAAATGAGGATTTGGAACAGAAGAAAAAGATTCAAATGTGAAAACTTTAAGAAAATATATAAAGAAACAAAGATATTTAACAGCAATTATTTCTAAACTAGAGGCCCGATCCGTGAAGATTTGTGCAAGAATGGGCCTTCGTTCCCCTGGCTGCCAACAGTGCCTTCGCTCTGGCCACAGCCACCTTTTAGCCCCTGGCCCTGGAGCTGCCCAGAGGCCCGGAGGGGCTGGGGAAGTGTGAAATGCCTGTGTCATCACCACAGTGACAATACAAGAGTCCCACCCTGCCCCTCACTGCTCGCACCGCACCTGCATATGCAAATTAAACCACCATCTTTGTTAGGTTAATTTGCATATTCACTCTAGATTGACTGGTGGGCATCACAAAGGTATGGCCAATTTGCATCTTACTCTTGTATTAGTGTAGATATTGACACTATGATTGATTGATTGATTAATATTTTCTTATTTTGGCTGACCAGTATTTTACTAATTACCTAATGAACATACATTTTAATTCTGCTTTAAAAGTTTGAAATATTATACTTTATTACAATACCATTTTAAATGGTTAAATATGGTAAGTGGTAGGTGTGTAGTTATAATAAACAAGCTTCCATCTTAATGCAGACTTGGACCAAGACAGACTACTAGATGCCAGCTACCTGTGAAAAGAAACCTGACTTCACTGTTCTACTCCCACTCTCTAACCTAGAGCCTGGGACAAAAAGTTCAACGCAGCGCTACCAAAAGACAGAGCTGATTTTAAAAAATATGCATATATCTTAGAAATGAAAATATATGTCCCACAAAGATGTATACATGAATGTTCATAGAAACGCTATTTCCTATTAGCCCAAAGTAGAAACAACCCAAATGTCTATTAACTGAAAGATGAATAAGATATGGTATACTTATCTATTAATGCTACCCAACTTTTAAAAAGTAAGTTTTGTTTTGTTTTGCTCATTCATAAATACACACTTGTATATGCTATTTTCAGCTGAAACAGGCATTAAGCTGTAATCCGATAAAACACAAATACCGACAAAAATATAAAAGTCTAAATATTCTCTTAGAATAAATTTTAGTGAATTCAGTCTTAATATCTTTAAATTAAAAAAAAAATACAAGCACACAAACCTATCTATTATGTCAAGGTCACAGAGCAAACAATGCTAAACAGCCAGCACCATGAAGGAAAGCTGTTGAAGTCAAACATTTAATGTACAACAGAGCTGAAAGTTAAAAAGAAGAATGGTACATCTTAGGAGCTCCGTGATGGAATGAAAAAGGACACAGGCAGAAGCTTCCAGAATCAAATGGAATGAGGTGTGTCTGAACCTCTCACCTACCTGTGAGCAGCCCACGTGGTCAGCTTGCACAGCGCCCTGCAGGCCTGAGGTCAAGAAGCAAAAAGCTGCAGGTCCCAGGCAGGTCCCCCAGACCCTGACAGTGAACCCCCAAACCTGTGGGGCGCCCTCACGGCATGCGGACCGCGGGTTTTAAGGCAACTCTAGTTGCCCCAGTGCCTGTCGTGCCAGGTGAGCAGGGTAAGTGTGGAGTCTCAGACCTCCCAGAAATATTGGAACTGCATGGCCACACCAGAACAGGAGAGAGTGGCCAGAAAGAGGGAGACATCTGCGCTGTGCTGGGAACATCCCGTTTCCAATGTCACCTGAGGGGGTGGCTCCGGAAGCCAGGTGCACAGGCCTCCGGAGGTGACCTCCTCCCAGGCCCCTCCCAGGCCCAGCAAGGGCACGGGCAGCACCAGGAGCTGGCTTGCACCACCCTTTAAATGACTTCCCAGAGAAATGCAAAAGGCAGCAACGCTTTTAGACATTTCAAAAAAAGTACGCACAATGGGTGGTCTATCCACCTGGGAAAGAAGCACTGCAAAGGCCTCTCACCTGGGAAAAAAAACAGAAGCCATTCCAGGCCGGGGCTACTGTGGAGCAGAGGTGAGTGAATGACCACTGGAGCCCAGACCAAATTAAAATTTAGGGAGCCTTTATTAGCCGGCCTGGGGACTGCTCTGCCATCCTCCACGAAGGGAGACCAGAGAGCAGCCCCGACCCTTCGTGTAGGACCACTTTTAAGCACATTAACCACATCCTGTTTTTTCAGAACAAGCAACCCAAGATAAAACAGTTTTTCCTAAGCAATGTCAGAGCCATGCCATTGACGACCATGCCACCCCCAGGGTCATCCTGTTCTTCAGAAAGCTGACAGTGTTCTACCTTGCAAGGCCTTTATGCTGGGAAGGGGCCATGAGACCGTATCTCAAGGCCTGGCCTGATGTCAGCACTGACAACTCTGTCTGGGGCATAGTCCACGACCTCAGTAGTGCTCAAAAATTCCCACTTTCTAACAGGGGCAGGCGAGGGAGGCCAGGCCTGGGGCAGAGCCCAGGGAGCCTGAGGCCATGGAGGCGCTGAGGCCGCCAGAACCACCACGGGTTTGCACCTGGAGGCCGGGGCTTCCTGAGCCACCCGGGGTACAGCCTGGTGCCAGTGGACACCCCTTGCAGACCTGGCCCTGGGCCCCTGTGCTGCAGCCACTTCCCACCAGAGAGGCTGGGTCTCCATTGCAGACTGTTCCTGTAGCACCAGGAACGGCCTTTGGATGACCTCTGCCTGGGCAGCTCGAGGGACCCGAGTGGGGACCTTGCAAGGGGACAGCGGCTCACCCAGCCTTCCCCTCTCTCGGAAGCAATAGGGGTGCCTACCCAGTTCTCTAGAGGCACGGACAGGAGCAGGTTTCTTCCCCAGACCAAGCTTCCCGAACATGGCGGTGCTGTGAGTTGGGGAAAGGGGAACCTGCCTTCAGTGCCAGCGCTGTCCTCATCTCCTGGAGCAGCCAGGTCCTGGCAAAATGCTGGCGGCCCGCCTGGCTTTAATGGTCGTGCCATCTGGAATGTTGTGTGGCTCATTGCAAAAACACAGAGGGACTCGGCCTGGCCTTCGCTCCCTAGTTTTTTAGGGGCAGAGGCCGACCAGAAGCTGCGCTACCTTCCAGCCCCGGTGCACGCCGTTAGCTTGTCTGTTGAAGTTTGTCCTAATTTCTTACTTAGCGAGGGGATATTGTAAACGTCCGCCTCCCCCGCACTCCTTCCTCCGCAGGGTCGGCGTTGGCCAGCGCTCTGCGGCTCGCAGAGACCAGCACTGGCCCCGTTTTTGAGCCTCCGCTGGTTATAGGGGCACCTGCTGCGTTCTGGTCCAGGTGCAGGTGCACCAGGCACAGGTGGTGCAGGAAGAACTTCCGGTCCCAGCCCGGCGCGGAGACCGCCTCCAACCCCACCCAGAGGCAGGAACGGGAACTGCAGCCTCTGCTCAAGTTCAACAGAGAACAACAGGCTAAGGACTGGGAAGGGTGGGTGCAAAATCAATAAAGGGGCTCAAAGGTGCAGATTTCCAGCTGTAGAATAAGTAAGTCCCAGGGATGTGATGTGCAGCATGTTGACGATGGTTAATACGGCTGCGGTGTGAATTCGAAAGAAAAAACGTAATCAAGTACGTGAGCGTGGCTGAGCCCTGGAAAACATTATGCTGAGTGAAAGACGACAGTCACAAAAGACCGCACGCCTTACAATTCCATTTACATGAAATGTTCAGAGTCGACTAATTCGGGGAGACAGAAAGTGTATTAGTGGTTTCCTAGAGTCCAGGTGGGGGCAGTAGGTAATTATTGCTGATCGGCACAGTTTCTTTTTGGGGGGAGAGGGGGATGGAAATGTTCCAAATTGGTTGTGTTGATGGTTGCACAGTTGTGTGAATAAACTATAAACCATTGAATTATATACTGGAATGAGTTAACTTATGTGAATTATATCTCAACAGATTTGTTAAATTAACACTTTTTTATCATAGTATAAAATTTTCTGTCTCCTTCACTTATAAAAAAATTATTTATAATGTTTATTTCACTTTTGTCTCAACTTTGTTAATTTCTATTTTTATACATGTTTTCTAACAATACACTGATAGTAATGGTACAATTATACTTTGTAAATATATAGTTTATATCTTTATATGTCTATATCATAATTATATACATGAGTGCATGCTACATTATTTTTATTGCTTGTGATCTTTAAAATATAGATCAAATGGAATATTATTGAGTCATAAAGGAATGAAATCTTACCATTTGCAGTAGCATGAATGGATCTAGAGGATATTATTGCCAAGTGAAATAAGTCAATCAGAGAAAGACAAATATCATATGATTTAACTTATATGTGGAATCTAAAAATCAAAATAAATGAACCAAAAAAAGAAAAAAAGTACCCACCAGAAACAGACTCATACACAGAGAATAGAATGATGCTTGCCTGAGAAGATTGGGAACTGGCTGAAAAAGGTGAAGGATTAAGAAGATAACCTGGTAGTTACAAAATAGTCACAGGGATGATAAAGTACCCCTTAGGGAACATAGTCAACAGTCCTATCTAATAAACGAGTAATATGCAAATTGATTGCACCTCTGCTACACCCACAAGCCATGCCCACAAACCACACCCATCAGTCAATCAGGAGCACATTATGCAAATAAACCCCAACCAAGATGGCTGTGGCCACTGAGAGCAGGAGAGAGGCTTGGGTTTCCCAGCAATGGAGGAAGCCAAGCTTTCCACCTGCCCTTGCCGGCCTAGGCCTCCACTCAATGCTACAAAGTTTCAATTATAGAAGGTACATATATCCCACCAGAAATGGCAGCAGCCACAGAGCTGGAGAGAGCAGAGGTTAGGGTTGCCCCGGCTATGGAGGAAGCCAAGCTTCTGCAGCCCTGGTGGGTCTAGGCCTCCACTTAAAGCTACAAAGTTTCAATTACTGAAGGTAAATAAACCCTAACAGAAATGGCTGCCACCACAGAGGGAGCAGAAGGCTTGGCTCTACTCCAGGCTACAAAGTTCCAATTGTAGAAGATAAATAAATTCCAGATACCAGGACCTCTGCTTGGGTCTCTGGGGGCATGACCAGCATGCAAACCACCACATGCTCCTCACCCAGGCTGCCCCATGCCCCAAGGAAACCCCCACCCTGATCCAGGACACCCTTCAGGGCAAACTAGCTGACAAACACCCATGTACCTGGCCTCTATCCTACCTAATAAAAGAGTAATATGCAGATTGACCATCACTCCAACACA
The DNA here is from genome assembly GCA_027563665.1 of Antrozous pallidus. Lineage (NCBI taxonomy): Eukaryota > Metazoa > Chordata > Mammalia > Chiroptera > Vespertilionidae > Antrozous > Antrozous pallidus. The sequence goes on along the minus strand of CM050521.1, from coordinate 70,523,683 downwards.
CAAGATGGCTGCCCCCATGTGGTCATAGTCCTGCCTCCATGTGGACACAAGATGGCCACAACAAGGTGGCCAGCAGTGGAGGGCAGTTGGGGGCAATCAAGCCTGCAGGGGAGGGCAGTTACGGGTGACTAGGCCGGCAGAGGAAGGAAGTTGGGGGCAAACAGGCTGGTAGGAGAGTGGTTAGGGGGTGATCAGACTGGCAGGCAGAAGAGGTTAGGGACCATCAGGAAGGCAGGCAGGCAAGTAGTTGGGAGCCAGCATTCCTGGATTGTGAGAGGGATGTCCAACTGCCCCTTTAGGCCCGATACCACCCACCGGGATCTGGCCTAAACAGGCAGTTGGACATCCCTCGAGGGGTCCCAGATTGGAGATGGTGCAAGCTGGGCTGAGGGACAACCCTCCAATCTCTATGCACAAATTTCGTGCACCGGGCCTCTAGTATTGTAATAACTTTGTATGGTACCAGGTGGGTATTAAAAATATTGGGGATCCTGCTTTGTAAAGCATATGATTGTCTAAGCACTATGCTATACACCTAAAACTAATCCAAAAGTATATTGAATATAAACTGTAATTGGAAAAAAATTGTAGATCAATATATAAGAATTTAAAGGTGAAGTGTTTTTTTTATAAAGTGAAAATTTGGTAATCTAGAAGATGCCTTTAACAATTAGTTAAGAAGAGGCAGAGAAGCATTGACCAGAATGCTGGTCCTCAGCGGGAAGGTACAGGAAGGAGGGGGGAAGGAGGAGAGATCAACCAAAGGTCTTGGATGCATAAATATAAGCCTAACCAATGGACATGAACACCAGGGGGGAGAGGGCATGAGTGGGGAGAGGGTTGGGGGTTAATAGAGGGATAAGGACACATATGTAATACCTTAATCAATAAAGAAATTGTGAAATCTTATTTTATCTAAAATTTAAAATAAAAAAAAAGAATGTTCATTATGCCCCTTCTCCCATATCAGAGGGCATTATTTCTAAATTCTAGACCGCAAGAGTGAGACACAGACCAGAGAGGCCGGATTAATGCTTTACAACAACAGAAAGCACACTATTTATCTACTAACCCTCCTCCAGAGCCAAGTGGCGTCCTGTAGAGTGGATGGGCTGAAGGTAGATGAATTTATTAGCCCCTTGTGATCACTGGTTGCTTCTAGTGAGGTCTTTGTCTTGTTAGGATATCATTCATGCTAGCAAACAATATCCAAAAAAAGCACAAAGGATTGTGTAAGATTTTATATTTCAAAAACTATCCTCCTTCTTAGAGGATAGTTGACTCATGAGTCAGGGCTGTGGGTAGCTGAACACTACATGCTTTCCACTAAAGCATCACCAGCAAAACCAGAAGTAGTTGGTTTCAAGCATAGCCAGTATTTATGTGTGTGTGCAGTGGGAGTGTGTGGGCTGTGTAGTTAACCTGTGATTCCGGGTTGGGGCTTAAAAGTTTATTTTAATACTGTAAAACTAAACCTATTTAATAACATCATTCTCTAATTGGGTAGAATGTTGGTAAAAGTTACTATATACAGCGTATGTGAATAGCTTGGAATACATTCATAGGTATCCTCGGATAGCATAGTTCCGAGGGAAAATAAATGACTAATTCATTTGCACTCTACATTTATACTTAATAAATATGAGTATGTGTGTTTATGAAAGGGCGGTTGGTTTTAAAATACCTAAGATCCAACCACTTTGGAGCATGTTTTAAAAAATGACCATTCAAAATCAATAGAGATTTTACTCCACTAGAGAATACAAAAGAAACCATATTCAACTTTTTAAATTAAACAAATGCCTAGTCCACAATGAGTAATTTTTTTCCAATAAAAACTAAAGAAAACAAGTTCTTTTTTTTTTCTTTTATTTGCTTTTCAGCTTCTGCATTTTTTACAATTGCCTGTAGGGAAAAAAATGTTCAAGAGAATGCATTGAATTTATTTTAATTACAGAACGGTCCAGAAGAAGATGAAATTGGGCAATGGCCTAGAGTAGCAACTTCTGTCTGTCTGGTTGGTAGTCAGTGTACATTACAGCATGAACAATGGAGCTATGGTCTAGAAATAATAGCCTGAAGATAAGGGGGGGATAGGGTTTTGTCTTTTTTTTTACTATGATGAATCTCTTGAACATTTCCTTTGTTCCTCCCCTTTGATAATTAAAGTTCAGATATAAAATAAATGAGAGAAATGACAAGTAATATAAATCATTGCTACCTAACACACATGAATTAGATGGATTTATCTCGAAGAGGTCTTTCCAGTCTAGGAGATCTGGGAGAATTCGAATATATATGAAACCTTTGAAATTGTGTGTAAATTCATCTGAGTATGTGCATTTGTGAATTATCTGAAGACACAGTCCATAACTTTCATCAAAGTGGTCCATAATTTTTTCCAAAGAGTTATGAATCACCATTCTAAGAAAAATGCAGTTATTGGCCAATATGATATCCTACTAGTCACAACTTTTAGGTTTCTCTGTTAATAAACAAGTTTTAACAATGACAATATATTGTGAATGAATTTGTTTGAAACCCATAGGTTCAATCATATCACAAGTTGAATCAAGAGAGTAGGATCAGAATTCTTGCATAATCGGGCATGAAGTTTTATGCCCTCACTTCTCAGCTCAGGAAAGCACCTTACTAACCTCCACATTAGGAGAATACCAATATTTTATCACCAGTCTCCACATCCAATTACTTCTATGCATATTACCAAATATGTTAAATTCCAGAAAATGTGTGACTTTATGTCCATTTCCCCCTTTCTCCCAAAGCATGCACGGGTCAAAGACAAGATATTTAAAGTCTCTTTTTTTCACTGAACTAGAAACCAATTACTGCTCAAATATTTGGCTTAAAAAGAAAGAATATTGTTTAACTGTTATTCCTTTTGACATTTAACCACAAGCATCCTCTTAAAAAATAAATTTTCCCCTTAAAATAGACAAGTGTTTGAGGAAGCACACAGCTCAACTCGAAGCATGTAAGAAAACATCCTAAATAGAATAAACACTTGTCACTGATTTTTTAAAATTGAAAATTGCTGTTTGCCGAGACCGGTTTGGCTCAGTGGATAGAGCGTTGGACTGCGGACTAAAGGGTCCCGGGTTCGATTCCGGTCAGGGGCATGTACCTTGGCTGCGGGCACATCCCCAGTGGGGGGCGTGCAAGAGGCAGCTGATCGATGTTTCTCTCTCATTGGTGTTTCTGACCTTCTATCCCTCTCCCTTCCACTCTGTAAAAAATCAATAAAATATATTTTTTAAAAAAAGAAAAGAAAATTGCTGTTTCCTCTACAACCAAACCTTTAACAATAATCCTAGGGTACATTTGTTAAGATGAATGTAACATAATACACCTCAAAAGACTATTTTTCATTTTATAAAGGAATGCCTTTGTATTTCTTTAAACCTAAAATTAAATATCATAGAAGAGGCATTGTAATTTAAAACAACACTGTAACTATTCCTTGACTTTGGTGGGATCAAAATAATTAACGTATTCATTCATTCACTATATAAAGAGTCAACTAGGCATCAGGCACTATGTCAGAAGCCAGAAGATTCAATAGTGAATAAAAGTGATACAGTCACTCCTCTGTGGAATTTATAGTCCGTGAGGGAGACAAATCTTCATCAAAGTTCTGCACAAATAAATATAAAAGAGCAACTGAGGTAAGGGCTCTGAAAGGGTGGCATAAAGTCCTAATTGAAAGGCATCAAGAAAAGTTTCTCTAAGGAAGGGATAGTTAAGCGGAAAGATGAAGGATGAGAATTGAAGGTGACAAAAAGAGGAAGAGGAATGCCTCACGTGGAGGGAACAGCATGTGCAGAATGGCTCTGGTGGTAGGGAGCCCAGTAAGCATGGAACAGGTGCAGGTCTGTGTGGCTATTCATCAGGAGAGGAGGCTGTTGAGGTGGAATTCCAGAGGAAACTGAAGGAAACGATACGGTCAGACCTTGCAGAATTTGCACCCTATTTAAAGAGGCTGGATCTTAATCTTCAGAGTAATGGTAACTCAGTGAATAGTTTTAAGCTCCCAAGAGCTTAGGTCTGGGACTTGGACATTTAGTACAGTTGATAAGAACATATTTGTATTAAAAATGAACATGTCAGCAGAATATTAACCCATATTTTATGTAGAGTAGATAAGTTTAATTTTCAAGCATCTTCCAAGCAAACTAAAGAAAGTTATTTAAAAGAGCATGGGATTCAGAGTGTGTATAAAATTTATAATGATACCTGGCATGTATATCAAGCATTATGTAATGTTAGTTGTAGTTATAACTGTTTGGTCAGTTTCACTAGAGCACATAAAAAATACCAAACATCATTTTCAATTAATGTTTATAAATTATTTTTGTTTATTTCAGAGAGGAAGGGAGAGGGAGAGATAGACACGTCAATATGAGAGAGAATCATTGATCATTTGCCTCTTGCACACCCCCCCCCCTGGAGGTCGAGCCTGCCACCCAGGCATGTGCCCTGACCAGGAATTGAACCGTGACCTTTTAGTTCCTAGGCGGGTGCTCATCCACTGAGCCACTGCGGCCAGGCTACAATTAATTTTTTAACTTTGTTATGTGAAATTAATAAGTATAGCAATGTTAATTGCACTTTTCTTGATATTCATGGATTTCCCAATTTTATCCTTACATTTGATCTTCGGTGATTCAGTCGTCCCTAAGATTGTCCTATTTGTAATGGCTTACTGCTTTTAAAATGTGTGTATGTTTTGTTTTGGTTTTTTTAAATATATTTTATTGATTTTATAGTGGAAGGGAGAGGACAGAGAGATAGGAACATCAGTGATGAGAATCATTGATTGGCTGCTTCCTGCATGCCTCTCCTGGGGATCAAGCCTGCAACCCAGGCATGTGCCCTGCCAGAATCGAACCTGGAACCTTTCAGTCCACAGGCTGACACTCTATCCATTGAGCTAGGGCTGTGTGTGCTTTTTAATCTAGATTTACACATATCTACCTCCATGAACATAGACCAATAGGTTTCTTTTAAAAGTTCAAACAGAGTTACAGCTAAAACTTAGCATTAGAAAAATAATCTTAAAATATTTACAAAGAATACATTGATGGTATAATATTATTAGACAATGCTTAACAAATTAAGATCCTCTTTGATATTATTTAACTTTAGTATAAGGATTCAACTCTAAATAGAATTGAGTAAAGTCAAAGTCAACTTCACTAAAGTAGATTCCTGGCTTACACGAAAAACTCTTCAATTTAAAAGTATTTTACCTCTCTGAAAATATAAAATTACTAGTAGCCCTGCACATGAATTCAGGTGCCAGTAGCTCTCTGTGGGGCCTGGCCACTCCGCGCCTGCTGCCCAGAGGCTCTCCAAAGTCCAGAGACCCATCTACAGCCAGGGTGCGGATGCTTGCCTTGTCACCATGGCAACGAAGCAAGCATTACACCAGTCCACTCACGCAGCCCACTCTCAGCAGCTGCCCCCCCTGGGACTGGGGGACTCTGGCGAGGCTGAGAGGACTGGGCATTTGCCATCTTGTGGCTATGTGTGCCACCATCTTTTGTGACAGAGTGATGGTTAATTTGCATATTACCCTTTATTAGATAGGATATGCTTATGCACATCTTTGCACATAATATTATTTACTCATAGAGTATCAATATTACCATTAAAATATATTATATTTATATTGTAAACTTGAAGATGTTTAAACACATAGTAAAAGTGGTTATATTAAGTTATCACCAAACTTACTATATTTGATTTATAACATATCAGTGAACCTAGTGTTTACTAATGTTATTTTTTCCTCTACTTGGTTCTTCATAAAAAAGATAGATAACAAGTAAGTCTGGCTAGTGTAGCTCAATTGGTTGAGCGTCATCTCAATGCACCAAGAGGCCATCAGTTCAATTCCTGGTCAGGGTGCATGCCAGGCTTTCAGCTCAATCCCCAGTGGGGAGGCCTACAGGAGGCAGCCTGACAATGCTTCTCTTGCTCTCTCCCTTCCTCTCTCTCTGAAATAAATATAAACATTTTAAAAGATATTTTTAAAAAGATAAATAATACTAATATTAGGTCACGAGGCTCAAACCATTCTCTTCATTATTAGTTAGTAAGTTTGTTAGTTTTACCTGGAGATTTTAAACCATGCTTTTAGGATTAGCTACTTTTAAACTGATAGAGAGGCATTATTGTTAACTTGCAGAATAGGTAAATATGGCATTCTACAATAGTTCTGTGAACAACTGTTAGCCTGTCCCTCAATGATTCTACATGCCATAGCTCAGTTGTCAGCAAACTGCAGCTCGCGCGCCGCACCCGCTCTGTTGACTAATCAGTTTGCCGACCACTGCCATAGCCCAATCCTTCTCTAGAACGCAGAGTTTGAAGTAAGGTTGATGGTTGAGGTTATAATAGATGAGGGAAGAGAAGAAAACTGAAAGTGTCTGATTAATGAAAACCCTTATTAACCATTTTAAGAGTTTTAACATCATTCTGAAGATATTTAATACTCATGGATATATTTGAAGGAGGTGAAGAACATGATTGTATCTGCATTTAAGGAGGATGTGATGCTTCAGTTTAGTTGAATAGGTATTCAAAGACTGGTTCTTGGCAGAGCTGATGAGCCATGACCAGTGAGCCATTAGGTGAGAGCTACATCTTCTTCATCCTGCCCTCTTGTCCCCTGTTCCAGTGGGCATGTACATTGCTTATATGTTTCCCTTTGTACTTGGTGAAGGGAAAAGGAAGAATTCTGATGAGATATGAGAGAACAGATGAGAAATGAAGAGGAACAAGTCTGCTCCTTCTTTGACCCAAGAGTGGTTATTTGAGCTCCAGGAGGCTGGGCCGTTAGGTAAAAAGTAAAAGAGGAATATATATATATATATATATATATATATATGTATGTATTTCAGAGAGAAAGTGAGAGGGAAAGAGAGATAGAAACATTAATGATGTGAGAGAATCATTACTTGGTTACCTCCTGCAGGCCCCTACTGGAGATTGAGCCTGCAATCCAGGCATGTGTCCTTGACTGGAATGGAACACAGAACCCTTCAGTTTGCCAGCAGACGCTATCCACTGAGCCAAATCCGCTAGAGCAATGGTAGGCAAACTCATTAGTCAACAGAACCAAATTATCAACAGTACAAAGATTGAAATTTCTTCTGAGAGCCAAAATTTTTCAACTTCTTCTAACGCTACTTCTTCAAAACAGACTCGCCCAGGCTGTGGTATTTTGTGAAAGAGCCTCATTCAAGGGGCCAAAGAGCCGCATGTGGCTCATGAGCCACAGTTTGCCAACCACGGGGCTAGGGCAAGAACTTTTTTTTTTTAATGAGATTTAGGGTACAAACACTGTTCTTCTGTGCCTCTTATGGCAAAATGGGTCATAGAGTCTAGAGGGACCCTTCTCATTTCTGGCAGAAGATATCATTGGGAGCTAAAGGCACCGCAGGAGCATTTGGCACTGTGAGGATTAGAAAGTGTGGAGAACTTGGGAGGCAACCACAGAAGTGTGGACGGAGGTAGGCGAGGCTGATCATGACAGGTGTTGGTGGTTCTCAACTCTGGTTCCTGAACACATGTGAGATCCTGAAAGCATATCCAGAAGTATTTGAGAGTTGTAAATCAGGCTCTTTTTTCAACATTTGGTGTCAAGGACTATCAAGAAAGAGAAAGGTGGGTAATGGATGCTACTAGCATGACCAATTCTGTGACTACCGCCAGTCACATGGGTTACAAATGAACCCAAGGAATCAGACTACCAGAAACAGGCAGGGAACTGATCTGCAATATTCCTATTGACCATAGTCAGAGCTAGGATTTTGGCAGTAGGTTCAAAAGAGGAAGGAGGTCCCAGCGGACATTTAGAAAACACAATCAACATAATTAGCTGTTTTCTACTTGGGGGCAAAGGGAAATAATGATGAAGAACATTGGCTAAGAAATTAAATTGCTTCGGGTCTTTCATTCAGCAGCTGGGCAATAATAGGCAAATCATTATTTATTATTATTTTTTAAATCCTCACCTGAGGATATTTTTCCATTGATTTCTAGAAAGAGTGGAAGAGACAAGGAAAGACACAGAGAGAGATCGATGTGAGAGAAACACACCCACTGGTTGCCTTCTGCGTGAGCCCTGACCAAGGCTCAGGCTGGGAAGGAGTTTGCAACCAAGGTTCATGCCCTTGACTGGAATCGAACCCGGGACCCTTCGGGTCTTCAAGCCATTGCTGTATCCACTAAGCTAGGCTAGGGCATTACTTATTCTTTGAAACCTTAGTTTTCCCTTTTTTTTAACTTGTAAATTTTGAATAATAATAGTATCTACTGCACAGAGATATTTGTCAAAGATAAATGAGATGATCTACTAAAAATATTTGGCACACTGCTAGGCACATTGTAGGCACTCGGAATCTATTAGCAACTATTACTATGCCGGCAGAAAGTATTCAGATTACAGGTAAATCAAATTGTTAATTTTAAAAAGTCCTATTTGTATGCAAATTTGAAATGGATGTTATTTACAATTGTTAATTTAAAATTCATATTTATTTGTATGTATAAATATACATATGTATATACACACGCATAATTAGTTAATCTTTACCACTGGATAGTAAAGCAATAAAATGTGCTAAATATACTTCATTCTCTATTCTGTGTGATCTTTATTGTTATTTAAACTCAGTGGTTTTTCTTGTTAGAGGCATGGCACATTTTTTTTTTTTTCCATTTAGCTCATCCAAGAGCCTTTGATGTACATTCAACTCCTAGGTATCAATGCCAGTAATTTGTTAGATGAACAGATGTACCAACATAGACCCCTATTTCAATATGCTCACTGTTGATAGGCTAATATTCTGAATATTTAATCTCTTTTAGGATTTGATTTTGCTTGATTTTTTCCCTACTAGAATATGTATGTGTATGTGTACATATATGTATGTGTGAGTGGATATACTAGTATATGTTCCGTGTGTGCATTTGTGTACATCTATGCATGTGTGTATGTATCAGCATGTGAAAATAAAAATCTGGAAGTGAGATTATAAACTTACATACAAGATTTTAAATATTTAAATAGATATAAAAATAAGATAAAATGAAGCATTAACAAATTGTTATCACAAATATCCAAATTCCTTTTTCCTGATATTTCTCAGGAAAGATCTCTGTCTAGGAAGGCCCTTGGAAGAACCCTGACATTGGTCTTGGGATGTGGTAAGGATTTGAATCTTGGGGCAAGGAAGGTTCCCTGTTATTTGTATGGTCATCCCTTAAATTGCCCCATGTGCTCCTGAACCTCTGCGGAGAAGAGTAAATCATTTTTATTCACTATTAGACTCACTGGTCACAGATATAAGAATATTGTAGAGCTCAATAGATTTCTGTTGAGTGAGTGAATCAAACTTTAGTATTTGGGGTTTCCAAAATTCTGAGATCTATTTTAGGATTTTAATCTAGTTCTTTTAAAAATTGTTAAATAGACGGAATGTAACTAACCACTGAGAAAATTGTTTCTAATATGAAAGAGACTTGCCCGTGTTATAGAGCAATTAAGCACTTGGAATTGAAAGCTGGGCCAGGGGTCTTTTTGCTTGGTCGGTTGTCTGTTTTAATAGCTGTTGTTTTCTTACCAGTATTTCAGATTATATACATGTAGGGGTGTGCCTTTGTGTGTGGAGAGAGAGAGAGAGAGAGGAGAGAGAGAGAGAGAGAGAGAGAGAGAGAGGGAGAGAGAGAGAGAGAGAGAGAGAGAGAGAGAGAGAGAGAGAGAGAGAGGGAGAGAGAGAGAGAGAGAGAGAGGAGAGAGAGAGAGAGAGAGAGAGAGAGGCAAAGAGAGGGAAAGGGAAAAAAAAAGAACATTATTTTATAGGTTAGAGTTTTGTGTTCCACATATGACTACAAGTTGTGTTTTCACTATCCAATGGCCATTCTAGCTCGGAGAGTCTCTGGAGGCACTGGCTGACTTACACCTCTCACCTCTAGTAATTTTTCATCCCTAGAATCCTACTTTCCAGTACCTCATTCTTAGCTAAAACCTCTCATGATTCAAATTCTCTCTCTCATGTGTGTCCCATTCCTTTGGCTATGACCTCATGGTGACTTTCATTCCTTCTTCTCTCTTCTGGCTTTATTTCTGCATGTTTTCAGTACAAACAAAGTTGTTTATCGCTTTAAGCACTCAAAACAGTGGGGTTTCTTCAGTGTCTTCCCCCAAAGTCTGCAACCTTCTGACCAGCCTCAGCACTTGCTTTCTTTATTTTTAAGTTAATGTTGAGCATGCTGGTAGAGAAAGTCATATGGACACAGAAATAGGTGCCCTTCGTTACAAATTCCATCTTCAGTATCAGCTGGCCTCTCCAGTCAGCTGGATAATCCCTCTATGTGTCCCACATCCCCTTCCTCCCTCCTTTCCCTTAGCAGCCCTTCCAAATCCCCATCATTCTCCCTAAACCCTTGACCCCAATCAGCAAATGACCTCACCTTCTACTTCACAAAGGAAATAGAGGCCAAGAGACAGCAACTCCCTCAACTTCCTGCCCCCTCCTCTACATTCTTATCAGCACCCACATCCATCCTTACCTCTTTTCCTCATTTTTCAGTTGAAGAGATGCCTCTCCTCTTAGCCAAGGCTAATCCCACCACCTGTGATCTGGATTCCATCCCCTCCCGCTCCCTCAGGGAAGTGCCCCATCAATCATTCATGCTCCTGTATCTTCAGCCTCTCATGTTGTACTGGCTCTCTCCCCTCAACATACAAAAATGCTCTCATTGCTTCCAACTCAAACACACACACACACACACACACACACACACACACACACACACACCTTTTCCCTCCCTGAATTCTCTTCAAGTTACTGCCAAAACTTTCTCTTTTATTTCTCAGCCAAGCTTCTTAAAAAACAAACAAACAACAAAAAAAAAACTAAAAAAAAACTTTAATCCAATTTTAAAAGCAATGTATACTCATTTTAGAACATTTGGAAAATAAAAATTTTCAGAGAAGAAAATAATTGAAATAATTGCCAATAGTACACACCATCCAGGAGATGACAACTGTTAATTTCTTGGTTTTACTTATTTAGTTTTCTTGTTCTCTGTCTATAAAAAGAATTGGGCATTGAATTGCATAAAGGTTTGCATCTTGTTTTTTATACTTACTGTGACCATTTTTCAAGTCTTAAATAATCCTCACCAACATGTTCCTTAGTGGTTGTATGTTACTGCATTCTCTTTGTAACAATTTAAATATATTCTTTATTAGAATGTTCAATTTTTCTCTTTTATAACCATAAGCATGCTTCCTGAAGATAAATCTATACTTTGTCTCTTTTCCCAGTCACTTCTCTACCTAAGACCATCTATCTTCAACCTCCTTTACTTGAGATTGCTCTTATTAAAGTTACCAGTGACTCTTTAGCAATGTTAGAAAGACATTTCTGGTTTGTCTCACTCAGCTTCTCTGAGATACTGACATTGTTAGCCATTCTCCTTTGAAACTATCATATATTTTGGCTTCCATTTCCCTTAGAAAAAGCCTCGCTCTTGCTTTCCACCCTCGGGATACTCCTTATCATCCCATTTGCACATATTTCTTGCCTTGCCTGCGGAAGGTGGCTTCCTGGAGCTCCATCCCTAGTTCTTGGCTCTAATTCTACACTCTCTTTTTGCGGGTAACCAATACCTTATCCTTTATGCCTCTGGTTTCCAACCTCCATACCCAGCCTACTATATCTCCTCTGGGGAGCCCTTCCTATCTCTCAGTCATGCACCCTGAATCATTATCCCTCTTCTTACTGTATCCTACACAAACTCTTATCATGCACGACATACACCACTTTTCATGTGAACCATAGGTGACTTGTCCTCCTTCCAAGGTTTCTCATCCTCATCACTATTGACATTTTGGGCAGATAATTCTTTGTTGTGGGCTCTGTCCTGTGTATTGTAGGATGGTTTAGCAGCATCCTCCACTCCTACCAACTACATATCAATACCAACTCACCCCAGTTGTGAGCATCAAAAATGTCTGAAGACATTGTCAAATTCCCATGATACAAGACCACCTCAGGGGATCCACAGTGCTCAGCTGTGAACTTCTGTCCAGCACGCAGCCAGTGTCCAGCATGTACTAGTAAATGAAGTCAAATAAAGAGGATTTAATGGATGCTGCTTGCATGGCAACAGGGCATGTCTCTTGTTTTGAAGGGCTGTTTTTTATATTGTTTTTCCCCTAGCCACCCTCCTCCCCTAGCCCAGGAGTGGCAGGGATGCCCCATTAGTCAAACAGGACAAGGTCAGGGCTTGGCCTAGGACCTGGTTGTGGGAACATGCGAAGGGAAGTGGCTAAAATTAGTAATGGGCTGAATGTGTTGCCTGTGTTGTGGAGAAAGAGGAGGCGGGGAGGAGCAACTCCTGTTCACACTTGCATTGTTCTGTCTGAAGGAAGAAGCAGGAATATCACATTGTCCAAAAGGGGGGTAGGGGGGTCTGGCAAGTGGATATCAGTTTTCTTCCCTTTGGTTTTCAAACCTGTCTGCTAACCTCAATGCATTGTTTTCACCCCAACTCTTTCAATTTGGTATCCTTGGTAAATATTCCAAAATATTTCATGCATTAACTCACTATCTTAAAAAATTGGATAATACTAAAAAGATGGAATTGGGAACATCAGTTTGAACTCCAATGTAGAAGAATGGGCAAGAGATTCAGAGAAGTGCAAACATAGATTTGGTCTAACAAATCTTTGTCTTCTTTAAAGATCAGTGATTAACTTGCATAATTGTCATTTGACAACAGAATTTACCCTCATTTTGATTTTTGATTATTTTGTTTAATTTCAAAAATTAATTATTTGGGAGAAATGTGTATCCTGGTATTTGTGGGGTTTTTAAAAATATATTTGTATTGATTTTTAGAGAGGAATTGAGAGAGAGATAGAAATATCAATGATGAGAGATAGTCACTGGTCAGCTGTCTCCTGTATGCCTCCTACTGGGGATCTAGCCCAAAACCCAGGCATGTGCCCTGACTGCGAATCGCACCCGGCACCCCTCAGTCCATAGGTCAAGGCTCTATACATTGAGCTAAACCAGCTAGGGCTGTACCCTGATAATATGAAGTTAGGTACAAAATTACATTACTTCTCACAAAATCCCATAACGCTTTTAGTTTTTTAGTTTCCTCTGAGCTTCTATTCAGAAATAAAACACTTAAATTATTGTTTTATATTGAATGGATATTTAAAAATGAGAATTGTTTTTTATTAATGGAAAGTAAATAATATACTCAGAATATATGGTTTTCTTTTATTCAATTTAGAGAGTTTCAGGGAAGAGTAAAATGAAACAGGTTTTGAAGAAGAGGTCATTGAAACAGATGTTATCCACCATAAAATATTTAATATTTTCTAACATTTGTCATTCAAATGAATAAGTGTGGGATTTCTCTAATATGTTTGGATTTCAAAATATGCAACTATCATTCAATTGAAGAAGTTTAGGATTCATATTGGATGTGAGGATTTCAAAAGATATAACCTTCCTTTACTCTTGTAGCAGGAAGTGTGTACCTTACAAATGAATGTTAGCAGCAGCTTAGCAAATGGTAGGATAACACTGCAGTGTTTGCTGCAGAGAGTAAAAGGTGGACAGAGATTTCTGATAAATGTCAGAGTAAAATGTTAATTCTAATTGTTCCCGTCGAGCTGTCCTTGATTTGTGACAAGTTTGTTATTATGCAGATTTCCGAGCTGCCACCACCTATGTGGGGATTTCACCCTGTGAAATTACCCAGATACCCCCTCTTCTCCATCTCACCTCTTTATTCCTAATTAGCTTGTCCCTGGGTTCTCTCAGGGTAGCCTTATGGTTGTCCTGAAGTGCTTTTGATTCTGACCCACTGGCAAATTAAGCCATCTAATGTTTAGCGAAAACACAAATTTAAGTCACAGAAATGATCAGGCCTTAAGGCAGCGTCCCAGAGACTCACCAGCTTTCATCCACCTCACCCAGCCACTCTCTGGGGTGCTACTGGCACCACCAGTGTATCCATGAAGTCACTTAAGGTTTGGCTTTTCTGTTTTAAGTTCTTATCATGGCCCAAGAGTGTCTTTTTCCCTGCAGTAATAATAGTGCTCCAGGAGGCAGAGCAATGCATTGGCCAGTGTGCAACAAACTGACCAGGTCTCTGCAAAGCACACACAGGAAAACAACCACGAAAAGACGGAGCTGGGCTCGGGGGCAGCAGCCTGCTCCTATGCTTGGGCAGCAACATGCAGACTCATCCAGAATCACACTCCCTTGCTCTCCAACTGCCTATCTGCAACTTATCAGGAAGGTCTCAACTGCTATGAGTAGCTGAAGGAAGTAAAAAGTAAGAAGCTGAGTGGAAATAGTTGGCCGTTATTCTATATACTCTTTGCGTATTTAACTCCATTCCATCTCTCCGGAAACAGAAAATTAGAAGGTATTGCTCAATGTTTCCCAGCAATTAACAGCCAGAATAGTAACCCAAGTCTGTCTCCAGTATGCATGCTTCTACCTCCACAGACTTTACAGATGGACGTATCAGAAATCATATCTGCAGGATATCATAGGCCCATTGGAATCTGGGATGTCTGTGGAATGTTAATAGATGTAATGGATGTTCCCTATCTATTTCATATATGAACTGGACATGTTACTGAGAAATGCCTTTATCTACAAACTACCCAGGATTCTGTCTTCCCAAGACAGAAAAAAAAATATTTGTAACTGATTTTTATTTTCTTAACAATTTAAAACAGCATTGCAGTTCCTGTTAGGCAAATCATGGAATATATAATGTGTGTGTATTAAGTAAAGTGGTTTATCCTTAAGAAATTGTCTTCATCTAAAACTAAATATAAATACTAATCAGTTGAGTCCCATAGCACTACGTACCATAAATTGTTATTTTTTAAAGCAGATATGTATAACAGAATACATTCCATGATGATTTATAGAATTAAAAATGTCTTTCCTTCATGCCATATCATAGTTGTGTTAAACACAGGTACTCATTATTTTCCTAAATATGTCAAATGGCTAGAATAATCAGACAAAGCTGGGAGAAATGCTAATTATCTCACAGGGTTGGGTGTTTTCTGTTCCATTTTCCTAAATTTGTTTTTTTGCTTAAAGAGAGAGAAAAAAAACACTCTCAGGTTTCTTTTCAAAAACAAGTTTCTGGTTTTCAATATATCCAGTTTATTGATTCTAATATGAACTTAGCAGAAACATAAATGCAACAATTATTAAACATTTTAAAAATTAGGCTCTGTATTTGTCTAATGGAAGTGGATATCAGAAATTAGAGAGATGAGGATGGTATAATGTAGCAGCAAGGGCCCCCGTGACTCATTCCTCCCTGTAAACAAGACTTAAAGTAGTCTCCTCCCATGGTGACTCTGAGGTTGGCCATGAGATATGCCTTAACTAGTAAGATAATAAACATCAAATGTGAGAGCCACCAACATTGAAGAGTGTTTGCCCACTGCCACCTGTCCCTTGTGCTTTCTGAGAGCCCCTGGACCACAGTGTCTGAGCAGGCCAGGGCTAGCCCTGGGAATTGAGAGACCATGGGGGCAGAGGCCCCAGCATCCCAGCCCTGTGACAAAGGCCATCCCAGACCATTCAGCCCTTCCTGAGCTGGCTTAGAACCAGCTGATCAGCAGATACATAAGAAATAAGTAGGTTTACTGTGTTAAGCCATTGTGTTTTAAGTGACTTAGTACAGAGGAAAAGGTAACCAACTCAGTACCATTCCTTGAAAACTGTAAATAAAAATCTATCTAAGGCTTAAAGTGACTGAAGAATGTTACCAACACACAGAAAGATAGCCTCACTCCTGATCTTAACTTGATACACAGATTGGCTCTTTCGGTTATTTTCAGGAAACTGAATTCTAGAAATGCAACACTGCTGTCACCAATCTTTCTGCAAAAGGCTGCAGGGGACAATGAGGAGTTGCAGGGGGTTGCAAGTTAGTAAGAACAAGGCAGCTCATTCATGAGACTCTTGTGCTTCACAGAAATCCAGACTTCAAAAATTCTCTCTCTCATTCACACACACACACACACACACACACACACACACACACATGGCTGTGCAAAGAGAGGAAACATTCAAATTCTCTAATTGCTCTAAGACGTTGAAACTTTCAGAACTGTTACCTTCCCATAAGGTAGACATTTTTTCTTCTTCTGGAAGCTTCCAACACCAGAACAAGTTTGCTCGTTATTCTGTCATGATCATCTATGAGACTCATTGTCTTAAGTAGGTATTTTTTTTGAGAGATACTATACCTATGTTCTTAAATAGGTATTAATTTTAAGATATTATGGCTATTCCAGTAAAACAGAATTTTGAAGAGTTTTCAGGAAACATGGAAAAATCCCAAAGTATATATGGTAAACAAACAACTGTATAAGACTATACATTTAATATGAATTCAATTTTTGTGTAAACTATATAAAATAAAATAAAAATAAAAGCTTTAAAGAAAATTTGCCCATATAGTAAAGGACATGCATTATGGATCTATAGAAGAATTTTACTTTCAAGTTTAAATCATCAGTAGTATTAAAAATATATTAAAACAAGTCAGTATAAACTGTAAGTCAGTGGGGGGGGATAGCTAATATGTAAAGTAACACTGAAGAACCATTTATTGGGGGGATCAGGAAATTTGGATTAAATTTAAACAGTGAACATTCCCAGGCATGGGGGGGGGGTGTTCATTACAGTAGTAAATGAACACCGATTTTATATAAATAAATAGACTGATCAATGAAACTGCATTTTCTATAAGTAATGCTAAATTTTGTTATCCTGCTCTTCTACATTGATTTTTTGTAAACTCACACTTCTTCCTTGCATTAAGAATCTCTCATGAAAAGTTATTGAATTGCTTTACAGTCCCCTTTAGTATTCTATACTCTTTCTGTCCCCCTCCTACCCAATCTTTCTCTTTTTTAAGATCAGAATGCAAAAAGAAGATATGAATTTTTTAAAAAGCAACTCACTTAATCATTGGAATGTTTGTAAATGTTACCCAATATCCAGTGTCAACCAGTAGCCTAGAAATGCATCCATGCAGTCTCCAGCTATTAACTATGCAGAATGCTTAAAAGATAACAGTATTGAGAAATGCAATTTTAAAATAAGGTATGAATTAGAAGTCTGGAATGTCAATAGGTGCCCTGACTGGTACCAGTTTGGGGACAGAATCTGCAGAATTCAGATTCCTGAGTCACTCCAGTGCCCAATATCTGTGTGTGCTTTTTAAGTCCTGGAGAGTAATGGATTCTGAAGATTAATTCATGGGCACTGTCAAAAACTAATCCTTCCAGAGGTGTAAATGGGAAGTTTAGTTTTTCCCAACACATAGGATGGCTTTTTGAAGCTTGTTGGTAACCTTTTCAGAGTGTGCCCTTTCTTGCTTAAATATATTTTGCAAACAAAACAGGACTTGGATTTTTAACAACACATGCGATGTGAGAATAATGGATATTGTAACAGAAAGACTAGAGAAATCAGAGTTTCCTCCTCCCTGAATGCAATATCCACCTATTACTGACCACTGTGACCTTTCTGGGAAAAGTCACTTCCATTGGATGGGGCAGGGGCCGCAAGGCAGGGAAACCCCACTCGGAGTAATTCTTTACAGATGCCAGGAACCGGAAGTTTCAGGGAAAAATGAAAGCCATTCACTCTTCCAATGACATGGGCCTTTGATAGCACAAAGCCATGAGGGCTGAGAGCTCCAAGGTCAGGAAGGCACATAAAGATTGGTGATTAGAGAAATACTATATCAGCAAAGTGTGGCACGCTATTAAAAGAAACTATAGCTTTTATGATTGTGTCGCTGAAGCTCCCCAGGGCTATTTGTATTAGATATTGAGTTAAGCATAACTTATTTAGCCCGGCATTCCAGAAAACATTTTGATGTCAGCTACTGCAGGAAAGTAAACACAAAAGCAAAGGAGGAAACAGAGCTGATCTCAGACAGATAAAAATGGTGTAATTGAATTTTCTCAACCCCGGCTTTTTAGAGAGCATTCAGAATGAGGAATTTTAGAAAAGTCCTTTCAACTTGAAAATAAAGTTTATTTAGGCGTTTGGTGGAGGGGGAGGGGAAGCACAAAGGGGCTTACTTACATTATTATCGACTGGTTGAGCATATGTTAGCCTCTGATCAAAACCTAGTTTTAATGTATTTAGTGAGATGTTCCCAGGGTTATAACCAACACTTATGGTCAGGGATACATTTCCCTCCCGCTCCCATGACTTAATAATCCTATCATTTTTGTTCATGCATCTTTTCCTAGTGGGCCTAATTTGAGCATTATTCATGAGGTCATTGGTTCGAGAAGTGTTTAGGATTCACCACACACTTCCAGGACTGCCACCAAAATCCTTTTTTAGGACAAGGCTTTAACACTGATCACATTCACCAGGTGATAGCCAACCCTGGGATTACGAAGTTGGCAGTGATGAGCACACCAAGAAATCTGTTTACTTCCATTTCGAACAGAGACAGCAATGCTTGAACTAGAAATGCTGCCTCATGCCACGAGTCCCGGGAAGAATTTCCTCCCAGGCCCTCTGAAGACGGAGCAAAGCTTGGGAGCTCAGGGACCAGGTGAGCAAGGTTAGTGTCTAGAAATCAAACCGCGTCAAACAGCGTTAATATATGTAGTTTGCCACTGAAAGGAGTTGGAGGGGGACAGTACTGTTAGCTAACATTTCAGGAGGAATATTTGCCATCTTTCCAAAACAACAAGGTCATCTGAGAGCCAGAGAGAGACAGAGAGTCTACAAGGAAACCTGCAAAAATGCTAACTGTGCTTGCTTTGGGGTGGGAGATTTTTCACCTGCTTTTTTACACTTGTCTGTTTTTGCCAATTTTCTGCAAAGATGATGTAGTCCTGATTAAAAGAACAAAAGAGAGGGAAACTCATAAATGGGAGGGAGAGCACATAATAAGCCTTTTTAATGTGAAAGACATAGCACCGATCCCATCTCCCAGAGGCGCACATCGGCCTTGACATAACCTCAGAGGAACAGCTCCAGGATTTACTGGCTGCTGAAGGGAAACTGCTGCGCTGCTTTTGGAAGGAGACACTTCCAAGTTCAGTGTTTGGGACGTTGAATGCACTGAAAGGCAGTCTTTTATTCTCAGCCCAACTCTAAGAAACCAGCATTTGTGTCTTCACTAGCAAAGGATCTCTCCGGGTTTCTTTTATTCATTTCCCCTCCAAAGGTTCATTCTGTTTGTGGGAAGAATGATAAATCCTACAAATATTTGGGACTCATAGCTCTTGCCTGATGCTGATGATGTTCAATGAGCATGTGACTAGTGTTGCTGCCACTATCTGTTCTGTTTGGTGACCGCTTGTGCCTAACGGTTGTTAAATGGTGTGGATACTACCTATAATGGTATAGCCATACCTCATTAGGTCATCATCAGAATGACATCAGGTTAATCATTATAGGAGCTATATAACTATAATATGTTCTACTCTTCTAGGTAACAATTACAGCATCTTATATAATAAAGAGGTAACATGCAAATTGACCCTCACACCCTTACAATATAGCTGCCTATGATTAGGCCGGCAGGGGGGTTAGTGAGGGACGACCAAACAATTGAACAGCAGGCTGTGTGGGGCAACCAGGCTGGCAACGGGGAGCAGTTGGGGGCAACCAGGCTGACACGGGGGTAAGTTAGAGGCAACCAGGCCAACAGAGGGGGGGATATAAGAGGCAACCAGGCTGCCGAGACCGGTTTGGCTTAGTAGATAGAGAGTCGGGCTGTAGACTGAAGGGTCCCGGGTTCGATTCTGGCAAGGGCATGTACCTTGGCTGCGGGCACATCCCCAGTAGGGGGCGTGCAAGAGGCAGCTGATCAATGTCTCTCTCTCATCGATGTTTCTGACTTTCTATCCTTCTCCCTTCCACTCTGTAAAAAATCAATAAAATATATTTAAAAAAAAGAGGCAACCAGGCTGGTAGGCAGATGCAGTTAGGGGTGACCATACTAGAAGGGGAGATGCCGTTTGGGGTGACCAGTCTGGCAGGGGGGTACAGTTGGGGGCAACCAGGCCAGCACAGGGGGGGGGCAATTGGGGCCAACCAGGCTGGCAGGGGGGCAACCTGGCTGGTAGCAGGGGTAGTTAGGAGTGACCAGGCTAGCATGCAGAGGCAGTGAGGGATGATCAGGCTGGTGGGGGGCGGGGGGGGGAGACAGTTGGGGGCAACCAGGTAGACAGACAGATGAGCAATTAGGAGCCAACAGTCCAGGGTTTTGAGAGGGATGTCCGACTGCCAGACATCCCAAGGATCAGGCCTAAACTGGCAGTCAGACAATCCCCGAGGTGTCCTGTATTGGAGAGGGTGCAGGCTGGATTGCACCAGGCCTCTAGTATAATTATAATCAAGTTTTACATTTTGTGGTAATGTTTAAGAAAACTTAATTATAATTTAACAGCCAATCTATTTTAGTGATTAGTTTGAAGTAAAAGTCCATTTGGTCTAAAGTAAATGTCACTTTGGAATATTGTGTGAATGTTACTACCTGGTTGAAAGTACTAAGGAAAAGACAAAATGATGTTAAAAGGGAAAGAATCCTATCACATTCTAACTAGATGTTTCATAAAACAGTATAATGTGATGGCAAAAGATATTACAGATGCTTATAAAGTAGAAGTTCCAGTGTACTCAGCAAAGAAGTCACATGTGAAATATTTGCAGAAACATTTTACCCTGTTAATAGGTATATTCAAAACATCAGAAAGAAAACAAATAAAATACATGAGAAAACGAAAACATTATTCTTTAGGTTGCGCCTCCCCCCCCCCCCCCCCCCCCCCCCCCCCCCCGCCAAGTAAAGGAACAATTCTTAAGATCTTGTGCCTTTTATTTTTCCCTTTTTCTTTTTTTGGATGTTGTTGAAGAAAGTTCAGGTGAGGATAAGCTCCTGTTGGACAGTTATAAACCACCCATTCATTCTAAGTTCTGAAAACTAAGGAACACACACCCAACATCAAGGTAAAAGAAAACCCTGTATTTCTAACCTTGGTAACATTCTCAACACACCAGAGATTCCTGAGCAAAGCCTCCATTCAGTCTCCCACCATTGCTCTCCATACCCCATTCTGGTGACTGAAGAGTCAGCAAGCTGTGTCCTCCTCTGTATCTCCAGGGAAGCTCACTCTCTCAAACATCCACCTGCTAACGTGCCCAGTAAACATGGACTGTGTCCTGGGAGCACAGTCTTCATCTATTGTTGCAATTGTTGTGTGGTGGTTATTTGATAAATAGCCTGGCCGAAAAGACAGGGGAACCCAGAGCTCCCCCAGGATTCCAACATTTCCTCCTTTTGTATCATCTTGTGTTCCCTCCCCGAAAAGTCCATGTACACACATAACATGATTCTTCTCTAACTTGAATTGTAGCCCAAGGTATATCTACAGATGCAGTTGCTAACAATGCCATGATTTTGGCCTTCTGCTCAAGTGTGGGTCTGAGTTTCCTCCATCCATGTCAGTTCAGAAGATCCAGTACAGCCTGGGACTTCATTTGTTGAGAGTAACGTTCATGCCTTACTAATCCCATACAAAGACCATCCAACTAAATACAATAACATTTTCTTACATGAAGCATGAAGAAAGCTTAGGGTTTTAATAAAATAAAAGAAAAAATGTCAGCCTCATGGCTATGTAAATTAAAGAAGGGGGGAAAAAAACAGAAAGAAGGAAGGAAATACTGAACACATTTTCTTTGATTAATACTTTTTAAACAGCAAAGAAATTTTCCTAAGGATATTGCCTCTTTGAAGATAAAGTACCATTTGCATACACTGGAGGGGCCTCTTTAATTCAGTTTTCATTATCTTGACTCCAAAGTGACTGATGCCAAGATCAAGGGAGTGGGTCAGGGCAGATACACTCCAGGACACCGCAGGGAAATAAATCAGCCCATCCTCTCCATCCAGGAGAGCCCCACTCCACCAAGGGGATTTGGGAATCTCCCTTCTGAAACAGGAGGCCCAGTTCCATTATTGTGAGGACTGACGCTCAACCCTTAGATGTCTCATTCTTTAAGGTAATTGGACGCCCCTGCCTCAGTTATCAAATAGGCTAATGAAGTTTGGAGATAAGCCAGTTCTTGACCACTTCTTGCCCTCTGAGCACTCCCAGGACTCTAACCCCATTCAGCCTTTTATCTCATTATGTTAAAGAGAAAATTAACTCCGAAGAAAACGAGATAACGGCCCCTTGGGTGTTAGGTGGATGTGGCGTAGGTCTCCTTGTGGGGAGGAGAAATGGCCACATTCATTAGATTCTATGTGACAATTAACTCTTCACTCGCCTCACACATTTTCTCCCATCTACCACTGCATTTTAGCCACAGAGCGTCTGTCTGGTAGCCTTTCCTTGACAACCTCACTTGTTTAATTTGTTGAATGATGCAGCAGGTCTGCTCCGGCATCGTAGGTGTGGGTGAATTAAGAATGTCATCATTTGGTCTGTATTTCACAAGCTTGACTTAGTGCTGTTTTCACTTGCAAAATACAAATGTGAAAACTATAATTTATTATGGTACTAGCAATTCAAGATGTTTTGCTTGGATCCTGTATGTGCAATCGGTTACCAACATTCCAGCTGGTTTTGCTTTAGTTGGCTACTAGTTTACTACCCTCAATTTCATTCTCTAAATCTGTGTTTAGAAACAATTTAACAACACTTTGATTCTGTTTGGAAACGCAGTCATGGGCTCTCCTCACTATGGCACAGCAACATTTTAAATGTGGTTTGGAAAGTGTCCTTGTAAGGCAGATAACAAGATGCAAATGACTTCTTTAGTGGTTTTTTTTTTTTAATTTTACCCATACAATTTTATTAGAGTCGATATCAAAGCCTGGGTCACCTTAGGAATAGATGAAGAGGTTATTTCAGCTACAGACATTGACATGGCCTTGAAATCCCAGTCTCCTTCATGAGACATGTAGCTAGAAGAATCAGCCTTTATGCTCTATGAGCATCCCCTACTGGACAGCTGATCAATTTATGCTACTGCTAGACTAAACGTACCTATTTTTCTCCTACTCTTTCCTCCCCGGGTCGGGAGAGGGTTTGGATTTTTACCTTTCTCGTTAAAAATTGTCACACTCTTTTTAATATTGAAACAGATACACCACATAATCCTACGAAGCTATATTGACCTCAAAATATGAATAGCATTATGTTTACTCAATAATTAAATTTAAATCTTTTAAATCTATTTAAATATTTAATCTATTCTCCTATTCAAGGGTGTGTTTTATTCTATATTCCTCCTCAATGTTTTATTTTATTTTTTTGTACATAATAATCAAAGAGTGATGTCAGTTTTAAGATAAGTAACTCAGAATTCTATTAGGAAAATGTTGCATTAAACTAAATAAAAATAAAGATATTTTTGTTTGATTTCATTGTCTCTACTTTTAACAATTAAGTGTCTGATATGACTCTTATTGCAAATTGTTGTTCTCTGTGTCTCAGAGCTTTAATAATATCTAGTTTTCATTCTTGACTACTATTAAAAAATAAATTTATATATCATATATATTTTACCACAATGAAAAATTAAAACATTCATCTCAAAATTAGTATGCAAAACATCACATTGAAAAATGCATTGATTACCAGGTAGTGAATATGGCTATTTTCTTTCATTGCAAACATCTAATTATATGTAAGATTTTTTTTTAAAAAAAAAGGATATACAGATTATGCACTTTTCTTTCTAGGATAAAACATAAAGAGGTACTTCTGTAAATTGCCAAAAAGGATCCTAGATTATCCATTCTGGGTGCTTTACATGCCCGTTTTCCATATGACACCAGCAAACAACCAAATTTAGCCACAGCACCTGAGAAAGTATTGTATGCTAACCAGACTTCCATCAGGTTGTTTGGTTTTTGTTTGTTTTTGTAGCACACAAAGTCTCTTTAAAGAGAGATTAGTGAGGAATTCCAAAATTGGTCTAACGGCTTGTGAGCCGCAGTTTGCCCTTCTGTTAACTAATGAGTTTGCTGACCACTGGGATAGGGGCTTAATCACAAGGAACAACAACAGCCTGTAATTATTGTAATGGAGCGTCTAGGCCAGTGGTCGGCAAACTCATTAGTCAACAGAGTGGCAAACCGTGAGCCACCCGCAGTTTGCCAACCACAGGTCTAAGATAAATGGACTCAGACCCAAATCTTCTTTTTCCTACCTGCCACAAATATAGTTAAGAGAGATGGTTTGTTATAGGTTACATGTCACTTCAGTTACGTATTATATAAAAACTGTGATGGGAGGAGCTTACTGTTTCAAAAAGTAAGGTCAGTGTTTCAAAAAGCATTTGAAAAATATCATGGTCATATTTTTTTAATGTCAGCTTAAACAACATAAATACATTGCTTTGTTGCAGAACTTACCATAGTCATTCATTTCCTAAAGTACAGTGAGTGTTCCTAAAACCCTTACAGAGAGTGCTGAGTTTCTAAAATACATCAGACCAGAGAGCATCTCTCTGGACTGATGTTTTAAACACCTCAGTTTGGAAAATTCTCTCTCAAGTCATCCAGTCTTTCTACTTCTGTGTGCTTTTCAAGAAAGTGGAACACCATTTATTTCCAACCTGCCTGTACCACACTGAACACCAGCTCTGTGAGTGGACGTCAAATATGCTTTCTTACCTAAAAGTCGCCATCCACTTTGGGAGATAGGTAACAACTCCATCTCATAGAGGACAAACTAGAGATAGAGTTTAAGAGGTCTGAGGACAAATGGGAGGCAAGCCAGGACTTAAACATAAGACGTGCTCTCTGAAAAGTACAACATCTTTCCCTGATACCTTCTTGCACATACTGTTCTCTTTTAGTGAAACTCTTGAATGGCTTGTCTGGTATGTGCAGTTCGTGTAACCTCATTGGAATCAAGCTGATCTACTGTAGTGGCAATCCTGATGGTTTGCTCTTCACCCTTGGAAACCATATTCCCTTGGTTTCTCTCTAGCATGGAAAGGTTAGCACCTTTGATGATAATTTTATTCTGAACACCATCCATTCTAAAGGACTGCCATTTATGGACACACAGAATAAGATGGGGGGTGCATCCATTTTTAAATACTAATGAAAGATAAATCTGGAAAAAAAAGAAATTTATGTTAAAAAGCAGTTGGAGATTAGCATTCATGTCAGAGGTAGTCTATGTTTTCCTTCTTTTGACCTAAAAGTCCAATACTATCAAGCCAAAAACCAAAAAGCACCCCCTTCCACCTCACAATAATAAAATATTAATAGGACACAGAAAAATCAACATATAATTTAGTCTCTGTTCACTTCAGTCCCTCCATTCTTTGGTACTAAATCTATACTAATAAAAGGGTAATATGCTCATTAGACCAGACATCTTCTGGTCATCCTTCTGGCCTTCCTCTGCACAAAGCCACAGTGGTGGGGGCCAAGGCAGAGGCAGTTAGGGGTGACCAGGCTGGCAGGGAAGGGCAATTAGGGGTGACCAGGTCAGCAGACAGAGGTGGTTAGAGGCAATCAGGCAGGCAAACAAGTGAATGATTGAAAGCCAGCAATCCTGGATTGTGAGAGGGATGTCCAACTGCCTGTTTAGGCCCAATCGCACATCCCCCAAGGGGTCCTGAATTGGAGAGGGTACAGACCAGGCTGAGGGGATCCTCTCCCATGCATGAATTTTGTGCATGGGGCCTCTAGTTGAATATAATATCAGAAAAAGATGACACAAAGTGGCCAACAAACCCAACAGACAGGTTTTTTTTTTTTTTTTTTTAAATAAAGCTTCAGTATCATCTTCTACTAGTGGCCCGGTACATGAAATTCATGCACTGCGGGTGGGTGGTCCCTCAGCCCAACCTGCCCCCACTTGCATACTGGGAGCCCTTAGGGGATGTCCAATTGATGGCTCACCCCCAGCCTGCCTCTAGCGAGGCTTTAGGCCTGGGGCACCCAGCCATCTCCCTGCTCAGCTCAGTCCTAGCTGTCTGTGACCACCCAGCCCCAGGGAGTGGGCACTCACTGCCACTTACACACACAGAGCCTGGGGGCCGGGCCCTGTCCTGCTGCCTACGTGCACAGCTCGGGTGGCCAGGACACCCTGGCGCTTGCTGCTGCTACTGCTTCATTTCCACCCCTGGGGCCTAGCCCTCGCACTGCTCAGTCCTGCCGCTTGGCCCTGCCCCCTGCTCCTGATTGGCTGGCTGCATAGCCAATCAGGAGCCAAGTAGGTCACATTTGCATGTTACTTTTTTATTAGATAGGGTTAGCATTAATTGGTACATTTTACTTTCTTACATTGCAGATATTTTTTTTTATCAGAAAACCAAAGTCCTCACGTGTGTAAAATGAGTTTGTGTCCACAAATTGATCAGAATGGTTTGCCATTTCTCAAATTTCCTAAAAGTCCTACCTCAGACACTTTTCCTCCAACGTGAATTCCCATTCACAGGTAGGATCATCTACACATGCCTAAGTATTTCAAATCCAATAAAGTTAGCATTTTCTCAGAATTCTCCAAGATGGAAGAATTCCACAAGAATAATTTTGAAAGAAATATTCATTCAACAAATAGTATCTAATAATATTAGTAATTTTCCCTATAATTCCTTAGTGGAAATCGATAATCATATGGGACAATGTAACATGGAAATATGCCATTGTTATGAGTGATGATAGGAAAATTCCCTAAATATATATCTATTTTTTTTGTTTAAGCCACTCTATTATCAACCCTGATATATATTTTAATAGGAAAAAAGACACAATGCCCAAATATGCTCGTTATATACTCTATGCATTGTTTGAAAAATTATTTCATTGCTATCTTTGTTAAATTTTGAAAAGCCATTTTTCTTGAAATAATTACAATTGCCCCTGCTCTAGGAAGAAAGAAATGCATAATCCTGTATAATAAAAGGCTAATATGCAAATTGTCTCCTCTACCTGTAGTTTGACTGGGAGTTCAATCGGGAGTTCAACCAGGAGTTTGACCAGAGGGTGGGGATGGCAGGCCAACTGCCCATGGCCCCTCCCTCCCACTGGCCCCATCCAATGATCAGGGCAGGCCAGCCAGACCTCACGCATGCATAGATTTGTGCACTGAGCCTCTAGTGTATATTATAACAACTTTTTTGCATGAGTGGCACTTTAGCAATTTGACCTTGATGAAACAGAAAGAAGCTCTCCTTCTCTTTCAGAACACAGCAAGGACACAAGAGCTCTCAGTGAGGAAGACAAGGTGGATGTAGATTTCTAACATTAGAGAAATGCATGATGGGAGTTTTGTTCCACAAGAGATTGGCTGGCTAAAAACTTAAGCTCATATCCCCCTCCCCAGCCTCAATCTGGAAAGGAGAGTCAACATTTCAAGATACCGCCCTACCCGGTTTGGCTCAGTGGGTGGAGCTTCGGCCTGCGGACTGAAGGGTTTTAGGTTTGATTCTGGTCAAGGGCATGTACCTTGGTTACAGGCACATCCCCAGTGGGGAGTGTGTAGGAGGCGGCTGATCAATGTTTCTCTCTCAATGATGTTTCTAACTATCCCTCTCCCTTCCTCTCTGTAAAAAATCAATAATAAAAAAAAATTAAAAAAAAAAACATTTCGAGATACCATTTCCCAATCAAAACAAAAACAAAATGGCTCCATATACATTCTTATCATGTGATCAGTTAACAGTTGTGAGATAAGACCTGCAAATATCTGAGTTTCATAAATGCACACTGCAGCCTCTGCATCTTGGCATAGTATTGCCAGTAGCGTCTTCTGACTGCACGGACTAAAAATGCACGTCAGTTCACACGCAGCCTTCTTGAATATGAAATATGAACTCCTCAGTTACCATTAGATAAAGGGGCAACAGAAACGTTAAGAAAAAGCAGCAACAGGCTGCTAATGGAGCCTCCTGCCACCTCATTCCAGGCACTGCCTCTCTGCCTTTCTCAAGGATGCTCAGGCCACATGATGAAATACCGCTGTGCGCTGTCAATAAATCTTGATTAAAGGTGATAAAATTACCCATGGAAGAATGTCTTAAACACAATATATTGGAATTTTTGTCTTCCCTTGTAGGATATATGCAAGAATGCAATTCCTTTTCTTAATAAAATCTGGACAATGTGGATTATTCCCTCTCCCTAGACAGAGTTGACAAGTACATTAAAAGTGCTTATTTTAAGTTAACCATAGCCACGGAAAAATACCAAAGATGTCCTGTTTAAATCAAAGGAAACTAGGGCTGCTCATGATCCTAATGGTTGTAAGCAAAACATGGGCCATAAATCCATCATGCAAAGCACTGGTCTTTATTGCTACCATGATTGCACAAAATTGGCTAGAACCAACATTGCTGCAAAACCATAAACCAACAGAAGCTTTAGCCAGAGTGTGAAAATCTTTCCAAGAATCTCAGGCACTGTTCTTTGATTAGAGTACTTTAATACATTTATTTCTAAAACATTTTCTATGGAATCCCTTGGTTACAATTATTTTCCTTCCTCTCAAAATGTGAACATTCCACTCTGACCATTTAGATCCTCAACAGCAATTACCATTGACCCTGGTGACATTATTTCTCAGCCATGTCTTACTAGAAAATTCAAAATTTCCAAATTGTAAAAACTGTAAAAGGAAGCCATAGTACTTGAAATCTCTTTGCTGCTCCCATATCCCTAGTGAGAAAGGAAAATGTATTCTTTGGGAATTTTTTACAATGTTCAGAAGAAAAAAAAAGCCTAAAAATCCAAAGTAAGTATTTTTCCCCCTGAAGTTAGGGCAGGATGTAAAAAAAATTGTTAAATGGTATTTGTGTTTGTGATAACTATTTCTTTTATTTAAGTATTTTGTGAAATGCATTTTTAATTTAGCTGCTTCTACACATTAGTTTTAATTTATGTGAAGGAAAGCAGGTTGAGAAGCAATAAAATTGGAATCACTTTTGAAGTAGACTATAACTGAGACTTCCATTAAGTTAGACTTCTCCTTACTTTTTTTTTTTTTTTACCAGGTCAGTGATGTTCTAAGTTATTTCAGTGGAAAAAGAGTCTGCGCCAGGGAGCTAACAGTCCGAGTGTCTCCTGGAAAGATATTACTTGTCTTAACCTTTCCCTGCAACTGCTAGGGTCCTTGTCATTGTGACTTCCTCTCAGCTAGTGACCTCTGCCCTGCTCCAATTTAAAGATAAACTAAAAGGCATTCCCATCGAATGTGTGCTTCTTTGAGATTTTCTGTGGGAGCAGTGGGACCTAGTTGTTTAACCAATTACCTCCTATCTAAAAGGAATTGTAAGGTTATGTAGATGGGCATTGGCAGAAGATGTTCAGAAAGATGACAAAAGGAAAATATGAGATGCCAACTCTAAGAAGTGAGCCTGGAATTCAACGTCCAAAATAAGAAAGGAAAATGATGAGAAATAATAAACAGGAAACCTTTCACGAGTTGCTTTTACCCACAAGATATGTGCCACATGTGATATTATTTCTGAAACAAGTGATTTAAATATGAAACAGAAATTGGAGTGAACCAAATCGTCATTCATACACTTGCATATTATTCATAAAATTTATATAAAAATATGCTCGAACTGGAACACTCATTATTTAGGTGTTTACAGAAAGGCATTTCCTGTGTCCCTGGTAGCTCTATGCAATAGCATTTTCCCACCCACTTTTCTTGCTCTCTGAGAATATGATACTTCTTGGTATTGTTTTTGAAATCCTATTGTTTATTCTCCTTGTTGATAATAAACTAAGGTAATTAAAAATAGAGTAATATTAAAATGATGATCATTCACTTTAAATAGAATTACTTTAAGTAGCATACACATATACAATGTATAAAATCATACATACTGTTATTTTTATTCAATTTTCAAGTTATATAGGCTTTTTCAGGGTCTTCTTGTTTTAGTTAGCTTAGAAAGGGAAATATGAGCCACCTCACTCCTTCACACATTACATTATGAATACGTCTATAAAGTAAAAAGAACATCTAGCCAGAATTTATAGTAGATAATGGGGAAATTTATTAGGTAAAGACTAAAACCTTCTTTATCACAAGAGACCACACCTCAACATACAATGGAGGAAAATATCTCCCTTTAGAGAAAATATAATAAAATACATCCATCGTAACAAGCTGTGAAACCCTGAAGAAATACACAGCTTCCCCCTTCCCTCCCTTTCTTATTTATTTTCAGTCAGGCTATCTTGGGCCATTAATTAACCTTAAGCCCTTGAGGTCACCTCCTTGGATCTGTTATTCATATACTGAAAAATTCTATTTCTCAGTGAATATTAAAGATACTTAAATTTTGACTGTGTTGGCAAAATAATTTTTTACATATATACTACAATGCCTTGACTTGTAAAAATGAAAGAATACAAAAGTCACTCAAATAAGTTTAAATAGCACATGTGTTATTTACCCCAATGTAGAAATTCCTGTCTCATCAATAAGAGTTCTATGATGTTACCAATTATATTTTTTAAAAGTTGTAAATTAAGTATTACACATCTGAATATTTGTCGTTTTTAGAATCTTAAACTAGTCTGTGATTTTGCAAGAAAATATAGATAAAGGGAACCAGTATGGCCAGTGAGTTGAATGGAACACTTCTATAAATTATATATACTTAAAAAATTGAGTTAGTGCTACTTACTAGCTCATATATTGAGGAGTATGTTGCTTGTCCTGGAAAATGTGTTGACCTAGGAAATCCCTATACATAGAAATAACATTTTAAAAGATAAATTAAGAATTCTATGGGATTAGAAAGCATAAATGTTCAACTATATTTGTATTAAGTTTTAGAGCATTTGGAAAATTCCAACTTTAACAGTTATATTATAAACAGTTAACCCCCAAATACTGTTATATCTGTACTTATCATGTGGCACCTAACATATTTTAACTAATAATTATTAGTACATGTGATTTATCTTCTTACCATATTATAACTTTATTGGAGCTGCACAGGAATGTACTCAACACTTAAAACAATATCCTACACACTATAGTTATATATGATAAGCAATTTATAAGTAAAGAAATGAAGATATAAACCAACTTAGTTAACATTATTTTATAAATATTTTTACATATTAAGGAGAGAGGATCCCAGGCTTTCTTTTAAACCGAACATTTTAGCATAATTATGAATAGGAGAGAGAGAATGTATTTGTATAAATGCTGGTATTCAGAGTAAAAACTGCAATTCACTGGATAGATTAAGGGTAGTTTAGCCAATAGCAAAGAAGCCTTGCCAACATAACTTTTTTAATTTGTGGGGGTTTTTTATATATGTTAAGAGACAAAGGAAGTTAATATATATTGTAAATCAAATACAAATTTAGTAAGTAAAGCAAATCTCACCAGTACAAAAAAAGTATTGAAGAGCTGAGAATCCCATAAATGATATTTTGCAATGTCTTATAAGCTGTGACCACTAAGTTTTATGAACTACAGTTAAAAGGAATTAAGAGATGGTAGGAATATATTTCATATGAAGAAAAAACACAGGGCTACACTGTGCAGCCATTCATACAAAGACTACTGCCTCACTAATTTTCGTTTTCACTTTGACTTTTCCTTCTACAAGTGCTAGCACATTCTCATCAAAGTAACTTGGAGGAGAAAGAAAAAAATGGTCGAAAATTCAACACAGTAGTAAATGGCTTTCTGCTTGCAGCTGAAGAAGCACATTTTGAATTTATTCAGTGGTCTGTGAGTCAGCTCTGAGTCTCTGTTACAACAGAAACTGTGAGCCTCCAAGTCACCTCTCCACTTCCCTGGATTTGAATTGGAGTTGGAATCTGAGTTCTACTAATTTCTAGATCTACACACTATTTTACAGCCTCCATTGCTTCATCTATAACTAAGAGAGGACGAATAAATTATTTATTTAAATTGCCAGGTATGGTCTTTGGGATTTTATTAACTCAATACAGACCGAATTTCTTGTTGTTATTGTCATTAACTAACATTCCTGCCAATAATAAAACTTTGTCATTCTGTACTAATTTGCTATTGATTTCTATAAAACTTTAAATACTGGCACTCACTATTTTTGCATTTATCTTGTGACTAACTTAGTTGGATTATTTTCACTCATAAGTTTATTTAAAAAATTCTGTTAGCTTATAATGTATATCACCTACCTTCTCCTACCCACATAGGTAAAAAATCTATTTGTCCATTCTGGTTCAAAATAGTAAATAAACATTCAGTTGACTTTTTAACACTTTATAAGCCTTTACTTTTTTCCAGTTAGATTTATTTTTGAAAGAAACCATATCAAAGTAAAAAATAAATAAATAAGATGGTTATTCAATATGGTCCATGATAGCTGCCAATAAATATGTAAAAATTTATCATCTTTACACATCAGGTTGTGTTACATATATATTCATATGTAGACACAAATACATACATATATGTGTGTATATATATATATATATATTAAAGTGTATCTCTCTCTCTCTCTCTCTCTCTCTCTCTCTCTCTCTCTCTATATATATATATATATATATATATAAACATATGTATGTGATTATTTTATAAGCCAACTGTCTTAAAGGGGCGAAAATAAGATTTTCAAGCTATTGAAAAATAACCAATCCATATCAGCTTTTAGGACCATGATCTTATGTTTAAAATTCAGAGAGGTATGCAACATTTAAAAACTGGACAACTAGCTCAAAGGAAAAGCATAATTATTAGTAAATAATTCAAAATATGCCTTTAAATAATCTAAAAAGTATTAGTTTCTTGTTAATTAAGGCCCTTTTAGTAATTTATTATAACTTTGATAACATTTTTCAGTTGAAATAAAATAGAAAGATTTTTTTAATCCTCATGAGTCAGTGATGGCTGTTCTTTCTTTTGAAAAAAGTCTTTACTGTTTAAAGTATTATATATGTCTCCTTTTCTCCCCATTGACCTTTCCTGGTCACCCCCACACCCCAGCACAAGCCCTCCTTCTCACTGGTGTCTGTGTCCATTGGTTATGCTTATATGCATGCACACAAGTCCTTTGGCTGATCCCCTCCCCACCCTGCCCTCTTCCCTCTGAAGTTTGACAGTCTTTTGATGCTTCTCTGTCTCTGGATCTATTTTTGTTCATCAGTTTATGTTGTTCATTAAATTTCACAAATGAGTGAAATCATGTGTTATCTTTCCCTCACTTATCTCGCTTAGCATAATGCTGCTCTCTTATTTTAGAGTAAATAAAATTTGAAAATTAAAAGCAGTTCCATAATAATTGGCAATAAAGGTAAAACCTGTCAAATGGGTCTACATCAAACTTAAAAACATTTCTACAATAAAGGAAATAATTAACAAAGTATAAAGGCAATCTACATAGAGAACTGGAGAAAATATTGAGAAATCATATATCCAATAAGGGATTAACAATCAAAATGTATAAACATTCCCAACAGCTCAACATCAATAACAACAACAAAAAATAACCTGATTTAAAAAAGTGCAAAGGATTTAAATGATTTTCTTCAAAGACATATACAAATGGCCAAGATGCATATGTGAAAGTGCTTAATATCACGAAGCATCAGGGAAACGCAAATCAAAACCACATAAGATATCGCTTCATACCTGGTAATTGACCATTATCAAAATAAACAGCCAAACAAAAAGTAACAAATGCTTGCAGGGATATAGAGAAATAAGAACTCTTGTGTAGTGTTAGTAGAAATGTAGCTGGTGCAGCTATGATGAAAAACAATATGGAAGTTACAGGGAAAAAAGTTAACCTACAATACAGCAATTCCACTTCTTGGTATATAGCCAAAAAAACTGGAAACATAATCTTAAAGATATAATTGCACACTCCTGTTCAATGTAGCATTATTCACAATAGCCAAGAGATGGAAACCACCTAAATGTCCGTTGATGGATAAATGCATAAAGAAAATGTATATCTATAATAAAATATTAAACAACCATTAAAAAAGACAGAAATCTTGACATATACTATGACAATGAATAAACCTTGAGGACCTTAGGTTAAGTGAAATAAGCCAGTAACAAAAGATAAGTACTGCCAAAACTGGTTTGGCTCAGTGGATAGGGTGTCAGCCTGCAGACTGAAAGGTCCCAGGTTCAATTTCGGTCAAGGGCATGTACCTTGATTGCGGGCACATTCCCAGTAGAGGTTGTGCAAGAGGCAGCTGATCAATGTTTCTCTCTCATTGATGTTTCTGATTTTCTATCCCTCTCCCTTCCTCCCTGTAAAAAAAATCAATAAAATATATTTAAAAAATAAATACTGCATGATACCATGTATATAAGTTATCTAAAATAGTTAAAAACTCAAAAAAAAAAAACATTAAGTAGCATCTGGTTACCAGGAGCTTGGTGGCAAGGGGAAAATGGGGTGTTCTTCAATGGGTACAGAGTTCTAGTTTTGCAAGAGGAAGAAACTCTAGAGATCTGTTGTACAAAAATGTGTATACAGTAAACACTGCTGTAGTGAACACTTAAAAATGATCAAGATGCTAAGTTTTATGATATGTTTTCTCACCACATTAAAAAAGTTCCATAAATGGATATATATATATATATATATATATATATATATATATATATATATAATTTGCTAATTAGCTGGAGGAGGATACATCAGGACTGCTCAGGAGGAGCTGTGTGGGCAGATCAGCAGGAGAGGACTGCGTGCTGCCTCACCCCCAGTGGCCCTGGAGAGGCTGGGCTGGGGATGAGCCAGAGTGGAGACACAACACACAGAGAGGCTGGGGCTGGGGGACAGCCAGAGAGGAGACACAACACATAAAGCTCCTGCCGCCACCCCAGCTGACACAACACAGTGGCCAGTGCTACGGTCAGGTGCAGGTCCTGGCCCCCAGTGGGGGGATTTCAATTGTGGGCTGGGCTTCTAGTATTAACATATCTCACATGTAGAAAACTCAACACCGGTATCTTGACTCCAATGTTGATAACTCCAGATTATAACAATATAAGAATTAAAAATTTTCTTTCTGCCTGCAATATTCTCCCTTTTTAGTGACTTTTTAAAAAAGCTCTCTTAGTCTTCTTTCTAAAAAAAAAAAAAAAAGGTGTTCTCTTTGATAATTTTTTTTCATTGTCATAAAACAAATAAAAATGTCAATTATTATAATTACCAATGGAAGTACTTTGGCAGAGGCCAATCAGCTGTAGTGTAGGCACTTAAAGAGTCTATCCACTTTCCATCTTTTCTACCCACAGGTAACAATGGTTATTGGAAAGAATATGTATAATTGATGTGGTTTTGGATCTTAGTTCAGCAACCTAGAAGCTGTAAGATTTTGGTCAAGACCTACACAAATTTTGTGATATATATCTTATATAATAAAAGAGAAACATGTAAATTGACTGTAACTCCTCTATACTCACCAGCCAATCAGGAGTGCATATGCAAATTAACCCTACAAAGATGGTGGGTTACTTTGCATATACAGGTGCCAGGCAGAGAGTAGAACAGGAGTGTTGGCAGGGGGGAGTGGCTTGGGAAACTTGGCTCTCCAAGCCACCAGACGGAGGACTTGGCGGTGCGGGAGGCTGTGGGATGGAGACAGAGCAGCCAGGGAAAACCAAAAATGTGGGGAACACCTGGAATTCTGAGAATAGTAGTTCTGGTGGCAGCCCCAGGACTGGAAGCAAAAGCCCAGAGTGTGGGGAGCACCAGAAATGCTGAGAATTGTAGTTCTGGTGGCAGAGGGATCTCCTAGACCAGTCAGTGGTCAGCAAACTCAGTAGTCTACAGAGCCAAATATTAATAGTACAATGACTGAAATTTCTTTTGAGAGTCCAAATTTTTTAACTTAAACTTCTTCTAATGCCACTTATTCAAAATAGACTCGCCTAGGTCGTGGTGTTTTGTGGAAGAGTCAACTCAAGGGGGCCAAAGAGCCACATGTGGCTCATAAGCTACAGTTTGCTGACCATGGTCCTAGACACTAGAGCAAAGTGAGCCTGGAGCAAGTTACTGTTGCGGTGAGGGATGGAGGGAAAGCAAAGGTGGGAGAAATAACTAAAATCAGAGTGTCTAGAAAAAAATTAAAGGAAAAATATCCTAAAACTTCCAGGAAATCTCCACCAATGAAGCAAAGAAAACAAAAAGCCTCTATTATTCTGTGAACAACAAACCAAATTGGGCTGGGGTCTCAGACAATTTGCTTATATGATTGCAAAGACAGACAGAAACTCCTGGATTGGAGAGGGTGCAAGTCGGGCTGAGGGACTCACCCTCAATGCACAAATCTAGTGTGGGCCCCTAGTGTGTTTGTGTGTGTGTGTGTGTGTGTGTGTATCTTACCTAATAATAGACAAACATGTAAATTGACCGATCCTCCGCTACACCCACAGCCAATCAGAGCATGCAAATTAGAAGGCCAAAGATGGTGGCCACCCAGCTGCTCCAGGCACAGAATGGTCAGGTGGGGCAGGACGCCTGCTATGAGAGGGAGGGCGGGGGGCAAAGGGATCTATAGGAGTGGAGTGCCACAGGGAAGACAAGACTGCAGACTCAGGAGTCTGCAGCGAAGACGAAGATGGCAGATTCCAGCTGGAGTCTGCAGCAAGGACGAAGAAGACAGACTCTGACCGGAGTGAAGGCCTGGGTCCCGAGCAGCAGAGGAAAACCAGTGCTATATATAGTACAATGGCAGCATAAATGCTACTTGGTTTTCTTCATTTGTTTACCTGTCCATTTCTCAAAGCAACTGTAAATTTTGAAGTCCATATGGCTACCTCATTAACTGTATTCTCCGATCACCTTCTGAGTCCCTGGCAGAAGTCCCAGGCACATGTAGTTGTTCAGTACACATTCATTGACTTGGTCTGAACTATTACTGTTTATTAACTTAAGCTGCAATTATAAAAAAGAATAGATGAGGGACACTGGCCAATTCACACACATGGTTAACACACCCATAAGAAAGAGTATATGAAAAACAATGTATGCTGACATGTAAAGAGAATGTGAATTGTTTGCTAGAAGTCCAATTATTTCATAAATATAATGACAAATCCTCTGCTGTCCCAGTTTTGTCTGTTTAAAATTGCACAAGTATCTTCACCAAAATGGAAGTTTTTGTAAAATAAAAAACAAGGATTTTACAAGGGTTCTATTTTCTAGAAGAAATCAAGTTTTACAATTTTAATACCTATATTCAAGCAAGGGTCTTCCTTTAAGTTAATAATGGATATGTTTTCCTTAGAAAACTCCTAAGCAGGTCTCTAGTTTGGAATTCACAGTCACCTCAACATAATTCCATTTCAACCTCAGTCATGTTATACTTCATAACATTTTCAATAAAACATCAGTACTGAAAAGCAGAGCTTTATGAAGAGTTACCGTATTCCTGCCATAAGTTTATTTATTTTCGTAGGGGATCTGGATGTATCTCAATGTTAAAAATATATCTACAATTAGAAACTTACCAGCGAAGTGTATTTTCTTAAATGGATACTACCTTGTTCAAAAACCAATGCGTGGTGGTATGTGTGCGCCCTCAGAAAAAGACACACTTTAGATATAAATTTTAAAATGAAAAATAAAAGATAGGTCACATATAAAAACTACAGAATACAAAAGTGAATCTGAAAATAGACTGGAGAACTGATAATGAAAATCACGAGGAGATAAACAGCACAACCTTCATTTTGTTGGTGACATTTCTTGTCCTTAAACAAAACACAAAGTCCACGGCGCTCCTGAGTGTGCGGTAAAACATGCTTTGCATGGCTGTGGTGGCCATATTAATGATGGCATCTTCAGAAATGTCTGTATTATGAATGTAAATTATGTTTAAGAATTGTGTTGCTTAAGAGGATTTACATATTTGGGTTTTAATTTCCTTTTCTTTTATCCCTTTGCTTTTTTAAATTAAAAACTATCAAAGGTGAGGATCTAATTGGCAAACGTATCAAAGTCAAACCTATAATAATTCTCTTAAAAATGTCTAACCTACTGAAAAGAAGGAAGGCTGTTAGCTTTAGGACAATGCTATTTCCTTTGAGGCTGATTGTCACTTATTCAGGGCAGGTCCCATGGGCTGCCCCAAAGGCCAGAGGTGTCAGAGGGTAGGGTCTCTGTCTTGGCACCTAATACAGGGGGACACAATGACTGGGTGTTCTGTGTGACTTAATTAATTTAACTCTCTCCGTGCCTCATTAAGTCCATGTGCAAATCCTCTTGTCATTCTAAACTGTGCATGTGTCTCAATTATTAAAGAATCTTTAATCTGGAACATCTCATTTTAAAAGTAGATATTCAAAGAAGTTTATCAC
The DNA here is from genome assembly GCA_027563665.1 of Antrozous pallidus. Lineage (NCBI taxonomy): Eukaryota > Metazoa > Chordata > Mammalia > Chiroptera > Vespertilionidae > Antrozous > Antrozous pallidus. The sequence goes on along the minus strand of CM050521.1, from coordinate 70,485,273 downwards.
CTTGGACAAGTCACGTGAACTAAGGAAGCTGCTGTTAATTAAGCTGGAAATACATGCAAAAGTCCCCATTGCATATCAGATTCCCAAACTGCAGGATATATTTTTAATCCTCTGTTTATTTTCATGTGTTCTTGACTAATTTTAAATCTTGAAAATTATCAGGGATATAATTGTGGCATATGATTAATGAGTATTTTTAAATTATGAACATATCAATTAAAAAAGAAAAAATTAAAAATATATTTGACCTCCTAATATAGACTAAACTATTGGAAACAATTCTTGAATTGACTAAATGTGTTAACCATTGTCATTTCTGTGAGAACAAAACAAAACTAGAATATACTCATGCAGAATATCAAAAGAAATATTTCTTTCTTCAACAATAAATGTACTGAAAGATTTGGAGATTTGTCAAGATGAAGAAATCACATCAAATTATAGTACATGAATCCAAAAAGGAGGCTTGATTTAAAATGACAGTTTGTCAGCTAAGTTAGAGTTAAAATGATTCAATGATGACTGTCTTGAATTTCTACTAACACACCAGTAACAAAATAACTAAAAATTTCTGATCAGAAAATGGCAATATTCTCAGCACTATATTAAACCACAAAGGACAACTACTCTTCCTCAGCTTCTCAATATTTATTTTCCACCTTCCCAAGGCCAAAATGTCATGTATTTTTGTAAAAGAAAATCAAAGCCAAATGGTAAAAATGCAAAGATTTGGTTAAACAAACAGTCAAAAGCTCAGTGGCTTTATCTGTAGCATGCCCAGCAACCAAACAAAGCCACGATATTGTCCATCTCTTTGACAGACAAAGAGCCTCAGAGGTCCAGAGTGACATGCCCGAAGGCTGGCACGTGATGGGGCTAATTAAATTAAATAGCAGGAAACAGCTTTTCCATATGCCACTGCCTGGCCACACACAAACTGTAACAGTAAATCTTTTATACGAGTCAGGGAAAAATGTAACCATTAAAAAATATACAGTATCAACACACCATCCAAGGTTCAGAAGCTGCCTATCCACATAAACTCCTGGGACCTGGACTTTAATGCCACGTGTGTGAGGACTTCCCATCCACTTTAGGAGCCATCCAAAAGTCCGTGGTAATTAGAGAGGATGAAAAAGAAAGCCCCACTACCAACACTTTAACTTGAGCCAATCCTCTGATTGCTTTAAGGACTCCTTTTTACATCAAATCAACTCAAAACCTCAACACTTCTGAATCAAAAGTTAAATGTATTGCTCACTTCGCATCCGTTTTATATCCTACCTCCCCATTACCCATTTCTGAAAATTAAGAAATTGAAAAAAAAGAGGCAAGAAGTCTTAAGAATCTATTGAGGAAACTCTTCTCCTACAGTCCCCACAATTTCTCATCCAATATACATATTTTTCTCTAAGTTTGTCATTGTAGCTCTAGGCTTTTGTGTATGACAATATAATTTTAAACAAATTCATACCTGCATGTATCTAGAAGACTTTTTGTGGGTTGGCAGATACTACTTTTACCAATCAGGGTTTTCATTAGCAATGAATTCTAATGTAAAGAACGTGAACTATAAAATAGTAATTGTTATCTTAGAAGCATTATGGTGGAAAAATAAAGACAAGGAAACTGCTTTCATAGGGATCCTAAATCAGATGATTGCAATGTAATTTTAACTTAGAGAACAGCAAATCCAGAATCAGTGCACACTATGGCCTATCTGCTTAAACAGAATAAAATGACATACATTAAATATCTAATCTAATATACAAAATATAAGTGGTACTCAATATATTTTTTGGTGAAAATGACATTTTATGGTAGCCGGCATTCAGATGTTATAAATATTCCATTATTCATGCCTTTCTAACTTGAATTTAAGAATTTTCACTAGATTTATTATTGCTTGCTATATGAAGTAGCTGACTGCATTAATGGACCATGACTTAATAAAATTACAGTATATATGATCTTTAACTGCAAAAACACACCCAATTCAGGGGCATTCAATGAAAGAAAGAGAGAAACCAATTCCATTTTCAACTGAGCTTTTGAAAACTCATCAGTATTTTTGTTTTTTACTTGGCAGATTCCATATAATTATAGGATGACAAAATGTTAGCTAATACACCTGGGATAGCAAGGCTCAATCAGTCTGTTTGAGTACCATGCCAGAAATCAATAAGCAATTATTAATGTTTGTTTCCCCATGTCTACCTTCAAAATCAATATTTGAATGTAAAGAAAACCAAATATCTAAGAAATCAAAAGCCTGGGTGAAAATAGTCAACCTACAAAAAAGAACTGATGTGCCCGGAGCCAGTAAGTGACCAGCTTCTAAAGTGAAACTAGGCCTAGCAGTGAGCTGAGCCATCTTTCTGTCTCCTCCCCTCCCATAAATGCATTGATTCTGTCACACCTCTACTGGGTCCCATGTTCCTTCTGCATCCTCTTTCCTGTTCCAGGGCCCTAGGCTAAGACTGATAAATCTTTGGCTTCATCCACTTCTGTAAACACACAGGACAATCAATGAGGGCCAGAGAACTCATAGTTGAGAGGAGAGAGGGAGAGAGAAAGACAGAGAGAGAGAGAGAGAGAGAGAGAGAGAGAGAGAGAGAGAGAGAGAGAGAGAGAGAGAGAGAAACCAGGCTCAGAGTCAAGGCTACTGTAGACCTGCTCCAACAGAACTTAAAGTTTTAAGGTTTGACATGATCAACCACCTTTAAAGAAATACAACACATTTAAATAGTCTGGCACCTAAAATACACCATCTGATTTTAAGATTTGCTATAGAGCAATAGTAATCCAGATTATGTGGTAATGGTGCAGTTAGACATATAGATCAATGGAATAAAAGAAAGCGTTCAGAAATGTGGTCACATATATGTTTTCAATTAATTTCTAAAAATGGCACTAGAATAATTCAAATAAACAAAAATAACTTTTTTTAAAAATTAGATTTGAAAAATTTTGCTACCTTTCTTTACATCATACATAAAATTATCTGGCTCAAAATGGCTTTGCCTTAAATGTAAAAACTAACTAGAGAAGAAAAGATAGAAGCAAATCTTCCTTAGATAGGACACTAGAGCCAACATTAAAACATTCTGTTCTTCATAATAAAAGATAAGCTATGGGTCAGGTAAAAAAAATTGCAACACATATATCTAGAAATAGATTGAATGCAGAATATATGTTATTCTTATAATTAGTAATAAAAAGACACTCCAATAAAAAGCTTGCAACATAGTGGGATCAACAATTTACCAAATCAGATACACAAATCGCCAATAAGCACATGAAAAGATAACATTAGGGAAGATAACACAGCATAAAAACCACACTGAGATTCTACCCCACATCCACAAGAATTCATAATGTTTAAAAATTACCTGACCATACCAAATGTTGGAAACAGGAACTCTAAATACATTGTTAATGAGAATGTAAAGTAATAAGCAATCAAAAGTAACTTGGCAGTTTCTTACAAAGCTAAATAGCATACTACTCAACTATTCCACTTCTAGATATTTACTCCAAGGAAATAAAGGTCTACCAAGACTGGTATAGTAAATGGATAGCAGCTTTACCCATAATCACCCACACCTGGAAATCACCAAAATTTCCATCAATAGATGAATGCATAAACAAATTGTGGCATATCTATATAACGAAACACTATCTGGCAATTAAAAAGACCATATATCCTGATACACACATGTATGGATCTAGAAGCATTTTCTGAATGAAAAAAAAATCAAGACAGAAAATATCAGACTGTTTTTATATGATGTATTTATATGAAATGTTAGAGAAATCAAAGCAAATGCCTAGTAAAAAACAGATGAGTGACTGCCCGGGCCTCGGTGGGGAGTGGGAGTGGGAACTTGATTAAAAAGGAGCAGGAGGGTAACTCTTTGGTGTCCACACTTGTGAAAATTCATCAGAATGTACATATCTAAGGAGTGGATTTTTTGTATGTGAATTTTACTTCAATAAAGTAGGTTAAAAAATCAATAAGGTGCGAACTAGTTTAGATCAGTGACAAAGTGTTGGCCTGCAGACTGAATGGTCCCAGGTTCAATTCCAGTCAAGAGCATGTACCTTGGTTGCGAGCATGTACTGAGGTGTGCAGGAGGCAGCTGATCGATGTTTCTCTCTCATCAATGTTTTTAATGCTCTATCCCTCTCCCTTCCTCTCTGTAAAAAATCAATACAATATATATATTTTTTAAATCAGTAAGATTTAGGGATCTAACCCAAAATAAAAATCTCATTTCAAAAATGTAATTCAAATTATCATTGGAAAAAGACTTCTAGGACATTAGAAACTGGACATTTTTGAATTCCTGGGAGAGCCTCTTCCTGGGAATTTTTTTAAAAAAACTATTTTCATAGCCAGAAAAATATTATACTGAGAATTAACCAATCTGCAAACATGAAGGTATAAAATACATGGAGATTCTGAAAATTTAAATGAGTTAAGTAAAATACAAATTGAAGGAATCAAGTTGCATATTTTCACCAGTTTGTCTCATAATTCAAGCAATGAAGCAAAAATCAAACCATTTAAAATACATGCCCAAAAAATGAATGCTAAGTTTAATTTGTAAAGTATAAATAAAGAGGGATTTGATGTTACCTCCACCATGACCAAAACATGTCAGGAGCTAAAAATATAATGTGGACTTATTCTTTATCACGTTAAATGAAGGTATTAAAAGGAGAACTGATGACTATTCAAAATCAGGGAGTGATTTATTTAAGATCAAGAAGTCATCTCAGGTGTTCTTGTTTCCAGATGGAACTAGTTTAACATTCACCAAACTGGAGATGGAGAAAACTCCCCCACCCAACTCCTGAAAAAAAAAAAAAAAAAGCTTCTCAGAGCATTTGGTAACAAGCAAAAACACAGAAAAGTTGAGTACAGAGAGCCCCTGATTTACGACCATTTGACTTATGATTTCACCCTGGTGCGAAAGCCATCGATCTCACATAGTAGAAACTCTACTTTAATTTTGATCTTTCCCTGGGCGAGGGATAGGGGTTAGGACACGCTCATAATGCTGGGCAGCAATGACCAGCGATCATGAGGGTGAATCACCAGTACACTAAGGTATAGTGTGAATGCATTTTCGACTTACAATATTTTCAATGTATGATGAGTTTCTCGGGACATAACCCCGCTGAGAGTCACGAAGCATCTGAACTGGCTCATTTTTCCTCAGCATGAATTCTGATGCCATCAAATTATTACAGAAACAACACCCCGACGAAAATGTCACAGTGATCGCATTTAACAAACGAGTAAACTGACGCTTGGCAGAACTAAGCAATTTGCTCCAGGTGGAGTTGCGAATAGATAATAATGTCGGAACTCCTGAAGTCCTACAGAATAAGCATTGTAACCACCAGATAGGTGTATCTCTAAGGCAGTTCCACACATGAATCACAAACATATATATGTAGTCAAAATAACACCTTAATTTTTTCCATGGTCAGTACAGTTTTCTTTATTTAAATCTGCAAAAAAAAAAAGGGGGTCAATTAACTTTCTAAAATTAATTCGAATCACTCTGTCTTCTAATAGAATATATTGATGTAGAAAAATTCATATGCTAAATAAAAATTATTTGATATGTTGCATTTATTACCAAAATGTCTCAGATATTACAATCAAAGCAATAATCAGTGATCCACATAGAAGGTAAATTATGAAAAATCATAATTGTGCCTGAGCGGTACTCCTCCCCCTGTGGGAGTGTACCGACCACCAGGGGGCAGCTCCCGCATTGAGCGTCTGCCCCCTAGTGGTTAGTGTGCATCATAGAGACCAATTGTCTGCCATTCGGTTCATTGGCCCATCCCCCTTTTTTTAATATAGGATAAATTCAGTTTAGTAGTAAGGTAGAGACTAGGGAAAGTACAGCCAAAGAGAAAATGAAGCAATATGATGTCTTTGAAATTAGAAATAGGAATACTAACTGCTTATAAAAAATGAAGAGGAAATAAAAAGAGGGGATTTCATGATAATTAATCCAGAGTCTAAATGGTAGTTCCACTGACAGAAAGGGAAGAGCTGAAAAAATGGCCCATTTTACAGATGATGAATTTACTAACTTGGAGATGAGAGTGAAGCAATAAGTGACTTGTCCTTTCAATTGATAGTGTTAATCAAACATCTGGTAGATTCCGAGTTGCCTTTAAGATAAAGAAGAAGGAAATCTTTAAAACTTTAAACCACGAAGATGCCACAGATCTCCTCCAATTCTAGCATTTTTGCCCGCATGAAGGATATTGGCAAGAGCAAAGAGTATTTTGCTCAGGTTTCATAGCCCACTTATTTCCAAAGGGATGCGGTGTGAGACCTGTTGACATAACTTAAAATGAGAGGAATTCAATCGAAAGCAGCATTCACAACAGAAAATATGTGAGCCACAAATGCAAGCATATATGCAATCATAACTTTTCTAGTAGCTATATTAAGAAACAGAAAACAGATAAGATGAATGCTAATCGTGTTATATAACCTAATAAATGTTAGATATTATCATTATAATATGTAATCAACATATATCTTTATTACTTATATAAGAATATGTATTTTGTACTATGTCTTTGAAGTCTGGTGTGTATTTTACACTTAAAACAAATGCTGTTTGTACCAATCATATTTTAAATTCTCAATCGATTCATGTGGCTACCAGTCTGGACAGCACAATATCACAGTCTTGGCAGAAATTCTGTCAATGAAGGCACAAAGTTCAAAGCAGAGACACGAACATTAGTTCAACAGAAAACTTAAATGCAAAGTAGACAAATAAAAATGGATAACAAGGGTAGAGTTTTAAATCCATATAAATGAAAAATAACTCCAATTTAGTTTCAAAAGGTCACCAGAATAAAAGGCATTTCTTAAAAGAAAAATAAACTTTATCTTTTCTTTGTTTTATATAAAATAGAATAAACATCAAGGATGTAGAATTTAAGTGATTCATTGGAAGAGAAAAAGAAACAGCATCAAAAGCTAGGAAGCAATAAGCAGCAGAAACAGTAAGGCAAAGAAGCAAACCAAACTTAGAAATCAGGAAAATAGCTCATGCATGAGAAATGGAGTCCAAGAATTTTTAAGCACTTATCTCTAAAGATAACCCAAATACATAGAAGTATATATTTACAAAATAATGTGCATAACTCAAAATGGATCAAAGACCTAAAAGTAATGATAAAACTATAAAACTCTTAGAAAAAAACATAGGTGTATATCTTTGTGGCAGTGGATTTGGCAACGGTTTCTTTTCTTTTTTTTTTTTTAATATATTTTATTGATTTTTTACAGAGAGGAAGGGAGAGGGATAGAATGTAAGAAACATCGATGAGAGAGAAACATTGATCAGCTGCCTCTTGCACGCCCCCTACTGGGGATGTGCCCGCAGCCAAGGTACATGCCCTTGACCGGAATCAAACCCTGGACCCTTCAGTCCGCAGTCTGACGCTCTATCCACTGAGCCAAACCGGTCTCGGCTGGCAACAGTTTCTTATATATGACACTCAAAGGATAAGAACAAAAGAAAAATTATTAAATTAGACTTCAACAAAGCTAAAAATGTTTGTGCGTCAAAGGCCACTTATCAGGAAAATGATCCCACAGAATGGGAGAAAATATAGGCAATTCATATATCGGATAATGGCCTGGTATCCAGAATATATTTAAAAACATTTGCAATTCGACAACAAAAAGACAAAGAACAATTTAAAAATGGGCAAAGGACTTCAATAGACATTTCTCCAAAGAAAATGTACAACCATTTAATAAGTAAATGAAAATATGCTCAACATCTTTAGTCATTAGTGAATTAGAAATTCAAAACAACCATGAGCTAGTACTTCACACCCACTAGTTTAGCTACAAAAAATGGGGGACAATTACAAGTGTTGGAGTTGATGCGGAGAAATTGGAATCCCTCATACATTGCTGGTGGGAATGTAAAATAGGCCGTTGTGTGAAATAATTTTGGGGTTCCTCAAGCGGTAAACAGAGTTACCTTATGATCCAGCAATTTCACTCCTAGATATATACCCAAGAGAACTGAAACCATATGTTAACACAAAAACTTGTACATGAATGAATGTTCATGGCAGCATTGCTCATAATAGCCCCCAAATTAAAACAACCCAGTGTCCATCAACTGATCAATGGATAAACAAGCTGTAGCATATCAATACGATGGAATATTATTCAGCCATAAGAGAGAATGAGGTACTGATATACGCTGTAATGTGGATGAACCTTGGAAATGTTATGCAAAATGAAAGAAGCCAGACACACAAAAGACCACATAATGATTTCATTTCTATGAAATGTTCACAGTAGTCAGATGCACAGAAACATGAAGTAAATTAGTAGTTAGCAAGGTTGGAGGGAGAAGGGAATGGGGAGTGACTGCCTAATGGGTATAGGATTTCTTTGAGCTGATGAAAATGTTCTGGAATTAGATAGTAGAGAAGATTGCAGAGCATCATGGCTATACTAAAGCCACTAAATCGTACACTTTAAAACGACTGAAATGGTGAGTTTTAGGTTGTATAAATTTTACCCAAATTATAAAAACACACAAAATGAATAGCTTACAACTTGTAAAGAAAAATAATTTGCAAGTTTGGTGGATTAATGCTCTACAAATAGGTTAAGAAATTGTTTAAACTTGAAGAAAACAATAAGCAAAAAGAACAAATATTATCAAAGAAGGAATAGCAGTCAACATAGGGAGGATAATCTACAGTGGAGTTAAAATGCAAATGGAACAGAATAACATAGAAGAAATCTGAGATAATCTATTTTGAAAACTATGAATCAGAGAATTCAAGAATCGTAGGTAAAAGCTATGAAAAATCAGGCTGTTAGTTCAGGAAGTGGGCGAGGGCTCCTGGTCATTTCCAGAACACAGTTTCTGAATCAGACTCTGCCAAAGGGCTTGAAAATGTAAATTCCTGGAGTCCCTCTCAGGACATCAGAATCAGAACCTCTAGGAGGTTTATCAGCACTGGACTTCATTCAAGAGGATTTTAATGGCCCTTTCAATTAGATAACCACGTGGGAGGTCTAGAACAAATCCCAATTTTCCCACTTCACTACGTTTTATAGAGACTACTTCAGGTCAAAATGATTATATCAAGTGCGTCCCCAATAGTTAAAAAAGTGGTTAAAAGGCAGCATCCTAATGGTGTAGAAACTGGAGTTCCTTAGTGTTGGTTGGGGAATGAAGGTAAAAAGTGGTGAAGGAACGCTGTGAGCTCTCTAAACTCTTTTCTCCTTCTCTCCTCCAAAGAGTTCATTCTAAGAGTCCATCCTTTTCATACCAGCCTAGGACTGCTTTTTATCCGAAAAAAATAAACTAACGCCGAAAAGGGTTTGGCCTGCAAACTGAAAGGTCCCAGGTTCAATTCCGGTGAAGGGCATGTACCTTGGTTGTGGGGACAACCCCAGGGAGGGGTGTGCAGGAGGCAGCTGATTGATGTTTCTCTCTCATTGATGTTTCTGACTTTTTCTCTCTCTCCCTTCCTCTCTGTAAAAAAATCAATAAAATATATTTTAATAGAATAAACTAACAAATTTTCACAATTCTAAATGATTGAACATAAATATTAACAAAAATTAGATTTCTCATCTTTGAATTAGGAAAAAATAAGAGTCCGAATCTCGTAGCAATGATAAAAAGAGAAATCTGATTCAAAACAGTTTGAAAATGCTGGACAGAGAAAAGGGGAGAAGATAATACCTTAATAAAATTGGACATATAAAAGGATGTTGGACAGAGAAAAGGGGAGAGGATAATATCCTAGCAAAATTGGACATATAAAAGGATGTTGCACAATACAGTGTGGTGGTAAAGTTTGAGAACAAGGACTCTATCTAGTGCCTGGGTTCCTGGGTTCAAATGACTGTCACTAACTGGGTGACCTTGACCTTAACTTATCTGTGAACCAGTGCCCTCAACTCTCCCATGGGCCAATAATACCCACCTGATAAGGCTGTTGTGAGGACTAAGTTAGTTAACAGATATAAGATACTTAAAACAAAACATGGTACATTGTATGTCTGCAATAGTTAAATTTAATTCAGTCTTTTTATAAATCAAGATGATCCCCCAAATTTGCATTGTCTAAACCCTACAGTTTATAAATCCGATTTTTTAAAAATAAAATAAGGATAGAAACCTTTTTAAATTGGCAGGTTCTAAAAAGTCACATTTCCAATATCTATTTTATTTGCTTGACTGCTCTCCTATACTTTTTCTTTAAAATTACAGATTCTGAAAGGAATGGTAATCTACCTCTCAAAATCCTTCCCTTGCATCTCTGAGTTCCTGATTATAATTGGTTATAATTTGTAGACCTTGATTATTTATCATTGTCAACCTACATTTATATACCCACAACTGCATGTTTCCATTAATGAAAAAAAAAATCACAAAGAAATGGCACATTAAAAATACTATTGTCTATAGATCTCTTGAGTATTAGGTTTCAAAAAATGTGCAGTGTCTGAATTCCTTCTTATTAGATCCTTTAGAAAAAAAGAAAGGTGAAACATAAAAATATCTGAAAGACTTTCTCAGATCTATGAAAAGCAGCAACCTCCATTTCAGCAGCCACATCCACTAAGGAAATCTAATGGATATTTGTTGTGAATCCGGCAAAAACCACTTTCTGAAGAAAAACTTTCTTCAGAAAAGCTGCGATTGATGCTTTTTATTGAAATAGCCACTTCACACTTTGGAAACCAAACATACAGTATAAAACCATTACCTAATTGCTTCCACCATCTCTTTTCTGAGGATGGCTGGTATCTAGTTCATCTTGTAATTTTACAGTCCAAAGGCAATTTTCAGGAAAGCATGACTTATACCGAAGATATTCCCACAGTATTAACAAAATTATCAAAAATATGGCATTATGGAAAGATAACCCATTTTATAATAGCCAGTGATATTAGCTCCAGTATCCTTAACAATCTAGGCCAATGCTGTTGTGACTTAGAGTAACTTTGATTTGTGTGATGCTATTAGTTAAGGGAAGCAAAGAAAATATAACAAATATGTTTAACCTATTGAACAAATACACAGCAACACATTATGAACTATTGGCTAATAAGCTTTGCTAGCAATTGATCAGAAGAGGAACAAGGTCTGGAATAGCCGGGGGGATGTGTCTGGTCCAGTTCCCTTTACCTGAGTCAGGCTCCTTATTTCTCACAGTTGTATTAAAGAATTATTTCCATATAAGGTGAGGTGATTTAATTACTCCTTTCTCTTTAAATTTATGTGCTGTCACTTTATAGACTCTCACTGTAGTAGATAGTGCTGTTAAAATACATGATAAATTATTTATATTAATATTTATTGAGTGCTTGTTATATTCAAGGGATTACATTAATCTGATTAATTGTTTTTTTTTTAAGTTGAGAAGAGTTAGGAATTGACATCTATTTACATAAAATTTTATATTGACATCAAGATGATAACATATCATGGAAAAGGCCACCCTGAGGTATTAAGAATGCAACAAATTTTACCTGTATTTGCTATTTGATAATGGCTGACGTAAATACTTTAAAATCATTATTGTTGGATTTATTATTTTTAATGGCATAGAAGGAACTGCTCAACATATGTTTATTTTCCTGTTTCAACAATGAATGGAAATAGATTTTTGTATGTGACACCTACTGCATGAGCTTCGGATTCGATTAGATATCAAGTTTACACAAAGCCATATGTATGAAAGGGGATCTTTTAAAAAAAACTTTATTTGAGAAAGGAAGAGACTTATAACAGAAGGCAAGAAGAGAAACATACAAACAATATATTTACAACACAAAACAAAAGATCACCATCAAGGGTGTAAATGATAATAAATACAGTAGATTTTAAAAGAGACAATTATCAATTAGCTCTAAGATTATTTAAGTCCAGCTTTTCTTTTCACTGGTTCCAGGTAGTTTCTTGATTAAATTCAAAGAATATCAAATTCAAACAAATTAACGTCCACCAACTGTTCTGATGAAGCTCTCTCAAGTGACATTATAAAAAATAGGCTTTTTTTGTTCTTCATTACATATCTTTGAAGTAATATTATACAAAAGTCTGCTCAGCCACATGTTCCTCCCCAAATAAAATGTATTTTAAAAGATGCACTATCCCTTTTTTATGAAATTGGAAAAAAAGACTTTAAAGAAAATGTATATTTATGAGATGGAGAAAATATACAATTTTATCTTAGGAATGCCATATTTTAATGCAAAATAACTGACAAAAAGTCATTTTAATCTGAAGGAATATACTAATCAAAATATGTTGGTAATAGGAAGTGTTACAGCTATTGGTCAAATTATCAGGTCTTTTTCATTATATGGAAAAGTTTTAAACTTTCTAACTTCTAGGTATATTAATTTAATTTGAATGGCGACTTTTTAAAAAAGGATAATGTATCTTTAGCAGTAACCTTAGTTTAAGAAATATTTTTAAATGTCACAGCAAAATGTAAACAACACGTGCCAGTAACATACAATTGTACAATGTCTACATTTGGCAAAACTGCTATATCTCCTTTGAAACAGGATACTACACCTTTTAATACCTCGGATTTAGAAATATAAATATTTTAATAGGAAAAAAAACTTCACAAAGATTCTAGGTCAATTTGGATTACTCATATTAAAGGGGTCTTAATAGGACACATCTTTAACTAGCTTAACAAAAGTAAACCTATAAGGCAAGGTAAACATATCAAAAGGGAGCATTGAAGGAAATGTTCCAGTGAAAAGCTTCCTTAACAATTTCCCTACTTGTGGTGTTATTTTCTTAGACAATAAATCAATTCATAGAGTGCCCTTTAAAAACAGAAAGAGTAACACACTATCCTCCGTTTCTGCCCCCTGCATTCCCCAGCACATGAATCACTTGGACTTCCTGTTTCCACAAGGCATTTCCTGCTCAGCCTCAGAGAATCCGCTTTCAGTAGGAGAACAGCAGGAACCTGACAAAGAAGTGACTTAAATAAACAGTCTTCTGTTGCCTTCAGAGTTGTTTGTATTTTATAGCTTCAAAGGACACAGTCCTTCTAAAGGTACCTTATGTACAAGTAGGTTCTTTTGTTAAGCGCCACTTTCCTGATTTTGCCCAAATGGTATGGCGTATGTCATGTCACCATGGAATTATACTTAAGAGGTCCTAGGGATGATGATAATAAAATATGATATACTTGTTTCTTTTAAACATGATTTTGACTTCATATCAGATGGTAATCTTACTGTCGCTGTGTTTTCTACAATTGTAGATACTGCAATAGGGTATCTGATTGGATCATAGGCTGCACATGACTTCTTAACCACATTTGCGTCTGCTTCGCTTGATCTTGCTTTGATAGGCAAATAACACAAGGCAAAGTAAAATGAGCAGTGCTCAGTGAGACAGAATGTAATATTTAAAATAGTTCTGTACTTTGCATCTATATATTTAAAAACCACCTCTATTCCTAATATTTTCAATTGCAATCTCTACAGTAACCTACCTAGGGCTATTGGCATGGTAACCAGAACATTTCACTTAACAAAAATGAGAGAGGAAGGAAGGGGCAGACTACCTTTAACAGTGTTCAAGACTGTAGTATGATACATTATGTACAACGATGTGAAAATTGAATTCTACATATCAAAAAAAAAATCAAGAACTAACAGAATGTGTCATTGATCAGACTGGGAACCTATCCAGCAGTCACTGATCTCAACAGATAAACTAAAACAACAGTGAGTTCGTTTTCCTTAGAAGCAATGGATGTGGCAGGCTTGAGGATGAATTTAAAGCCTGTTAATTACTTGGATACTTATGCCGTATAATATTAGTGTAGCAGGTATTTCCTTGCCAGTGAAATTTCAATGAAACCTTGATATCTATATAGAGAGACCAACCGCTATATAGATATATATACACATTAGTTAGAACCCTTAAACATAATATCTATTGACCAAAATCTGCAGTGCATTTCATGTTCAGATAATAACTTTAATTACAAATCCTGGAGCTAAATCTTTGCCTATTACCTGTTGCATAAAAGCAGCCTGCTCCCCAGATTCCATTTCCTGGATCTGAGCATCTTCATCACTGTCCACGGGCTCCTCCTTGACCTTCACAGCCCCAACTTGTCCCAGTGTGTCCTCCACACAAGCACTGCTGTCGCTCCTAGTGCTGTTGCCACTAGAGGGCGCTCTGTCTTCCTGCATCGCCTGGTCCCCCTGAAGCTCCTCCTCCGCTTCCTCCAGGTGCCTGCCTGGTTGCTTCAGTTGTTCAATAGATTTCGAAAGCAGCTAGAAGAGAGTGAGTGGTGAGGGGTTCAAAATTCAATCGTTCTTGGGGGGTAACAGAGCAGCAAAATACACGTTGATTTCTAAAGACTCTTTAACACACTTAGGAAATGGTGGAAGAAAGGTAAATAATAAACGTTTTCTATGGAAATCATAAAATTTTCACAAGGACAGGTTGACCTGAGTTAATCCAAAGAAACGTGGGCTGCCCCCCCCCCAACCCCCAACTAGGAAATGTAATGAAAACAGAAAGTTACTAAAAATTTCCCAAAAATCTCATTTTTCAACAAATGTCAACCGCTTTAAAAGATAAGCACAAATCCTAAGAGTCCTTCTCCATCTAATTCTCCTATACCCATGGCCTCGAGCCTGAAATTGGGGCATGTGCCCTGACCAGGAATTGAACCGTGATCTTCTGGTTCATGGGTTGACGCTCAACCACTGAGTAGCACTGGCTGGGCAACGATTTTTTATACATACTTGTACACTACAAAAATATTGGTTTTGAAATTTGGAACTTTAAAAATATGCAGAACTTTAAAAAAAATTTGACAGCACTAAAAATGTTTTATGAACATACCCAAAGGGAAATTAAATATTAGGAAAGAAGCAGGGAATTGGTTTTTAATTTGAGAATTATTATCTAGACTTTTTATGTTGTAAATTAAGTCATACTTAATCTGCAATAACTGCTCACTGATTAAAAAAGATAACTGAAAACATACTTAATTTAAACAATAGCAAAATGCCATGGTATAACAGGGGTGGATAGAATTCTAAGGTGACGTCACTTCACTTAGGCCTTTTGTTCTACTTGACCATGAGTCTACTGACGGCTCATCTGCAGGTCTTGAACTGTGCTTTCAAAAGTGGTTCGTTTTCTGCTGAGTCAGTGCCCATGTGAGCAACCTGCCAATTATGTTATAAGAAGCACAGTCAGAACACCACCCTCTGAGCATTTTTAACAGAAAACCTTCTAAAATTTGACAGTTATATTTCTGAGGTCACCGAAGTGCTCAGAAATCACATTTCATCCATGAACCAAGCCGGGTCAGCATGTACAACCTCACTGACAGGGACATGCGGAGGAAACTCTGGGACATCTTTCGGGTACAACCTAGGAACCGTGCCACTCTCCCCAGCGGGTCCCTTGGCTCTGCTGCACTGAAGGAAACCCGAGGCAGGAAACTCCCAGAATGAATGACGCTGTGGAAAGAGGACAAGAAGTCTGAATGGCAAAATGGTCCTCTTCTAAGGGCAGACCTCCGCAGCGGTCGCCAACTGGTAGTCCGCAGACCACTGGTGGTCCCTGAGGTCTGAGAGGTTGGCGACTGCTGCATGGCTTATAAAAAAGAAACGTTTCTTGCTGAAACCGGTTTGGCTCAGTGGATAGAGCGTCGGCCTGCAGACTGAAAGGTCCCAGGTTTGATTCTGGTCAAGGGCATGTACCTTGATTGTGGGCACATCCCCACTGCGGGGTGTGCAGGAGGCAGCTGATCAATGTTTCTCTCTCATCGATGTTTCTGGCTTTCTATCCTTCTCCCTTCCTCTCTATAAAAAAATCAATGAAAAAAAGAAACGTTTCTTGACATAAAACAGTGACTTATGCATAAGGTCATTTAGGTACATAATGTTGGTGTTGAAAATTTTATAACATTTTTCAAGTCTTATTTTATAACAAAGATGC
This sequence comes from Antrozous pallidus, assembly GCA_027563665.1. NCBI lineage: Eukaryota > Metazoa > Chordata > Mammalia > Chiroptera > Vespertilionidae > Antrozous > Antrozous pallidus. The sequence continues at coordinate 70,469,224 of CM050521.1, read as the reverse complement.
TTCATGCCCAAGAAAAACTGAAACATCTTCAAAAACGAGTAGAAACCTACACGTGTCTACACCCTTCTACCCTGCACTCTCCTTTGAAACAACTGAATGAATACAAACAATTCCACTGTCTCCTGTGAGCTCCAAACTTGCACGTTCAGCTGCGTTGCTTCATGTCTTTACTTAGATCTGGAATATCGAAGAGGCACCACAAACTTTAAATGGCTCAAAGATCATCTTTATTCCCCTCCCACTCAAATGTATCCGCCACCTGTTTTCTCATTTGAGTGAAGTGGTACCCAATTACCTGGGTCAAAAATCTAGGATTTACCCCCATTTTCCCTTAGATGTCTTTTTAAAATATATATATTATTAATTTTTTTACAGAGAGGAAGGGAGAGAGATAGTTAGAAACATCGATGAGAGAGAAACATCGATCAGCTGCCTCCTGCACACCCCCTACTGGGGATGTGCCCGCAACCAAGGTATGTGCCCTTGACTGGAATTGAACCTGGCAAGGCGACACTCTATCCACTGAGCCAAATCGATTTCAGCTCTTACATGTCTTTTCCATAAATACCTGAAAATTTAATACTAGGTAGCAATACTTTGACACTTTTCTTCCCAGGTCATGATACAAATGCCAATGCCCACGTGGGTAATAACTCCCAGTATTTCACCATCTCTGGAACAAAATGTACTCTTTTGTTAAGTTTCACGAAATGTAAAACAGATACATGGGACCTCTTGCAGCCGGCAAGACAAGACATAAAGGCGTCCAGAAGGTTAACCTGCGCTTCTTTTATTCTAGGTATTTGACAAAAGCTGATTCTGTTTAAGCAGTCATATTGGCCCGGGTGGAAAAATTAGCAAGTGACATCAGCAAGGGAAATCTACAAGCAAAATTCACAGAAAACCTGCCTGCCAGGTTTGACTTATTTAAGATACTTAAAATACAAGGTACCTTGGTACTATTTGTAAGTTTCTGGCTATTTACTAAGTCAGCACTCAAGACAATGGTGTGTTCCATGTGGTTTTGAACTGCAAATGTGACCATTTCCAAGATGGTAATTTTTCGAGTTTGTCCTTGTGGCTGAGGGGCCCCAGATGCAGGGAGGGGCTGTCTGCTTACTCCCAGGGGGTGGCAGCGCCTCTCTTTGGATGAACCTCTGGAGGTGATCCCCAGCAAAGTTGAGCTGTTGCCTTGCAAGACGAACCACCTGCGTGGCAGATAAATGGGCGAGCCCGTGTGAATCTCAGCTGAGGCACCATGGGTGAGACTCAGCGTGTCATTTGTCTGTTACTTTGGTAGGAACCCAGTTGAGAGGAAGAACATGATGGCTGGACCGCTTCTCCTGCCCCTTTTATCTGTGTCCTTACTCATCTGTCAGTGTGGCTCTGTTTCTCTGTGCTGCTGTCCAGCAACTGGACGGACACTAGAAATGCTATCATCCTATGACCATTCTGGATTTGTGACACACACACGTATACACACTCACACAGATAGTCTGTAGGCTAGATAGCATGATTTATCCAAATTCCTAACACCCTAGACATTATAACTCAACCCTTTAATTCTTATCAACCCCTAATATGGTCATATTCACAGCAAGTCCATAATTTAAATGTTTTATATTCCATGTTGAACATCATATGTTTCATTGGCAAATGCTGTAAAATTCATTATATATTTGACGGCTGTGCTGCTAATCTTAACATGTGAACCCATTAAGCTCATCTCTGTGTAAGGCACATTGTTTGATACAAGTCTAGAGGTCAATAAGCATAACTGTTTTTGAATAAAATATCTTTAAATTCTGTTTTTTAACTTTTGCCACAGAAATCCTTCAAGCCCCCAGAAATATCTTCAGATATGGAATGGCAACTAAGAACAGGAGTGTACAGGGTGTAAATCTGTTCTAGATAGATGACTGATTTTTCTGAAATGATCAACAAACCATTAAAAACAAGTTTGAAATTGATTATTAAACTATGTAAAATGACCTTTACCCCAACTCAATGCTTTCTTATTTTGCCTCAGATTTTAAGGCAGGTTTTACTTGGAGCATGGCAATAGCACACATTTTGTGTGTTTTTTTTTAAATAAATGTAAAATTCTTCTTTTGGAAAATAAAACTGTCGTCCCCTAAAGCTCCAAGGAAACTAGATTTAAAAATAAGGATAAAATTCGGTCTCGATTCACAAACAGATTCGGTATATACCAAATGTTCTCAAAAACAACATGCAGAGCTTGGAGGGCTGTCAAATCAAGAGGTCTACTTAGAGAAGAACTCTGCTTCCAGCCAGAATACGCCATGCTATTCAGCTTCTGTGCATGTTAGGAAAATAACCAGGAGATCCAAACTTAAATAACAAGAGAGAAAGATTTTCCATATATTGGTTCATTATTCACATAAATTAAAATTTTAAACTGAAAAACATTCTTTCTTACCAATACTGAAGGTACATAAAATTAATTAAGAACCAAGTAAATTCTTAATGAAAACTGGTTTGTAATTCTAAATGATTGTCTAAAACAGTGGTTCTCAGCCTTTCTAATGCTGTGACCCTTGAACACAGTTGTGGTGACCCCCAACCACAAAATTATTTTGGTTGCTACTTTGTAACTGTCATTTTGCTACTGTTATGAACTGTAATGTAAATATCTGTGTTTTCCAATGGTCTTAAGCGACCCTGTTAGTGGTTCTCAACCTGTGTCGCGACCCACAGGTTGAGAACCTCTGCTTGAGAGCCTAAGACCATGGAAATTCATGCACAGGCAGTTCCCTAAGTGCAGCCTGTACCCTCTCCAATCTGGGAACCCTCGAGGGACATCCTTCTCACAATCTGGGACCACTGGCTCCTAATTGCTCACCTGCCTGCCTGCCTGGTTGTCCCCAACTGCTCCCTTCTGTTGGCCTGGTTGCCCCTCACCGCCCCACCCTACTAGCCTGGTTGACCCCAACTTCTCCCTTGCCATCCTGGTTGCCCCATGCAGCCTGCTGTTCAGTAGTCTGGTCATCCCTCACTAACCCCCCTGCTGGCCTGGTCGCCTCATGCAGCCTGCTGTTTGGTCATCTGTCCGGTTGTTCTGGTCGGGATGGCTTCTTATATATTAGGATAACAGGATTTTCCTGATAATCTTTCTGATTTTTACTTTAAAGTACTCTTCCTTTCAAAGTTTTCCTTTTTTGCTCTTTAATGAACAGAGCCACAGTAAGCAAAAGCATTCTTATCATTTTACCTTTTTCCTAATCTTTGGAGATTGCGAATTGTCTCAGGACAGACAAGATCTCAAAGCCCACGACCTTCCTATCACGTGACTTGTGAACATGTCCCTTTCCTCCCATTGGCCAATCCCTTTCTTAGTAAACTGGACAGTTCTGCAAATCCTGTCTAAAACCAACAACCAAGAGTAAGCCCCAGGTAATAACTGCCACCTGGAAATGTGTGCCCAGAATGGCGAGACTTTTAATTTTTTGGACGATGCCAGAAATCCAGAATTATATTTGAAATATTTTTACTTTTATAGATTCACCAAAAAGTCAAATGCTGTTAAGACATCAGGTAAGTCAAAGACAGCAGTTCAATGGAATAGATAGAGTCTATGACTGTCAGCTAGAGGCCACTATAAATAAGCCCTGGGGGGTCTCCTCTTGATTGAACATTCCACAGTTTAGATCAGATAGGACAGATGTCTGCATGCTTTCCAAATATACCATCCTCACAACCGTGACATTTTAATATGTTCCTTACAAAATTCAACTGCCTTGCCAGGGGAGGTAGGGGTAGGGGCTGACCACTAAGGCGAGCAGAAGGGAATTTTGGAAGCTGAGGGACCTGTTCTGCATTTTGATTGTGGTAATTATATGATAATATGCATTTGTCAAAACTCACTAAACTGTACAGCAAAAGGAATAAATTTTACTGTGTGTAAATTATACCTCAATAAAAATTCAATGACTAACCATAATATTGTTCCAAAGAGAAAACAAAGTCGGCTGTATGATGAATACAAAGATGTAAGAGAAAACTGGAATAAAATTTAGTGGTTTGGTTGACAACAAAGTAGTTTGATGCATTATTGAAACAAGTGGGAAATGTGTGCCTTGGAAATACTCTAGCCCTTCCAAACAATTATCTTCATTAACAGAATAAGAAAAATAGGCCTATTATTCCTGGTTGGTTAGAGCATGGCCCCTTTATGCCAAAGTTTTTGGTTCAATCCCTGGTCAGAGAACATACAAGGAGCAACCAAATTAATACATAAATAACTCAAACAACAAAATGATATTTCTTCCAGTCTCTCTCTCTCTCTCTCTCTCTCTCTCTCTCTCTCTCTCTCTCTCTCTCTCTCTCTCTCTCTCTCTCTTTCTCCCGTTCTCTCACTCTCCCTAAAGTCAATCAATCAATTTTTAAAAAAGAACTATTTGTTGTATATAAGAATATAAATACCGAGTTAGGATTTCAGTACTGCTTACCATGTTTACAAAGCACTTCCAGTACACTCTCGTGGGTGAGTCTCACCAGCTACCTCTAAAATGCACAGATTAGAGAATTACTGGACAAAGAGGTTCGACATTTTGGCCAGAGATGCAAAACCAATAAATCATTCTATGGACACCAGAAACCTCTCTTGGAAAGGATATCAAGCATTCTTGATCTTGTTATTAAAATAAGCTATATATTATGTAGAACCATCTCTGAATAGAATTGTCTGTCTGCAGGTCTGTGAGCCCATGCAGGCAAAGAACATGCTTTCTTTATTTTCATTTTCAGTGTGCAGCATAATTGTTGCTAATAAATCTCTGTGGAACATCATAAATTATTCCATGCCAGGAACTATTTGGTAGAACTGAATTTTCATTGCTGGCTGATACAGCTAAATTGATAGCAAGAGAGTAATGTTACATTCAGGCTATGGGAGCATAGCCCAGGATGCAATGCTGCCGGAAAGAATGGGAATACTCTAGACCATCTGACATTTCAGGGTCACTATATTTACTCAGATTTCATAACTATTTAGAGAAAGGGTAGAAAGATGGGGGGGATCTACAATCAAGAACTTATAAGTAACCAAAATCTGCAACAAGGAGACAGCTACACATTGGTGGTTTTCATGTCCACAGATCACTTAGGTATATTAAAAATTCTTTAGTAAGACTTAATTATTTCATTCTGTCCAATGAAACTACTAAACTACTTGTCAAGGTTAGGAAACAACCAAATTATTTAGCTTCCCTCTCCCTTTGAACTCCCTGGAATCAACATCAGTCAAGCTACTCGCATGGTTTAATTCCCCAGATAGTTTTCTTTCTCCTATTTTCTTACCTCATAGTCATGTCCAACTATTGTTTTTCTCATTCAGTAAAAGCGTCTTTACCTCGATTAACAGTGCAGAGTGAAAAGGAAAGGCCAAGGTCCTTCCCTGCATCTTCGAGTTATGAACGCAGCACTGGGGATGTTTATGTATGTTACACATTAATCCCCTGAAATGGTCATTGAGTTTCTTTCACAAACACAGGATTTCATCGCATCTAATAATAAAGCAACAAGCCATCTTTTGTATATTATAAACCATCCACTTGTAATTATATAGTGAAATGCTTCTATATGAATTCTCTCTGCTGATGTAAGCTGGCATTGCAGCCTAAGTGGTTTTGTGTTGTTTTTTGAAGCCCACTACATACCTACTCAGATCTATTTACACAAAGCTAGTCATGTCAAAATAGCATCTATTTAAGGGTAAAGTCAGAATTTCTCTTAGAAACTTCTTTAGATAGATAATCTACATGCCTTTGTACTCTTATAAAGTTAAGACTGCCTTGCTGTGCTAGATAATGTTTTTGGACATTCTATCCATCTAATGGGCAGAATATAATCTGAAAATGGTGATTAAAGACTCTGGATAGAAACAAGCTGTCCAAGGGATAGAGAGAAATTAAACCTGACAACAGTAATGCCTATTTTTCTAAATGAAAACCCAGTTCAAGTTTCTGCTCATCCATTTTTTCAGAACTTAAAACAAGGCATTTTCCAACCACCTATGGATGAGATGCCAGCATCTGCATTTCAGTTGAGCATGATGAAGTCAGTAGACCTTCAACTCGGGCTTGCCCAGGACTCCTGCAAGGTGTCTGCCCGCACTTAAAACATGGCAATGTTCCAGAGTGCAGGAGAGGGGTGCAGCCTGGCCCGGCTGCAGCGGGCTCTTCACTGCATGCCCATTGCACTGTTGGAAAGCATTATAAGGCAACAGGACACTTGAATGTCCTACCATAAGGTCCATAAATAAACCAGTAGCCACGACCACAAAACCCTCCAAGATGGAGGGTAATGCATGGGAAGTTGGGAAGCAGGGCAAGGAAATGGGATTTCTTCATTCTGACAAACCCAAACAAACACTAAGATGAATGAATGAATGAATGAATGAATGAATAAATAAATAACTAAATAAGATGACCTTCCTTTTTGCTTGTTTGCCTTGTTTTTAACTCCAAATCTTCTACATTTGGCAAAAATGAAATTAGGGAAACCTTGTCTCCTGCGTGGTGACAGAAACAACACTAAAATCATAAGCACAAATCCAGGTGAAGCACAGGCTGTTGCGATATACATCCTATGTCGAATTCCAGCTCTGTCACCTGCTAGCCCCATCATCTTGGACAGCATACGTATCCCCATTTAAATTAAGTTTCCTGATATTAAAAAATGGTGGGTTGTTAAGTTTGAGGAGATAACAACTATAAGGACATAAGTAGGGTATCCTTGCTTGCAGTAGATGCTGCATGTAAAGGGAGCTGGTATTATTTAAATGACCCTATCCCAAAGGAACCACTGGAGAAGGTGTTGGGAAGATGCACAGCACACAAAAGAAGGGGAGGAAAAGACATATTAGGAGAAATAGGGATAGTAGCAAAGCCAGGATTGGTCCATGTTCCTCCTCTAATGTTACTTAAAATTTTAATCTTATCACAGGGAAGCCATGGAGAGAATTACCTTTATTAAAATAAAGCCAATATGAAGTGTTTACTTGTTTGATAATATGAAGTATGACTAAAAAAATGTAAACCTTTGGAATGTGTATCTCTAATAGTTACTCTTCAAATTAATCTTTTTGGGAAAATATACACTTTGCTCAACAGTACACAAAATAGCTTTATTTTAGGACTGAGTTCAGGAATCTTAATAAAAAGAAAGGTAACACCCATACATACACATGTTCTGTTTGTATAGGACACAGGCATGAAAGAATATACTCCCTCGGGCTGCTCTGGATGGATTACTGAGGACAAGGAGTGGGTATGAATCATGAGGGGTTACGGAGAATATATAACATTTATGTTAGAAATTATGTCAAGAAAAGGAATATAGCAGATACGACTCACATAAAGAATAAAATTATCTTCTAAAACTTAATGAAAGCTTCCCATTTGCTCTGTTCCAGCATTTGAGCCAAATTATGTTCATGCCTTGCTTGTCAGATATATCTACCTGTTTGAATAAGGGCAACACAGGACATCTGCTTGGCCTGCCCTTGACTGGATGTGTCTTAAATATATTTTTATTATGATAAAATAGCTCTCATGTCAAAATGCCTAAGTATAGAGTAATAAATATATAATAAATACTTATATCTGGAGTGAACCTTGACATATATAAGATATTATCTCATGATTTATGTGAGTTTTTTTTTAAAGTGTTGGCTGGTGTCCAGTCATAGGAATGTATAAAATATTTATCACCAAGCATATATAAGAAAAAAAAAGAGAGAGGGGCGGGGAGAGAGAAAGTGAAAGGTAAAAAAAAAAGGATGGAAAATAGACAAGACAATCCATAAATGTAACCAACCAAGTCTCAAGTCTTATTTCTTCAAAGAAAACAAGCTCCTTCCCTCATGTCTTCTATCCTGATACTTAACACAGTGTCTGGGTGTTGACTGGAATATCAACCCCCCCCCCCCCCCTACACACACACACAGTAAGCTCCATGAGGACATTGTCTGTGTTCTTGGTGCCCCAAACAGTGCCTAGCACAAAGCAAGAGCTCAATATGATTTGCTAAATGGATACATGCACAGACCCTATTTAATTCAAATAAGTATTGAATGAAGAAAGGGGTTTCTTTAAATTTCTGCTCACATGGATTTGGAAGAATGAATGTGAGAAATATAGGTATTAGAAAAGATACTATAATTCTAATTAAAATAGGAACTATTAGACATGATGTTGTTCTATTAATACTGTAGTAATAAAGGAATTCAAAGAAAAATGTCATTATCTCAGGCATTTTTATGGAAGATTTTTGTATATCATTTAGATAGCTATGCAACTAGAGATTTGCCCTTCATTAAATAGGCAGTGGTTAGAATACTACAAAAATCATAAATATAGCCAAGTGATTGCAGAGTGTTTTGTTTTCATTTGTCATAGTTTTACTTTACAGGAAAATTTGTAGTATTACTTAAACTTAAAACAAGCTCAGAACAAAATTACCAATACACTCTTATTTTAATGTTTGCTCTTTTGTATTTATAAAAAAAATTCTATTTTAGAAGCCATTTTTTTTCCTTCCAATAAAATAAAACAAAAGAGCCATGGCCGGAGTGGCTCAGTAGTTGAGGGTCATCCCATGGATAGGAAGGTTGCTGGTTCCATTCCTGGTAGGGGTACATGCCCAGGTTTTGGGCTCTATCCCCCAGTAGGGGGAATATATGAGGCCACTGATTGATGTTACTCTAACATTAATATTTTTCTCTCTCCTCCAAAACTCAAATTTTAAAAATCTTAGAAAAACAGTAAAAGATACTGACATAAACTTGAGATTTTGAAAAAAGGCTCACAAGTCATCATTGCATGAATGTACCATATATCAGCAATAAAAATTGTTTAATGCATTTCTGTATTTTTTCAATGTCTCAACAAAGAGAACAGAACAAATGCTTTAAGTCATGAAATTCTTATTGTTAAGCGTCTCAAAACACTTTCAGTGAGAGTAGAATGTTTATACTGATTAGCAGAGATATATCATTTGGACAGGATTTTCACTCACCTTTCTATCTTGCCCTATAGTGTAGATTTAACCACACAAGTATTATATAAACCCAACCCAGGGATACCTTTACTAAGCTATTGAATACTTATACCATAATTGCATGAGGCAAATTCTTACAATACACGATTTTCCCATGTAAATGTCACTACAAATCAGGCAAAAGGCAGGTAAATTACTTAGTATAATTAACAACACTTACACAGTATAGTTATAACAGGCATGGATGACTACTTTAATAAATTCATTCAAACTATAGCAAAATATGAGAAAGTCTTCAAAATGTAATAAGTAAATCATTGTATAAACTCTGCTCTGAAAAGTATAGTTTTGCTTCTAATTCTTCTAAAGATCATTAGCAATTGAAATATATCATTAAAAATTTCATACCGTGAAGACCAGTCATAGTTAATATAATGTAGGTTTAGAAACAAACCTACTTACTTTTTCTTTCTGGTCACTCCCCGTTTCTGCTTCCCTTAATCCCTCCCCTGCCAAAGGAAGTTGAGGAAGTAAAAGGCAGAGACATTTTAACGTATGTCATCTGCATGTCTACATCTTCACATGTGCCTATGTTCCCTGCTATTATAAAGTATTTCAAGAGAAGGGGCCATGTTTTTATGATGTCAACTACTAGGCTCCAGTTTGAATGGATTCAGTATAGTTCATCCAAAATAACAGGAAATAAATGATATAAAGTTTCTGTGTTTATTTCTCATTAGTGGGTAGTCTAAATAGTTACGGGACATATAAATATCTTATTATACAGAAACTTGGTAACTTTGACATCTAAGTTATGGCCTTCGCCTAATATGAAATAAATGCTTTCATCATCTCATGGGGTAGGGTGAACTGTAGCGATTTGTTTCTTGATGGTTCTGTTGCGAATACTTTAGAAGAGGACAGAGGTTTAATCTTTTCTATAATCACATTCTTCTTTGTTCCCTTTGACAACGGAGGGCAGGTGAAATGTTTTCAAAATCTGGAGGACACCCAATGTGCATACGCCATCCTGATTAAACATATGGAATACAGACTTGGTCCACAGCCAAGGGAGACCTGCGTGAGTAATCTAAACGCCCGAGCCGAGAGGGGTTGATATAGAAAGATTGGCTCTGTGCTTTGAAGTTTTCTGGACTTCATTTTGCCTAATTAAGACAAGATTTCATAATCAAACCACTGTACAAACAGGTATCTAAAAGTATTGGTTTGTTTCTAATTTTAGGAAGAATTCTTAACAGATTCCAAGGAATCGGCTCCACATGGGAGAAGGGCTCTGATAAATTTCCCTTTCTCATTGCTCAACTGCAAATGCCTGCTTCCCATCTTAGTTCCTGCCACGTAGCGGAGAGGAGCATCGCCTACCGAAACCTCAAGTGTAATCCTGAAGTATGAAGACTCTGATACCAGCATACCGTCTGAGTCTGAAACAGTGGTCACTCTCGGTCATAAAACATGTATTCCAAAAATATTCTTAAAGGTATTCATAGGAATCTAGGAAATATCCAGATCAGAATATTACCAGGCAAAAAGTAGGCCTCCCAATAATTCCTTCCACATACATTTTTCTCACTGGACACAGGACCATTTTTCAAGAATACCTGGCAGTTTTAAGTAGTGCGGAGCATCACAAACAAACTTAACTCTACCATCACACCGCAAGTAAGTGTGGCAGCACATTTAAGTCCATGAGTATTGCACTACTATACAAGAAGGAAGCTAGTCCTCCTATAATAAGACTGATTTGATACAAAATAATTTGACAATTTACAGAAATGCAATAGGGATAAAAGAGGCATTAATCTGATGATATATAAGGAGTCTGCAGTAGACTGAAAAATGGCAAAAGGGGTAGTTGCCATTGCTAGCAACCTATCTCCACTCCCCATCCCCCACATATACACATAATCTTTGAAAGCATCAAAGGGCTGAGCTGGAAGAATTTCTGTTCAGTAGTATCATCAGCCCATGCTCCTCCCTTCATGGCTCTGCCTTGTAAAGTGGAGGCCAAAGAGAAGAGACAAACTCTAAGCCAGTGGTCGGCAAACTGCGGCTTGCGAGCCACATGAGGCTCTTTGGCCCCTTGAGTGTGGCTCTTCCACAAAATACCACGTGTGGGCACGCACATACAATGTGATTGAAACTTTGTGGCCCATGGGCAGAAGTCAGTTTTCGGCTCTCAAAAGAAATTTCAGTTGTTGTACTGCTATTTGGCTCTGTTGACTGATGAGTTTGCCAACCACTGCTCTAGGCGCCCCCTGCAATCAGGTAAGCAAATGAGAAAACCCCCTTCTCCTACTGCTATTAGAAAGATGATTTGCTCAAGAGGTTTTGCTTTGTTTGCAATACAACAAAACATTGTAATACTAAGCCAGTTTTAAGCTATCTATCGGTAAACAGGACACCATTTCTCAATATATAATGCCTCCATAAGGCACTTGTAGGTGATACAGTACAAAGGTGAGCAGATAGAATCTTGATGTTTAGGACCTTACTATTCTCCAGGAACGAGAAGATTCTGTTTCGTATGTCAACCATAGCAGAGTGCAGTAGCAAAACTCTGTAGCCAGTTTAGCTTAAGAGCTCATTGAAAACGTGTCACCAGCCCGCCTGCTACTGTCAGACTGCATGCAGTCTCTGTCTGTGGCTGCCTCAGCGGGAGGCTGTCTAAGGATGTGGTGTGATGCAGGCGTCCACTCGCTGTCCACTTCAGCCACAACAGGGCTGCCAGGAGGAAATGACCACAAGGTTCTGAGAAACCGTCTTAAACACTGTTTGGAACGAAGTGGAAAATGCTAAAAAAAACAACAAACCAGCTCTAACGTGACTACATATGAGTTGCTGGAAAATACCTTGTTGGCTAACCTCGTCATTTCTGCCAGCGCCTGGGCAAACCTTTGGAGATGTCAATCCACCACCTTCAACTCTGCAGTACCATGAGGCCCTGCACACCTGTGCCTGCATGTCCTCATGTATGAAAATAGGTGCTCAGCCATAAAAGACCTTGCTCATCTATAACCTCAAAATGGCTGCAAATACTTCATGAATGCAAAGGTGTTGAAAAACCTGAGAGTGTTATGGTATCCTTGAGTCCAGAAGACAATCTCCTCTGAACTCTGACATAGCCCAATATTCACCCCGTGAATGCATAGATCAGGGGAGAGAACCCCAATGTCCACAGCGGGGGTTATGACACTTTGACTTGGGGGCTTACTTTATTCATGTGGATCTGTTGCTGGTATTGCTTCTGCTTCTCCAAGAATTGCTGGTGTTGCTGCTGAATGACCAGCTGAGCCAATGTGCTCTGAGGCAACGGTGCAGACTGGGTTCGATTCAGGGGTCTGTGACGGGGTAATTTGTGGGTGCCTCTAATGCCAGGTGAAATTCTCTCTTTTGTTGCCAATGGAGAATGAGGATGTAAGGGAACTCCACCTGAAAAAACATATACATATATCCATGTACACATACACAATGTTGCTTAAGAAAACATAAGAACCTACAGAAAACAGATATACAAGATACCCAGGAAGAAAACTAAGGTGGGTGGGGTGAAGGCACAAGTGCCAAAGCATCAAACAGGCATGCATCTGACCAGCGACTCACCCGTACTCCACTCTGGTATGTGAAGGTTAAGTCAGGTCAATATTTTTGTGTGTGTTTTTTTTTTTTCATGGAGCTAGAGGGATAACTAAGGAAGATAGCCTTTCCCACGGTACCAGCTATCAGGGAGACTTTGGTAAATCTTTTCAGTGTCTTGAGTTAAAAAGACATCACATTGCACCGCTGATCAAATAAAAGCCCCCAGATGATCTCCAAATGGAGTCCTTGTTAATTACCAGCTACAAGAAGCTTCTGCTGTCGCATCTGTTCTTTCAGTAGCAGATGCTGCAGGAGAGCCTGGTGGCTGCTGTTGGGCTTGCCCTCCAGAGCGGTGTGGGGATGGCTGGAAGACGCAGGGAGGCTGCCCCCGTACTGCCCGGGCAGCGGAACGCCTTGCCTAAGCGCCTGGGCCTCACACTTCTGTTTTTCTTTGAGTGAATTCGAAGCCTGTGTCAGAAAATAATAAAGTCGTGAATCCTCTTTCATCTAGGTGGCTCATTAGGTGTGTACATCATTAGTTTTTTTATTCCATACCCTATGGCACTCTTTCCCCCCCCCCATTCCTCCCCGCCCCCCCAAAAAAACCCAACACAGATATTACCTATAGCTCAGTAGGAAAAATGGATAAGAGTAATGTCTTTAAAAAAATTATTGATCTTTTACAGAGAGAAAGGGAAAGGGATAGAGAGTTAGAAACATTGATGGAAGAGAAACATTGATCAGCTGCCTTCTGCACACCCCTTACTGGGGATGTGCCCACAACCAAGTTTCATACCCTTGACCAGAATTGAACCTGGCACCTTTCAAGTCCGCAGGCTGATGATCTATCCATAGAGCTAAACCAGTTAGTTAGGGCAACAGTCATGTCTTTTAAACTAAATGAATAGACACAAGAGACATAAAAGTATAGTTGAAGCATAAGAGATAATTGAGTATTGGGTATCATTGTTCTGAACTTAAAAATATCTTTAACATTAAAAATTGCTGCCTGACGAGTGTTGCTCAGTGGTTGAGCATTGACCTATGAACCAGGAAGATATGGTTTGATTCCCAGTCAGGGTACATGACCCAGTTGTGGGTTCAATCTCCAGTAGGGGGCTTGCAAGAGGCAGCCAATCAATGATTCTCTCTCATCATTGGTGTTTCTATCTCTCTCTCCCTTCCTCTCTGAATCAATAAAAAATACACGTTTTTAAAAAATGATACTAATTTCAGGCTTAATAACTAGGAAGTTTATTTCTAAAATAGTTTAAAATACTGATTAAGTATAAAGTATATAGTAAAAGTAACATTTATTGAAATTTCTAGCCTGAGGACACATCACAGCCATTAAGAAGCTAGAGATAAAATGGTCTGTGATTTTGGAGTCTCAAGCAGAAGGGACAATTGGTCCTTTCTCTTCTCATCCTCTAATAAGTTCACAGAGCTGTAAGTTTTCAATATTTAATTTTTAAAATAAAATAAAATTCTTCAAATAACTCAATGAGAGGTTATACAAAACATGCAGGAATCTGATTTAAACATGTATTTTATATTAATTCATAACAGATCCTCAAATCTCTAAATATTGAAAGTGACACTCTAGATACTTTCATTTAATAAAATAAACTACAAGTGGAATTATATCAAATAAAAACACTATTAAGAACTTGAAATGCATGATAACAGTAATAAGGCAATAATAATTATATCATCAATAGTAATAATGAATTATCCTAGTCAAATAATTTAATGAATGGTGGTCATGTGGGTATTACAAAAGCAGAAGTGTAATGCCTCAAAATTATGTGGCATGTTTCTTTTCAAAACTCATGTTTCATCTTTCAAAATTGCTGTGCACCAGGGAAGCAAAGCAATTTTCAGTGATGGAGAAATTAAAGGACCAAGAGGTAAATGGTTTGTCTTAGTCACACAGCAAGTCAACGCAATGTTTAATCTAGAACTGATTCCTTCTGTTGGCCTCTTTTCCTTAAAAAATTTCCCACTACTCAGTGGGGAAATGGAACATTAGAGGTCCCTTTGCCAAAGCCTTGCTAAGCTTGAAAAATTAATTGTGATGGCCTCATCCACACCAAAATGGAAGCAAAGAAAAATGAAACTTCAATCCAAACCGCATTGGTTTACTCATCCAACGGCACCAAATTGTATTACCATCAAAACATTAAATGGTCTGGCTTTTGCACTGGGTCTTTGGAGAAAAAAATTCCCCCTGACCACATTAAAAGTGCTGTATGTTTGTGTTAGCGGATAGGACTGACGTCGGGCCTGCAAAGAGGAGCGGATATAAAATGCTTATTCATGAGTTGTAAGTTTTTGTGTCAGTATTTGCTTATCATTGGAAGAGACAGGAAAAACAGCAATAGGAGAAAAGTAATTTTTAGTAAGTGAAGATTTGAAAATATCGAAGCATATTTATGTTTTGTTTCATCCCTAATCCCTTTTTTTTTTATTTTTGCTAGGCCCAATTGTTTACAAATGCGTCATGTGGAATTCCATGAGTGTAATTGAATTTGATATTTCTACATTTTTCTTCTTCAATCCCTAGATATAGAACAGCTTCCAAATTTTGCTTTCTCCTTACTAGTATAAGTGACTGTATCACAAAAGACAACATCCCACTCTATTAAAAATACCAAATATAGGCAAAACCAGTTTGGCTCAGTGGATAGAGCGTTGGCCTGCAAACTGAAAGGTCCCAGATTCGATTCCAGTCAAGGGCATGTATCTTGGTTGCCGGCATATTCCCAGTTGGGGGTGTGCAAAAGGCAGCTGGTTGATATTTCTCTCTCATCGACGTTTCTATCCCTCTCCCTTCCTCTCTATAAAAAAATAATAAAAGATATTTAGAAAAAAAATTATAAGGTGCACCTTAAACTGTTTTTATAATATGTATTGAACCCAACCATCAAATGTGTCATTTTATAATGTCACTATAGATGTGCTTGTACATAAATTAGCATCCATAAACCCTGAAAACAAATTAGGTCAAAACATGGTCCACTCTTTATATTATCCTGATCTGAGAATATTATAAAAGATGTGAATTTTGGGAAGCTGCATGCAGCGAAAGACTTGCTTCTAAAGATCGGCAAAATTGGTGCCAACGGTTAGAACAAATTTCTCTTTAAACTTAATGTATCACCTTTGCATAGACGCAATTAATTTAATTTTCATACATTCCATAGATGAATTATTCTACGTAAAGCTTACAAATCTTTTACAATGACAAAAATTTACATTATTTTAGGGAATATGTATAAAACAATTATTGTTATCTTCTGCAAGCTGGACAATTACCTCCAAAAGATTCTATTTGGGTTGTCAGGACTTTTAAAGTAATTTCTTCGTTTTAAGTCTCCTGGGAAGAATTTAATATTGTTCTTAAAGAGGTTTTCCAGATACGTACTCTTCAGTATGATAGAGTCAGTAACATAAATTCTCAAAATAAAATCATTCACCAAAAAATAAATTCCATAAACATATGTGCTGTGCTTTAGACAGAAGCTACACCTCTCAGCACTGGCCGGGCAGAGTGCCAGGCCTGCTGCCTACTGGCTCCGTGATCTTGGAGTTTGAAACATTACTAGTCCCAGCTTCTTCTTTTGTAAAAATGTGGCTTGTAATCTCTGTTTCATGGGATGGTCGTGTAGAGCTAATAAAATAGCTGGAAAGTGCTGCTTTCTTTTGTCAAGGCTAAGAACCATTATACAAATGTTAGTCGTTACTTTTATATATTATTATGCAAAGAAGTATAATTCTATAATTTGAAATTCAACCGGACATCTTTGAACGACTCAGTAAACAGGGAAAGATAACGGCCTCTAGCAAGTTGCCCTAAAGTCTAATCTAAAAATACTAGACTTCCAGGAACAGCATCCCTCTGGGTGCGCTAGGCTGCTCTGAGTGGCCACTTACATTGAGCTGGGTTGGTACTGCGGGCAGTCCCAAGGTGATATTGGGTAAAGAGGGAGAGGTATAAAGACTTAGCAGGTTCATGGAATCTTCGTGAATCAGAATGCGTTGCTGTGAAACCATTTGCTGTAAAGAAAAGATAAAGGGAAGAAAAATGAAAAGAGGAGATTATAATAACATATATTTTACTGTAGAAAGATTATAATTCCATATATTTTACTGTAGAATGTTTAGATTTCAGACAATAGTTTCATTTTATCACATGTAGTCAAAGTAATTTTAAGTATTTTGATCATTTCTTTTATGATTTCTGTATCCAAACGTTATAAGTAAAAGTTAAATCAGCCCTAGCTGGTTGGCTCAGTGGATAGAGTATTGGCCTGAAGACTGAAGGATTCAGGGTTCGATTCCAGTCAAGGGCACATGCCCAGGTTGTGGGCTTGATTCTCAGGAGGGGATGTGCAGCAGGCAGCCAATCAATGGTTCTCTCTCATCATTGATGTTTCTATCTCTCTTTCCTGCTCCCTTCCTCTCCGAAATCAATAAAATATATATTTGAAAAAAATATCTACAGTCCTTAGGTGAGGAGTTTAAAAAAAACTGAAATCCTCAGACATAGTTACAAAATCTGAAGAAAGGGCTTCTATGTCATTTTGCACAATTCATTGTTATAATTCTAGCCTCATGGATAAAAATCAATGTGTTTGTCATCAATCAGTAAAGTACAACAATAAAACCAAATAATTCTTATGAGTATATATGCTTTTTTGTATTACTGAATGATATATACATATGTGTGTATATAAAATCATTATCTTTATACTAGTTAAACATCATTTTACTGATGGGAAAGCTCACATAAGGAAATCTTAGATTAAATATCACTACAAAGGACTTCCATAATAATTAATCACATTTTAATATAAAATTTGTGAATAGACAACTATGTGGTGCTTTTTGATCACTCATATTTAGAAATGAAAGCCAATATTAAAGTATTATTAATTCCCTATATCACAATAACCTTTTTACTGAAATATGCTGCACATTTTGGCATCTCACTCTTTTTTTACAACAAATACCTTTTTTTAATACAATACTCAGAGTCATGTTTTCCCACATGTGGCCTAATATGGTTGTTTGCATTACATTTTCTGTTTAATTCTTGCCTCCCTCCCAGAACTCTTATACAAAAAGAGTTACAAAGGTCTTATTAGACTAAGGAACTCTGGCCTGATACAGTCCCCAAGGGAACAACATCCCTGAAAAAGAATACTCCATGTAACAGTATGACACAGTGACTGCTTTCTTCCCAAACAAAAAGCATATGGGACTCCAATAATAGACCACCTCCAAGAGGGATATTGCACACACGGGCTTTGACTAAAGTAAATATAATAACTTGTCAAGCATGTTTGGGGGAGCTGTAGATTTTCCCCGGGACAAACCTGGGATATCAATTAACTGGGGGAACTATCATGTGCTCATACAATGCGACCTCAGACTGTCACTGAAGAGTGATGCGCCACCAAAACACAGGATGTTATTCCAAAACATCACCTCAATCAGGCGTTTGTTTGGAGATGAGTCATAACCTTAGGATCATAAAGGCAGAAGGTTAAATGTGGATTTTTTTCATTCCAACTTGAAATTCCAAGCTAACTTCGATTTTGTTGGTTTTTTTCCTCTTCTAAAGAACAAATTATATATTTGTGCATGAAAATCCAGAAGTATACTGAAACTTTTAATATCATGTTGGCTTTATATGTAACCTTTTCTCAAGGTTCTCTAAACTGCTACTGCATGAAGATGGTTGGAAAGAAGTTCCTCATTGCAATGTGCGAGATTGCAGTTGTGTATTTGTTCTAATTAAAATGGTAAGCTGCTGTTGTGCTTACACTAATATTCTTCTAACATAAATTTTAAGTATAAAGTAGATACCTGAACAAGAACAGAAAGAATGTATGAGGAAGTAAAAATGTTAACCAGCTCATTGACACATGCAAAAAACAAACAAACAGCAGAATAGCCAAACAACTGGTTGTTATGACGTGCTCTGACCACCAGGGGGTGCACACAGAACATGGCAGGTATGGACAGCAGGCTGCACAGTGTGGAACATGGCGGGCATTGGCCATAGTGGGATGGTGGAGTAAGTGAACAGGTGTGCCAGACTAAGTGGGGCACTGGTTGCCGTCATCGGGGCGAGTCCCTGGTGGTTCCTGAAAATTCTTTGCTCCTGTGAGCTGCAGTCCTGCCTGGTGCTGGCACCTGCTGCCAATACTAGGTGCTTATCCCAATCACTTGGCGCCATCAGCAGGTGTGAGCAGGCAAGCTGCCAGCCCTAATCACCCCTAAGGGCTTCTCCACCTTCCCCTGTTCCTGAGGGGTGATCAGGGCAGCATCCACTGCTCACACCCACTGTGCCATCAGTGTAGGTGCTACGGTGAGAGGGGTTGGGCAGGGGCATAGAGAATGGGCTGAGACCTGCCCCTGTGGGCCTACAGTTTCTTTCTTTCTTTCTTTCTTTCTTTCTTTCTTTCTTTCTTTCTTTCTTTCTTTCAATACATTTATTTTTATTGATTTTTTTTTACAGAGAGGAAGGGAGAGGGATAGAAAGTCAGAAACTTTGATGAGAGAGAAAAATCAATCAGCTGCCTCTTGCACATGCCCTACTGGGGATGTGCCCACAGCCAAGGTGCATGCCCTTGACCAGAATTGAACCCGGGACCTTTCAGTTCGTAGCCCGACACTCTCTCTACTGAGCCAAATTGTTTTTAGCCCACAGTTCCTTTCAAGGTGCACAAACTCATGCACTGGGCCCCTAGTTTATAATAAACTGTTATCTGTATTTGTACAAGATAAATAAACATGGAAAATAATGTAGAATGATGTATAATATTCACTCAAGGTCCTATCTGCTTCCCACAGCACTAAGACTTAATGTGCACCATGGGAAGGACAGCAAAATATATCACAGACCTCACAAGGTGGTTGTCTTTGTTTCCCAGATAGAACTTCCCCAGATGCAAAAGTAAAGTGGAAAAGTATTCTTCTCAGATGGAATGATGGAAGCGGCACACTGGCTCCCCACCATAAGGGGAACGAATTTGGGAATACTCTTACTACGGGATTTCAGACCCCTGTAGTTTCACATCAAAATTTCAGTGTGTCCATTTCCTACCAGAGTGTATTGATTCTGAGCACCTTGCACGTGCCAAGCCCTGTGCCAGGGTTTTGTTTTGTGTTTTTTTTTTGGATGATAATCTGTTCTTTTCTGAGACATTCTCCAACTACCATTGTGTTCATGTTAGAGATGAAGAAACTGAGTGCTGTCCCCAATTCTGGTTCCTAGTGGGATTGGTAATAAAACTTTAGAACTGATCCAGGCGACATGACATTTGTCAGGGTCTGCTGCACAAGCTACTCACCACTCTGCGGCAGTATTGAAGGATAAGGAAACTGGTAAAAAAAATAGTATGGAGAAGATAGATACTTTAAGAGAAGAAAAGGAGGCAAAATCGGGTCCGAGGCTTACGGAAAAGAAGAAAAGTGTCCAGCCGACCTGGCCGTGAGAAGAAAGCAGAAAACCTGGTGACACTATGGATGCAAAGCTGCCAAGTTCACCAGGGAGAGTTGGTAATTGCCAGTTCTGCCCACAGAGATGGTGAACTTCAGGGACTAGGATGTGACTTAGTTTTTTCCCTTTGATTACAGAGAAGGAAGCAGGCAGAGCACCTGTGTCGACTTCCAATGGCTATCATTGCAAATGACTTAACACAGTGGTCGGCAAACTCATTAGTCAACAGAGCCAAATATCAACAGTACAACGATTGACATTTCTTTTGAGAGCCACATTTTTTTAACTTAAACTTCTTCTAACTGCACTTCTTCAAAATAGACTCACCCAAGCCATGGTATTTTGTGGAAGAGCCACACTCAAGGGGCCAAAGAGCCACATGTGGCTCGTGAGCTGGTGTTTGCCGACCACTGACTTAAAAGACCTGAAAAATACCTTCCCCAAATTATCTTTTTAAATTATAGCTCTCCACCATTTGGCCTCTTGATGGGAACAGTGTATCAGTTCCAGGATCACAGATCTTACTAAGAACCTGGGGCTGTAATCTGCATGGCTCCGTGGGCGGATACACTCAACACCAGGGAAACAGGTGGCGGGAGGTGCTGTTTCAGGCAAACAATGACGGACCCTGCCTGGGACTCTTGTGAGGCTGCATGGCTTCCCCAGCTTAGCTCTGTGCTGAGCTCACAAGCGTTTTCAGGCAAAACCAGCGTTTTTCCAGCCAGGAGTTTTGAAACAGACCCAGCCCTAAGTCAGTGCTGTGCTAAGAAGCCAGGGTTTCACGTCTTAGAATGTGGGGACGAAGGTTTTCATCTAAAACAATTTCAGGACCAGATATGCTTGCTGAGTTAGACTCAGTGAAAACATTAAAAACATGCGTGGATATCACATAACAGTCCCAAAGTAATTAACGAGTCACAATTAGATGAACAGTGTGGTACAGGCGGTGGGCACACCGAGATGTCCTGTGTCACCTCGATGTCCTATACCACCCGAGTTCACATGCTCTTCAGGTGCAGGGAGACGTGGGAACGAATGCTAATGACCAGTAAGCATCACCACGGCGGGAGCAGGGTTAGACACTGACGTGGTGCAGAGCAGGGTGTCGGTTTTAAGCCAGGCTTTGATGGGTAACGAGCATTTCACCGGAAAGAGCATGATCCTGAGAACAGGGATAGGACTGAGCCAGGTGTCGGGGCAGGGGAGGTCGCCTCACATTTTAATAACGATCTTCAAAACTTAATGACTTTCCTCACCAGCCTGGTAAACGCAAGCCTACCTTATGGATAATATCTGTAATCCACGTAAATGAAACACACATCAACAGAAAATAAGGCAAAGAAGTCAACAGATGATGCTTGACAACACTGGCTATGTAAATAAGAAGCTCATGGCAAAAGCGGATGTAGAATTTTCAGTTGACTAGTACTGCGCGTTCAAAATGACCTACAAAACGCACGAGCTTTAGAAAAAGAACGCACTTATCTAGGGTCCTGGTGAGAAACGGCCAGGCCTCGTGAAGAGAAGTGTATGCTGAGCGTTTTGCATTTGAGCTCTACCCCTCACTGGCTTTCCACTCTGGGCAGCTGCCTACCTACCTTGCACATCAGATCCTGCAGCCTGCGATGGAGACATCTCTGATTAGTCTATCAGATAATACCTGTGTCTATTAGAATAGCATGCAGGCATAACCCATGGACACAGCAATAGTGTCGTGAAGGCAGGGAAGGGGTGAGGAAGGGGTTAATGGAGGAGGGGGCATCTGTAATACTTTCTACAGTAAAGATAAATTTAAAAACACACAGACAATAGCATCCACGAAGGTGTCTGTTTTGTCCTTTAAGGATCCCAATCCCCAAATCCAGACTATCTAAAAAAGAAGATACCACAACAGCAGACAATCTCCTAATCCTTCACTGTTTGCTTATGGCTTTCCCACTACTTTTCTAGATTGTATTTATTTTCTTCTCTCTTTTCAGAGAGCTGAGAGAAAACTGAAATGAGCAGTAAAAAAAATACAACAATCTCTAAATTTTTATTTTGTCTGAAGACTATATCACTATAAAATGGTTTGGAGACCAAAAAGAAATGATCATTTAACAAGACTTCCTTTGCTTTTAAAAGGTCTTGCTTTACAATGTTGACTCATGTTATTCCTAGAAGAAGATTCATTTGTCATAGCAACCTCTTTCCCCCCCAGGGGGAGAAAGCGGGTTTTCGTGCTCTGCCATCTAAAACCATAGCCCTTACACCCACTCAGTAGGGAGCATAACATTTACAACAAATGTCACAACAAGGATTATGAAGCTATAGGCAGATGAGTCATGTGAGACTGGGGCAAAATAGCCATTTCCGATGACTTTAAAGTACTTAACCTTATTATTAGAATCCTTTTTTTAAAAAAAAATTGTCTGTATCTAGCGGAAAAAAAATTATTTAAAAAACAGCACAGCAGAGCCAGCCACTCATGTTCAACTAGAAATAAACCAGCTGCTTGGCTACTGTTACAATAGCTATCAAATAAATCCATGAAACTAAAATAATGGTGTTGAGATTCGTGGAAACATATTGGAACCCACAAGCCCGCAGAATTAACAATAAAGTAACTAGATAGGTAAAGACATCTCTGACTGGAGTTGGAAATAGAAACTCCTTAGGTTTCAGCTCCCTAGCCACGTGTTCAAATGAGTAAAGGAAGTAGCTCCAACCATCTGAGTTTGGACTGAGCATATGTAAGAAATAGAAGAAATGGAGCCGAAGTGGTCAGAGCAGATGGAGGCCCATTTGCACACGCGATGTGCTGGCTGGAAGACAAACATGCTAATGAGCTTTCCCTATTAGGCGTCAGTACTGATAACAACAACAAAAAATGAACTTGCCGCCACTTCCAATGTACCACCTGCCCTGCAAACGCTGATTCCACCCAACAAGCCTTTGGGGTAGTGTTACTACCTTTCCCTAGACCTGAGATCCTGGGCAAGTTTAAGGACTTAACCAATGACAACAAAGGACCTGGTCTCCAGACTAGGTTCCCAAGAAGCCTTCTGAATGGAAGACCCACCCACATGGATTCGCTGTTCTGTTTCCTTATTCTGAACTTCTGAGTAAATTCTCCTCCGACCTGAATCTTAACCTTTATCTACATTATGCAGCGCATGTGAATTACAAGACAGAAAATTTTCTTTTCCCCTGAGCTTCACATTCAGGCTGAGAAACATGCTTCCTTTCGTCATTCCCAAGGAGCAGAAGGGAGCAGAAACCCTTTCATGTACATAGGCTCTGAAAGAATCAGGTGACAGGCTTTCCCACTCCACACAGGTCACAGACTATAGAATTCATTCTTCTGTGCACTGTTAGACTATTTTAAAAGACAAACTCATCCCTGGTACTTAAGCAAAGAGGGTAGAATAAGCCTAGTTTGTAAATGGTGAAGTAGGCAACTCACTTGATTTTTGAAAGTGTATTAATGATATTAATCTTTCAGACCTCCAACACTGGTTGATAGGAAATTATATGTTGTTATTCATCTTAGAATATGTCTTTAAAATTATACTAAGTTCAAAGTGATTGCTAATCAAGAATTGACTGAAAAGATTTGGTTCATCTTTTCTCTAGCTTCAGTGGAAGCTGTCAGTGTAACCACGACATTAATTGGCTGAGAGTTTTAGGTTGGCTGGTGCTGTCTCCTCCCCTTTCCAGTATGAATTACATGCCAGACCCCGGTAAACGCAGCAGAAAGCCACATGTTAGCCATCAGGGTGGAATTTCTTGTTCTGGGCCACGGAGAGGCTACCCATCAGGGTAGAAAGGTCTGCCCACCTGGCCTTTCGGTTCAGAGTTCAGGCACACAATTAATTCATTATGGGGTAAGTCATTGCTGCTTTTGAACTAGTCTTTCCAGCTCTGGAGGTGAATGTCCCGGCACTGACCTAAAGAAATACCTCTCCTCTTTCAAACCGCACTAAATCACATTTCCTTATGGTTTGGTTTTTATTTGTTTTTGTTGTTCTCATTTTTTTTAAAACAATACGGGTGGAAGGAAAGTTTCTAGTGACAGAATATGTTCAACAATTAGCTGCTTGGGCCTCTAAACAAATATTTGTGACAGTCAACCTTTTAGGAATATAAAAAAGACTAAAATAATATAAGCAAACTCCTTTCCTTTACATTCTGTACTGTACATATTTTGAAATTTAAAGATAGGATGATGATAAGATGGAAGGAAAGAGAAAAATCTCACCTTTTAGATTTATTTCCAATCTCATGAATATATATTGTTTATTGGTTGTTCCTTCATGTGGTACAAAGTATTACACGTACAAAGGTATTTATAATGGATGAATATATGTATCTTCCTCTTTAGTAACTGACCATGTCACTAACCCCTTCCTCCCCCTGGGAGTTAACCGCCACGCTAACTGTTGTGTTCCTCACTCCCTTGCCTTTTAAAAATATACTTTTACTACATATGGTTTCCTGATCAAAATGCCATGGGGCTGCTTCTGAGCCTGTAAAATACTGCCATGCTGTGAAGTGCTCTTCTGCATCTTTCTCTCTAGCAATGCACTTTTGAGACTCACACGTGCTGCCGAATGTAGTTCTCTGTGTCATCTTCTTTTTCCAAGGGCAAATTCATCCAGAGCCAAACCCCTGATAACGCTTCAGTATTCCAGCTATTACTGAGGATCACATTCTTTAAAATGACAATGGATGGAACTCTAACACTCCTAAGAAATATTTGTTACCAAGTTGTTCTTTTCCTGTAAATGGACTAAAGTGTTGCTGAAAACTGACCAATCCTGGAGATATAACTGCACTAACAAATACAATACCTATAACCAACAGTCCAAAAATCCCACTTACATCTAGGGCCACATCAGGCATTATTTTAGCTAAGATAACAAAACAAAAAAAAAAGAAATGAAGAGCCACAGTATAGTAAGAAACAGGAAACAGATGAAGGGCCAGGAGAGAATGTAGAGGCCAGAACTGTTATTCTTCAATTAGCTCAGCAATGGTTACAAGCGAGGCAGTGCCTATATACTCTACTCATTTTCTTCGGAAAATTGAGGGACATTTTTGAAACTTAGAATAAATGTATATTTCCCTAGAAAGGATTTATGTTTTCTTTTTTTCCCCCATGAACTCAGGGGAACTACAAATCTGGGGCATTTTAAACCAAATGAACAGTTGGAGGTTCTGTAAATTTGGGTTATAACTCTATGCAAGGACTGGCTTTGGTTACAAGTTCTAAGGGAAAGATTCTGCACCACTGTAGTCCCCATCGGGACACCTCTGAGGGTGAGGTTGTCAATGTTGCATAGATATGGGCCTTTGGGATCCCAGCTTAGGGTTTGGAAGGTCTCCTATTACATTACCCTTCTTTTTTAGAAAATATATTTTATTGATTTTTTTACAGAGAGGAAGGGAGAGGGAAGAAAGTCAGAAACATCGATGAGAGAGAAACATCGATCAGCTGCCTTCTGCACACTCCCCACTGGGGTTGTGCCCTTGACCAGAATCAAATCTGGGACCTGTCAGTCCGCAGGCCAACACTCTATCCACTGAGCCAAAACGGTTTCTACTACATTATCCTTCTTGGTCAATATTGGCCTTTTCTTCCTATCTCCTGAGTTTTGTGAGGCCTTGAAAACTAAAACCCAAGTACACATGTGTCCTCAGAGCAGAAGTGACCTTATTGGCTACAGCCCTTTGCTTCCATGGATATACTCTGGGTTTCTGCTTTCAATTATATTTTAGTCAAATAATTTATAAGTAATTTATTATAAATCCGTGTGCATGTGTGTGAGTGTGTGTATTAGAGACACAGATTGTGGCAAAAGATACAGAAGACATTTTATCAGTCACGCTCACTGTCCCAAATCAACAGAATTGTGGGAGATAGTGAAGCGAGCTCCCTGTACATAGAAGTGTTCTGGCAGAAGTTCCATAATTACATATCAGGAAAGCTATACAGGTGATTCAAGAATCATATATTTGATCAGTCTGTTTCAGCCTCCAGTTAGTATGACTCTATAAAATACCAGGGGAGAAGCATGTCACAGTTATAAACGAGAAGTTACCGCACAGGCTTTCCCTGCACAGAGCAATGCATGGGAAGGAGGCATTACAATGACAGAAAAGAAAAACTGAGAGTGTCAATCCATTGACAGCAAACTCAACACAGCTGATGCCACAAGAGCAGCTATTCCTAGGCTGCTGCCTTTGCTTATCCTAATACAGAAACTACTTAGACAAATTCTTGTTGACTCCTGACTTACTTTCCTCTTTTCTTATTAGCACTGGTTTCAATAAGTCATTCATTGAAAAACGAATGTTAATACACCTGATTGGATACAATCACAAAAAAATGAGTGTGTGTTATTGTAGACCAATCTTCTTTAATATTTCATTCTTCAAGGATAAAGTCCATATCTTTTTTATCTTTATATCCCCCTTGCCAGGCAAAGTGACTGCCGCATAGTAGGTCCTTCATAAGTGTTTTCTCAGTGGAGCACATTTTTACATTGTTCAACTATAATATTCCGTTTTAAAAAAATTTCTCTGTAGGTCAAATGAATAAAACCTACTTTTCTATACTGTTCTTCTTTGAGGTTTTCATAGGTTGTTTTTATACTTACTGATAGGTCTACTCCCATAAAAAGACACACCAAGAACCAAGCAGAAGGACTACTGAGCTGCTCAACTCTGGGCAGCATATACTGAGCATCGTTGAGTGTACAAGGATGACATTTCAATATTTTCAATCCTTATTGTATCAAAACTTTGTAAATAAGGTCAAGTTTACTCAATTCCACATTTTTATAAATTTATAAGAAAAGTCACTAAGAACGGGTGGCTTTCATCTGCCACTCAGAAACAACAGTTCGTTTTCAGGAGCTGATTGAGGAAGATCTAACTTTTGGAAGAACCAAAATAATAAGAGTCTTACCTCCGCATGAGGAGTCGGGGGCAAGACTGAAGTCTCATTTTCAGTGACATTTCCAGTTGGGCCATTGTTTGGTGAACTGGGCCCTGACCCAGGAGAACTGCTACTGACTGAGGATTCTGAAAAACATTCGGAAGCACAAATTTATTCTCAAAAAACATGAAAACTGAATTTAGTTATACTCTAAAAAATATACAGACATGAACCCTGTTTTTATCTCCCAATGGAAGGACAAGCACCATTGTGGTAAATAAAAAGAATGGTGAAACATTTGCGAATGTTTCACCTAAGTTTGTGGCCTTATCCTTAGTCTCTTTCTCTTGTCAAAATCACTCAACAACGTGACATCAACTATCGTTTCATGAAAGTTATATTTCTTGCCTTTAAACTCTCATAAATCCCAGCCTGAATCCTTTGGGGACGCTGGACATTTTTAGTCTCTCATTATATGTGAATTAAATTCAATGTATTCCAGTATTAAATGTGTTCTGTTTATCTCTGCTTATCCCCACCCTCAGAGTCAACTTCCTTTTATCAAAATTTCTCTATTCTGGGGTGCCATGCCAAAGGAAAGAGCGTGAGATGGACAACGTAATTCTGATCCTGCCACCTCCTTACTGTGGGATTTCATCAAGTCGTGGGTATCAAAATTCTTAAACATATCTTGCTCACTACCTTTCTGTCTGTATATCTTGCATACATTCTGATCAATCGTAGGGTTTTTTTTAACCTCTGCCTTGGCTACTTTTTTTTTTAAAGAAGAAAACACGCATTTTACAAAAAAATCCTCCTAGAAGTTTCTTTTCCACCCCCAGACTCCTAACTCTTGTCTTTCCTCTATAGCTAGTACTGATTTTTCCTGGATGTCTCATTTTCATTCCCTGCCTTTAAAAAAAACAACAGAAACTATTGCCTTAAACATTCTGTCTTGTCAGTTTAAATTATATTATTTATATGATCTTATGGTATATTCAGACAGAAGTATTTCCTTATGTGGAGTCACTGTGATAAGCACTACAACGGAAGGCAACACATATTGGAACAGGATCCTACAACTTCTCACTGGAAAAGGTCTGGGAGAAGAAGTAGCAACTGACTTTCTGGGAACAACGAGAAAAATCTCAGAAAAGATACTGCAGCAAGGACTTCACCAATAGTGGTTCAGGAAATGGGGACAATGGAGAAGGGAGAATAGAGGAGTGCCATGGGCACAGGGATGTGCTCAGGTGTAGAACTGAAAAATAACATGGCCTGGGAGGGAGATGGGCAGAGAATTTGAGTTTGAAACAGAGGAAGATGGCTCCATGTCAGCTTCTGGGAGGAAAGAAGTGGTATGGGTGTCAGACAGCAGCCACTGAGCTTCTGCACTGGAGAAGAGATACAGAGCTGAGAGCTAAAAAGCAAGAGAGATTTAACTGCTATGATGCTATGCTACTCTCTGACCAGACAGCAAAAATAATTATCATTGAGATCCAAATAGAGCTCACTCAAATGACACGAAAGCTGGCAGAGAAAGGACAGGTGAAGAAAGCTGTATGTCCTGAATTCAGATTCTCCTAACACATTTAGAGCAAGTACAACAAACCAGTTAAAATTTCCACTAAAGCCCCACCGATCCCTGTTCATTGACTAGAAATATGTGTCCAATAAGTGCACAGGTCTCTCTCTGAATACACATTATTATTCTCAGATGAGAAGGGGAGTCATTACGTCACAAAATTAGGAAAAGAAAAACATGGCATTTCAAAAGAAAATAAACTGGAGTAAAACACTAGCAAATGGTAACCCTTATAAATGAGAATTTATCATAACTCTGATAGGTATTGAGCTAAATTTCACTGTAATTTGTTTAGAAAGATGTGAATGTAGGAAAAGGGTTATGATAAAGAAAAAAGATTAAGAGGGAAAGTAAAAAAGAACATTGGGATAAATAAATATGACCTTACATAACAAAAATTTAAAGTAAAAAAAAAGAAATTTATATGATTTTCTATTTACTTGAAGTTTTTCTGTTAGGAGCAAGTCTGCCCTCTCTAATTAGAAAAACCACCTATATCTATTCATATTAGATGATTAATATGTTGATTACTCCTTATATTCATTAAAACACTCTTCACTCCCCATCTCTCCAATCATAACAAGGACCTCTATTATGAAAACTTAAGATTTTTACTTGAAAAAGAAGTCTATTAACTCTGAGCTTAGAATCCCATGGATCTAAGTTAGTGATTATATTTTACAGTGTAAAATAAATATAAACTCTAGTCAAAATAATTATTCTTTATTTAATATTTCTCATCCCTTAAGGAAAAATTTCCCACTAATACTTTTCTTCAGATAAACATATTAATCTGTCAGGATCTAATAGAAGACTAAACTTTTTCTCCCTAAATAACCTGTCAAACTAATAAATTGCATTAGTATCCTCTATATATAGTGTCTCCCCAGAGTAGACGCCATCATTGGCAAAGGAGATACAGAAAAGAAAATACTGTTTAGAAATCTGCTAAGAATTGAATCTGGTCTTAGAGAAATAATATATCAACTTATTACATTTGTATAAGCACAATTTTCCTTGAGAATGAAGAAAAATAGTTGTAGAGTACCACTTTATTGATGCAACTGAAGGAAATGACCAGCCACAATGCATAGCTCTAAGTAGGTATTCACTAATCAGTAGTTGGTATTATTGTTTTGGCTAGCCTTTTTTGTTCTGGTATCCCTAGGTTTTCTCTAATTTTAGACCAGGTACAACTGGGACTAGGGGGCTTTGTAAGACATCAGGTTGAATTTCCTAACCTGTTCACCTCACTACTAACTGGGAGCTAAAAAAATAAGAACTCTTCCATTTGAGACTAGTGAAAATGACAGATTCTTTCCCTTCATAAAAGGCAATATATCCCCCTCCTGCCATAAGTCCCAGTTCACTAGTAAACACATAAAGTCATTTATGAGTTCTGTAAATTTGTTGAAAAGTCAAGGTTTGCTGTTCCACGTAGTTTAATTTTCCCAGATGTATTTCATACATTCATGTCTGTGTATGGGGGAAGTGTTCTTCTCCGACCTCCCTCTGTTCATTTCTCATCAAATTTCATTAAAAGTTCTATCCTCCTGGTTGGCATTCCCCAAATGGACTGCCTGTTTCTGAAAAGATTAAGGTGAGCTTTGGCTTCCCTAGTTATGCCTAGATTGACACATTTTTCTGTTTTTCATTCATTTCCTGTTTAACACAGTTGGTGACTGCATGGCAAGGCTTACTGAATTCTAGTGAATCAATATAATCTTGTTTCAAGAAATGTTCTTCCTCAAAATAACTTTCAATATGCAACATGAATATTTATTTTAAACTTTTCTTCTTCATCCCTACCACCAGCATTTTGTGTGTGTGTATGTGTGTGTGTGTGTGTGTGTGTGTGTGTCTACCCAGTCCTCAATTACCTGTCACCTCAAACATTCGCTTCTTGAATGAAGTGACAACATTTCCATCCTTCCGCCTGAGTAAGGGGCTGCTTCTCCTCTCTGCCACTTTCTGTTTTAACCTGGACCGCACCTTCAAGTTGGGCTCAGAGGCTGGGGATTGAGACAAAGAAAATAGATAAAAATTAAAAATAGAGAGCCAATTGCTCCTGTGTATAAAGAGTGGCTCCCCCTTTTATTTTTGGTCCCTTGTCACCTCACATTAAAACCCAAAGCATGTAAATAAGGCATTGACCTGGAATTAAACAAGTATAGTACTTATTTTTATGAGATGTGTGAAATGCTTTTATATTTCTCTAAATGTAAAGTGGAAAAGGAGTTAAAACATTAGTTTTGTATTTATTTTATCTAACAGCATTGAATTGGTAGCAGGAAACTTAATCACTAAATATGTTTGGGTCAGAGTAAGATTTATTATCCTTCTGTGTCAGCCTTTCTAATTTTCTCAAGGGTGAAACTCAATAACCACAAAAACAGTACCCTAATGTGATTTCAGGGACTCTGGCCTGACTTCTGGTAGTAAGAAGACACCTCAGTAGCATATAATTTATGTCTCATTCTGACCACTTTGAATAAAACTTTCTGTACATTGAGTATACAATGAATTAGAAAGGAAGGGTGGCCAAGTCTTAGCATTAAAAGGTTATGAGTTAGGTTATATCCATCGTATATATGTTGTTATTTTTTTGGTTAAACTATTTAAAATAGTGATACTTTATAATTAGTCATGATTTATTAGGTTTTTACGTAATTATATTTTAGAAGAATAGAAACATTGGATTGACTTTCTGGGTAGTAGAAATCAATGATGATGATGATGGCAGTGGTGATGGTGGTAGTGGTGGTGATGATGATGATGGAAAAGACATTTCTGATGTTAGCTAAGTTTTATATAGTGATTTCTACATTATATATTTTATATAAGGTTTATATAGTGATTTCTATGTTACACTAATTCATATAGTGATAGCTAACATTTATATAATGACTTCTGATTATAGCTAAATTTTATATAATGATTGATTTCTATGACAAACTGTTCTAAGCACTTGGTCAATATTAACTTGCTTAAGCATAAAAAATCCATATGGCATATACTCTATTTATACCTTGCTTATATATCAGTGTGAAAACAAAACACACAGAGAGGTAAGTAACTTGCCCAAGGTCATAGACAAACTGGGATTAAGCCAGGTAGTCTAACTCAAGTCCAATCTTTCCAACTACTGAAAATACTGCTCCTCCACCTTAAGTATGAATACTATAAAAAATATAAGAAATGCTTTTCCAAAGCATTGTTAATCCTCTGTACCAGACACAATGTTATAATTTAGCCAGATTTTTTTATTTGTGCGAATGCTTTCTTTGAAGGAAGTTTGTATTGTACTGACTACAAATAGTATCACAGGTAGAATTTAAAAGTTTATTTATCTCTTTATTTATTTTGTTTTTAGACTTTAAATATATCTACTTAAGTTTTTGTCTTTGTTCTCTCTCCCCCCATCCCTCAACACTCCCCTCCCACCTGCACACCACTTCTCTTCAGCTTCTCCTTGGACCAAGAGCCCATGTACTCTAGGTTTTCTTGGAACTGGTTAAGTGAAATAAGAATTTGAAAGAAATATTCAATTGCAAAAAATAAAACAGGTTAATTTTTGTGTCCTACAACTGTTTTTGTGCCTGAAAATATTGAAAAAGGTAAAAAAAAATGTGGTCCTGAAAATATTGTACAAGTAGAAAATGGAGAGAGGGAAGAAATGAGGATTGAGAAAAGCTCAATGACTAGACTCCTAAAATTTATCACTTTCTGGGCCTCCCACTGTATTAATTTACTTAGACTTTTTCTTTATATATTTATTTAAAAATTCCCCTAATCACACCAATTTTTTTCCTCTGGAAAGCTATAACTAATAAAGAGGAATCCCTAAATGGATATGTAGAACAAATATCAGATTCTGAGACTTGGATCTAGGCATGATTTTATGATGCACCCCAATGGATTAAACTATAGGTTGCCAGTCCAGAGGGAATAAATAAATCGATCCAAAAGGTGGAGAAGAAAAGGCTTTTTGTTTTCAGTGGAAACACATGGAGCTGAGTCCACAGGACACCACCTCCCAGCTGTGGGGTTGTCAGTGAGACCCCAGTGCTTTCTGAGCCTGGCTTCATTGTGAAACATAGAAGTCTAACACCTTCCTTATTTCACAGGGCTGTGACTATCTGATTGGGATACCTGGGCTCATGGAGGCTGAAGCCTAGGGTTGCATCGCTCTGGTCCTTTGCTGGTGGGATTTAATTCTTCCATTGGTGCTCAACTTAGTGGTGGGATTAGCTAGTGATCCAAAGATTGAGGAGGAGGTCGGGGCCAGATGTCCTATGCTCTCTCCTCTACAAATGCTGCATCAGCTTTGTCTCCTCTGCATTCATCTCCCTCTGGAGGCCTCTGACCTCTGGCTCCACCTTGCCTAGCACTCCAGGAACATTGTTTCCTCTCCTTGCTTTACTAGTTTCAGGGGAGGGAATTATTGCTATTCTTGCTTCTTGTTTTTGCTTTTTTCTGCATGCCTCAACATCCCTAAGCATCTAAGTCTATGACCCATACTGTGTAGGTTTGTTTTTTTTGCCAAGACTCTGATTAACACAGTCCTACATATTTTGCAAAATTTTGATAGAATCAAATGAAATACTATCTAATAGAAGATAAACTAGTCATTCAGAGAAGATTTTTGATACCACGGGACATTGCTAGTATGGGGAGTTGCTCCTGGAATTTAATGGACAGAGGCCATGAATCTTTATAAATACCCCACAATGCACAGGGTAGCCCTTATGACATAGAATTATCCAGAGCCAAATGTCAGTATTGCCAAGTGTGGGAAATGCTGGGGTAAGCAATCATTAAATGGCAGTTATTAACAATTGTCCTTCACAGGGATGATCAAATGAGGTGATATCTGTTACAGATTGAGATTCTCAAAGAGGATGGAGGGCACAGTAAGGGAAGAAAGTGAAGATGATCAGAAATCAGGAGTGCCATAGGTAGCTTGAAAATACAAAATATTTCAATATATTTTATACTTAAAAATTTACTTTAACATATCTGTAATACTATTTCTTTCTAAAGAAAGCAAAGTTAGTTCAACTTCTATTGGTTATGGAGCTATACAGAAAGATGGAATTTCTCAATTTGAAATGATAATATTTGAGGCATTGTGATTTTTCTCTTTCTGTCAACTGAGTTCAATGATTTTTAATACTAGGAATTATTGATATTCCATAAAGTGCAACATAAATTAATTTTCTTAAAACATACTGTATGCAATTTTTCTAAGTAATAGTCCATATCCATTGGTTTTAGCAAACATGTTTGCCTATATGTCAATACTGGTTTTGAGTCACATAGATATCAATTTGCCAGTGGGGAGGGTAAAGGCTGGAATGATAGATAACCATCATTTAGTCCTTGCAAAGCTTGATATACTTAGTCCTAACATTTCAGAAGCCCGCCCACCAAAGCTCAGCATGATATACGCCCAGGCAGAAGAATTAATGGCCTATTGTGCTGACTCAGTTTGCAGTTAAAGTTAATTCCATTTTTCTTAATGCTCTGGTCTCCCTGAAGTCTGAAGATTTCCATTCCAATGACTTACTAATGGAATTCAAATCCTCAAGAGCCCAGAAAGAGATCACTAACTGGGGAGACATTCTGCTTGTATTTGAACATATTTCATGCCTAGTTGCACTAATTGCATTTCTATTTTTACCCCACACCCATCATTCTCTGCATCTCAATTAATCTCAGAAACAGAAGCAAAGCTTTTTCGTGTGTGTGCCCATCTAAATGCATTGGTCTGCTGATGGAAAACTTGCATGAAAAATTGATTATCATTATTTAAATAAAACAATCAATATTAAAATAAAGAGGACAGACTGAAAAACGTTTTCTCTTTTTACTTAAAAGAAAAAAGTGAATAAAAGGAAATGGAAGAAATGCTTTTGTTTCATAAAGTAAATTTATTTCAAATATTTCTTCTCATACAGATCTCCATGGTAGAGAATGATCTTAGGTGTGATGTTATAAGAACAAACAATAGCAAATAAATAGTAACGTTAAGTAGCAGAATCACACCTTAAAAAATCTGGATAGCAAGGCACAGTAAAGTGACAAGACCCAGACTTTTCATTCCTGAGATTAATTTTCATAGATGTGCCCACACATACAGACATATTACTATCTTTTTTAGAAGCAAGGAGGTCTCTAGAACAAACAGGCCAGACTCAGATTTCCATGTACGAACTGCAATCCTGGGTGAGTTGCTTATCTCCATGAGTCATTTTATCATCTATTACAGAGCAGTAACAATTCCTACCAAGCATTGTGGTGGAAGATTAGAGGGGTAGAACAAAGTTACTAGTTCAACTGTCTGTCAAAAGATAAGTTGTTCAATAGATAGAAGTTAAATAGATGAATGCTTAATGCAGTACACAGATAAGATCAAGCAGCTTATATTAAAACTAGAGGTCCAGTGCATGAATTTGTGCAAGGGGGTCTGGCTGACCACTGCAATTAAGGCCAATCAGGCTGGGCTGACTAGGAGGAGGGGACATGGGAGATTGGCAGGCCGGCCCTACCCTCAATTGGGTTGGGGGGGGGGCAATCTGGGGTGGGGCCAGAAAAGGGGAGGAGCCAAGGGCAGTTGGCTGGCCGGCCCTGCCCCCTGCCAGTTGAACTCCCTGTTGAGGGGACAATTTGCATATTATCTTTTTATTATATCAGATTATACAAAACAACTAAAATGCAAAGATAAGTAGAGGGACTGACGGCTACAACTGACAACGTGTCTATTCCCTTTGCTGAGAGCAACTTTACCTATAATGACACAACAAATATAATAATAATCCTTTTCTGATCTTTTACTCAGAATATGTTAAATACTTTTCAGTTAATAATTGACTTTATATGTTTTTATCACTTTTTTTTAACTTGCCTGTTTATAATTTCCATACTGTTTTGTTCTATGTTGTAAATATATTACTATCTACTAAAAATGATTACTACATTTATTTAGTCTCTGTTCACTTTTCATCCTAAATTATGAATATTCCTTATACCAATAATTTAGACAAAAATTCAATACCACATATCGTGGTACACAGAAGTTCTTCATGTTCACTGGATATGATCATAAGAAGAACAGGAGGCATAGGAGAATAGCTCTGGGTGGGCATCTTCCCATACTGTGCTGGATGCCTCACCTCATGAGCCAGGGCAGGGGCTCCAGAGTCCAAAGGCCCAGGACAAGCCACTCAGTTTCCTCATCCAAGAGCAGTACTCTCTGCTGAACCCTGTTTCCTTTTCTCCACCATGTTTTCCTAGAATGCCTGATGCTCAGCTTTATCCACTTTCAGAAAAAGTCTCATGAATGAATGAGTGAATGCACAAATGTTACTCAATGCTTTCTTTAAGAAATGGAGGAGGAAATAACTATTTCCTTTGAATTTTTATGACATTTAAGGTAAAAATTACCATTTTTATCAGTTAAGAGACTTTAATCAAACATTGTGATTCTGGACAGAAAGAAATTAAAATTATAATGTGTGATGAAATATTCCATCACTACAGTTAAGATTACAATGATCGGGGGGAGAACTAAGATGGCGGCAAAGGTAAAACACCTATCTTGCCGTCATAATCAGCAATTTTAATACTACAACTTAACGAAAGAACAAACACCTTCCAGAATCACCAGAAAGGCCGCCGAGTGAAAATTCCACAAATGAAAGTGAAGATAAGACACTGTGACTCGGAGGAGCGGCGGCGGACAGTGTTGAAAGATTCGCAAGGAGAGAGGTTTGGAGTGCATGCCGTGGAGAGGGCGGGTGGCTGAAAACCGGCCAGTTTTCTCGAACGGGGAGACTAAGACGTCCCACTGGACTGATTCTCCAGCTCTGGGCGAAGTCCAGGGAACCCACTATCACACGGGGTGAAAACTGGACAGTGGGAGGGCACGCCGAAGCTCGGGTGCTGCCGGGTCTGCTGGCTTGTGGAGAAGGCAGCTTGCGCGAACAGCTCGGCTGCGTGAGGGCACAGAGAGCGCACCGCGACTTGTCTCTCATTCGGAAAACTGTCAGTCTGCTTTGTTTTATGACCCTGGGTGAGACATTGGGTGTGCAGAGTCATTTGGGGAGAGTCTGAATTCCCCGGCAGCCAGTGGAGCTCGGCAGCGGCTTTCTCTCAGAGGTGCTGGCGGCCATTGCACCCGGCACAGAGTCCCCAGGGCCGCATAGGGCGGAGCTGACGCTGTCTGCTTGGCCCTGAGACTCCGCCCATCCAACATGAGCACAGCTGAACTTCACAGACAATTGGCCTGGAGGTCAACCCTCCAAGTGCTAACAATGATTAATTGAGCTTAACTTCGGCAAGACTGTGCAGCCCATATCCACCTCAGGTAACTGGGGAGGCTGAGCCACTGTCCCTAGTAGGAAGTCTACCACACAAAGCTAATTGACCAACTCAGGGAAGCAGCCACCATGCAGCGACATGGAAAGAAATCAGATGTGAAAGAAACGGAGGAAAAAAAAACGACTGGACGTGGAATTCAAAACCACGGTTATAGGGTTTTTCAAGAGGCTCCAACAAAAGGTCGAGGCCTATAAGGAAATAAGCAAGACCACAAAGGAAATGAATGAGTCCTACAAGGAAATGAAGGAGACTCTCAAGGATATGAAAAAGGAGCAACCAGAAATTAAGCATACACTGACTGAAACAAAAAATATTATACAAAGACCTAAAAGTGCTCTGGAGCACCCCAAGAACCAAGTTCAAGATTTGAAATACAAAGAGGTAAAATCCACTCAGCTGAAAAAGCAAGACACCAAAAGAATCCAAAAAATTGAAGATAGTGTAAGGGGCCTCTGGGACAACCTCAAGCATACCAACATCCGAATTATAGGGGTGCCAGAAAAAGCGAGAGGCCAAGACAATGAAAACCTATTTGAAGAAATAGAGACTGAAAACTTCCCACATCTGGTGAAAGAAATTGACTTAGGAGTCCAAGAAGTGCACCGAACCCCAATATATAGGAACCCTAAGAGGACCACACCAAGGCACATCATAATTAAAATGCCAAGAGCAAAAGACAAAGAGAGAATAATAAAAGCAGCAAGAGAGAAACAGTTGGTTACCTATAAGGGAGCACCCATACGATTGTCAGCGGATTTCTCAACAGAAACGATGCAGGCCAGACGGGAGTGGCAAGAAATATTCAAAGTAATGAACAGGAAGAATCTACAACCAAGATTACTCTATCCAGCAAAGCTATCATTCAGAATTGAAGGTCAGATGAAGTGCTTCGCAGATAAGAAAAAGCTAAAGGAGTTCATCACCACCAAACCAACATTATATGAAATGCTGAAAGATATTCTTTAAGAAGAGGAAGAAGAAAAAGGTAAAGATGAAAATTATGAACAATACACATCTATCAACAAATGAACATAAAAATCAAGTGAATTGATAGGCTGTTGAACAGGATAGACTGGTGAATATAACAGAGACATGGACATAGAGAGGGAATGGACTGAAAATTATTGGGGAGAAAAGGGTTGTGGGAAGTGCAGCAAGAGACTGGACAACAATCTTGCAACAATGGGAGAGGACAGTAGGGAGGGGAGGTGAGGATGGAGGGTGGGATAGGTACAGGGTGGAGGGGAGCTATAGGGGGATAAAAAGGGGAAACAATGTAATTAATAAACTGAACAATAAAGATTAAAAAAAATTTTTAAAAAAGATTACAATGATCGATTTAGTCGGTTCCATTGTTTAGTTAAATTTAATTAAGAGCTATTGAATTTTAATTTTGAGATCCAAGTCTACAAGTTCCATGAAGAATGGGAATGTGTGTGAACATGTCTAGGTATGTTTCCATTGTTTATTTAGCATTTCTACAGGGCCTATTAGATAAAATAAATCCATTAGATACCGAATCAATGAATGAATTAATGACTTAAAAAAAGGCTGGTATAGCAGGAATGAATAATACACTGTGATCAATGCCCAGTGACAGGCCTAAACAGAGTGTTGTCACTGTAGGATAGAGATTCATTGGCCTTGAGAGGAGATCCTGGGGGCCAGTGAGATCCTGACCCACAGAGGTGGGAGGGAAGCGCAGTTCTATGTACGTCGTCCAGAGGAAGGTACTGGAAAATTCAAGGAATAAAGGTTAAATATGCTAGTGGGGTATGGAAGGGATACTGAATGGAAGTTAAGGCTTCAAAGATATATCTCAAGCAAATATTAGCTAAATTATGCAATACTGACAGATGCTATTCAATCTGTATCTTTAAACTCCCGCTCTCTTCTGGCTTTCTTTTCAGCATGTAGGTATAGTCAGATCTTTCCCATTCAAGTAAAAATAAGCTCTCCTGAGATACAGACATTATTGGCTATTGTGTGCACATATACTTCAGTTCATAGTCAAGTTTTGTATCATTTTTACGTAGCCTTACACTTCCTACCGCCACTTCTAAACCTCAAACTAGTGCAATATGGTTTTAACCCTCACTGTTTCACTGAAATTACCACACACAGTGCTCAGATCAGTAATGTAGTAACTGATTTTATCTATTCTCCATATTTACTAACTACAGAGTCTCATGGTGGGTCTCAATAAACAGTTGTTGAGTGAATAAATTTATGCTTGCATGTATCCATGCATGAAAGAAAACTTACATTAAAAGGCTGGTTTGAAAATGTTGAGA
Source organism: Antrozous pallidus (assembly GCA_027563665.1). NCBI lineage: Eukaryota > Metazoa > Chordata > Mammalia > Chiroptera > Vespertilionidae > Antrozous > Antrozous pallidus. The sequence goes on along the minus strand of CM050521.1, from coordinate 70,429,910 downwards.
AGAGAACTGGCTAAATTTCAAATTGTCTCATTTCTAAGGGTTTCATGATGTTGAATGTACCCCAAGAGTTCTTCTGTAGCAGATGTGGAATGGAGAAGGAATGTCCCTTTTATGAAATGCAGCAAAATTACTAAGTTTGGGAGTCCAGGAAATCCAGATCCCATAAAGCTAGAATACATTTATATGTTAATTTCTTTACATGCTTTACTTTTTCTACATTTTGGAAATATAGAAAATTTAGAATGATCAATAAAATGAACAGATTAGGAACTAGTTTTAATTTCCTTCAAATCAGTTTATGAAATTTTTTTAGCCTAAAGCCTAAGGGTTTGTAATACAGTCTTCCTTCTGAGCTAGTATTTCACAACTTAAATAACACACTACTTTTGGGGAAGTCTTGACTTTATAGATATGCTTCTATTTTTTTCTTATAATAATCCTGTTTAGTTATAAAAATCTATACTGATAAATAAAAATTCAGAATTACTCAATTCTATTCATCTTTTCAGTAACGAACTAACTCCTATCTATGCATAGAAATAAAAGAGCACCGTGTGATTCATAGTTTTAAGTTTATCCTCTATAAGGTGGATCTTTTATAGACTCTTTTAAATAGAAATGTCATGAGTAGTATTATTTGTGGGCATAACTCTTTTTAACACAGTTTCTACCCAGACACTTCAGGGCTACATGTATTAACAGAGGTGTGAACTGGTTTCATTAGCTGTAGTGGGTCATCTTAGTGGGTGAGATCTGCCTGGGGCAGCCTCGTCTGTATTTGATAGAGGCACCTGCTGGGACAGCAAACACATTCTCATTCAGAAAATTAATACCCATCTCCTGATAACTCCCTGGGAAGCAGCACAAATTTAACCTTTATTGCACTTACTTATGCTCTCAGCATGAACTGTACCTGTTTACCTTCACAAGACTGTGGATTTGTTTTCCAGTTTAGACTCCGCCACTAATTTTGTGGTTTGGGTGAAGTATTATGCAATGTTTCTGTGCCTCAATTCTCTTGCCAGTAAATGTGGACTGTAATATCCTTTCTCGGACTTTAAAGAGTTCAGACTGATGTAAAAGGCCATATTTTGCCTCTGGATTGATGAAGGTCACCTCAGAACCCTTCTCCATATAGACCTTTAAGTCAAACATCCTCTATTTAGCTACATTTCTCTGGATGACTGTCTAAATAAGTAAACCTCAAAACAAACTTCAAATAAGCAGTAAGTCAAAGTACCCTGTAGAAAATAACATCCTAATAAAGACTCTAAGGTAGACAGAATAATGCCTCCTCCCTAAAGATGTCTGTGTCCTACTCCCCAGAATTTGGGACTAATACTTTATATGGCAAAAAGGGAATTAAGGTTGCAGATAGATTTAAGTTTGATAACCAGCTGATTTAAAGATTAAATGGATTATCATAGATTATCTAGGTTGGCCCAATATAATCACAAGATCCTTTAAAACTAAGGAAGAGAGCAGCATAAGAGCATTAAAGACTCAACTAGTCATTGCTGGTGTTGAGGATGGAAGGAGCCACACAACAGAGAATGTGGGCATCCCCTGAAGCTGGAGAAGCCAGGAAATGGAATTTCCCTAGAACCTCCAGAAAGGAACATAATCCTGCTGACACTTCTATTTTAGGCTAGTGAGACTCATTTTGGACTTCTTACCTCCAGATAATAAATGTATTATTTTAAGCAACTAAGTTTGTACTAATTTATTATAGAAGTCATAGAAACAGTCTAATGAATTCCAAGGTTGGCATTGCACTGGAAATCTGAATATTCTAATGAGATCAGGTTTTACTGTGCTATATTTTTGTTGTATTATTTTTAGGTAAGAAAGTAGGATATTGAACAAAACTATTAATGATATATACCCATCAATTAGCAAAAATATCAGGATGATACATAACCTAAAATTAGTATTTACCACTTTTCACATAAAATCTCCCTATATAAAAGCCTAAGTGACCAGATGACTGGCCGGTAGCTATGATGTGCACTGACCACCAGGGGGCAGATGCTCAATGCAGGAGCTGCTCCCAAATGGCTAGTGCACTCCCACAGCCAACCTCCTGCAGTCCCTGCCATCCCTCACCCTAGCTGCCAGCCCTGATCGTCCCTGATCGGGACTGGGCAAGATGGCCTGGACTGGCCCTGATTGCTGGCCAGGCCAAGGGACCCTCACCCTTGAATGAATTCATGCACCGGGCCTCTAGCTTTCTACAAATGGCAAAGGTTTTAATAATATATTTGCTTATCTGTAAAAAAGAGCCAAAGGAGAGGGGGGAAAAAAGAAAAAAATATAGCTTTTTAACTTTTTTTAGCTAAAGTTCCATAAGGGTGTAAGTTAAGGCTCATTTATCTTAACCCTAAAATGCTGAGATTACTTTGTATATATTAAATAGCCCCAATAAGCAGGCAATTTCCAAAACTCACTCAAGTGGGACCATGCTACTATTTTTAAAAACAGATTCCACTTGAGATATTAAATTATTAAGCCAAATAACTGTAGGAAAAGGTCTGTTTCTAAGAACTACTTTTATTTCTAGTGCAAGGTAAATAAAAGGGGTGGGGAGATTAACCTCTAATTTAGCCACTTTCAAAATGTAGTCAATTAAAATACTTTTGTTTTTACATGAGATCTTTACAGTATCCCAGTGTCCTACAACTTAATCAGCTCAATAGAAAAATGTAACCTCCCATCTGGTAAATCAATTGTTGTGTCCCACCATAACTCAACTAGACACTGAGGAAAACCATTGAAATGCTATTTCCTTTTCTTCAGAAGAGAATTATGTACAATTTCAGCATGCTTTGCATTTCTAAAAGTTAAAGTCAACAGGGAGGTATCACTCTCCTTTACATGAGTTTCCCATGAGAAAATCAATAGCAAAATATAAAGCCTTTGCTGTTATTCACGAAACACTCCATAATACTAACTTGGCTTTACCCAGAACATATTATTTGGCAGCTAAAACCTTTAATCAGAGTTATGGTTTGAACAGGTTTTCACTGAATTTATGTTCCGTAGGCACTCAAAGAACAACACTGTTTTTTCTAACCAGTTTATTCTGTTTCAGGTGGTTTAAATGTTGTACTTGAGTTAAGAGTTGAGGGCAGGGGAGAGAATGCTACTCTGATTCTCATTTTGTTGGTTTTTATTATGATTTAACATTTCTGAACAAGTAGTAAGAAGAGTCAGATAAAAAGAATGAGATAAATACTGACTGAGCGCTTGCTCTGTGCAAGGCTGGATGCTAGGTGTTATGGAAGAAAAAACACATCTAAAATGATGATTCTGACTATAAAAAAAGAGAAAGAGATGGTGAGGACTCTACCCAAACACCCAGGGTGGCGAGTGAGGTGGCCCCCAGCCTTTCCCTCCAAATAACTGATCTCATTGTGAATGAGTGACTCAGGGCTGATACAGGGCCCAGCTGCTTAAGAGAGTTAGTCCTAGGAATTGCTCAGAGCTATACTAGGGAGAAAGAGCTTACTTATTTTTGCTGTTCTTATTAAGCTAGTGGTTGGCAAACCATGGCTTGCAAGCTACATGTGGCTCTTTGGCCCCTTGAATGTGGCTCTTCCACAAAATACCATGGCCTGGGTGAGTCTATTTTGAAGAAGTGGCGTTAGAAGCAGTTTACGTTTTAAAAAATGGACTCTCAAAAGAAATTTCAATCGTAGTACTGTTGATATTTTGCTCTGTTGATTAATGAGTTTGCCGACCACTGTTAAGCTGTTAAGGTGAAAGCCTAGGGCTGTACTGGGTTATCCTAGTCACCATTTGAAGGGATCATTACTATTAGTATACGTAAAGTCCAGCAACTTATAAGTCAGGAACTTATATTTCTAATAACAGCATGTGAACATATTGAACTAGCATAATTTACTGTAAGCATCTGGACACTCAAAAAAATTCAGTTCAATAAGCCCTCTAAATTCTCCCTCACTTTTACGAAAATAAGCTAATTTATACTATTGGATGCTTGTTACTTAAGAATTAAGAGCCCTGAAAAATCTTAATTCTGCTCAGGCACTATATTTTCTATTAGGTCATGTGATGTAGAAGGCTTCTAAGGCTAGCTGAGAGGGAAGAGTTTGCTGTGACTCATTAATGACATGTGCCTTGGGGACTGCAGGGATTTTTTGGCACCTTTGGCCACATGTGTGCCTTCCTAGGCTTATAACTGGGCAGTACCATATGGTAGTCTCTAGCTAGCAACATGTGGATATATACATTTAAATTAAAGTATGCCAACAGAAAATTATCTCCTCAGACACAACAACCACATTTTGGATTCAATTTCAAGTGATTACATTGACCCTGGCCAGTTTTAAACATACACCAAAAGGTTACAGGTTCTATCCCTCATCAGGGTATAACCTAGGTTGTGGGTTCAAAAACTGGTCTGTGTGTGTCAAGGAGGCAACTGATTTGTGTTTCTCTCTAACATCAATGTTTCTCTCTCTTCTCCTTCCTCTCCCACTAAAATCAATAAACATATCCTCAGGTAAGGGTTAAGTAATAAATAAAGTGCCTACATCTGTCTAGTGGCTACTGAATTGGACAGGGTAGATATAGACCTTTTCATCATTACAGAAAATTCTTCTGAGCAGTCTCAGTCTATACTATCTTCAGAGAATCCCCTCTGTACAACTGTAGTAGGCTAATACATTCTCTATGGAAATATATTGTGTTATCTATTTTAAGATAATGTAATATAATTAAAATAGATAATTCCACTTAAATATACTGGATATTTTTTAGTTCAATATATAACTAAAAATAATATCTCAGCGTCTTCTCTTATCTGCATTTTTCAGGTGGTTGGAATCTTTGCTTTCACTCAAAAATGTTTATAATCTAGAAATGTGAAATAGTAGCTCCTCAAGAAGCAAGGGAGGTCAAATGCTCAATTAAATTAACTTTCAATCCACTTTCTACTAAGCAATACATGCGCCTCACTGTCACAACTGTAGGGTCCTTAAGGGCAAAAACCCTTTTTATTCATATTAATGTCTTTAATACCTACTAAGAGGCCCCCAAAATGTGTGATTTGTTAGATAAGAAATAAATATGTCGACCTATGAACCAGGAGGTCAGGCTTTGGTTCACAGTCTGAGCACATGCCTTGGTTGCAGGCTCAATAGGTAATGTGGGGCATGCAGGAGGCAGCCAATCAATGATTCTCTCTCATCATTGATGTTTCTATCTCCCTCCCTTTCCCTTCCTCTCTAAAATCAGTAAAAATAGATTTTTATAAAAAAAGAGAAAAAATGAAGACTTACAAAGTCTCAAAGACATTTTTATCATCCAATTGGGCAAAATAAGATAAGAACAGTATAAAATATGATATTTAATAACTTACATGATTGCCAGTTTTTATTGCAAAAATTACAGAAAAATGGGCATACAGAGAAAGGAAAATATGAGAATCAATTTTTCATAAAAAATGACTTTCGAATTGACCTCATGTATGAATGGGTGGTAAAGAATGGAGGAATCAACATAAATGTCAAAATAAAAAAAGCTCAAAAGCAAATAGTTTTCTAAAAGAAGAGATCATTAGAAATAAAGATAGCTTTGTACAAGTAAATTAAGACCATTTAATGAAAAATCTAGCAGGCAGTGAAAATGTTATCATGTGCTGCCTTAAATGCTAAGAAGGTTTTTGAGAAAAGTGACAATGGTTTCTTCCAGATTTCTTCACCATAGAGGACACTTTCATTTCAAAGTAGCTCAAAATTTAAAGAAAATATAACCACAAATATTTCATCATCTTTTAATTTATTTCATTATCTATGTTGAGAGATATATGTGCATATATTAGCGTGGAATAGTTTTCTGGTGTTTCAAGTTACATAATTGTGAATATTACAAATTAGGAGTCATTTTTCAATCATTCTCATGATTATACAACAGATGGCTCAATGCTTTTAAGTCTTAATTATTATTTTTTGCCAATTTCTCATTCCAATCTTATCTAAAATGTCCTGCCTATTTCTAATTGAGTATTTTATGGGGAGTGAAAAATATGTCATTTGATTTTGCTTCAGTTAATTAAAATGAATTTTAGATATAATTCTACAAAAGTACCATCATTTATTTCTTACTTATAGATTCTTCAAATCATTAACATTTTCCTATCTTACTAAAGCTAAGACAGTAGAGAAAATGGAATCATATAATACTCAATTAAAACCAGAGAAGTTGGAAAAAGGAGGAAGATTAAAAAAGAGAGAGAGAATAAGTACAATGATTAGAAAACCATTGCAAACTTGGTAGCTATTAATCTAACTATGTCCATAACCACTTTAAGTGTGAATGGTCTAATACACTAAAGAGAATGTCAGAGTGGATTAAAACAAACAAAACCAAACAAAAGATCCAACTATATGTTGCTTGTCAGAAAACAATCCTATATAATAAATAGGTAATATGCAAATTGACCATCACTCCCAAACACAAGATGGCTGCCCCCATGTGGTCAAAAATGGCAACCCCATGTGGACACAAGATGGCCAGCTGGGAAGGGCAGTTGTGGGTGGTCATGCCAGCAGGAGAGGGCAATTAGGGGTGACCAGGCCTGCAGGGAGAGTTGTTGGGGGCAATCGGGCCAGCATGGGGAGCAGTTAGGTGTCGATCAGGCTGGCAGGTCTAAACGGTTAGGGGCAATTAGGTAGGCGAGCAGCTGGGAGCCAGCAGTCCTGAATTGTGAGAGGGATGTCCAATTGGCCAGTGAGATTGGGCCTAAATGGGCAGTAAAACATCCCTCAAGGGGTCTGAGATTGAAGAGGGTGCAGGCTGGGCTGAGGGACACACACACACACACACACACACACACACACACACACACACACGAATTTCATGCACTGGGACCTCTAGTTTTAAATATAAAGACACAGATAGATTAAGAGTAAAGGGATGGAGAAAAGTATTCCCTGCTAACACTAGAAAATTACAAATTAAAACCACAATGAGAAATCATCACATACTTATTAGAATAGTTGAAATCCAAACAACTGAGACTGAAAATATCAAGTGCTGGTGAGTATGTGGCGCAACAGGAAGTCGGATGCACTGCTGGTGAGCGTGCAAAATGGTACAGCAGTTTCTCTGTAAGTTCCAACTATCACACTCCTAAGTACTTATCTAATTGAGTTGAAAACTTGTATCCACACCAAAACCAACACATGAGTGTTTACAGCAGCTTTATTACTTCTAAAACTTAGAAAGAGTCAAGATATCTTTCAACAGGTAAACTGATAAATAAACCATTGTTCACCCATACGATGCAATATTTTTCGGAGGGGTGGGGGGGAGCTTTCAAGCCATAAAAAGATATGGAGGAATCTTAAATGCACATTGTAAGTAAAAAAAGCCAGTCTGAAAAGGCTACATACTCTATGAGTCCATCTGTATGACATTCTGAAGAGGACAAAACTATAGAGACAGTCTAAATATCTGTGATTATCTATTCAATGTTTTTTTGGTAAATCTAAAAGTGTTCTAAAAAGTAAAGTCTAGTTATTTAAAAATGAAGTCAATGGCAGAAATTTGTACGCAATTTCATCTTTATGAGCCCAGAGCATCAATTAGAGTTCTTTCTATGGGAAAGGACAGAGACAAATCTGCTGTTACCTTGGCTACCATACTAGGCCCTGAAATGTTGGGCTCTATCCCCTTCTTTAAAAAAATATTGACGTCGGAGAGCAAGGGAGAGGAAGAGAGAGACAGAAACATCAGTGATGAGAGAGAATCGCTGATCGGCTGCCTCTTGCATGCCTCACACTGTGGATGGAGCTCACAAACCAGTCACGTGCCCTAACTAGGAATCGAAATGTGACCTCTCACTTCATAGGTCAACATTCAACCATTGAGACACACTGGGCAGGCTCTATCTCCTTCCTGACATTAGCATTGCAAGTTGCACATAGCTTAAAAAATGTTTTTCACTTTCTCCTGAATTTACTTGTTTTATTAATAAAGGTTACAATGTAAAACTTTAAAAACTTTCCAACAGTAAGAGATTTAGTTTTAACCTGACGCAAATAAGTGAAACTCAGAGAAGATAAAAAATATGAACAATAAAGTTGCAATGAATACATATCTATCAACAATTGACTCTACAAACAAAATGAACAGGCGGAACAGAAACAGACTCTTTGATACCGAGAACTTTTTGTGGGTTGCCAGATGAGAGGGGTGTTGCAGGGGATGGGCAAAGAAGGAGAAGGGATTAAGAAGTACAAATGGTTGTTGCAGAATAGGCATGGGCATATAAAGTACAGCATAGGGCCGTAGTCAGTAACCTGCGGCTCGCGAGCCATATGTGGCTCTTTGGTCCCTTGAGTATGGCGAGTCTATTTTGAAGTGGTGTTAGAAGAAGTTTAAGTTTAAAAAATTTGGCTCTCAAAAGAAATTTCAATAGTTGTACTGCTGATATTTGGCTCTGTTGACTAATTAGTTTGCTGACTACTGACATAAGGGATATAGTTAATAATATTTTAACAACTAGGCCTGGTGCTAGATGGGTACGAATTTACAGGGATGATTACATTAAGCTATATAATGTCTGGTCACTAGAGTCTACCTAAATACATACATAACCCCCAAAAAAACTATTAAGCACTCTCTAACTCCTGGAAGTGTGATCCAAAGTGCATACCATGCATTACTCAACTGAATTCTCAAAATAACTGTGAACCAAGTGCAACAACTATTCCCATTTTACCGATGAGAATTGTGGCCAAAAGAGATGGAGCATATTTCCCAAGATCGAGGATCCAGATTGCAAACTGGTAGATGGATTCAAAGCCTGTGTGACGGGGCCACTGCTTCTCAATTCTGGGAAAACTGGCGCGAATTTATCACAAGGAACGTATTTCAATGATTCTTGCCAATGTTGTGGCAAGAAGAATTACCACAACAATGGACATGAGAGTCCTAAGACATGTAAAAACGTTCCCCCTTTTGTCAATCTGGACTAAGATGGCAGGTGAATATTTTTAGAAACCAAAGTGCCATCTGTGCAGGAATGTGTGTGCGTGTCCAGATGTGCGCGCACACACTCACCTTTGTGTATTGTGAGAAAGAGAACTAGAGAGAGAAAAAGATGACAGAAAGGTTTTAAAACATTAAAAAAAAACCTCCTGGGTATTTATTCTGGATTATAATAATTCGAATGGGTTACCAAAGTACCACAACATAAATTCCAACTGCTTTACTGAGGGGAATATATTTCATCTCTGCCTTCGTTCCAATTTACTGGATGTGGAAAATGACATTGGCCTTCCAAAGCCTTAACTTATGGTTGGACCCTTTCCATCTCTGAGTCTTATTCTAGGGCTGCTGACCATTAAAGTTAACATTGCAGTGGGGCTGGAACAGTCTTATTAGCCTAAGCCAAGCTTTATATGGCTTGTGCACTTTAAGAGGTTAATCTTGCCAGCCAGCTCACTTTGTTCAGAAGTATTAAATGGAAAGACTGCAACATTCAAAGAAAAGCTAAGCTCACTGGGTAAGACCCCGATAATATAATGAAGCGTAAAACCTCTAGAACTTTTTGCCATAATGTTTTATGAGACATATGCGCACACTCGTTGGAACTGAACCTACGTCAAGTGGTTTTGAAGGTCAGTTCAAAGTCACCACATACGTACTATCTTTGTTAGCATTATGGACTATTTCAAAAGTGTCTGGACCCAGAAGCTTTCTTTCCCTAGTTTATAGTTTATTATCTGTCCAGCAATATACTATATTAGGGGGAAAAAGTCACCTACTATAGCATGATATTATTTGCAGCCAAACCAGAAAGCTCAGTAAAATATTCCAAATTTCAGTATCGACAAATCCTTGGGTTAAAGAATGAAAAAGTATCACAGAGTGTAATTCTAAAAGGGAGTGCTACTTGAAGTAAGGGTCATAAGAAGAAAAAAAAAACAAAACAATTTTTGTATTTTCACCTTCACAACCAATTATAAAGATGTTTGATGTTCATTGTTAAGAAAGGAGCAAGACTCTCAATTCCTCCCTTTAAGAGAACCGTGGTTTGGAAATGGGCCTGATTAGAGCTACCTCTTCTATTCCTATCATTATGATGTTTCCAAAGTGCCCAAATTGTATGAGCTACTATGATTCTCCTAAGGGGAAGGAAGTAAAGGTCCACTTTGCATGACAAAGGTCAGATTTCTGCAGGCAAATGAGACTCCATGGTTGACTTATTCCTAGGTTGTCACTGTCTGGTTAGGTCCAAAGAGGTCAAGAGAGGTTCCAAATTGTGTTCACTGCTTAAGGGACACCCTTGGGGCCACTTTTTAAAGGTCATTTAGATGTTCTTACTCTGGTTTCAGCTTTACTCCCTTAAATCTTGCCAACACACACTGGTAATTCAGTACTGATGTGGGTTAAAAGGAAACTGAAAGAATTTAGTATTATATGCAGATCAAAAGTTAGAAAGTCCACTTATTTAAGAAATTTCTTTAAATCTAAGATTCAGTTCAATGATATTCAAGTAGACCACAGAGGATGATACTCAGGTCCCAACAAAAAAGCTTGACTCTATTATAACTGTCCTGGTACCTACACTATATGATCAATGCCACTACTCGAAATTTCACTTAATATGATGTAGCTTTATGCAAAAATTATACATTCTCCCATCATCACACATGTTTAACTATGGTTAAATTTTTATTACTTTCTTTTGTAATAACTCTTGGGTCACTAAAATACAACAAACGCTGAACTGAAATTATTATTTGAGTGTATTTCGATGTTCTCTTTAGTACAAATATATATCTAATCTTTCTCACAGTGGAATGGAAATACACTCAATGGGTTACAGTTATAAAAGTTGGAAGAGTTCTGCCTATTGTCATTAATGAAGAGAATCTCCAAGTATTTTAGATAATGTGTGGAAAATATATGTATTTAATTATATAATACTTTTCTTAGATCATGGGAATTGAATTATGGAATATTCTGAAGCCCCTAGAGAGGTAAAAGTGTTAATGGTTGTTCAAGAATTCTATTGGTACAATGCTAGAAAATATTTGGTTTTACAAAATAGTCTGACCCTTCATAAGTATCAGATTTTCAATAGAAAGGGAAGAAACTTAAAATACTGGGCAAACAGAGACAGAGAAAATGTCTTTCATATTGATACAGTTTTGAATGAAATTCTGTTACATATTGTGAACAGGATTTCTCCTTTAATTTTGTTGGGGATGAGAATGGCTAAAAGAATAAATGAAGAGCTTGCTATTCATTCTTCTGGGAGGAAAAATCCTAAATGGTTCTCATGGAAATAACAGGACACAAAGTATGGTGTTTTTTGTACTTGTCTTACGGTATTAAAAACATCAGATTTTCTTTCTGGATGCTTAGTGACTCCAAAGGCCACTTCTTCTGCAGTCAGTTTTCAATCTCCCAGTGGAAAGAATACATTCAAAGGCTGTGTGCACAGCAGGGTGGAAGGCTTTCTCTGTGAATGTAACTGTATCACTCATCAGTAACCTCCTGCCATAAGGGGACTTGTGTTTTCTTTCCTTTTAGTGACTCCATGGGCTCTTGAATGCCAGTCATTGCCCTGAGACCTGGGGCCATATTCACATAATCTCTGTCAATAGTTCCTACACAAACCATTGGTGCAAGTAAATGTCAAGGCTGCAGATCAAAGACCACACATTCTAAAACTCATGTCCTTTATGGATCAATTTTCATAAACTGTACTCTGTATTTTAGAAATACATGGAGACTCACTCTTTGCTTTCTTCCTTTTATCCCAGAGATGTTTATTTATATAAAAGACAATCTGATTTGCAGATAATTGTGTTAAATTTTGATGCAATATGTAAAATTCATTCTTCCCTTTGCATACCCTTCTTGAAGTACTTTACTGTATATATTGTTTTACAGAAATGGTGAAATATTTAGGTTATTAAAATAAAAAAAAGACATGGATTGCTTTGCATTATTGACAATCCTTTCCAGTATCTGGAACAATAGACATTAAGTAATAAATTCTTACTCATGATTGCTTTTTGTATCTTCATTTTGCTGCAGGTAAATTATATGAGAGAAAATAGCTTCAGCATATGTTTTTACAATATATATCCATTTTAAGTATTCAAAATTGCTTGGGAAAATACATATAACCAGTTAAAACCATTTTCTCTCCATAGATTCATATACAAATTACACTGATTTATACTTCTTCAAGTAAACCTGAGTAAAATACAATGAATCAAATTATCTTCTATGAATATCTGTTCAGATCACACTGTGGATATAAAATGTTTTAAATTCACAACTTTCTCTAAAGAGCCATATTTGAAAGGAATAACACAATTTTGAACAAAATGTACATGAATGCTATTTATGCTTATATCTTGCTAATGTCTCAAAATGTATTTATTACAGAGGTGAGAGCATTTAACATGTTAAATATGCATACCTCAGAGGGCTCACAAAGAAGGAGGAGATGTTGAAGCAAACACAGGCTTTATAGCCACAGGGCTGCTGGCTAAATTCCAAATAGAAGCTACACTGTCCCAGTTCCCCAAGACCCATTTTAATAGAACTACATGAGGTTATTTGGTACAAAACTGACTCTGCGTTCTCTTGTGATCTGCGAGACATTAGGCAAGTCACTTACTCGGGAGGTAGCTTTGGCCTTATCTATTTTCATCACTTAACCAACGGAAAAGTAAGGTCTTAAAAACCTTAAAAAGAAAACTTTATTATTCCCATTTTTGCAGTAAATGACTGAGGCTCAACAGAAAATGAGATAAGTGGTGAAAATTATAGAGGTCCTCATTAATGGAAAAGATCAGAATTTTTTGAAAAATCAAATTTCTATTTCCCTTAATGTTACTCTTTGTGGCTAATAAGATAACCTGACTAAAATCCAAATATAATAAACGTTTAAATTACAAAAGGTACTTCAATTACAGATTGAATCCACTTTGTAACAACAGAGGTGTGTGTGTGTGTATGTGTGTGTGACTATGCATGTGCGCATACCTATCACAATACCAAACGCACACTTGTTAATGCTGAGGCCATGGGTGCAGAGGGCATAATAGCTCTCTGATTCAAATCCTTTGACTTTCTTCTAGAGGTAAAATGAAAGTGCAGGTATGTGATGGAAGAACAAACCCACTTACCAGTTTTCCGAAGGGGGAAGTCATCCTTTGCATCTTGTGCTCCTGGTAATGTGTATTTGTAGGACGGAGATGTTCCACTCAGGGGTGGAGAGCTTTGATCCAATGATGTATGGTGGGCAGCCCTAGAAGAGAAAGGAAGGGGTCACCACTTGCACTGGAGTTCTTCCTGCATGTTGGTCAGCAGTAATCAGTTGCACATGCTGTACACGTGTCTCAGCTGTGTTTATGTTCTTTCTTCTTAGTGTGTACAAACCACAGCCTCATGTAACCAAGTTCATGTGTTACGCAATGATTCAGGATCCCCAAGAATGCCCACATGCGCTTGGTCACAGAGTCACACAGAAGAGTTTGTTTTACTGAAGGAGAGAATTTACCACAAGCCTGAGCTGTGATCATCTGAGATTACTGTGTGTGTTTTCTTAAGAGCCATACTAGTGAAAAAGTCATCGTCCGAATCCTTTTCAATCAATGATGTAGAACAACCAAGGTAAAAGCAATCGCACGGAAGCACTTCATTTTTAAAATTGCTAGCCAGTACATGAAAGCGCATGAGAAGCTTTTCTACAGAAAAGACAGCCCCTGGCGGCCTCGGGCCTCTTGACTTAGACCAGTCCAAGGTGAAGACTGGGGACCGCTTCCTTCCTCAATACAAAACTGATTTTTAAAAATGTTTTCTCTCCTCTGCGTAAATTCAGGGGAAGAGATGCAATTGTGTGACTGGAGAATCGTTTACAGGACTGAACACAGACTAGCCAGTGGATGTAAACATCTCTAATTTTTATATACGAAGGAAACAACGGATAGGGCCTGTTATCACCAGCAGGTGGTTATTTTACTGGGATTCCTCTGAACTGCATTCTCAAGAATTAACTGGGTTAAAGGTATTTCACCTAGAAAATAAAATATTAAATTCAGATTCCATAATTGCTAGAACTTTACCCAGCACCATATGGTTCAGTTGGTTGCAGCATTGCCCTGTACACCAACAAAGTTGCAAGTCCGGTCGGGGTTTGAACAGGAGGCAACTGAGATAGTTTCTTTCTCACTTTGATATTTCTCTCTCTCACCCTTCCTCTCTTCAAAATCAATGAACATATGCTTGGCTAAGGATTTTTAAAAGTCTCTCTACTTAAACTAGGCTTTAACTAAGAAAGAATATGAATTCCTTCTAAATTATGTTTGTAATTTTAGGTAATAAAACTGTACTTCTTTTTAAAGACTGTGATGCTGGTCATTTGACAGTCTATTTCTGAATTGGTTTCTCAAGTGAATTGACATACATGATAGAAATTATGATTACCACTATATTTATACAGCATCTGCCTCTGTTACCTTTCTTGAGATGCAGAGAATGGCAGATACCTATAAAATATAAGCACAAAAGGCCTTTAAATAGAATTCCTGGGATGCTTACAATTTCATTATAACAGAGTAATCAAATATTTACTCCTTTATCCTCATGATGTGACAGATAAAAAAATATGTAAGTGTAAACTGCTATGGCCACGAAGCTAGCGTTTATAAAATGAGAGAAATTAAACTTTTATCTATTAGACTATAGCCGAATATGCTTTGCCTGTAAGTTTTGTCCCGGTTTTGAAAAACGCCTCCTGCTTTACGTTCTGCAGAAAGAATTGTGTACTATACAGTATCTCTTTACTGTTTACTTGGGAAAACATGTCCATAAAGCTGCAATACCACAATCTCTTCCATGGCTCCCTGTGTGTCAGAAGCCAGTCTACTCTCATTTCACAGGGAGGGAAGAAACCGGGTGCTATGCCCAGGGGTAAACTAGTCACTGAAGACTTGTATTTATTTAGTTACCATCCTCTACTTTCTTTCCCTTCTTTTTATCTTTCAAAATTTTTTTTAAAAAGGTCTGGACTTTTTAAAAGCTCAGCTCTCCATCTTATAACAAGCCAAGTAAAATGAAATCTCAACCTGTCCAATGTTCAGAAATTACTGTAAAGATATCAGAGGTGCCGTCTGAGACTAGAAATATGCAAAGTATGAATTCATTTCTAGGCCCCATCCCACGCTTGTGGGTTTACTCATCGAGGAAAGAACATGTATCCTTCCTGGCCCTCAAGATGATACCCTCTGCCGTTTAGTAAGCCCTGCCCTCCGAAGCACACTTTACCACATTATTTCATAGGACTCCCCCAGCAGGCTGAGAGGGCTGGTTCTGTTATTAGCCTTCATTGACAGAGAAGGAAACTGGATGATAGAGAATTCAAGAACTTGACCCAGCACCACATGGCTGAGAACTCGCAAGCCCCAGGTCGGGGCCCAGGTGGGCTGAGTACACAACCTGTGTTCTTTATCCCTGGGCAATGAAAACAGTTGAACACTGCACATACGTGTACCAGAGCTTGGGATGGCGGCTCGCGGAATGATTTTTTCCATTAGTTGGAGTGTCTTTTGTTGCTGATTTACTCAACAGGAATTCTTGAAGCTTCTGCTTTACTTCTGTACTTGCCACTGCCCCTGAAACACAGATGCGGATAGAAACAGATGCTGACTTACAGCTGTGTCCTTTCATGCTGCTAAGGTATTTACCAAAAATTAAGAATTAACACCACTGGTCACAGCATATGGAGTTTTCCTATCACAAGAAGAAACCAGAGTCTACACGGGTGTTAGAAAATGGCACAGGAAGCTTTTGTAACTCCTGATTAAACTGCCAATTTTCAAAAGATCTTTGATGAGTTCCTTAACTGCTTTTGCAGAGAGGGGAGTCCCAGAATTAATACTAACTTTTTTTTTAAGCTTGAGCAAAATACTGCTGGAAAACAAAACACTGCCTTTCAAAAATCAAGAATCTCAGGGAACCCTGTAAGTGACTAAGCGCATCAAATGATCTTTTGGAATCACTATTTTGAAAAACCAACTTTTTAAAAAAGCCTCTTTTGAGCATTATACAAATCAATCCGGCTGACTATTCCGGTTCCACTCATCCAGCTTTAAACCTTGCGACACCCTGATTTTGAACTGACCTCACAGCAAGGGAATTATTTGGATCTGTCTCCCTCTTGTGGATAGCTTTTTATTTTTGCAAATGTTCTGCCTTAAATCTTTCCAAGGTCTCACTACTCAAGCACTAACTAGAGGTCAGACTGGACTCACAGAGCAATTATTTCATGAGCCAGAGAAAGGTTATGCTTAAACAGTATGGCAGAGCTGGATTGCTTTACTGTAACATTATTTTTGAAATTCAAAAAAGTAGAAGTTAGTGTATTTGCTGAACAATGCCTTGTTTATGCCCTGAGACGCTTTGCAGACTGAATGTAGAGAGCTGATAGGCGAGGCTAAAGGGCTACATTCGAGTCTCTAATGTATTCTTATCGTTTAACGCAGACAATCTTGACAAATTCAATCCCACTCTTTCTCAGGCTTCTTTTTGCAGGACAGTGGGCGAAAGGGGAGGAAAGAGGGTCATCTTTTACCCTGGTGCCTCTTACTTTCTCGTCCTCTCTCTTTGCCTCTGAGAGGAGGAAGCTGCTGTTCTCTGCGATGCCTCTCTACTTCCTGTTCTTGCCTCTGCTGCTCCAGTTTCTGCTCCTTTTCTAGGAGTTCTTGTTGCTGTTTTATGGCTAGAAGTTCCTGTTGCAACTTACGAGAAGAGAAAGACATGAGAGTGTGCACTTTCTTTAAGCTTCATTTCATCACTGACCATCACTGACCAAAACGGAAATGCTGGGAGCTTATAGAACTTGCTTGGATTTAGTTGACAAGTGCACCCATTTTTTTTTCTGATAAATTATTAAAGTCTAAAGGCAACCATCAAATGATGCCATAGATGGTTTTAACATAAGGTCATTTTTAGGGAGTTTCATGACCTGTCAAAAATCATTACCAAATTCACTCAGATCTTTAGTTCCCTAGTAGCTTTGCTTTGTCATCTGAAATATACAAACCCAGGCAAAGGTGGGAACTGTCCAGAATCTACTTCACCACTTCTTCCCCATTATAAATAAACAACTGAAATCTTCCATTCCCATCCCAAGAAACAGAATGAATATTAACTGAATAGAATGATGAGAAACGAGTTAATTTTGGGGAAGTATACCTGAAATAGAATAAGTGTTAATAATTTCAAAACCTTACAGAGAAGATTAAGATTCTTAATGGAGCTCTAACCGTTTTTGGCTCAGTGGATAGAGCATCAGCCTGAGGACTCAAGGGTCCCACGTTTGATTCCCGTCAAGTGCATGTACCTTGGTTGAGGGCACATCTCAAGTAGAGGGTGTGCAAGAGGCAGCTTATTGATGTTTCTCTCTCATTTAAGTTTCTAACTCTCTATCTCTCTCCCTTCCCCTCTGTAAGAAATCAATAAAATATACTTTTAAAAAAGATTCTCAATGGATTAAGGCAACCTATTATCCATCGTAGGCTCTTTTCCCAAAACAGCAGAAGACAGAGTACACAAAAATCTTCAGATGAGAGAGACTGATCAAGAAGAAATCACTTCCATTAAACTGCACTTTAATGCACTGTGGTTTTCTTGTATGCATCCCTTGATTTCATTTCCAAACAATGAATAACATGAATAGGAAATATTCTTAATAACTGTTGCAAGATGTCAGCTTTCCCTCAGAGTGAGAATTTGATATCTATGGATAATAGGAAACATGCCCACTGAGGAATAAGTAAAGACTGTGAGTTTTACTTAGATTCTGACATTACCAGATACGTGATCTAGGCAAGTTAGTGAACTATACAGAGCCTGGGTTCCTCATATGTAAGACAGAGAAATAATTGCCCTCACACATCCTGCCCATAACGAACATGAAATTTAGTTTGTAAGTTTGAACCATACTACTTTTAAATATTATCACGATTTTTAAACACTCAATACCAATGAAGTTAGTCAATTTGCTGTTTAAATCAGGTAGTGACTCAAAGCTATAAAATCTATGATCAGAAGTAACAGAATAAAAATGAAAAGCACCTAGGAATGGCAGTGTTAGGCAATGTGCTAACTAGGATAGCGTCATCTCTACCAGAAAGATAGGCTAAAAGCATTTCTGGATACTCTTCAAATTAAATTTTTGTCATTTTGGATTTGCCACAACAGTCCTTTATTGGGTGTTTTTAGATATTCCATTGTAACAGAAAAACTCAGAATGTTGCTAAAATTCTGCCTTGAATATTAATTCTGAACAGATATTAATTAGGATTGGTTAAGTAGATTCAGTTCTTCACCCAAACCCCAATAGAATTGAAATGTAATCTATCTTAGGAATATAGAAAGCCTCTAAATTTAATTTCCATAGCCACCATTCATTATTGAAGACTATAAGAATGGGGCTGAAAAAAAAACCAAATAAAATGTCATCTCTCCAGTTTCAGATATCTAGGTCCAGGGCACAGGCATGATTGGGACAAACAAGGCAGGTCTACAAATAGCGGAACCACCAGCCACTGTCTGTGTGGGCCTGGGCAGGTTTAAGAGTATTTCTCTCTGCCTCAGTTCACTAGGTAGAAAAATAGGATAATAGCATCTAACTCAGCAGAAGTTTATTATAGAAGCCAAGGATTCAAGTGCTAACATAAATAAAGCTTCATGAATTGTTTCCCTCATTAAAATAAAATCAAAATAAATGCAAACATCATCAATTTTTAGCTTTACCCATAAATAAATGGAAAACAATAACAATTTTGAAAAGAAGAAAACTTCTTAAATGCAAAATCTTATGTCTGTCTTCAGTTTCTGAGAAAACAACTTATTGTCTTGGAAAGTCATTTTTAAGTTAAATTTTCCTTTTAGCTACTTCAGAGTCACTTTTTCTCCCAAGAGCCTCCTTTTCTAATATTTTCTAGGTGACAGTAAGCCTACCATGTTACTTTGCGTGGGCCAAAGTAAAAGTTAATTACCTACTTGCTAGTATTAATTTTTCAGTAAACTGAAACAATAAATTCGTTCACAATGTTATATTCATGTTTACAATGACAAAAGACATCCAACGTGAATAAAAAGAAATAACTGAAGTAGGTGGGAACTTATCAGTATTGCCCTGTACTTAAGGCAACATGACCTGCTTATCAGAGCAGAATGAACCACACAATTACCTAAACCTTAAACGATAACGAAAAACATAAATTTTACTCATCATCATTGCCATCTGAATGTGCCTCGAATGATGAAGGAGATCTAAACATCAATTTTCCTGTTATTGTTTCAAAGGTCAAGTAATAATGCTTCAGAGTCATTAAAAATATGCCTATAAACTAAATGAAGGCCCTATCATTATATAATAGAGCCATGTATGACTGATTCCACATGAGATCCTAAACAAAATCCTCACTCTTATTCTTAAGGTCTCCTGTAGATCAATAAATTGCAAGAGTTCATTTAGTCAAGTTCACTGGTAAAAGAAAAATTTCATTATGGTTTATATTAGGTGTTGAAGAATGTTATTTTGGAAAATAAGATAAAGTAAACCTTTCAGTTTTAAGAAACAGCCTATAAAATAACGGACACAGGGAAGAAGAGAGCATTTTTACCTTCCCAGCCACTGTAATATTAAAGTGGTAAAATGGTGTAATATTAATGTAGGTATCTATATTAAATCTATAGAAATGTGCTGTTATTTGATATGTGAGTAATAGATCAAGTGTCTATAATATAACTTATCATATTAATAAAATATTTAAGTCATTTTGAAGGAATTGAACATAACATAAATACTTCATTATAAATATTTGCTGCTGAAGAGTTGTCATAATACATTTAAATTAGACATCTATTCGATCAGACCAAAATAGTTTTTTTTAAATGTCTTTGTCGAGAAGTTGAAAAACATTTTATAACAAAGCTAAAATAGTACTTATTTCTGAAGATAAAAGGGAAGAAATAGGTACATGGACATTTAAAAAACCTGACAAGAAAATAACCCATCATAAAAAAATTATGGGACATGGCCCTATTTATCCTCTTAGAATAATTTAAACAACTTGAGTCTGAAATTGTCTACAACTGCCGACACTCTTTCAATAAATTATAACCTGTAATCCATTAGACTCATAAAAATACTGAAAATATTTGTATCAGTTTCTTCATATAATTCTCTTGAGCTTTTTATGTTATTATTTCTAATGTATACAGTATGAGGTCTTTTTCATAAGAAACATTAAGGGTAAAAATAAGTGACTGAGTTATCCTTTCTGATAAATAATATAAGCAGATTCTTTCTAGATATATAAAATGACCCTTCTGAGGCTAATGATACTGGTAGAGAATAGATGGAGCAAATAAACAAAATCATGCAATAAAGAATCTTTAAAAAGGTTGGTAGGCTACTATTCCCTACTGTTGACACTGTAAACTAAAGGATAAAGAGTGGTAGAGGCCCCTTTAAGAAGCAAAGCAGGTGTTTAGTCAGCCTTCCCAGCACTTACCAAGGTTTCCCCCTGTGCAACCACCATTTCCTCCAAGTCCTACTTGCATGTGTAAAGCACAGGGAACCATCCCCTCAGTGCTCCTTCTTCCGCCCACGGCCCCCTGAGTGCAAAGGGCAGGGGCAGGGACACATTTGCTACCTTGATGTGCTCCTGAAGCTGGGCCTGGTGCTGCCGTGTCAGGTTCTCGTGCTGCTTCTGAAATTCGGCAATCAGGAGCTGCTTCTGGATCTGCTGCTGTTGCTGGATGAGGAGTAGCTCCTGCTGCAGCTGCTTCTCCCGGACGACAGGGTCCACCACGGGCATCATCATCCTGAGGTCCGTCCGTAGGTCTAAAGGGGAGATGGGCTCCAGGCCCACAGGAACCTCTGACTTCACATCCACTGGAGAAATGGGGGAGGGGAAGAAAAGGAGGATAAGAGATGTGTCTGTGTCCAAATCAATGCTGAACATAGACCAAAAGGAAGACACTATAACCATGCAATAAATTTTACACCAAAAAATCTAATCTTTTTTTAATGATGATAATAGGTCTTTTGTATATCAATTTTGATAAAATGCACCATATACTAATTCCCCCACCCCCAGCAATTGGTACTCTGCCTTGAATGGCCCACTTCCCCTTTTTCAAAGAGATGATTCCAATTATTTAAAGGCATCAAAGTTGTTCATAAAACGTATTCTACTGGATCACTTACAAAGGTCAAGTTAACTTAGGACCAAAAATGCAACTCTACTGAGGAAAGGAAGTCATTTTTTAAATATATATATATATATATATATATTATTGATTTTTTACAAAGAGTAAGGGAGAGGAATAGAAAGTTAGAAACATTGATGAGAGGGAAAAATCGATCAGCCACCCCCTGCACACACACCCCCTCCCCCCAAGGTACATGCCTTTGACCAGAATCGAACCTGGGACCTTTCAGTCCGCAGACCGATGCTCTATCCACTGAACCAAACTGTTTTCAGCGAGGAAGTCATGTTTTAATAGAGAACTTCTAACACAACCAAGTTTAAATGCTTGCAAACATGTTTGTTTGTAACTAGAGTATGAAGATAGATTCTAAGCTAAAGTTTTTTTACATAACGTTGGGCTATTGGATCTATCAAAGAAAAACAAATCTGCATGCTGAAATATGGGAAATGGTGGGCAGATTAGTTAATCAACCTTGGCCAGGAAGGCAAAGCCAGCCATAAAGGAAAGAAGGAGCCATGCTTCTCTGTGCTGGGTTTTACTTATTTTTAAAAAATATTTTTATTGGTTTCAGAGAGGAAGGGAGATGGGTAGAGAGAGATAGAAACATCAATGATGAGAGAGAATTATTTTTTAAATATATTTTATTGATTTTTTACAGAGAGGAAGGGAGAGCGATAGAGATACATCAATCAGCTGCCTCTTGCACACTCCCTACTGGGGATATGCCCACAATCAAGGTACATGACCTTGACCAGAATCGAACTTGGGACCTTTCAGTCCACAGGCCAATGCTCTATCCACTGAGAGAAACCGGTTTAGGTGAGAGAGAATTATTGATCTGCTGCCTCTTGCATACCCCACCTGGGGATCAAGCCCACAAGCTGGGCATGCACCCTGACTAGGAATGGTTCACAGGTCGACGCTCAACCACTGAGACACACTGACTAGTCTCTGTGCTGGTTTTTAAATGGTAATGATTTGCATGGCAATCATCTTATTCCTAAACTAATCAAGGAATAAAACATTTTTAGGATGCTTAGAACAAATATTCAATCAAGTAATGGGATGGAGAAAGATTGAATAACCAGAAAATAACTATAGATATTT
Source organism: Antrozous pallidus (assembly GCA_027563665.1). Taxonomy (NCBI): domain Eukaryota; kingdom Metazoa; phylum Chordata; class Mammalia; order Chiroptera; family Vespertilionidae; genus Antrozous; species Antrozous pallidus. The sequence goes on along the minus strand of CM050521.1, from coordinate 70,407,515 downwards.
AAATTTATAAAAATTAAGTAGGATAATGTGTATAACATTTTCAGCACAACTTCTATGAGATAACTCCCAGGAGTGGGATAAGCACAAGAGCTCACAGGATAAATATGCAGATATGCCAGCTGTTCACAGCTGGCATCCATCGATTAGTCAGTGTATATGCCAAACACATTAAATATTTTGAATATGACCTTTGACCACAGGAATCAAGAAAAGTATGTAACTGAATAAAACAAATTTAGATAAAGATAATAGAGATTTTGGAGGGAGAATGTAGGCCAACTGAACTGCATATCTTTGCTAAAGTGGTCAACCACAACTGAGACCCAAATAATTACTGGTGGAAAAAAAGAAAGACAGACAATACATATCCAGGGTAGAGAGAAGTTAATTAAAACTAACTTATCCCTAGCTGGTTTGGCTCAGTGGATAGAGCATTGGCCGGGAATGAAGGGTCCCAGGTTCGATTCCAATCAAGGACACATGCCTAGGTTGCTGGCTTGATCCCTAGTAGGGACATGCAAAAGGCAGCCAATTAATGATTCTCTCTCATCATTGATATTTCTATCTCTTTCTCTTACTCTCCCTTCCTCTCTGAAATCAATAAAAATATATTTAAAATAAATAAATAAAAATAACTTAAAATATGTTAACACTATGGGAACAAGAAAACATAAACAAGTAAACTTTGACATGCAGGCTGCCTATTTTCAACCTCTGATCTAAAATCTAAATTCATATTCCCATCCTTCTAAATGTGTCCATGAGTTCTCTAGGCCTCAGTTTCACCATATGTACAATGGAGATAATTACAGCAAAGAGTTAACACAAGTTGTTAAAAGGATTAAATAGATAATTCACTAAAAGACTTATAACATTACCCCCCCCCCAATAAATGCTTTTGGTTTCTTTATTTACATAAAAATGGTAATTTCCTGTATAGTAAAATAAACTATCAACACTGTGTGATCACAAAACAAAAATATTAGAAGTATGAAAATAAAATTGTATATGGTTGGTTACATATTAGAAAATAAAAATACTAAAACTTCTAGGAAATGAAAAAAGAAAATTCAGGAATATAGATAAGCAACTCAAAAATTTCACTTCACTAGAAAAGCAAGGCAACCTTTAAGTCAAAATAAGGAATCATTTTTTAATTATTACATGTCACATATATAGTTGGTATATATGTGTGTGTTCTGTCCTATCGTAAGCATACGACCAAACAGCCAACTATAAATTATAAGACACTGCCAATTGGTTTAAAACTTCTGAAAAAACAATTGTTAATATATATTAAGAGGCATTAACTATTTCTGCCATTTGATTCACGTTTACCAACTCTAGGAATCTATCTTAAGAAGATATTACTAACAGGAAGAATGAGTTCAATGCTGTTTACTGAAGTGCTATTGTTTTCATTAAAATCGCCAACTACAAGGAAATGTCAAAAAAATATATGTCATATCCATTAGGTGTAAAAACATTCAATCATTAAAAATGTTTATGGGAACATGAAAAATGTTGTTACAGCATTAAATGAAAAAAAACACACAGTAATAAAAAAGTGAAGTATACCCTATGATATCTCTTTAAACTAAATAAATAGAATTTAATTTAGTCAATATACATTTATTGAGACCTTTAAGTTGCCAGGCATGATTGCAGATGTTGCGGTTTACTAGTAAAACCAAAAAGACAAAAATTCCAACCGTCACAGAGCATATCACATCTACTGAGGTTTTAATGATATTACTCTCTGAATTTTAACAGCAAAGACTGGTGAAATATGGTGCAGAAGATGGTTTGTATTAGGGGTGAAAGTATTAATACCTTTCCTCATTCTACTTTTCTATGTTCTTCCAAATGGCATCTAATGCTCTGACCACTACTAGAGCTTAACTTAGACTTCTGGATTCCAGGTTGGGAATCACAAAGTTAATATTCCATGTGATTTAAGAGCTATTTTCAGAGAGTTAGGAAAGCCGAATAGAAATCCCGTCTATAGAAGTTAAGCTACAAATCAAAAGAAACATTTATGGCCTTGCTTATCTTTTGATTAGTGAGTTCACAGACATGTGTGTGCACCTGTGAGTGGAGGTGGGAGTGGGGATGGTGTCAGTCTTGGGTTGCAAACACTGGTTATTCCTCCCTCCCCCCCAATGGATTGATCAGAAGTTTATATTGATGGTGAGATCACTTAAATGAAAATGGTAAACAACTCATTAATGTGCCATAGTTTGGGAGACAATGTCTTTTAAATCATGATCTCTGTGAAAGGAAAGCCATTAAAACAGAGCCAAGTTTGAAACTAAATGAAGATCATAGCCCATCAGATCTTGAGATGCAGAGTCCAATGTAGAACTTTCCTTCCAGGCACTGGAGTAACATGAGATTTGGAACATTAATTTATAGAGTTGGCATAATTCCAACCAAAAGCAAAGGCTGTTAATGATATATTTCATTTTTACATGAAAAAAGGCCAAACTGCGGCCTCCAGTTTTTCCATGAAAAAGCCAATAAACAAAAATCAGAATTTAACCCTATACAGCAAATGAAAAATTCCAAGAGACCCTTTGGTCTCTTCTTTCTGGTATTCTTATTACCTATGAACTATAAACATCGGACCCTTAAAAAAATCCTCCCACTCCACAAAAAAGATAAGGAAAAAATGTCCCAGAACCCTCTAAAACAGCTATTGTAAACCTCAAAGGGTAATTTGACTTCTTAACCTGCTATCCCAACAGAAATGATTGTGTCTAACTGCTTGCCTTTGTTCAGAGACTAATCACTAAATTGTGAAAAATCACCCTCAACTTACAAAAACTACTCTTGATTATAAATAATTGCCCAAGACTGAGAGAAAGCGGCAGGCAAGATCCCAGTCTTTCATCCAATTTATTCAGCAGCAATCCACATTCCATTTGTCTAGACTAAATATAGCAGCGTTTATACAAGAAATCAATAGTGCTTGCAGAGAGGAGAGCGAAGGCATGAATATTTCATCAAACTCTGAGAGAAATGGCAATCAGCAAACTGATGGTGCTGTATAGGTCATCTTTGGCCTGCTGGATTAGTGCCTGCTACTTGGACAATAGCTCATCTCTGGCTAATCATAATCATATCGTAGCCATTCTTTCTATTTTTAACATTAATTGCACTATGGGTGACAAAGACTCATCGTATTCCAAAAGGAATGATGGATTTTTCTTATGTCTTCTGTGACAGGCTAATAAGCCTCCTCAGGAGCAATAATAGTAACGCAATGCCAGGACCGAGTTTTAACAAGTTACAGCCCCTTTCATATCCCAGAATGTGAAAAAAAGGCCACTGTCCACAGCTGCTGCATTATCATAATTAGAAATAATCAACTTACAAGGAAAAATTAACCACCGATTTTAACAGTGGGGAAATGCAATCACCCCTCCTCACACATTGCTTGTCTAGGAACATGCCAATTCCTCACAAATGACTTAGAACAGGTGGCCAGGGATACATAAATTAGAAAGAAGTTGATGACAACAAATATTAGCGTTAGCATTACTTAGAAACGAATCGTGTTTTCTTAACAGATCTCAAGACCTCGTAACTTCAGTTGAACGTCCCCAGTTTGTCTGACATTTCAAATACATGCCAACGTGTTAGATTATATGTAATTACCCTAATACCAAATCTCCATTCAGAGCATTTCCACATTAGATATAAACTAGTTTTAAATACTATGTCACAAAGTCCTGTTCCTTCCTCAAGTGTCCTTTAAAATTGTTCTTTGATAGTTCAGCACTTACCCACACATGAAATCTTTCTGAAAAGTATTTAGTCTTGAATAATCAGGGAAACAAAAGGCTCCCATTTCAAGATAAAAATCTCAGACCATACAGATGTTTATAATAGTTACATTTATTTAAGCAACATGCATACCTGTGCAGTCATGATTGAATTTCTGTGACAAATGCTTTTCTTGAAAATACCACAGCTGTTCAAGAGGTTAACTCAGAGTACTGAGGGTCATCGAGTAGCCTCGGAGTGTTTCTTTACTTTCGATGCTGGTGTTCATAGCACAGGTAAGTAGGAAGAATTGTCCTGTGTTCCAAAACAGGAATCTTTGATTGCTACTTTATCAGCTGACTTATAAACAGGAAGTCTTCCATTTTATTAATGTTTTTAATGAACAACTACCAAATCCCATGGATGGGAAAATTCTAAGAACGCACAACTTTGACCATTTACAACTATCTCAACTGTGACTGAAGACTGTTCATGTTGCTCCTCTGAAATGAGATCTCCAAGCAGCAGAGGGGGGGAAAATACAGGTTTTCACACACAAAAAAAATGCCACAGGCACAATCTCACCACCAATTTGTATGTGTCAACTTAGTTAAAAATTGAAACTTGAAAAATGCATAAAAACTGGAACCGTGTTTCCCTATCTTAGTTATGCATAGTTAGTGCAGCTACAATGTGGGGCATGGCATCCCCAGCTCTGCTCAGCGCCAGACTGCATGGAAATTAAGTTCTTTCTACCAAGGAAATGGTTGTCCACGGCCACAGCATGAGGACAGATGCACTGCACATTCTGGATCTGGGGAGAGACAAATGTTGCTCTGATCATCCCCTCTGTTTCCTCTGTGACCTTTGGGGCCTGCGGACTGCCCACTGGAAAAGGCTGCCCGCTGTGCTGTGCTGTTTTCTGCTTTAACACTGTCCGACCAACTATGTAGTCAGATCGGTAGTTCAGAATGTGGATGAGCCCTAGCCAGCGTGGCTCAGTGGATGGAGCGTCTGCCTGTGGACTGAAGGGTCGCAGGTTCGATTCCGGTTAAGGGCATATGCCTGGGTTGCAGGCTCGATCCCCAGTAGGTGGTGTGCAGGAGGCAGCCAATCAATGATGCTCTCTCATCATTGATGTTTCTCTTCCTCTTCCTTCCTCTCTGAAATCAATTAAAATATTTTTTTTTTTTAAAAAAGAAGGTGGACGAACTGCCTCAGATAATGTAATCAGGGCTTCCTCAAAGTGTGACCTATAATAACAGTTAGGCTACATGGCATATTTGGCAGGATTTCCAGCAGGTACAGACATCTTTCATTGATCTTTTTCTACTTGTTTCTTTTTGCCAGGGCAGGCTAGTTCTACTAAACATGCCAGCATGTACCCTAATGATCTCTGAAACTGCTCAGTACGAATGCCCTGATGTTAGCTTGTCAGGTAGGGCAGAGAAGGGGTCATCTTCTGTGTATGGTACACACTGCCCTGTCCTGTGTTTCTGTACGTTCCAGCCAAATTAGCATCAGTGAGGAACAGCAAAGTGACACCACCAATTGTGAAGTCATCTCTATACTGTCTGTGTATGGAACTCTGTGGATGCATCTATGCAATTGTACTGGTCACTGGTCAGTCAACACAAGCACAGTCTTCATTGCGAGCCTTCTTGAGCAGAAGCTGGAGAGGTCTAGGGAGCTGGGTAGAAGAAGACCCCCAAGAAGCACATTGCAGTCTGAGAACTAACCATACCACTGCAAACATGGGGTGTCAATCCACCTCGAAGAATCTTAAAGTTTGTTCTGGCCCAGTCACGGGGGATGTGTAGCTCTCCTCACTCCGGGTTCATTATCACTTCCTCATCACTGGTCATGTTGATTGCTGGAGACCGTGTTTCAGGTAGAAGACATGGGCTTTGGGAAATAAACAACTGGAGTCTGTTTCTTCCTTCAACTCCATGAGGTTGATTTAAATTAATTAAAATCACCTTGATATTCCCTTTTCTAAAATCCTGCTCCCCCCTCCACTCCTTTCTTAACACTGCTGTGGATCCAAAAAATACAGTTTTGTAATTTTATTTATATACTTATTCTTTAGATGGTGTTGGTTTCAGTGGTTAGCAAACTCATTAGTCAACAGAGCCAAATATCAACAGTACAACGATTGAAATTTCTTTTGAGAGCCAAATTTTTAAACCTCTAACGCCACTTCTTCAAAATAGACTCACCCAGGCCATGGTATTTTGTAGAAGAGCCACACTCAAGGGGCCAAAGAGCTGCATGTGGTTGGAGAGCTGCAGTTTGCCGACCACTGGGTTATATCGTAAATCCAACCGAGGACAGGGTGTGCCTGGTGCTGGTTTATATCTTGTGCCTCTTGCCCTTTGCCTCACAACTCAACTATTATACCTTCTAAAGAATGGATCGAGACTGTTTAGCACTGTATGTAGCTACAATATTTAAGTCATTGTTTTTATAGTATCATCAGATGACCTATTTTTTAATTCATTCCTTTATTCGGCAAATATTTATAAAGCCCCATCACATGCAAAAACAGTTTTCAGTCAACAAGGGAGCAACCGATTTCAAGATGCAAAAGATCAACTCACAACCCTATGCAGAAAACAGAGTGCATTCTGGGCAGTGAGCCTGGTGCTCTCGAACCCTCCTGGGGCTGCTTCTGTTTTCTCTCCAGGAACCTCCACGGTGATCGCTTCCCTTCCCAGGACTGCATTTATTTCCTCTTTTGTGACAATTCTATGTCCTGCCTAAGTATCTATTCCAAATTTGTGACCCATACGTGTCACTACTCCTGGCACTGTCCACTCAGCTGTCTCATGCTGCCCTTTCTCTGGGGCCTCGAGTCTCAATTACTGCAAACAGAGGAGAACATGGAAGTCATATTTGATTCCCCTCTCTCCTTTTAAAAATTTTTTTAATTGATTTTTTTACAGAGAGGAAAGGAGAGAGAGAGTTAGAAACATCAATGAGAGAGAAACATCGATCAGCTGCCTCCTGCACACTCCCTACTGGGGATGTACCCACAACCAAGGTACATGCCCTTGACCGGAATCAAACCTGGGACCCTTGAGTCGGCAAGCTGATGTTCTATCCACTGAGCCAAACCAGTTAGGGCTCTCTCCCTTTTATTATCCTTGTTCACTCAACAGAAATGATATCTCCTACTCTTTTTCTTATTAAATATATATTCTTTTACTACTACTCTTATTCAAATATTGTTTTAACTCATCAAGATCTGTCTACCACCACTGCCTGTTTTGCAAAAGCAGTCAGTCCTCAGTCACTTTCCTAGCTAACACCCATCAGTGGGACCCCCATCGTTAACATACATGTTGGCCTGTCCCTATACTGGGCTTCCTGTTTATCTTTCTGGCCTCAACACCATCTACTGTCCCTTCACTTGAGTCGCACTGGACTTTCAGCTCCTTAAACACACCGTGCTCTCCCACGTCTCAGAGATTCCTCATACATTTTGTCTCACCCTAACATACAACTTCACCCCATTGTTTTCTAGACTGTTTCTTATTTATCCTTCACATCTTAGCTAAAAATGACTCGATGTGGGATGACTTTCTGAGTACTATTGCATTTTCCTCTTACAGTTTGCAATTATTTTCCCTAACATTTGTTTAACTGCCTCCCTTCACTGTTCCTTTATGTTCCATGACTATAGTTTCCATACCTAGTACAGCACAAAAAAAAAACCAAACAGTAATGCCACAATGCACACCTGGAATGAATGAAGGGATACATGAATAAATGATAGTCAACAAAATGCCTCAGCAGGATGCTTTGCCCCATGATAGATTATTAGAAAACTAATGGCCCTGGCCAGATAGCTCAGGATACAGCATCACCCTGATGCACAGCAAGGTTGCTGGTTTAGTCCCCGGGCAAGGATACAAGAATCAACAATGAATGCATAAGTAAGTGGAACAACAAATAAATGTTTCTTTCTCTTTCCTTAAAATGAATAATAAGTAAATAAGAAAGAAAATTAGACCAGAACTCAGATGTTGCAAGCTAGCAATTTTATTTTTAAATCTCCAATTTGAAAATGAAAGAATAAATTACTAAATGTAAATAAAAAAGAATACATCCTCATAAAGTTATTTAATCAAAATTATTTAATATTTATCTAAAATAACTAGTTATTGTGTTTTTTTTTAAAACACTGAAGCACTTTTTATTAAAGGTTCTTCTCTGAAATGTGTAGTATCATTTCAGTCTTGGAAGGCACATTTCTTTCCTGAAAAAGTAAATTAATATATTTAAATGTGCCTAACATACAAAATGGGAAATGGAAAAACAAGTAATACAGCCTCAGTTTGATGACAATGCTGCCAAAATTTCACTTTAGTAATACAACTATTCTTAGCTGACTTTCCACTATTAATATTTATGATTGCATCGCCATAGAATAAAAAGAATTTTGTGAGTTCTCAAACAGGAAAAGTATAATTTTTATAACAAGAATTATTTAAATTGATTAGTCCAGAAATACAATTCTCCCTCAAAGTGATTCTGTTCCAGTTATACATGTCTTCAGTTTCTTTAAAGTGCACTAATACATGGCATAAGTGAAAAGAAAATAAATGCAAGAAGCAATGTGGGCTTTGATTTACTATTCTCTTATTTCCCAGGGGTCTGAACAGGAAACAAAAATAACCACAAATGACTAAAATATCAGTAGGCCTTGAAATATCAACATTTAAGTTAGAGCAAGCTAACTTTTTAATCAAAGCCTTACTATTTTGATTTACTTAATTCAAATTCCCTCTCTGCAAATATGCTTTTGAATTAAGCAGTCATAACAAACCATAACACAAACATGAACTGCCAACTCATTTGTAATACCCACTTAGGTCCAAAGTATTGCAGTGTTTGCTAGTTTCTTACTATTTGAGAACCAGGTAAAAGCTCCATTGAGCTTCTCGCAGCATGGAAGCAAAATCAAGCCAATTTATGTGACTTCAAGGTAATAGGAGCTAAAAACCTAATCCATATTATTTTGTAATTGGAGATGAAAATGTAATCTGATACAATGATACACGTAAATGAAGTTTTAGCAGATATAAACTTTAGTGTTTTAAAATAGTAAAACTGGGTATTAATCTTCAAAAGTTATTTATTTAGCCACATATAAGACCCCCCCACCCCCAACCTAAGATTTAGAGCAAAATTACTCCTTTAAGGAAGACAATGAAGGTGAGACAAACTATCTTTTTTTCTATAACTTACAGTTCTAGGTTACAGATAAATACTAGATTACTACTATTTGCAAATGTCTAACAAAACTTTCTCCCTCTCTCTCTCTCTCTCTCTCTCTCTCTCTCTCTCTCTCTCTCTCTCTCTCTCTCCACACACACACACACACACACTCTTCATTATGAAAACTGAATATTTAGACAGGGGACTACTTTCTATCCTGAGAATTTTGTACATCATCTGACAGATAACATAAACTTAATAAATAAGTTTAATGAATATCAGTTGAATAAATGACCTCCTCAGCAGATACCCCTTCTAACAACACTTTCTAAACAAATCACATTTGTTTATTCAGCAAATGAAGTTTTTTTTTTTTTTCAAAGAATATGTTGCCAGTCTTCTATCAGGAAACAGTGCTTGTGGAAATGTATAACTACTATTTTGATTGGAAAAAAAAAATGAAGAGCAATTATTGGCTCTTGGTTCCTGCCAGCAAGAACAAATTACCGTTAGCCACTAGAAAAGCATTCCAATTCTGTCTGAAAGCTCCACTGCTTAATGCATTCAAGACAATGGCATGTATGGAAAGGTCAGGAAAGCAGGCGGAGAAGTGGGCAGAAACCCCATGCAGGGAGCTTCCCTGTCCTCTTTCATTCAATCCACACCTTTTCCTTTGCTGCCCTCGACCCTGCGGTCCTGCAGAATGGGAATAGGACCTCGGACAATGCACATTTTTTTTTCTTTTCCAGATGTCACTTGTTTCCTAAGTTGGGATGGAATCTTTACTACAAAACAAAACGGTCTTCAAGTCCCACTACAAACTCCCAGTGTAGGACTGCATTGGGCTTTTTAAAAAGCGAAGACATTTGTTGAAACAGCTAGACACTTCCTTCAAATCTTCTGAACAGGCCCTACTTAGGAAACCATGGCCAGTGAAACTGGGGCAGGGGACCTGGTGTCCCGCCCACTCCCTGGCTCGCTGGCGCGGGTCCCTGAGAATCCAGACGCCACGGAATTCAGTTTGAAAATCATTGTTCTAACTGCGAGGCAGCTTCAGTTGCCAAATTCAAATGTGCGGCAAATTACATTACTATTGTTTCAAAGAACAATGCGTTACTGTTTCGTTGGAATTGCGCAACTTTGGAATTTCTGAATTGGAAAACATTAAGACAGTTTCCCTTCATACATACAATTGGGGGGAGAGGGTAAATGTTAAGAAATAAAAGTTCATCTACCACTGCATAATTTCAAACGGAGCCGGACCAAAGCATGGGCACCTATGTTTCTATGCCTGCCACATGGTGGCACCACTTTTGCTCAGAAGTGGAAATACCCACTTATCCTTTGTGGGCAAGAGCTCTGGATCTGTTTGACAATAAGTATGCAAGCCTGGAACCACGCGGAGTTTCTGGAGCTTGAGCATTCAAATGAAATGGGACTTCCCTATGCCAATTCTAAACTTGGCTTTCTAAACCTGGGTTTAAAAAAAAGAAGAAGACTTAATACCATAATATCAGTTCATCCAGACAGTACTTTTCATTTAAACGATGGAGCCAACACCAATACTTCACTTATTATGGGCTTAACACTGTTCTGAAGCTTTCTTTATACAATAAAGGTTAAACCATTTTTTCTTCCTCACGACGCCAGGAGGTTGTACTCTCTGCTCACCTGTGGGGTAGACACAATCGGGGTCCTCATGCTCAGACGAGGACAATGGAGGCCACTGAGGAATTTGCTCAAGGTCCTTCAACCAGCGAGTAGTCCAACAGGAATCAGAACACAAGTCATCTAGCCACAGAGTTCCTGATCTTAGCTACTGCACTCTTATTCTTGAGATCAATATAGTAAGTTCATGTTGGGATATTCCTCGATGTAATTGAGACTGAAGATTTTTGTTAAGATAATATCACACTTTTTTTTTTAATTTTATTTTTAGAGGTAAAGAGAAGCATTACTTGTAACTGCCAATATGTTCCAGAGAGAGAGAGATGAGCAATGGAACATGTTTCTGCATATTTTGAGACATTTGTGTATTTTCAGGTGAATGCAGAGTGTCTTTCTTAACATGTGTGTTTCAGTGCTCTTTTTAGAAACAACTCTATTTAGGAATTGAAAATTTGGTATTTTACCCTTTTCTATTAGCTCTAGTAGTATCTACACAATTCTTTAGATTCATCTTACTCTCCAATCTGAATGTCTTAACACACAGGTAAAGGCTGCCTAATAATAAAGTCATTGTCGGCACTTGATTAACTAAATCCCACTAGATTGAATCAGGGGTAGAGAGCCTCAATCACAGTGAATTGTAAACTGTTAATGGGCTTTGAAAGTATTGTTCATACATTTTTAGTGCACTTTTTAATTGAAGAAAGGAAATAGTAACAAGATGGAAGAAGCAGCTGTTTTCTGACAATATGAAAAAGGATTTGACAGGATAGACTTGGGTGTGTTTTTTTTTTTTTCTTATTCAGAGCTTTCTATTTTTGGTCCATAATTCTCTGTTCATTATGAGAGATAATCACTAGCCATTAAGGCTCAGTTTATTAGGTAAGTGGGAGGGTTTATATCTCAAAAGAGAAAATGAAGTTGTCAGAAAAATCTGATTTTTAAAAATATATAAATAAATAGGAATGGATGTGTCTATATCTGTGCATTAATTAAAGATTTTCATAATTTGGCATAAGAAAATGTAATATGTTTTCTCTTTGGCTACTCTTTAATTAGACTGTCATTAAAATGTCTATTTCTGGTAGAACTCATAGTATCTGTTTATAGAAATAGCCTGTATTCAGAGAACTGTCAGCATTACAGAATGCTTCTCAATATTTTAAGCATAGCTTTGAGATGATCACTCTATAATTTGAAGTGGTACCATTTGTGCAAACAAAAGTATGGGAAGTTATTTAAAGTATTAAAAGTGAACTGAACTCTGCAGAGCAGAGGTCAGCAAAGTATAGCTCACAGGCCAAATCTAGCCTCACCTTATTTTTTTTTACTGCCTGCTACCTAAAAATGATATATACATTCTTTTTTTAAAAATTTATTTGAGAGAGAGGTAAGGAGAGAGGGAGGGGCTAGAAAGAGGAGGAGAGAGAGAGAGAGATCATTTTGTCATTGTACTTGTTTATTCATTCATTGGTGGATTCTTATATGTGTCCTAACCTGAGGTCAAACCTGCCACCTTCGTGTATCTAACCAACTGAGCGACCTGACCAGGGCTTTGATTTACCCATTACTAAAAGATTAAAAAATAAATAAAAGTAGCTGAACCAGTGTGGCTCAGAGGTTGAGTGTCAACCTATGAACCAGGAGGTCTAAGTTCCACTCCTGGTCAGGGTACATGCTTGGGTTGCTGGCTCAATCCCCAGTGTGGGGCATGTAAGAGGCAGCCAATCAGTGATTCTGATCGTTGATATTTCTATCTCTTTCCCTCTCCTTTCCTCTATGATATCAATTTAAAAATATGTTTAAAATAACAACAAAAACATTTCATGATGTAAAAATTATATTAAATTCAAATATCAGTGTTCATAAAGTTTTATTAGAACACAGTATTGTCCAAGGCTGCTTCTGCACTACAAAGTCAGAGCGGAGTATGACAGAGGCAGGTAGCATAACCTGCAAAGCTTAAAATAGTCGCTATCAGCCCCTGACAGAAAAAGTCTGCCAAACCTTACCGCAGGGATAACTATGGCCAGTTTTATTTTCATACTAGTGAACCAGTGCATGGATTCGTGCACACTGAAAGGAAAATTAATTAGAAGGTGGCCTGAGGGGTGGGACTGGGAGGGATAGGCCAGAGAGGTCCTGGAACCAACCTCCCATGGTCCCTCCTTGGCTAGCCTCACCTGGGGTGGTGCTGTGGCTCGAAAGGTGTCCATGGAGTGAACAGGGTCTCTCCAGCAGGTGGGGTCCCTCAGCCTGGCCTGTGGGGATCTGGCCAAAACCAGCTCCCTTACATCCCCCGAAGGGTCTCAGAGTACGAGAGGGCACTCTGCAAATCTGCCGTTGTACAGGGTGTGGAACGCAAATGCACGTGTGCAGTAACCAGATTCAGGGCTGACAGAGCCCCAGGAACAACGTAACCCATGGCCAAAGGTGGAATCACTTGGCCCCACAAAGAATGGGGTTCCCTCCTTTTTGGTTTCGGGGTGTGTCACCCGAGAACTGCTGCTGCCAAATGACTGCAGCTCAGCAGCTCCAGCGTTGAGCATCTGCCCCCTGGTGGTCAGTGTGCATCATAGCTACTGGTCAGACAGCATATTAGCCTTTTGAATACATTGATATGCTATTTCCCTGTAATTATCAAATTTCCAAGCCACTTCTCTAACTTCTACCCCACTGGTTTCATGTAGAAGGTTAAAAATTACTATGGTTTATTGCAGCCAAAATAAAACATAATTATGAAACAGATTATGCTGATAAGAAAAGGTCATGCAAAAGAAGCTCTGTTTTTCATTGGATTTATATATTAATTTTAGACTGTTGCTAGTTCTTTACATTAAGCAGTAAGCTGGAAGACAAAAATATAAGTAAGAACTATGACATTTTTAAATAAGCAATATGTGCTGAGTAGCAGCTACCACTTTTTTGCATGGATTTTTTTCATCTGATACAACAACCGTATCATCATTCCTTTTCACTAGTGAGGATAAGGAGTGCTGGACAGGCTAATGATAATTTTCCAAGGGTACAGGTACATTATTTTTAAGTGTTACTATTTTAGTTTTCTTAATTTAAAATCATGGTAAACATTAATTTTGAATGATGTTAAATGAAAGTCACTATATCATATTCCATAATAAAGATTAAGGTGTATTGTCCTTCTAATTTATCTCTTTTCCATGAGTCAGAGATAACATACTCTGCACTAAGCTATATCTAGAAAAAATATTTGCTCAATTAAAACTCTTTAAATAAAATAAAGAAAATAAAGAAGCTGCTCCCATCTGTATAGTAATTATTTACAATTTCATATATATTAAATGTAAGTATATTTATATGTAAACAACATAAGTAATATATAAAAATAATCTGAATACTCACAAGGCCAGTACATCCTATGGAAATCAACATTTGAATGACCTTAAGAAAGGAATATTTGGAAATTACAGGATATTGTATTTATGGAACATGGTAAAAATTTTGTTAATAATGTGTGGGTTGATTTGGTTCATACTGAATATTTAAAAACCCGAGGTTTTAAAGAAACATCACATGTACCTCAAAGCTACAATAATACTACTACAAGGTTGGCTATTATACCTAGTGATAGATCTGTAGCCAAACCACCAAAGAAATTTGGTGCCTCAAACAAAATAGCCCCAGTATTTAGGCATTGTAAGAAAAAAAAACTAATGGGAAAAAATAGTTACCCAAATGTTCTTCCAGATATTAATGTAATTTTAAATTAATGTAACCCAAGATCATAGGAAATACATGGCTAATCATAGAGCTTAGCAAAGCCATTCTGAATCCAACAGTATCAATTTTATTTTCCACAGAATTCATGTTATAACTTAGATCAGACTAGCAGAAGACATTCAGCAGCTTGAGAACTCATTTGTTACATAAAATGTTAAGTTCTATTTTTTAAAAATGTTTTAAATTAATGGTTTGGAATTTATAAATGTCGGAAAAAAAGGAAATATGTTAAGCAAAAAAAAATAAAATAAAATAAGAACAAAAAAAATAGATGCAATTGTGCTTTATCCTTTGAGAAATGCACTTGTACAGGACGTATTCCGGTTTCCTCTCCCTGCCCGGGGCCTGGGGATAGGGGGTTGGGAGACAAGACCCCCTGTGATTTCTTAAGTCAGTAAGGAAGTTCTGCCTGTCCTGTTAGGCATGTCTCTGTTAGATTTATGTAGGCCATTCTGTCAGGTTTATTCCTCTCAAGGTAAATTTGGCAGGATGCAGGATTTAGTCAGAGCCAAGGGCCAGACATTTCTGGGCATGTCTAAAGAGCAGGTGGGGCTGGCACAGCAGATGTCCATTTGCATAAATGACTAAGGCACCTCCTGAGAAAAACTCATCTTCAGCAAAGAGGAAGCCTGGCCTGACACCCCTGCCCCCATAACCAGGCCTCAGGGCCTGAGGGAATACATAGTGCCCCCGCCTGTCCCCTCTCATCTCCATGTCCCAGGTTCAAACCTTGTTTCCACCTTCTACGATGTGCTGAAAATGCTTTCACCAAACTCACCGGTAACATCTTATTGTCAAAACCAAGTCTTTGTCTTACTTGATTCTCTCAATCATGGGACACAGTTGTTTTAGAGCATAAATAAGTGCATAAATTAATCTATTAATCTATCTTCTTTCAGTAGGTGGCTAATGCCCAATATCTTGCTATAGGACCAAAGCAGAGCAAGGCAGATAGAAAACTGTCTGCGGTTAAGATTCTTTTTTTTTTTTTTTAATAATGAGAACTGCAGTTCTCTCGGTTTTTTAAAATATATTTCTTTATTGATTTCAGAGAGGAAGGGAGAGGGACAGAGAGATAGAAACATCAATGATGAGAGACAATTATTGATCGGCTGCCTCCTGCACTCCCCCTATTGGGGATCAAGCCCAGAGTCTGGGCATGTGACCTTGACGGGAATGGAACCTGGGACCCTTCAGTCCGCAGGCCAATGCTCTATCCACTGAGCCAAACTGGCTAGGGCTGCGGTTGGATTCTTGATCACCCTCCTCCTGAGGGCCCTGGGTGTCTCACGTAAAAAACAAACAATCTGAAGCAATGATCCTGAGGCTCTTTCTGTACCAAGGCTTCTCTCTCCTCACCCCACAATTGTAATATATTAGTTCCCATCAGAAAGTCTATCTCTGGAGCGAGGCCATTATTCTTGGCCTTCACTGACCTCTATGGGTACATCAGTAACGAGCAGAGCGGGTTCTGACTTCAGAGAAAGCGACAGGTTGTAGGAGGGAAGAGAGGGACTCCAGCCACTAGGAGAAAGTGACAGAATGGAAACCAGGGACTTGTTTGGGAAAACTTTATCTAATTAAAAATTACCCTAGATCAGGCTTTGAGATATAAAACTTAATTATAGACAAAATTGTTTTATTCTGATTGTGTTGTTTGGAAACTTCTCCTCAAACCTTCCATTACAAACACCAAAGCAACCCTTTCCATTTCCTACTTCAATGAAAATATATATTTTTGTACAAGAGCTATTTCTCGGTAGGGTGTAACAAAAAATATCTATATGCTGTAATTCAGTAATTAGGAAAATACAAATAAACATTTGTCTCACAAAGTGCTACTGCAGAGCAATACAATACCCAACTTGAGAAAAATCAGAAATCCCATGAAATGTGATGGATATTCAAAGAAATCCACATTGCTTAATAAAGTGACAGAAAATTTCCAGAAATTAGAAACAAGAAAATCAACTAATGTTGAAAAGTAAAACTGGAAAAAAAATTTTTTTTACCTACAATTTAAATATCTTAGAATTCCTTTTATTGGTTAACATAACAACATAATACTACTTATAATGCCTTACAAAGGAAAATTAAAGCCACATCAGCAATTTATTTTTATTATATTGGTGTATTTCTATACGAACTGAACCTTTTTTTTTGGTGGTAGTGGTGGTGGTTACTAAAAAATACACCCCCCCTTTTTTTTAATCTATAGGAGTACCCTGTACTGTCCAAAGCATTTGGTCCCATTCAATAGCTCAAGAGCCCTCCCCCCACCCCCCACTCTCTAGTTTGGCTTCAAGTCAATACTGTTTTTCTCATTCCAACTGTTTAGGACATATGCTGGCCCAACTAACAATGATAAACACAGCAAGCTGTCTCTGATATGGTGCTGATTAAGTCATCTTGTGAACAAGCAGAATTTGGATGTTAAGATGCTAAGAGGAACAGAAAAAAACTACTTTCAGAAATTCTCCCTTTGAAAAATATTTGGATTCTGAACTTTAAATGACATGATAAACAAGCCATAGGATACTTTACAAAATATATTCATTGCATGTGGCCTAGGCATCTGAGGTACAAAGACACTAAGACACGGAGCTTATGTCAATAGATTTTACAGTTTGAAAGGGGAAGCATAGGGAACACTGGAGCCCAAAGAGAAGCTTAAAAATAGCATTTTCCATAGATAACGGCACTTGCTATGTCTTGCAAGGAAAAAAAGCATATATAACTTAAATTGTGAATACTATGAACTGTATTTTAATCCCCCATTAGTAAAATATTAATAAAAAGATAGGATCTTAAACAAAAGAATTAGAAATAGAAATAAAGACCCAATGAACATCGTAAGCATTTGGTACAAAATAATTGGAAGGGATATAAATATGGTAGTGCACCTAATTATTATTCACAGTGAAAAATTATTTTTAAAAATTGGCATCTTAGGCTCTGTTTTTGTATATTAGAATTGAGGGCTTATTTTTCACTTAACTTAGATTATTACATGCCAGCTTCCCCTCATTATGCACACAGGACTGATAAAACCAAATTGTAAAATAAAGCCAAAAATATAATTGTTCTATCACAAATACATATATATTTTGAAGCTTGAGAGGAATAGGCAAGTCAAAAAAAAATCACCTCAAAGTTGAGAAAACTGGAATGTCTCATTTATCAACAAATTGATACTACTCATCAGTTGACAGAGAGAAAACAAGACAGGTTAATTTATAATAACAGGCAATTTTTTTAGGTATACTCTTACAACTTAACTCAGTTTTCCTATTTATAAACTATGCAGCCCACATAAATAGAAAGATGAGAAAGAATAACTAGTTGTTATCAAAAGTTTTACAAATTAAGCAGGGTGGGAATTGGAAGGAAGAGATGGTGAGAAAAGATAGAATATGATAAAAGTTTTACTAATGGTTTGAGTACATAAAGAGCAATGCATTTAATAGGTATCAATTTTTGAGAGTTTTCTCTATGAAAATTATTGTGCTAAGTGGCTTAAATATATTGAGAAAACACAGACATAGAAAAGGTAATTCTGACTGTAGGGGTTATAAGAAAGACTTCTGAGTTAAAGATATTAAAGATTGGAGGATGGCAAAACAAAGAGTTACACAGTAAAGGCAACAACAATAACAAAAACACCAAGAAGATAATCATTGAATAGTTATGGCAAGCAAATACAATAGAATAGAAAGGGATAATAAATTTAAGAGACATCTTTAAGGTACAGTTAGTAAGATTTGAAGATCAATTGCATGAAACAAGTAGGAATTCTTTTAAAAAATCATTGATATATTTAGATTATGGTAGCACTCTTACAGCAATGCTGAACTATTTTATTAATTTTAAAATCATGGGGCAAAAGAACATACAGTTTCTTTCTCAAAGAGACAAAATCTTTTCACAGTAAAAATTGGAATATTTTAAATGTCAATTAACTATTTTTCTTAATCATCACAATAATATTCCGTGAGTTACAGTTAGAAAATTATTGATTAGTAAATACAATCAAAGTAAAAAGGACAATAACATATGCCTTATATCAAAAAAGAATAACATTCATAGGCACTGCAACCCTCGTATGCCGAAATTGTAAATCATTCTGGAAAGAAATTAAACTAGATCAAAATAAGTAGAAATGCATCCCATGTTCAGAGATACACCCCAAACTGATCCACAGATTCAATACAATGCCTATCAAATGTCAGTTTTCTTCTGTTTGTTTTGCAGAAACTGAAAGCTGATCTTAAAATTTATATGGAAGTGAAAGGGACCAGAATAACCCATATAATATTGGAGAGAAAAAACAATATGGATGATGTACACTTCCTGTTCACAAAAGTTTCTACAAAACTATAATAAATAAGCAAGACAAAACAAAGTACTAGCATGTGGAGAGACTAGAAGCAAAGCTTCACATTTAGTGTCAATTGTGGGTTTTTTTTTGACAAAAATATTAAGACAATTAAATGGGAGAAAGAATAGTCTTTTTAACAAATGATGCTAGGACAACTAGATATCTACATGCAAAAAAAAAATTAAGTTGGATGCTACCTTCTACTATATACAAACAAAAAA
The DNA here is from genome assembly GCA_027563665.1 of Antrozous pallidus. Classification (NCBI taxonomy): domain Eukaryota; kingdom Metazoa; phylum Chordata; class Mammalia; order Chiroptera; family Vespertilionidae; genus Antrozous; species Antrozous pallidus. The sequence continues at coordinate 70,388,498 of CM050521.1, read as the reverse complement.
TTAGTTTGAAATGTATCCCAGACATAAATGTAGAGTTAAAACTATAAATTTCTTAGAAGACAACATAAGAGCAAATCTTTGTGACCCTGGATTAGACAATGTTTTTTTTAGGTAAAATCACAGTGACAAATAAAAACAGATAAATTTGTGTACCTTAAAACAAAAATGTTTGTGCTGAAAATGCTCACATCTATCTACAGAATGAAAGGAAGTATTTACAAACCATATATCTTATAAGGGTTTACTATCCAGAATATCTAAAATAAAAAGGAAAGAGTATAAACAAAACAAAATATAAACAACTCAATTAAAAAATGGGCAATGGATTTGAAAAGATATTTTGTCAAGGACGACTTAGAAATGGCCAATAAGCAGTTGAAAATATACTCAACATCATTAGCCTTCAGGACAATGCAAATCAAAATCTCAATGAGATATTACTTCACACCCACTAGAATGACTATAACAAAAATTATAGTAAGTGTTGATAAGCACTTATGAACCCCAGCTCTTCAACTCCTAGGTATATATAAGAGTAATGAAAACCACATCCACACAAAAATGTGTACATAAATGTCCATACCATGTTATGTATTATCTATTCAAGTGAATGAATAATCAATGAAAATAAATACAGGAAAATATAAGATCTGGGTCATCTTGATCCATCTTAGGTACCTAAACTTACATTTATTGCCTCTAACAAGTAAATACAAAACAAGTAGACCTTAGCCTGTTATATCTGAATGAAAAGTATCTCATAGACTACATAAAAGTTATATTCCCAAAGCTGTTCCTAAGTAGTTGTCTCTATTTTGGCTGAAGTTCCAGAAAAATAAGTGTCAACTACTCCCACATTCTATACCACCCAAGCAGGAGTAAACTGAAAACCCACGTGGGGACCCTTGGCTCTTCAACACTCAAAGGTATAAAAGAGCTGCAGAAAAACTAACCAAGGTGTTGGAGATAAGACATGGAGAATTTCTCCACCTTAGTGACTGAAGGCTTGTTTTCCACCACCTTAAGATTAATTAGAAAGACTTCAAAGAACACATGTAGAAAGCTTGTAAGTTTTCTGAAGTCTTGAGACAGCATGAATTCGTTTCTGACTCAAGTCTGAGAACTCTAAAGGCTGAAAGCCAAGGCTGAGAGGTAACGGACCCACTTGGGAAGAGATGGTCTAAGGTGCAGGTGTATTGTCTAGCCCGGATTTGGGCCAGGGAAAAAGGGAAATGACAAGACTGACCCAGGACTGTCTTAGAATCTGCCCACAGGATAGGAATTTCTACTTTGAATAAAGTTTGTTCCTTATGTTGATAATGACTGAACTGAAACACTTAAAGATTAAAATGCCTTGAGGACTTAATGGGAACCCATCTCCAGAGTTGGGTCAGACTTCTCCTCCAGAACTAGTCTGAATGGTCAGAGAGGAAAGAGACTGAAATTGGTTTTCACCGACAACCTACAATCCCACATGTCTAATATAAACTTACACTAGTTAAGAGAGAAAAAAAGAATTTGCTTAAGGAGGAACTAAATCTATATATGTTCTTGGTATTATCAGAACCAAGTATTAGTGTGTTAGGCAGGGCTCAAACTCAGTTTCCACTGTACAGTGTGGTGTAAGATTTAGGGGATTAGTTCTGAAATTCAGTCCTGAAATGAACCCTGAGATATAGTTTTTAGATGATACTGGCAGAACAAGTTCTCAGAATGTCATTCTGATCACCTTTTACCCTTTGTATCTTTCCAGCTTCCCGTTAATTATCATACCTTAAGAAGAAACCCCAATAATTAGAAGTGAACTACACTTAGGAATAAATTGTATGTTTATTTTTAGTAGTAGGAAAATGAGTTTGTTTTCAGAGAATTCTGAGAATGAAATGTGTAAAATATAAAAATAACAAGCAACGATTGGGTCAGAAAAGAGTACTGATTATATAAAGTTCTACATGACAAACACTATCCTATATAATAAAAGGCTAATATGCAAATTGACCAAATGGTGGAATGACCAGTTGCTATGACAGCCACTGACCATTAAGGGGCAGACACTCAATGCAGGAGCTGCCCCCTGGTGGTCAGTGTGCACCGCTCAGCCAGAAGCCAGGCTAATGGCAGGCTCCCAGACTGCGAGAGGGTGCAGGCTGGGCTGAGGGGACCCCCCCCCATCTTTGAGTGCATGAATTTCATGCACTGGACTTCTATTATCCAATAATTTTGGTTTATTTTGAAAAGAAATGTTTTCTGTATTTGGAGGCCAAATTTGAACAAATATAAGAATATTCTTTAAATAGCTTTTACAATGTGCGTGCCTGTTTATTCCAGGTCTCACATACTGTTAAAGTTTTTGTAATGTTAGATTCTTTCAAATTCAGCAGGTGGTAGACACACTTTTAAAAATAAAAGTAAATACAGATAAATGCTGAAACATAAGTATTTATTAAACATAAGTATTGATTAACATGCCAAATGCCTATTATAAATTTCACATCTGTATGTAAATAAATGAAATGTTTATCTTTTTGTTCTGCACTATAAAAGTAACAGTATGTCCATAGGGAAAACATTTCGACAGCCCAACGGATGAAGCAGAAGGTCAGGATTTCTCTTTCTCACGCCTTTCTCCCACCTCCCTCCTAGAAGAAAAGCCTGTTAACAGTGTGTGTTCCTCCCAGGTCTATCTTTCCCATAACATTGTTTCTCTCTGTGTATTACGGATAAAACATTCTGCGGAAATGAAGGGCAAGCATAAAAATTATATATTTATCTTCACTTTTAATAAAGAAAAGGTAGAAGAAATGACTACAACATATACAGGAGGATGTAGGCTAGATGTAAAGAAACCTCACCATCTTGCCATTGCTTTAAAGTGGTCAAAGCCCCAGGATAAAACACTGAAAGTGTTTTCAGATTCTCCTTTGACCTACATCTGCTTTTTAAATTTTAAGTCAATATCACATGGAGAACAGATCTACAATGTTGAACTAATAAGACTCAAAAATAGCTTCTTCTGGGTTTAAAAATAACCATAATCAAATTATTCCTAAAGTAGCTGGGAATTTGGGCACAGAACACTCTCTCCTAAATTAAAACTAAAATGTTAATGAGATCCATTAAAAAATCCTTATTGAGTCTACTGGATTCCTTAATTTTTGACTATTGCCTGATAGATTTTTCTCATTAAAAAGATACTTCAGAAGCCCTCAGAATAAGTAGTAATATGAACAGCTTCCTAAATTTACCATGAAGAAGTACATAAAGATGGTTGCACAAAAAAAAAGCAAACAGTACTTATTACATTTATTCAGTTACTTCAAAGAATGATTTATTACATTACCCCTACAACCAATCTCCAGGAGGTAGAACCCATTTAGTTTTCTGCTGAATTATGTAGCATTACTAACAATTTAACAAACACATGAAAATGTGTGGGGAAACACTGAGAAACAGAAGTTTTATTGAGTTAAATATTAAGATAAGTGACAGTAAATTTTAAAATATTCAATTTACTTCCAGAAGAACATTTTTCCATATGTGGAATTTGGCTGCTGACTTCAACACTGGAATGAGACAGAAATCAGGGAACCAAATTAAAGAGCTGAGAGAGCATATGGAAATTTAGTAAATATTATTTACGTAGGAAAGATGCCTTGGACTTCTGATCACATATGATATTGCTGTCATGAGAGATTTTAACCTCCTTCCAATTTTTGGCCAAATGATAAGACAACAGTCAATTTTAAGGATATCTCCTCTGACATTTCTTACTTCCGAATCCCCAAGATCCAAGTCTATATTCTATACCTAATTGCTAAATGAATAGTTTAATGAAAAGCATATTAAGGAACCTGCCTTTATGCTGAATCCATAGGAAATTTTATAACTATTTTTGCCCACAAGAAATTTGTAGGAACTTGTCTTATCCTTGCAGAAGACAAAATCCCCTCCTGATATGTATTTCTATTACAAAAATGTTATTTTTTCTTCAATACAGTTATGATTTGCAACTATGACTTTTTTGAACTGCCTGAAAAATATCCTAAAACTTTTGAAACACATACTGGAGTTCTTCTAATGGATATATATATATATATATATACACACACATATACACTGAGTGGCCAGATTATTATGATCTCTGAATGCATAATAATCAGTGTACTTATGTATAAGAGAAAGCTTGCAAATCTTGATATGTCAAGGGACCAAGAGATAGTGGTCCCCAACCTCTGGCCAGTAAGCCCTCTGCTTCTTTCTAACTATCCACAATGCACTTCTTATACATGGAAAAACCTTATTTTAAAATCCCAACTCTGTGGTCACTTTACACTGAGTGGCCAGATTATTATGCATTCAGAGACCATAATAATTTGGCCACTCAGTGCATATCCTATATAATAAAAGGCTAATATGCAAATTGTCCCTAGACTGGGAGTTCGACCAAGAGTTTGAGGGGTAAGGGTTGGGGGTGGAGGGGATAGAGGGATGGGGTCTGGCCAGCTAACTGCCCTCAGACTCTTCCCCTTCCCCCCGACCAGTGAGTGGACTGATCGTCCTGATGGCAGCCAGCTGAACCCTACTCATGCATGAATTCATGCACCAGGCCTCTAGTGTGTGAATATGTGTGTGTGTATGTGTGTGTATGTATATATATATACATATATATATATATGATATATATTTTATCCAAATAAAATCTATTATGTAATGATTATAGAAAAATGAAAAAGACAAGACACCCAGCCTGCATGGCTCAGTGGTTGAGCATCAATCTAGGAACCAGGAGGTTTGATTCCCTGTCAGGGGCATATGCCTGAGTTGTAGGCTTGATCCCTAGTTTGAGGTGTATAAGAGGCAGCCAATCAGTGATTCTCATTGATCATTGATGTTTTTTTATCTCCCTCTCCCTTCTTCTCTAAAATCATATATATATATACATATATATATATATATATATATATATGAAAGAAAATAATTGTAAGATTTACTTTTAGAGCATAGACATAATGAGACTAAACTATGTAAAAAATTATTTTCACCCTGCTCTTTTCACTGGATGTTATGATAGAAACATTATACAATGTTAAAACTGCTCATAAATGCTATCTTAAATGTAATGAAATAACTTAGAATGTAGACCTGTAATGATTATTTTAACGATAATGAAACTATTACATACTAATTGTTTTCAATTCTTTGATTTAAAAAAATATCCTTTATGATTACATTTGTGCATGGGTATTGTAGAAAATTAGAAAAAGCAACCACAATATGAAAATCAATTCCTATCACACAGAGGTTGCCAATGTTACAGTCTTAATACATATTGTTAGATCATTTATGTATACAGTAGTCCCTCTTTATCTGTGGTTTTGCTTCCTGATCTTTCAGTTACCTGCAGTTAAATCCAAAAATGTTAAATGGAAAATACCAGAAATTATCAATTCATAAGTTTTAAATGCTGTGTTGTTCTGAGTAGGATGATGAAATTGCTCCAGCCTTGCTGGGATGTAAGCCATCCCTCTGTCCAGTGTTTCCACGTTGTACATCCTCCTTAGCCTTAGTCACAAAACAGCCATCCTGGTCATCAGATTGACAGCCTAGGTATCACAGTGCCTGTTTTTGAGGAATCCATATTTTACTTCCTAATGGCCCTAAAGTCTAGTGTAGTGATGCTGGCAATTCAGATACATCAAGGCGAAGCTATAACATGCTTGTTACCTATCATCAGGTAAACAGTAGCCTGATGCTAAGTCACAATGTCTGTCATTTACCTCACTTCATCTCAAGAAGAAGAAAGGTGAGTACAATAAGATATTTTGAAAGAGAGGGAGAGAGAGGCCACAGCCACATAACCTTTATTACAGTATGGTGTTGTAATTTTTCTAGTACTAGTTATTGTTGTTAATGTGTTATTGTGCCTAGTTTATAAATTTAACTTTATCGTAAGTATGTATGGGTAGGAAATAACACACTGTATATAGGGCTCAGTACTATCTATCCTTGGTTTCAGGAATCTACTGGGGTTGATCTTAGAACATATCCTCTCAGAATGAGGTGGGTTGTGGCTGTATACATATCTGTGTATATGTATTTGTGTGTGCATCTGTGAACTAAAATGAGATAATACACACATATCATTTTGTATCTATATTATATTTCTGGATTATCATCTCCATGTTTCTATTTCAGAATAAATTAATTTAATCTAAAAAAAGCATATTCACACTCAAATAGCTCAGTAGAACTCAAATTGCCATCAGAATTAATTTGTTGAAAATCAGCAAAGTCCCATTTTTAATACCTAGACTTGTTGAAGACTTTCCAATATTTTGCTATTAGTAACTGCTGAAATGGAGACTTTGGTGGATAAGCTTTTTTTTTCTATAATTAGAATTGTTTCCTTAGGAGAGGTTCCCAGAAATGGAATTAATGAATCAAATGCCATGAACTTGTAAATCTCTTGATACCTACTGCCAAATGACGGTCCAAAAGCATTGTACCAAGTTATATTTCCAACAGCAGGGCATGAGAATTTTCTTAAAACAAGCATAGTTAAACATGAAAGGAGACTTTTGGACACAATTTTCATTTGATGTCAAGAAACAATTAAAAACTATACAACTTTATGTACTTCCATTGTTTATCTGCCAAGATCAAGGCCGTTTATTAAACATGTACTACACAGGTAGAATTTAACCAGGTGGGAAAGATGTATAGCATCTTCTGCCCACGATAATCATACAATCTATTGAGCAGCTATAACTGATTCTTAACAGATTATGTCAATGTAATGCTGGAAGGTGACAGAGGTTTGGCCAAGGATTTGTGAGACCAGGGATAGGACTCATCCAACCGTGTCTAAGAAAAGAGAAAGTTAATGATGACTTCTTGGATACTATAACGATGTAGTTTTGATGATTAAGTAGGAGTGAGCTAGGAGAATAAAAAGCAGGGAAGAAAAAGAAAAGAAAATAGTCATAGCACAAGGACCAGCATGAGCTTCAAGAATAATCCATAATATAAGATGGTGTAAATAGGGGAACCTGTCTCAGCCTTTCCCCCTATGTTTTCTCAACGTTTATGTTATGTATCATTCCTTAACATCATTTCAAAAGAGTTGTATAACCGATAGAAAGCCATTATAGCATCAGAGAGTTCTCATTGCTTCCTATCCAAGTAGAGTATACTTTCAACCCCTTCAGTTATTCTCAGGACAAAGGGGTGCTATTAACAGCCTCTTTGGGGGACATCTGACAAATATATGAAGGTCTTTTTTCATTATCACAAAAACTAATGGTACTACTGATGTTCAACAGTCAATGGCTAGAGAAGACTAACCTCCAGCAATGTGCTAAGCATTTCCACACATCCTCTCTAAAATGCCACTAGTACCCCACGCTTCCTTTCCCAACACATACTGAGCCAGACTGTCGGTTCCTTGAGAAAAGATAGTATTTTCTGTATCTGTTACCCTCACCACACCTAGAACACATGGATGTAGACAGTAAACACACATTGAGTACCTCTTTGATAGATTAAAATAAAAGTTAGTAAAATTTTTAAAATGAGCAAAATATTGAAATCATTTCACCAATGGTCTTATTATTTACATTTTATAATTCATTACTTATGAAAATAAGGATGAAAATTTTCCTCACAAGGTGCTACTACAGAGCAATACAATATCCAATGTGAGAAAAGTCAGAAATATTATTCCAATCCCATGAAATGTGATTGATATTCAAGAACACCCATGTTACTCAATAACATAACAAAATAATTGCCATTAATTAGAAATAATAAACCAACTAATGTTGAAAAGTAAAACTGAAAATAATATTATTCAATTTAAAATCTTAAGATGCCCCCCCCCCTATTTTTGGCCATTGTTACAAGATAGCATTACTTGCAAAGGCTTATATAAGTAAAATTAAAGATAACTTATCAATATTATTTTTATTATTTCAATGCTTAGATATAAACTAAACCTCCTTTTTTTTTTTTGGCTAAACCCTGCCTTTTTTCCCTACAGAAATAATCCATATTGTCCAAAGCATTTGGTCCTTTTCAGTTGCCGAATAATTCTTTTCCTTCCTCCCTCTCTCTAGTTTGTCTTCACATTGGTGGTGCTTTTCTCATCATCAGGAGGGGCATTACCAGAAAACGAGGAGACTGTAATCTACCAGTCTGCGAAATACAATCAATAGCAGCCGCCTCTCTAATTGTTACATTGGCAGAGAAAGAAATCAGCATTAATTTCCTCTATCACTTGCGATGGACCAAAAAAAAAATTTCCTAGAGCATTCAAGAACTGTGAAAATCTATTTTTAAATAACCATGGCTTGCCTGGTCAGTGGGCTCAGTGGCTGAACAGTTGACCTATGAACCAGGATGTCATGGTTCGATTCCCAGTCAAGGTACATGCCAGGGTCACAGGCTCGATCCCCAGTAGGGGGAGTATAAGAAGCAGCTCTCTCACCACTGATTTTCTATCTCTCTCTTCCTCTTCCTTCCTTTCTGAAATCAATAAAAATAATAAGTGAATGAATGAATGAATGAATGAATAACTGTGGCTCGCATCCCTGCCAGTGGCTGCCTGGCAGGGAAGCATAATCTTTTGAAGCTTATATTGAACACATCATGGGAACTGAAGAATAAAATGATAAGTTCAGACAAATAAAGTTGGTTCTTAATTGGTTTATTGGACTTTTTGAAATCTGCAGCATGTATTATCTTTAAAAATTTTTTCTAAACAAAATCGCCATGATCTTTTTTTTTTTTTAACGGAGCTTCCACACACCATTAAAACACAGTCATTTAGCCTTTAAGACAACCGTGCTGATCTTGGGGGTGGGGGGAGACACCAGAAAACACAGGGTTCTTAAGATTTCAATTTTACAATAAAACAGGCCACAGGCAAATCAACACAGTTCTGAGTTGGAAGTGGCAGGAGCATGCAGTTTCAGAATTATGGTAGAACAGGAAGGTTGTGAGGGGGCAACATAGGATGAAAGCAGCCGCCCCTCTGGAGCCTTCCTGCTGACCGGGCCAGCCAAAGTACACACCATGCACACATGCACAAACATGCACAAGGTGCACACATAGCGCACACACACATAAGGTATGCACGAGGCACACACACACATACAAGGTGCGCACAGCACACACACTGTGCGCACACAGCACACATACACATAAGGTGCGCACACACACACACATAAGGTACGCACACAGCACACACACAGTGCACACACGGCATATATACACATAAGGTGCACACACAGCACACGCACAAGGTGCACACAGCACACACACAGTGTGCACACAGCACACACACACACATAAGGTGCGCACACACACACACATCAGGTGCGCACACAGCACACGCACAAGGTGCACACAGCACACACACAGTGTGCACACAGCACACACACACATAAGGTGCGCACACAGTGTGCACACACGCACACAGTGTGCACATGCACACATAAGGTGTGCACACAGCACACACACACACAAGGTGCGCATACAGCACACGCCAAGGGTGACTTCTGTGGGGTACCTACTATTTTAGAAATTCTGTTACAATTGCAAGATCATAAACTAAAAGGTTCAAAGACAAATTCAGCGACTTGAAAAGAATACGGTGCCAGGACGTTTGGCCTCGGAATGGTTTCCGAGCCCGCGCCGCTGAGCAGTTTCTGTTAAGGCGATGCCGTCTGGGAGAGTGAGCTTCTCTTTCCCCTGATGACAATTCTGCAAACACAGGCGCTCACACTTACATGCCTGGAAAGAAGGTTGCACCTCGCGTTTCAGTGTCGGATTTCTCTCTGAACAACTGCTTTGAGACCACACCTCAGAGAAAGAACTAAATATCAGCATCGGTAAGTATGGCTCAAAATATACCTTGCAGTCAAGAAAATATACATGTGGCAAAGAATGCTGGACCCACAGTTGCAGCCACCTTCCAATGACAGGCGTGGGAGAACAGGTCGAATGGAGGTAGCAGTTAAGTTGCTCACCAGAAAAATAAAGAAAGCGGGGTCTTTATTTTTCCTTCCCTGGAATAAAGGAGCAGCTTCTGCTTAGTTTGGAACAGCCGCTGTGAAAAGGAAGCTGGTGTTTATTCAGCTCTGTTCCTCTCAGCAGTCCGGTTCCTCAGGTCTATAGCTTTTTGTTTTGTTTTGTTTTACTTTTGTTACAGTAATTTGTGGGTCCTGTAAAGGCTACTGATAAAGTGCAACTAAGATAACTATAGTGCAGATCATAAGCAAAAGCCCACATAAAGACACACAGAAGACATGCAGATTTATTTTTATTATTATCTTTAAAAAGTAAAAAGGAGAAAAGAGAGGGAGAGAGAGAAGCATCAGCATGAGAGAGACACACCGACTGGTTGCTTTCTGCATGCACCCCCTCAGTTCTGGCATTGAGCCTCCGACCAAGTTATCTGCCCTTGACAGGGACTTGAACCTGTGACCCTTCAGTCTGAGTACTGATCTAATCACTGAGCAAAACCAGCCAGGGCCATGCAGATTAATTTCAAACTATGCTGAGGGTGAAAAAAAATTTTAACTGAAAATCTAGCCCTTTGCTTAGATAGCAATTGCGTTTCTTAAAAGTTTATATTTTCTACCTGTCATGCATCCTTCATGTTTTGGCATGTGAATGCTCACTATATTTGAATAAAAGATATGGAGAAATGCAATAAGAAGAGTATAAACTTTCATATATTAGTCATTGCTTGAGTTTTTAATCACAGTGATTATAAAGGATTACTTGATAATTCCAGGTCAAATGCTTAATCTTTTAACATGCACAGGCTGGAGAGCAATGCAGCATAAAAGTGTTATTTATAAAATATGCTAATAACGGCAAGCATGATCATAATATAGATAAGAAGCTTAATTTCTTTTCCTCAAATGATTACACATAAAATAAATTTCAATTTAGTCTGGTTGTATAAGTGTGCTGTGCATCTTACTGAGACATTGCACCATCATCTACTGTAAATAATGGGTCAAATAAATACAGAATCACTATAGAAAGACCATTAACACCTAACCCAGTTCTTTCCCTGAAGCTTGTGCAAGAAAACCCCAACAAAAGGAACAAAAGGAAAACCCCAAGAATTTGGCATGATTACTTTTTTAAAAAGATCTTGTTCCCCCAGGATAAAAATGGAATTTTGAAATAAACAGGGATTTAGTAAGATTCAATCACATCACGCATACTTGCACTGATGGTAAGAGTTATGTTTTAGCAACTGGGCGTCTTCGGAGGCACATTCTTCACTTGGTTTAGAGGACGCTACACTCAGGTCTCCACCTGCAGGACGGGCTGCTCCATCTCGCTCCCTGTACTGGTTCCGTTCTCTTCCTTGATATCTTAATTCTGGAGTTCCCTGGGTCTGGTCTTTGGTCCTTTTCACTATTTATAGTGACTCCCTTGGTGAACTCATCAATCTCTTCATAAATATCACTATGTGTTTTCAATTCTAAAATATCTATCTCCCTTTGGACCTCTCTCCTGAACTCTGGATCCATATACCCTCCCCCCCCCCCCCCAGCTGTCCAGCAATGTCTACATGTATGTCTAAATGATACCAGTGAAGTTACCACATTTAAAAATGAACTCCTGATTTCACCCTCAAATCCACCTCATTTGTGTTGCTATCCATATTCACTGTTGTCAATTGTCTTCTTCCAGCTGCTTTGACCCAAAATGCTAGAAGCATCTTTCATCTCTCCCATCCTCTCATACCCTCTATGTCAACTACATCAGGAAATCCTTTGGCTCTACCTTCAAAATGTTGTTACCTGATTTTTTTAAAAAAAATTTGATCGCTAACATATCTGCTTCTGATCCACTCCTAACAGCATAGTATAAGCCAATATCTTTCTTAAGGACATCACCATGGTCCCACACTATTTCAGAGCCAGCTGTCCTCTGCTGATCCCATAGAGCTGGCCACTGTGTTCAGAGTAAAGGTCATGACCCTCCCAGGCCCCATGAGATCAGACCTATCTTTTCCTCTCTGACTTCACCTCCAATTGATCTCCTTTCCCTGACTGTTCTAGACACAGTAGCCTCCTCGCTGTTCCTTAAATATTGCATGGACCTCCCATCCTAGTTCCCAGAAACATCTTCCCTCAGATCAATTTATGGCTAAATCCTTTTCCTCCTCACAGTTTCTCACACCTTCTCTTGTTTGAAAATCATGACTTTCACTTTATCCCCATCCCTTCTGCTTATACCTTCCATCTGCTTAGCTTTTCCCTTTTCTCCATAGCACTTACTACCTTATAAAATTGATGTATGTATTATGTCTATTTTATTTGACTCCCCTTTACGGGCTATAAGCTTTAGGAGAGCCACAATTTTTTGTCTGATTTGTTCATTGATACATCCCAAGCCACCTAGATAATACCTGGCACATATCAGATACTCAATAAATATTTATAGAAGTACCTAAATGGAATAGAGTAAGTTGGGAAACCACACAATAAAATGGAATGGGATAAAACAGAATCTAACAGAATAGAACAGAATAACATAGGGTGATAAGGCAACTGGCTGTTCTATTTTGCTACCCACTGAGAATCACTGACTTATTCTGGTTCTAATCTGTTAAGGAAAAGGCTGAATACCAAAAGAGACATATATCCAAATTATAATAACAGTAAGTTAACTAACTGATTGTAAAAATTATTGTCTTTCTAAAAATAAAAAAGGCACTAACTAGTGAGGGCATATTCCTAAATGAGAAAAGCAAGAAATCTGAAAGTTATACACAGAAAGAGTCAAACAATTTTGGCCACAATAAGTGAAATACCTACATGTAACCCATTCCCAATGAGCAATAGTGTGTGTGCGCAAATTGTGGCTTAAAAAAACTTTTTATTTGGAAATAATTTCAGAGTCAGAGATAATTGCAAAATTATACTACAGTATACTTTTCAAGAGAGGGCCCCTATGTACCCTTTATTCAGTTTTCCCCAATGGTTACATCTTATATAATTATATTACATATCTAAACCAGGATGTTAATTGTCATGGCCAGAGTTCGGGATCCCCAATAATCAATCACCAGGGAGCTGTCGTCCGATGCAGAAGCAAAGAGTCTTTATTCAAGCCCGGGCTCGGCTCCTATAGCCCCTTTACCGGCACAGCGGTGGGAACAGAGAGAGCGAGCTTGAAGGAGCCAAAGGTTATAACGACTGGTCATTTGGGCGGGCCTAGGAGAGTGACGTGCGTTACAGAGATTGGTCACTTTGGTTAGGGTTTCATATTCTAAGATCAGAGCCATCCCCTACTGTCCCCTGAATGGTCAGTAGCAACACAGGGGGAGCACCTTTGTGATATGACCTTATCAGGACCTAAGCCACTCCCAGAACTCACTGCTCCACTCGGGGGCAGTGGTTGGGGGAGTTAGGACATTCCTGGTGCTCCTGTGGTCACTCCCTTCAGGGGAGGAGGGGGTCAGGCTGACCAGCTCCGCAAGATGAAGGATAGCCAGCTCTGCTTTGTTCTTTCATTAATATTGATACAATGGTACATAAATGGAATCATATAGGATATGTGTGACCTTAGGGATTGGCATTTTTCACTCAGCATAATTTTCTTAAAATCCATCCAATGAACTATTGTTTGTATCAATAGTTCATTCATTTTTTATTGCTGTATATATTCCATGGTATGGACAATTCGTTTAATCATTCACCAGCTGAGGGACATTGTGGAGGTATACTTGTTTTGAGCTATCCAATATAATAAAAGGCTAATATGCAAATCAACCAAATGGTGGAATGACTGGTCCCCATGATATGTACTGACCACCACGGGGGGCAGACTCTCAATGCAGGAGCTGCCCGCTGGTGGTCAGTGCACTCCCACAGGCGGAGTACTGCTCAGCCAGAAGCCTGGTTCATGGCTGGCGAGCACAGTGGTGGTGGCAGAAGCCTCTCCCACCTCAGCAGCAGCACTAAGGATGTCTGACTGCCAGCTTAGGCCCATTCCCCCATGGGGACCAGGCCTAAGCCATCAGTCAGACATCCCCCACGGGCTCTCGGACTGCGAGAGGGCACAGGTCAGACTGAGGGATCTCCCCTGCCAAGTACACAAATGTCGTGCATTGGGCATCTAGTTACAAATAAAGCTGCAACACGTAATTGTGTATATTTTTTGGTGTACCTTCACTTAAGTATTAATTTCTCTAGGACATTTCCTTAATTACAATTGGTGGGTCAATTGTAAAGTGTATTTTTAGATTATTAGGGGGGGAAAACAAACTTTTTTCAGTATGGCAGTATCATTTTACATTCCCATCAGCAATGTCTGAGTGATTCAATTTCTCTGCTTTCTCATCAGCATTTGGTATTGTCACTATTTTTATTTTAGCTGTTCTAATAGGTGTATATTGATATCTCATTGTGGTTTTAATTTCATTTCCCTAATAGCTAATGATTTTGAACATCTTTTCGTTGCTTATTATTTGTCTACTTTCCTCAGTGCAATGCTTCATTTATTTTGCCAATATTCTACTTGGAGTAGTTTTTTAAAAAAAAAACTGTTGAATTTAGAGAGTTACTTATACATTCCATCTATGAGTCCTTTGTCATATATGTAGTTAAAAAATGTTTCATTTTATTACAGTCACTCACAGACTCATATTATACACTTCTGAAAGCAATAAGCCCAAGAGCTCATTACACAACAGATACAACTATATTGGAATGACTTTTTTGTTGTTTGTGCCTTTAGTTTTTCAGTGTCTGTTCATGTTATCTCTTTACGTTTTCTATGCTTCCTCAGGAAAAAAAATTAAATAAAAATTTAAAAAATAAAAATATGTGTAAATGTATACCCTACATTCATTCATGCACACTTACTCTGTAGATGCATCTAATATGTAATGTTATAAACCCACACCACCACTACACACACAGTCCACTCACTACTCTCAGCTTTTATATACATGGATCAAAAGCCTCATGGTCAAATTTTGTTCTTTTGTCACTTGGTAGAATTTTGGAACAATGGGTTCCCTGTTCATATGTCATGAAAAGAAGTGAAATGTGGTTGAACCTAGAGGACATTGTGCTACGTGAAATAAACATAATTGGCAACAACATGGTTATACCTAGATAATATTATGCTGAGTGAAATAAGTCAGACAGAGAAAGACAAATAGCATGATTTCACTTATTTGTGAAGTCTAGAAAACAAAAACAAAACTGAACAAAACAAAACAGACACATTCATAGATACAAAAAACAAACTAGAGGCCACCATACAGAGAACAGTTTGGAGGGTGAGAAAATAGGTGAAAGTGATTTGGAGGTACAAACTTCCAATTATAAAATAAATAAGTCATGGGCACATAATGTAGAGCATAAGGACTATAGTCAATAATACTGTCATAACTTTGTATGGTGACAGATGGTAATTAGACTTATGTGAGTCATTCTGTAATTTGTATAAATAATTAACCACTATAATGAAACCTGAAACTAATAGGATATTGTGTGTCAGTTATATGTCAATAAAAATACCTACATATGTATTTGTAAAGTTCAATAGTAGTTTCTATTTTACTGAATATTAAACTTACTCTCTCACTGTATGTGACAAATAACTCACATTCTTTTTGATAACTTAAGAGAGCTCATTCAAATAAACCTTTTGTCACCAAATTAAAACCTATCTGTAGTACCAAGTTAAACCCGTGTTCATGAGTGAGGTTCCAGACCCTTTTTACTCCCTCTACATTTATTCTAAATGCTAGATTTTCTGACCTTTCAATCAACTACTCATTATCAGCAGTTACAGAGCTATTGACCTCATCATTGTCTTAGTGTCGATTCAGGGAAAGAGAACCCATGCAGCTGTTTCAAAGAATAAAATGATTATGGCATAATTAGCCAGAGAAGTGTTGGAAGAGAGAAGAGAGAACACAGAGGAAGGGGATGACCCCAGAGATTTAACAAGTGTAGCTGCCACAGGACCAGTGGTATAAAGAGAAGTCACAAGGGTCCAGAAGCTGGTTTTGGCAGGATGGAGCCAGAAAGTTAAAAGGCCACCAAAATATGACCCTATGGGCATCAAGACCAAGGCCTTTAGGTTAGAGCTGGAACCATGGAGAACATTCAGCCACTTGCCCGGATGTGGAACCATTAGAATACAAGATGAATCCCGGGGGAGAGTGGACACAGAGTGGGGAAAGAGGTGGGAGGTCTATCAGTCCTTTCCATCTGCCCTTCAATCTCCACCCTGTGCTTCCTACTGGGTGAACCTCTGAAGAAAACCATTGGCAAAGGAGCCTGGGAAAGGATGTTTGCTACGTCAGCCACCTGCATAGCAGGGCAGGGGAAGGTCAGACAGTGACCAGCAGAATTGTGACCACTGCCAAAATATGGTCAACTGAGCTGAGGAAGTTAAGTCAGCCAGATTTCACAGGCTACATTTTAGCAACTCCATAGAAAGCCCTAACGGGCCCTAACTGGTTTGGCTCAGTAGATAGAGCATCAGCCTGTGGACTGAGAAGTCCTAAGTTCAATTCTGGTAAAGAGCATGTGCCTTGGTTGCAGGCACATCCCCAATGGGAGGTGTGTGATCGATGTTTCTCTCTCATTGATGCTTTCAACTCTCTATCCCTCTCCCTTGCTCTCTGTAAAAAAATCAATAATACATATATATTTTAAAGCCCTAGCGGAAGTCAGCACTACTATATAAATGTAGCTGTATCTTGAAATGTAATTTTTCTCCGGGGTCTATGACCTCACATTCTTGCAGGCTAGCTACAACAACTGAGCAAGACCAAGAACTGCCCACTGGGCAGCAGGCTTGCTGTGAACATGCTCAGGTGAGGAAACTGGAACTGGCTCTTGATGGCTCAGCGGTTCTCCAACCTGCTCCTGCTGGCCACTTGCGATGTGTTTACATGTTTATACCATACTACTGTTTCACACCATTAAGAGGGAAATATCATCATACAATACAAAAGACCGACCAAACTAAACTAAAACTTATTTTAAAATGGTCTGCTCTATCAGCTTCACCCTAGGTTGTTCAAGTCAAACAAAAGAATAAGGGAGAAGGGAGATGTCAGGATAGCCAACTTGAAAGAGAAAGGGAACATCTATTCAATCACTCCTTTAGTGCCAGGCACCGTGTCTAGGCTAAACTCATCTAATTCTTACAACAACTTCGAGAGGTAAACATTTTTATTCCAAGTCTGTAGATGGCAAATCTAAGAATGTGCTCAATTCTGTCCCTCAGTGAGGGTGGGATGCAGAGAGCTGTTTTTATGCCTTACGAAAAGCCAACTTCTTTCCGCTCCACCAAGAATGTTTCTGTGAGTTTATACCCTTAAATCACATTCTTAAACTGAAAAGATTATTTTTCACTTGAAACAAAATAAACCGACTAAATCTAAGGAGAACATCTCTTTCTAGCATCCATCTAATAACTAGGCAAGGGCATGGAGTACTTGGCAAAAGGGACAGGAAGAATGGCAGCCAAAAATTTAGGAGATATTCAAATTGTTCCCTCTCACACATTCCTAAAGTAAAATCAAATTGTGTCGATATGCATAATTTAAGTAAGAACAGAAATTTCTATTGTTAAAAAAATTTGTAGTGGTAACTAGAGGAAATAAACTTGCAAAATTAAGAAATTATAATCTAGAGACTCACAGGGTAAAGAGTAGGAAAGCCACGCTTTCCCCCCAACAATATAAAAGGTTTTTGACCAAATATAAATAAAGGGATATTTAGGGATATCTTAGCACATAGTGAATTAGTATATAGAATTTTACTAATTAATATATCATTACCTTGACACCACAGTACACACATGCCCACTTTGTTCATGCCTGGACTATGACTATACTAAGCATTAGGGGTATAAAGTATTAATACAGAGTATCTATTCCCAAGGAACTTTGAATCTAGCATACCAGTTCCCAACTTTCTCCTTCATGGTGCCTTTAGTATCTCAGTTACTATTTTACTACACTACTAAGTCAAAAGAAAAACCTACTGATTGCATTTGAGTTTTTTCATATCTAAACAATCTCATAACTATTTATGTCCTAATAACCTACCGTGTTTTAGGCACAGCACAACTTCTCACACCTTGGAATCAGATTGGAAACCACCACTCTCAGTTCCTGTTCCAAAATGATTCTCCCCCAAATACTTGACTTTTATTACAGCAAGATCTAAAATCCAAGTTTTGCAAAGATAAGATGTTAATAAATGAAATGAATAGCTATAATATCCCAACTGTTTTCTTCTTTTAGCTAATGGTTCACACGGTGTTTAACAGATGTCTCTGTGTTTCCATCCAAACTCTGAAATGTGCCACAGCACACTTGTGGGTCCTCCCTGGGAACTGTAATTTTAGGCACTGCAAGTTTAGCATAGTGTTTCTCAACTTGGTGCTATTGACATTGGGGGCTGGATAATTTTTTGCTTTGGGGCGCTGGCCTGTACATTGCAGAGTGTTTAAGGGCATCTCTGCCCTGGCCTCCTCCACCCAATAGATGCCACACACACTCTTCATAGTGTGGACAGTAAAAAATGTCTCCAGACAATACCAAATGTCCCAGGGGAGAGCAAAATTGCCAGATTTACTGGAAGGAATAGATAAGTAAATCACATCTGCCAAGAGATAGCATAACTGCTATGATGGAGGTAGGCCAATGGCCTCCCCAATGCAAATCCAGTGATAAATTCTTAATACATCGGACTCAGATGATTACTCTCCCCTTCTTAAAACACTGTTTTTCCTAGAGCTTCTCCTCTCCCACATTTTCTTCTTTTTCTTTAATTGTACTAACCATCCTTTCTCAACCTTTTTGTTAAATCCTCTTCCCGCTCAGTGGTGGAGTGGCCCAGAGCCCAGACCTTGTTTCTTCACAATCTATCTACACTCGCAGCCCTGTCAGTGGACATACTGGTACTGTCACTTCAATTACTAACTATGATGTCACCTTAATTACAATCTGATGATGCAAGTTGATGTCTGGTTGGCATTTCACACCTAACCCGTTTCAGAACAGAAACCCACTATCGTTCTCATTCATGAACATATCCTTTGTCTAGCATTAACCCTATCAGTAAACACCACCAAAATCCACCCAACTGATGAGTCCTAACACTTCAAAAAGCTTATTTTTCTTCTCTAACCAATTTATTGAATCTTGTCAACTCTACCTCGATCCACTATTGTCACCTACTTACAAGCCACCATCATTCTTCAACTCAACCACTATGACTGTCTCTAACCAACTGTCCTTTAGTTCTATCATCCCTTCTCCACAAGCAGCAGGAATGGTGTTAAAACTTAAATAAGATCATGTTACTACTATGCTTCAAACCTCACTTAGAGTAAAAACCCAAAGATCTTATGATAGCCTTCAGGACACTCTAGATCTGACATCTGGGTGACCCTCTGGTCCCATTTCTCACTGATCTTCTCTCAACCCCCATCTCATAAATCCGGCTTTCTGTTCCTGAACATACTAAGCAAGCTCAGGGCTTTTACAGGTGCTGTTCTGTATGTTTTTCTTTCTGGTATTTCTATTGTTTGTGAAGGAGACCAGAAGAAGTTACCCTCAAATATGCCAATTTCATATAAAAATTATTTGAGCTGAAGGCAATTAAGAAACAAATAATTCAGGATAAGCTCTCCCTTCCCCCCTTTTTGCATAAATGCAGGGTATACATTCTCCTTTTACTGGAAACAGTCTCTTACAGCCCAAAGAACTCACCAGAGGAGTCGACAAAACAAGCTTTACAACATCAGTTTCCTCTCATGTGTTTACCTTCCTATGCTGAGGCCTGCTTTGGAAGCCTAAAGTTACCTTCCTTTGTCCTGCCATTTCCCTACACATTAATGTTCTTTGTTGAAGATACTACATGAGCTGGAGTTCTAAGTCAAAGTGCTGAGTTACTCTTCGTAAAGGTTTCTCCTACATGGTAATGTGCTGGATTTACTGTTTTAAGGTCACCAAAAAGTTGGGTTGCCTCCCAAAAATTAAATTGGGAGAGAGAGAGATGTGCTGCATCCATTAATAAGCTGTGTATCTTTTGGTGATCTGCCTTTGTTAAAGAGTCCCAGCGGAGCCAGACTGGCGTGGCTCAGGGGTTGAGCATTGACCAATGACCCAGGAGGTCACAGTTTGATGCCTGGTCAGGGCACATGCCCAGGTTGCAGGCTCAATGCTCAGTGGGAGCGTGCAGGAGACAGCCAATCAATGATTCTCTCTCATCTTTGATGTTTCTTTCTCTCTCTCCTTCTCCCTTCTTCTCTGAAATCAATAAAAAATTATATGTTTTTAAACGAGTCCCAGCTGAAAACCTAACAAGGGCAGAAGTCAAGTTTTGCCTCCCCTTCACTCTGGCCTTCCTGCTCAAACTCACCTCTTAATATAGTTTTTTATTTATTTATTTGTGCACTGTCCTCAAAGAGCAGAAATTATTTACTTTTTTGCTCACCAAGACTATAGCCAGTACTTAATAGCATCCAGTAGTCATAGCTCACTGCGTATTTGTTGAATGACTGACTATGTCTGCCTGCCGAGCCACAAAAGTACATAGGAACTACAACATGTATGTTTGAATGGGGCAGGGGATGGGGAAAGCCTCCTAGAGCAGGGATGCTTTTACCTTGGTCAGGAGGGGAAGAGAAAAGCAGAAAGGGAAGAAGAGCACTCCATGATGAGAAAAGGGAGTTGGTGAGGCAAAGCTCAGAGGGTGGAGCAGCAAAGTTTGTTCAGAGAACTCTAATGTGGTCAGCAGATCTTGAGCATTAGTATTCCTCAGCCATTTGTCTCTGCATTATGTAAATTCACCATTCACCTGCTTATCAGAAAATCTCCCATGTTATTCTCAAATACAGATGTATGTCCTTCTATTAATGGTGGATCTGAATCTCCAGTGTGGGGCATGCAGGAGGTAGCTCGTCAATGATTCTCTTTCATCATTGATGTGTTTTTCTCTCTCACTCTTCCTTCCTCTCTGAAGTATATATAAAAGGATGGGTAGATTTAGTAAGGCATTTGGAACTCAGAAAAGTGGTCTAGAATAGAGAGTGGTCCAGAATTGATATCAACAATATAAAGGCATACCATAAAAGGACTAGATTTTCATAGATCTCTGTGAATATATGCTGTTATCTACATATCTGTTCACTGGCAGCTTGCATCAAATGTATTATTAAGCTTTCAGAATTAAATAAGCTATAACAGCTGAACAGTTAGCCACATATAACAAACTTATAGTGCACCCTTGTTTTTTAGTAATTGTACAAACAATTAGAATTCCTGGTTTTGTTCCAACAACAGTAATTCAAAACAAAATCCCATAGAATTAATTATTGTGCTCATCACCAAAATGCTTGCAAGCAAACAGGGCCATTGCTGAGTAATATCCACACACAAAAAATATGTTGAACAAATTAAGCAATCCAACAATAAGAAAACACAAAAATTAAGAAAATACTTTGTTAGAATTAGAAGGGCATCATAGGCAAACAGAGAGACAGTTAAGCCACACTTAGAGCCATTAATTAATAAGCCACCTGTAAAAGGACTATTGCCATATCGATGGACATGGCAAGGCATACTTGGTGGTTTAACAAGTTTCTTCAGGAACTGAAGTGCTACTTCTGCTATTCTGGAATCCTGTCTGGCATGCCAGGCTGCCAAGGTCGCATTCTGCCGGCAGACGACAAAGTGAAAGGCATGGGCCCATGCACAAAAGTAAGGGACAGGTGCCAACTCAGGGCATGGCAAAGGCCATTTGCTTCCAGGAAAGAAAAAAAAAGTTTTATAATTAGTTGTATTTTAAATCAGTTTTCCTTGAGGGGGAGTGTGAGAGTTTTTTGATGTTTGAAACATTTTATGTTTGCTTCCAGCTGAAAAATGAAGCCACCGTGACTGTAGATGCCCTGTATCTCTGTGCTCTGGCATCAGGCCCTGGCTCTGCCAGTTATAAATGGTATGATCATAGGGACTTCACTTAGCAGCTCCATGACTAGGTGTATTTAGCTCTAAAATGGATGGAAATAATGATATCTATTTCTTAGGGTTCTTGCGAAGCCCTTGTAAGTGTTTTACATAAGCTAAATAAATGCCGACTAATATTGGACACTGTAGTGACATTTTTGACTTAGTCTGCTTGGACTAATACAACAAAATACCACAGATGGGGTGATTTAAACAACAAAGACTTATTTCTCTGAGTTCTGGAAGCGATAGTATCTAGTGAGAGCTGCCTTCCTAGATTGAAGATGGATCTTTTCTTATTTTATCCTCACATGGCAGAGAGTGAGCAAGCACGAATTCCACCCTAGGACCCCACCATCACGACCTCCTCAAAATCTAATTGTCTTAGCAGGGCCCCATCTCCTAAGAAATCACTGAAGGGGTAAGGACTTCAGGAAAACAAAAATATTTAGTTCATAACAATTTTGAAACAGAAGAAAATAGTGTAGTGTTTAAATAACAAATTTAGAAACAACAAAAAAATATGCTGCAGTGTTTAAACATTCCTTTCCTAAATATAATAGTGCTAAGTAATAGAACAGTGTTCAACAATGTAAGCTCTTCCCCAGTTCTGTGTAACTCCATTCACTTTTCCTTTCTTTTCTTCTTTTAAATTGACCTGAGTTAAACGGACTCTTTTGGTATATGTGTCTATGAATTTTAACACGTATGAAATAACGTAACTATAATCAGATTTAGAACAAAAACAGGTCTATCACCCCCTCAAAGTCCCTTATGGTCCACTTACCCTGATCCCTGGCAACCACTGATCTGTTCTCTGTCACCGTAAGTTTTATTTTAGACATTAAAGAAAAATTTTAAACTTCTCATTTTACAATAATTTTACATTTGCATAAAATTTGTCACGCTAATACATCAAGTTCCTATATACATTTCCCTTGGCTTCCCCTAATGTTAACATCTTATATAACCATGGGACAGCTGTGAAAAAAAGAGATGTACATCGATACAATGGTATGAACTAAACTACAGATTTTATTTGATTTCCTCAGTTTCCAGTAGCATCTTTTCTACTGCTGCAAGATCCAACCAGGGGTCCACAGGGCAATTAGCGGCCCTGTCTCATTAAGCCCCTCCCTCATGGGACACTTCCAATCTTTCCTGATTATTCATGAACTCCCCACTATTTGAAGATTACTAGTATACTGCTCAACTATGTTCCAGATTGAGTGTTCCCCAATTTTGGTTTCTCTGATGTGTTTGTGTTATTAGACTGAGGCTATGGATTTGGGTGAAGAATGAAAAGATGTGAAATGGCCCTCACCACATCCACAAGAGCACAGCACATCCCATACTTATCCCTGGTGAAGTTCACCTTGACTCCTTGTTCATGGAGGTCTCTGCAAGGTCTCTCCTCTGTAAAATTACTATTTCCCCCTTTCTGGACTCCATCCTGGAGTCACTTATTGAGTCACTTCTTTAAAATTAGTATCATGACTGTACTGTTGCAAACCCAGCTCATCCACAATCCTATCATGGGAAAGGTTTTATATGAAAGGTACTTTGCATTCATTCCTCACCACATACCTTAGACAAGTATTATCATCTTGATTTTATACGGAAGTTGAGGCTCATGGGAATTAAACACTGCTTAATTATCAAAAGTACAAATTCAAGTCCATGAATATCTGGTTCCCAAATGCATGGGGTCACCTTACCAGACTGGCCATTCATCTACCCAAAAAACAATGTCAGCGAAAGTGAAGCAATAAATTCTTGCCACTGTTTTTGAAGTATGCAACTCACATATTTTACCTTTACCCCTTAACATACCAACATACTTGAACTTGCGTGTCTATTGCATAAGGCTCTGGCTGCGCTGTGTGACAATTAGCAAACTGATAGGCCCTATCATCAGCGCAGATACCAGACAACACAGATAAACATCACCAAATCTGGATAGGGGAGGACTCAAGGGAAAGCGAAATCTCACAGGAGAATGAATTTCAGAAATGAATTCAGAGCGTGAAGGACAGAAGAGTAGACAAAAAGTAATGGCAGAGAATTATCGCGGGGGGGAGGGGGGGTTGAGTAATTGCAAACTAGCTCCTTGATAAGTTGCAGCACGGCATAGAGCTGAGATAATTAGAGGTGCTGAGAACACATCTGAAAGTTAAGTAGGGACTAAGAGGTGTTACCAATCAGCGAGGTTTAGGAAAGACACCAGTCTGCCTCTTCACCTTGTGGCTAAAATGGAGATGCTCAATTTCAGGATTTGGGAATTTTCGAGAATTGTCATGTCTGTGGGCACTGAATGGTTAAAAATTCAGATATTATCTCCTTGGCCCTTAACTTTCCCTTGTAACTTTTAGGTCAGCTTAGATTGGACTTGTATTCCCCCCAAAGCTTTCTTCAGATTTAAGGGAATTCCCAGGAACCTACAATAATATGGCTACTTCTAGCTTTAACTTCCTGTCTCCACTAAATTACTGTTTTCTGCTCTGCATTGTTCACTTTTATCCATGCCCTGGCATTGATCTTTTGTTAACATAAATTTTTAAAAAGTACTTATTCTTTTGATCCCTATAAAAATAAATCCACTCATTTGTGGCCTTTTTGTGGGAACTGGGTTTTATTGTAGAGTCGGGGCTGAAGAATACAGCATAAACACTGTAAAATATGAATATGTGATATGTCTGCTTTTCAAGCTCACTGGCTTCTCCCTCTCATTGCTTTTCCATATGTTCTCTCTCGCGGTCCACCCTTTTCATTCACTTCCATTCCTGTAGGGATGACAACAGCAAATTTCTTCCATTGTCTTCTTGGCAGAGAGATTTGCCTCTCTCCACTACCTGTCCCCCAAATCCATGCCTCGATTGCCTCCGCCCTTCCCAGCTAGGAGATGAGGCAGCGTGAAGGGGAAGCACAGAGGCCAATTTATTCAGGTTACACTAAAAATGCTTGCTCTAAAATTATTCTCGTTGATTAAATTCCTGTAGTAGAGTGGAAATGTGTTTTGTCCCATCCTTCAGATAACCCCAGGAGGGTGAGAATGCAGAAATATGCTAGCAATAACAATATCCTAGTAAACTAATTTCCAGGAGAAGCAAGGAAGAGCACACACAGATGTAAACACAGTATTTCACATCAGCATTTATTTCAGTAGGTGTGAAGTTTTCTTTTTAATTTTGCAGGCTTCTATGGAGAGTAGTAACTACAGGATTAACCTCACAAATACTTGCACTAGTCAATTCCCATGGATTTATGAAGACTTAAGTGGGATTTTTATTGAGCACTGGTAAGTTAATGATCTCCCATTTTCTTAAGAGTTCAGCATTACACATATGTTTTAATCAGCACAGTAACAATTTGGATATACAGAATTCTAGTCAAATGAATCATTCAGGA
The DNA here is from genome assembly GCA_027563665.1 of Antrozous pallidus. Taxonomy (NCBI): domain Eukaryota; kingdom Metazoa; phylum Chordata; class Mammalia; order Chiroptera; family Vespertilionidae; genus Antrozous; species Antrozous pallidus. The sequence goes on along the minus strand of CM050521.1, from coordinate 70,363,069 downwards.
TAGTTTGAATTTCTTTATAGGTAAAGGTCAAACACTGAAACTGTAATGTATTTGCCACTTTAAATGGAAACTCTTTCTTAAATATATATAAATCTCATGTTCTTAAACGGAATATATTGAATGTAATACACATCTCCACACGGGCTGCAGGTCATCCTGAAAATTAGATGTTTTATCTTGTGCGCATACAATTCTGTTCTGTTGAGGATTATATCATTGTCCCCCAAATCTAGACAGTCCTTTCTTAGTTTGCATTCTCCTAAACTAAGGTGAAAATGTGAGTGCAGTGGCTCACTTGGGAGATGATTCTACAAAACAGCAGCAGGAGAGCAGGCAAAGGAGACAGCAAAGGAAGGAGGCCAAGAAAACAGCAAATTACCACAGGGGACAACTGGAGCTTCATCCCCCTGGGGACCGCTGCTCACTAGGACACAACACATTCTTTAGACTTAACTCAACCAGGGGGCAAGGAAGCTGAGATATTTACACATCAACTCCTGTCAGTCATTGGTTGCAGGCAACTTCCCTTCCCGGTGGCATTAATTCTCTGGCACTTCTGACCTGTCATGTGCCTGTAATAGGCTTTTTTACCAGAGAAATCCCTCAGGCAAAAGGAGATCTGTGCTGGCAAGAACCACACCAGGAGATGTGGGTGGGGTGCCTACAGCTTCTGCTCCAAGCTCCTAACAGGAATGTGAGCGCCTTTGTTTACCAATTATCATCCCGTGTGCCTCTTTGTGCTTCAGCATTTTGGAGGTATTTTCTTGTGTTTTGATGTCTAAGGTCTGTGTATTGGGAATGTACATTGCAAAAAGGTGTTATAATTGGTTATGAAAGAGAAGTAAAAGCTTTTTTGCTTAAGGCCCTTATCAACTATCCCCAGAGAAACATCTGCAGAGTCAAATACAACCTTCGTTATTTCAAAGATGTTTCTGATACTTGCTTCGTTTTGGCATTTGTTACCAATAAAATGAGATTGCTGGAGAGCTGAGCTCAGAATCAATGAGCTATCATTAGCCCAGCTGGTGTGGCTCCTGGTTGAGCATCAACCCCTGAACCAGGAGCTCCCAGATCCATTACAGTCGGAGCGGGCTTGATCCCCAGTGGTGGATGTGCACGAAGTAGCCAACCAATGATTCTGCCTCATCATTGATGTTTCTATCTCTCTCCCCCTTCCTCAATATCTAAAATAAGTAAAACCATATAAAGAAAGTAACAATCATATGTAGATTTGAATTTATCAGTGATAGAGATCACAATGGGCATCACACATTTTAATCATACAACATCCTCATTACAATTATAGATATTAAACAGGTCCATGGCCATAATGAGTTTATGGCTTCTTCAGTAGTTTAGGAAATTTAGGAAATTTATTGGGAAGGTTCCAGTACGATTATCTTAAAATCCTTCACATTACAAAGTGCCATAAGAAAAACATCAAGAATCATACTGATAATATTTATTTGAGGTCATTTTAAAACTGTATGACTTCTGAATAAAAGTGATGACCTAATTAAATACATTTACTTCTGTTCTCTTCAGAAACGCCATGCAATGGCAGTAAAATAATTAAAAAACTCTGTAAACCAACAACCATGAGCATGAGAGTGCAATGAACTTTTGGAGGAGGAAGGTGAACGGAATAGTGGCAAACAGCCCTGCTGAGGGGAGACAGCAGGAACTGAAGTAAGTGCAGTGAGGAAGTAAGCAGAGCCTGATGCCAGAGAATGCCCAAGAGGCTCAGAAAGTGCAGGCAGAGGCACAAAGGAAGGTGACTGGTCAAAAGCAGGGGCGGGGGCCCAGGGCCTGGCCGGGTAGAGCTTTGTCCCAAAATGCTAAGCTGTGGGTTCAATCCCAGGGGGAGCACATAGAAGAATCAACCAATGAATGCATAAATAAGTGGAACAACCAATTGATGCTCTCTGTCTCTAAAAAATAAAAAAATCAATTAAAAAAAGGCAGAGGGACTGATTGAAGACCTGTTTCTAGAGCACTTTTTCTCCATTTCCTCTCTTGCACAACCAGGAGATCAGGAGACTCTTCCCCTGTGCTGGCCCTTCTTCCCCCTCCACATTACTGTGTCCACTATTACCCAGATGAACTGAACAGAGCTGGGGCCCCAGTCTTAGCAGGATAGCATGGGACACAGGCAGATCTGAAGAGCAGTATGTGAGTGCCAGTCTGCAGTGCCTACTTGTACTCCCTGAGCTCTGGTAGCTGAATATATTCCCCTCACCTAGAAGCCTGGAAGATTCTTGAGGACAAGTGCCCAACTCATGAGAAGAAATCTAAAGACACCCCCCCCCCCCCAGGACCACATACAAACAAGCAGACACACACATAAATCAAGGGACCACTAACTACTCGTCTCCTGCCCAGAAAGCCCTCTAGTCTTCAACTGCCATGCAAACAATATGAGTTCCAGTGAGCAATTGTTTACACCTAATCTGAGTGGCCCTGGCATGTGGCAGAGACCAACACAAACCTGGGGGGAGGAAGCGGAGGAAAAGCATAAAGTGCAGGTAGAAAAAAAATGATTATTTACACTTAATACATAGCTAATAAAGGAAGTTACCTAGTACATTAAAATAGGAACAGTCTGCTTTGATAAAGGGAGACTCATAAAAAAGTAGAGAACTCTATGTTCTGGGAGGTTCAAGGCATTGAGTTTTGCTAAGCACACAAAGACAGGATTGCTAGTGGATGAATCAGGGAGAAAAGGATAAAGGGGATTTTTTTCCCTCCCCATTTCCTTATTTAAAAAAAATTGACCACTTTGTTTATGAAAGACTGTCAAAAAACACCATATATTCCATGCATTAACTTTAGGGTGTATGATGTGCTTTTTTCAAAAATAGAAAAAGTCAACTTTCTTTTAAGTTTTTTTCTGTTTTTTTCTTAGTCCATTTCTTATTTGGTTCTTGATTAAATGCACATCAGAGGAAAGAATTTGAAGAAATTAAGATACGCCATTTAATAATTTCCTCCAGTTTATGTCAAATAGTTTAATTTTTTAATTTTCTTAACAAAAATAGTAGTTTGAGTATAACCACTTTACTTAATAAAGCACATTTACAGGGTGTTCCCAGTTTGCTAGTCTACTTTCTATTACATTCAAAATCACTGAAATCTGCATATGTCTCAACAAACTGAAGACCAGTAAAAAATCCCATTATTCCTGACTTTACTAAGCACTAATGAACAGTTGAGATAATGATGATGATGATAAGTGGAAAAAACAAGAATGTGATGTACCTACATTATGAAGTAGGCAAGGGAAGAGAAAAATTAGTAAGTTATTCTCATCACCATGCCATAGGACCATAGACCACGTTTAAAGTAATAAATCAAGTATTTTATTTAAAGATATAGGTGGTTGTCACCTTAGGTGTAAAGGTTAGAAATTGTTAAAATTGACTAATATGGAAAACAGGACAGCAATAAGATAAAATGGGAAAGAGAACAGCTTCTTTTCACTGTAAGCCTTTCTATACTGATTGATCTGATTTTTTAAGACTACATATCTATATTTAAACTCCCAACATCGTTCCAAATGTTGGGCACAAACACTTTATTTTTCATACATCTACACATAAATGTGTAGTACATATTTATCCATTTGTATGTAACTAAAGATTTGTATATATAATTATATGTTTGCATACATGTTTATAATGGGCACATACATTATATAAATGTCTATAAAATTATGCACCCAATACTTTCACAAACATGAATTACATCTTCAGAATTTTGTGACATGAGGGGGAAATCCCTCAGAGAGCTGGGTGGGCCCAGATGGTGAGTTTGCAATGCATGACCAACCACCTATTTCTGATCTTTGAATAAAATAAAAAGTTAATGAATGTAAAATAAGAAACTTCACACCCTTTCAGAGACTTCTCAACAAGCATTTTTTTTCCTAGAAGATTTTGCATTAGCTGAAAAAAATCCCTGCCATCTTACTAAATGTATAAATCATTTGTTGGAACCATGCAGCAGAAGTGGCTTTAGTAAGGGTATCATTTTTTGTTCAACACTGCTATGTAAAACATTGTTTATTTTTCTGAAGTGGTCACAGGGCTGGCTAACATCACATGCCCAAGTCTCTCCCCCAGTTCTGGATGCAGCTTCCATAGCATATTAACAATGTTGTTTCTAGGTAGAATATACATTATTGTATTATTGTACCCTTCTTAAAGCATTAAGTTTTTATCTTATTCAAATATCAGATAATTGTTGATATCGAAGGAAAGAGCAATGAAAAGGGAGAAGTATTACCTTCTAATGCTTCATATGTTGAATGATGATAACCTATATTCCATAATAAATCCTTATTCTCATCGATTATTATCTTTTTGTATATTTATCACTACCATAAAATGTATTTTTAGTATTAATACTATTACTGCAAAGTTATTTATGAGTTGGAAACTTTGTATAACTTCTAGAATAAAACTCCTACCAAAGAGAATGCTCTTGTGTATAATTATGAGTGTAAGTAATTTTTAATGCTCTAATAAGAACTACTAAAAACTAAGTAAAGAGGAGAAAAAGTTATTATTACAGGTAATATCTCCGGAATTGAAGTAAAGGACTAAAAGCCCATTTGGTCTGAAGACACAGAAGAGCATTTAGTCCATCCTTCCATTAGGCTTATGAATATACAGTTGATAACTGAACAGCTCCAGAGTTCCAGGCACCGACCCCTGCACCATTGAAAATTCACTACAACTTTTGACTCCCCCAAGACTTAGCTGTCCCTTGACATCTACAGAGGATGGGTTCCAGGAACCCTGCAGATACCAAAAGCCAGGAAAGCTCAAATCCCTTCATAAAATGGTGTATATCAATGCCTACAGTCAGCCCTCTGCCTCTGCAACTCTCAACCATGGACCAAAAACTCTCAACCATAGGTATTTATTGGGGGGGGGAGGAGAGAATCAGCATTATACGTGGACTTCTGCAGTTCAATCACGTGTTGTTTAAGGGTCAATGGTACAGTTCTACCTTAATAATTTATTTGTTTCCACTTATATATAAGATGCTATGGTAATATGTTTCTCTACACTTAGGTTACTAGTACACTAGTATTAATCATTGCTACTTATCAGCTCCAAAGATATACTTTCTGAAAAATTCATTCATTCATTTGACTTAAAATTACTTTAGAGAAAACCTCATACAAACTATATTTATATAAGATACACATGCCAGTAAGTTCAGAACTAAAAAAATATGAAAGTTTCACATCATTTAAATTCCACATGAATATATCAATTCAGGAAACTCATCAGTTGGTTCCCTAAAGATACCTATTTTAATTTGATCAATCTTTTTTCCTGTGGAAATTATCTTCCAAAAATAATTACAAAATTTTGTGCAAAATATCAGACTTTTTATCTTAATCACATTCTCAGAATGACTTTTGTATTGTGAATCCTAATTTAGAGGAAACCAAAATAGAGATTTTTTTTCAGTCGTATCACAAACCTAACTTCCTCATTGAGCCACAATATTTCTTTCTGTGACTTTCAAATCTAATTCTGTGCTATTACCCAGAGATCCCCACCAATTTTATAAATGCTTCAAAAACATTTTTTTTCAACATTAATTTACTTAATTAGCAATAGTGCACATAGCAGAAGGAGCGAGAGGCAAAAGAGGAAAAACAAAGCTGGTAAAATTGAGATCATTTGGCTTTAACTAAAATTATGCAAAAGACATGCAAGTTTCACTATCCAAATCTTTTTTCTCAGAAATTAGTGTAAGGTATAGTTTCAAAGAGTCAAAGAAAATACTAGAAACATCAGCAGTTTCTAATGCTTTCTCTTTCATGTTTCTCCATGTTTCTCTTAACTGTAGTCCCAGAAACAGGGCCAGGCTGAACATCATATGGAAATCATCTTTCACTGACAAATCCATATGTGACAAATCCATATGAATTTCTAATTATAACCTCAAGAACTCTTCTATACACCACTCCTCTAAAAGATTGTCTTTTTCTCTATTAAATCATTTCCTATTACTGAATTTTATCGGTATACTAATCTAGAATAGAGAATACTGCTCTGTCCAATGCTGCTCTTATCTTTCTTTCCAAGAAAATTTGGCGGAATTTCTTATTGACTACTCAGAACATGTTTCAAAGCCCCGCCTAAGACCCTTCACCTTTGAATTAGTTACTATGCTCACGCTCCTGCCTGACCCTGTGTATCCTTTCCTCTCAGGCTGCACTTCACCAGACTGCTAAGATCTAGTTGGGTATTTTCCTTTGTTAAGTTATGTAGGTTATCCTAAGCCATAGATCCTTTGTACTACAAATAGAACTGATGCAGTTAATTGAAGGCTTCCTGCTGCTGCTATGCAGTCAGCTACTGAGGGAGTTTGAAATTTCAGTCCTTTCCTATAGCACAGAGCCAAAGGCAACTTTAATTTCCTCTGACACCCTTATGAGATTAACTTTGATAATATGTTTGGTGACACACTGACAGGAACGGGCTTTTGCCACCTCTTACACCTATTGTATTGCAACTACTAGAGTTTGAGTCTTCAGATGTAGAGAGACGCAGGGTAGTAATAAAGACAGTGTCGGTTGAAAGACCTATGACAAAAATGTCCACTGCTCGTAAAATACCATCCTTTTCATATTTGAGTCCCTTTATATGTGATCCCCATTGGGTTCTAATGGTTCTCTGGGCAGTGTTCACAACACGAGCCTTTTGGGTGTCAGAAGCAGATTGAGACAGCAGTCTAGCAGAAAGATGATTCAAGACACAAGAATCCTAAAATTCACTTAAAATGTTGCTATGTGATGCCAAGAAAATATATCAAAAAGTTCATATGATAATCCATTGAATATTTTGTGAACCTTTCCCATGAAGATTGCGGGTGTCCTCAAGGAAGTGATTCTCAATGTGCCCCCCAAGTGATACATAAAAGAATGAGTTTCATCTGGGACAGAACAACTGTTGAGTGACATGTAAGGACACAGCATGAAGAAACTGGAGGACATTACGTTTTAGGGCAGGAGTGGGGAACATCCTGCCCGTGGGCTGTGTAAGGCCCACAAAATCATCAGGTCTGGCCCTGCCAAGGTATTAGGGGTAAGATCATTACATGTTTGATCAAATACAGAAGGCTAATGTTTTAAGTTGATCATTTTTAAGTTGAAAAATACAGCAGCTAACACGCCTCTGTTGTAGAGAATGATGGTTGTTAGCTGTTGGAGTGGAAGGACTGGTGGCAGTTAGGACTTAAAATCAGGGGAACCAGAAACCATTTGCGGAAAGTAAAAGATACCTGTAGAGCAGCAATCCAGGAGCTGTGCATGCTCAAAGTGAGGTGGACCCAAGGTCAAAGAATCCAAGCTCCAGAAAACAGGCTGAGAGCACCCTGCCCTGCTTACTTTATGGGAAACCACAGCCCTATAGGCAAAGAGCAATCCTATCTTCATTAAGCCATTAATATATTCTGTTTCAGTAGCATTTCTAATTCTAATGACAGCATACATTATCCATGAAAAATGGGAGGTGGGGGAATATAAAACCAACAGCTTTAAAAAAGCAAACAATTCAGTGTTTACAAAAAAAAAACCCTATGAATTGGATATAAAAGTTAAGAATGGACATTATTTCATAACTATATGAATAATTTTACTAAAGCCTGAAGATGAATTAGAGGAATATCATTTCTCAGGCAGAATTAGATTTATTTTCTGAAGACTCCAAAGATTTCTTTGGTGGTGTATTAAAAGCATTATATTGATTCCTTCTCTAAATCTCTCTCACAATCTCTATCTTTCTCTCTCTCTCTCTCTCTCTCTCTCTCTCTCTCTCTCTCTCAATCTCCCTCTCAACCTCTCTCTCTCTCTCTCTCTCTCTCTCTCTCTCTCTCTCTCTCACACACACACACACACACACAATATACAAGGGTAAGCAAAAGTAGGTTTATAGTCATGAGTATGCAAAACACAGTTTATGCTCATATTATTATTATTTCTTAACTAGGGGCCCAGTGCATGAATTTGTGCACCTTGAAAGGAACAGTAGGCTCACACAAATCATTCTAAGGAGTGTCCCATTCTTTCACTGTAGCCAAAGTTACCTTTCTCGGAAGTATTTCTGATCCTGTTGCTCCACTGCTTAAAATCCTTTGGAGGTGCACAGTCACTGTCTTAGCCTGGAATTAAAGGCCCTTAATCATCTGTCTCCTGCCTGCTTTATAGCCTCACCTCTTACTGGGACAACATTACAGATTAAGCCCTCCAGCCCCCCTCAAATAAAGGGGAGTTCCCTTCAGTTACCTCCTTTGGAAGGTAACAAGATCTTCCCAATTTTAAGTAATCCAGTTTTGGCTACCCATTCTGTTTACTTCACCTTTTCCCCCGCCCTATACAGTGTGCTCTGTAAGCATCATTCATTCACTCTGGATTCACACCATTCATTCACTGGGCACCCACCAATGCTTTTCCCTGTGTTATTGAGAGATAAGTGACATACATCACTGTGTAAGTTTAAGATGTACAGCATGATAGTTTGATTTACATTCATTGTGAAATGATTACCACAACAGGTCTCGTTAACACCCACCATCTCCTGTAGATACAATAAAAAGGAAAAAAATTCTTGTGAGGAGAACACTTAGAATTTACTCTCTGAACAATTGCCCTATATAGTATCATACAGCATTGTGAACTCTAGACATCATGTTGTACATTTTATTGCAAGTATTTATTTATCTTATACCTGGAAGTTTATATTTTTAACTATCTTCTTCCAGTTATCTCTCCTTCTATCCTAGAAATGGCTTTTAATGTAAGTTGCTCAACCTGTAGGAGCTCAGTTTCCTCACTTTTTTATTTTTATCACTTACAAAGAAGGTAATAGAGAGAGGAAGGAGTACAATAGCATACATTGAAAGTTCACACCACTTCATTGAATCTCATGGACTATTACTACGTTTTAAAAGGGACATCCTTGCCCTAACTGGGTTGGCTCAGTAGATAGAGCGTTGGTCTGTGGAATGAAGGGTCCCAGGTTCGATTCTGGTCAAGAGCATGTACTTTGGTTATGGGCACATCCGCAGTAGGAGGTGTGCAGGAGGCAGCTGATCGATGTTTCTTTCTGATCAATGTTTCTAACTCTATCCCTCTCCCTTCCTCTCTGTAAAAAAATCAATAAAATATATATAAAAAATAAAATTAAAAGGGGACATCCTTGTCCCCTTTTCAACTGTCTTACCTAGAAAATTAGATGGGGCAAGAAATGAAATGAAATCAAAATTAGATGGGGCAAGAAATGAAATTTTTTGAGTGTGTGTGTGTGTGTGTGTGTGTGTGTGTGTGTGTGTGTTTGCATGTTCATAAGCTGCTTTTCTCCTGCTAGTACTAGCAAAAGAACTTCATGATGTATCGGATTCAAAGTTAAGGCACTAAGATCCTGTCTGGTTGCACACCTGGGAAAAGTCTGACTAGGAACAGACCATCAATCCTAGGGATAAAGAGGAGAAATGAAAACGTGGCCCGGTAGCTGGGAATGGATTCTGAGCATATGGTAAGAAGGTTCTGGCTCCTCAGAATTTCTCAGTCTGGGACCTTAATTAACCCTGGAGTTCCCCAAATCCCTATCCTTTATTTCTCTGTTAAACTGTCTACCCCTAGACCCAAACATGTATTTAATAATGAGATGCTTTATTATTTAAAATCTTTCAGTGTGTGGTTATTACTTCTGAATGGCCCTAAGTGGTGGGTGTGTGTGTGTGTGTGTGTGTGCACGTGCGTGTGAGTGCACACTTGGAGGAGCCAACTTAGCCATTCACAGCAAGGCAATTTCTCTATAAATGAACAGATTTCTCCCCGTGGGCTGTAATATATGCATAACACATTTCTCTCGGTGTTAATTTTGATCTAACATCCTCCTGATGGTCTTGATTACCTTGGAGACTTACATCCTGTCTTCTGTATCTCTGCCGTTGTTAGTCACTTCTACTAAGTTGTCTCATCACTATTTCTCAAGAATGGTAACAGAAGACACAATATTTCAATAACTGATTTTTTTTCCTTTCAACAAATGTTTTTCCAACCTCCTGTTTCAAGACACTTTTCAAAAGCTTAGTTGAATCTCAATCTAATGTAAAATACAAATATCCAGCTAACTATCCAGTAAAAATAACTGGAATCATTTCTGAATATTAATCAAAAAGTCTTATTAATTGAATGTTTTCTTTTTATTTATAAATAAAAATTAAATTTCTTAATATACGTTCCCTTTATTTTGTTTTATTATTCTGTTATTTTCTTAAAGTTGAAAATCCTAGCCTATGGTTTATGATCAGTCATATTACTGATATGGTTACATCCCAAGCACTATGCGAATCAAACTATCCTAAGAAAGTAAATAGCACATAGATAAACATAGTGAGACAGTGTGGTAATCAATGCCATGTGAACTAGCCCATTAAAGGTGAAAGTAATAGCATTAATTTTTTATTGGAAGTATTAAAAGCTTTATCCATTTTGTTTATTTCATTCATGGGGTGCTAATCAAATAGATGGATGATGGGCACTAATTCCATGTAAATGATCTGTGATATGACACATGTCAAGGCATCAAGTCAGACATCTCCCTTTGTGAATTAAAGTGAAACAAGAAGTGTTTTGCTCCTAAAATCTGTACCCTCGCAGCTAGGATCCAACACGGAATCAAATACCCATCTACAGTTCCAATGCCATGTTCCCAAAAGGAAATGACATTCAATGCACCCATTCAAAATGCAAAAAGCAAAGACATCCAAGATTGAGATCTCCAGTAGAATGTGATTTTTAAGGCCATTATATTTGTTTCTATTACTGGAGCTATCAAACATTTTAAAAGCCTGTTCTTTCATAATTGGATTCTAGATCATTAATTTTTTTGGCCAAGAAGAAAGGTTTTCTGAATTCTTATAATTATTAGGCAAGATTTCAAAATCAAATTATCCAGTTTCAAAGCTCTATTTTTCTCTCTAAAATGTCTGTTGGGGAAAGACAGCCGATGACTAAGCTTTGTGTCATTCTCATGGCTTTATTAGGAGAATGCTCTAAGTCCTTCACTTTCTATGTAATCAGAACTATAATTTCTTCAGGTTATTTTAAAACCCAGCTATGGCTAAAGCAGGAAACTCAATTTTATTCTGAGCTCTAGACATGTCGACACAGCAGAGCAAGGCTCCAGCTCTCCGGCATATCTTCTTTCACAAACCCTCCTGCTCTGTGGCCAAGGCTCTCGGCTAGTTGTATTCCAATCTCTGGGTATCAGGTAACTCTTTCCAAGACATTGAGGGTAGTAGGACTGTTATTTTAGAAAATGTGTGTTGACATATCATCACTCTACAAATGAAGAGCTTACTTGCCCAGAGAGTACTACTGGCTCTTCCAAACATGAATTTGAAAATCAGATTCAACAGAAGGGCAGTTGAGAAACCCAGGTGCCAGAAACATTTGATAAAAAAGCAGAACAGAAAGCTCTATATACATATGTCTACTTAGTTCATCATCTCCTTTAGAATTTTGCAACTTAATTAACCAACTCTAAGCAGACTGGTTGCCTCTAATTATGCTAAAAAAATTTCCTGTGCTACAAAGTGATATTAATAGTGAGTGACATTTCTGCAAGCAATAGGTAACTTGCCTGTATAATTGTGAGCTCTTTTCTAAAGCATAGAAAGGAGAATAAGATGGTATAATAAACTAAGTAAAAATTATCTGCAAGAGATTTGTAGAATAAAAATAATAACACAGCATCATTATCTTAATGTGTAATTTATCTTATTAGTGAATTAAGTTTATTAAAACTTTAAAGTTAACACATTCAGAAATGTGTAATTTATCTTATTAGTGAACTAAGTTTATTAAAACTTTCAATTTCAAGGTAACACATATTTTTATATATAGCACATATATATAAAATCATGGCTTTAACAACTTTTAAAAAAAAATTGCTGTTTCATCCTAGTATGTGTGTTTTTTCTTTAGATTAATATACTATTATTTAAATTTTTTATTCTGTTCCTATAGCACTAAAATATTATGGACTCATTTCTTGAATTTACCATCTTATATTCATGTAGTAATACATTTGAGTTGTTTCCCCACTCAATAATATATATATCCCATTCTTCCATGCTAATATATTCAGTCATTACTTATTAAATTTAATGACTTTAATATAGCATTTTAGAATATGGATTATGGCTATTGATTTTTGTTTTGTCCAATAACTGAAATCACCTTCCATTTATCATGACTATAAATAACACTGCAAATAAATATCCTATATAAATTCTTGTGCATTTTTGCAAGTATTTTGGTATTGCACTTAAATGGAATTATCGAAAGGCAAGTATGTACTTTTTAAATTTTCATAGTACTGCAAATTATGCTCATACCAATTTTTATCAGTATGTTCTTCCACTAAGGGTGCCTTTTCCTCCAAACCCTAATCAACACTGAGCATTAGGAGTCTTTTTACTTTTACTAATATAATAGATACAAAAATAGCACCTCATCAATGTATTAATCATGACTGAGATTGATCGTGTTCATTTATTTATGGGCCATTTTTGGTTCTTCCTCTATGACGGTGTTCTTCATATCTTTGACCATCTTTCCACTAAATTGATGTTATTTTTCTTATTGATTTAGAGTTTAGATTTGTACCTTAGAGATATTAATCTCTTTAATGTTTGACACGTGGTAACCATTTTCCTTCTGTCTGTCATTTAGAAATTGTAGAATTATTTGACATAAAATTTGTTTCTGACTTAGGTCGCCAAGTCAAACATCACTCTTTTAACTCTCTCTAGATAGGATTACACTAGCAGAGATCTTCCCTAGAATGAGTCCTCATGACCTCACCCATAAATTCATTAATATAAATAGAATTATTGTTTCCAAGGTATATCTGAAGTATAATTTTGCTATCATCTTTTCCAGTGAAGTAGGGCCCTGGAACCAAACTTTAGGATCACTGTCCACACAGAGTGTTTAATCATTTTTTTAAATATATTTTTTGCAGTATAACTTAGATTTAATAGTAGTACATATGTTTTCCTTTTTCCCCCTCAATATCCTCCCCACAGCCTGCCCTACCCCCTAGCACATGTCCCCACTTGCCCCTCCTACCCCAGTGTCTTTCATTCATTGGTTATGCTCATATGCATGCATACAAGTCCTTCAGTTGATCTCCCACAGCACCCGCCCCCACCCTCCCCAGTCTTCCCCCTATATAGCTTGACAGCCTGTTCAATGCCTTCCTGCCTCTATATCAGTCAAGAGTGATTAATCATTTAACAGAGCTGACAAATGTGTGTAAAACTAACAAACCAGGCAATGAGCTTATGGACACAAAGTTTCATTTTCCATCATCGGACCAGTTTAAGGGTCAGGTCACACACCACACAATCTCACATGCCTATTTCAATTTACATGGGAATGAACATTTCAGATGGATGAACTTTTCCTTTGAAACTAGAGGCCTGGTGCATGCCCTCTTGCAATTCAGAACCCACAGGCGATGTCAAAGAGTGGGTTTTGTCCCATCCCGCAGGCCAGGCCAAGGAACCTCACCAGTACATGATATGGCTGGGGAGGGACTGCAGCCTGCAGGAGGGCTCTAAGGCGTGTCTGACCTGAATGCCCTGTCCCAATTGGTTGGACCCCAGCAGCAAGCTAACCTACCAGTGGAAGTGTCTGCCCACTGGTGCTCAGTGCACGTCATAGCAACTGTTTGAACAGTCGAACAAATGGTTGGACACTTAGCATATTATTAGGCTTTTATTATATTGGATAATTTTCAATTCCATTTTACTGTTTTAAGGGGCTTGTTTCACAATAGATTAGGTATATCCCTGTTTTTAAAGATGACACAGGGCCACCGCCAAGCCCATCATGTACTGCACTATGACACAGCGGTTCCCCTTAGGACTTGCTGTTCCTTATGGGATTAGGCTGCTTTGCTTGTTTTAGTTCTGTCTCTATTTTTCAAGACTGTGCAGGGAGGGCACAGCTTGCTTGCCACTGTGTGCTGTGGCTGCGGGTAAGCCTACCTCTAATATCCTCCCCTGATGCTGATCTGTGACTACTGACCTCGGTTTGAGACTCCCAATAGTCGAATTTGTTATCACTCCTTCTAAAAAAATGATAATTTATATTTGCTGGGGTCACATATTACTTTGACAATTAGACACAGATAGTCTCTCAAGAAAAATGTGCATGTGCATAAATGTATTATGGTGAAGCAAATTTCAGAGGATTCAGAAACTACCTGAAGGCCATTCATGAATCCCTGGGGTTCTCCAGGGATCCCCTCACCCCTTCTTTATTTTGGTTTTCATCCAACTATTGATTTGGGTTCATATTAATAGAAGTCCATGTAGTTATAGAAAAGGGATCCCTCAAAAGTTAACCACTGGGGGAGACAATAAATCAATACATGAAATATGTGAATGAACAATGAATGCTCTTTTAAATTCTCAGTGAAGACAGAGGAAATATATGATTTTTAGTCTATGGTGAAACTTTCTCCTGTCACTTCAAAACGGGGGAAAATGAACACTGTGTGTGTGAGCATGTGAATGCGAGGACTGAGAACAGAAAGTGAAGGGGATCATTTGTGTTTTTAAAACAAAACTCTGTCCTTCAGGCGGCAGAGCTGTCATCACAGTGGCAGAAGTATAGAACTGAATCCCTTCCCATGTGAAAGATGCCTCCTGCCCTCACTGCCCTGTGTCTTCCCAAGTTCACTCAAAAACCCACTTTCCACCCTGTTATCCTGACCCTGGCAGGAAGCCGATAGCTGGGACTGGGGTGCGGGAGGGCGGCATGGAGGGAGTCTTCTCTAAATAAGGCACGCTGGCTCCTCTTATCCTCCTCCACCTGCAAGGTCTTGTGCCTACAGGCTGGCACACACCCCAGTGAGAAAAGCCCGGTTGAAAACAAGGGAACTCAGGAAGCAGACTGTGGTGTGCCCAGGAAAACAGCTAATTCTTTAGGAGCACATGGATGGGAGAACTGGGAGCGCGGTGTGCCAGACTCCGAGCACAGAGAGGAGGCACGGGGGCGGGGAAATGACTCAAGGCCATCTCTGACTCTAGCTCATTCATTCCCAGTCAATGATCTGGGTTCTTACCATGTACACGCGATGCTTTAGGTGCCCCTCGAAGTGAAGAAAAGAAAGTAAGCGTCCTCAGAACTCATTGTCATAATGTGTTCTTAGACTCTGATATTCCTAGAAACTAAGGCAGGGGGCTCATTCTCTAGTCTCTAAAGTTAGCCGTTTGCGGGCCCCTGCATGGCCAGTGGGAGCTGCTGATGCAGGGCTAACGGTTCCGGAGGGAGGGAGGGGCTCAGGCTAGATATTGGTGAGTCATCAGCACAAAGCTGGTAACTGGAGCTGAGCCGGGGGATGAGAAGGCTCCAGAATGTATCAAAAATGATACATTTTCAGAAAATTCCTGAAGAAGGTGGTTCATGTGAGGCTCCCTACCTGGTGTGACCCCCAAGATTACGGAATTTGCAAGTGTAATTAAGGCATGTCACTAATTAAGGGGATGTGAGTAATAAGTTGACTCTAAGATATTACCCACGTGGGCCTACCTTGATCATATGGGACTCTTTAAAAGAAGAGAGTTTTCTCTGAGTAGTATTAGAAGAAATCAGAGAAATGTGAAGCTTAACGTGTATTTAATGGGAGGGTGATGTGGCTAAGCCTCTAGAGGGTGACAAGGAACCAAACTGACAGCCAACAAAACCTCCCAGGGCCTCCATCCTACAACTATAAGAAGCCAAACCCGGCCAAGGACCCCAAAGAGCTTGAAAAGCCCCCCGGGGCCCAGGTGAGGGTGCAGCTGCAGCCAATTGGGGTCATCAGCCTTGGGAGACCTGCGGACCCTCCCTCCTTTGAAACAGAAAGATAATAGATGATGTTTTTTGAATGTTTTTAAACAAACAAGCAAGCCGGCGCGCACACTCAGGTGGGAAGCAGGCAGTGAGGATGTGGGCAGGTCACTGCAGCCTCCAGAGGCCCTGCTGCCGCGAACACGTGGAGCTCGTCATACACGACCTTCCCAGACGTATTTGCCTCTCAACATCAGAAAGGTAGTTTTCCTGTGTGAGGCCACCAGTTTTGAGCCAATAAATTAGGAATTAGACTAAATGTTCATGTTTATAGAAAGGGAAATCAGAATTCTGGAGAGTGTGGGTTGCATTTTTTTCCTCAAAAAAATAAAGAAGCCTGGAATCTGATGTTGGTCTTTTAAAATAATCTATTTATGAAAAATGTTACCACTGTGATGTTTGATTTTTTTTATCTAAGCCAGAGCAGATGCTCATTTATGGCTACCCTAGAATCTCAACTTGACACACATCAGAATGCTCTGGGAAGTGCTTTTCTGGCTGGGGGGGAAGGGGTGTGTTGGTGGAGGTGGGGGAGGGGTTGGAAGGAGGGAGCAAGGTTGAGTTGGGCTTTTCCTATAGAGTTTCCGGTAAGTAGGATATTGAGTAGCATCATAAAGTGACATTCTCTTTCCTAACTGACTCTATTGACCATAAGTTAGCATAACAGGTTGTATCCACCAGAAAGAGGCCAGCAGGAGGATGAAGAGTTCACAGTGCAGCTGCAAAGGCCACATTTGGCCAAAGGAAATAGCCCCAAACACCGTGTCACTGAAGTATCTCCACATGTGAATTATGATATAGCTACTATTCCTAATCGCATACCCTTAATAAAAGTAACATGACAAACTAAGAGAAGCTCTGCTTTAATTTCCTGAAATTAAGGATTGGCTTGGCTTTAAATATATATATATATATATATATATATATATATATATATATATATATATATACAGACCCAGTATAATAACGGGGCCTAGAAACATAAAGTACAAAGGTATATGTACATTTTAATAAATAATTTTTGTTGCTATAAATAATTTTTAATTGTTTAATTCACTTATTCAGCAAACATTTATTGAGCAACTCTTATGTGTCGGCATTGTTCTAGATATTGGCTTTCCTTATTTGAATGTCCACGTTTTAATGCATTCAGGGATCTTATTTCTACTTTGGAGGTATTTTCCTGAAATGTTAATGAATGTGTTCAGAAATAGAACCCATTTTGTTCTTGAAAATTATAATACATTTCTATCTCATCTACAAAATAGAAGCTGGATTGCTTCATGCTACTAATCGGCTGCAAACCTTGGTCCATGATATGGTAGCTGGCAGGGGCCCCATGTATGTAGGACTCTACCTCTATGCCAGGTGCTAATACTTGGCCCCAGCTTCCACAGACTACATCTAACACCGGGGAGTTAGAAATCTTTGCAAACTGGCTTTCTCCAACTACCCAAGTTGCTAAAAAAATTTTCATTCTCAGAGTACTGAATATTTGTGAATGACTGATGTGTTTTTGGCAAAGAAGGAAATACTTCAGTGAGGCACACTATATTCAGCAATGAAATACACTTAACATATGAAAGAAAAATTTCCATGCATTACATTTCAAAAGATTGGAAAGAGAAAGAAGGAAAGAATACTGTTGCTATCTTGATTGCAACATGTAGCTTTGGCATCATTTAAATATCACCCAGAGAAAGTGTAAAACCCAATAAAATATGACTTCAGGACCAATACCAATATAATCTGTTTTTTAAAATTATAACCATATTAACTGTAAACTGGGGTGTGGAAAAATTATAAATCCCTAAGGATTTTGCAGTACTTATTCCAAAATTCTGTTTTTACCAATAAAATTATTTTGATTTAAATAAATTGTGGAAAGAAATAACTAGAAGTGATTTCTTATCTATTTAGCAGCTGACTTGCATTCATTATTTTAACTGGCAATATTTATTGAAGTATTCAACTAAACTTTCTGGTTATTTGTAATAATTTTCATTATAGTGCTATTTAAATAGAAATTTCTGTTATATTTATTAGCCCAAAATAAGACCTAACTTTTAAAAGTGAAATGCAATTCTAAATAAGATCTAGAAAATCCAAATGCATTCATTGGGCAGAGATGCGGGAAAATGAACACTGATGATACAATGTTGTATTTCTGATTAACAGTAAAGTGATAATTTTCATTTCTAAAATAGAAATAAATAACTGATCCTAAACTACATCTAAGTTTAATACATCATCATCTTTGTCCTTCTATTATGTTAAACGAATGTCTCTTGCTATAGGGAGATACAATATTAACTCAATTATAATTGTCCTGCATGTATCATATATGTATACAATACATACACGAACATACAAATACATACAAGCATATGTACATATGTATGGATAGAGAAAGAGATTGATCTGGATGATTCTAAAGTATCAAATTAAGTTAGACATATCATAACAATTACTAATAGTTCTTTGTAAACACATCTAACCATAACATTTGGGGAAAGGTTAAAACATTCAAAACCAGTTTCAGCCCAAGCTTCAGAACAGTGTTAAAATAAACTAGAGGAAAATATATTTCTGAGCCTAAAATATGTAGTATTATAACCTGACAGTACTAGACCCACCCGTTAGCATGACAATGTAACCACTGACTCAAAATTACATTGGGTGTGCACAAAAGCTATAATGCTGTGGCCTACCCATTTTCGGTAATTAAAAAGGTGAATCACTGACATTGACTATTAGGTAGCTACTCTAATAGTAACCTAGGCTACTTCCCTCTCGGTTTATAGATGCCAACAGAAGACAACTAAATTAGCAACCTTAACACAAATACTGGCAGACCCTGAGCAACACCCCCGTGAGGTATAAGCTCCCTAAGGTCAGAGTCTGGTATTTCTTCATCAATTTCATTAAATCTGAAATCTTTTAGTACCTTTCTAGGTCCCTAAAAATGTGACTGAACAAGTACAGCCAATTTTCCTGATTTCATACCTAGTACGCCATGCAACACACACTGTCTTTGTGCACAGAACAGCAGACAGTAGTATATGACACTTAAGAGCTTGGAATAAATATGGAAGTTACATCATTTTAAGATTATTGCAAAACACAGTTTGGATGCGATGTTCAGGCCACCCAGGGATAACTATTTACCTTTCCCTCTTTGTTTTTGCTAAAAATGCTGTGGCCACACTAGCCTGCCTTCTGAAAACAGCCATATATATTTTGCAGTGGCTGTTCCCTTTGCCTGGAATACCTTTCCTTTCATCTTTGCATGACTGGGATCCTCTAATCACTCAGGTCTCACCTTAAAACTCACTTCTCCATTGGTCTTTTTAGGCATTGCTAGCAACTACTATTTAGTGAAGCCTTAGAATAGCATTATCTATCTTCCTTAGTGAACTACCACCCCTCTATTGTCTTCAAGGAAGAGACTGGGATGGTGGGGTGGTGGTAAGAGAATGTACACTGATGAAAAATGCTTATATTTCTGATTAACAGTAAAGTGATGACAAAACCTTTTATTTCTGATTAACAGTAAAGGTTCTCCTAACTCTGAACTTTCTATTTAAATTAATCTCAAATTGTCTTATGAAAATTGGTGTGCTATTTAAATATTGAGCACTTCTCTCACCTAATTTAGCTAAATTTAACCGAAAATCCTTCCTGTTCCTTCATAAAATTCCTTCCCATCCCTCCATAAAGTGGAAGACACTGCGTCCATGAAACAATGCATGGGCTTTGCAGAAGTTTAAGCTGTAAGTTGTTCAACTGGATAACAATAGTATTATAAAAATAGATATTTTTGAGTACAGTATCATCTGACTATGCATTTGCAAATTGAATATGTTAATTCTTCCCAAGCCATTTAACTAATAGTCTATCCTCTGACTACTGATTTGTAATGCAAACCCTGTCATATGCAAAGTCATTAAATAGAACTCTTTATTCTGGCCCCCTGATCTATTTGACCTGTCCTTGCCCACACCAATCATCATTAATACCACTTTGCATGCTTTCATAATTCTCCTTCTCCTCCTTTCCTGTGTTACCAAATTGCCATTTGTGCACACTTGCTCTTACAGTTGAAGGTTGGAATCAGTAGGTCCCGTTCCCTGACAGAGCCTGGTAGGATTATATCTGATTTTGAACTAATATATCTCTAAAGTAAAGAAGAAATTGTTATCAGGCTATTTGAAGCAGAGAACTGAATGGTGAAGAGGAAGTGAGATGTACTTTTTTTTACTATGTAATATCTTTAAGCACATTTAACTTTTGCATTATAAATGTTATCTATCTTTTTAAGAAAATGAGCTTTTTTAAATACAGAGAGATTTCTAAATTAAGTTTAGAATAACTAACTTTTTAGGGATATAGTCTTCCTATTCATGGACAAAGCATATCATAAATTTGTTGTTTTCTTCCATGCCCTTCAATAATTTTACCAATTCTATAAAAGTTTCAGATGCTACTATAAATGGTATCACTTTTTTATGTTTTGTGTTTGGTTATTTCTGGTATAAAGCAACCCTTTCCTTTTTTTTAGGTTGTACTCACCTTGTACTGAAAAATCTAATTAAACTCTATTAGTTAACCTAGTTTCTTTACACACCCTTATTGAATGTTCCTGTCCTAGAACACTGAGCAGATTCTCCAAAGACAAAGTTTGTGACTTTAAAGAGAATGAGTTTTATCTTTGTCATCTATATATATAAAAGCCTAAGCAACAGTTCCACCAGTCACTTATTGGACCAACCAGTCGCCCAGTTGCCTGGTTGCTATGACATGCACTGACCACCAGGGAGAAGATGCTCAATGCAGGAGCTGCCCCATAATGGTCAGTGCCACTCAACTGACCAAGGGGTGCGAGAAGCAGGGCTCATGGCTGGCCACCACAACCCGGAGACCACAGCAGAGTGGAGTATCAGTAAGCCTATCAGTGGCAGCAGTGGCAGGCACAGTGGGGTTGGAAGAGCAGGAGCAGCAGGCAGGAGAGGCAGGCAGTGTTAGACTTCCGGTTTTGGCCTGACCCAGCAGGCCATGCCGAGGGACCCCACCAGTGCATGAATCTGTGCACTGGTCCTCTAGTTAAATATAAAGTTTCATAAAAGATTGTAGTTGATAAACCCTTACTTTCTTCTCCTATTCTTAATTGAATAAGAGTTTCTATTGTGGAAAGTCATTGCATTTTATCATTTTTTTTTATTTTTGTATCTAATGAGATGATCTTTGTTTTTTTAAATTTTAATATGTTAACAGGGTGACATTCACTGTTCAGACTTTTTTATTTCCTTTTAAACATTTTTTTTTACTCCTAGAAGTCTCTCTCGATAAAACAATACCCAAATGGCTAATAACATATAAAAATCATTCAAGTCCAGAGAAATTCTCATTTAAAAAGTAATGCTGTGCCAATTTTCATCTCTCAACTTGGCAACAATACTTAAAGTCTGACAATAGCCAATAACTGCATGGGTGTGGGAAAAATGGTTTTCACATATATGACTGTTGAAGTATAAAGATAATCTCTACTATATATTGGTTCAAGTGCCCAAGGAAATTGACTGGGCAGCACATGATGAAGTAGAAAGATGTTTTCTCCCATGTCTATAAAGCAATTTAATATGGTTTTAGTCATATGAAAATGAACTCACATAAAGTTTTCTAGAGTCAGTTATATCCATATTCAGGTTTAAGAATATCTGCTGGAGAGAGAAGGCCTGTGTAGGATTATATCTGACACACACACACACACACACACACTCTCATAATAGGAAGATACATAGAGATATAGAGATAGAGGCAGAGAGAGACAGAGAAAGAGATATCATTGATTTTTTCAGGTCAATGACATCGAAGATAACACTTATTGGGATAAAAGATAGAGTTGACTCTTGATTGTAACCTGAAGGAAGTGATTTTATTTTATTTTATTTTATTTTATATTTTATTGATTTTTACAGAGCAGAAGGGAGGTAGAAAGTCAGAAACATCGATCAGCTGCCTCTTGCACGCCCCCTACTGGGGATGTGCCCGCAGCCAAGGTACATGCCCTTGCCAGAATCGAACCTGGGACCCTTCAGTCCACAGGCCGACGCTCTATCCACTGAGCCAAACCGGTCTCGGCCTGAAGGAAGTGATTTTAGAGTAGGAACATTGGTTTTAATATATTTAATCATCAGCTGCCTGAGGCTATTTCTATTATTTTCCTTCTTACAATATACACATTAGGTTAAGTTGATATCCAGATCATTTTTCTGAACATTTTTATATTCAATTTTCAGAACAGAAAAACAAATGTGTTATTTTAATTAACTGAGTATAACTCCCACCATTGTAATTCTCTGGAAACTGGCTTGAACTAATTCTTATTTCTTGGTAATTCTTAATATAAGAATGGGGAACTCCTAAATCCATATTTTACCACCCTTGACTTGTTCCATCTCAATAGGATTATTAGAGCAGCCAGAACATTTAGCTTGGACTCACAATGATGAGAACACACAATTGGCAGCCTTTGCAAAATCTCTGAGAGAATGCTGGAAGCATTAGTTCCCTGGGCTCCAATAATCTGAGCTCCAACAACATTGCAAAATTTGGTTTTATTATCCAACTCCCTGCTTGGCTCATATTTATATTATTAGCTAGCTCAATTAATTTTTTGTGTTATAATGCCCTTAATTTATTCTAACTTGTGCTGAGTTTTTTAAGTCTAAAGAGCAAAAAAAAATTAAACCTTAAAAATTATGAAATTATGTATCTTTTACCTTCTTACACCTTATTCTCTTCACCATTCCTCTCCCACTTAGACATAAATATATTTACTTCCTTTTCTCCTTGAATAGCTGTGTATAGAGATTGATTCATTCCTTCCATCTGTTTTCCCCTTAATATCTCACTCTGTGAATTCCTTGTTCTGACATTTATGTTAGATTATTTTAAAATACTGATACGCTTGGCACTTGAAATTTGATTATCAAAGTGTTTATCAAAAAATCTTCTTTCATTGCTCCTTCCCAAAGAATACAGCCAATTAAGGAATGCCTGAATGATGAGCTCTAAATAGCCATCAAAGGTAAGGTACTGTTTCAAATCAATACTTGGGTTAGCCAAAGAAATCTGTCCATCTTTGTCCTTTATGTAAGAAAACTGTCTCTACATAAAAACATCACAATGAGAAAAACAGGATTAAGGATGAAGTGGGTGTTTGAATAATATAAAATACACCTGCAATCACTTGCACAACCAAATTTCGTCTTCTTCTTGGATAAAAAGTGTGCATTTCACACTTAACATTCAAATGCAGACACATATCTCATGAAATTTCTATTGGTATGATTTGTTAAAAAATCAAGTCAAATAAGAATATTCCAAAATTCCCTTTGTTAAGAATAATTAAAACATTCAAAGTGTCATATACATATTGTCAAAGCACTGGAGATCATTCTTGACTTACATTCTAGAATGAATGTTTTTAATTTCTGAGTCAAAGGCTCTAACATCCCCCCAAAAGTCTATAATTTTCAAATTTACAATTAAACCGAGAACGTATTTTCTACATAGAAGAAATTATTTCTAAAAAATAAAAATTTTATAAAAACAGACAGTGCAATGCCACTGTACTCTTTAATCGCTCACTCATTTATTTAAAAATAGTGTCAGGGATAAATTATGTGCTAGGCACTGTAGTGAATAAAAATAGAAGTAAAACATGATCCTTTTCCGCTTGGAGCTTATAATATAACTAATTGGGGGGCACAAACTTAAATAACCACAGTGTAAGAAAAAAATGGGAATGTTTTAAGAGAATAATAAAGTACTAGTGGCAAGGGAAGAGAGGAAGAGAGGAAAAGAAACATAACTGGGAAAGTACTGCAGAGGATTGTGGGAGGGGGCGGAATTTGGAGACACTAGAATTGGCCTTTGTAAGAGTCAGGATTGCTCCCAGTGAAGACTAGCTGGAATGGAACAAAGGATATTTCAGAAAAAAGGAAATAGCCAATTATTCGTATATATTTATACACACAATGGCAGATGAACAAGAAGTCTAGCTTTCAAATACCTTGGGGGGAAATAAAGGTAGCTCTTAACTGTTTTCCTCAAGCTACAGGATGAATCCAACAAAGATGTTGGCCAGGAGTCGGCTCAGTCCCAGTCTTGAAGCTCTAGAAAAATCTTAGCTGACAGCCTTCCCTGGCTCCCTGACTACCTGCTGATAAAGGCTTCCCCATCCCTTCCACAAGGCAGAAGTCAGTGGAGATTAAAATAGCGCGGAACACTTCCTGCTCTATTCTAATTGTGCTTTCATTCCATTTGCCTTAGACCACTTGGAATGTTCAGGGAAAACCCCATGAGGCATCAAGCATGTGAGATGTGTCAGTCCCTCAAAAATGTTTGTCCATCCTACTATGCATATCCATCATTATTCCCTATCCAGGAGAAAGCAGAATGTGTGGGGGAAATAGCTCTTAGCTGTCACCCTGCTGTTTCTTCTTTAAAAAACAAAACAAAACAAAAACAAAAACAGATCTATCACCTCCATGAAATACTTCCCTTTTCAAGGACTGTAGCCGTTTGTCACAAATCTATCCACTCTCCCAGACAATGACTGTGTATTCCAAATATCTTGTAAGGAAGTTACCATTCTACAGCCATCTAACAAGTTGCTCTGTGACTCATGATACCCTTGAATTACATACTCGGTACATTGTCGGTGTTAAGTAACTGTGTTTATGAAAGTGAGCAATTTTGTGTTTATGAGAAAACTAGAGACTTGTTGCATGAAGATTAATGCAAGAATAGACTTTCTTCCCCTGGCTGCTGGCACCAGTTTTCCACTAGCAACCCGGGACCCAGGCCTTCGCTCTATTAGGAGCCTTCAGTCTTTGCTCCAGACAGAGCTCTGCCCTGTAGCTCCCTCCGCCATCCTGCCCCACCCAACTAATCCATGCCTGCTTATGCAAATTACCCATCAACACAGATGGGTTAATTTTCATAGTCATTCCTGATTGGCTGATGGGTGCCATGGAGGTACTATTAATTTGCATACTTCTCTTTTATTAGTGTAGATGTTCTTAGACTTCTAACTTCAGCAAATGAAGATATATTGTACCCCTTCTTTCTGTCTCTTAAGGGAAGAGGAATTACTCATTTCAGGAAACTACCAGGATGGTTCATATTACTTAGATAATACGTTTCAACATAATGGGATAAGGGGCGGAGATGAATTTTTAAAAAAATATATACTTTTATTGATTTAAAAGATGAAGGAAGAGGGAGAGAGAGATAGAAACATCAATAATGAGAGAGTCATTGATAGGCTGTCTCCTGCACACTCCCTACTGAGGATCGAGTCCCAAACCAGGCATGTGCTCTGACAGAACTGAACAGGTTACATTCAACCAGAGCCACACCAGTGGGCAGATATGAATCTTTAGGAAGGAAGAATGGTAAGAGATACTGACAAGTCCTTAATTTCTAGTCAACAGCATTAATCCAAGGAAGTGATCCCACCATCTCTTTGGAAATTGAGGAAGTCATGGCTAACAAACAGCTTCCTCACCTGCCCCCTGATAAAAGCTCCCCCATTCCTTGCACAGGACACAGGTAAGTGGAGACGAAAAGAGTTCTGTAACATTTTCTGCTCTATTTTAAGCATGCATTCATTCTATTTGAATGAGCCCAAGCGATGTTGATAAGTAAACCTACTTTTATTGGGAAGATGTTCTTTACATTTTAGCCTCCTCAAAAAGCTTTATATGGCTACCCTAGCCAGCAATGCTCCTGCTACCATCAGTCACATTCTATCCCACTTTTCCATCTTATTTTTCCTTAGTACTTATTACTATCTAAAACATCCTTATCTTCCCATCATGCAATGGAACAATCTGTCAACCACATATCTTCTTGTTTCATAGTTGCATCCGCCATGCAAAGGCACATGGTTGGCTCTCAAATATTTTTGAGAGAAAAAATGAACAGATAACTATTTCACTTATCTACCCATCATGCAATGGAACAATCTGTCAATCACATATCTTCTTGTTTCATAGTTGCATCCGCCATGCAGAGGCACATGGTTGGCTCTCAAATATTTTTGAGTGAAAAAATGAACAGATAACTATTTCACCTCAGCTTCCAAAGCTTCAAACAATTACATCACCTCCCCAAACCCTCAACCTGCTAATTAAGAGCAGCGCAGCCAGGATGCAACTGGTTCCTGCAATTGCCTCTACTCCTACCCTCTGAATTTATTTACATCTTGGCTTCTTTGAGACTACTCTGGAATTGCTGTGTGTTTCCTGTTTTTGTCTGTGATTCTGCACATTCTTAATGGTCATCTGATGCCTTATCTTGAACATAGCACAACAATATTTTATTTTTAATGTATTTTTCAGTAGACAATAAAATTATGAATATTCTTCCAGAGCTCTAAATTATCCATCCATTCTAAAGCACTTCAATTAATGTATAACATGAAATGTATTAACATACTATTTTAACATTTTCATCATCTAACAATGAGTTAATAATCAGGAAATATAAAATGCAAATTAAAGAGGCTAAATCACAGTTCTAATTTTATAGTGAAATATCAATTACTAAGGTCTGAATTAAGCACACAATTTAAGTAAGCTAAGAGAACAGTTCTCAAATGTGACACTACATGTTATTGTTCAAGAAATTATCTGGGATCAGCATTATACCAAAAAAAAAATGAGCAGAGAACAATACCTACTTTCCTATGTACTGAGAATTTTATCTCACCTAGCTAAAGGAGCAACTGACATTAATGCTCCAGGCCTTTTGTAGTTTTATATATTTTTGCAATAAAGCTGGAAGAAAGCATATGTGATATTATTTTACAAGTACTGTAATTATTAAAAGTCATCTATGAAGTACATTCACCCATTTTCCCCCATCTTATAACCCACATATATATTCATTGTACTTACAATATTCAATTTCTTTTTCAAATACACCATATCGTAAACCCAATCTTCATGGAATTTTAAAAAATACTGTTACATCCAATGCAGGAATTTAACAGAATTTAGATCTCTTAGCTTTACAATCTCCTAATTATTTTCTTAATAATATATACATTCTTGCCAGTTGAAAAAAAAGAAGAAAAGTGTGAGTGTGTGTACGTGTGTGGAGAATATAATGCCATTTTCACTGGAAAGGTCAACAGCCAGCAGTCCTATTTATAAACCACATTAACACCAAACAGAGAGCTTAGCAATGTCTGTTTCTAAAAATAAACCCTGTGTGTCTCTTGTTGTCATCATCAACGAGAGTGTTCTGTGCTGGGTGACAGAGGCATCGAGGCTGCTTCTGCCTTTGCCCGGCTTCACCCATCACTCCCCAGGGCCTCCCCTCTCTGTCAAGGTGGCAGAGATAAAAAGAGTTCTGCAATCACCCTAAGCACACATTTAAACATCATTGCCCCTTAAGCAGACAGTTATCATGTTGTTTTGGCAGCAGGAAGGAATCTGTGGTTTCACTTGAATGTTATTCTTCTTTATTTAAACTACTAGAAATAACCCAAAAATGACAGAATGCTCTTTCTATAAATAATCATTCCAGTGTAGAGTTATATTAGGAGGTAACTCAGATGGCATGATAACGCCTAACAAGCTAATCTTAGACCTGCGATGCCATAAGATAGAAATACCGAGGCTAAGAATAACTGACCCAAAGGACCCAGCCTGCTAAACACAGTCTCAGACATGTAGGTATCTGCAGATTTTAATGCATTTAATGATCTTCTGAAAGCTTTCCCCTCCTAGGAAAGCAATCAATGATGCTGGTCATGAAAACGACAATCAATAATGCTTTTACAATGTATTGATTCATAAAAGTGGCTTGGGATTCCTGCAGCAAATAAGATTATAAAAAAATAGTTGATGGAAACCAGAGTTGGCTCTTAAGTAATTGGATTAGCATCTAATTAGTGAATTTTATGCATAAGCCACCTGCAGAGCATACCATAGTCATCCAAGGAAAGAAAATAAAGCATAATGACATAGGTTGGTAACTGAAAACACTGCCATCCACTTTTCACCCCAAATGCCCACTATATATTAAAAGCAGGCAGAATCTTGCCAAAACCGGGTTGGCTCAGTGGATAGAGCATTGGCCTGTGGACTGAAAGGCCCTAGGTTCGATTCTAGTCAAGGGCATGTACCTTGGTTGTGGGCACATCCCCAGTAGGGGGTGTGCAGGAGACAACTGATTGATGTTTCTCTCTACTAGATGTTTCTAACTTTCTATCCCTCTCCCTTCCTTTCTGTAAAAAAATCAACAAAATATATTTTAAAAAACAGGCAGAATCTAAATTTTGCCTGCTAGATCATTCTTTTGGCTCAGGAGTTTGATGTTGCATGTTGAAATCTGGATATGCATGGAGACACAGACTTTATTGACACCCCCACCCCGGCCCCATGCAAAAAAAACCAAGGTGGGTATAATTCAAGCATTCAAGCACTTTGTTCAAAAGAATCTGAATCTCTACTTTGAAAAAATACCTTCTGCTAAAATACATTAGTAATAATGTGCTATTTCGAAGTGGTGTAAACCTTGTCTTATGATTCAGGAGATGTATTGGGAGCGCTAGCAGACAGATACCAAATGCACAGAGACTGCTGGTTCTGTCTCCAGCGTCTGCTCATCGCTCTGCGTGTCATCGGTCTCATGGAACTTCGGAGGTTGCCCGAAGTTTGTCTCAGCCCCAGATAGTGGTAACTTCAGCCAGTTTAATCACCAGGCATTGGGAATGTGAAATAAGGCTCCTCCAGCAAGCCTCTCAACATAGAAACCTATTTGTGCCTTAAACCTCCCAGGACTAAGAAGTGTGCATAGATGTTTGCTTACAAATATAGCTGATTCCATATTTTTAGCACCAAACAGATATGAAACACACACACACACACACAACAGTATCCTAGGCTAAATATTTTTCTCTTGGAGAAAAAGCACTGGAAGGACATGGCAAATAAGAACCAGACCCTGTCAGTGCCTCGCCTTGGGGACCCACAAAAAGTTCCTCTGAACTTCTTTCCTCATCTGCAACGTATGAACACTGCTGCAACTGTAAATATTGCAGACCTCTTCACATTGTGGAGAGGATGGAATGGTAAAGCAACGCTTGGTACAGAAACAGCGCTGAAACATTAACTTTATTACATCAATAATAATAATGACCGCGATAAGAAATGATGAAGAAAATGGGTCCAATCATTGACCTTTTAAATTCAGACTGAATAACTAGATCAGAGTAGAATGTGGTAGAAAAATAATACTGATAACTAGTGGTGATACTTTCTCTCTGTAATCTAAACTGTGTTGTGTTGATGTAAAATCAGAATTCAAAATACGTGGTTGAATTTCATTTGTAAGCAGATGTAAAAAACACCGTGACAAATACAATCGCAATGGCATTCACTTTACCAAAGCTTTTCTAGTTCACCTTACCTGGGGTTCCCTGAAAATGTTCTGCGTAAACATTTTTGTACTAAAGCAAGAAATCCCAGGCCACAATGAAATTTAATGGAAATACAGTGAAATCTTCTTGTTTGTTCTTTATGTCAAATTTTGAAAAAGCTTTATGACACTCTTATATTTTCACCCAGTCTGAAAAAATTTACTTCAATTCAATAAAAACAAGGTTTTTGTCCCTATAAAAATTTACTTCAATCATTGAAAATGACACCCACATGGCTACAATTGTGTCAATACTAAATATAAATTATAAATTAAACATTTCTATCATAAGTGATAGACCATGAGGGGAAGAAGCAAGAAAATGAAGTTCTGGGGTATTTCCAACCTCATCAACATGCAAACAGTTTAATCATAAGTAAATGACCAGTTACACTCTGTGGTTTGGTAAATTTCCTTCTTCCTTAAATGTAGTTTTCATTGGATTTAATTACGGGGTATTTTAAAAGCACTATATATAAAAGCCGCCATCAACTTATTTTCCTATGAAAAAATTAACATTAAAATAATGAATGGAACAGAAGATTTACTTTGTGTTCCATTCACAAACCACATCATCACAGAGTAACCCTAAAATATAATATTCTCTGATAACATTTAAAAGCGTAGATTGTTCAGTATTTTTAAAAAAGAATGTTTAAATTCGATTTTTTTTAATGTGTATATCTCTGACTTAGTGAAAAAAAAGTATAGAAGTGAAGTGGTGGACACAAGGTATTTTCTTACTTTTCATGCCCAGATAGTCAATCTCCCAAGATTAGAAAAGGGAACACTGTCCATTGTGAGGCCACCAGGCCTCCCAGGCCAACCACTGACAGTCCAGCTTCTTTCAAGAATGAAACAGACCACAGCAAGCCATGCTGATTTGAAGCACGTGCCAAAATATCTTTGAATTTCATCTAGAGAGAGCTTGTTTTTAAAGTCTTTTTTCATGGGCTTTTATCCCAATTACATTTCTTTTCCAATTCAGAAAAGAATTGTTAAAATGCAGTTACCATTCCAGATTGTTAAAATTGTTCATTACTGTAAAATGTATTAATTATAAACCACATACTGGCAAAGAAGTTGCATTCTGAATATCTTTTAAGATAATGCTTAATGTGTTTCTCTCAAAGCCAATATTAAAGGAATATTTTACTCAAACTTATAATAAAATGCTTGTAATGGGCCAGTCCACAAGGTTGATTTTTCTCCTTTCTAAAAAAAAATTATTTATAAGCTAGACAGATCCAGTTTTCTACCATAATTACTTCTGTCTCTTTGTTAGGTTTCCTTCCTTTTTAAAAATTTATTTAATATTTGAGAGAGAGAGAGATTTGTTATTCCACTTATTTTATGCATCCATTAGTTGCTTCATATGTGTGTCCTGATCTGAGATTGAACCTTCAACCTTGGCATATCAGGATGACACTCCAACCAACTGAGATATCTGTCCAGGGGTATTAGGGTTCCTTCTAACAACAAAGAGTACTAAAAAATGTCTTCATATTCAGTACTGGTAAAACAAAAAATGTTAGTGTTTAAATGGATACGCATCTTCATGAAAATGAAGACCCAAGATTCAATTGAAAGAGAAATTATATAGTCCACTTCCTTCACTTAAATAATTATATTTTTTCAACATTACAAGCTAAAGAAAATTACAGACAGATGGGTACTTGAAATATGGCGAGGGACAGAAAATCACTTTTGTAAAATACCATATATGACTGTCTATGCAATATGCTGTACAACTGAAATTAATACAGAGTAATACTGAATGTCAACTGTAACTAAAACATAAAATTAAAAAATAAAAGGTGAAGTAATCCAATAGCAAAAGTTTTTCTAAAAAAAATAGAAAACTACAAAGAAAAGAATTCCAAACACCAACAAATACACTGCAGCAAATTCTGATGGTACCTAGCTAACCTCCATCCTTCTTGATTTTTCCTCTTCCTAATAGAAACTGGATCATTAGTTGCAGTATCGATCCTCCTTGGCTCAGCCGTGGCCCTAAAGAGCTATCTGGGTGGTCATCCCATTCTTCTCTCTCTCTTTTTAAATATATTTTATTGAGCTTTTACAGAGAGGAAGGGAGATGGATAGAAAGTCAGAAACATCGATGAGATGGAAACATCCATCAGCTGCCTCTTGCACACCCCTACTGGGGATGTGCCCGCAGCCAAGGTATATTCCCTTGACAGGAATCGAAGCTGGGACCTTTCAGTCCACAGGCTGATGCTCTATCCACTGAGCCAAACCAGTTTTGGCCCATTCTTCTCTTAATGACTGGCAAAGGTATTGGCAGGCGATGCCACTCTGGCCAATGAGTTATGTAGAATGGTTTGCTGAAGAAATTTTGGGTAAAATGTCCTTCCTTGAGAAAATACCCAAGAAAGCAAACTTTCTCTTCTATGTCTCTGGAATTTCTTAGGCATAAACGGATGCAATGCCTGGAACTAGGGCGGTCAGCTTGTGACTCCTGGATGACATCAACTCTAAGACCAGCAGAATGGAGCAGCATGAAGGACCCACATGCTGTTGACATGTTGACACTATTGACCACCTAGGGCTACCCAACTACCCTGCTAGTTCACTCAATGATAAATGTCTTTGTAATTTGCCACTTTGAGTAGAATTTGATATTACCTGCTGTGGAATAGAACCTAACTCATATACCTACTCCTTACATGACTCACTGTATGTATTTAGGCACAGTAGCTTTGTGAGTGGAAGGACAAGAAACACATTTTTACAAGATATGTGAATATTATAAAAATGCAAACAAGTTAAAAAAGTATGATGATAAAAGGAAAAGCCCCTCTCATACCCAAGACCATGAATACACACACAAACTTTTTTCTGATTTCTTTCTACCAATGCATGAATTCTCCTGGGAAATGAGTGAATAGACAAAAAAACGTGCTTTTATAAAAATGAGATATTACCTAGTTGTATTTAAAATTGTTAAATATCAATTAATTTAGCAATAAAAACTATAGTTGAAGGGACTGTAAACATAATTATAGGAGATACTATTTCCAAAAAACACTAAGGTTATAAAAATCATTCTTTGGAATTCATTCATTCATTCATTCATTCATTCATTCATTATTTGGTTGTCCAATCCCTTCTAGTTCTTGGCTAGCAGGGTATACCACTGCATCGCTGCTGATGTCATTCAACATCTCGCAAGGGTGGTGGCCATGGACATGGCAGCTCACAAACTGGGCAGACCCCAGGATCTCTTTAACGGTTCTAGAGTTCTCCAGCAAAAGATCGTGCCATATCTCTCAGGCAATGTTGACAATCTCATCAAAAGTGATATTTCCACTTGCTTAATTTTTCTTTTCTTTCTTTCTTCTTTCCTTCTTTCTGTCTTGTGGTAGTTCCATGAGGGTTTTGTTGGTCAGGGCAGAGGCAAAAGGCACTCCTTCAATCCGGCCTGTCTGTCCTGAATATCAGTTTCACTGTAACCCTGAGACCCCTCCATCAGCAGTCGCTTTGGCGATGTCATCAGCAACCTTTTTTGAAGATAGATCCAGGGGGTAGATCTGGGGAGTCAGCACAGACATGGCACCCACTTATTCATCAGGGCACCGCGGATATACAATTTTGATCTCAGGGTCCAACTTGGGCACGGTGGAGGCATCTGGTGTCCAATAAACCTGGATTCCGGACAATCGGAGAAAGCTGAACCTAAGCCTCACTGAGCTGAAAGCTGGAGTCTTTTTATTCTTTTTTAACTCTGTGTTTCTATTTTTAGCAGCAGGGAGTCTGTCTCTGCTCAGGGAGAAGATATTAACACTTTTATACATTCCTCCTTCTCACCTCTCCCCAATGTCTCATATTGGTTAGCTTTATGAATATTTTTACATTGTCCTACTTTATAAAATGAGCTTTCTGTCCTGTAACCACAAGCTCATAATTGTTTAAATAGATTCAATGTTGTTCCATTAATCTTACTATGTTTTCTCCACTTCTGAATTCCATTTTTTTTTTTTTTTGCTTGTAGTTCATCTCTTCATTGTGTGGGTTTCATTGTGAAGCAATGTAGTTCATGTCAGAGAATTTCTACCTTGCCTGTTTATTTTCCCTATATTTTAGTAACATCTTGCCTAGGTGGAACAGTGGACTGAACTTTCTACAACTTCAGAGTTTTTTATTATCCTCTGGTATTAGATACTGGAAACCTTTGATGTTTTTATTAACTTTCATAGATTCCTTTCCTACCCTACACTCATCATAGATCTCAGCTTTACCTGCATGAACCTCTGGAAAATTATCTGTAGTTTTTAATTCAGTAGCCCAGTTAGGGTATGACTATGTGCTGAACATTTCTCAAAACTCTTTTAATCTGCAAATATATTTTTACTTTTTCAGTGAAATAAACTTTCTTCATTTTCACAAAATAATCGTCTGTTTAAATGTTTTGAAATATCAATTTCAGGGACATAAATAATCTTTTTGTTATAATGCCTTTGTCTTTCTCATCCTTGACTTCTCTCCAAATGCTTTAACTTTCCTTTTTCATTCCAACGGATTGTCTCAAGCCTTTCCTCTTTGTTGGTAAAGATTTTCACTTGTATCTATTCTGTTTCCTGCTATTTCTAATGAATATTTTTGTTCTATAATTATCATGCTTTTTTCATTCCCAATTTGTTTCCCTAGATCTAAAATATCCTTTTTCATCTCACTCTATTGTTTCATCATCTCATTTTTAAGTTATTGTTTTACAGAATTTATGTTTCTTATTAAATTAAGAACTCTATTTATAAGAAACAACTAGTAGCCCCGCACATGAATGTGTGTGCCAGTAGCTTGCTGCTGCCTTCCTGTAGCTCTTCACCGCCCACTTGTAGCTTGCTGTCCCACCCTCCTGGTGATCCCTGATCCAATAGTTACGCAGTTGGTCATTACATGTTAAGGGGTAACGACCATTTGCATATTACATCTTTATTATGTAGGATTATTAGACAATTCCCTGGATTCAGTGAGTTGATGTTTCCTTCTTGGTGGCAGATCTAAGCTTAATGGGGAAAGGGTATTACATTGCAAAGAACTATCGATCATTTCCCCAATGTGGTCCAAGTATTGCCCCGAAACCTTCATTTCTCCAGAGAGGCAATGTTTGTTCACCTTCTTCCATTTCATTAGTTCCTCTTCCAAAATCCTTTCTACTATTCCTCAGTCACAAAAAACAATAGCAATAATAAAAACAAACAAAACACAACAGAAATGGAAGATACCTCCTCACTTTGCCTCTCTCCCGAGTTGGAGAGAATTTTCAGCAAGTTGTCATCTTGTCAGTAACATTCTAAGGGACTCTCCAGATTCAGGCCCTGTTAGGTCTCTCTCTTCTGATCACGGATTCCATCTTTTCCTTGACTCTTAGTTTCTGAGGTATATTACAGTAGGTCAGGCCATTCATTTTTTTTTTGCTCAGTTACTCTTACTATCGTGTGTCTGGGCGGGGGGGAGGGCACAGTTACTGAATTATACTATTTTAGGATCACTATATTATCTATTAATGGTGAGAAATTATGCACTATATTTTCAAATTTCCCATCTCCAATACCAAAAGCACGCTTTAAAATTCAGAATGTGGATTTCTTTTAGTCTTCTTACTTAAAGGATATAACAATAATGCCACCTGTGTCCTCAGAAATAACAAATACTCCTTCCTCTCCCCATTAGGAACTGGCCTATTTATAACTAGCTCTTTGATTACTACCTATCAAATATTCAAATTGATAACAGCCTGTACATGAAGATAACCTGAGTTAGAGAACAGCAAAACAGCAATTATGGGTAATACCAGAAGTGATTCTTGACATGACAGGAGCATTTCACAGACTTACGTTTCATAATTAGATTCTGCTTTCCAAGCAGACGTAAAGGACTACTGAGTCTAAAATGTTCCTTTCCCCTTGACAATACGCACGCCAAGAGGGAAAAGATTCTCAAAAGGTGAAGATACACTTTCCATAAAGAAATTTAGGATTTGGTTCTAATTGTTTTTCTTCTATACCCTAAAATAAGAATACAAAGTAGACAGAAATTTAAAAAGAGAGTAAGAAAACAATACAAAATGAAGACATGGTGAAAATGTGTTCCTTATTGTGAATGTATTTTACATTAATGCTGTACAAACTCTAGGAAATACTCTCATGATAGTGGTTCCAGTATTGTCTGGACAGCTCTGCTGTCCAAAGCGTTAAGCAATCTGCCTGACGAGTGAAAAATACCCTGATCTGCCAGCCACTGCTGAGTGATCTAGTCAATATTTGTAGGTTCTTCAGTTTCTGCTGTAGTTATCCCTTATATCGGCCCATACAAGCCACAAAAATGTAGACTGGCAAATGTGTCACTTATACTGAACTCCCAAGATTCAACATTGTAACGCCTTTTAAACTAAAAAGACATTAGCAGACTACATTGAAGAACATAGCTCTCTACCTAAGATATCTAGCCTGGGTGGGTCAATATTAGGGGGGAAAATCAAACTATATAAAACACAATTCAATAGCATATAAAGATCTCTGGAGAAAAATCTTCTACATTGATGCATAGTATTCAATATAACTAGAATAACAAATGGGAACTCTAAAAACAGTGGCTCACAACAAAACAAAACTTTTAAAACAATCAGTCACAAGAAATCTGCAGTTGGTAATTTCACTGTTCAACTGTATATTCTACCACTTGTTTGCCTTTGGTTATATATAATGCACTGAGGCATCTCACAGAGCGCACACCTGCACGCACACCCTAGCTACTCTGATTTATACTCACAATTTGCACAAGGAAACAATTTAATTATTATCAGACCAGAAAAAAAAACATAGCTGACTTATTGATAACTAAAGACAACTTTCTATCAAAACAGAAAACAATTCCCCAACGTGACAAATAAGCTAACTCATCTGTCTTGACCAGAGAGATACAGTGAAGTACTGAAGAGCCAGAAGCCCAGGTTCACTCACTAGGAACAGTAGTGACAATAGAGAGTACAGACTTTAATACCTTAACACGAGGTTGCATTTCAATCTCACATGAACGCCAGGAGGTAATCAGGAGGACATCCTTATCCCTCAAGTTACAGGTGAGTAAAGCAGTCCCCCCAACACGGAGCTTTGGACCCCTAGAACAGTGCTCTCCCCAGCACTCTGCACTGTTACCATCTCTCTTTTCTCTCTTTCAGACCCAAACACGCCATCCGTTTCTAAGCCCATCCATCACATCCATGCCAGTGATCCAAAAGGGAGTTGAACAAGATTTGCCACTAACCTGAGATAAACACAGCCCTAATTCAGAGATTAATTTAAAGGGCCCCTCTCCCCCTCATCACATCAGTGACTCAAAGTTTGCTGCATGTTGGGATTGCTTGGAAGAGTTTGTCCCGATACTCTAGCTGTTTCCTGTGCAATTAAATCAGAAACACTGGGGTCGGAACCCAGGCATCAGCATTTTGTAAAATAATGCCTGTGACCCCTAGTGTCAGAGCCACGTTTCTCAGGGGAAGCATGCAATGAAGACTTGGGGAGATTAAATTTAAGGACATAGTATATTAAACAAAATTAAACACTGCACAGCATGATAGGAAAGATGCAAGTCGGGTATGTTTCAAATTTTAAAAATAAATAGAAAGTGGAGTTTCCTTATTTATACCAGACAGACTTGGGAGCTTTGATCAATCTACATCACTTCTCCTTCCATTGCTGGTGCTTCGATGTTGCTTCCTGCTGAACTGACAGCAGCGTGAACTGCCCTGAGTGCTGCCCTGCTTGGCAGAGTGCTGCTCTGCATAAACATAATTCTGTGTTGGGAAGACGGCTCTCAGCTGAAGTCCGGGAAAGTTAGATAAAATCATCAGACACTGAGAAACAGTGAAGCTTGTAAACACCTGGCGTGAGAGTCAGTGTCAGGAGACAATTGCAGCTTTGTTCCGTTTCTATCCTCTGGAAAAAACATCAAACTTGCAGCCCAGAGATGAGGACTAAAAGGACAGGGTGCAATACTAAACGATACCTGAAATGGTTATTTCGAAAGAGTTGGTCCATATTTCAAAAGCAGAATGCTAACAAGTTAAAGGACCAGTCTCATTAAAGACACACCAGCTGACCTCTCCCCAAACTCTTGTCACATTCACAACCGGGAAGATAATAAACTGTGCTGGGTGACTGGTACAATTGCTTTAGGTAAACAGACACTACCAATTAATAGAATTCCTGTCACTTAAGTGTAAATATACCAAACAGCACAAAATTGAGTATTGTATTCTAATTCCATGAAAAGATTGGGTCAACAGGAGAATCTTGAAATCCTCATAATTAACGGAGGTTTAAAGAAAACTTGCTTGAAACACAGATCCACGGAGGGGAAGACGTTCCACAGTGTAACAGACATCCTGCCAACCTGTGGAATATTCCTTTCCCATCTAGCTCTACCCAGTCAACACTGTTTGATGTTGCATTTTCATCATGCAAGTCTGAATGGAGATCTGTAATTATGATTTAAGCCCACACAGGCACTTAGACACAGTGAGAGAGAACTTTAGTCCACTTAGATGGAAGCATTCAGAAGAGGACCAAACCAAACCCCAATCTGTATGAGCTATAGCGGGAGGAAATAAACGTGAAAAGCAGCAGTGACAAATAAGTGCTAATGCCTGGAGAGTCTGCTCTTGGGATGGACAGAAATTGGTAAAGCTGACAAGCTTTCTCTCTCATCAGCACACCTCCTTAGAGGCACGGGCACAGACACAGAGAAAGTAGACACTGGAAGCTGTTACTGTTCTTCTTTAAAACATTGCAGCTGCATGTAACACCTCTGTAGTGTGTTATGCCATTGCATCTGACTGACAATGCTAGCTAGACTCTCCACTTGGCTTGGAAGAAAACGAAAATAAGCATCTGCTAATAGTAATTCTGTTTCATTCTAAATAGTTTCATTTTAGGTCGATGAGAGGGAGAAAAAAAAAGACACATTAAAACTACCTTCACAACTCTGGAGCACGCACATTTCAGAAGGCAGGTCTATACATAAATGTGCTTCTGTATGGCACACTGTAAACACACAACCATCAGGCTAGCAAGGGCTGCAATTTAAACTGGAGCCCCGGGATGAACTTACCTGGTTTTTAAAGTCCCATTAGGATATGCTCCCAATCAGTACTGAGCTCCTTTTCCTAGTGACACAGTCAGGCAGACACCCCCCAACTACATTTGACTTTATCTCAGTCCCATCCTTCCTCAGAAGCTTGGGATTTCATTCAGAAGCTGCCGGCCCCCAGCAGACGGAATACGCACAGAAACGGTAATGAAAGGGATCGAAGACAAACCCCACAGTCGCACCAAGAAAACAGCAGCAGGAGCACCAGAAAGCAGCTAAGAGGGGTGTTTTTCCTGGCTGCGCTCCCCAAGCCAGCCCCCTTTGCTGGGTACAGTGTCTCAGTGAGGAGAGAGGCTCTTACCTGAGCTGAGCATACTGTGCATTCTCTGCTGAGCCAAGAGCTGCTCGCGTCCAGCCACCCCATCTGAGGAAAAACACGAGTCACTCTCGTAAATTGTCTGCAGCATATTGCAATCACTGACTTCAGCTCCATGAAAGATTCATCTCTGCTCTCTCTGTGCAGGGGCCCCGGGGCTGCCCTCCCTGGGCTGGTCCTCCCTCCTCCCCAAGGAGAAGAAGCAGCCGAGGATCAACTCCCACTAGGAATCCCTTTCTGTTCAGATGGACGCACACTTTTTCCAAAAAAACCTGGACACTTTCCCCCTGTTACCAACCTGTGTGCAGAGCAGAGAGGATCAGGGTGGATGCTCTGGCTCTCTGGGAGTTTAGGTTATCCCGAACACGAAAAGCAGGTGGGAAATTGGAATGTGCTTCGGGGCTATTGCTTTGTCAGAATAAGTAGAAAAATATTAACTCTACCCACGAGAAAGAGAAACCAATTAAACCTGGCTTAAAGTTCCTCGGGCTGCTAGAGTTTCCTTGCAAGAAGTGGCAGTCCTGCTTGTGGCTTCAGCTGGTGCCCTTCTCTGTTTGTGTGTGTATCTTCCTCCCTCTCTGGTCTCTCTCTGCTCAAGTTGGCTAAACCTAGTGATAATCCATTTGCATATGAATCAACAACAGCATGGCCCGCAGGCACAGAAATAGAACAATGGTCGGCCTGAGCCAAAAATAGGTCAAGCCTGGCCGAGTGATTGGAGCCTGCATTAATGCATTTAAAAATACCCCAGCAAACCCAGCTGTCCAGCCTCTATCTTTCAAACCATAATTCTCTATTGCAGGGCCTTAGGAGCAATTAACTCTTTCCTCCCTTCGAGCTTGCTTTCCACGCTGTTTCCACACTGGCGATTTGCATCCAAAGAAAGGGAAGCAGAAAAATTAAAATTAACAAACATAATTTCTAAGAGGGCAAATGCACATACATTTCATTTCGTTTTATTTTTGTAGTGTGTGTTTTTGGAAAAGAGAGGAGAGAAGTGCAGAGCTCTGTATTGGTTCTAAAATAATACTGGAAGCTTTTGCTCATAATGTGGTTTCTGCCTCACCCACGCACAGCAATCCTGGCGTTCTATTTTTGTTGCCTGTTTCTTTGGCTACACTGCAGTTGGCTGTGGCACTAGAAGCTTTTCTGCCTTCTAGTTTCAAGACTGACAGGAGATTTAGTAGAGGTAGTTTCGGAAAACAAGCACACTCCAGAATAAAATATTTATGAAGGATGGCTTGATTTTTTTTTTACTTGCTATTTATGTAAGGCAATTGTCCATTTCACAAATCTAGATATGATGGTGGTACCTAATATCAATTTTATCACATCCAGTCTCTATGATATTTACATTTAAAAGAATAGCTTCGACCTGAAAATATGCCATCTATTTCAGCCTCTCAGGCTAAATTCAATTTACCCGTAAAAGGAGAAGCAGGTGTGGGTTGTTTTCTTACGGATGGATGATGGATGCAGAATTAGTGCATGTATGCAACATCAATAAATAAAGATGCTGAGTCCCCAGCTGTTCATCTCTGCATTGGTTGCCTGAAAAACAGACCTCACTTCTCCAAAACAAATAGCACTTATAAAAGTTGGTAGATTCTCAGACCAACACACATTGGGGAACTCATCTATAAAGTAAATATATTACAATGGGCAACACTAAGAATTCTCTAGTCTATGCGGTATGCACTTATAACATCATTTGTGTTATGAGAAATAATTCTGCATCGCAGATTGGGCTGCAAGCAGCTAGCTACTCCAAGAGCAAATGCCAAAATGATAACCCCACTGCTCATGGTAGCCTTTCTCCCTTTTCTAAAGTAGAGAAGTAAGGAAAGTGTAATTCCTAAGGCACTAGTACCAACAGAGAAGGAAGGAGAAAAGGCAGAATGTTTCAAGGTTCCCAGAGCAATGGGTGGAGAGGGACCTACCTCAAGGACAGAGTGTGGGGCAGAGGAAAGAGAACAGGAGGACACAGGGTTGGAGTGGGAGGGAGGAAACTTGGTAAGTCATTAGGCAGGAAACCCACTGTCCAAGAAAATGGCACTAACTTTTCTTCTTTGATAGATTGACTCCCTCATCTTGCAAAATTATATTTGGACAGATAAATTACAAGATTTTAAAAAAAGAACTTATTCCAAATGGCATTTACTTAAGCTAAACAAGAAAATCTTATGTTCCTCTCAGTAGGAAAAAAAAACCAAAAACCTTCTAATTCCATCTGGTATTACAAGTGAAATTCCACTCAATTAAGGGATTGGTATATAAGACTCAAGGGATGGAAATACTGTGGATCTGGCAATTTAGATGGAGGTGATGAAACCAACCATAGCATTTTAGACCTTGGACATTTAAAGAGTGTCTACAGTGGCGTTCAAGCTCTCGGTCCCCAGGATACTGAGGAACCTGGGAGTTGACACACACTCCATGCCACAGCTAACTGCAGTGGAGCCAAAGAAAGGTTCTTCTTCCCAAGAGGGTGACCTCACTTTATGAGTCAACATTTGGGTATGTAAGATTCATTTTGAACAATGACTTGTTATATTAAAAAAGTAAGTGAAAACCATTCATCTAGTACAGTGGTCGGCAAACTCATTAGTCAACAGAGCCAAATACCAACAGTACAACTATTGAAATTTCTTTTGAGAGCCAAATTTTTTAAACTTAAACTTCTTCTAACTCCACTTCTTCAAGATAGACTTGCCCAGGCTGTGGTATTTTGTGGAAGAGCCACACTCAAAGGGCCA
This sequence comes from Antrozous pallidus, assembly GCA_027563665.1. NCBI lineage: Eukaryota > Metazoa > Chordata > Mammalia > Chiroptera > Vespertilionidae > Antrozous > Antrozous pallidus. The sequence continues at coordinate 70,321,386 of CM050521.1, read as the reverse complement.
AAGAGCAGCATGTGGCTCGAGAGCCGCAGTTTGCTGACCATGGATCTAGAACAAAGGAGCTCCCTATTTTATACATGAACAAAGTGAAAAGACTTGGGGGAGGTCGTAAAAGCTCTCATTGGTGTTATTATGAGTACAGAGTCTTGCTTAGTCTCTAGTAGCTCATCCCTGACTAAGTAGGTATAGTCTTCATGTTCTCTAGGTTGCCAACATGTCCCTCATTGATATGATGCACACAATTATCTGAGATATTCAGGATACATGTTAATAGTGCCTACTGCTGAAAAATGGAACCAATGTTTCATTGTGTCAGAGTGGTTATGAAGAGAATATACAAAACTAGTGATAAACATCTGATGGATAACAAAAATCCCAGTATTGCTAAGATATACTCATATATCTTTCATCCTTTTAAGTTTAAATTATACCCTCAAACTACAAAACTCTCCAAGCTTTTGTAATCATAAAAAATAAAACTCCAAAGAGTGACTTAGTAATTATCCTATTTCTCAAAGGTTCCAAGAGAGGGCATTCCACATAAAATAGTGTGAATAATGTGCTTTCTTCATTTTGAACAAGTTATTTAACTTGAGGTCTTTTACATTTCATCCTTGCATTATTTCAGCTTTATTTTTCTATCAGCAGTCTTATCTTTCAACTCTTGATAATAAAAACTCAGTGTAGAGTGAAAAGACTTGGGATGATTACCATAAAATAGATACTACTTGTTTCTTAAAGGAAAAATAAGCATCATTAAAACAACCACCAAGTATACTGATTACCATAGTTTCATTATCTAGGAACTTAAGTATTTAGAATTTTGAGTTAATTTTTCTCATATCCTTTCAACAATGGCAGTAAAGAAATATGATTATGTTTCTTTCTTTAAGGGAATTTACAAAACTAATTTACTGACGTGGAAAAAAGAATATTAAGTGTTATATTATAAAAACCATAAAAACTAATTCACAAGAATAGATGGGCATTCCCTCATTTATATCTCAATATAATAAGTTTTAATTTAATTTAATCAATATTTTGGAAATTAATCTAACCATTTCCCCCCCTATTATTTTCATTTTCTTCAAATAAAAAATGAAAATAATAGGGGGGAAATGGTTCCCAGTTTAATAGAAAACGGGAAGGGGAATCCACTCCAGGTGAGGGCACATGCCCAGTTTGGTTTGCGACTGGATCCCCAGTAGGCATGTTCAGGAGACAGCTGATAGATGTTTTGCTCTCACATTGATGTTTCTTTCTCCATCTCCCTCTCTCTTCCTCTCTCTCTCTCTAAAAAACAAGAAAAAAAATCTTTTAAAAACAGTGACTATGGCTCTAGCCAATTTGGCTCAATAGATAGAGAGTTGGCCCAGGGACTAAAGGGTGTTAGGTTTGACTTCAGTCCAGAACAGATACCTCCATTGCAGGGAATCCTATTAAGAGAATAATGACCTACAGCAGGACACTAATATAATTAATATTCAACATCTAATATTTCATTGATTGTCATTTTAGCATATCTGATTAAAATCCCAATAATTAACTTTATTTCTTGCATTTGCTTTTCTTGCCTTGTCACTATTTCACAGGATAGAATAACCAATGAAAAAGGTCAGGCAACAGACTTGATCCGAAATTGTCTTACATGGTATAATCTGAGTGAAAAAAGTTATCACACATTTTTGAGTGAACAGAGTTCAAATATTTTTCTTGTGAAGTATCTTAAAGATGTTGGCACTAATAAATCAACATAATAATGCAGTTGAGTAGGTCTAATAAATGCAGTGATGACTGAGCCTTTAGAAAAGTCTGGTTATCAACTGCATTGCCTAGTACCATAGGTTCTATTTTTTAATGGGAAAATTCCATTGATTGTACTTTTCTGACTCAAAATTTCTAAAATATAGCTTCAGACTCAACCTCCTTCCTGACAAAAGTCACTTGAGAAATATATGCATATAAATTATTTGGTTAATCTCTTCCCACCCACCCCTGCCTTCCCTGGGATACTCATCAGACTATCCTCTCCTTCTCTATCTCTGATCTATTGTGCTCATTAGTTGGTTTTGTTCATTAAATTCCACATGTGAGTGAGATCATGTGATAATTGTATTTCTCTGACAATTATTTTGCTTATTTTGCTTAGTATAATACTTTCCAGCTACCTCCTTACTGTTTCAAAGAGTAAAAGATCTTTCTTTATTACAGCTGCCTGGTATTCCATTGTCTAGATGTACCACAGTTTTTTATCCGTTCATCTACTGAAGGGCACTTGGGCTATTTCCAGATCTTAGCTGTTGTACATTGCACTGATATGAACTAGAGGTGCATATATATTCTTTTTGATGTTTTCAGGTTTCTTAGGATATATTCCTAGAAGTGGAATCACCAGGTCAAATGGCAATTCCATATTTGTTTGAGGAAACTCCATATTATCAATGCTGTTTTCCATTATGGCTGCACAGTCTGGATTCCCACCAGCACTGATTCCGAAATACCAGGCAACCTTGACTAAACATACTGTGTTTACTGAACTTTCTATAGACCAGATATAATGGGACCAGAGGCTCTGAAAAGAAGTCTTCTTTTCAAGACAAAATACCGCTTTTGGCTACAGAGCTATGAAAATAAAAATTCTGAGCAAGTCCCAATTATGTAAAATTAGCATTCTGATCTTGGCTATTTGGTATACTTCTAATGTCTAATTTTATATTATGGTATAAAGTAAGCCTCCTTATGTAGCTGCATCTTTGAACTTGATCATCTTAGAAATAAGTGGAATTCTGATCACCAAAATTAATAGTTATATATAGCACCCAGATGAATCCCACATTTGAGAGGTGAGATAAAGTAATTTCCATGTACTAATATAAATTACTAAGGCAGACATTAAAAAGTCAACCCAGAGCTTTTTATGTCATTTCTCACCATAAAGGTCAAGTTGATATTTACCATACCAAACCATTTCTATCACCAAGTTAAATCAGGAGCATACCAGAAGGCCTGCCTCTGAAAATAGTAACATTTTTAAATGTTGCAATTAAATTCTGACTTCATAATTCCATCTAGTTGGGTGGCAACTACCAAATTTAAGAAATAACAAAACCCAACACATATTTTACTTATTTTTGACTGATCAAAATATTTATAGTAATGGCATATAACTAAAGTACAAACATTTGCAATTGGCCACATTGCTAAGTATATCAGAGACCTCAGGGGCATGGAATCTTCTTCCATATTCCAGTGACAAGAACAGAGAATCGTGAACTCTCAGGCCATTCATGTTTCACGACAAACCTGACTTAAGATCTTAATTCTTTTACCTTCTTTATTAAACTTCATGCCACAAAAAATTTCTAGATTTTACCCACACAAATCCTTCATTTTCCCATAGCTTTGCTTGCATATGTTGCTCCTCTATTTGAGAATGCTTGTCCACTGTTTACTATCTGAAAGTTCCGTTTAATTTCACCTGACTATAATGTCTTTCTTTGTCCCTTAAAATGTGTTTAACCTCAAAACTTGTGGAACAGGCTTTATTTTAGCTTACACTTGCCACTTAGATATTTTTTAGTCTTTTATTTTAACCCTTCCCTTTATTCAAGTATGACATTTATAGTTTTTCCCTTTGATCTCACAGTAAAGCCTTGCATTTGGTAAGTTTATAGAAGGGAATACACAGGCCTCGTTGAGCACACAAGTGGTAAATCCATTTCATTCTTCAAAATTCTGCCCAACTACCCCCTGGGCAAAACTCCTGGGACCGGAGCAGTCCTGAATGAGAGAACCTAACTATCCTTACTTCTATCATAGACTAAACCATTGGATAGTTTGATAATTTGGTGACTTATCTGTTCCCCATATGATATCTCAGAAAGTCAAGAACAGAGAAACGTCATTCGTCTACGTGCCTGTTCCACACTGCCTAGCAAACCATTGGCACATGTTGGTTGAATGGATATATGCAAATTATGTCAATGTGCATGATGTGTTTGGTATTTGTACACTTAATTGCAACCTACAAATATCTTCAATCCATAGTGCACCCCCACAGCTAGTGTTTTCATTACAGACCCCAGGGACTATTTAGCTAAAAATCAATACCTAACATTGGTTATTTGACTTGAAGCTATAAAAATATGTGTTGTTGTTTTTTTTTCTTAATGAATTGGGGAATGTTGTCTTTTTATCTGCCTATATGTGAAGGAAATTGTCAACAATGTTTTTCATAAGTATAAGAGACCGTTTGAAAGCCAACTTCACTTACTTTAAATTCCATACCTTTTTGATAATTTAAATTTGCACAATTCTGCATTGATAGGATGGAACCCAATCCAAGTCAAAGGAAACTAAAGTCTAGGAGTAATGAGTGTTCTGAAGGCTAACTGACAGGGAATTTTCAAGCATAAGTTTATATAATTTCCCATTATAAGTTAGGGAGAAAACATTAATAGGAAATAACATCGAAAACCTCATGGTGTTAGACTAGCCAGTTTGGCACAATGGATAGAGCACATCAGTCTGTGGACTGAAGGGTTTGATTCTGGTCAAAGGCATGTATCTCGGTTGCAGGCTCAATCCCCAGCCCTGAAAACCTTATAACTTTTTCTAATAATAAAATTAACTTGAAACTTTCACTTTTCGTTTTCTCCCACAGAAACCAGATGTCAGTTTCCTTCTTGCCCCAAACCTAAGCACATGTTCACTACCCACTAGTGTCCATACTCTTTTCCCTTCTTTTATCTTTCTTTGTAGCATACATCAAATACATAAGTCAGCGTTCTTTTTCTTTTGGCTAATTTTTTTTTTAACTGGGAAAACTATAGTAGCAGCAAAAGTAACACTTCTGATCAATACCTTAAAAATATAATAGCCTTTTTTCTGTTTTTAATTTTAAGGGTTTCCCACATTTATACAACAAATACTGTTTCCTTTGACAACTATTGGATTTCGCTAAGGCTTCTGGGAAGAAGGGTCTTGGGTGTTCACGTGAAGTGAGCGTAACCAGAAGGGACCATGGGGCACACCTGGTGTTAATGTTTGCTCTGTCGCACTCTGTCCTTGTGGTCCAGAAATAGGAGTCATGTCCTTTGGATCCTAACACTGCATCCCTGAAAATATGCCACGCTGCTCCAGAAAAAAAAAGAAAAAAGAAATAGGGCTCAATGTGAATTATGAAGGAAAAGTATTTCTTCATAAAGGCATGTTTTTAATCCTCTAATGGACTGACTCTTCATTCATCTGTTACATTGATTTCTAATACTTAAGTAAGACTCAAATATTTAGTGCTGGAAGGTAACTGAGATCAAGTCAAAAAATACAAATATCCACATGAGGGGAAAACAGGTAAAAATGCAACAGAAAGATGGGGCATGCTGGCATTCATTACAGAAGATCAGGTCCATGGTTCTGCCCCTGTTCTGAATTCAGAGCCCTTTTCTCCTTGCCAGCGAGAGCAGGGTCTGATCTTTTCCATTGCCTAGCTTTGCACCTAAGTCGCACAGCTCGGTCAGAACTGGAGAGGCTCAGGAATACAAAACCAAAACAGGCATTTGATGAACATACTGGAGAAACACTAAACCCTTTTAGAAATGCTAGAGGGGGATACTTGGCACTTAAAATGACTCACAGGGCGAATACAGATCCAGAGCCTAATCATTTTAATGCAAATAGTAGCCAGGGTCTTGACGTGGGGAAGTAACAGTCAGACATAAACCATCATGCCGTAATGAGGTTTATCCAGGAGAGAAATCCCAGCGTTCAGACTATTCAGAACCAGACGTGAGGCTGGACTTCGCTCCGCACAGCAGAGGTGAGATGGGAACTGAAGATTCGTGTCAGGACTCATCGTTTCTCAGACGTGACTTTGCTGCACTTTATGTAATGAAATAAATCATGATGCAGGTATGTTAGATCATTTCATGATCTTCCTAAAGCTTTGTGTTAAAGAGAAATGTTCTGGGTTATATCATGGATGTTGGGGTGAAGCCTGACTACTGGAGACAGAAACTCAGGTACTCGAGGGAAACAGAACCCAATGGAACCCTCATAGGACTGTTCCATAGTTCTCAGTTGTTCGTTATTGTTTGGTTAAGAATACACACTTGAGTAACCCAAAAGTAATATCCTAATAAGTTAAGTACTTTATGTATAATTTTTGAACACCATGAATGAAACAATAAGCTCATAACGATACATGTATGTCAGTTAGAACATACTAATTGCACTTCAGAAAAAAACATTATTGCAGTCACTATGTGGCCTAAATAACTACTATATGGGATGATACGGTTATTAGCAAACTTTTTAAAACCTATCTTATTTTGTAATGTAGCAAACATCATCATCTAACATTATTATTTATATTTATCATTATTGATTGGGGAAATAAGTTGGCCTCTCATAAATAAACAAATACCACAGCTCAGTTTGGCCAGAGGCTGTCACGCTGGATGGACAGATGCACAGAACAATACATTTATGGAAGAGCAATGGGTGGTGAGCCAATGAGAATTAGGGTGTGGAGGCGGGAGCTGCATTTCTGTGGCCCAGAGAACATGCCTCCTGCCATGAGCCTATGCATCATGGCTGGGACTCATTGGATGCAGGCACCAGTTTGTAATTTCTCAAATACAGTTACCATGGCTCCTGCAGGCAATACATCAGCCCAATTGGTAGCTTTTTCCTTTCTCTTTTACTGAAAGTTATTATTACATTTCTAATCTTCTCTTTTCTACTGCCTGGGGAAAAATCACTTACAAACAAAAATCCACTTTATAATCTTATTATCTATTTTACAATGACATCTGATTTGATTTTTGTTACAGGAACATGAGTGGCAGCAGAATAGACTGACCATCTTAAAACTTTCTATATTTCCCCTCCCTCAGTCCATTGCTCTGACAGACTCCCAGCCCACTGCTCCACCTTTGAAGGACTCCTCCAGATCTAGCTTCTATGCGGTACTTTCTTTCCTATCAAACTTCCTTCCTGAAACTGACAAAGGGACCTGCATGGCCAGGGGAAGATACTGATCCTTCCTCAGGCTCACGTTGTTTGGCTTTAGAATATCTCACCCTGATGTCTCTTACTAAATTTCAGTTGTAAGATCTTTCTCTGTATTGGAGGCAAGATGTGCCTTATCAGCCTTCGAGACAAAGTATTATTGGTTCAAAAAACAAAACAAAACAGGAGAGATAACAGAAGACACCAATCAACATTAGGCCCATATAGATATGAAAACTTTATATATGCTAATACCATAGATAATTGAAGATTTTCAATAAATGGTGCATGTTACACTATTAGATCCCTAGAAATGAGATCCCTGTATTAAAGTATACACATATACATACACACACACACACAGTCACAAAATCAAGACCAAGATGATTAATAGTTTATATTACAAATAAACTTTACAAGTTTTAGAAAATATCCTATCTAATAAAAGAGTAATATGCAAATTGACCATACCTCCGATCAAGCCATGCCCACTAGCCAATCAGGAGCAAATTATGCAAATAAACCTCAACCAAGGTGGCTGCCGCAACTGAGAGTAGGAGGGAGGCTTGAGTTTCCCTGGCAATGGAGGAAGCCAAGCTTTCCACCTGCCCTTGCTGGCCTAGGCCTCCACTCAATGCTGCAAAGTTTCAATTATAGAAGATACATAGTCCCAACAGAAATGGCAATAGCCACGAAGCTGGAGAGAGAAGAGGCTAGGGTTGCCAAGGCGGTGGAGGAAGCCAAACTTCTGCAGCCCTAGCCTAGGCCTCCACTTTAGGCTACAAAGTTTCAAACAGAAATGGCTGTCACCATGCTCTGCTCCAGGCTACAAAGTTTTAATTGTAGAACAAAAATTAATCCCAGATCCCAGGGCCTCTGCTTGGGTTGCTGGGGGGCATGGCCAGCCTGCAAACCACCACAGGCCCCTTGCTCAAGCACCCCACACCCCAAGGGAACCTCCACCCTGATCCAGGACACCCTTCAGGGCAAACCAGCCAGTCCCCACCCATGCATCAGGCCTCTATCCTATCTAATAAAAGAGTAATACGTAGATTGACCATCACTCCAACACACAAGAGGGCTGCCCCCATATGAACAGAAGATGGCCACCACAAGATGGTCAGCAGGGGAGGACAGTGGGAGATTCCAGGCCTGCAAGGGAGGGCAGTTGGTGGCGATCAAGCCTTCGGGGGGGGTGGGCAGTTAAGGATGACCAGGCCAGCAAAGGAGGGAAGGTGGAGGCAAACGTTCTGAAAGGGGAGCAGTTAGACATCAATTAGGCTGGCAGGGTAGTGGTTAGGGGGTGATCAGGCTGGCAGGCAGAAGTGGTTAGGGGCAATTAGGAAGGCAGGCAGGCAAGCAGTTTGGAGCTAGCAGTCCTGGATTGTGAGAAGGATTTCCAACTGCCCATTTAGGCCCGATCCCTAGAGGGGTCCCAGATTGGAGAGGGTGCAGGCTGGGCTGAGGGACACCCCCTACCCTATGCAGGAATTTCATGCACTGGGCCTCTAGTATATATATAAAATCAAATTTTCAGATTAGGGATTAATTGGTTAAGATACAGAAAAAACTCAAGTCAAAAAGGAAAAGATTGATAACTATGACAAAAGAATACAACTGTGCAAACACACCATTAAAAATAAAAATAAATTAATGAGATTGGGAGAAAACATTTACAGTGCATTTAATCAAACAATTACTAGTATTCAGAATATAATATTTACAAATCAGAAAAGAAACAATCCAATAAAAAAGTAGGGAAAAGATAAAAATAAGCACTGAAAAGGAAACTCTAACTTCCATTCTAAGTATGAAACATTCAAAATTACTAATAATCATGTAATTAAAATTTAGTCCATAATAAGATAGAGTAATAAATCCAGTGGTTTGGTAAAAAATAGTCTAATAATAATACTAAATATGGTAAAAATGTTGAGTAAAAAGAACTCTTACACACCCACAGACAAAGTACATTTGTTATTAGCCTTTCTTTTAAGGATTTTCTGGGGGGGGGGGAAATCCCATTTCATACGAAAACACTTTGTATTTGCAGAGAAAAAGGGAGTGTGGGAGATTTAGAAACATTAGTGATGAGAGAGAATCACTGATTGGCTGCCTCCTGGAGGCACCCTACTGGGGCCTGAGCCTGAAACTGGCATCCCCAGAATCAAACCGTGACCTGCTGGCTCATAGGTGGATGTTCAACAACTGAGCAACACCAGCCAGCAGCACTTTGTTTTTTCTAAAGCAACTAAATATTCTAGGTAAAACCCTAAATTGAATCTTGAGTAAGCTTACTTTTATTCTCTCTCCTCTCTTTTTTGTTTAATTCAAACTAAATAGGTTTTTTTTTCCCCCGAGAGTTTCTCATTGTAATTCTGCTGTCAACAATCAGAAATTACTATGGCACCTGATATAAAAGTTGATTTCTAAATTAAGTCATGTAACATAAAAGGAATGAGCTAATATGAGGCCCATAATCTCAAGAGTGCAGCACAGAATTAGTAAATGCATAAATTTCTCTTAAAAGTCATTTCTTTCCAAAGCGACTACTACTTTAAGGAAAGCTTCATGTCTGTTGATAGCCCTCAGGCAATTAAAGTACTCACTGATCTTTGTCTGCAGTGTCAAAAGCAAGAATTGTTAAATGCAGATAGAGTCGTGATAGGAAAATACCTTTTATGTTAACAAAATGAAAACTACTGGAGCTCTTAGCAAAATAGCTAAATAATACACCACTAGAAGATTGGGAAAATATTCTGTGAAAGGGTATTACTAAGTCAAAGAAAATGAATAAATATTCTACAATTCTCTGTATTCTCATGAATGTTTGTGATAATAACAACAATATTTAAGAACCAACATACCATTAAATTCTGGAAATCTCACTTTTAAGTTTCAAAAATTCCTGAATGCTAAGAAATATGACCAGAAATAAATGCGGAAGCCATCTCAAAGTGCTTAAATTATAAAAATGTATTTTACTAAGAAAATAAATATTGGCTCCATATAGACACAATTTTATCTTAATAAATACACCATCTCAACTATATTTGGTAAACTCAGGCTTCTGGGTCAATAAATAAATATATACGTGTGTTTGTTTGATTGTTTTTACGTCCTCTGCCAACCCTGGTTGAGAAATGTTGACACACTGGACATTGGGCTTCCCTGGGCAGCTTTGAGCCATCGATTGTCAACTGTTCAGGTACGGCCACATTAGCTCTCAGAGGTTATTATTATTTATACGAGGGGCCTGGTGCACAAAGATTCATGTATTGGGGGGGGATCCCTCAGCCCGACCTGCACCTTCTCTAGTTTGGGAGCCCTCAGAGGGGCCCTCTTCAATCCGGGAGTTTTTGTCTGTCTTTGCAATCATATGAGCAAATTGTCTGAGACTCCCAACACAGTTTGGATTATTGCTCACAGAATAATAGAAGATTTTTTTTTTTTTTTGCTTTGCTTCATTGATGGAGATTTCCTGAAAGTTTTAGGATATCTTCCCTTTAATTTTTCCTGGACACTCTGATCTTACTTATGTCTCTTACCTTGCTTTCCCTCTATTCCCCAATGCAACAGTAACTTGCTCCAGGCTCACTTTGTACTAGTGACTAGGAGATCCAGCTGCCAACAGAATTACTATTCCCAGCATTTCTGGTGCTCCCCATGCTCTGGGCTTCCGCTCCCAGTCCTGGGGCTGCCATCAGAACTACTACTCCCAGAATTCCTGGAGCTAGCCTTGCTCTGGGTTTTCCCTTCCTGTTCTGTCTCAGTCCCATGGTATCCTGCTCTGCCAAGTCCTCCAAACCACCAGCTCTCCCTCTCTGCTCTCTGTCTGGTGGCTTAGGGTGCCAAGTTCCACTCTCCACAGGCTTTCCCACTCTGCTCTCCTCCTAGCTCCTGTGTATGCAAATTAACCCAGCATCTTTGTCAGTTTAATTTGCATACTCACTCCTGATTGGCTGGTGAGTGACGCAGAGGTATGGCCAATTTACATGTTTCTCTTTTATTATATAGGATTACATTAAGTTCTTAGAGAACAAACTCAAAGAAAATAACCTATCTATTTCAGTTTTATCAGTTGACTTGGATATAATTAATTACTTTAATCTATTGAATGAATTATCCATCAGAGAGAATACCATGTTATCTTTGCATAGAGAGGAATATTGCCAGTGCTCACCTAAGCTCTGCCCCGGGGAGAGGGAGTTCAGTCCCAGAGGTTGGTGAATTCCTATTATTAGCAATAGGAAGTCCTATTTTTCTTAGCAGCAGCATGTTTTTCTAGGAATTATTAGGTGAAAACCCACTTGGCATAAAATATCAGATCTCCAGGTGGCAAACTTAAATAGCAAAACTTTTAAAACAAGAGAAGGGTTCAGCTAATTGCAGGCTTTGCTTTTTTTAGGCAGGAATACAAAAATGGAACCAGAGTTGAATTGCTCAGGACAATACAATATATTCCAGGGACTGTGTAGACAAAGAATGGAGGCAGGGAGACAGCAAACACCACAAAAAATATTGGCTCCTAGGGAGAAACATTAAGAGAAGAAACTAGATATTGAGTGGGGATTTTTAAATGAAGTTTTATTTTGTGGTATTATTCATTAGGCTGTTTTCTACAGGAGTATAAAATACATACTAATGCTTTAAACTTCAAAGTCGATGGAGTTAAAGTTGCCTTTTGGGGTAATGAAACAAAGTCCAGAGACCGTCCGCTTGGGTTTGGGGCCGGCCTGAGGCTCTCGTGGTGGTCTTGCCACATCTGGGTCACAGAGGCAGACCCATCCAGTCATCCTCGCCTCATGTTATTAAACATTCAAACCATATAACTAACAAGCATGGTTTACAGTCAAAATTCTGTCACCAACCTTCTAATTATAATCTGGTTTCCCAGAATTTTCTGGTCAGAGGTCGTGAGGGTACTGTCCCCTGGAGTAACACTTTTCCCTGGGACTGTTCACTGGCATTCTGGTTAAATTCATTTGTCTCAATGGGCACTGCTGATGTGAATTTGCCAGAGACATGTTAACAGATTCCTGTACTTGATAGGGCCACCTATTGCAAACCATCTCTAATTGTTGTTTTCTGAAAACTTTCCCCAAGTAAAGATGCATCATTTAAATATGATACCAGCATCCAAAATCACAGCGAAAAAGTTCAAGTTTGGGACTGTAATAAAGAGAATTCTGGATTTCAAAGAAATGGTCTATCACTTAATGATGATGGAAAAACACAATGGGAGGTTTGCCTTATAAATATATAGTTGGGTTTCAAGACAGGAGACCGAAACTGTGCTATAAAAAACACGCATGCAGTGGGACTCCATTGCCTATTATTGTACCAAAGAGAACAGAGAAATGTTCTGATCACACAGAGCTACATGTAAATTAAAGAATGCTGAGATCATAAAGAGGTGCTCAGGAATATTGGTGATCTTACTAGATTTTGCTGGTATTTTCTATTTATGAACAACAGAAGCTGGAGCCTAACACAGTCATTCCTGAAGAAAATTTCCCTGCAATGAACAAAGCCCTTTTGTGTTTCTGGTAAAACATGACTCCACTAAGGCAATTAGCTGTTTTAAAAATAAACTAATTCATTTTGGAGATCTGATGTATAATTATGCAGCTGCATGGACTGGGAAAGCATGGTGACTGGCTAGAGTGTTAGCAAAATTAGAAGAAAATGCATCTTCATGCTGACAGCTAAAGCATTGATTTAAAGTCCAATTGCCACCTTTGCCTTGTGTAGAGCTATAAAATGAACCTCTTTCTAAAATAATACCCCAAAAATTCTGATAATGATAGTAGGATATCTCCAGGGACAGAGGGATGGTAACTAAAAATATTTATCTGGAGCATTGCTTCTAAGAAGTTTGGTCTCCTCTGAAAAATTAACTCTTAGATCTCCATAAAAAACATGACTAAGAGAATTTAACTCACTCGTTCCATAGACAGAACTGCTCCCTACTAGTTCCAGAAGCAGACCATTGGATGAAATGACACTTTGTGTGGGTTCATGGGCAGTGGCAGAAGAGCAAAGAGGTCTCGGTCTCCTTTGCAGAAGTTTGTTACTAAAGCAGCAGCTTTCTTGGCCTGGCCATTCCCCACACAGGATCCTTCCAAGCTCTGTTGAGCAAAGGGCTCTACCTGATTTTGACACTGGACTGGGCCTTGCTTGTAGCCTGAGCTTCTACAAAACACACAGGGTAAATTCACACCAGGGGATGAACATTATTTTAAAGTTTAACACTTATTTGATTCTTTCAATTATATAATGTGCTTTCTACTGAGTGAAGACAGCAATATTTGCACAATGTCTTTCTAGATTTCTCTTTCTTTTGATCATTCCTTCTTCCTTTCCGTTCTTTTTACTCGTTTTCCCCCCTAAGACCCCCTCTCTCTCCTCCTCCTTTACTTCCTCTTTCTTCCTTCTCTTCCTTCCCTTCAGTTCCTCCTTCTTTTCTTCATTCTTTTCCTCTCTCCTAACCTCCCCTTTCCTTTCTCCCCTCCTTCCAGTAGTATTTCCATTTACATTTCTTCCTCTGGGTATTTCAGATTCTTGCTATAAATATTTTAAATTTCATTGTTTTTACCTTTGACTTTTCAATTTCTAGTGTCGTCTTGACTGCAAAGTAGTTCTCTAATATCCTGGCACTAGATAATATGAACTTCAGCTCAAAACAAACATATAAAATAATCCCTACCTATTTAAATCTTGCTTTTAAATTATTCCATAGTGTAAAGGTTTATTATAATTGGGTAATGAATCAGCCCAACTCTCATGGAAGAAAAAATCTGTAGTTCCAAGATAATAAAATATAAACAAATAAAAGAATATATTAACATTATATTATTATAAAATGTTACATCCTCAGTATCATTTTGATGCATTCTAAAAATTAGATAACAGACTTTATTTCTTCCGATTTCATTTCCCTAGGTCTCTGATTTCATTAGCTCATTGGAGCCTTCCCTAGAGATCATTGTGGCTGTAGTTTCCCAGGGAAAAGCAGATGCTGCAGGGGCAGCTACAGTAGAAAACTGCAATGGGAAACCACAAATCTGATCGCCTTGATGGTGCTGATATTCTATCTAACATTTTATTTAGGTTATTTAAAATTTATAAAAAAGGTGCAAGAATGATACATAGATCTGATACATAGATCAGATACACAGATGCCAATATTTAACAGTGTGTCACATTATATTTGTTTTTAAATTTAATTTAGATTTCAAAGAATGTTCCATGCATGCATAAAAAAAAAGTTGTGAGATATTAGCAAGGCTCAAGACTCAGTATCAGTATTGGGCAGAAGGACAGGGATAGATGTCCCCATGCAAATATTGGGATGCCATCCCCTTCCCACAAGACTTCTTAGATGGCATAAAGGATGGTGCATAAGAAGCTGAGAAGTTCTAGGGCCTGTCAGCATCTAGTTGTTTTATTTCTACATTTTCAGTGATGTGTGTGGATCACCATTAACTCGTACAGGAGGCTTATTATTTATTTACCACATGTTATTTACTGCACATTACTTCCTGTGCATCGAATACAGCAAGCACAAAGATCCCTCTTAGCCTCTACCCAAAGAGGTAAAAAAAGTTTGATTTCTGAAATATTCTAAGCCCTCATAGAAATATTTAAAATACTTCCATCCACAGGTGGCTCCATCAATGTGAAGCTCTAAGGAAAACATAAGGTTTAGTCTGTGAGCCCTAAAGCCATTATCTATTAAAATAGTTATGAAAAATTATGTATGCTGCTCAAGCTATTTGGGGCTGGGGGCAGTGGGGAGGAGAAAGGTTAATAAAGAAAACTTGACATTTTTTTGTCTTTACATTTTCTTCAAAGTTTTCCAAAATAATCCCTCCTTCCAAAGCTGGGGGTCATTTGAATGGCTGATGCTCTGGCTGGGCTTGCACGATGCTTTTCAGGAATGAAGTTGTTGGACTACATGTTCATGCGTGTGTGCATTGGGGACATGAGGGTACATGTGAGTAGAAAAGAAATATTGCCCCATAGAGACTTGGGAGGCTAATCCTATCTAATAAAAGAGTAATATGCAAATTGACCATCACTCCAACACAGAAGATGGCTGCCCCCATGTGATCAAAGGTCCTGCCCCCATATGGACACAAGATGGTCTGCAGGGGAGGGCAGTTAGAGGTGACCAGGCCTGCAGAGGAGGGCAGTTGGGAGGGACCAGGCCTGCAAGGGAGGGAAGTTGAGGGTGATCAAGACTGAAGGGGAGGGAAGTTAGGAGAGACCAGTCTGGCAGAGGAGGGAAGTTGTGGGTGACCAGGCCTGCAAGTAAGGGCAGTTGGGGAGGACCCAGGCCTACCGCGGATGGCAATTAGGGGCAAACAGGCTGGCAGGGGAGCAATTAGGCAACAATCAGGCTGGCAGGGGAGTGGTTAGGGGATGATTAGGCTAGCAGGCAGAAATGGTTAGGGGCAATCAAAGAAGGCAGGCAGGCAAGCAGTTAGGTACCAGCAGTCCTGGATTGTTTTAGGGATGTCTGACTGCCCATTTAGGCCCGATCCTACTGGGATCGAGCCTAAATGGGCAGTCAGACATCCCTCAAGAATTCCAAGACTGGAGTCGGTGCAGACTGGGCTGAGGGAAATTGCTCCCCCACCCCCACGCACGAATTTCATGCAATGGGCCTCTACTGTACATATAAGCATTGTCAACTGAGAAATGAGAAATGATTGGGTCTTATAAAAGGCTGGACCAAAAATGAGTACTCTGAGTTAATATTAGAGGTATGCCTTGTGCTAAGCTTCCATTATACATACTACCTGTTACTTCTTCCCAGCCTCGTAAAATTCTCTGCTGAGCTCTGTACACATAGAAGGGGCACAGATAATGAAAAGGCTGATCCAAGAGCATAGGTATCAAAGGTGCTTCAAGCCCCCAGTACCTTTCTTAAAGGGATGCTTTTTCCTAGGACCAGGGATTCAGCCAGTCCAATTACCTAAGCACTCCCCCTCCCCCAATCTGAAAGGTGCTGATGACTTAACTTTGTTCTTCCTGGTTTTGCTATACTCTAGGTAGGTGAGCCTGCCTGGATGGCTGTGCCCATGGATTTTTGTGCATCAAAGATGATTTGGAAATTTTAAATTTGTTTTCATGTATTCATTTGTTCAATGAGCAGTTAGTGTACCAGGCACTGTTCTAAACCCCTGGGAAAGGCCAGAAACAAAACCTTGTTCTCATGGAGCTTACAGACTGGGGGGGGGGGGGGGGGGGGTGGTAAGAAAACAATGAATAGTGATCATTGCAACAATGAAATCGGTGGAAGGGGATACAGAGTGACTTAGGAGGCACTAAGCATTTAGGAAGGGTGGTAAGAGAAGTCATCTCTCCCTAAGGAGGTGGCACTTGAGCTGAGCCTGGAAATGCAGGAAGGAGCCAGCCTTGTAAATATGCAGCTTTGGCACATCCGAGGCAGAGGGACGAGACCCTCTGCCTGTCTGCAGTCAAACCTGGCCAGTAGAACCGCGGCAAAGAAAGGAGAGGGGAGACATAAAAAAGTTGCCTTTAGCCTGACTGGCTTGGCTCAGTGGCTGAGTGTCGACCTGTGAACCAGGAGGTCACGGTTCAATTTCCAGTCCAGGTTGTGGGCTTCATTCCCAGTGTAGGGCTTGCAGGAGGTAACTCACCAATGATTCTTTCTCATCATTGATGTTTCTATCTCTCACTCACTCTCTCTTCATCTCTGATTACATATATATTTATATATATATTTTCCCCCCTTAGGAAGGGAAAGCAATCAGAAGCTCCCAATCCTGCAGATTACAACACAGAATTCAGAGAGAATTTGAGGGGTTGGGAAAGAGGACTTGAGGTCATAAAGTGGAAAAGAACTTCATTCTCTCTAAGGGCCCTCTCACTGAAGAGCAGGCTGGGGATCACGCCGTGACATTGCCATCTGGGTGGCAGCTAATCAGGAGCAGAACCAGAGGTGAACAGATTAGCGGGAGTGGCCTGAGTATTATCTGAGCTATTTCTTACCCTGAAATTTGATTTGAAACCTGCCAGTAACAAACTTTTCTTGGAACTAGGCAGGGATAGATATTATAAGTAAATGTAATCTCAAAGCCAAAACAGGACTGCAAATCCAATCTTCCAGCTGAAGGCAGCTAAAGCAGGGCTCCAAATCAAATCTTCAGGTCTGGAGGAGGTCCACAGTGATTACAGAACAACCCTGCCCACTGCAGAGCAGCAGAAGAGCGAGAAGCAGTGCTGGGGGCCCCGTAGGATTCTGCAGGCGATGTGAGCAGCACAACGTAAAACATGGGGATGGGCTTTAGAAAACCGACATCCATAGTTGTGTACAATTTTTTTAAGGCACCAAATTAGAATGTCTCAGCTAGCTGAGTTTTCCTAGCATCTCTTCATCCCATCTCCACATCCATTTGGTAACAGTCTCTGATTTTCTCTCCAAAAGGGTAGCTACACAATGGTAACCCCAACCTAGGGGCTAGTTAGGTAAACAGCAGGCACCTGACCTTAGCTGGACAAACTCCAATCTCCATCCAGGAACTTAAAACCAGCACCAGGACAGCACGTGCAGAAGGCCTGGAGGTGGGAAAAGGCTGGGAGGTGAGTTAAGTGGGTGGCAAGGTCCACAGCAAGGTCCACAGACCCCCATGGCTGAGGTCTCACTGAACTCATTTTCCTAACAGATTCCCCCTTTTGGTTTAAGTTGGCCATATTAAACCACACTGATTACAGCCAAAAGATCCTCAGTTAATATCATAATCAGTTCTTACAAATGTCCTCCTGGTTTGCATTTGGGAATGTTGGAAGAGACTTTCAGGCAGGATTCATAACTCAAAGGAGATGGAACATTAGAGAAAAACTAAAAGATAAAGTATAAAAATGCATGAATGCTGTGGCTAGGCTTTTTTGAAACATATTTTTATCGACTTCAAAGACAGGAAGGGAGAGAGAGCGGAACATCAATAAAGAGAGAGGATCGTTGATCGGTTGCCTCCTATGCACACCCTACTGCAGATCAAGCCAGGATGTGTGCCCTGACTGGGAATCAAACGGTGACCTCCTGGTTCATGGGTTGATGCTCAACCACTGAGCCATACTGGCTGGGCTGGGCTGTAGCCAGAATCTGATTGCCTGGATAGCAAATACAGGCTCAGTTGGAACATCTGGATGTAGCACGTCAGTGTATGCGGAGAGTGGAGAAATGGACAAGTGTCTTCAGTTTATTCTTCAAATGTTCATCAAAACACCTATCTTATGTCTGGCCCTTCATGTATTTTCAGTTGCTGGTACTATAGCAATAAACAGGGGAGAAAAGGTCCTTGCTCCCTTAGAATTTCCATTTTCAGACTTTAATTTAACAGAAAATGCCCCTTGCTATTCTCTGTCAATTATTGAAACAAACATTCCCCATGTATGCTCCACAAACTTCAAAGTAGTCAAGCTAAACGGAAATCCCTCTAGGATGCTGGCAAGACAAATCCACGCTCAGGTATCCCAGTAGGTAAGGAAATGGGCTTTCTCAAACTGAAGTGTAAAGTGTAAACAGTAATAATATTGATAACTGGGTAAACATGCAGATTTCAAGGGCTGATCTCTCTGAAATCAGGTTCAGGGAGGTCTGAGAACTGCTGTGTTTGCATTTTTAATGAGCACCATTGGAAAATATAAACCTCAGCCTGTTACCTAGGTGTTACTAGAACACATCCATACCATTTGCTTACATGTTATTACATACATTATTACAAATTACATCTATGATTGTTTTTCTGCTAAAAAACAGAGCTGAACAGTTATGAAGGGACTATGGACTACAAAGACTATAATGATCCTCTCTCATTATATTTACCACCTGGTCTTTTTAGAGAAAGTTTGTTAAGCCCTGTATTAAGAGATTATCATGCATGCTCTTTAACTTGCTTAGGGAAAAATTCTTCTACCCCTGCATTTTAATGATTTAAAAAAAATAATAATTTTAATTTAATAGTAAGAAACCAAAAATTCCATAACTGGCTAAGCACTATGAAAGGAAATTTAAGGAAACATGAAGATTATCCATGGAAACTAGAGTTGCTTAAAATAGCTTTTTGTTTTCTTTCTTGTTTCTCAAAGTTAAAGAAATGTATGCTTGATTTAGAAATCATAGAACATAATTAGTAACAAAGGGAGGTTACCCCTATTAAATTTCTTACATATTTCCTTATAGTCCTTTTAACAATTGGTTTATTAAATGCAAGAAGACATATTTAGGTGATATGATTTTATTCTCAAACTTAATCACATACAATTCATTAGATCTAAAATAAATACTATGAATGGCATACCTATAAAAGCTGAGTTCTTCCCATTAAGCTGTGCTACATGCAAGAAGGGACTGATTGTAACTCACTCGTTTTTATTTTCACACCTATCAGGATCCTGCTCGGTTCTTAGTAGGGACTTGGAAATGGGGACAGAATGGATGGTAAAGGCCTTAAGTTGTTGCATGAGGTTCTATGTGTGGGAACTGTGTGAACCGCTCTCATTCATGAAATGCAGTGTGGTGCCGTCAGGTTCTTACTATTGAACACCTACACACTTTCTCTTGCTCTTTTGAGCTCCCTGTTAGATGTGTCACCGTTAAAAAATGTACTTTTTTTTCTTGTTAATGGGAGTTTTGCAAGGTCAACCCACAGTTCCTCCGAATAACACTGTATCTGGTGTTTCCCAGAAATACCATATACAAATATGACATTTAAAACTGCTCTTTGATTTATGAGATCTGTACTTCATGGTGAATAATAGTGAGAAGTCCCCAAATTTGAACATAAAAATTCCCTGTTCTTCTCTGAAGTGAAATTGGCGGAATATCATAAATAAGCTAACACTGTTCCTCTATCAACACACACACACACACACACACACAAGTTCCACAAACAAAAAATTTCTCACCTCCCCATAGGTTTTGATTTAAGTCACACAGGCCAATGAAGTAAGACCAGACATTACAAAAATCTGGAAGTTTTGTTTTCTATGGAAAAACACCAAGTCTGCCACAATTATGTTTGGGTCTGAATTAATCTAGAGTAAGTGATTATAAAACTTGAAAGGATGGTAAGATGACTAAGAAGCACAAAAAACAAGTCTGAAATGAGTCAGATACCCAAGGTAACAATGACTGCATCCTTCTAACCATGCACAGTCTGACAACATAGAGATCTGCTTGTATTTCATGCTTATTTTTATATAAATTGCTTTTAATCTACCCAGTAGTCTGGGGGTATAGAAGAAATGAAAAATAACCAAGCATTGTAGAAAATAAATATCACTCCTGAATAACTGAACACTAGATAAGTTTAATGTTATTTTATCATCTTTACAGATTCCATTCATTTGCCATGTATGAACTGAACTTTGCAAGAAATATTGTTTTCTGTAAGATGCCAAGTTGTTTGCTACCCTTTTAGCATAAAACAGACATCATACTCATCCTCCTGGAGTTTATATACTATAGCCAGCAAAAGAGATATTTAAAAATGTACACTTTCCAATGCCTAAAGCTACAACAATTGAAACAACAAAATAAGTAGGATTGAATTGCAACACAAAGAATAAAATAGAAAAATAAAAGGAGATCTAAATAATTCAAAAATATTATAAAAGCATTTTCTGTTTAAAAGACGAAAAGTGGCAAAATTAAATGAAATAGACAAATTACTAAAAAAATCAAACATACAATACTGACATGAATAACTAAGAAAATCAAAATAGCCTTCACTGGTTTGGCTCAGTGGATAGAGCGTCGGCCTGTGGACTGAAGGGTCCCAGGTTCGATTCTGGTCAAGGGCATGTACTTTGGTTGTGGGCACATCCTCAGTAAGGAGGCAGCTGATCGATGTTTCTATCTCATCGATGTTTCTAACTCTCTGTCCCTCTCCCTTCTTCTCTGTAAAAAATCAATAATATATAAATCTGAATAGTCATACAACCATTAAAAATTTAACCCATAATTTAAAAATCTCCCTGGTAGGATCGGGCCTAGATGGGCAGTCAGACATCCCTCGAGGGGTCCCAAATTGGAGAGGGTGCAGACTGGGCTAAGGGACAACCCTTGCCTCCTGTGCACGAATTTCGTGCACCAGGCCTCTAGTATATACATAAAAGCCTATGTGACCTTTATGACCAAATGACTGGAACGACTGGCTGACAGGTTGCTATAATGTGCACTGCCCACCAGGGGGCAGACTCACCATGGAGTGTGCTCCTACAGTGGGAACAGTACTCATCCAGAAGTCTATCTCATGGCTGGCAAGCTCAGCTGCAGCAGAGGGAGCCTCGCCTACCTCTCTGGCAGTGCTACTGAACAGAGGCTGTGGTGACAGTTATAGCGGGGCAGGGATGAGCAGCAGCAGAGCTGCACTCCTCCCCAGCCGCCTGTGCTTGGGCACTGCTAAATCCTTTGGGGGGATGTCGGAGTGCTGGTTTTCAGCCAACCCCTACAGGCAAAGTCATCAAGGGGTCCTGGATTGTTAGAGGGCACAGGCCGGTCTGAGGGACTCACCTGTACACAGGTATGTGCACTGAGCCTCTAGTGTACACTGAATAATTACACTTATGTGTAGTACATAAACAGGTAAAACAAAATGACATTCACGGAAAGCAAAGTAGAGTATACTTATGGGGAAGTGGGCTTATTTGGGACTGGGATGGGATGTGACTCTACTTTATAAAGTGCTCGCATTACTGTATTTCTTCATCCGAGGGGTAATAACTAGAATATGTTCACTGTGCACTTTTCTCTACGTGGGTTTTACTTCATTTAAAAAAGTAACAAACAGACAAAAAGATCCTTAAAGATCTTTTTATAAGAGAGTAATAACGTGAACTGGTATCAGAGTAATATTATTATGCAGTTAGATTAAAGAGTGACTATGTACAGGAAGCCAATATACAAAAAAGAAGTAGAGAAGCAGTAACAAATAACCCACTGATCAAAGATTAAACACTAGAGGATGACTGTGGAAATAGCATTGATATAGCATTATCACTTGAAAGGTTAAGACACATCTTTATATTACATAGTTATATAAAGTTAATTTCCTTCTGATTCATTTTTAAATGTTAAGATTAGAAGTTTCAAACTGAGGTTTCTGACTCAATAATAAAAGAGAGACAGTCATATTAAATGATAATAAGTACTGAGTCAAACACAACCATTTGCTAATAGAGTGATCATGAGGACATGACTCAACTTCTACAGGCCTCAGTTTTCTCATCCTAATACAATACTTCAGAGGAATAAATGAGATAATCTAAATAAGATGTTTAGTTCAATGCCTAGCCCATTATAAGCTCCCTAATTGTGAGCTATCATCATCATCATCTAAAACCAAGTCATATTAGTTTAAATGTTTTCAATCAAATAGTTCAATTCATTTCAAATGTATTACTTTGTATTAAACACTAGACCCAGTGCACCAAATCCATGCATGGGGGACGGGGGATGTCCCTCAGCCCACTATGCACCCTCTCCAATCTGGCACCCCTCAAGGGATGTCTGAGTGCCCATTTAGGTCCAATCCTGGTAGGATCGGGCCTAAACAGGCAGTCGGACTTCCTTCTCACAATCCAGCACTGCTGGCTCCAAATTGCTCACCTGCCTGCCTCCCTGATTTCCCCTAACCACTTCTGTCTGCCAGCCTGATCATCCCATAAACACTACCCTGCCAGCCTAATTGATGTCTAACTGCTGCCCTACCAGCCTGTTTGCCCCCAACTTCCCTCCTCTGCCAGCATGATCACCCTAACTGCCTTCCTCTGCAGGCTTGATCACCCCCAACTGCCCTCCCTTGCAGGCCTGGTCCCTCCCAAATGCCCTCCCCTGCTGGCCTGATCGCCCACAACTGCCCTCCCTTGCAGGGCTTGAAACCTCCCAAAAGCCCTCCACTGCTGGCCATCTTTGTGGTGGCCATCTTGTGTCCACATGGAGGCAGGACCTTTGACCACATGGGGGGAGCCCTCTTGTGTGTTGGAGTGATAGTCAATCTGCAAATTACTCTTTTTTTAGATAGGATAGAGGCCTGATGCATGGGTGGAGGCCAGCTGGTTTTCCCTGAAGGATGTCTTAGATCAGGGTGGGGGTTCCATTGGGACATGGGGTAGCCTGGGTGAGGGGCCTGTGGTGGTTTGCAGGCCAGCCACGCCCCCCAACGATCCAAGTGGAGGCCCTAGTATCTGGGATTAATTTATGTTCTACAATTGAAACTTTGTAGCCTGGAGTAGAGCCAAGCCTTTTGCTAGCTCAGTGGCGACAGCCATTTCTGTTTGAAACTTTGTAGCCTAGAGTGGAGGTGTAGGCTGGCCAGAATTGCAGAAGCTTGGCTTCCTCCATTGTCCAGGCAACCCTAGCCTCTGCTCTCTCCAGCTCCGTGGCTGCGGCCCTTTCTGTTGGGATTATCTATCTTCTAAAATTGAAACTTTGTAGTAGTGAGTGGAGGCCTAGGCCGACAAGGGCAGGCGGAAAGCTTGGCTTCCTCTATTGCCAGGGCAACCCAAGCCTCCTTCCTGCTCTCAGTGGCCACAGCCATCTTGGTTGGGGTTTATTTGTATAATTTGCTCCTGATTGGCTGATGGACGTGGCTGTGGGAGTGACCTGATCAGACGTATAGTAAATTTGCATATTACTCTTTTATTAAGATAGAATGCCTCCAAATAACAGTTGTATAAACCCTTTACCCCTCCCTCATTTGCATTTTATAAGCAATAAATGGGTAAGGGGAGCTATATTTCCCCCTGACAAAAATTGCTCATGTTCCACTTAATCCTGTGGTTAGATAGCACTGATAAGCTCACAGAATCAAACAAAACTAATCACAATAGATTTGATTTTGGTTGACTGGGAAACAAAAGTCAAACAAGAAAATATATTTCTTCTAAAATGTTAGGGTAAAAAAACCTAACACTAATGCAGTGAAACTGATCTTAAAATAACTGGGCTATCTCTCTTCACAGACTGCCCTGGAGAAGCAAGTAGGCAATGTAATCTTAACAAGATGACAATTTCAGTCCGAATTTGACAGGAAAAAAAAGATGATAGAGGAAAAACAATGTTGTTTTTCATAGTACCAATTAGTTGCTTCTTTATATAATAATAAAAAAAGAAATCCTATGATCAAATAGCAGATAGCTTAATAAAGCTGTTTACAAAATCATGTGCAAATGTTGTATAACTAGGTTACAGTCTCACAAACAGTTTAGGAAACACTGGATTTAACTAAAACTTTTTGAGCTTTTTAGGTGTTTTTCTGAATATAATCAATTATTTTAAAATCCTTCAATTTTACAAAAATCATTTTCTTTAACAGTCCTATTACTTAATTGCTTTAAATTACTTAAAATTACCAACATATATTTCAGCATTGTGTAACAAACTTTGTTTTTAAATTTCATACATTTTACAACTTTATAATAGAATCAATTCTCACTAAAAAGTCAATGTATTTGTCCTTAAGTATCTGGTAACTCTATAGGACTACAATTTTTTTCTATACACAAAGTTTCATGTACATGGATTCTATACACACACACATATTCCCACTTGTACATCCCCCGCCCCCAACTCACATACACAGAAGACTTTTTTGCTAGAATTTGTCTGACTTTGTTATTCTTTTCCACAGTTAATAGGGTTCCCCACAGAAATAGTGCCACTAATTTAATTGTTTTTTTTTTTTTGCTTTCTCACTCTTCTCTATAAACTACTGTTTATTTTCCAGAGTTTATTAAACAGGTTGAATTGCAGTGTTAGTTATAGTAGAGCATTAGGGTTGTTTTTATAATTTTTCTACTTAATCTACCTTACCAGAAAAAAATAGTAGTCTTTCTATCTAAACATTTTCTATTACGGTTCTGGAAAATCCATTCTTGATAACCTTGATTAATGTTGAAAACTAAAAAATATAGAAGTCTATGAATCAGCACCCTCCCCCAATATATACTATAACTGCACAAAAGTTTATATTATTGAAAAATAATTCTTTATTCTTCCCTGAAACCAAGCTTGGCCACTGTGAAAAGCTCTATTTCCTCTTTATGATTCTATAAGAATCAAACTGCAAGCACAAGTACAAGTAACACAATGAAGCATCATCTCTGAGGTCTAGGGTAGAATTCTACATTATGCTGATGAAGAACTGTGATGGTCAGAAGTGAACACACAGTGTGACATTCTCAGTGCTTTTAAGTTAATTCATCCATAGCAACGTGCAAACGGCAGATGTGAAATACTCTGATGCTGGAACATCTACGGGATTTGAAGATTCTGTAGGTGAGATGAATGTCTTTTTCAAATATGAGAGCTGGGAGATATACTGTCTGAAAACTGAAAGGCAATTTTCTTGCACTTTAACGGGAAGTCATCTGAGGTAGCCCACGGGGGCACACCATCCTCAGAGGGCTCTATTAAGCTTCGGCACCATTCCCCAAAATCTACATTTGCAAAAGTCAATTTGTAATTTGAACACTGTGAAAATTAAATCATCACCCTAAGCAGGCGGACTCGCTGGCAAGGCAGCAAACACGGGAGGCCAAGGCCCATTTTCTGTGGTTACCATTAGTCTATTATAGTCAGTAAGATGAAGTTTATCTTGCCTCTTACAAAAATTGCCTCTTCAGAAACAACCCACACACACATACACACAAAAACAAAAAGCAGAAACTGGAAAAATAAATCACCTGAGCATGTATCCTACTAAAAGGCAATTTTATTCATTTATCCTTTTCTTTTTCTTTTTTAAAATATATTTTATTGATTTTTTACAGAGAGGAAAAGAGAGGAATGAAAGTCAGAAATATCTATGAGAGAGAAACATCAATCAGCTGCCTCTTGCACACTTCTTACTGGGGATGTGTCCGAAACCAAGGTACATGCCCTTGACCGGAATCGATCCTGGGACCTTTCAGTCCACAGGCCAACTCTCTATCCACTGAGCTAGTTACTGGTTTCAGAGATCCTTTTCTTAGAAAAGTACTTTTATTCTTACTATTTTGTTATAGTGTTACACTTTCCTACTTAATTCTTATCTCACTAAGATATCTCTTAAAAATCATCTGAGAGAAGAAGTTTCTTTTTAGCATTACTGGGGATGTGCCCTAAACCAAGGTACATGCCCTTGACCGGAATCAATCCTGGGACCTTTCAGTCCACAGGCCAACTCTCTATCCACTGAGCCAAACTGGTTTCAGAGATCCTTTTCTTAGAAAAGTACTTTTATTCTTACTATTTTGATATAGTGTTACACTTTCCTACTTAATTCTTATCTCACTAAGATATCTCTTAAAAATCATCTGAGAGAAGAGGTTTCTTTTTAGCATTTTAACCTCTGACTTACATGTTAACACTTAGTAGGAAGTAACAGATTTCATCATTCGGGGCTAAGGAGAAGGATCCAAAGGCCTGATGCAAAAGGTCAATAAATAAACAAACAAACAAACAAACAAACAAACAAACAGAGTAGGGAGGGGTGAAAAGATACACCTAACCAATCCTAGCATTTTGCCCAGCTGGCAACCCTGCTTCTCTAACTCTTGCCAACTCCCAAGGGCAAACCTTGGTCAGTGGCCCATGTCATAACTGGACAGGCATGTTTTGGCCAACGTTGGTGCTGACCACAGATTTAAGTAATGGCTTGGGAAAGAATGTCACCCACTTATGCTCAATTAAACTCCAAAGCAATCATAGAAGTAGGGTGAGGCCTGGATCTACCTGGGAAGTGACTACAGAAGCCAGAGAATAGTATCCAAAGTAGGAGTTTTAAAAAATGTTAGATTTACATAGAACCCACTTTAATCATTAGTCAACAGTTTTGTTCAACTGACTTCACTGTGTCTGAACTCACAGCTTTTCAGGTGGTAAGAATTTTACGTTCATTTCCCTTTGCCTTTGCATTAGTCTTATTCTGTCAGGCAGGAGCTAGATTTCCATTTCCTGGATTAGCTTGATGTTATATCTTCCTTAAACTATTAGAACAGAATACTGGTTAAACTTGGAATTTTCCTTATGGGAAGATTTTTCAGCATGGGTTCAATTTTCTAAATGAGTGAGGTCTGATGGGGTAAGAAAGTCAGGTTTAATAAGGAAAGACCCTCCATGGAAAGGGCAAACAAAAGCCAACATCTTTATATCTTTATGTCTCTGTTATTGCTTTGGGTAGAAACCAAGTGCCTAACCTGTATTAATTCGAAATCTAGGCCAACTAAACAACAAACACTTATTTTTATATCAAGTTATTCTCTTGCTAACCTTAACAATGAATCTTGTGAATGACAGTGGTGAATATATATATAAAATGTGTATATATATATATATATATATATATATATATACACTTAAAAGATAACTATGGACTAATAATACAAATTACAAATTGATTATTTATGTTATAGAATGAAATTATATACACAGTAAAACTATGCTTACTTCAACCATTGATATCAACATGAAAATGAAATGTGGGAACTATATTTATGTAATATGTTATTATATTTCTATCCCAGAGTAATTTGGGACATAGAAACCCACAAATATTTTATTAAGCTAAATCTCCCTAGCAAGTAAAGAATTAAAAAAAACACACATATTTTTTGTTTTTTTAGAAATAACTTCTTTGCTTCTTCTGGTTATAGCCAATTTTTTCAAAGTTGACACTAATTGATGATAAAGGAAAATTTTAAAACTGCAAGGAAAACACTTTCTGAAGATGCTTTATAGCTCCCCATAATCTAATTTGTGGGAAATGGAGAGAGGAGCACCACAGAGTGCTTTTCAATAATTTATGGTGGAGATTCATCTCCTAAGTTTAGAAACATGATTTGTGACCTCACTGTGCTGTGAACCTATTTGTGTAATTAGACGGCCTGGCCCATTCTTCTTGCACTCTTGTCGGGATCTGCAATAGATTCTCTACTTGGATCCGAAAGTGAGTTAATAAAAACACTTATTTATAATGTGTGTGGTTTTTGTTTTAAAAAAAAATTCTGATTATTACCAAAATATAGTCCTGTCAGAATTTCCCCTTCTTAGTTTGGAGAAGAAAATATCATCACCCATTTGTTTTCATTTCATTTACATGTTTTCATGGCACAGGAACTTTTAAAAATACATTTTTAAATTCATTTCAGAGAGCAAGGGAGAGGGGGAGAGAGATGGAAACCTCAGAGATGAGAGAGAATCATTGATTAGCTGCCTCCTGCACGCCACTGAGGGGGCCAAGCCTGCAATCAGTGCACTGACCAGGAATCGAATTCATGGCCTCTTGGTTCATGGGACAACACTGGACCGACCACTCAGCCACGCCGGCCGGGGCAGCATAGGCTATTTCTGATCATGTAACGAAATCAATGCCCTGGCTAAAATCTCACATGACATAGAAAAAGGGGCCAAGGATGTCACAATTATAAGTATTTCTAGTTCAAGTTTTATAGGATTCTTTAAATTAGACTTAACGTTAAAAAATATATCTTAAACATCTTTTTGAACTTAAAGTGAAAAAGCAGGAGATCCATCTTCATTTTATTTTACTTATAGGACTGTACTTGATCTGCAAAATATTGTTTCTTACACAAGCAGGAAGAAATCTGTTTTCCCTACACTCACTTCCTTGCCCCTGACCCTGTTTTATTATCCAAATATTGGGCTTTGAATGAAGGCTACAAACACTTAGCTTTAGAAGAAAAAAAATAGAAAAGGATAAAACCCAGACACCAGATAACCATGAATTATGTATAACCTGTGTGCTCAGGGTCCACTAATTAGAAATCAGTTAAGAAGCAAGTAAATTCTGATGTCATCCCCCGGGAAAGAAAACAGTTATTTTGAATACGTGTTGTCATTAAGGACCAACATCACAATGAAAGTAATTTATAATGTTCTACCTTATATAGTTATGGGAAAAGTTATATTTAACCTGCTAATGAGATCAACAGAATTGCTATAAAAACTCGTATAACTAGCTAATTATTTTAAAAAAACAAAACTCTTTTTAAGGATAAATGCTGATAATTAAAAGCTGCATAATATAGTAGAAGACAATTTCAGTTTAATTAGTTAGGGGATTAATAAAGCAAGTTTCCTGTTACCCACAGGTTTTCAACTGAGTAATAAGTAAAATAAATGAATAAAATTGTATGTTTTCTTACCATGACTTATATTTTTTAATTGTTTTCTAGAGTACATTATGTTCAACTCAATGCAACAAAGAAAGGATTTTGGAATAAAATCCCAAATACTAGTGTGGACTTCCATCTCTACGGGCTTTGTGAACTTGAACCACAATTATTTTTTTTATTTAAAAAAAGTTTTTTTAGACATATTTTATTGATTTTCCACAGAGAGGAAGAGAGAGGGATAGAGAGCCAGAAACATCAATCAGCTGCCTCCTGCACACCCTCCACTGGAGATGTGCCCTCAACCAAGGCACATGCTGCTTTATGCATGCCCCACTGGAGATCAAGCCTGCAACTCAGACATGTGCCCTGACCGGGAATTGAACCATGATCTCTTGATTCATAGGACGATGCTAAACTGCTGAGCCACACTGGGTGGGAGAGACATAACACTTTTGTAAAACATCTCCTTTAGGTTCTAACCTAGGATAGGCATCTACTGGAGGATTGTTGAATTGGAGCAGAGTCGGTGAAATCACAAGGATGCTCCCAGATCCACAGTTCCCCCAGCACTCACCTCCCCACTGAGCCCAGGTCACTGAGCCAGACTTCTTCCTTTGGATGAATTCTTTCCTGTGGGCCACAAAGTCCTTCCTAAAAAAATGTGTCTTCTATTCTCTAAGCCTCACCACATTATACAGTTCACCAAGTATGCCAACAGGACTGAATGCTGAACATGTTTTTTCCAAGTTTACCACAGCCAGATAAATCAGTATCTACATACAACATGGAAAGAGGGGATGCCTTGTGTCTTGGGAACTCCCCATGTGCGTTGTGTGCAATCTGTACTTGTGATTAGGTTGGATTCTCTAATCAATTTTATTCACCTATGGCTAATGATAACAATGATGGGCTCCTAGATTATACTCACAAAATACTTGGGTCATTCAAGGGAGGTTACTGAAAGTGTCTGCCCTAGAACTAACTCTTAGGCAAAAGTTATAAAGAATAAATATAAAGCATACAAGCTCTGTTCCACATTCGTCCTCCACTGAAATGAAAGCCGTTTTTGGAAACATTTACACCATTTCCCAAAAGCAGTGACTCCCAGCAATAATAATGGTGTCGATCTTTTGTCTTTAAAACAATGGCAAAGTTGATGAATAAATATGAAAGCACTGGAGTTGAATCAGGAATCATTGATGTAGATGTAATAATTAGAATTAGAACCAGGCACTAACAATACACCAATTAGCCTCAATTAGGGAACATTTCACAATATTCATGTTGACTTTGCTTGCTCACATATTCCAGGCAATCAGAGTTGGAAGAATTTCCAAAAACATTCATTCATTCCACAGACACTCTTTAAAAGCCTGGTATTTGTCAGACACTCAAGTGTCCATCTGATTCCAGTCACTTCAGTAAGTGGCCGCTAGCCTCAGTTTCAACATTTCCAATAAAGGGAACAAACTCCTTTGAGATACTTGTTTTACTTGTTGACAGCTTTGTTAAGAAGCATTTCCTCAATTGGACTCAGAATGATACATGAAACATATATGAGAAATATGATATCGAATATACTGGAGGTACAAATTGGATACTTTTATTATCTGAGATTTCAGAGGCCATTAGTAAAATTAAATTTCATCATTAACTGGGGAGAGGAAGGATCTTTACTCAAAATTAAACAAAATGTAAAAATAGTTGGTTTTAATATATGATTAGTAAAACGTAATTTATACTTACAACTCTGAACTCTTTCCTATAATGAACAAAGAGTGAATCAAGTATTGTTTCTGGGAAAGGGGCGGCAAAAAATACATAAACTTTTTTAT
Organism: Antrozous pallidus; assembly: GCA_027563665.1. NCBI lineage: Eukaryota > Metazoa > Chordata > Mammalia > Chiroptera > Vespertilionidae > Antrozous > Antrozous pallidus. Next base: position 70,290,388 of record CM050521.1, on the reverse strand, counting down.
TCCAATGCTATATACATTTCACAAATGTGAGCAAACCATAGGTACAGATCTCAGTAAACAACACAAAGTAAACACACCCAAGAAACCACCATATCAAGAAATAAAACACTTCAGAACCACAGCAGCCTTCCCCATGTCCTCCTCTGTCACTCTAAGTAACCCCCTCTAAGTAACTACTAGCTGGGCTTCTAACATCAGAAGTTGGTTTTGCCCGTTTTCTTAAACTCAATAAAATTAAATCATATCTAGGCAGTTCTGTGTCTCACTTGTTCCTTTCAATATTGTATGCAATAAAGCTCATTCATTTTCATTATTGTATGATGTTCCATTATAATAATATATCACAATTTACCTATTCTAATTTTGAGGAACATTGGTGTGTTTCCATTTTTTTTAATTTTTATTAATAGGACTACTATAAGCATTACTGTACATGTAGTTTTGGTATACACATCTTTGTGTATACATTTGTCTGGGGTTTGAATCTAAAAGGTATAATGCTGGGTCATACGGTGTGCATATGTTCAGATATTGTAGAAACTGTTTTGAGTTTAATTGCAGAAGCAAAATAAGTGAGTTCCATAATATAGTCTTCAGGTTGCCAATAGAGTCTTAAGGCTTTATCACTTTTCCCCCAAGAGTATTCTTACTCTTGTGACATGCAAATTACTGTCCCAGCCACTTACTCCATTTTTAAAGCATTCACAAGGTCACAAATACTGCAGGTTTCCCCTCAATGGAAAATCAAGAGGTTAAATTCTGCCAGAATTTCAGGAGCTTTGTTATTCACACTATTTTCCAACACTACTCTCAGCAAGTTAATAAAATCCAAAATATTTTCCAAAAACACATAATTTGACTTTGCACTGTATTTGCAATGTTTTTAAAAGGAGCCATTTCCAAATTGTATCCAAAAACCACAGGACACTGACCAAGAAGGAAACTGACTAAATGGGTGAGTTATGAAAACAAAAAAGTGATGTAAAATAGGAATAGTTGAGTGAAAATAAATTTTATAACTATCAAATTTGCCATGAAATACTATCTTCCTTTACATCTCTATGCAACCTAATAACTGTTAGAAGTCTAATAATGAACACTCAAATAATTTGAATACAACCATATATATATATATATATACATATATATATATATATATATATATATATATATATATATGTAAAATCTTGAAAGAAAATACAGCAATCTATTTCTTGGTGATGAGATAAAAATGATCCTCTTTTACTTTAGGACTTTCATTCTGTACAATAAATATGTATTATTTGTACAAACAGAATATATCCATAAGGATTAGACTAAAGGAAAATTGCTTCCCTCTCCACATTGACTCACTGGTCTTAGTTCTGCTCTGTGCAGCTACACAGCATAAATTTAGCTTATTTTCCACATGAGAGCTCTTGAAATAGCTTATAACAGTTATGGTTCTTTCTTCTGCACAGGATAAATAGCTCCAGATCCTTCTACAGTTCTTCCTATGACATGGTTTCAGGACTCTGTGCAATTTAACTACTTTTCTTTGGACATGCTGCAGTTGTGTTCTTCTAAATATACTTTATAATAGAAATACATACACAATAGGTACAGAGGGAGACTTTTAAGCAATCAGACGTTGGATTTCGTGAAACCTATGGTTAACTTTGTAGTTACTGTGGTAATGAATAATAAAGTCCTTACTACAATATTCAGTCTGGATACTAAAATAGAGATTATAAGCACTGCAAATGTAGACATGGCTATGATTCTTGACTGTATAATTTAAATATGCATGGTTATGGTCACTCCTCTGATGTTTAATATATTTCAAATTCGAGGCTACACGTCAATGAAAGAACTGGCGTAGCTGCATTTCTCTTTCCCCAAAATGGACTAATAACACAGATGGTTCTATAGTGATGAAATGCAACACATCTTAATCTCTTCTCTTTTATAAAAGACATAACATAATCAGTATTTATTTTTACCTCCAAAACCAAAAATCCAGTTAAAGAAAAGGGTAATAGTATAGGCCATTATTTTGGTAAGAGGTATAGAAATGTTTCTGTGAAATACAGAAATAATATTAAAGAACATGCAGTATTTCTTCACAAGGGGTTATTTTTAGATGTCAATATACTTGAATATAAATCATTTTAAACTCTCTCCTATTTTTATTTTCATACCACTGACTCATAACTAGATTTGGATTTTTTAAAAGGTCAACAATGCTCCAGATATAATAAAGTCAATAAACATTTTCATTATTTTAACTACATCAATAACTCTATATTATTTTTAGGGTTTCAAGAAAGAATCTACCAACATGGGAATTCAACATTTATCAAAATATTCAGAACTTAAAAAAAAAGGAAATCTCACATCTCAAGCATCCACTGATTAATATGAACACAAATACTCATTGAGACATTATTTTTCTTTTTGTAATACAGAACAATTGGAGAAAGATAAATACCTAACATTGGAGGATAATGTGCAGATGTTAAAATAAATTGAAAGTGTTTATAACGTTCAACATAGAAGGCTGCCTTGGTATTTTGTTAAGTTTTAAGTAAAGTAGAGATAGGGGGAAATGTGGAAGGAGCAAGAGAGGGAGGGAGAGAGAGAAAGAGCAGCTCAATTGTATATTTGTAAATGTATAGAAAAAAGCTTGCAAGAACCATATTATTAAAAGTTCTCTCCTCAAGGAAGAAATAGAGGGGGAAAGGAGACTTCATTTAATTTGTTTTTAATTTCATCTTCTTAAAAATTATTTTATTTATTTTTTACAGAGATGAAGGGAGAGGGATAGAAAGTCAGAAACATCGATGAGAGAGAAACATCAATCAGCTGCTTCCTGCACACCCCCTTCTGAGGGTGTGCCCGCAACCAAGGTACATGCCTTTTACTGGAATCAAACCTGGGACCCTTCAGTCCACAGGCTGACGCTCTATCCAGTGAGCCAAACCGTTTTCAGCTTTAATTTCTTCTTAAGGTGATAATTTTTTATAATAAACATCTAGGATTATTATAATTTAAAAAGCCCAAATGCTTAAATATCATTTACATGGAGAGCAGTATTAGAACATGGACGATCTGACTCCAAAGTGTATCCCTAACCTTCCATTTCTTTTCAAGGCTAGTCGAATGTATACTAAACCGCTTCTTCATTTCTTTATTAAAACCACCTCTCCAGGCGCCCCTCCCACTGGGCATGTGGATGAATAGTGACCAATGTCAGTGAATGGCTGGCTTCACAGCAGTGATGTCATAAACACCAACCTAGAAAACCATGAATAAAATCTGAATATGACAATAAACTATTTTGGGCCATCTTCTGAATTCCAAATTAGACACAGTTCTCTAACTTTAGTGGAAGCTCTGTGTATGTGTCTGAGAGTGTGGGAGCCAACAAAGGGGAGTGTTTGTCCCACTGAATTTAAATGTCTCTGCATATTATCCTCTTGTCTGGCCAGATGACAGAGGCCCTTGCCAGTCCCTCCTCCCTTTAAATAGAGACCTACACTTTTTAAATAGAGCTTATTTGTTCTAGAGAAAGGTTTTCTTTCCTTGTGCTCCAATTCTGTTCTGTAAAGAGCCAAGTGAGCCTCTGCCATCAGCAACTCATGCAGATAAACAAGATGTGTCTGACTTCGGAGCTGGTTTTTGTTCAAAAGGTTAAATAAAAGTCTTATGTTTGTTCGCTGCTTTTATTTCCAGCATCTAATGAAAAGGTCAAATCATTTTCAGGATATTTCCAAGTATTGCTGTCAACTCTCTTTTTACCCCTGTAACTATCCAAGCATGAAAGAAGTATTTCATTCAGGCAAGCTGACTTTTCAAAACAATGCCTTCATTTCTGACTATTTGTAAACAGCTCTGCCTCTGGGCATTTGGGAACAGATAGGCTTGGTGACAACATGCAGAAAGACAATTGCTGGCATTGATGAACTGCATTGGGCTTCAATTTTCATTAAAAAGGGCTCAGAAAGCTCTGGGAACATGTTATCATAGGTATTTCCCTTTTCAATGTCACGTACAATCCTAAACACAATTGTAGGGGCCACCAAGTCCTATATATGTTAGTGTTACTTACTCCCACAACACAGTAAAGGAAATTATTGAGTGAGAAGAAATTTTGCAACCTGTCAATATGCAACATCACTTAACATCACTATATAAAATATAATGTAAACATATAAACAAGTTACACACCCCTTATTCAAAATATCTTCCAGTGAAAAACAATCAACTAGTCACCATAAAAGTTAAGGTAACCCAGTGTAATTGGATTTATATTACTACTTAAAGGAAGTTGTGACTTGGGCTAATAGAAATGTTATATTCCATGATTAGTGAAAGCAGATTACAGTTGATTAAGTGGGTAATCTATTGCCATGAAATGATTAGTTTAAGAGGAGGCATAATTCATTTTTCTGCCCTGTGACTTCTTGTGTCATTGGCATGGTGAATAGAAGCCCCTGTCTTTCTGTAATACACATCTTGGTAACTGGGCATGCCCTGCTTAGGTCATAGAATGATTAAACTCCTGACTAATTTGGGAAACCTCAGATAGAGCTAACATTTCCAGCCTTGAATCTTACATTAGCTGCGTATTCTAGGGACATTTAGTCATTAAATACAAGAGATGAGAAAGATAGTATTTTCTATTCTTAGTGCATTTGAATTAAAGAGATGAAAGTCACGCTATGACAAGGATAAGAGACAGTACTTCTTGCTGATGACCAAGAAGAGTTAGCAAAACCCCACTTTAAAAATGATAATAAAATGGTATTATCATTCACAACTTATATTTTGGTACCGAACATTCAACATCACTTGGGCACTATTTTATTTATTCGCTAGGCCCTGTGTGTGCATCCAACCTCGTTGTAGGAGAGAGGTGAGGCTACTGACCCACCCGTTTCCTCCAGTTGCATTTTCTGTCAGAGGAAACATAGTTACACTACATTACTAAATGTTCTCTGATGTCATGGTACACAAATTAATGTTAAAATATAACTCATCCCTGTGGACACTGAAAACCAAAGGCAGTGAGAGGCATTTCCTTCAGAAATATGTGGTCAATAGACAGTTTGGACAAAGTAGGACTTACCACCCTTAGCTAGGCAATGATTACTAAGATTCTATCTCAATCCAATGGCAGTACATTTGTATGAAGGCAGGGGCTACTGTGAATTCTGTTTCAGATTCTGACTAAGAGTCAATCAGCCCTCATCTGGTGGTGGAAGCATACACTGTAGCTGAATCCCCAAATCCGCCCCCTTGTGAATTGTATCAACCCCACATCAAAGTCACCTTCCCCGGATTGAAGCTGTACATTTGTGGCCGGCCTAGGACTGGGTGAGCCCCAGGGGATGTGGACAAACCAGCTGCTAATTAACCAGGCACTGTCAGACTATCCCACCACTGAAAACCCTGGAGAGAAGGAAAAACACACATTTCCCATGGCGCTGCAGCACGAAGAATTAAAAATAGACATTGCAAAGTAGTGATATGGTGTAAAGGCCTTCCGCTCAAAAGAATAAAATCTATTACAGGCAGTTTAGTTTTATTGCCCCGAGGACTGTAGAATTTCAGAAAACACAGGCTCTTGTGAATCCACTGATAATCCACGGTGAATGGGGGCCCCATGGAGATAAAGATGAACACGGGAATACATTAGGAAGAGCAGGGGCAGGTGGGGAGGGCTAACAGGAGGCTGCGTCATGGTCACATGAAGTTCTAGTCTCAGCTTTGCAGAAAAATGATTCTAGCAAATGGGGGGCGGCGGTATAGAATGTGTATTTGGCCTTTTATATTGTCTCATATTTCTCATTTCCAGGCATTAATGCGAATTTAAGGCTGCACGAAGCCAAGTATCTTGTAAGAAGAATGAATGTGACAGAAGAAAACAAATTGCACTTCTTTCTACCCAACCCCCACAACTAACAGAGAGCAGTGGGAAATGATGAATTTAAAAGAAATCCTGTGTATAATGGCAATGTGCATGAGCATGGCTATTGGTGGTCCTATCATCTTTAGTTTGCGCTCACTTTGAGGAGTCCCTGCATTGGGAATTGAAAATTTGTGTGAAAATCAATTTCCTCTCTGTGTCTCGATAGCCCCGCTAACCATGTAAGTCCCTCCACGTGTGGAAGAGGGATGACAAAGTGGGGCTGCTATATAATTTGCCTTCTTTTGTTTCAGATTTCTAAAATGTATGTCTCCTGAGAATCTCACCTCCAAACAGGTGAACACTGAAAAATGCCTTTGGAAGGTAGGGTAATCTGCAACCTGTATTATGCATGTGTGGAAATAAAAGCTGAGATAAATCACAACTTACTATTTCCAAGCAAGTGTCATACCACTATGTAGAAAAAAATATAGATTTTTATATGTGCACATATGCATGCATTTATATACATTTAAATCCTTCTAAACACTTATTTAAAACTGTAACTTTTTGCATTACCACACAAGTGTTAAAGTATTAAAACTCATAAAAGATACAGGTAGATCCAAAATGGGGAGCAAGATAAATGACAGACGTCCAAGTAAAATATTATAATAAGAACTGACAGATGATGTGGGTGAAGTGATGTAATCCTTTTAAAAATAAATGGCCAGATGTCTACACCACACTGGATATTGAAGGGCTCATGATATTGCCACAGGCAATAGAATGACATGGTCTTGACCATATAAAGGTTAGATCTTTGAAAGGACAGAGTAACAACCTGGGTTACTCCTTCAGTTTTTATGAACATTTGATATTATTATAACCATTACTGTATACAGATAAAAGAACATGGTCCAGAGAAGATGATTGAGCTGCCAAAGGCTCTAAGAGCAAAAGGGTAAAGTTGGAAGTAAGAGGCAAGATCTTCTTTCCCCTAATGCACTGCTGTACCATTAACTCTTGTTGTGGAATTGGCTTAGAAAACATTAGTGAGGAAACTCCAAGGTCCGGCAGCTTTCAGAAAAGATAGAATTTAAAAATAAGATTATAAGAACTTATGAAATAGACATATGAGGCTATAGTAAGAAAATGGTTCAAGTAGATTCCAGAGCTTTGCAGGTCTTGTCATGTCTGTTTATTATGGTAACTATAGGTTTCAGCATTTGAGAGATAAAGAGAGAGATAGAGATAGAGACACTAATTTTTTTTTTAGAAATGCTTTCTTTCTTACTAAGTGTTATGTGCATTGTGATACTCTCAATCCTGTGTGTAAAATGTTGGTCTCAACACACTAACTTGATTTCTCAAATTATGACTAGGTCCCCTTATCAGTGAGAAGACAGGAGGAATGAAGGCTAGGACCTTTCCAGTTGTTGGACCAAGAAATGTCCAGGGTTTCTTAGAGGACTGAAGAGGAAAGGTGGCTGTGGCCATATTAACATCTTTAGTGCAGCGGCTTACACTAAACCTGACGTGGAAATTATATATATATATATATAATTATGACTATATATAAATATGACTAAAATAAGATTGACAGCCTGTCAGGTTTTAGTTTATTGCCTCAATTTAACCTATTTGAAACATTTCAAAATTTAACATTACTATAAGGAGGTCAAATTACAATTTGCTTCCAGTATTTATAGAAAATTATTTTTTAGATTTTTTGAGAATGAGAGAAGATATGAAGAAAGAGGCAGAATGAATGAAATAGAATGCATAGAGCCACTGAGATAGCAAGACAGATGGAACATGAAAGAGATGGAGGGACTGATTAAAATACCATGTGGGGTAACCTTTCCATTTTAATTCTCTGGGATTTACAAAAGAAAAATAAAAGCCAACTGATCCAATAAGTAATGATTGATATAGAATAAATTAACTGCTTATCAAGTGGGATCTATTCAAACTCATCGAAAATTACATGTGATGCCCCTTCTACATAAACCCAGATACTAAAGATGAAGTCATACAATGACATGCACACATTTTATGTCTGTTTGGTACTTGTAGAGTTCAGAAAATGATCTTTACACTCACTGGTTGCCTTAGAGCTTAACATGATGATGATAAAAGAAGGAATAATTTAGAACTGCTGCGGTTGTTCAAATATTATTAAAAGTTTAGCCTCATAAAGTCAAAGAAATTCAGAAGCTTTGGGGATAAAAAGAGAAACCAACTCCCAGGATTAACAACTGTTAACAGTTTGTTGTATATACTTCCAGACCCTCTTTTCGAAGTATTTATGTGCATACAACTTATATATTGGTAACATATGATATGTGTGGCATGTAATTTCTTTTCACTTCTGCTATATGTCCTGGACCTTTTTGTGTCTAGCTATATGTCTCTAACCCATTCTAAAGTATTAATTAATACATCATAATTTATCCCATCCCCAACTGTTTTGTGATTATAAATAAAAAGCCTATATGCATGAATTTGCACAAAGTGCATAAATATTTCCACATGGTAAATTGATTCTAAAAGGTTGAATTGCTTACAAAGTACTATGTTTAACATTTTGAAAGACAAATTGGTCCCCAAAATGTTTCTAATAATATGTCAGGTGTTCAGTTCCTGAGGCCAATACCAATCTTGAAAACATTGTTACTAATGCTCAGGTTGTATGAAGGTGGCTCATTTTTTCTTAAGCATATGTCATATGCTCATTGGGCATTTACATTTGTTCTTCTATATTATTTGTCTATCCTTTGTGCATGTTTTGCTTTGAGTTTGTTTGATAATTTATAGGAACACTTGAATGTTTACTCAGACATTTATGGCATATATTTACATATTTATCCAGCATCTAATATATATGTTACAGATATTATCTGCCAGTCTATAACATATCAAATGTGTAATCTTTATTCTTATGACTTGTGAAGTGTGTTTTTTGATGGTATAAACTTGTTTTAAAAAAACAGATTGCAGATGAGCTCATAGAGACTGTGATGGCTTTAAATGACTTGTCCACGGTCACTTACATATACACTGGTGATTCAGAGAGTCTGACTTTAGTTGGTACGTTCCTGAGGCCAGAGCTCAAATAAACTATAGTAACCAAAAAGGCACATGACATTTTTGGCAGACTTTATCTTAGTGTTCTTGAATATATTACACATATATAAACACCCCCCCCACACACACACACACAATCCATATACACTTTTAAAATTTTCCTTTTAAGTGCATACATAAAAGACTACTTTGCACAGACCATTTTAACTTCAGATGATGTGAAATTGAGCCTAAAATCAACTTTAATTAAAATCAGCTCAGAAAACGTGATACTGGATTGCCAAACTGAGGAGGAGGTTTGTAGAGTTTGAACTTGTAAGTAAAACCTGCAGTCCCAGAAGAGGAGAGTCTTAAAAACCCTGTTTCACCTTAGTGTCATCCTGAAGCGCCTCCTTACTTAGTAAGATATATATATATAAGTGGCATTAGTAAAGTTAGTTAGATTTATTCACCAGTAAATGATATATAGCAGGGTATGAATCTCAGGACCAGCAATCCTATTATTCCCATCACATGAAATCTATCACTGTCTATTCTTTCCTCAATAATCACACAGTGCTAAACCACCATCTAAATTTCATTACCTGGCTACTAACACATGGGTGATTTGAATCTATAAATAGTATCCTATATAATAAAAGAGAAACATACAAATGTAACCATACCTTCACTCCTGATTGGCTATGCTACTAGCCAATCAGGAGTGGGAGCAGGGCCAAGTGGCGTGAGCTCCAGGCCCCGGGGATAGAGATGAAATGGCAGTGCGGTGAGCGCCCAGCTCCCTGGCACTGTGAGGGAAGGGCAGCAGCGGTGGGTCGACAGTGAGCACCCGGCCACAGGGTGCTGTGAGCAGAAGTGGCGGCAAGCGCCCAGCCCCTGGGGCCAGGTGGTCGCAGGCAGCCAGGGCTGAGCTGAGCAGGGCGATGGCTGGGTGCCCGAGGCCTAAAGACTCTGGAGAGGCTGGGGATGAGCCATCAGTTGGACATTCCTGAGGCTCCCAGTATGTGAGAGGGGGCAGGTTGGGTTGAGGGACCACCCACCCCAGTACACGAATTTCATGCACAGGGCCCCTAGTATTATAATAAAGCTTCATTTAGCAAATGCAACTTTTTATGAAAACATAATCTACTGAATTTATAATTCACCAGATACAACCCTTCTTAGCGGATGATAAATGCTTTATATTATTTCTCTTGCAAATAAATGAAACATTTATGGTTTGGTGAAGCACCGAACAAACTATCCCTCATGATAATTCCACAACTTAAAATAAAAAACAACACCCAGATAGCTTTCTAAAGATCTGTCTATTGTGAAATTAACATGAAAACAAAACAACCATATGTGATTTTTTTGTTAATAAAAATGAATGAAATTAAGGAATCTTTTCCTATTTACCTTACAATTATTCACAAGAGTTCCAACTTTTAACAACTACAAATTTTTTTCTATTAATGTTACTATCAAACATTTGAGGTTGGTCACCAAAAATTAATCTTTATATATTTTACTAGTGACCTGGTACACAAAATTTGTGCACACGGGAGGGGCGAGGTTGTCTCTCAGTCCAGCCTGCATCCTCTCCAATCTGAGACCCCTGTGGGATTGGGCCTAAACTGGCACTTGGACACCCCCCTCGCAATCCACTTCTAACCACTCACCTGCCTGTCTGCTTGATCACTCCTAACTACTCTGCTTGCTGGCCTGATTGTCCCAACTGGTCCCCTCTGCCAGCCTGCTCAGCCGCAACTGCCACCCACCACCAGTCTAATCACCCTCAACTGTCCTCCCCTCCTGGCCTGATCACCCCCAACTGCCTTCCTCTCTTAGCCTGATTACCCCTAATGGCCTCCGCAATGGCCCCACCACCATGGTGATCTGGGCCCCCTGGTGCACGTGCCGAAGTGCAGCGGTGGCTGGCCTCCCGTGGCACTGCCCTTAGCTCACACGCAGGTGATCTGGGACTCCTGTGTGCGCCCTTTGCAATCTGGGACCCCCAGTGCCCACGGTGAAGCACGGTGGTAGCTGGCCTTCCCGCTGGCCTCTGTGTGGCCTGAGGAATGGGCGCCGCAGGCCTGCCGGAACCACCAGTGCAGCATCTGCTCCTCAGGCCTGCGGCACCTGTTCCTCAGACAGCACAGAGGGCGAGGGCCATGCGTCATGTGGCCCTGCCCCTGTTCCTGATTGGCTGGTAGCATAGGAAAGGTACGGTCAAATTTGCATGTTTCTCTTTTACTATAGAATTAGCAGTAGAAATCTCCTCATAAATATCATCTTAATCAAATTTTGATTGACTGTAGCAATAATAAATTTCATAAAATTCAGTTTTTCTCATAAACCGTCAATGAAAATTTGTCGGAGCCATCAATGTAAGTATTGTTCATTTCTCACTATTGGTACTATTGCTATTAGTATAGAACAAATATTACTTATCTAACTCTAGTTGATATAGTCTATGTAATCATAGACTTTGATCCTCCTGTGCAGAACCCTTCCTTTCAGATATCTCAGGCATAAAACTAAAATGTCTAACAATCTTCTGTGTTCAGTAGGTAGAAAGTAGTATTATTCCTGATTCCAGGTGAAGAAGCAAACAGAAGTGCATTGGTGATTTCAACAAAAGCCCAGGATCTGAGGGGATAGAGATTGCTCCCATCATCACCAGGCTTGTGCTGAGAAATATATGTTAATTTTTATAAATGTTTATCCATCCATTAATTCAGTATTTATTGAGTATCTACCAGGTACAAAGCTAGGTTCCAGAAATGCACAGATAAATTAGTTAAAATATACGGCTGCACGAAGGTTCCAAATCTATCAGAGAAAGAGAGAAATATAATGGTTACAAACTACAGAGTCCTACTCAGAAGAGGAATGGATGAGGGTCCTGTGCAAAGAACAAGAAGGAGGTGCTACCAGGGCAGAGGCCATGACATATTCATTGCTATAAAACCACTGCCCAGATCAGAGCTGGAGCCTAGTGGGTCCTCCATGAGTGTGTGTTGGGAAGATAGGTGGATAGAGAAAGAAAGCAACAATCTAAAGACATGATTGGGTGTGTCAGACAAATAGGCTAACCACCTGGGCTAAGACACAAAGGTATGGACTCATGTTTTATCCAGGACCCTTCAAAGAGCACTTGTGCTTGTAGAAGATGAGGAGAAATTACAAGAGAAGAGGTTGAAGAGGTAAAAATGACGCAGTAAGGAATTCTGACTTTATGATGTAACCAATGGAGATGATGCTTGCATAGTGTTCTTCTATGCATACAATGTTCTCAACAAATGCTTGTTGAATAAACAGACTGAAAGATTTTCCTATTAATAGCCTAGAGTCCCAATGCACAAAGATCTTTGCCCTGGCTGCTGGCATCACCTTTGCTCCACCCAGAGCCAACTTCCCACCTTCCCACATTGCCCCTAACCACTGTGCTTGCTGGCCTGATTGCCCCAACTGGTCCCCTCTGCCAGACTGCTCAGCCGCAACTGCCCCCACCACCGGCCTGATCACCCCCCAACTGCCACAGAGTGGTTGGGGTGGCTGGGGTGGTGCAGAATGCCTGAGTCATCACAGAATGCCCCAAGCTGCTTGGCACCTGCATATGCAAATTAACCTGCCATCTTTGTTGGATTAATTTGCATATTTGTTCCTAATTGGCTGGTGGGCATCAGAAAGGTACATTCAATTTACATCTTACTCTTTTATTAGTGTAGATAAATAAATTAATGCTGAAATGTAGCTACAAAGTTTCAATTATAGAAGATAAATAAATCCCATATACCTGCTTCCAGCCAGTCCTGGCCTCTGCTCAAAGAGGCACTAAAAAAAAAAAAAAAAAAAAAAAAGGAGGGGCTGGGAGCTTAGGTCATTGAGGGGAGTGGGCCGCCTGCAAATAGCCATCAGCCCCTCACCCCAGCTGACCAGATACCCAGTGGGGACTCCCCTTTCTGAAGGGGCCATGGCCAGCCTGCAAACACCATCAGCCCCTCATTCAAGCTGGCCACACCACCATGGCCTGATCCCTGTAAACAGGCAGTCAAACATCCCTTGAGGGGTCCCAGATTGGACAGGGTGCAGGCTGAGCTAAGAGACACTCCTCCTCCCTGTGCATGAATTTTGTGCACCAGTCTTCTTGTCTATATAACGAAAGCCTAAGCAACCATTACTGTGGAATAACCAGAATTATTGGTTGCTATGATGCACACTGACCACTAGGGGGCATATGCTCAATGCAGGAGCTCCCCCCTGGTGGTCAGTGCCCTCCCACCAAAGAAGTGTCACTCAGCTAGAAGCCAGGCTCATGGCTGGCAAGTGCAAAGTTGGTGGTGTGAGCCTCTTCCACCTTTGTGGAAGTACTAAGGAGCAGCAAACCGAGCAGTAGGGAGTAGTGAGTAGGCAGGCAATAAGGAGCGAGGGGTCCTGGACTGTGAGAGGGATGTCCGCCTGCCAGCTTAGGCCTACTTCCCAGAGGGTGCAGGCCTATGCGGGCAGATGGACATTCCTCAAGGGATCCCAAACTGCAAGAGGACACAGGCTGGGCTGAAGGACCCCCCTTACCCCAGTGCATGAATTTCATGCACTGAGCCTGTAGTTATAACATAGGCTTCATAGAGACAGAGATGTTTGGACCATCTGTATGCTCAGTGCCTAGAGTAATACCTGTTAGGAAGTAAGGTTTCAGTAAATACTTTGTACTTGTTGAATGAAAAAACGAATAATTGATTTGTCTACTTTCTCCTTTTTAACTTTTCCTTCTCTTATGCCTCTTACATCCATCTTTCTTACTTTTGCCAAGTGCACCATCCCAAGAATGTGATATTTTGTTTCACTGTAGTCACAAATATGCTGCCTATTCTTCCTTTTTTTTGGAGAAAAAGTTACTTTTCATTGTGCTTCTTTTAATGTTCACAATTGCAAGTGGCTTCTGGAAGACTGATTAGTTAGTGTTTGACTATCGCTGTATATCTTTTAAAAGGTTGTCTATACACTGCAATGTTTGCAATAAAAACAAAGAGGAATAAAGATTACATGTTTCTCATATAACACTCCTATGTTGCTGCAAGTAAATCAAGAATGAATGCAAAGTGTAAAGCTTAAACTTAGAGCAGCAGAAATTCACATTTTCTTAACTGAATCATGAAATCCCCATGCTATTTATATACATTTCCAATTGAGTCTGAAAACTGGCATCAAACACAAACTTTTCTCAGTAGATTGAATTTTTCTTTCAGGTTTTTTCTTTTTCTTTTCTTTTTTTTTAGTATTTAATGAACATTAAAACAAATCTTTTCAGTTACATTCAAGTAACATTTCCTAAGAGATTGTAATATGAAATAATATTGATAATTTATTAATGCTTCTTGGGTATTAAGAACTCTTATAGGCATGCCATATATTATTTATTCAAGTTTTACAAACCTTTCTAATAAAAGAGTAATATGCAAATTGATCATCACTCCAACAGATAAGATGGCTGCCCCCATGTGGACACAAGATGGCTGCCATAAGATGGCCAGGAGGGGAGAGCAGTTGGGAGGGACCAGGCCTGCAAGGGAAGGCAGTTGGGGGCAATCAAGCCTGCAGGGGAGGGCAGTTAGGGGTGACCAGGCCTGTAAAGAAGGACAGTTGGGGGTGACCAGGCCTGCAGGGAAGGGCAGTTGGGGAGGACCCAGGCCTGTAGGAGAGAGCAGTTGGGGGGCATCAGGTCTGCATGGGAGGGCATTAGGGTTGACCAGGCCTGCAGGGAAGGGCAGTTGGGGAGGGCCCAGGCCTGTAGGAGAGAGCAGTTGGGGGGCACCAGGCCTGCATGGGAGGGCATTAGGGTTGACCAGGCCTGCAGGGAAGAGCAGTTAGGGGCAAACAGGCTGGGATGGGAGCAGTTAGGCATCAATCACGCCGGCAGGGGAGTGGTTAGAGGTGATCAAGCTGGCAGGCAGAAGTGGTTAGGGGCAATCAGGAAGGAAGGTAGGCAGGCGAGCCAGTGTGGGAGGGAAGCTTGGCTTCCTCCATCACCAGGGGAAACCCAAGCCTCCTGTTTGCTCCAGCTCCATGGCCGCCAACATCTTCGTTGGGTTAATTTGCATACTCACTCCTGATTGGCTGGTGGGTATAGTGGAGTGATAGTCGATTTGCATGTTTTTCTTTTATTAGTGTAAATAAGGGGAAATGGGTTACAAACAACTAAATAAAAATATTTCTTGTTGGTTGGTGTTAAGTGATGTAGAAAAAGCAGGGTAAGGGGAAAGGGAGTGTGGGGAGTGTAGAATTGCTATATTATGCTGGGTTGTCAGGAAAAGCCTCCTGAGAAGGTGACAATTGAGCATCAGTCTGAAGACAGGTTTAGAGAGCAGCATAGACACCTAAGAGATATTTCTGTCTCTAACCAGAAAGAGCCACAAGGACAAAAGCAACAAATTAGGAGTGTGCTTGACATGTTGAAGCTACAGCAAGAAGCCAATGTGGAAGGAAGGGTGGCAGGAGATGAATTAGAAAGAGAAAATTCTTATAGGCTCTGGGAAACACTTCTGCTTTTACTCTGAGAGAGATGGGAAACTGCTAGAGGGTTCTGAGCAGAGGTCAGAGGTGTGGTCTGACTGACTTCTGAAAGCTCACTCAGTCTTCTGGGTTTAGAATTCACTGGGGCTGTCTGGAGGTGCAGGGGCAGAAAACTTAGAGCAGAAGAATGAAATCAAAGAAAAGACTATTGTGATAATCCCAGAGCCATGGTAGAGAGAGGCCAGGACCAGCAGGATGATAGCGGAGGTGGAGCTCTAGCATTCGTGGTTGGGTGTGGAATGAAAGAGAAGAGTCAAAAAGGACTGCCTGAGTTATGTATGTGCTGCCACAGAACTGCCTGAGTTAAGATAGAAATAGAAAAGTGGAATTGTAGTGTGAATGAATGAATGAATGAATGTGGAGGAAGAAAGGAAGAAAGGCAGGATGGAGATTGACCATGCAAATATTTATATTTAGCAAACTCAGAATAAATCTTACCAATCACTGGCAGTTGTGGATGGGTGTGTAGGCAAGATGCTGCCATGAAAAGATGGGGTTTTAGGCATGAACAAGCACTCACACTCACTTAAGCTCCGAACTTATCACAACAGGAACTTGGGAATGGAACAGAAATAGTAAGTTATTAGAGGCACAAAGTATATTAGGGTGGTGTCATGCCTGCAACAATTGGTTGTTAGTCTCTAGCCAGTCCATACCAGCCAGGCAAGGAAGGTAATTGTACTAAGGATCAAAGAGTTGAGCTCCTACAGCGAAGCAAGTGCATACGTTGCCAATATTTCATCATTCAGAGTTATTTTCCTTCTTCTCCTAATATGAAAGCTATAAAAGGAGGGGGGGGGAACCACACAGCCCCTGAAAGTGCTATTGTTAAGTCCAAAAACTAATTAGTCATTGCTTCCCAAAGTGTTATGTGAAATGTCTCCAGAAATAATGGTCTGCTTTCTCAGATTTTATAGGTTTGCTGAGTCTAGTGTTCTCTGGAATTTCCTGTTTCCCTTGCTAGGGAAGATTGAGTAAACTTTACAAGTCATCTTGAATAACACAAACCTTTCCATAAAGGCAATCATTTGTGGATTCATAAAGTATACAACTAGACTTGAAATAAGGATGAGAGTGGTAAATAAAAGCATTTCCAAGATTGTATATATAAGTGTGACTAAACTTTTTGGTTATTAAATGCCTGAGGTCGTCATTTTATACTCTTTGAAGATGCTGAATGAAAAATTCACATTTCCTTTCAGGGTGTTCAGATGTCAAATGAATTATGGTCTAAATATGGTAACCTAATTCCCCTCATGTTTGTAAATAATTTGTGCCCATTCAACTTTAAATTATATAGATATCCCTGGATAAAAGGTGCTGTTTGATATTAAATGCCATTGTCATTGTACTTTAGTAAAATATTCAGATTTCATGCTTCCCACTAAGAGTAAAAAAAATCGATTAGCATTTGTGGAAATGCTGTCACTGGTATGGAAACTCACTTTGCAAATTGGCACTTAGAGGGAGAGAAAGACAAATGGCTTTTGCTGAGCAGCTGCCTTCAGAGGTTCCCATGAACAAAAGATGATAAATATAAACCACTGACATTTCTCTTCTAAAGCTCTTGATGTGTGCCAATCAATTCCCTGGAATTACTTGACCTGATTCAGTCACATGTGGCTCATATTTACGCCTGACATTCAGAAGAAATATTATGCATGGGTTAATCCCAAACATCAAATGCAAATAATGAGTCTGTGTGACTGCGATTGTATATCTACATATTGCTGTTCTGATATATGGGTCGATTCCCCACTGAGCAGCCAGTGACTACACAGTCATGTCCAAAGCGAAAGTGGCACTCCTCTGTTGTCTCTTCCCAAAGTTGAAAATATAGGCTGGCCTGGTGGAAGGCAAGTGGACATTGATTCATTACAAGGGGACATAGCTACTACAGTAGAGAACAGACCCATCATAGGACATCTGATGATTCCATATATATCCTGATCATACACACACACACACACACACACACACACACACTTATACACACACACATTATTTATTTCAGAGAGGGTTAGAAATAGAAACATCAATGATAAGAGAGAATCATTGAACGACAGCCTCCTACAAGTCCCACACTGGGGATCAAGCCCACAGTCCAGGCATGTGCCCTGATGGGGAATTGAATGTGACCTTCTAGTTCATAGGTTGATGCTCAACCACTGAGCCATTATGCCTGGGCTCCACCTATATGTAGTGATCATGAGGACAGTGTTAAAGAGATTTGTAGTTTATTCTAGAAAGAGCCTGAACCTTGGGTAGAGCTCAATATTTTCTAGAAATGTAATGTATAATGAGTACTGAAATGTTAAATCTCCAGAATCACAACCCAAATGGCACTTTCTGCTTCCTGCCAAAGCACCGATAACTCAGCAGTAATTGCAGGAGGAAGATGCTCCCTGGCGCCAGGTGTAACGTTCACCGAATGTTAAAGCATGCTGGGGAGGTCATCCGCTAATGTGTGCTATTTTGAAAAGGCAAAATTCAATGAAGCTGACAAGCTTCACCACAGGAGAGTCAGGAAGCAGTGCTCTGCCCGGCACCTGGCACCTGCACACGCAGCTGTGAATGGGAGCGTGTGTAACTCCACCTTCAGCTCTGCATTTCCCTCTCTATGGCAAGACAAGTACTTGCTGAATGATCTTACCTCTTACCCCACTTTTCAAAATAGAGTCCTTGTGCTACATCTCAGATGCAAACTGTCATGTTACAACTGTTTCAGTATCCGCTAGCACAAAACTTTCTGCAGTAATAGCCTTGTTAATAATAATTCCGCATTTTTCTGAAAATTGTTAATCTACTTGGACACAATCCAACAAGCTGTCTACAAATTCCTGTCCAATTAATTTTCATAAAGCAAAGGTTCAACTTTCTGAAGACTCTCCTGTGACAAGAAAAGAAGGTGTCTGAGACACCTACAAGTTGAAATTCATAATAAAGTATTTTCAGAAGTCTTTCCTAGGTAACCTACAGATATCTCTGTCATGTGACATGAGTACCATGTAATTTGAATACACGATAAAATATTCCCAATTAAATAATCATAAAATGTTATCATTGCTTATTGCTTCATTTAACTATGAAAGGATAATGGTGGGTAATATCCTATTAAATTTTTTATGATCTTGTTGCAAAAGTCATATAATCATTTAATATCTATAAAAGCAAATTTTTAAATAATGCTAAATGCCTTCTCTTTGTGAGGAATGCTGTCATTATATAGGAATAAGAAAAAGAACTCCAAAAAATAAATCCTCCATATAAGCAAAATCTCAATAAGCATAAAATACTAAGCCTCTAGGATTTATAACAAATGTTACATTTTTCTACATATTTTGTGCTCCAAACATGTAAAAAAATACTATTATTTTTTCTATTATAAGTTGTGACTAGATAATTAAATCCAAATCTCAGAAAGGCCAATTTCTCCCAAAATATTCAAAAACAGTTTTTATATAGGAAATTTAATTACTGCATTGAAGGAAAGTAGGGAAAAGAAAGCCTATTTCCCAGCATAGTGGTGTAAGTGGTACTATGACAGTATTATGCGATTTATATAATCACTTATTTAACTTCATGCCAACCTGATATAGTACATATAATTATTCCAAAAGTACAAAAAAGAAAATGAGATCCAAATAATCTAAATAACTTATCCAATGGACATAGTCAATAAGAGGCAGGATTGTATTTGAACCCAAATCCTCCTGCCTCCAGATTATTTTCACTATACCAAAGTGAATGGTATCTATATATATAAAAGCCTAAGGGACCTTTACAACTGAATGACTGGAATGACCGGAATGACCTGTTGACCAATCACTATGATGTGCACTGACCACCAGGGGTCAGATGCTCAACACAGGAGCTACCCCCTGGTGGTCAGTGCACTCCCATAGTCAACCTCCCATGGCCGGCTAACCTCCCCTGGTCTTTCCCTGCAGTCAGCCAAACTCCCACAGTCCCTCCCCTCCAGGCAGTCCCTCCACCCTGTAGGTCCAACCTGATCTGCCCTGATCGGGGCTTGCCAACCTCCCCCAATCCCTCCCTGCAGTTGGCCAACCTCCTTTGGACCTCCTCCTGTACTTTCCCCTAGCCAGAAGACCCCAATCTGCCCAGCCCTGGTTGGCTGAGCCCTGACTGGGACTGGATGAAATGGTCTCAATCGGCCCTGATCGCCAGCCAGGTCTAGGGACCCCATCCTTGTATGAATTTGTTTACAGGACCTCTAGTATTTTAATAAAATAACTCCGTTGATTGCCAAATGAACAACAGGGAACATTTGGAAATGATCTGACTTGGGTGAGAAGTACAGCTCTTTACTATTAGATTGAAGATCAATAATGTGAAATGCCAGAACTTCAAATCAAGGAAATACATAGTCATATTACAAGATTAAGAATGAAAACAAGATTAGAGCATGCTATTTATAGGGAATATGTATCAAAAGACCTTCATAATTAAGATACTGAGCTTTCTTATTCCATTCAAAGATGTTTTTATTCTATGGTCATGCTAGATAGTCTCCAAATGTAGGGGCCAACATTCCTTCCCTCCTTGTAAGTGTTTACAATTCCTCCCAGCAAGACATGGAGTCATGTGCCCTCCTTAAAACTGGGTTGGCCTTGTGACTTGCTTTCAGCCACACGATGTGGTGTAAGTGGTACTATGACAGTTCTGAACCAAACCTTTAAACACAATTAGCCTTTGTGACACCCAGATCTTCTGCTTTCCCTCTCTTGAAATCCAGCCTCCACGTTAGAAGGTTGGGCTATCCATGACAGAAGGCCACGTGGAAAAAGGCCCTGGAGAATGGGAGGTCACCTTGGGCTTGCCATCTACAGCCCCAGCTGAGTGCCATGAGAGCAGAGAAGGCCCATCCTGCCAAGTTCTGTCCAAAACGCAGAACCTAAAGCAAATAGTTGGTTGTAATTTAAGTTAGTACATTTTGGGGGTTATTTGTTGTGAAGAATTAAAATAATTATTACTTAGTCAAAGAATGTATGTACATAACCCATGGACACAGGCAAGAGTGATGGTTAGAGGGAAGGGGAAGGCAAAGTGCGGGGAGTTAAAGGAGGGTGGAATGGGGATATCAGTTATAGTGTCAACTAAAAAATAAGATAAAATAGTGGTTAATTCCTGGTAAATATGTTGTTTTAAGCCACTCCTTTAATAATTTTGTACTGTTTTATGAACAAAGCCATTACCTGATGCAACATCTAGTATCTAGAAATGAAACTTTCTCAGCATTGTCAGAGAAGAAATAAATTAGGATCACTGGTTTTATATATAGAATTTCTCTGGTATAAATGAAGCACAGCAAATAAACACTCAACATGGGGGGGGAAATAAGAATTACTTGCTGAAATTTTCACGCCACAAAAGCTGTTAAGTTTTAAACACTGATGAAAATAATCAATGTATTTTTTCAAATAAAAACAAAAGATACCCATTCTCAGTAAACGTGCAGTGTTCCAGGTAATTGGATTGTAAAAACAAAAGCAAGTATTAATAAAATCCGCTGATTTAAACCTGTAAGAGTTTTAGTGAAGTCTATCTCAATTACCCAATAGCAGTTTGCTATAAAGTGACTTTTGATAGAAAATGATGTATTTGTAGCTATCAGCCCAGTTGAAACCTTTCCATGTCATGCTTTGGGGGCATCCACATAACCATTAGATGGGAAGTTTTAAGACCTGGTCCCTCTCTCCTCAAACTTAGGCCTGTACAGAGACAGTGAAAATATTAACATAAGCTCCAGATAGGAAATGAGGGTAGAGAGGGGAAAAAATAACCTTCAACCCAATCCATTCTGAGGTTCGTGGCAGCTTTTTGTTTGTTCTTTAAAAGCTAATGACAGGTTGGGCTGTGGCCTGCTGCTACTTCTCTCTGTGTCCAAGTGCAAACCCCAGGGTGATGCCTTCCTTTCCCATGACCTCTTGCCAGACTTCTGCTTGCTTTCCCCACAGGCTTGGCTTCCCCCGCTTTGAAGATTCTGTTTTATAAAATTAATGCCTCATTCTTGCCTCTTAAGAGTGCTCTTTGGAGACCACCATTAGCAGTCCATTGACAGAAACTGGGTAGAGTGGACTCAATTCACATTTTCCTCCTGTGAAAATTAGTATTTGTTTAAAATCTATTTCTAATCTGCATATGCATTGTCTAGCCAGGCGATCTCGCCTGCCAATGCATATCCCTAGTTATTGCTGAGTGTTAGCTGCCTGTCGTTTCTGCTTTCTATCCTTTCTCCCCAATGACTCCCTTCTCACCTTTTTACTGTCTGCTGGAAGACCCACACTAGGAAAGAAAAAAACCTTTCGAGTGCTTGGAGGGAGAATAAACTAGAACGAAAGCAGGCACTTCCAGATGTGAGAGTGTGTCCTCTTTCTATCATCTGGGAAAATAAGTGGAGAAAAAGTTGAATGAGAAGATCGACATTTAGACACAGTGAGAAAAGAAAAGACTGCAGTAGCTCCTAAAAATAGATTCCAACAGAGAAGGACATGATGCCAGTCACAGAAAATGAGGTCAAGGCATTAAAGACAGACCCAGGCCAGGAGCCACACCACAGTGCGCCCTTCTGGGGCTGGACCAGGGTTTGGTCCAGGGCTCAGCCACCACAAACGATAGCAACCAGACCCTCAAGATTTAGTGCTCTCCTTACAAGAGACTGTTTTCACCCAGGGCCCCATTAATCTCATGCATTCACCCTGACTCTGATTACAGGGCGAGCCAAGGGTGAAAGTCTGTTCTTGGGGAGCTAACTGCGTACATGTGAGGTAAACTCATTCATCCACAGCACTGAGCTACCAGGAAGCAGTGAAAGAAATAAAGTTTCACATTATGAAGGTATGAATCTGTCTCCCAGCTTCAAAGTTACCCCATTTGGGTAAATGTCCCCTATATCTTTCCAGACATAAAAAGAATTGCATTTCTTTCTTCTTCTTTTTTCCTCATTCTTTCTTTCATTGAGTTTTCTTTCTTTGTGTTTTTAAGAAACCTTATATTTGCCAAATTTAATGGAAGTTTTGAGATAAAAGATTTTGGGGGAAATAATTTTGAAAATTACTTATTTCTTAAGTGAAGTAACTACTTTTAAACTCAAAAACAAATAAACAAACAAAAACTCAACTGTTTTGTACTATTATTCCAAATGTGAAATAATTTCCTGAAAACACTGTCAAATCAACTGGCTGAAACAATATTTCTCCGGTTTCCTACAAAAATAGTTTTCATTACGAGTGAACTAATTGGAAGGGTTAAAGTGTGAGGGGACAGAGTGCAGAAGGAACATGTTGAACAGTAAAAGCGGAAGCAATTCAGGATAATAAGTCAAGGAGACACGATGTGTCTCTGGCCGTAGTAGAGCTATATCTTTGCGTTTGCTATTACTCTGCCTAGAAGACTCCTCCAACAGGTCTTTGCATAGCAGCCTGTTCTCATTCAGGCATCAGCCTAAACGCCACCTCCTGGAGGGGCCAGCCTTGACAGCCTGACCTAAAGTTGGCTTCCAGGCACACTGATTATGCATACTTACTTTGTTCATGTTTTTTTAATCCTCACCTGAGAAAATATATTTTAAATTTATCTGAGAAAGAGAAACACTGATGTGAAAAAGAAACATTAACCGGTTGTCTCCCACATGTGCCCCGACCAGAAATGTAACCCACAACCTAGGTATGTGCCCTGACTGGGAATCAAACCCACAAACTTTGGGTATAAGAAACGATGCTCCAACTATCGGAGCCACTCGACCGGGGCTACTTCACTTTGTTTCAGTTTCTCCTGTGCAGTATTACTACCTGATATCTCCGGGCTCATACTATTCACTTCCATTCTGCTCCCCAACGAAAACATGAGGTCTACAAGACCACTGAGTTCCCATGAGCCATGACAACCTCTGATAGAGATTAGATATTTTATAAAAATTTGAAGTCAGTGAATAAGCAAATAAATGAGAGAATGCTTTCATAGGACTTTGCTTATCCTGCAGCATGAAGTTTATGAGTTATTGGTGTGAAAATCCTAGAGAGAGAAGAAACTGGAGCATCACTAGTACAAGCTGTAGATGAAACCATAAAAAAAGCAGGTGTGCCGTGTGCGGTAGATTGTTTTGCTGGCGCCTAAACTGCAGATCCAGCGTCATGAAGCAGGTCCTGCCTGTTACAGATGACCTGAGGTTCGCTCCAGGAATCACAGCAAAGAACAGGAGAGAGTCAGTGATTTCTTTAAACAAAAGAACTCCGGGAAGAACACCTATGCCTGTGCCTGCATTCAGACGTCATGTCAACAGTCTAGAAAGATAAATAAATCATCCCAGGTAATCAGAGCGTGTGTTTGTCCCAAGTGCGGGAAAACTGCCTTTAGGAAGGGACTGTTTGTTCCTGCCTGGCCTTCCATTCAGCTCTGGCAATTCATCTAAGCTCAGTGGTCCCTGGGTTTTGTTTATCTCACAACGTTTCTTTGGAGTTGTTTGGGGTTTTTTTGGGTTTTTTTTTTTTTTTTGCGAAATGGGGGCTGCTCTTGGTGCCTGTGCCCCAGGCTGGAATCTGCAGGTGCAGGCCCCCTGGACGCTCAGTCTTCCATCTCTGGAAAGCCCGCCCTTTCCCACGTGCAGGAAACAGGCCATGGGAACTGTTCACAGGCATGGCGAAGGCTTGTAATTTTTAATGAACCTACCCAGTGATATATCCAGGCAGCTATTTCCCAAAGAAACCAGACGCTTTTATAAAAATGGAAATATTTTTAGGAGATCTTAGCGAAAGAAAAGATGTATTAAAAGGAAAGAGGTGGTGCTTCTTTTGGAATGTCTGCTTCCTTTGGTTTCCAACCCTCTTCAAAGCTCTGAGAGGCTTATTTCAATAACAGAGTGTGATTTATCATTAGCGACATTCTCCTCTTTAAATAGAAAGCACTGTGTAATAAAAGGAGCAATAAACAGTGCACGGAATGGAGTCTTGCTCCTCTTTGGAGATTCTGAGTTGTGTCTAGAGTCTACGTTGTGCCAAGATTTGGAAAAATTGAAACTCATCTCACTTGGAGGCAGCAGAGCACAGACCTGGAATCTCCTCTATAGCTTTACCTTAGCTGCGACATCTTGACCAGTTACTTAAATTCTTTAAGACCTAATTTTTCCCCCTAGATGGTTTAGCTCAGTGGATAGAGCATCGGGCTGCAGACTGAAGTATCCCAGGTTCGATTCTGGTCAAGGGCACACACCTCGGTTGCTCATGAAGGAGGCAACCAATTAACGTGTTCACATCGATGTTTCTGTCTTTCCCTCTCTTTTTTACTCTCCCCCCGCCAAAAAAAAATCAATGGAAAAATATCCTCGGGTGAGGATTAAAATAAAAACAAGATTTAATTTCTTCATTTGTAAAATAAGAATAATGATATCCACTTCACAAAGGTATAAGTTTTGAATGAGACAATGTATTTCTTAGTGCATCAGTGATTGACACTTTTATTTATAATTATTATCATCATTAAAACATCATTATCGTTATTCATATCATCACTAAAAGATATTTTTCTTACTGGCTGTGATGGTTAATTTTATGTGTCACTTGCCTGGGTTAAGGGATGTCCAGATAGCAGGTGAAACGTTATTTCTGGGGTGTGTCTGTGAGAGTATTTCTGGAAGACATTAGCATTTCAATCAGTAGACTACATAAAGGGCATGCTCTTACCAATACTAGAGGGAGCCATCCTACCCTTTGAGAGCCTGTAGAGAACCACACTGTGGAGGATAGGTGAATCTGCTCTTTTTAGCTTCTGTGGGGGCATGTGTGTCCTGCCCTCAGATGCCCTGGTTCCCAAGCCTTCAGATTCATTCTGACCAGAAATTTACTCTCTGCCCCATCAACCCCACCCCACCTCATTTTCAGGACTTTGGACTCACGCAGAACTACCGTATTTTCTGATGTATAAGACGACTGGAACTGATGATGATAGGAGGAAGATAACAAACAATAGAGAGAGAGCAAGTGCTGGGCAAGTCCCTGGTGAGTTAGCAACGCCCATCATAACTGCAAGCTATGGTATTTTTACACCCAGCGTATAAGATGACCCCGGCTTTTGAAAAAGATTTTCCTGAGTTAAAAAGTAGTCTTATACGCCGAAAAATATGGTATACCACCACCTTTCCTGGTCCTCCAGCTTACAGATGGCAGATCATGGAACTTTCCACCCACCACCATCCATCCTGTAAGCCAATTCCTATAAGAAATCAATAACCTTCTGCACTCCCTCTCCTTTTGTGCTCTATCTATCTATCTATCTATCTACTATTGGTTCTGTTTGTGTGTTGTTGTTTTTCTAAAAAAAACCTTAATACGCTGGCCATAGGTTCATGAAAAAGAGAAAAGAAACCAAGTCATTTCCTGTCCGTTTGTCACACGGAAAGAAGAAAAAATGTTGGGAAACAATCAAAACCAATCATCAGTCTCCAAAGTACCACTTGTAAATATTGGGAAAGAATTGAGTTGTTTAACTACTGTTGAGTAAAGAAAGGAAATTTAAATACGGCCCAAGTTGGCTATTCAGACATAGTGCATTCTCTCTGAAGATGTTTGTATTGTATGAGGAAGAGTACAGTCTCCTCAAATACATGGATGCTCAAAAAGAGACAATTGACTTGTTTTCCTGAATAAGGTGTGATGGTAACCAATATTTATTTTTTTAATAGAGCTAAAGTACTGGAGCAAACATAGTGAAGAGTAATGGAATACCCAGAGCAATAAATAAAAAATCAATTTATGGGGAATAACATAGGATGGACCACTTGTACTTTTGCCATATAATGACTTCAGAAAACAAAAACCCTGCCATCTATCTGCTATCTACTAAAGTCAATGAAGCCTGGAATTTTGTCACTAAAATGTAGAAAGGATGTAATATAAAAAAGTCTTTAAAGAGTAGTAAATTTAGTTTTATGTAAATTCCCTATATTTTTCTTATTCTTCTATGGTCTGGTTAAAATATCCTTAAAAATAAGTACTTATCCATTGATATGACTTTAGGAACCACGTACATAATATTTTTGACAGCCCACAAGCAGCTTATTTCATTAATTTATGGAATACAATTTTGGATGTTTGTGTGACTACAGTTATTTTGGTTTGTATAGTTTTATAATTTTTTAATGAGTAAGTTTATATTTTGTGGAAGAAAAAAATAATATAAAGGTACAACCAATAGCCAAAATAGTAAGATTTGGTCTCTTAAGTTTTACTCTCGGAGACTGATACTTCAGTCAAAGTCTTCCCCCTTCAGCTCTGCCCCAAATGTCAAGGAACTTTTGCTTTCAACTTAGATGGAGTAATAAGAACGTTGTCTGCTTGAGACAACTAAAACCCTCAAACAAACAAAACCAGCAACAGAAACAATAGTTTTCAAGATCCTGAACTGAAGGCAGCAAAGGACAGCAATCCTGAGAGACGGGAAATGAGTGAGGTGAGCCCTCTTATTGTCCACGTTGTTGTCTTGAGAGAGTTTCCAGGTGCCAGCAGAGGGAGGGAAATACCAGAAGGAGTCCAATGGACTAGGAGACTTGGGGAGACAGATCTGAGATTCCCAGAGAAGAAGGCAGCTGAGGTTTTCAGGACAGAGTACCAAAGGAAGGAGGCTGCACAGGGACAGAACTCTGCAAATCTGTAAAGGATTTCCTCTAAGCATTCAGCAGAGTACCAGCCACTACATGTATGGGAAGAAGTAGCCTGAGGAAGGAAAAAAATACCTGAAAAACAGGGACCAGCACACACACAGGACAGTGATAGTGCCTGCTCTCATTATTCAGGCTAGGAAACCTTATAATATAAAGAACATAAGGCAAGGTGCCCAGAATGGTGTGTATGTATGAAAAATAATTAGTACAAAATTAAACACTGATCATGTCCTGCCAAATAAATATTAAAGCAATTCCTAAAACAAATAAAACTGTTTACATGTAACTGTACTGTATCCCAGAGTAAAGCAATGTTTTCACCCATCAACTTAAAATTCACAGTGACTGGCTTACAATAAAAAAATTAGCAGGCATTTTAAAAAATTAAAAAATAAATGATCCATGGGGTGAGGGAACGATCAATTGAAACTGACACAGCACTGGAACAGATGTTAAAATTAGTAAACAAGAGAGGAAGACAGTCAATAAACTGTAATCCATATGTTAAAAAGGTTAAGTGGAAATATTAAAAATATAAAAAAATAGAAATTAAACTTACAGAGGTGAAAGTTACACCATGTGAGATTGGATAAATGACAGAAGAGACAACATAGAAGAAAAAATAATAAATTAGAATGAAGAGCAATAGAAATTATCCAAAAGGAAGGAAAGAAAAAAGAATAAAATACTTTTGATAACACATCAATGAGCTATGGAGTAATATATGTAATTGGAATCCCCAAAGGCAGTGGGAAGGGGACAGAAAAACAGGTAGAGGATATTATCCAAATTTGATAAAATCTGTGAACTCCAAGCACAAGAAACACAAATAAAATACATCTTAATCAAGTTACTCAAAAGAAATTATAAATAGAAAATCCTATCTAATAAAAGAGTAATATGCAAATTGACTATCACTCCAACACACAAAGATAGCTGTCCCATGTGGTCAAAGATGGCTGCTCCCATGTGGACACAAGATGGCCACCACAAGATGGCCAGCAGGGGAGAATAGTGGGAGAATCCAGACCTGCAAGGGAGGGCAGTTGGGGGTGACCAGGCCAGTAGAGGAGGGAAGTTGGGGGTGACTGGGCCTGCAGGGAAGGGCAATTGGAGGGAACCCAGGCCTATAGGAGAGGGCAGTTAGGGGCAAGCAGGTTGGTAGGGGAGTGGTTAGGGGGTGATCAGGCTGGCAGGCAGAAGCAGTTAGGGGCAATCAGGAAAGCAGGCAGGCCAGCAGTTGGGAGCCAGGAGTCTTGGATTGTGAGAAAGATGTCCGACTGCCCCTTTAGGCCTGATCCTTCCAGTAGGATCGGGCCTAAAAGGGCAGTTGGACATCCTTCGAGGGATCCCAGATTGGAGACGGTACAGGCTAGGCTGAGAGCCACACCCCCCTTGTGTACGAATTTTGTGCACAGGCCTCTAGTATTTCATAAATACGGAGTAAAAACATACATAATGTAGAAAGTAACTAAGATAAGAATCAAAGCAGATATCTCACGGGAAACAATGTAAATAAGAAGATAGTGGAATTTGTTTAAATTTGGAAAAAATAAGATACAAATGTGATATTAGTAGAGATCCAGAGATATTATGAGCAACCTTTTTCAAATAAATTAGACAACTTAAAGGAAATGGAGAAATTCTTTGAAACACTAACTACCAAAGTTCACTCCAGAAGAAAAAAGTTACCTAAATAATCTTATATCTATTACAAAAATTGAATATTTACTTTAAAACATTCCCACAAGGAGCACTACAGGCCTAGATGCCTTCACTTGTGAATACTATCAAACATTTAAAGTGCTACCTGGAGTCCAATTCCACACAATTCCTCCAGAAAAATGAAGAGGAGGTAATACTATCCAAAAACTTCCATGAGGCCAGGATTATCTTGATACTAGAACTTGACAAAGATGCTACAAGTAAACTATAGATACCAAAGATGCTACAAGAAAACTATAATACCCCTTGCAAACATGTATGCAACTTTTTGGTACAAGATATGACACTCAACCGAGACACACTGGGCTCATGCACATATGTGTGGTTTTATTATCAGTTTAACTTAAATCTCATCACAACTAGCCTGTACAATATTCAAGGAAAAGTACAGCATATAAAAATATGCTTAGCTTAACACTAAGAGGTAGCATCTAACAAAAATAATCATTAATATTTAACAACCCAAATGCTAAATATCTTGAGTTTGATGCAGCCCAGACATTAGCCTTAGTGCTACACTGAATAGAAGTTATTTTACTCTTCTAACTATTGAAATATATAGCACAGTGATTCTTCAGCCTTTCTATTATGTCCTTTGTTACAATCTAGTCCTCTAAGTCCCCATTCATTTCAAAGGATTTCCCTAGCAAGCAAATTCTATAACGTAAGAACTAACATGATTTCATAGTTTTTTATAAAGACACAAGTAGCAGCCAATCAGAGCTTCTACTATATATGAGAGAGGTTATCATATTCTGTAATGTAGCAATAAAGAACGAAAAAGCTCAATAGTGTAAGTCCTCTGTAGCCCTAAATGGAGTATAAATATTAATGTTATTAAGGTATTACATATGTGTCCTTATCCCCCCATTATTCCTCCATGCTCTTCCACTCATTCCCTCACTCCCCTGTTGTCTGTGTCCATTGGTTAGGCTTATATGCAAGCATACAAGTCCTTTGGTTGAGTTTCCCTCTTACCTCCACCCTCCTCTACCTTCCCTCTGAGGTTTGATGGTCTGATCAATGTCTGCTTTGAATATAATCTTTATGTCACAGTCCAACTAGGAAAATGTAGGGATTGGTGTCCAATTGGATGAGGCTGAGGGATGCAATGCCTAGCAGGTCCCTTCACTCATCTGAGCTTCAGTGTCCTCACCCTACAGAGGAAAGTCACAGCTCTGCCGTGGGGTTTCTACAAGACTAGGTGACGGAAACAAAACATTATAAGTCCTGTGGCATAGACCTGCCTGGGAAATGGCCAGCAATCTCTTCCATTATCCGTTTCAGTTCTAGGGAAGCCTGGTTTGTTGAAACCCCAGTCTCTGCCTTCCCCAGTGACTGGCATACTCCATGTGTATTTCTTTGGTGGTTATTATAGTTTTCCTACTGAGCTATTTCTTTTCAGTTTTTTTGGCTGGCAAATAAAAAATACAGAAGGTAAGACATATCCCTATAACTTATTTTTAAATCATTTTTTCTTCTAGATAGGCACTTAAGGAAAGACCTAAACATTGAAAGGATGTCAGAATAACCATTGTGGCATGAGTGGGCTCTTCCCGAAGGTGAGGTACCCACCAGCAATCCATGGATACACCAAAACCTGCAGCTGAAACTCTTGGCTTATTGAAACTATAAACCTAGTGCTGCAAAATGCTTCTTGCTGTGCAGCTTAGCACCTATTCACTTTGCAAGAAATGGGTTTTCAAAACTAGGCTTCGATTCTCAAATACTTCCTCAGCTAAAATGTAATTCTCTAGAGCTGTCGTCTTTTTTTCATCATTCTGACAAAATAAAATTTTTGTATGCATCTCACACCGCTAACCAAAATAATGCACTTTTGGTAAAACTTAGTTTTACTGCATTTTTAAAAAGATTATTTTCTTGATAAGAATATCATTTGGAAAACTTTTCCAATTTAAGAATACTTTTAGAAGTCTTAAAGTGCAGTTCTATTCCCACATGCTTGCATTTCATCAGGCCAAAGAAACTCTAATTCTTCCTTCCTGAAGAAAAATATTCTTAACAAAAAATAAATGTAAGGATGAAGGGAACAAATATTTAAAAGAATTATTTTCCTTACAACATTATGGTATGCGTTATTGCTCTACTGTTACTCATTTGGAAATGAGATTTTGAAAACTAAACTAATGTAGCACTGGATGGATAGCTCAGTTGGTTGGAGCATCATCATATCATGATATCATCATTGATGTTTCTCTCTCATCTCAATGCCTTTCTCTCTCTCTCATCAATAAAAACAATATACCCTTGGGTGAGGATTAGAAAGAAAAACCATTACAAAAACTAAACTAATTTAAATAAATAAAATTGATTCTTGAGTCCTTAAAATATAGAATCTTCAGAGCATTAAGTATATTCCTGTGTTACAGAGTGCGTTTGCATATATGTATGTGTGTGTGTAACTCATGCTTAGAAAACATTCTTTGTCAAAACAAAATACTATAGGTTCTTGGCACACAGAATTTTGGAGACCAGGTTCTCATGACTGATATCAGAACTAAAAGCCCAAATAAGATGGTTCATCTAACACAATTTTTGTTTTCTCATTGTTAAAATTGACAGATACCCTATCATTTTTTAAAAGAATGAATTTGAAGAAAGATCATGTTTCTCTTTCTTAGCAACAAATGGATGCAGTACCTTCAATCTAAACTGTTATGTATATACAATATCCACTAACAGTGAAGACACTAAATTATAGCCCACTGTTCCAAAAGAACTATTCTTAGAAACAAAGAGAAATCCCCTCAAAATGGGTAAAGGAAACTGTCAAATTAAAAATAAAATACTTTTTATTGTTCATTCTTCTACCCTTTTCTTAATTAAAACTAATTCACTTCACTATTTACCTATCTTAAAACAAGCTATAATCCCAATTACAAAGAGCTACTTCTAAGACTTGGGGGGAAATGATTAAATTAGCCAACATGTGAGGGTTTCTCCCCTTACAACCACATATAAAACACAAGGAAGTATAGCTTCCCAAAAGCTACAATCACATCACTTTTTCCAAAATTCCGTTTACTGTGTGGAATCGCGTCGCTAACCACATTATATGTCTTTATATTTCCTGATGAAAAGGTGGACTCAAAAAAGGAAATAAGCTAACATTTAAATACAACTCAAGTGTAATTAAACAAACACTGTCTTCTGAAGGGAAAAATTAAAACATTAGATTTATAGCACTTCATGTGGTAGAAGCAACTTCTGAGGCAAGGGCCATTTCCGAAGGTTGAGAGGTGAACGCGCAGGGTGTCACTAAGCCTTTAGTCCGACTCAAAGAGGTACCACTGTGGCTAATTATTTTCCTCCATGCTTCTGTCTATAAGCATTACCCTTTTCACTTTTCTATGAAAAAAAAAGAGCCATAGTTAATGAGAACCATAAAGATTCCTTAATCAGCTTAGATTGTGAAAGAGTGTTAAAGTCTCCACTTTCACAACAGGCACATGAAATACACACTTTTATGATATATTTCTAGCACAGGAACTTACATCTCTCTCCCCTTGAACCACCTGCAAATTTTAATAGTCATGTATCGCCAGGGTACCAGAAACTCATAAACGTTTAACCTGCTAATTAACAAGTAGGTAAAGTTCCAGCCCTGTACCATAATGTGTTTGCTTCCAAGGCATAGTCAGCAAAACCTAGAAAGCATTCCCTTGATTCCCGCCCCCACCAAGGCAACTATATTCCCGGCCTGATTCCTTACCGAAGTCGCCAAGGAGAAAAAGCACACAAATGCATAAAGTCACGTCCATACGGAGAGCATAAAGTTTGTGAAAAAAGGTGGGAAGTTAAATATTTGATTATCTACAAAAAGCTGCTACCTGAAGGATTTTATTTGGACTGCACTGTTCTTGTTTCAGATTCACTATGCATCTTTCCTGGTTTTGTTGCGCTACAGGTGTGTGTCAGAGGTGGCTGAAGACATCCTATATGACAAAACCTGATTATGCAAACCAACTGAATGGTGGAATGATGGGTCGCTATGATGCACACTGACCACCAGGGAGCAGACGCTCAATGCAGGAGCTGCCTCCTGGTAGTCAGTGTGCTCCCACGGGGGGAGCACTACTCAGCCAGAATCCAGGCTCACAGCTGGTGAGTGCAGTGGCAGTGGTGGGACCCTCTCCTGTCTCTGTGGCAGTTGGACATCCCCCGAGGGGTCCCGGACTGCAAGAGGGTACAGGCCAGGCTGAAGGACCTCCTCCCCACCCAGTGCATGAATGTCGTGAACCAGGCCTCCTTTTATTACATATTCACTAGAGGCCCAGTGCATGAAATTCTTGCATGGGTGGTGGGGGCATCCTTCTGCCTAGCCTGCACCCTCTCACAATCTAAGACTGCTGGCTCCTAACTGCTCGCTTGCCTGCCTGGCTGATCACCCCTAACCATTCGCCTGCCTGCGTGGTCGCCCCTAACCACTCTGCATGCCTGCCTAGTTACCCCTTACTGTTTGCCTGCCTTCCTGATCACCCCTAACTCTCTCTGCCTCAGCCCCTGCTGCTGTGGCTTCATCCAGAAGGACATCCAGTATGACATCCAGAAGGTTGTTCGGCTGTCTGGTCTAATTAGCATATTACGCTTTTATTATTATCGATTGGGGCTGTTTGTTCTTATGTAAATATCCAAGCCATGATCCTGAATGTGGGGTCTATGAAATCTAAAGAAAGCACTGTGAGAAAGGAAAAGCCTCCTGATTCTTTCATGCAACAATGCTGATGGCTACTAACCACATTCTGACAAGATGACTTCAAGCTACATAAATTTCTTAATGGACCCATTAGTGTCAGGGCCTTGGTCTCAGTCCCAGCCCAGCTAGTCACACTAGGAATTACTACCATATTAAGAAATTGGTTATTTTTCTGAACTTATCATACCAGCCAGAACTTTTTTCTTTTACTAGTGTTTTATTTATATAAACTAGCCTCCTAAGAGGGCAATTAAAAGGTTTATGCCAGAAAGGTAGTGGAGGTATTATATCATGTCTGATTTTTTTATTTTTATTTTTTTGAGGCTGAGAGAAGATCTGCATATGTAAAAAGCAACAGACAGACAAAAATTAGGAAGTGGTTCATTCATTTACTCTTATTTTATGCAGTGCCGTCTTCACTCCAAGAACTAGGTACTGCAGGTATGGTGATAACAAAAAGATAACACATCCCTGCCTTATGAAACTGATGAGCTACTGAGGACAAACCCTTAGACTGGCTCTTCAATTCTTGCTGATTTTAACATAATTCATTCCTTTCTAGGATCAAATTGACAAACTAGCAATAATAATAATTAGTATGTTCCAAGTACCAACTTTGTGCCAAGTATAACATTAAGCATTCTGAATACCTCATCTCATTTATCCCTCCCAATGATTCCATGATATAAGTATTATGCAAGTATGAAGTTAAGCAATTTGACCATGGACACAAAATTGAGTAAGTTCAGAACTCAAACCCACTTCTGTTTCATGCAGAATGTTTTTATGTTTTAAAAACATGTTAAATTTGTCCTTCCAGGTAAATTATAAACCTCTTAAAAGTAAAATTATCTTATATATATTTTTTTGCTGCTCATCTCAATTTGCAGCTCAATAGTAACCTTTTGGTGAACTAATTAGACATTAACTATGAATATAATATCATTATATTGTATGGCATTACCTTCATATTGTATAAGTACATGAGGTCAAAGCAGAATTTTAATCACATGTATTGCTTCTCCCTCACTGTTTTCTGATCATGCTCAACTCTCCTATTTTCTACATCTGTCTTTCTGTTCCTCCAACTTACACATTCCCACAGTCCTCCAGGTCTTCAAGAAGACTCCCTCCTCTTGATTTAGCCGATATTAATTCATTCTTTGGTTTCATTGAAGGTTATTTTTCACAGAAGCTGACCTTGACTTCCTTAGGATGGGACAAGTACCCTCATAGCACAATCTTCATTTCCTTCCTAATATTTCTGGCATACCTCAATTACATATTTCCTTCTATAATTATTTGATTAACATATGTCTTGCTCTTGAACATAAAAACTCTAAACCTATGAACTGTTTCTGTTTTGCTTTCTATCTCTGCACCAGCTCAGAGCCTGGGACATAGTAGGTTCCCAATAAGTGTTTATGAATGAGGCCACCCACCTACAGTCATTTACTTATTCAGTTATTAAGATAATCTTCATTTATTTGCATTTATTTACTCATCAAGTCGTTTTTTCCATTTAATTCTAACAAATATATACAGAGCAATTACAGTGACTAGGTTCTGTGCTAGACTCTGTTACTATCACAGGCCCTGCTTTCATAGGATGCACAGTCTAGAAGAAACATACAAGAAATGAATGAATGTGGTAAGATGCTGAAGTTTTATGATAGGAATAAATATGGAACCATGGGGAAAGAAACATTTAAAAAATACTAGTCTGTTTTTCCTGTAACAATGAATTATTATTGATCAAATAAATCATAAGACTTAGTATGCCCTCCTATAATAATGATAATTTAGCCATAAGAGTGACTAAATTTCATTGTATATGTTTCCATGTGAAATAAAATGGCAAATTAGCAATATCTTACAATGTAAGGATATACCTCACTATATTTATACATGTAACTGGGAAATTTACGTCTATATGCCCACACAGTCAGTATAATCCCCTATTCCAAATTGGTAAAGAAATTTAGTATCCCACTTTCAAATCATGCAATCGGATATACAATAAGAAATGAAATGTAAACATAGTTCCCTAAGCCACTAATTTGCTATCAAGATGGGACTTTAAGGACCAAGCTGACTCTGACTCACAGCTATGCAATTCTATGATTGTGTTTGCTTAAGCCACATGCTTACATTTTATATAATCACTCTGTTTAGAACATCAGATTTTCCATGGATTTTTTTTAGTCTTGCTATGATGCCCATTTTTTTTCCTCTGAAGGTTAATATATTGTACATAGCACTTTATTGAGTTTGCTCTTCAAAGAGATGCTTAGCCAATGAGGGAGGGCATAAAAGCAACCTTTCATTCAACTGTTTGATGTGCTGTTATACATAGAAAAGTCATTCCAACCATCAGCAATCCCAAATATTAACCAGTTCCCCACCTTTAGATTCATTATCCACTGTGCCACAAAAGTTAATTTTCTAAACCTACAATTTTATCATGCCTCTGACATGTCTGAAACCTTCTGGTTGTAGTGCTCCAAACCAGTAAGGATAAATTCATGTTCCTGGGCTTAGCAAGCAGAAACCTCCATGAACTAGCCCCTATTTTTCACTCATGCTCACCTCCAACCTTGCTAAATCTTGCACGGGGTTTTAAAAATGTTTTTATTGACTTGAGAGATAGAGGAAAGAAGAGGGAGAGAGAGAAACATCAATGTGAGAAAGAAACATTGATCCATTGGGATTGGACCTGCAACTTGGGTATGTGCCCTGCCTGACCGTAAATCCAACCAGCAATCTTTTGGTACATAGGATGACAATGCTCAACTAACTGATCCACAACCAGCAAGAGGGTAACCCGATCTTGTGTTTATGCTCTGCTGATACTGAAAATTTCATATTTCCTCTCACTCGCCATAATATCTCATAACTTGGTGCCTTTATTAATTCTCTCTTCTCAGCCCAGAACTCACTCCTCTCCTGGCTGGTATTCCTAATCTTGAGAATTTATTTCAAGGGTTCTATCCTCCAAAAGGCCTCTGAGCTCACTGCCCCAACCTAGGTGACTTATTCTCTTAGAACTATCTGAAGTGCCTGTATTGCTATACTTATTACATTATATTGATATGATCTTCTTATCTGTCACACTACAAGTTCCTCGAGAACTGAAGAACAGGCAAGCATGTGTTGTGTTGTGTGTGTGTGTGTGTGTGTGCGCGCCCGTGCATTTGTATCTTACAACCCAAGTCAACCTCGGTGTTTAACACAAGATTGGTGCTTAATTAATATTAGTCATTTCCTTTCCTAAAAAGATTATTAAGGAATTTACAAAATAGATTGGTGGTAGAGGAGTGAGAAAAGTACATATACAGTCATAAATCAGGAAATAAGTATAAAAAGTGCCACCAAAAAAAGTGTATGAATATAGCTGGTTGGAGTTGAAAGAAGAAATAATAGATTGAGGAAATCAAGGAAGCCTTTCTAAATGAAAGTTCTATTTGAATTTGATCTTTCAAAATGAGCAAAAATCGTGATAGGAGAAAACGAAGAGAAGGTCAGAGGAAACACCTGTGTAAATAAATCCCAGAAGCAGGTAATGACAGGCAGTGAACTATGAACAGTAATGTTGGCTAAGAGAAGTGTAGGGTGTTGAATAGTGTGGAATAAAAATAAAAAAGTTTAGGATAGGATTTAGAGCATGGAGTTCTTTGAAGGCTCATATATTTAATTAGTGACCCGGAGCATTGATTCACGTACATTGAAAGGAAATTAACTAGAAGGTGGCCAGCTGGGAGGGACTGGGCAAGAAGGGCCGGACATGCCCTGCAGCCAATCTCCTGTGGCCCCTCCCCAGCCTCTGCAGAGTGAATAGGGTTCCTCTGGCAGGTGAGATCCCACAGCCTGATCAGCGAGGATCAAAGATTGGGCCGGAACCAACTTTCCAGCATTCCCCGAGGGGTCTGGGAGTTCGAGAGGGCACTCTGAAAAGTTGCTGTCATACAGGCTGTGGAACACAAATGCAAGTGTGCAGTAAACTAGATTCGGGGCCAACAGTGGCCTCGCAACAACATAACCCAAGGTCGAAGGTGGAATCGCGTGGGCCTCCAAGGAATCATGGCCACTCCAAGCCTCAGCATCTCTGCTCCCACACTTCTCCCCAATTACATCTCCCAACAAGGTGAACAACTACAGAACCCTGCACAGTGACTATGCAAAAGGGAAAAGGAGTGCTCAATGGATATGTATAGATAAGGGGCCAGCTGTCCTTTTTTTTACTACAAATCATTTTTCAAATGACATGATGGAGGAGATCATTTGGTTTTCCATTAGCCTATAAATTCGCAACTGCCCCGCTTTAAATAAATGTACAATACTTCATAAAATTCCAATTCTCCGGTAGTTTTCAGAGAGCAGATGTTTGATATGCCACCACCAAAAGGATTAAAAGTAATGAAAGCTGGGGAAAACATAGGAAGACTTATTTCCTTTAGAACAGCCACCAATAGCCTAAATATGATTAAGTTCAGATTGAAGAGTTTCCCATCATTTTCATACCACAACTACAGTTTCTCAGCCTCGCTTACTCAAATTGGACTGCTGTGTTTATTTAACATCTGATAGTTTAACCTAAACACTCATGCCCCACGCCATTAGGGAAAGAAAAACTAAGATGGAAGTTACTTTTACAAAACACAGGCTTGATTTTCATGATACAATTTCTAGTTCTCAAAGGAGATGATCATTGTAGGTCCCTCTTCCTTTTCCAGGCCTTGGGACTAATTGCTCTGGTCACACCTCTAACTTACTTGTTCCCTGTCCTCCTCTACTTGACTCTAAATCCACATCTAATTGGAAGCAGGGCTCTCCCATTGCAGAAACTGTCCACTAACCTCTTATCCATTGTCTTCAAGTTCTCATCCGCACCTCTGCAAACCCCTTCATTGAATGCCCATGTCCAAGTTCTTGTGAAATTAAGAGGTCATCTGATGGGAGGGAACTCTGCCAACTCCAGGCTCCCACAATATGCTTGTCTTCCCTCTCAATAGCAGGGCCTTCTCCTTGTCCATCACTATCCCTACCAATTCGGCTGAACAGCAGTGTATCGGCCTCTTTATAGTTGCTAACTTGATGATCCAAAACATCTCTCACAACGACATGCTTTTTCTTTTCTATTGTAAAATAAATTTAAAGAGGAGAAATAAGTTCTTTGGCTACATCTGCCAAAGGTCTTCTAATTGTTTTTGTCTTTTCACCTTCATCTAAGACATAGCCTCAAAGCAGCTGCTACTTCTTCTGTCTCATATGGTTATCTCAGAATATCCATACTGGCCAATGAAATAAAAAATAATCAACACACCCATCACCTCTCCTGATGTCTGAAACTTGGGATTTTTCCTTTGGGTTCTGAGGGGGAATAGCATGTGTTAAGATTCCTGGTGTACCCATGGATAGCAGAAAGGGGACCCATCACCCCCTGAGCAGTGTGGGTGCTGTGCATCACTGCAATTCCCCAGCTGGAAGAGGTAGAGAAAGAAGTGGGACTTCAGGCTCCCTAGGATCAGAGCTGCCAACCAGCATTGCCTGCACATGTTATGTGGCCTTGTTCTCAGCTTCTAGTCTGGCCTGTGGATGTCCTAGGACAGAGGGGTGTGATCTGCTAAACCTCAAGGGAAGAAGCTGGACTTTTCCTCAGTAGAGTGCTCTCCTGATGCGCCTCTGAGCAGTGATAGTGGGAAAGGAGCATGGCTGGCAGAGGAGGCCTGCGCTCTCTGGGTGACAGTCACTTTCTGGGTCGCCAGGGTATGCCCTGCTTCACTCCCACTTACTACGATGACGTCCCCTTGTCAACAAAAGGGCAAATGGAAGTTGAGTTTTATTGTGATTTAAACAAAGAGTGCCATTTGTGTCAATTTTAAAATCTATATTAGCGGAAATTTTCCATATGCTTCATTTTTCCCTTCCATGTCTTTTATATCTCGAATATTCTGTTGTGAAATTTGGAAGAAAAAAAAGTGTCATTGCTTTCCCTCTTGGTGACACTGGGGATAACTCTCACCCCTGTAAATGTGGGACAGAAGGGCGGGTTTTCAGTCTCTCCATATTGTTCTACTCAGTACCACCTGATAAAAAGCTTACAGAAATTAGCTTTGCCATACACCACTGACCTGCGGAGTCATTTTTCAGCTCTGTGAATAAGTCCAAAGGAGAGGAAATTATTTTTTATTAACCAGGTACTAAAAACTAAAGCTTTTTATAAGGGTTGCTTGCTTCTTTCCACTGAGACCAGTAGGCAAAGGAAAAAAAATCCAAGTGCAATAAGTTGGCCCATAGCCGGCTTTATTAAAATCTATAAGGTGAAATTTCTAAATAGCATCAAATCAGCATAAAATATGTTAGGTATTTATGGTAAATACAACTATTATTATACACCTTCCTCTTGCGACACCACCTTTGGGAGAAAGGGATTTTGTGTGTTTCAAAAAACGTGCTATTGTAAGGTGCATTTGGGCCCCTCCAGTGAAGGTCAAGTTGCATTTTCCATTATAAACCTGCTTCTAGGGGTTCATTACTTTGTCATAAAAAAAAATCTGCTTGGGGCTGAAATATGGCATCTAGAGTCTTAGCTCAGCAGCTCATTCTTTTAAAAATGTATCTGAATTGCTAACCTTGGTTTAGTCACACTTAAATGATAAAATTATGACTAAAATATATCTCAGACAATCCAGTGGGCTCACACAGCTCAAACCCTGGGTTGGACAAAGGATCAGACCCACAATCCTCTGTCTTTCCACTTGTCAAGTCTGAGGCTCCATTGAGTCCACACAGTGCTTCTAAGCAGGGAAACTGGCAAGTCTTAAGTTGTTAAAAGACAAAAGAAGAAAAAAGGAAATATACAAACTCAACTCTAAGGCAGTGTTTTACTTTTTGAGGTTTAAAGTCAGTTTTCCAGA
Organism: Antrozous pallidus; assembly: GCA_027563665.1. Classification (NCBI taxonomy): domain Eukaryota; kingdom Metazoa; phylum Chordata; class Mammalia; order Chiroptera; family Vespertilionidae; genus Antrozous; species Antrozous pallidus. The sequence continues at coordinate 70,249,820 of CM050521.1, read as the reverse complement.
AACAAAATCTTATTCTTTTTCATTAAAGTTCATGCCACAAACACCTTCTTTTCTATAGGGAAAATAAGAAGACATTAGTTACAATATGAGCAAATACAGCCAAAGTTCCTTATTAAATAATGCCATCTTTTTTGAATAGTGTGCTGAGTTGTTGCCTATTTTAAAATACTGTTCATTGCCCTGGCTGGGTAACTCAGTTTGTTAGAGCATTGTCCCAATATGCCCAGGTTATGAGTTCAACCTCCAGTCAAGACACATACAAGAATCAAGCAATTAAAGTATAAATAAGAGGAACAACAATCTGATCTCTCTCTCTATCTAAAATCAATTAATAATTAAATTTTTTAAAATGTGATTTATTGAGCCAGGGCAGTATTTTGAACCATTGTGGTAACTAGTCATAAGCTAAAGGCCCAAGGGATATGCTCTAGGATTAGGGTTGAGAAAGAAAATTATGCCACCTGTAACACAAATTTACTTTGGAAAAAACTTGGAATTAAGACTTTGTATTGTAACCTTGGACACCCACTGCATCTCAATGGGTTTCAGATTCCTCACCAGTAAAATGACAAAGTTGGATCAGTAGTTACTTGCATCCCTCCATACCCTCACCCTAGGATGAAATATACACACATAGTACTTGGTCTGCAGGCCTTCTGCTTTGTGATATGGTTAAAATTACTCCACAGGAAGCCTCATCTCTGGCCCTCCTGGCTGATCTAGCCCAGAAAATTGTGTCAAAAGTAATTGGGCACATTAATTTTTTGTCTATTGATTGCCAATGTAAACCTCACTAGAACTAAATTTTTTTTCAGGCACTGGAGTGGGAATGTCACAGGCAATGTATTTCTGTACATTTATTTATTTATTTTTAATATATTTTATTGATTTTTACAAAGAGGAAGGGAGAGGGATAGAAAGTCAGAAACATCGATGAGAGAGAAACATCAATCATCTGCCTCTTGCCCATTCCTTACTGGGGATGTTCCCGAAGCCAAGGTACATGCCCTTGACCAGAATCGAACCTGGGACCTTTCAGTGGGACCTTTCAGTCTGCAGGCCAACGCTCTATCCACTGAGCCAAACTGGTTTTGGCTGTATTTCTGTACATTTAAAGATCACTTATATTTTAATTTTTCCATATCTTACCTGAGTTTCTAGAAGCATATTGCATTTCTGAATGATGTCTGGCTTTGAAAGAATTCTGCATCCTCAAAGACCTTCATTAACAGAGGGAGGATGGGAACCTAGAAATCTTAGGAGGTGGTGGTATTTAACCTTTCCTAACAGTAAATACAGTGAATAATCCACCTGCCTAAACTTCACCTAGGGAATAATCTCTCTGCTGATCATGCCCAATGAAGAACTTTATAGATTTCACACTGACACTTTCAGATCCTGTGATAGTTTTAAGCATTTGCTTGCAACTTAGGGTGTTCTGAGTTCAAAATACACTAGTATTTTTACCAACAAATTTATTAATTAACTTAGTGCTAATCTGACTATATCATCTTTTCTTGATAAACAAGGCCATATGAACACTAACACAGAATAGCCACTCCTTTCTTCCCTGTCCTCTTTCACACACCTGCACCCATTTATACCCACATGCTTCTAATCTACTTCTATTCATATCCATTATCTCCCTGAATCACCTGCTTTTGTGCATCTCAAATGAATTTCCTCTCTTCCCTTCCAGTTCTATCCAAAGATAGGAAGCAGAAATTTTTTTTTCCCCAAACATAGCTCAAATTCGTCCCTTAGTGGCTTAGCTAGGTTTGCTCAGTGGATAGAGCATCAGCCTGCAGAGTGAAGAGTCCCCGGTTTGATTCTGGTCAAGGGCATATGCCTGGGTTGCAGGCTCAATCCCCAGTTGGGGACATGCAGGAGGCAGCCAATTAGAAAGGAGATGGGAGTGGGCAAGGAGGGAAGAAAGACAGTGTAAGACAAATGACAACTATCACCCCACGCCCACTAGTTCTACCATCAGGGGAATTTATATTTCCAAGGAGAACATGCTAACTGAAGTACTTTTCCCAAGAAAGATTCCAGTATTTAACCATCCTTAATGTATTAGAGTCGGCAGTGAGGTAGATATGACCTGGGAGAGGTAGCTGAGACTTAGAGGAAATACTTGTAAATGTGAGAAACTGAAAATAGACAATGGAGGTAGCAGGTCTTATGTGAGCAGGAAAGATTCAGAGCCCCTGTAGGATGTGGTCTAACTGGGGGCATAACTCCTGGGTGAAGGAGCCTTATCGCTTAAAGATACACCTTTGAGACATGAGGGAGGGGTGACTTGTTCCTTGTCTAAGGCATTCCAGCCGGGGGATAAAAATCCTCTAACTTGCCTAATTTAGGACTCAGTTTGGTCTCTACCAGCTGAGTTGCCTGCTGAGTATATTTCTTTCCTACAAATAAATCCTTGCCTGCTTTTGCTGCTATTTGTTGTCTCTTGTTTGAATTCACTCCTACAAGCAAGACAAAAACTGGGGGCACAGAGTACTGTCTCTGGCCAGAGGTTATCTTCAGCCAGAGAGCGCCTTAGACCACTGCGGATATGCTGGCTGACAGTATACTGGAATGTTTACGGCTGGTCTCCATAAAGAAGTGGGACGCTTAGAGGTGTCATCTCTTAATAGTGCCAGGCAGGGGTAAAAATTAACGCCTTGACCTCTATTCTCTAAAACTACGCACAAGGATAGCATTGGGTTCAAATTAAAAGACAAGAAAACCCTCAAAAGGGTACATAAAGTTACACAGGAGAATGTATAAGGGAGGATGGAGGTGGGAAATGTCAACTCTTTATTTCTAAACTTCTGGGAGTATTATTGGCCTATTTGCACATCCCACATCTCATGCTGTGAGATGAGCGCATGTATATTATACTATTCCTTGTTCTGGCTACAACAGTACCTTGCTAATATCTGCATAGTCCTTACCTTTTCTGCAATCATCTTATATATTTTAACCTATTTATTATTTATCTCTCTCATTAAAATGTAAGTTCAATCTGAGCAGGGACTTTGTGTTTTTTATCTGTAACTACTCCCAGTACCTAATCAGGGCCTGGCACACCGTGTCCCTTAACAAATATTTATGGAAGGAAGGGACAAAGTGAGGGAGAGAAAGGAAGGATTTGGGGAGTAATGAAAAATAATTTCACAGTCACTGTCAGGAAAATCTACTTAACTAATATTAATATTATAAGACTGCATTTTCCCAATAACCTTCCTAATAGAATCAAAAGTATAATTGAAAATATTCTGATTCAACACACAAGAAAACATAACCTGAAGTAGAATCAACTACTAGACAATACATATCAACTACTAGAATATATAGATTTTCAGAAGATGGTATCTGCCAAGTTTTTCTTGCATGAAAAAGTTGTATTGAATGTTATCTGTCAGCATGAAATTCTACAGCTCTAGAATTTTTGAGGCAAAATTAAAAGCTCCAGGCTCCTTCTCTAAAATAATATAATGGCCTTGGGGAAGCAGTGGTTGAAAGTTTCAAGTTTGAAATGTTTTTTAAGTGCTGGCAATGTCAGGTTTCCAACACATAGAATATATCTTTTATGCAATCATAAGTAATATTAAAGAAATCCAGCTTCTGGGGAGAATGATCCCACCTAAAAGCACTCTAATAAAGAATGATCTCCTTCCCCAAAGTGTACAGACATATTTACAACAATTCTCTTTTTGAAGGCTTAAGTTGCTCAAAGTATAAAAATAAAAATGACTGGAATAATTCATTTCTTCAACTCTATAATCTACATAAACAAAATTACCACATGTTGTACTAATATACATATGTGCCTCATTTTCCAATGGAAAGAGCATGCAAAGTGAATATTGATCCAAATATTTAATGATACTACTTTACATATATACTAGAGGCCCAGTGCACAAAATTTGTGCACTCAGCCCGGACTGCACCCTCTTGCAGTCCGGAAGCCCTCAGAGGATATCCGACTGATGGCCACTGTGACCCAGCACTGACTGCAGGACTGACTTCCTTCATGCTAACCCCGTACTGACTGTCATGGGGGCTGTGATCAGAGCCTGCTTTTCTCTCAGGGCCTCTGACCGGGCCTGATCCCAGCCCCCTTGGCAATCAATGCAGGGTCGTTGAGGTGCTTGCAGCACAACAGTCAGTGCTAGGGCACCATGGCGACCCAACACTGACCACAGGACTGACTTATGGTGTTTGGTTGAGCCTTTGGTCATTTTGGACATTATTGACACTGGGTCTTTATATTATTTTAATAATATAACCTTAATAAGGCCATATTTTAAGGTTGCATTAGTTGCCTGGTCACACTAGTAGGACCATGATTCTAAGCCTAAACTTATTTAAACTCTGTCTAGTTTGTCTAAGTGCTTCCCAATACTCCAGCATTTTAACAAAAAATAATCCTCTCTCAGTAGGATGTCAAACACAGTGAAATTATCCATTTAAATCTACACTGTAAAATTACTATAATTTTGATAAAACTTTTCTGTAAATCAGAATATTGTTCAAGTTCCTACTATCTGTGTTTCTAACTCAGTGAAGGTTTTATTTAATATATGGTAAATAAAAATTTAAAAATTAAAATACACAACTATTTAACTAATAAGTATATAATTAACTGTATTATTGATTGATTTGTAAAGTGTCCTTTGATAGAAAAATATGACATACATCATACATGCAACAGTTCTACTAAACCTTTACCATGCAATTTCTTAAATAGTAATCCTGTTGTAACTTGGCATGCATGAAATCTGTACAGTGAAGTTCTTCAACAATTAATTTCCACAGAGAAGGAACTCAGGGTACTGCCATAGCTCTAAACCCAGAATAACTAGTGGAACTTTCAACACATGCACACACACACACACACACACACACACACACACACACACATACCATGCCTTTGGATCAGAATTTCCAGAGCGGGCCCCCTATGTACACATTTTAAAGAACTCCACAGGGAATTCTGATTAAGAATCAGACTCAGAACCATGGTCATAAAGTATAACATTTGCTTCCTCGGACAATTTTTTGAAATAATATGTTACGGCATTACATAAAAGGATGACACCCCTCCCTACATGCACAGCTTCCTCAGCCTCCACTTTCACTTGTTAAAAGCCACAGGACACCTACAGAATTTTAGTGATAAAATTAAGAAGTCCCCTCCCTTCTTAGCATCCCTCTAACAAACAAGGCCTGACTGTAAAAGATCGCCTCTTCCCAAATATTTAAGGGCCCTTGTAGAATGCTAAGTGAAGATTATTTAAAGAAGTTAAATACACAGAAACCCGACACACTCATTTTTAATGGGGAGGTAGACTGTTGTTTATTTAGCTTTTGAAATCTACCCTAAATTTGGCTTTATGGAACCAAAAAAAGTCTAGCTTTAAATTAACAGACTGCCTTCCACTGTCCAAGGGCTAATTTGAACTTCACGGAGACATGTCTATGAATGGAAATAAAAATAACTCACATTGAACTCTAAGTACTTCCCCGCACGCGTTCCACTTGCCACAAGGCCCATTGTTCCGTGCAGGGCTTTTAAGCAGCCCGGAGGAAATTTTCACTGAAACAATTTCCCATTACCCAGAAAAGGAAGGCCAAAATGATTTCACTTAAAACATACACACTTCCCAAACCCTCAGCGTCAGGGAATGAAAAGCAGCTCTGTCAGCAGAGCAGGGGTGGGAAAAGTGAGGCTCACGTCACTCTGTGACTCTGTGCCTTCAAACTCGGCTCCCTCTCCTCCAGCTCTTCTGAATAAAAACCTACTCCAGATGAAGGCTCTGGCTCCCTTGACTACCACGCCTTATCCATTCTCAGAAAAAGAAAAAAAGCACTTAAGTTTAAACTTAGAGATATTTCACATAACCAGAGAAGTAGCAAAAATAATATGAGAAGCATGTCCAGTTTAAAATGGGCTAATGTTGGGCCATATTTACTCCAAATCTCTTTTATCCTTCCTTCCCCTTTACCGTCCGGGGCTCATCCATCCTATGGAGATGTCCCTGATTAAATCCAGCCAAAATGATAAAACTTCATTTCAAGTAGTTCTAATTTTGACCCGTTTTATGTTTTATTTCTTATCCGGAGTTCAGTGCACCCTGAACCTTGGCCTGAGATAGTGTATTTGCTGCTTGCTGATCAAGTTTTCGGTTCTATCTTGAGTCACTTTATGATTTTATATTTTTAAACTATTTTATCTAAGTTTTAAAGTTTTTGGCACGTATTTAGCCTTGTGACTAATATCTTTATTAAAGCATCATTATACCCATTCCCATTTCTAACAATGTTTATTTGTATTTCCACACTTATTTCCTTAATTAAATTTTGGCAGAATTTGACTATTTTATTCATCTTTCCAATTGTTTCTGTCAATCATATCCAAACCTGCCTTCAGCACCTGCTGTCTTTCATGCCTTTTGAGCCGTCTAGTGGACTGTGTACTCCGGCTGTCACATCCAGCAAATAAAACAGGGTCACAGGGTCTGTATTCCTTCCCCCAATTTCAGCTCTTCTTTTTTTTAGCCTAAATTTCATCCAATTGAGCCCCTTCTGTGTGCAAAGATGAAATGCCACGTGTGCTTTAAAAAATGTACACACTAACTTCAAAACCTTTGCTGTTAAGACAGAATATTTTTTAAAAGCCAATAATTAAATGATGTAAATGTGTAATACACAGATATCAACTCTTCCAGTTCTGGGGAAAACTGTGTTACTTGGACAATGGTGGTCAGGGAAAATGACAATGTGAGAATAGGATTTAAGCTAATAACCCAATGATAATAATAGCAACAGTCTCCTTTATTTACCAAATACCTATGTGTGTCGGTAACTGGGATTAGCACCACCCACACAGAACACATAATTGTGTGTGTGTGTGTGTGTGAGTGAGTGAGAGTGAGTGAGAGAGAGAGAGAGAGAGAGAGAGAGAGAGAGAGAGAGAGAGAGAGAGAGAGAGAGAGATACACAACAGCGCATCCACAGCAACCCTGTGGGTCATCCTACTCAGCCCAGTTTGCCAGGGGAACTGCAGTCAGACAGACTGAGGAACTTGCTCAGGGGACACTGCTTGTAAATTGCGATTCTGGGCTGAGAACACAAATCTAAAACTGCTCTCTTTTCACTATATCTTGCTCATCTCATTCAAGGTGACAGGCAAGGTGTGTGGATGAGAAAGTCATTTTACTGAAGGAGAAAGATATATGTAAACAAAGAAGTTCGGGAAAGTAAAAGGAACATGGAGATAGTGCCTACAACAGAGGCGAAATTTACTAAGGGCCTACTTCACTCTAGGTTTGGTTCTGAGCACTAAACCTGCATGAGCTCACCTAACCTTGAAAACAATCTCATTAGGTCAAGGCTATTATTGCCCTCATTTGACAAATAAACAACTAAGGAACAAAAAAGTTAAGTAACTCACCCAAGGCTGCCCACGGAGTAGGTGAGGGAACTCGGACTGAGAACATCCAGATGTCTCACGCTGGGGCTGCCATTCTCAATAGTTGATAAAGATGAAAAAGTAGAGAAAGTTTTGGAAGGTCCTTAGTGCCATCAAAGTCTAGTTCACTCTTTCCAAGTATGTCTTCTGGGGAACATGGTTTACTAGGAGCATTGGTCAGCAAACTGTGGCTCTGTTGACTAATGAACTTGTTGACCACTGGCTTGAAATGTTAATAGTGTGAACAAAAGCATCTGAAGGTCAACAGCAAGGGGTCTGCAGGGTTAAACCTGGGTAAACAGGTCATTTTGTGGCAGAACCTCTCAAGGCCTTTCAAAGGCACCACTGCAGTTTGAGATGCGTAGGAGGAGGACATAGTGCACAATATTTTCTAATCTTCTATGACCAAGAAATAGTCATTGTTTGGCAGAGGACCAGGTGACATTTAGTCACTCCGAAGTGATTTCTCCATGGCCACACAGCAGACGGTAGTAAACCTGAAGCCAGAATTGCAGAGCTGTGGCTGCTGGGCAAGCCTTGTCTAGGCACAGATACCGACAGGTCTTGGAATACATCCCGTGGAAAGTGCACTCCATTTAAAGTTTTTATGAGCAGAAAAAAAGCAGGGTACAGAATAGGCTGAAGTGGAGAGGCATTTAAAGCCATAACGAAGCTGTGGAAGGACTTCGAAAAGGTATCCAAAGTGAGCCGGACCAGGAGGTGGCAGAAAGGAAAAGCAGAAAGCTTGGCCCAAGTGGCAATTGAGCATGGACCTACTACAAACCAGGAGATCAGAGTTTGATTCCCTGTCAGGACATAGACCTGATTGCTGGCTCCATCCCCAGTGAAGGCCATGCAGGAGGCAGCCAATCAATGATTCTCTCTCATCATTGATGTTTCTATCTCTCACTCCCTCTTTCTTCCTCTCTGAAATCCATAAATATATATTTTTTAAAAAGAATAGAAAAGCAAGAAGCATGAAATCAAGCATTCAAGAATAGAAGTAAACCTTGAGGGTCACTATGGACCAGTAGTTCCTGTGAGAGAGAACTTGCTGACCTACTAGTCTCAGTTGTAATTCTGAAGAAGCCTAAGGGCTGGCACTGAAACCTCCCCTGCTGTGCCAAGGAGCAGACAGCTGCCAAGAGTCTGGCAAACATCATCTCATTGTTATCTAACAATTACTTTTAAATGCTGCTCTCCCAACAAAAGCCAAGAAAATCATGGTCAGACCTGTAAACAAAGTTTTGGTTCGCATCCTCCACTGCCTCCCTTTCTCAAGCGTGTGTGTGTGTGTGTGTGTGTGTGTGTGTGTGGTCTTTCTTCCTGGAGGGACAAGCACAATCAGCATCTAAAAATACTGTATTTCTTTAAAACAACGACACTAATAGATACGTGTAGAGAACATGTTAGTCATGTTCCCAAAATGCCAAATTAAATTTTAAAAACTATACCTTCGAGCATTCATGCATTCTTTAACATACAACCACAAAGAACACCTTTTAGGAACCCAGCCTTTCCTTTGCTACATTGACAATCATCAGAACATTTATACCTTTGCAAATATCACCTGATATTAACTAGATCCTTTCTCACCTTTAGGTCCTTTATCATCTAGCTCTTAAGTGCAATTGCCTCTCAGGTACTCCGTGTCTTTTTCCTTATGAGTATCCTGACACACATCAATTCCTTCCCGCCATCTGTGGCAGAGATCAGTAGCTAACCACTGAGAGTCCCTCCTCCTACCTTGCCTCTCCCAGCCTCCCTTGCAGCTCCTAAAATAACAGCATTCTCTCCAATGGAACGTGAGCAGGAATGCCAGGGGCCACTCCAGATCCAGTCTCTACAGAATGGCCATGAGCGCTCTCTCCATAGGCTATCTCCCTTCCAGTGCCCAGGCAACATGGAAGAAGCTATGGAATCAAACTAGTTATATGTATGTGCCTAAGAGAGACACAGCAGAGGAGAGCTGTTGTGCTGATTTCAATTCCTATTACCCAAGGACTCTTACTTAAATGTGAAACCTCATTGTATTCTGATCAACCACTGCTCTTTATTGGTCTTTCTGCCATCATGCCTACCCTACCTTCACAGAGAGATGAAGTGACCACTTGAAAGAGAATGGAGAACAGGTCCCAAACACTAAGGTTGGTTTAAGGGTCAGAATCAGGTAGCAAGGAAACAGGTATAACAGCTGGGAAGCTGGCAATTCCTGCCACTGAGAAACACCCAGTAAAACTGAAGCCTCCAGCCCTAACCGGTGTGGCTCGGTGGATAGAGCATTGGCCTGTGGACTGAAAGGTCCCAGGTTCGATTCTGGTCAAGGGCACGTACCTGGGTTGCAGGCATATCCTCAGTAGGAGGTGTGCAGGAGGCAACTGATCGATGATTCTCTCTCATCAATGTTTCTAACTCTCTATCCCTGTCCCTCCCTCTCAATAAAATAAGTTTTAAGAAAACTGAACACTCCAATTGCTACAAAGGCAACCCAAGTGCCCAATAGACATGCAGCTCGAGGGAAGAAGCTGCCGAAGGCCATGCCACCAGGTTGCGGTCCTTGTTCCTTGCTGCTTATTGTACCACATGACAAGAAAGACGAGCTCGAGCCAAATGAACTGTTCTGAGACAGAAATGAAAGGCAGTCCAAAAATGTTGGACTTGGCAAAACTGTAAAGAGACTGCTTCTCTTCCCCAAATAACAAAAGTAAATGAAATTGTCAAAAGCTTTGAACAACAAAATCTATTTAAAATTCCCAATTAAATAAAAAGGTTTTAACTCTGCGACAAAAATAAGATTGTACTTAGTGCCAGCCCCACCTCTTCCCCAGGTCTTGGTTTCAGACGGATTCAAAGTGGCCACCTCTGAAATGAGGAAAACGCATAGAAGAAGGATAGAGGAAAGAAAAAAAAAATGAGTTAAGAGCTGTGTTTATAAAAATGTGGAGTGCGGCCATGGTGCTCATTGAAAACACTATATCAGAAGCTACTGAATGTGTGAGAGCGCTGCGAAGGCACCTAAGAGCCTTTGGTTAAAAAGCTAAGTTATCTCATTAGAATCTCCTTATGGCAAACTGAAGCTAGTCATCAAACATGTTATCTTCCTTTATTCCTCTCCTGCGAGCCGAGAAGACAGTGCCAGGGCTTGCCACTGAGGCCAGTGGGCTGTGAAAGAGACGCAGTCTCCACAATGGGCTTCCCTTCCCCACCAGCCACTGCAGACGTGCTCATGGGGAGGCGGGCACAAGACAGCTTTCCAGAGGACGGGGCAGAGCCACTGCCGACAGGAGCACATTGCTCTGGGAATCATTTGGGAGTGGGATCATCTGATTACCAAAGTGCTTTAGGCCAGAATATTTATATTGTCACTAAGCAACCCCCACAGTTAAATGGTATAGATTTTTCTCTCCTGGAGAAGATGATAACCCCCCCGCTACCCATATCTCCTATGTATATTTAAAATATCATTACTAGGATCTAAAACCAACATTCCAGAAACTTTTAAAAGTACAGGAAATCACTGTATTGCTACAATCTAATGTGAATGAAAAGTTTGTTATTTCCCCCTGTAACCAGTTTTAAAACATACAAAAAATGCTAAAGTGTTTTTCGAATAATGAGTTGATATAATTCGTGGTTTTACTCTAAAACACATAGTCCCTAACTAAGTATATTACCACATAATACTGTTGGAATTAGTATTAAAAATGTCAAGAACGGAGGTGGTAGTGTCTTTTACCAACAGGTTATCTCCATACCAACTAGCATTATTGTTTCTCATTTACTTTCGTCACAGACAGGAGAGATCTTCAAGAATTCACAATGCCTTACTTATTTCTAAAACTCTGAAGATAAACAATGTTCCTAGCCCACTGGCTTGGTTGGGAGTACTATTTCAGTTGGAATTTCTCTCTGTTCAGCCTACCTCCTTCCTCATTTTCTATGAGTAGTCAAAATAGCAGAGTATCACTTTTGGAGTGACATGGCATTTCAGGAAAAGCCCACACGACAACTGTTTAAAATATTCTTTGCAAGTTTCTGACTGAGAAATACAACACAGGCAATTTGGCGAAGGCTGTAATTGTACTCGGCTTCTGCAATAGCAAAAGCGAATAAGATGTGGGACGTAAAAAAAAAATGGACAGGATTATGAATCCAGCATTTAATTGAACACCTTCAACAGACAAGTCTTCTCGCTGGGGACTAACGGGCAATGTAAACAGGACAAGAGCAAGAAGAGTGTGAACAGAAAGGATGTGACAGGGCAGGTTTTCCCTTAATTCATGCAATGATAAAATATGAAAGATTAAGATTATAGAAAGAGGGAGCATTGAAAGCAAAGACGGAGACAAGCACTCTTTTGAGTAGCAGATACACAGTCTTCCTCCTTAGGTCTTCTGTCCTCAGGAGCTAAAGGTCACACTTCTTACGCACTGGCAGAAACGCGTCTGGAAGGAACAATCTCCATAGAAGGTCAGACACCAGAGAGGTCCAGAGACGTGGAAAGATGATGGCTGCTGGGTTGCAGGAAGGGGAGATAATGGTGGGACAGCTAAATGGTAGAGGGCCCGTGAGGATATCTCTGCCAAAAGTAGAAAGTGGATTTGGCCACATGGTGTGTCCCAAAAGACTCGGAGTAAATTCCATGAGCAGAAATCAGTAAGCGAGCTGAAAAGACTGAAGGAGTCTAGAATCCCCTTCACCCTGGGGACGCAATAGGATTGGGAAGAGATTGCTTGAAGCTGAAGAGACTGAACACTCTCCTTCCTAACTGTGACTTCTTTAGATTAGGTCATTCTGTCACCCTAAATGGGCTCCACGGAACAGGCTGGGGAACCACCTACTAACCTGCCGTGATAACCGAAGTCTTCTTATTGATGTTTACTTCCTTGCCTTGGGTACGTGGGGCCAAATGAAAGACAGGTTCAAAGTGAGAGTGACCTAGGTTTCAAGTTACCCTTTGGTCTCAAGGTCCTTCTGGCCTCAAAAAGTACAGGTGACAGACAAGACTTACCCTTGAAAGGTCACTTCAAAATAAAAAAAAATTACAAAATGACGTTCGCAATGCAATGGGTTCGATGAGAATAAGATCCCACTTGAGGGTACAAAATCGGAGTCAATAGAAACCACATTCAGTGAAGAAAGAGGACTTGTGTGAGGGAATGAAAGGGATGCAGATGCTCGGGGTGAATGTTACAGGGCTGCCCCAGGCTGAGCTGGGCTGGCAAGAGGACTTATAAGGAACGTACACAGGTCTGTGGTACAAGAGATCCAAACAAAGGATCTGTGGGCATTCAAAGTCTGAGATGCTGGAAAGCTCCATTTATGACTTGAGGCAGGTACAATCTCATTCAGAGGATGAGATATGGCATACCAGGAAATCAAAATAGTAACAACCAACCCTGGCCAAGTGGCTCAGTTGGTTGGAGCATTGTCCCGTACACCAAAAAGTTGTGGGTTTGATCCCCAGTTGGTGCGTGTACAAAAGACAACCGATGGCCAATGGATGGATGGATGGTTCTCTCTCACATTGGTGTTTCCCTCCCTCCCTCCCTCCCTCTTCTTTTCCCTCCCCCCTCCTCTATCTCTAAAGTAAACAAAAACATACACTTGGGTAAGGATTTAAAGATAATGGTAATGACCAAAGGAAACAGAAAATGAGCATCATCAGCTGGATATTGACTGGTACAATTTTGCTGGAGCTCAGGGTACATTAAATAATAACAGTTTCTTTAAAGGTAGCCTTAAGCAATGTGAAGAGTGACTTTTTGACAGGCAGTGAGGACTCTACTAAAACTCTGGAAGGACAGCATAGCTTCGTGAGAGGCCCTGGGTGAGGCAAGCCCTTCCTGCAGTTCTCCCAGATGTCCGCAATGGCTGCAGTGTCACAACATGACCTGGAAAGTAAAAGGATCCTAGGTTTCGGTGCAGGTTGGGAAGCTTGAAGCAAAATGATCACAATCATGCCTTTTAGAAATATTTTCTAAAACCAACTTGGAAGCAAACTGCCATCACCAAACAGTCCTAGAGGAACAATATCCTAAATATAACGATGGTCCTTATCTGAGCCAATTTGCAGTTTGTTATATCTAATTGGATATTTTTAAATAATGATGCCCTGTGAACAGAAGAAGCAGAGAAATGGCACAGACTCAGGCCAGAGGATAATACAACATATCAATCACAATATACACAAAATATATTTTTAAAATACCGGCACGTTTATTTTAGCCGAATAACATACCCCAGACCCAAACTGTAAGCTGTTTACATTCACTAGAATAGTAACATAAGTGTATTCATTTCCTATGGGTAATTATTCAAAAGGAAAATGATGGGATTTGAGAAGTGTGAGGGCTGAAAGAAGAAAGATTTAGTGAAACACAATTATCTAAGCATAATTAACAGTCTCAAAACACTTCCTCACAGAAGAGTGCTCCTTTGTTAGCTGGAGCTAGGTTGCATACATTTGATTCCATCGTTTTGCAGCAAGGTGCCTATAATCCATAGAATTAAAGGCTCCAGAATGATTATAATAGAGCAATAAACTAAAAAAAATATTAATAGTTTTAGCAACCACACGAACTCAAATACAAGACTGATGAAGTAGTGGGCCAGGAAAACAAGGATCTCGGGATCTTGCAAATGGTAAAGAAGAAAAGCAAGAGTCCACTCCCTCCCCCTCGCCCCCTGCCTCCAGCTTCAGCTCCCAACTCTGATATTTCCTCTCTAGGAGCCTAACATCTAGAGGAGATAGGCACTTGCCTTACCACCTCCTTGAAGGACTAACTGGGAGGAAGTGGGGACAGGCAGAGAGTGGGATGAAATATAAAATAAGCAACCTTTGCTGTTGAAAGTTCAGGCCTGAAATAAACATAACCTCCTTCCCCCCATTCTTTCTCTCCAATTCTGGCATAAGCAGAACAGATCTACAACGGATGCTGGGTCATGGCCTTGGGGTCACAAAGCCTCCACTTCAGATCACATTGCTAACTCCTCTGATGGGGCACTTATTCAATCTTTACTGAACCTCAGGTCCTCGTGTTTAAAAGTGGAATATTATTAGGTACTTCAAAAGGTAGTTAAAAGAACTCAGAAATAATGTCTATAAAAATACTGAATATTAGATTTTTAAAAATTATTAGTTTCCTGTGTTTCACTTTGTAAATCTGATACATACTCCTTTTTGGAATAACATATTTACTGAAAAAAATTAAAAATTATCCATAATCATCCCATCGTAAATAAATGGCTAAGATATTTTTATATGTTTCAATCTAATCTCCTTAGTATATTTTTAAATTATATGTATATGTATTATACGTGCTGCTGCAGCAAGCACTAGTAGGGACATGTGTGCATAGATACATGTATTTTCAAACCATATTTTACAATACATTGTAAAACATATCCAGTATGTTTTGCAGACAGTACTTTTAAGACTTACAGAAATGAAACATTTTTGAGTAATGCGATCTCTCCATCCTTTCTTTTATTGATCTCTTCTTTTGCTTTCCTGCTAAAAAGACCCACTTTACTTTGATGTCAGATAAGTATATTATCTTAGAGCTCTTTCCTGCTTTCTTTTTTTACATTCAATCCTTTGATCCATATAGAATTTATTTTAGTATACAATGCAAAGTAAAGGTTAATTCTATTTTTTTCCCAAAGACTTAGCCAGGTTTTCCAGAATCATTTCTGAAAGAATCCTTGCTTCCCTGATGAATTTAAATGCCACTTGTAACACACACCTGAATAAAGTGCTTGAATGTCTTAATCCATGTGCCAACTTCAATGGCCTGATTGTGCCTGCCTGGGTTATTCTCATACAACGTGCAGGCCCAGGGTGGTCACTCAGGGCACCTAGCAATGCCCATCTGCCATGGTGAGGAAAATGGGAGAAGATGGTAACTGCAACAGATGTGGCATCCCTACACTAGTGAATGGGTTTCTACATTTTCCAGCTCAATTCCATTGCAGCTTTATGATATATCTTAATATCTTATAGCCCAGGTGCCCTTTTATATCCCTTCTTAATCAAATTATTTATGGCTGTTCTTTAATGTTTATTATTCCAGATGAATATTATATTCTCTTTATAAGTGTCCCAAAGAATTTTATTAAAATTATAGCAGCAGTAAATATATGAAAAGTATGAAGATAAATGACATCATTACGATGAGTCTTTCTAACCAGAAACATAAATTGCTCCATTTATATACTCATGTATTCTTTCAATTAATATGTAAGTGTGAATACACAAGTGTGTATTCATGTGATATGCATTCACATCTAGATTTTTAAAAATATATGTCTAGTACTTTCTTGTTAAGTTTGTTCTATATATTTCATATTCTTTTTATTGCTATTGTGAATGAAGATGCGTCTATTACATTTTAAACATGATTATTTTAAAACTACTACTTTCATATGTATTTTACATCTTCCTGACTTGCCATTCCCTCATGCTACTGATGATAATTTTTTTCTGGCAGACACATTTGGACTTTTTTAGGTAGCCACAGACATTCAATCTGAAGTCACTAGAAGTTTACGTTAATTCGTGCATTCCCTGTCTTCTCCCACTTACCCACTCGGGATGACACCCTTCCTGGGACCACAGTCCTCTCGATGCTGTGCACAGCCTGCTCTCACGCGTCTAGACCAGCACTTACCACACAGTAGATGTGCAAAAGGTATTTGGCAAATAACACTGTGGCTTGAAATAATATTATCTTCCAAAAATAACAGCAATGTCCTCTTCGTAATTTTCAAGAGTGATATCTCAAAATTTGGTTCTTAACAAAATTTTGGTTCTCGAGAATAGCATGTGGAGGAGGATGGTACATATTTTTCTTGTTCTTCACTGAGAATGTCAATGTTACTTTTCTATTGTATATGATTAATGCTTAAATATTGGGTTAGGAATAATTTGTCACTGTTAATCATTTTTCTATAACTAATCTGGTTCTTGTTTGTGGTTTCAAAATGCTTTTTAAATACACAAGGTACCTGGACTCCATTTTGGAGGTTTCTTAAAAATATACATATCATGTATGTTTTCTCCTTTAGCCTACGAAAGTGATTTACTGTTTCGGTGAAAATAACAATTTTGGAGATTGGGGGTTTCCAAGCCTCCTCGAGATACTTAATATTGACCATGCCCAGAAAAACATCCCTCACATGGGAGCTTGCCTTTAACCTCCGAATCCACAAGTCTGCATAAAACTTGTGTAAAAACAAGTTTGTATTTAATTTCCCTTTGAAGAAAAGGCATTAATTTTTTATGAGCTATCCAAGAACTCATATACCTAAGGCAGGAAAAAAATCCACATGAAACAAGCAATCCAAAATCATATAAAACATTAAAATATTTTCTAATGTTAAACATACTGCCAAACCCTAAAATAAGATCCATATTTTTGAAATGTATTCACCTATAATACACTCTTCAGCTTGTTTGTCTACTCTATTAAATTTGTCTGTCAATATTTTATTTTAAAAATCATTTCCTTCACCTTCTTTCCTAAAATATCATATTGAGGTGGTAGTTTATATTCACTAAATAGTTAATAACAAAGCATAGATCTGAAATGTGTCTGTTAATTGCAGTTCCATCCTAGCTACACATGTTGACACAGGACCTCATCATTGCCATTTTTTTTTAACTGTCAGTAATTACAGTTTTTATTTTCTTCATGATCCAAAAACTTAGAAAAGTGGCTTGCATTTTCTCTCTCTAGTATTTTTTATTTAAACCTTCGTTATTAATTTCTACTTTATTATTGCTTTGTGTTGAGATCATGTAAACTGTGCTCCTTTCTAGTTTGAAATATTTATTCACTCACATTAATTACATCCTCCAAGATTTCCCCCCAAAACCATTTGTCAAAGACCCAGAATAATTGTCATTCCAACACAATTAATCTTCTTTTTTTCTAAAGTTTTGCTCTATAAATATGAAGAGACAGATTTCTAGAACTCCGGAGAGCTGGTGGGACCGATACCCATTAAGAACTCTTTCCCCCCGGATGAGATGCAGCTTTGCAAATAATGAACTTTTCTAAGGAACCAAGGATCCTGAGGATGAGTTCTGGAATGGTGATGAAAGCCCATGTGTAAACAGATGCCAACGTAGCAGGAACTCAGCCCCCTTTCCACCCTGCGAGGACCATGACTATGCCAGGAGAGACATCAGCTTAGGGGCAAGGAAAAGCATCACGGTAATTTGCTGCATCCTTCCTCTCTGTTTGGCCAACTCCCTTCTGCTTAATCATGAACCTCTGGCAAATCTGACAGTGTTCTGCTCTCTTCCTTGTTCATCTAAACTGAGAAACTTCTAATGCAATTCAACCAACGCCATTACATTTCCCGCTCCTTGTGTGTGTGTGTGTGTGTGTGTGTGTGTGTGTGTGTGTGTGTGTGTGTTTAATATACAATGTGTCATGAGTGTGGTTTCACTGTGGAAGTTTCTTTATAGCATAAAAATAAAATCATTATTTCTCATTTAATGCTTTTTAAACTTATATTCTATGAGTTGTTACGTGCATTTCACTATTTTCACTTATCTATTTTATTATAGCGCCTTATTTGATGCTAAACTTATTCTTGGAAACGGTATTTTTAAGTCTAATCTGAAAGAACGTCTTTGTCTTTTTAAGAGGATATTTGATGTACTTGTATAAATTGGCATAATTAAATCGCATTTTACCTAAGAATCAAAGGCTTTATTTTATGAACTCAATTAGTTTTAGAGCAAGACTAAAATGAGTTACTTCACTCATTCTATCCAGCTGGCGGAAAGCATGCAGAATATTATTTCCAATTTTTTATATCATTCTCACTTTTTGGTGACTTCTTTGGGTAAGAGTTAGTCACAAGATACAAATCCAAGGGTACTGCAGAGAACTCACACAATCATTAGAAATTCTGTAGAGTCTATATGGAATAAAGATCCCTTAAACCTATTCGAAAAACCACAGGCAAGAGTCAGAAAACAGACACCATAATTAGTTACCAAGAACGTGCTGCGAGCCCCAGAGAAATGGCTACACAATGGAAAAAGACAACAATCCTCCCAGAAAAATACAAAAAAATCAGTATCGAAAAAATAAATTCTGTAACGTGATAGATGCTAAAACTAAGACAGACAAGGTTTATTTGCTTACAGTTAATCTTACAATTCAAAAACTGATGGTGAAGTTAGATTTTTGTGTGCATTTGAGTCCAAACAAAACATAATTGGTGGCCTACCCAATTCCTCACCTAGCTCAGTTCAGTTTCTGATAGAGAACAGAAGGCCAAATAGATATAGAATAGTGTAATATTTTCAAGGATCCACGAAAAATTAGTATTGATTTCCCTAAGAAGATGCTCACAAAATAAACAGGCTTCTTGTTGCAAGACTAAACAGGTGTTTCTGCAGTATGGATGAATTGGGGCCTATTTGCTATACTGACAAACTTAATTGTTTGCTCCACTGCTTAATTTAAAGAAATACTAGAAACTAACCATCAACCACTAATGTAAGATAGTTAAACTTTCAAGCTAAGCATCAATAAAACCTGATCCACAACATACTAAAAACAATGTACCTCATATTTATTCTTTAAAGTGCATCTTCTATTGTTCAGAGAACCAAATTTTTCAGTGGGACTTTCAAAAGTATTACTGAAGAGAGAAGTAATTTTTGAATTATGATGTTATGAATTTCAATAACTGCACCTCAAATAAAAACATAGATCCATTTGTGTACTGAGAATAATGATTTTTAGGTATAAATCTTTCAAAAAACAACCTTTGGTTTAATTTCAGTATTTGAATAAAACTGATGTGCTCAGAGATTAAAAAAAAACAAAAACCCAATAACAGCTTTAAATAAAATCTAATTAAGAGAAGCTTTCTATATTTACTTCTAGTAAAAATAATATAGACATCACTTATTAAAAAACAAGCTCCCTTTACTATCTGCTTTATTGCTTCAATTGCTCAGACATATTGAAGTGAAAGAGTTTTGTTTTGTTTTGGTATGAGCTCTGCTTTATAAAATGCACATGTTTACTCTAAAATGTACACTATGCATACATATAAACATATTTATATGCATATAAATACATGTGAATAAATAAATCTATATCTATGTTAGCTTTCAATATATATAAAATTCATTATATTCCGGTCAACATCCACAGGAAAATATTAGATTACTCACATTTGATTATCTGGGGTTAGGCTATCCCCCATCCCCTAATTATTCTTAATGTGAATTCAATCCACTCCTAGTTGTTGTTTTTAATCTGGCAAATTATGAAAACACTATACTATAATGTGATCAACAATGAAGTAAAACAAAATATAATTTCCAAATATATATAAAATAGTTTCTGAAATATAAAAGGTATATACAGATATAAATATACACTGAAAATATATGTGTATATATGCATGTAAATTATATATACACTAAAGGCCCAGTGCACAAAATCCATGCACAGGGGGGCAGGAAATGTCCCTTAGCCCAGCCTGCACCATCTCCAATCTGGATCGGGCCTAAACAGGCAGTTGGACATCCTTCTCACAATCCAGGACTGCTTGCTTCAAACTGCTCACCTGCCTGCTTCCCTGATTGCCCCTAATCGCTTCTGCCTGCCAACCTGATCACCCACTAAACATTACCCTGCCAGCCTAATTATGTCTAACTGCTCCCCTGGCAGCCAGTTTGCCCCCCAACTTTCCTTCTCTGCTGGCCTGGTCACCACTAACTGCCCTCCCCTGAAGGCTTGATTGCCCCCAACTGCCCTCCCTTGCAGGGCCAGGAACCTCCCAATGGCCCTCTCTTGCTGGCCATCTTGTGTCCACATAGGGGCAGGATATTTGACCGCATGGGGGCAGCCCTCTTGTGTGTTCGAATGATGGTCAATCTGCAAATTATTCTTTTATTAGATAGGATAGAAGCCTGGTGCATGGGTGGGGGCCAGCTGGTTTGCCCTGAAGAGTGTCCCAGATCAGGATGGGGGTTCCCTTGGGGTGAGGGGCAGCCTGGGCGAGGGGCCTTTGGATGTTTGCAGGCTGGCTACACCCCCCAGTGACCCAAGCAGAGGCCCTGGGATCTGGAATTAATCTATGTCTACAATTGAAACTTTGAGGCCTGGAGCGGAGCCAAGCCTTACGCTCACTCTGTGGTGGCAGCCATTTCTGTTTGAAACTTTGTAGCCTAGAGTGGAGGCCTAGGCTGGCAATGGCAGGTGGAAAGTTTGGCTTCATCTGTTGCCGGGGAAATCCAAGCCTTCCTGCTGCTCTCAGTGGGGCAGCCATCTTGGTTGGGTTTATTTGCATAATCTGCTCCTGATTGGCTGGTGGGCGTGGCTGTGAGTATGGCTTGTGGGTGTGGTGAAGGTACGGTCAAATTTGCATATTACTCTTTTATAAGATAGGATATATACACAGTTGTAAGTGAAACACAGTTTATTCTTGTGTCGTCATGTAATTATTGTATTCTTTTCCAAACAAATAACTGTAAACCTACTTTTGCCACAACCTGTACATATATATTCTCAGAAATTTAGCTGTAGCATTTGTTTATACTTGAAGGAGCGTTTATATTTAATTTAAAATTTTCTGTAATATTTTCCTAAATCTGAATGGCATTAGTTATGCTTGCTAGTTCCTGAGAGCTATCAGTATGGATTTACTAGACAAAGAGTGGCATCTAATTTATATATTATGTCCCTCTGCTATTTCCAGGCTCTAGATTGGTTAGTTTGTTCCACCTCCTGAGGAATCTGACACCTTCATTAGATTTTCTGGAATGAAAGTTACGTATTTCTCAGTGTGTAAAATTAAAAATACCTCCATGTTCCCTTGGCTATTTAAAGGACCAAGTTTCTTCTTTAAATCTGGAGAAACAAAAGAGAAATAATAAAAAATCCTCATCTTTATATAAATACCTATAGATTTTTAAATGTTTAAGGACATCCTTAACAATGAATCGTTATTACATTTTATTAGCCTTGGAGGACAAAGCACAAAAGATTAATGAAAATAACTACTCAAAATATATCATTAGCCTGCCTGATTTACTAGAAGAATAAAATGCCCCTGAACTCTGTAGGCTATTTAAATGTCAAATCATGCTAAACATCTTTGCCACTCTCACGCTGACAACAGAGTTTAAGACTTACATTGAAATTACTGTCTTTACCAAACTTAAACTTTACCTAAAACAAGTATCCTGCCTATATGTGGACAATCTATTGGGACTGTAAAAATTTTAGAATATAAAATTTTTCTATTCTCAAAGGAAAAATAAATAGAAGAAGTTTTCCTAAGTAAATAAGAAATTAATAACTATGACCAACTAGTAAAACATCTATGGCATTTTGTAGGTAAAACTAATGCTCATTTTTAAGGGAAACCTCTACAAAACCAAGGTAACAATTTTTTAAGAGAAAATGCATTATTTATGAGTTAAACTGACTGTTGGGTATAAGTTCTAGGCTAGAAATGAGCTAAGAGTTGGCCCATAATAAGTGTGCAGGCAATTATCTACATCTTAGCCCCAGCATCTCTGATCGCTCTTTCTTAATCTCAGCTAAGGTAAGGGTATATTGACATAGTATTACAGTTTACAGCAATAGAAATAACCAATAATTCATTCACAAATTTAAGGGTAAAAATTAAAATACAGAATTATTACAAATGTACACACTTCAAGCAGTATTTGGAAGAGAAACTGTAATTCTACTTCTAGAGTGAATTTATCTTGAAAAATCTGTAACTGAGGCCTGGTTGGCATGGCTCAGTGGTTGAGCATTGACCTATGAACTAGGATATCATGGTTCAATTCCAGGTCAGGGCATCTGCCCCGTTTGCATGCCCAATCCCCAGTGTGGGGCATTCAGGAGGCAGCCAATTAATGATTCTCTTTCATAACTAATATTTCTATCTCTCTCTTCCTCTCCCTTGCTTTCTGAAGTCAACAGGAATATATATTTTTTAAAAATCTGTAACTGAGTAGAGTTCCTCTTCCTTTATAGTGTCTTTTGGCCCAAGCAAGATCAATGTCACACTCTTATCTGTCACTGCTGCCTTTCACGGTGACCTCGCATGTCTCTCCCTCTTTCTTGCTTTCTGGACCACCTCTTTCTTAGACTCATTCTCAAACCGTGCTTGTTCTTTACAATCAGCAACTCTGGCTCTGAAGAGCCACACTGATCCCTTGGCCTCTTTTTTGAAAGTCATTCTTCCAACTAAATAATAACTCTCAATGTCAAAAATCAAAAGACTTTTCATGATCCTGCCTATTCTGCATAAAAATAATCTGCTACACAGAAATTTACATAATGCACTACTTCCATAAATATTTTAATAGACACTATTTTACTTCATCTTTGAAAAATGACAGTAACATTAGAAGACAGATAATAATGCCTTTTCCTATCTAATAAAAGAGTAATATGCAAATTTAACCATACCTTCACCACACCCAGAAGCTACGCCCACAGCCACGCCCACCAGCCAATCAGGAGCAGATTATGCAAATTAGCCCCAACCAACATGGCTGCTGCCACTGAGAGCAGGAGGAAGGCTTGGGTTTCCCCGGCAACAGAGGAAGCCAAGCTTTCTACCTGCCTTGCCTGCCTAGGCCTCCACTCAATGTTACAAAGTTTTAATTATAAAAGATAAAGAAATGGCAGCCACTAAGCTGGAGAGAACAGAGGCTTGGGTTTTCCTGGATAAGGAGGAATCCAGGCTTTCAGCCAGCCTAGGCCTCCACTGTAGGCTACAAAGTTTCAAACAGAAATGGCTGCCGCCACAGAGCAAGCATAAGGCTTGGCTCCGCTCCAGGCCTCAAAGTTTCAATTGTAGACATAGATTAATTCCAGATCCCAGTGCTTCTACTTGGGTCACTGGGGGGCATGGCCAGCCTGCAAACCTCCACAGGCCCCTTGCCCAGGCCACCCCTCACCCCAAGGGAACCCCCATCCTGATCTGGGACACTCTTCAGGGCAAACCAGCTGGCCCCCACCCATGCACCAGGCCTCTTTCCTATCTAATAAAAGAGTAATTTGCAGATTACCATCACTTCGACACACAAGAAGGCTGCCCCCATGTGGTCAAAGATCCTGCCCCCATGTAGACACAAGATGGCCACCACAAGATGTCCAGCAAGGGAGGGTCATTGGGAGGTTCCTGGCTCTGCAAGGGAGGGCAATTGTGGGTAATCAGACCAGCAGGGGAGGGCAGTTGGGGGCAATCAAGCCTGTAGGGGAAGGGCAGTTAAAGGTGACCAGGCTGGCAGAGGAGGGACGCTGGGGGCAAACAGGCTGGCAGGGGAGCAGTTAGACATCAAATAGGCTGGCAGGGTGGTGGTTAGCAGGTGATCAGGCTGGCAGGCAAAAGCGGTTAGGGGCAATCAGGCAGGCAAGCAGGTAAGCAGTTTGGAGCCAGCTGTACTGGATTGTGAGAAGGATGTCCGACTGCCTGTTTAGGCCCGATCCTATAGGATCGGGCCTAAACGGGTAGTCGTACATCCCTTGAGGGGCCCCCAGATTGGAGAGGGTGCAGGCTGAGCTAAAGGACATCCCCCCCCCCGAGTGCACGAATTTTGTGCATCGGGCCTCTAGTCTTTATATAAAAGAATAGATGAAAAATTAAATGAATTGATTAGAGTCTTGTAGCTGATTAAGGCAGAAAAAGGATTCAGTCCTGGACTTCAGATTCTCATTTCAAGGCTCTAAGTCCCAGGCTGGTGTGAACACAGGATTTAACGCTGATTAAAAGGAGGGCAGGTTGGATATTAATATTATTAAAAGCTTGCTATACACTAAGCCCATTTATTATATAAACTCTCTATTTTATTCTTAGAAACAGCCTTACAATGAAGCGTTCTCATACTCATTTTATAGGAGAGAAAACGAAATCTTTATGAAGCCTGATTTCTAACTTTGATGCCCCTACTCATTTTTTGAAACATTCCTGCCTCCTACTATATACATGCTACAAGGGCAAGAAATATGGAGAGATTTAGGATGTAATAGATGTGTGTGTGTGTGTGTGTGTGTGTGTGTGTGTGTGTAGATAGAAAGAGAACACTGTATTGAATAAACATTCATTTAAGTTAAAAGAAACACATCTAACAGAGAACTAGTCACATTTTAATTCTACTTTATGAGTTTAATAATTTTTATATTTAAAAAATTTTATAGAACCAATAAATTATAATAAATTCCTATCTATGATTATTTTAGAAGTCCTCAGGTTAAATATATAATTACAGAGTGTTTTTCATATTTCTAAGAATATCTAGTATCAACCCCCCCAAAATTCAAAGGGCCACATGTATAATTCTACTCCTTCTTTTAAAAATGTACATTTTTAATGCCAGAAATCATGCATTATAATTTTTTATCAAAACAAATGAAATTTCAAGGCAAAGCTAAAAAATGTCAATGGTTAGTAAGGGAGGGTTACCTGAAGGGTGCAGCTTTAGTATTTTCCCTTCAAAGTTCCTTTGCTCTCACCTGGATTTCAAGGGAGGTCGCACTCAGACGTGGCACTTAAGCACCTCATTCATTGGTGGGGAATCTCTAAACTACTATGAAGCCCCATTACTAAATACTCCAATGAAAGAAAGTTCTGAATTTCTTGGGCACAAACTCAACAGGATAGTTGTTAATATCATTGTTAAAGCCCCCCAAACATACATATTTGGGTATTATAAACACATAAGGTAAGCTCAGTTATTAATTCCATTTTAGGGATGAATGAACTGAGACAGAAACATGCTTAAATCATTAATTTTCCTTTTATCTTCATTATAAAAATATACTGTAGGTCCTCGTTAAATTTTTTATGAAACAAGATGGACTCTGTATAAATAATAACTTTAAATTAACTAGACAAACATACACAAGTCTTACTGTACTACAACCAACTCTTACTGTACTATAAAAGTAACATGCTCATTACAGCTCAGCTAGAGCTATAGATTAAAAACTTAGGTCTTTGGGGTTCAGTTCATTTATGTTTTGAACCAAAATTAAACAAATGACTGTGTAGATATGACATTTCTTTTTTTGTTTTTTTATCCAATGCTTTGAATAGAGAAATCATTTATATGGTTCATAACACCGCTGCCTATACAAAATGCCATATCCTTCTTATAATCTTAATACTTAGCCACTATCATGGCATTGCCAACATGATCACCTAAGTCAGTGAGCAGCAAACCGTGGCTTGCGAGCCGTGGTTTGCTGCTCTGTTGACTAATGAGTTTGCCGACCACTGGGATAGGGGCTTAATCACAAGGAACAACAGCAGCCTGTAATTATTGGAATCAAGAGCATAGGTCAGCAGTCCGAAAACTCATTATGACCTAAGTAATCCAACACAACCAAGTTGGCCAAGCTGTTTAGCTGGTCAAGAAAGTTTTACTTTCTTGGTAGATCATGGAATAGACTAGGTCTGGTCTGAGTCTACATTGAGCTCATGTTTAAAATTTTGCAGAAAATAATTGCTCTGTCTCTATTACTTTTCAATAAAAATGTTTTTAACCATTTGAGAATGATCCCAGGAGTGGGAAAGGGTGTCTCTACTAACCAAGTCAAAACCTATAAAAAATAGGGGCATGCAGCCAATCAATGGTTCTCTCTCATCATTCTCCCTCTCTCTCTCTCTCTCTCTCTCTCTCTCTCTCTCTCTCTCTCTCTCTCCCTCTCTCTTCTCTCCCTCCATCCCTCTCCCTTGCCCTTCCTCTCTGAAATATATATACACATATAAATCCATGATGAGATACAGCAATTTTTACTGCCTTTGTTTCTATATTGTACTTTTAGTGTAAACAGTTCCTAATTTTGTTTCTAGCTTTGTTCTAATACATATAATAGACATTATAGATACTAAAATAGACTTCCTCCCTTATAGAATCAATGAGATAAACTATATACACAAACGAATCTTCACTGTAAGCACTCATTTAGTTCATTCCTTTAATCAGAACTTCAATAAAAATTTATCTTTCTACTTAACATTAACCTTAACTGTTACCAGTAAAGGTACTAGAAACTTTCTACAGAATAAATAAATAAAATAAAACCATCTGCACCTAAAAATCTACATTAAAGCTGGTTTTGAGCTGAAAAAAATGTATATCTATATATTGTTAAGCTGAAATCCATCCCTTGATGATTGCCGCAGAGCGCCTGGCAAGGTTTATTTAGCAAATTTCATACCAAGCTTCTGAAGTATGCACCCTACCCTTTTCCACACATAATTCAACATAAACACTTTTCTTCTGATAGACATTTTGAAAGATCAAAGTGCAGAACAAAGGCAAAGAGTGACAGGAAGCGCAAGTTCTGGGCTGTTGAGATGAATGGATGGATTAACCAGAAAATTCATGATGACACCTTGGACCTGCAGAAGTGGTTCTGTTTATGTGATTACAGTTTCAGTGCTTAGGAGACCCAGAGCTCTAAACAGCAATCTTCCTCTCTGCCACTACAGGAAACCCCGCAGTATTTCAGAGAGCTCGTCCATCACTGCCAATCAGAGCAATTCACCTGACATCTCATTATAGGTTTTAAGCAACTGGATGTCATCTACAAGAGAACAAATAGTTCATTACACAAACCATTATGGACCAAATAGAACCCTTATGCAAAACACATCAAACAAAACCCGGTATACTGCCAGCCAGGGCTAGATAAAAGTCAAGTAAAATAAACCAACTATTGGAGAATATGCTTCTTACAGAGCACAATGATCCAATTGCCTCACACTTGTGATTTACAGACTTGTATTAAAAGAAGCAGTGCTGAGCTTGCTAAATAAAAAAATATGGTTTTATGCATATATCCGTGAAATACAGAATTAGATTAGGAGTGAAATTTTAACTACGTGGACTCTCTGATGTAGGAGTAGAAAAAAAAAAGGAGAATGTTTGGGTTCACTAGCTGGAGTTCAATATTTTCAGCAATTTCCAGCCACCCTGTAAATTAATGTTTTCAGCAGTGTCGTATACCATCATGTTGATTTCAGAATATGGCAAAACATCAAAATCCTGGCCAGTGTTACTCCTTTCACTGCTAGCTTGAAAGGATATGCAATTAATTATATTGCAGATTTATGGGATTCTAACTAGAACCACACTGACTGGCTTGCTAGTGAGTACAGGAAGAAGGAAACCCACTTGGGACTTGAAGAACCTATAGGACTACATGCACAATGGTTTGCTAGAATAAATTACTTTCTTAATAGCTTGTGCTTCAGTCTATTAAAATTCATACTTTTTTTCCTTTTTAGTATCATTATCTCTGTGGACAAGTTATACTGTAGTTACCACAAAGAGGAACTAAAAAAGCAAGTCTTAAAATACCATTTGGGTTTTTTTTTTCAGGTTTTTTTTTTTGTGTGTGTGTGTGTGTGTGTGTGTGTGTGTGTGTGTGTGTGTTTTACTCTCCTTGAATGTGCTTTGAACCTACCAAAAAAAATTATTATTGCATTGGCAGGTGGTGGGAAAGTTGACCTTATAATTTCTTCCTACCCTGGAATGATTTAAAGATTCTCTATGAACCTTTTTTACCCCTCAGAGAGCAGGCACACTGATGCAAACAATCCCATTTCAGGATGATGGCAGGGACAGACCCAGTAGTGGCACACTTCCTCAATAAGTCCTTGGAGTCTCACCCTGATAGACCATGAAACACTTTGCACGACTTGTTCTGCAAAAATTCTCAAAAAAATTTAGAATAACATTGCTAGATATCTTGTTTTAATTGGCCTCTTTTCATGCAAAGCCCACAGCATTAGGGGAAATTATAGCCCATGCATAATTAGAAATGCC
Source organism: Antrozous pallidus (assembly GCA_027563665.1). Classification (NCBI taxonomy): domain Eukaryota; kingdom Metazoa; phylum Chordata; class Mammalia; order Chiroptera; family Vespertilionidae; genus Antrozous; species Antrozous pallidus. Next base: position 70,221,513 of record CM050521.1, on the reverse strand, counting down.
ACTGAAAGAGTCATTAAATTCACAAAGACTAGAAATAAAGCTTAAGATAAATTATTCTCGAGATTACAATGTAAGGACTCTAACATGTAGATACTTAAAAAGGAAAACAAAAAAGAAATGAAGAAAAAAGACACTCAAGATCTGTAATCTAACCCACTTGTTTCCTTTTTTTGGACAACATAAGCATTTTATTATAATATTCTAAATATTGCTACAGAAAATAATGACATAAGTTGTTAATTACCTTTGTCTTGAACTTGATTTCACAAAACTGAAAGTTTTTTTTAAGTGTTAAGAAATCATTTACTTAAACATGTCAATGTTCTATTGTTTCAAAAAACAGATGGACTCAAATATTTGAATATTACAAATAATGGAAAATTTCATCTCATTTATAATTCAAAAACAGAGGAAAACATAGCATGGATCTACTCAATTTTTTCCTAGCCTGACATATAAAAAATGTGGGAATATTTTTCATTTAAAATACATAAAGAATACTGGAGTAGAACAAAGGTAAAGCATTAAGAAAACCATAGATGGCCCACATATAAATAGTGTGAAAGCACTTAGCCAGGTGGTGGGTTTTCAGGGGCTAAAAAATGGGTTTAGTGGACTTTTAAACTAGTAACAGATGGATAAAAAGAATAATTTATAATCTCTGTGTCTGGATACTTACAAGGATTTTTGTCAGTAGTATATCCAAGCATAAGGCTGTGCCCACATAGTGTGTTTAACAATTCTAACCCCCATTCCTAATCAGAGTAAGCAGAGAGGAATGTCCCTCTTTGACTTGGCCCACTGGTCATGTGAGGGCTTCCATATTTAATTTTCACTTTCTGAATACAGGGCGCCCCCCCCAAAAAAATGTATATACACTTTAGCAGCTAATAGCTCAATTTTGAAAATGAAATGGATTTTAATAAACACTGTATTTACAATTATTCAAAATGTGTATACATTTTTGGAACACCATATATATATATCTGACACCTGGAGATGTTCTTTCTTCTTCAACATAATTCAACTGTATCATCATGAAGTTCAGATAGAAGAAAGCATAAATCTTCAAAGCCAACACAAAGGGGATAGAAGAGAAATGCATGAAATTGAATTGATAGTTTTTTGTTCCATAAAATTAATTTAAACCCCTTCCCCCAGAAAATAAAGCCCATTTTATCAAAACAATGCAGTTTTCTTTATAAACAAAGAGTTTAGATGAGAGGCAAAGTTCTCATCAATGGAACTGAATGGAACACAAAACAGTGTTTGTTTGGTTGATAAATTTGATATAGGGCAATGGCATCATTAGAGATCACTAATTAGTCTGGGATACTGGGCTAACCATGTGGAAGACAAAAATGAAACTGGATTCCCTGCCTTAAACTGTGTACACACACACACACACACACACACACACACACACACACAAAAGAAAGAAAGAAAAAGAAACAATGGATTCAAAGGTAAAATATATGCCTTAGCTGGTTTGGCTCAGTGGACAGAGTGCCGACCTGAAGACTGAAGGGTCCCGGGTTCAATTCCAGTCAAGGGCACATGCCCCGATTGTAGGCACAATCTCCAATAGGGGGCATTCAGAAGGCAACCAACCAATGACTCTCTGTTATCATCGATGTTTCTCTCTCTCCCTCTCCCTTCCTCTCTGAAATCAATAAAAATATATATTTTTTTTAAAAAGTAAAATATGATGGTAGCTCTAATTTTAGAATAAATACAGGAAGTTAGCTTTGTGACCATTTTTATAAGGAAGAAATTTCAAACAAAACATAGAAGAGTGGTAACTATTAAAAAAAATAATAAATTTGAATCCATTAAACTTAAAATATTCTGTTTATTAAAGAACACTATAAAGAAAGTGAGAAAAACAACTAGAATCTGGGAAGAGGTACTGGCAACATAAAATTGACACAGGATTAGTATCAGATTATTCCAACAACCACTGTATGTCTGAAAGATCTTGTTTCTACACCAAAGGAAAACAGACAAAGGGCCTTTTCCACACACACACACACACACACACACACACACACACACATCCCCACACTATGTTGAATAAACACATCCAAAGATGTTCAACCTCATATTAACCAGGGAACTGCAAATGAAGATATGCCCCGGAGGACAAAAAATGAATTCTGAATACATAGGTGTTGGAGAAAAGGCACAGCAACAGGCACTCTCTAACAATGGTGAGTGTATAAATTTATGCCAAACATTTTTGAAAATAATTTGGCATTGTAAAATTTCATGTAGCCATATTATGACTCAGCAATTCTACTTTCAGATACACCCTAAAAACAGCTACACCAGTAGCAGCAAACATGTGTAAGCATTATGTTTAGAAAAAAATTAACTATCATAGTAAATTCCTAAAACAAAATGCCTATTAAGAGGAAAATAGGTAAGCAAGTGTAATTTGTTCAAGTAATAAAATATTAAAGTACAATGAAAATGAATAAATTCCAGCTATACATAATAACCTTAGAATGAATTTTATAACAAAATATTCCATGAAAAAAGTAAATAGTAGAATATTGCATATATTCTCATGTTATGTTTACAAAGCTCCAAAACAAAAAGAAAGCCTAAAGATCGCTTTATACTATACACAGATGTAGTACATTTTTACAAAAATAAGCAAACAATTGGTAATAAGAAATTCAAAGTAGGTGGATAGCAATTATCACAGACATGTATTGGTGTAAAATGCAGTACCACACATACTGGTAATGTTCATAAGTGGGGTGATGAGTTCATGAGCACTCATTTTATTATAAATTGCATGTTGTATATTCTTCTGCATGTATAAAACCTTACACTAAAAAAATGACAGATATAGTTGAAATTTCTAATGCTAGACTTTATACATATAAAAGAAAGAAAGAAAAATATTGTCATACCTTTTCTGTTTGGTTTGTATATGGTCTTGACTAATTTTTATTTCATTCAAATTTCAAAATGAGGCACCCAATCTAATAAAATAGTAATATGCAACTTGATCGTATCTTCGCTACACCCACAAGTCATGGCCACCAGCCAATCAGGAGTGGGGGGCGGGGCTGAGGTGGCCAGTGAGTGCAAAGGTGGGGGCTCCCCCAGGGCTGGGCATTTACCAGCAGCCGGGGCCAAGGCAACTGGCAAGCGCGTGAGGCGGGGGGGCGGGGCCTAGGCATGTGCGAGGAGGCCAGCGAGTGCATGAGATGGGGGGTGGGGCCGAGGCATGCAAGGTCGGGGGTGGGGCTGAAGTGCCCATGTGCAAGGCCACCAAAATCAGTGTGACCCCAGGGCTTGCAGTCAACGCTGGGGCTAAGGCCAGGGCAGGGGGAGGCGGGGCCGAGGTAGCCAGGGCAAAGCCAGCCATTGGCCCCATTGCAGGGTGATGGCTGGGTGCCCAAGGCCTAAAGCTTCAGCCAGGGGTTAGGGGTCAGTCAGTAGGACATCCCCTAAGGGCTCCTGGTATGTGTGAGGGGGCAGGTTGGGCTGAGGGATCATCCACCCCCAGTGAACAAATTTCGTGCACTGGGCCCCTAGTATCATATAAGAAACCTGGCACTCTTTTTTTGAAAAGTAGGAAGAATTGCTGACATAGACCCCCATTCTTGCACGGTACAGAAATCAGTGAAACTAAGTACCAGCTACTCCCTTGAGGCTGAGTGCCTCCAGCCAGCTTGGTTCCTTCATTTGTTATCATCCAAGTTACCTGAGTTTGCAATGCCTCAGAATGAATAGGAATTGCAATGGCTCTCTCAGAATAGCAAAGTTAAATATTGGTTTTACTTCTCTTGGCTTATCTGTGCTTCTTATCCTTCTGTAGTGACTATTACTAACAAGAAGGAAGCACAAGCATAGTTTTGATGACTATTCCCAGAGAAATCCCATACAGATAAGAAGAGAATGAGAAACAAATTACCAGGAAAGCTAGTGAAAGCTACATGTTAAAAATCCCATTTCAATAAAGCTAGCCTAATTTATAACATTTTAATGAACATGTTTAAACCAAAACATTTTATATGGTAGTTTTCATTTTAGGGAGTAAATAATATGTAGAAGATATAACTATTGAATGAAAAGCATCACTTTCAGCCCAGCCACTGTGACTCAGTATTTGAGCATTGAACCAAGGGGTCACCAGTTCAATTCCTGGTCAGGCACATGCCTGGGTTGCTGGTTCAATCTCCATTAGGGGGTGTGCAGGAGGTAGCCGATGGACATTTCTGTCTCTCTATCCCTCTCCCTTCCATCTGTCTCTCTTTAAAAATAAATAAATAAATAAATAATAAAACATTACTTTTACATAAAAATAGAAGAGTGAATTCACTAGGATTCCAAACTGAGAATGGAATACGAACTAGGTGAACAGCTATAAGCATTTCTTTTAGGAACCAAGTTATCACTCTGCAATTGCAAAGATGGAAGGCTGCTTGTAGCAAAGGCTTCACCTCCCTGCCAAAAAATACCATCATCTGTCAGCATCGTATGTTCTTAAATGTTCTTGAAAGATAAAAAGGGAAAGGTGGTTCTGAAATGTCTGCACCCCATCCACCCTTTGGCTCTCAGCCCCGCTCCTTTGGAGTGTCTTCATTCATGTGGACCTTCATCAGCCACGAAGGTTCTGAGCCAAGTGTGACTTAAAGGCCAGAGCCCAGGGAAGAATCAGCGTAAGTCCTCACTGGCATTGCAGCAACTTATTTGGGGGCAGATATCTTCCACTGGAGTAAATTCTAGGTCCTGCCTCTAAGCTAGTTCCTGTCACCTAGAAACTTCATTCCTGAAGTCCTAGGCTATGTCAGCCACTACGTTCTTCTCAACATTTACAGCTAATAATGGACTGTATGTTCTGTGATGGAGCTTATACTTCAAGAGTCACTTAGTAAAGAATTTGTCATTTTCTCTTAAGCCTTGCTCACAACTACTCTGCAGAGCAACATTGCCCATGATCAATTTCCTTCCAGTTTACCTCCACAAAACACATTCAGCAATGGAAGAAGAGAAGTAATTAAATTACAGCAGCAGGAATGAGAATGGGAATATGGGTCTGCCATTTTATTACTCAATCCTAACTCATGATGCTTGGTTGCTTTGTGAGCTCACAGAAAGTTAAAATAAATGGAAGATAAATTGACAGATTAAAAACCCACAAAAGGGGGGAAAGAATTAATGTAAGATAATGCATCAGACATTATGCTACAATGATTTAACTTCTCTTGAACTCTACTTGGAAATTACTGTTATTCTTATGCTAAAAATGAAGAAAATGCATTTTTCACTCTGGGAACAAGTTAACTATAATGTATCTAATGACATAGATAATAAGTAGTAGATCCAGTGTTTAAATTCCATAGAATTGGATTTTCCCATTAAACAACACTTTCTAGAATATGGGACTGTGCAAATTCAGGCTTTATTTGCCTATGCATGACATAGGGATCTCATAGTCAGGCATTTCAAAAATAGACTCATTATTACTTTTTTTCTTTGACTATATTTCCTATTCCTATGCTAGGATCAAATGATTTACCATAAATTCATGTTAATGTTATTCCTTTCTAACCAATAAATTTTATGCGATGCCAGGAGGTCCTCTATACCAGGGAGCAAATGTGTAGAGCATAAAGCACTGCTGCTCCTGATTACTACTGCCCATCAAGCATAGCGATGTTAACTTTTCTCACAATGATGGCCTGAGAATCTTTAATACAATATTCTGTGCGGCCACTGCCAATCAAAGTTAGCACTGGATCAGAAATTTATATACCACTCTCATCCTATCTCACTCACCACAGCGGTTCTACAGCTATCAAAGCCGATCACCAACCATATCTCTGCCCTACTGACTCCTGGCAAATAGCCTTGCAGCCTAGAAAACAATGTTCTTCCTCCTTGTCCCATCTCTTATTCATCCACATCTTCATTTACTCATTACTTTTTAATCTTCGCCCGCTAAGTGATACGTGCTCAAATTATTTCTTGTTCATAAAAATAAACTCAATTCTGCTGCATTTTAAAAGTATCATCTAACTTTCCCCCAATCCCGCTTAATGTTTAAGCTCTTTAAAATAATGATCAATAATTATTTCTCCCTTTTACTTTCCACCTACGTATTCCTTTTTCCCCCAGCTAAAGGTCTAGCAGTCAAATTCAATGGTTTATTTTGTCTATATTTTAAGTTTATTAATGATTTTTATAATTTTTTAATTACAGTCCACAATCAATATTATTTTGTATTAGTTTCAGGTCTAGAGCATTGGGGTTAGACAACCTTATACTTTACAAAATGTTCCAAATACCCACCTGGCACTGTACATAGTCACTACAATATTATTGACTGTGTTCCTTATGTTATAGTTTATACCTCCTTTATTATTTTGTAAATATCAATTTGTACTTCTCCATCCCTTTACTTTTTTCACCCTACTTTCCCAACTCCCTCCACTTTGGCGACCAGCAGTCAGTCCTCTGTATCTATGAGATTGTTTCTTTAATTTTAATCCTACTTCTTTACTTTGCTGCTCTTCCAATGAATTCCCTAGGGGTCTTGTCAAAATGCAGATTTAGATTCCTTGAGCCTTACTGGGTCGAGATTCTGAACTTCTAGCAAGCTTCCAGCAAAGCCCATGTTACTAGTCCATGGACCATACTTTGACTGACAAAGCTGTACACAACTCTCTCATTTTTGGAGCATTCTTCTTTTTTACTCTCAAGACATACTAGTACCCCATGTGAGTTCTCCCCATTTTCTGATCACCCTTTTTCTGCCTCCTTATGAGTTTTTTTTCCTTCTTTCTTGGCCCTAAACATTTTTAACTTTCTAATATTAATTAAAAGAATATATTTTGTGAATTTATTCTGTCCCAGGAACTATGCTACACCAAGCTTAATTATCTTAATCCTCAGAAAAATCCATGAGAAGTTTTCACTTTACCAACGGTAAATAGAGGTACCATCGCCCACACCCCACAGCCAGTTTGAAGCAGAATTCAGCCCCAGGAGATTTCATTCGAAAGCCTGGGACCTTCACCTTGGTGATCCTGCCTCATGTCAGTGTTGTTCAAGAAGACAGAAGCAAGCCAGCAATGCCAACCTCCCGTCTTGAAAGTGGCTGAAAGGTGTGATAAACAAAGGGAAATGGGTGCCATAAGAGGGATTATGAACTATGGCAGGGAATCGGATAGGACACAAGATGGTGAATGGATTGCCATTGCAAAGTAATCTGATACAGTCCAAGCACTTGGAATTAAACTGACTAAAACTAATTCATGATAGGGCTTTTACCGAGGGGGGCAAAATCAAACTCTGGGTAGTCCATCTCCTTACCATGCAAGCCACTGAACCAACAGACACAATGTGATGTCCTTTATGTAAAAATGCCACAGCGAAAGTTCTCAGAATGGAGACCAACTGCCTACAAAAAGAAGAGACACCTGGGCCTGTGGCCTTTGCTCTATATTTATGCCCCTTCCCTAATTAATCCGTATAACACTGCACTTCTGAGGGGCAAATTAGAAGCAGAAACTATCTCCGTTTTGCAAATAGGAAGCAGATGCGGTGACTTGGTGGTTCTTAGTCAATCAGTAACAGAAATTCAAAATCCAACTAGACTTAAGTTTCAATGATTTATCTACACAGCATAGAACCAAAAACAAGCCTTAAAAAAACAAAAACAAAAATGGGTACCTTCTTGGTTAAAAAATTAAACAACTAGGAGACTAAAAAATTTTTTTTTCTTTTGCTAATTTAGCCCCAATTCTGCTCAACACAAAAATGCACAGTTCTTTCTCTAGAATTAATTATTTCTTCTAAAACACAAAATTTTCTAGACAGAAGTCTTGCCCATTAATCCTCACAGTTAGCTTTAGAAGTATCTGAGATCAGACACCAGGAAGTTAACAAGAGATAGATACCTCATCTGACATTAAGAAAAAGTAAAGAATGAAGTTGTATGAAAATCCGCTGTGGCTAAAATAAAAGTCATAGATTAAAGGCTCTATGAAAACCACCTTATTAAACCCTATTTTTCCTTAAAAGAGATAAATAGAATTAGTATAATTAATGGCTGTAATTACTTTTGTAATGTGCTTTTCTTAACATAAACATTCTTTAATCAATCCAAAATTCAAAAATGCTTGTTAGTAACTAATTTTAATAAGCTTTATAGTCATAGGTCTAAAACAAGAACCTTTACAAACTTGAATTAGTCTAGGATAAATTTCCCCCCCATAAACTGAACTCTTTGGGTACTTGTCAGGCATAGCGTTTTACTAGAAGAAAGATATAAACTAAATAACAATGTATATTTTTGTACCTTTAAAAACATTAGACAGAACTGTCATTATCCAGACTACTTACTCTACCTTCAAAATAAGAGACTCAAGAAAAATCCTTGCTAAGAGATACACGTAGCAGGAGAGCTGGCGCATGAAATGTAAAGTCACCATCATGAGCCCTGGCCGGCGAGGCTCAGTTGGGTGAGCATTGTCCTTTGCACCAAAAAGTTGCCGGTTCAATTCCACGTCAGGGCGTATGCCCGGGTTGTGTGCTTAATTCTCAGTGGATGACATGCAGGAAGCAACCCACTGATATTTCTCTCTCTTTCCATCCCTCTCTGTCTAAAGTCAATACAAACATATTTAAAAAAAAAAAATACAATCTCCAGCCGAGACCGGTTTGGCTCAGTGGATAGAGCGTTGGACTGCGGACTGAAGGGTCCCCGGTTCGATTCCGGTCAAGGGCATGTACCTTGGCTGCGGGCACATCCCCAGTGGGGGGGGGGCGTGCAAGAGGCAGCTGATCGATGTCTCTCATCGATGTTTCTGACTTTCTATCCTTCTCCTTTCCGTTCTGTAAAAAAATCAATAAAATATATTTAAAAAATAATAATAAAATAAAATAAAATAAAATCTCCAGCATGATAAGTTGGCATAGGATATGAATAAAGGTTGTGAACATTAAAATTTCAGTATTCCTAGGTCATTTCTTACTCACTTTCTGAAGCAAATCATTGTTTTTTTACCTTAATACTTGCACTCATGATAGCTCCAAGCTATTTATATCTAGATATAGACATAAATAGTATAGATGTAGACTGTTTTTTCATGCCTTTATGAAACATAAATTTCTAAGTTTCACAATGTTTGAATCTTTATCATGGTTTTGATGACTGAACCATACTGTGTTTTCGAGTTACTAAGACTCACATTTTTAAAAATATTTTCTTAGTGATTTCAGAGAAGAAGGGGCGGAGGGGGGGAAAGGGAGAGAGAGAGAGAGAGAGAGAGAGAGAGAGAGAGAGACTTTAATGATGAGAAAGAGTCACTGGCTGGCTGCCTCCTGCACACCCCACACTGAGGATAAGGCCCACAATCCAGGCATACGCTCTGACCGGGAATCAAACCATGACCTCCTGGTTCACAGATGATGCTCAACCACTGAGCAATGCTGGCTGGGCAAGATTCATATTTTTTATTAAAAACCAAGGTTAATGTAAACACCACCACTTTCCTCTAGCACAGACATATAGGGAAAACAGGATAGAAACACATAAGCACCACAGATTTCTATTTTGTGCCATTAGAAACCCTTAATTTTGGGAATTCTGCAAAAAATTTGGAAATGAAGGGTGGAAGCTCATGAATGCTGGAAGTCCACATGACCAAATATGAAAGTTTAGATCATTTGCCACCTAACAGCTCATTCTGTTCTCCCAGAAACAATTCATAATCAGTGAGGAGTGCTATGGTTCCTAAGAGAATTGAGAAATCCGCTGGTGCTCCATTTATTACCCCCCCCCCCCCCAAGCAACTCCCAGGAGCAGCAAAAGCACTAAGTTAGCACAAGCTGGGGCGGGGGGGGGGGGGGGGGGGAGGATGCTGAGTCAGCACTTGTCCTTGAACCAAGAAATTCCAGAAGGGTGGGGAGCTGGCAAAGAGAGCAAGTTAGAAAAAGGAGGACTTGGAGGAAAAGAGCATATCATGTACTGACAATGGGTTTCCCAAGTGTATCGGCAATAGGGCTTTCTGCCAAAATGTTTCTCTTTCTCTCTCTGCAATAAAGGAAATAGTACATTATAGTGTTTCATGGACAATTTGGAAAATTACACATTTGCAACAGTACTGCTCTATGAATTAAAGTTAAGGTCTTCTCCTTAAACAGAAGTAGTATTAACTATATATTCAACAGATCTAACCCTCAGTAAAATTTTATGCCCACTGAGTCAGTTAAAGTGTGTTTCCAAAATAAGAGAAATTAAATTTTCTTTTTTGGTTTTCATGGTGTAATATAACTGAATATAATTATTTATCAAATATACAGCATGAGAATGTTTAAACTAAAAATCAATTAAAAGCTTTAAGCTCTTCCTGAGAGCCAGGGGAGAGAGAGAAGGGGGTGTTTAACTATCAAACAAGAAATCAACACTCAACAGACTAGATATTTTAAAGGGAGAGAGATCACTGGTCAAGGTGTGGGTGGGAAAAGGAGATCAGTCACCATCTATTTTTACTTACTTGTGTATTGTTTGAGATTTTCAATGAGCACCTATAATTTAAGTAATTTAATATTTTAGAAGAAAACCTAGTTTCTCTCTTTGCTATTCTTGACCAGAGAAAAGAATAATAAATCTTTCCAGTTTTTAGAAAACTTCAGTCTAGTCTTTAACACTAGGTAATAGAAACCAACCAAACAAACAAAAAACAACTAGGGGGGATAAAACAAAACTTGGCTAACACTTTCTCAGAAGAGGAGGCACATTATTTTTCTCCTAAGGCCAGGTATTAGGAATGAACCTAATGAACTGAAAAATTACTAGTAGCTATAACATGATACACAAGTGATACCAAAATAGGATGATTCTTCCACCATATTTTAGGTATGAGTCAATCAGTCAATCAAGAATTGTGAACAACAACAACAACAACAAAAAGATGCTCTAGACACTGTGAACAAATAAGTAGAAAAAAATTATCCTAGTCCTTGGACACCATATACTTTTAGTGGTAAAGCAAGACAAATAAGTAAGAATCGTCAGTAATGCATGGTGCAATAATTTTGAAATGTGGGGGACCAAGAGTGCTATACTAAAGAAAAGGAAAAGTTATTCTTTGAAGGAAGAATATGAAATCATGAGATCCTTCTTGAGAATGGGTCTTGGGAAAAGTGCAGAATTTATCAGATTGAAGTGATAGTGAGAAGAAGGGCACTGGAGAAAGAGGCACAGAGGGAGAAATGGTGATTCTGAAATTTTCCTTTTTCCATAGCAAATGGGGAATTTCTGAAGACTTTTAGGTGAAGAGATGCAAGTGTACAGGGAAAGGTTATAGTAGAGTAACAGCCAGTAGGTCAATATATATTAGTCTACTCATGAGGTTCATAAATGTGTCTGGAGAAGGGAAATTAATAAAGAGAAGATGCTGAAAACTATTACCAATAAAGACTGGAACTGAATGACTGACAGTGTATAAAAATAGAACTTCAAATTGTCACTTGTGTAAAATCAGGAAAACGATGATACTGAGGAAGTCCACTTGGTGAGAGATGTGATGAATTTGTTCTTAAATGTTTAAAAGTAACTGAAAGTGTATGTTTAGGGTATGGGGTCAGGACTAGATATTAGAGTAGTCCTCATCTAAATTGAAATTATAGTTGATTCCAAGAAAGGAGAAACCACTTTCTTAAAACAGTTTATAAAGATAATAGTGAGAATCAAGAATCAACAAGTTAATGAAAGATCTGGAAGATGGAAGAAGGTGACAGTATAGTATAGTGATGCTTTGGTAGGAGGAGGAGGGGTTGGTCAGCAGTAGCCTCTATTAGAGAGGAAAAGGAAATTGAGAAAATGCTCTTGGGTTTGGTCAGGAAATTAGCAGTTACCTTGGTAGATCACTGAAGACAGAAAGCAAGTGCTGGAGAGTCAGTGTACTATTCTCTCTACGGTGTGATGGAAATTTTTTTCTAAAGTTTTAGAAAATGGGAATGAAAATTGAGGAAATGAAAGTGAAAAGAAGAAGAAAAGTAAAGTGGTTATTTATGGACAAGAGCTAATATCGCTTCTTCCCTCTCCCCCTCCCAACCCAACTTAAGGATAATATATTATCCTTGGTATTTATTAGCTGGTGTGCTGGGGCAAATCACTTGATCTTAAATACTGACTATAGTAAACGTACTTTATTCCTTCAATACCGACCATATGACAGACCATTCACACACCCTCTGTCACTTAATCTTCTCATGCTTAGAGCACCATTCTCACAGCTCAGTTTTCAAGTTCAGGAGGATCAGTGAGAATATACGTCTAAAGTTATAGCTAATGAGGGGGTAAAGCTGAGAATCAACCCTAGTTCTCTCTATTCTAGAACCTTTGTTTTTTAAAAAAATATATATGTTTTTATTGATTATAGAGATGGAGAGAGAAATAGAAATATCAATGATGACAGAGAATTATTGATGGGCTGCCTCCTGCATGCCCTCCCTCCCCCACTGGGGATCAAGCCCACAACCAGGGCATGTGCCCTGACCAGAAATCAAACCATGGTCTCCTGGTTCATAGGTCGATGCCCAATCACTGATCCACCAAGCCTGGGTGAGCCTTTGTTCTTAACTACTAAATGATTTAGAGAGCGGACAAATGAAGGCAACATGCACTCCATGGTACTCTGTGCTAGTTTCTTGAATGTGATAAGTACCACACCCAAGACATGAGTACTTTCGAGATCTTTGCATCTACTGCTCTTATTCAATAGACACTCAGCCTCCTGCAATCTCAAAGCAAAGTCAACGCCTGCCTGCAAGAGCAAGTTAGGTAGCACATTATTTTAGAGGGCTAGAGAGCTCACCCCAATTGTACAAAGAGGTTCAAGAAGTAGTCACCATTAGTATACGAAGTCAATGGTGCCATGTTTCCACATGTGAGTGGTCCATGTTTACAGAGCTTTAATTTTTCAAAGAGCGTGAGAGTTTTTATGCTGACCACTAATCCAAAGTGTTCTGAAACTACCAGTACTGTGTAGGGCAAACGATACACAAAAGTTCTTTGGACTGGGTCAAAACCTCAGCATGACCAGACAGAGGTTCACTTTTTTCTAACAGCTTCTAACAAATCAATGTTATTCATATATCTTGCAATATCTGACAAAGGAGTAAAGGTGAATGGCATGCCCAGAGATGGTGCCTAAAACAGCAAGTCCTATGTTCCCTAAGACATACCCTGAAGCCCTGATGATACATTTTGCATTGTTTTCAGCTTATCAGACAGCACTGAGTGACTAACTGGTGCTCTTGGGCTATAACATTAATTCTTTGTATGTGTCAGGTACTGGTCTTTTGATACAACAACTCTTTCAGTCACTTTAAGAACTATATTACAAGGTAAACTTATTATTCCCATCACATAGAGAAGCAAATGGAGACACAGATAGGCTAGTTAACATACTCAACGTCACAAAGTTAGTAAGCTTCAGAACAGCCCACCTCAGAACCTGAGACCATTAACCCTTTCAGCACTACCTTCCTAAATTTGAATGTGGTAGAAAGGGGTTGATGCTCCTGTGGGGTCGGCTGGCATCTGGTCCCTCAGAGATGCTTCAATGGAGATATGTGATACCGTTATTTTTAGCATTACATGTCACATTAACTACCTCAGCAGAATGGAATCTTATGTGGCAGGTATAAAATATCCCAAATGTTGTTTTCCATAGCATTTCTGCTGATACAACACCAATAATGCATACTTATAAAATCACTAAACAGTATTCACAAATTTATAAGTTCCTATTATTTTAACACTAGAAGCCCAGTGCATGAAATTCGTGCATTGGAGATTGGGGAGAGGCGGGCCCTCCTCAGCCCAGCCTGCTGTAAGGTCTCCAGTGTAATTGCTCCTACATTCCCCTGGAGATTGTGCAAGAATACCTGAAGGTGGGAAGAGGAGCTCACAGGGAGGATGTGATGATTCATTCAATGAGTTGTGGAAGGAAGGCCCTCAACTATAGACATCCTCAGGATGAGTCCTTAAAAACAGAAGGTTTATCTAAAGAAAGCAGTGTGGCATTCCTGAACCTTGAAAGTTAAGCAGTTTTTTTGAGGAAGTTCAAACTTCTGAGATGACATTGGCGATTCAAATAGAAACATGTGCTGCCCTCTAGAGGCTTCAAGGAAAAATGAATTGACCTGAAATTACTATGGTACAAGGGGGAAGAGCAAAGGGAAAAAAGGACAGAATTTGATGTTCATCTTCACTGTTTTTTGCTGGCTGAAAATATTATATTTAGTGTCAGACTTTAAATTTGAGGAGCAAGGTAATATATGGAGGAAATTCTAAATTTTCTGCAAATAGTTTTCTCTAAAAACAAATTTTGAATCTTTTCTTTTTTAATTTTTACATGCATTTTTAAAAATATATTTTTATTGATTTCAGAGAGAATGGGAGAGGAAAGGAGAGATAGAAACGTAAGTGATGAGAGAGAATCACTGATCTGCTGCCTCTTGCACGCCCCACACCAGGGATGGAGCCCGAAATCCGGGCATGTGCCTGAGCAGGAATCGAATCATGACCTCCATGTTTATAGGTCTCAACCAGAGAGCCACACCGGCCAAGATTTACATGAATTTGTAACAAATTTATTGAATATTATATGCCACAAAGTTACCCATTTTAAGAGTACATTAACTGATTCTTTTTTAGTACTTTTAAACTGGGTTGTACAACTATCATAATCCAGTTTCAGAACACTTCTATCATACCCACTAAGATGCCTCCTGCCATTTTATAGCCAATCTCCATTCCCTCCCAAGTCCCTAGAAACCACTAATATACTTTGTATCACTATGGATTTGCCTTTTATTTCATTTTTGAAATATGAAAGTCTGCAATGAAACCCTCCATATCACAATTATTAAGACAAGTTTTCCTTTTGGTAATGGTTCGCCTTCAAAATGCCCTACTTTGATCCAAGTCATCAAATCAAATCAAACTTTTGGGGGCTGTACAAGTACATACCTACTTCTAATATCTCACACAGTGTACTTTTCACCTTCTGTCTCCAATGTGTATGGAGAAATACACTATGGGTATACTTTTATCATACAGGTCAACAGTCTCTCTCTCTCTCTCTCTCTCTCTCTCATGTTTATCCAAGGATATTCTTTGAATTGCTTTTTTAGAGCGAGTAGAAGAAAGGGAACAGCAGGAGAGTGAGCAGAGGGGGAGAGAGAGAGAGAGAGAGAGAGAGAGAGAGAGAGAGAGAGAGAGAGAGAGAAAGAGAGAGAGAGAGAGGTGAAAGACATCGATTGGGTGCTTCCCACACACGCCCCACCCAGGGTCGGGGATCAAACCTGCAACCCAGGTATATACCCTTGAATCTGAGACCCTTTGGTCCAAGGGCCCAACATTCTAACCACTGAGCCAAATCAGGCAGGGCAACAGTTTATTTCAAAATAAGATTTTATAAAGGATTAGTGGCTTTTATATTTGCCTCCACTGGATCTGAGCAATCCAATGTGTAACCAACTACAGAAAAAAATCCCAAATTATTCTCTTTGCTGTCAAGCTTTAACAACAACAACAACAACAACAACAACAAACAGCTCCATTTTCAATGTGTGGAGAGCCCTTTCATCCCAGTGGCACGGCACAGGCCCCGCTGATGAAGCTGAATCCCCACGTTCTGGAAAGTTTAAGGTCTACAGCTCCATCCAGACTGTCCTTTGGGGCAGGAATGCTGCTGGGGCATTTCCCGTGCTCACCTGGGCAGGCACTTAATCTTTCTGTATCATGTCCTCATCCATACAATGAAGTGCGGACATGTGTGCCTGTGTTCCCAATCAGTATGAGCCGAGTGGTATTTTACCAGGCATACTTCCCATCCTTTCTGTCTGCGTGAGGGACAGATTTGGGATTGGTAGGAGAAAAATGACTGACAATAGGCAGACTGAGGATTTTTAATTATCCAGTTGGAATTACTTCTCTCACAAGCTGTGTGGATCTTCAAGGCGAGGCTATGGCTCCAGGTCATTTCCAAGCCTAAGGAACAAACCAGGAGAAAAGCAAGACCTGCCTTCAAGAAGGTAACAATTAACTTCAGGTGCCAAGAATGTGCTGACCCACTCTCACACTGTTTGCATTTCCTGTTTTTTATAGCCTTACAAAGCCACTGCCCCCACCTAACTAGGTAGTAAGGTACCACCTTCACACAGGTCAGATTCTGGAAGCAGAGCAAGGTGGAAGTGGAATGAATGTGGGTCTGAATAAGTAAAATAAAACAAATCAAACCAAACACAAAATGAAATTGGGTATTAATGGTTTGATTTTTAGGTTCTTTTCCCCCTCCTAAGCAATGTATGCTTTAAAGCATTATTAAGTTAGGAACAGTATGTATCGTTGTGAATCAAAACCAGTGGAGGACCAAACCACTATAATTAATGTAACGAGGCCTGCTGACTCACCTCCCCTAAACACGTGTCTCTAAAAGCCCAAATATGCACATTAATTGCAATTAATGCTTCTCTCCTCTTTCAAGCACCATGGAACAGAGTTTTATAAACAGCAAGGCGTGTTAATTTAAACAAAATATAAAAAGCCAATTCTTTCTAGGTGGTAAAGCTGGGCCTGCATATTTTCATTATAACATAATGGTTACCTTTAGCCCATAAACTCCAAGGTCGTAGCAAGGTCAGAATGAAGTGGCAAATGTAATAACCGGGAAGAAAAGTAACTAGAGACCACATTTAAGATGACTTTTCCCTCGCTTGGCAAATGAATGTTCTCGTAGTGGAGCTCACTCGATAGTGCTAATTTAAAATAGGGTTTCTATTTAAATCCTTAATCTGTATTATAACATTTCTTTAAAATTTTCTTTTTTTGTGTGCTTCCCCCTTGCCCTTTAAAATGCACAGCCCAGAATTTGCTATGCCCCAAACGATGAGAGTTAAAATCATCAAATAAAGGAATAAGAAACATGCACACAGAGGACTGCCTTGATGTTTCTAAAAAACGTATCCCTACACCAGGTGATGGTAAACTACCACCAAAAGTTAATCATGTTAAAAGTTGTGTTACTTCCCTTTACACAAAAGCGCAAAACCTGCCGAGGCAGAGAGTAGCTCGAGCTCTTTCTGTCCAAACGTGTTGATCAGTGTGATGACTGTGTTTTTCATTTGCATGCTGTTGAGACCCAAGATACAGCAAATAATGTCATCAATTTCCTTCAATTACCTCCTAAAAGGATTCATTTGCACTCTGGGAGTAAAAAGGTTGCGACAGTAGCCTCAAGATCACTCAGCAGCAAGAATCGACATTAATAACTATCCTCAGAGGCACAGAGGGAGGGAGAAAAGTCATCTACTCAACATGCTTACATTCTTTGTGGTGCAACAAGGCCTATGTCAATGATTTAGGGTTAAAAAGTACGGTTGTTTTGCTCCAGAGAAAAGTCTTTCAGAATCTCCACATCTCTGTGACACTTGGAGTTACGAGATCTTAAGCAGCCTTTAAATGCGGCATCCCCTGCTGAAAACTCGCCAGCAGCCTTCCCAGGAAACAGAAAATCCGGATATTCCTTTACTCCTGAGAAGTCCAAGAGCCCAGGCCTTGTTGTATAAAGACGTTTCCTTGTACAATAGTTCGATAGCGCAGAAGAAAATAACTTTTGTATGCCTGTCCTGTCACACAGGTGGTGTAGGGCTAATGAAGCATTCTTCCTTTGGTTTGATTACATAAAGAGTTGGTTCTGTAATCGAATAGCACGGGAAGGTCAGTATGATTGTGAGAGAAACCTTAGATGCTGTGACAAATCCAATAACCATCAGGGTATTTTGTTCATAAAAGTAAAGCGTTTCCCCAAATAGTGTGCTGATTTGTTAAGGGGCTGGGAGATTTTTGCTGGCTGCAGGGCCGACTACTCCACATTTATAGTGCCCACGGATTTGACTACGACACAGCGTCCACTGGTTGTCCCAGAATTCCTTAGAAGATGCAGATTTGTATTCGGGAGTAACACAGGGACCAAAACAAAGGTAAGTAAGTTGAGGTACACAGGAATCTGGACCCAGGGGAGGGGAGACGGGAGACAAATAGCAGTTGCCTATTTACACATCCAGCTTCACCAATTCAGAATAAGCAATGCTGACACTTTTCTTATGGGAATTGACAGTCCTCTTTAGGTAATGTCTCCCCCACTTCCCCATCCAACAGGTTAACCACCTTAACAGAAATGATTTGGCTTTCAGTTTATATTTCCTTTGAATATTTAAAACCCCAGGGTGATTCCCGTCATACAAGGCCATGGATCTTCAACATGAACTTGAGGGAAAGTTCAGTTTCCCAAAGCACCTGTGACAAACATGAGACTACACTGCCCTCCAGAGGTGAGTGCTTGGCAAAGACTTTTCATCAATGAAGGTGAGGAGCAAAGAACTATCATCATTAGAATTTGATTCCTGCCATCTCAAATATTTTCTAAAATATCCATCTAAAAGTCACCTGAGCAGACTATCGTATTTTCTCAGTTATTTCATCCAGCCTCGTTTCCTCTCTTCCTGTTCAAAAGTAGCATTTGCTATAGCTTTTGAGAAATGTTCAATATTCATCGTTTGCTTGCTTAGGAGGGCCTCTTGATTCATGTGTGGGTATCAGAGAAATCGGACTACACAGGTGACCTAAGACAAAACTGAGAAACCTCGGGTGGTTCGAGGGCATACACAGGAGCACTTAAGAAAAGGAGTATTTTATAGCCCACTGATAACATACACACCAAAGTCAACATCAAATTATATCTTATAAATATCAAGCCACTGTTCACTTTTCACAAACAAATAATTGAGAGGATTTTCACATACGTAGGGAGTGGAAAAACGGGTATCTATAGGTTAACATTAAACTCGTTCTTTAAAAGAGAGAGTTAATATGGGACTTGAGATTCAAACAGAGAGGCACCACACAAATGGGCAGTCACTGAACATGGACTTCAGGTTGCACTTGAAAGCAATGTACTTGCACCAAGCCCAGGCCAGCCAGCGACCCAGCAGCTGGGTTCAGGCACTTGCAGACCCCTGGGAAAGCGGCTCGCTCACAACAAAGCAAATGCTGCCAATGCCCAGCGTCGCTATGGGGATTAGCTGGGGTCAGGGCTTCGCGGCAGCACCTGCACAGCTATGACATAAGCTTAGATGCTACATAAATCTTACCCCCTCTGTTTTGAAAGCAAATAATAAAAAAAAAAGTTGTTCCATGTCTTTGACCTTTATTTCTGGGAAACTTGGATTTCTTTCCCTTTGAGTGGTGGAATGTACTAACCATCCCCGGTGGGACGCGCTTAAAAAACCCTGTCACAGAACACATGTGTAAATAGCCACCTTCTCACTTCCAAAGTGATCGGCATCTGAAACGTCACTAAATTATTATTTTCAAAAGTGGCTGAGAGTGAGGAGGAAAGGGAGTGTGAGAAGGAAAGAAAAACAGGAAGATCTCCGCAAGAGGAAATTAAAATACTGGTACTGACAAAGGTACAGAGCTGACCAGCGGGTGGGAAAATTGATCAGAGGCACGTTGCCGCTGACCAGTGCTAAATACTGCTGTGCGTGGATGCCAACGAATCTGGGGCACAATTAGCTTTCTAATTTTCTTTTTCATGGAATACAAATACTCCGACACTGCCTCCCCCAAATAAGCTGATTTTTAAAACTCAGCAATTACAATACTTGAGATGGCAATGAAGTGATGTTTCTAGAATTAGGTGGGGAAAGACAAGGTGGCTAACTCAGTGGTCAACAAACTCAACAGAGCGGCAAACTGCGGCTCGCGAGCTGCATGTGGCTCACGAGCTGCAGTTTGCCCACCACTGGGCTAACTACACACTTAAATCATTAAATTACATACAGGTGCACTAATCCTGGACCTATAAATCCAGTTTTCTGTAGACAAGTATGTCAAACTCAAAGGCTAACACGGGCCAAATAAATGAGGCATGTGGGCCGCAGGAGTTTGACATGCTTGCTATAGGGCAAACTTTAGGGTAAAAAATAAAATAATAACAATAACAGGTGGAAAACCCTATTGAATTAGTGTACCACATTTATATATTGCTGCTGCTACTACTATAATAGTAGTAGTAGTAGTAGTAGTAGTAGTAGTAGTACTCCACAATGCTCTTCTCAACTCTGTAACTGTTAGCTAGCTCCTCTCTTAAAAGAGAAGGAATATATGGCCCTTTCAGCCCTCTATCTATTTTAAAACCCAATACTTTGTAAGACACAGGGTCCTGAAATCCAGATTTTAAAAATGGTGCCATGTTGCTCTGCTGGCGTGGCTCGGTGGTTGAATATCAACCTATGAACCAGGAGGTCAAGGTTCAATTCCCAGTCAGGGCATAGGCAGGAGGCAGCTGATCAATGATCCTCTCTCATCATTCATGTTTCTCTCCCTCTCTCCCTCTTTCCCTCTCCCTTCCTCTTTGAAATCAATAAAAAATATTTTTAAATATATTACTAATATATTTACTACTACTAGTAGTAGTAGTGGTAGTAGTACTAATACTACTAATGAATGATGAGGACTCTGGCACATAGGAAGTAGAAGACCTCCTAAGACCCAGGTAATGCCTAATACTCCTGTACATTCTGATACTCAGGCTTCTAAAGAAAAGAGAAGGGAAATGTACTGAGTATTTCTTTTTCTTTATTGATTAAGGCATTACAGATGTGTCTTTAATTGCCCCCCCTCCCCCAATGTACTAAGTATTAATATGACTAGCTAGTCAATTACTTGAGCAAAGGGGTCTGTTAAGAGGCCCTTTCATTCTAGATAACCTATCTGGAAAGATATATTTTCTTTTCTTCATTATCATATTGCTGTTGGTACAAACAGTGAAAGTCAGCAACCTATTTTTTAGTCAGGAACTTTGTAATGAAAAGTATAGCTAATGCAGACAATATTAGGGTAATTACCAAGACATAATTTATGAGGCTTTTAATTGCTCTGAAAATTGTAACATTACTAATATAAAGAATATAAAATATAGCCCCCCTCAATTCAGTGATCAATATTTGCATTTTAACTGAGTCTCTGCTACATACTAGGCAGTAGGGAAGCCACTGTTTGTGAGGACTGGCATTTACTGGGGATGGATACAAAATAAAACCCATAAAACCCATAGCAGATGTTAGCTATGGACCCTGCTATCCAGGAAACATTCCTGTGTGTATGTGTGCAGGAGACCTCCGACAAGGTGTTGGGTAAGATGTCTCCCGTGAGGGGACAGCTGTGTGTATATCTATGGACAACAGAGGACGATAGGAGAAAGCCCTGGACATGGGATAAAGAAAGCACAAAAGCTCTGAACGCATAAGGCACGGTCTGAATGCTTCCTGAGCCTGGGGAGGGGCTGAATTTTACTGTGAGCGGAGAAGAAAGTCATTGAGAAACCAAGGTGAGAGCGCATTTTCCATCTTGGGAGGAAATGACTGTCCTTGAGTGACGGGGATGGTTTGTGACAGGGTGGCCAGACCTCGGGCTTGAAGACTGCCGTATCTGGAATAAAATAATTTCTGTTCTTCAACATCACAGCTGTAAGACTGGCTTAATGACTGCGTTTCTCAGGCTCTGTACCAATGGTCATAAAACCTATATGCAGTGTATAGTGAAGATTAAATAATACAAACAGCACCTAAAATTCTTCCTGGGGCTTACGTCGTAAGTGCTTAATCAATAATGGGTGCCATTTTATCAGTGTTGTAAGCAGCTAAAAAATGTGCTTGATGTGAACTTAGGCAGGAAACACACATTTTAAAAGGGCTGGAGAGAGGTGGAGAGAGGAAGTTTGTATTAGGACAGGCTTTGAATCCTGAAGATGTTAAGGGACCCTCAATGTCTAAATACATCTCCCAGAGTCACCTGTTCATAACAACAGATCTATGGTTTCAAAAGCAGAACCTAGTGTACAATGAAAACACCTAAGTGTGATAATTAAATTATAACCCTATCGTGTAACTGGTGAGAAAAATGGGTACTGCTCAGTAAAAAAATAATGATGTCTTAGGGTATATGTAATTAAATGGTCCCAATAATTTATGAGTGTGATACTCAAGTTATTGTCAAAATGAGAAGCTGAGATTCAAAGAAAGTAAAAAGAAAAATGTCCAACATCACATACTTAGTACATGAGCTCAAACCCACTCTATGGTGAGTGTTCAACAAATGCTTCTCAAGTGGATGTATCAATTTTTACTCCAACTCTCACATCCAAATTGTAGCTATTGCCGCTACAATTCATCAAACCAGATAAATGTTTCCCAGGTCTTATGATTATTAAGAGTCAACTGGGTTGCTTGTGTCCCAGAAAAGAGCAAGGAAAATATACTGACTCTTTGGTGGAACAGGTGGAAATTGATATTTTGGATAAGTAAACCAGGAGATTTTTGTGATTAGGGAATTTTGAGAAACACTAGATAGTCACTGCACAATGCTCTCGTCAACTCTGTAACTGCTACCTCGCTCCTCTCTCTTTTAAAAGGGAAGGAATATGTGGCCCTTTCAGCCCTCTATCTATTTTAAAACCCAATACTTTGTCAGACACAGGGCCCTGAAATCCAGATTTTAAAAATGGTGCAATGTTGCTCTGCTGGCGTGGCTCGGTGGTTGAGCATCAGCCTATGAACCAGGAGGTCAAGGTTCAATTCCCAGGCAGGGCACATGCAGGAGGCAGCTGATCAATGATCCTCTCTCATCATTCATGTTTCTCTCCCTCTCTCCCTCTCCCTTCCTCTCTGAAATCAATGAAAATGTATTTTTAAAAAATGTTGCAGTGTGTCAACTTTTTCAAATATCTTTTTGTTGATTTTAACTGAAAGGGACTAAAAACAATGTATGTGGGAATTGTCATGTTGGGTGATTTCCCGTTACTGGCTGCAAACCCCAGCCACCTCTAAGGAAGGATTTCTTTAAGATGGGACGTTTTTAACCAGACGTCATTATAAAAAAGCAAGGGGTTGTGATCAAGGTCTCAGTATCTGGAAACGCTCCTTCGTGTTTTATTTCTTGGTAGCATAATTAAGCGTGCTGCTGATGAAGTGTTCTGTTTCCTCTGCTTTCTGGTAAGAGGGGGGAAACAGGTTCCTTTTGGAAAGTTTTCATATGCTTTAAAAACACACACTGCTGGATATTCTGGCAACTGCCGAGGGGTGCCTACCTTGTGCTGGTAATGAGGACTGGGCGGTGTTGCACTGAAATGGTGACTAATTATATTGTTCACACAGTTCCATGTTCTACAAAGAGGAGCTAGAAGCTGTGCACTTACTGTGGTGCACAGAACAAGTAAGAGCAATTTTTAAAATCTCCCAAACAAGGGTCTGATGTAAAGACACTGAACGAGAGGCATCGTCGTTGCACCTAGTGGCTCGTCCGAAGCATTATACATCCATGAGTTAGGGAATATGGCGGGGGGGGGGGGGGGGGGAGATAGATCCAGGAAACAAACTGGAGTAGCAGACTATCTATTCGACTGTCCTCTCAGACCACGGATAACCACCTTGACTCTCATCCTCTGGCTCCCAACAAGCAATAGGAAGCTCCCAGCTTCTCCTACTTCGGAGATGTCAGTGAATATTAATGATGACTATTACTAGTTACACATACTGTGGATTACACATGTACAAGATAAAAGTGTCTTTCCATCCCATGGACCACTGGCCATCAAAAAGCAGCACCAATCTACAGGTGGAGGAGGAAATTCACTAAAAAATACTATTTCCTGGTTAGAAGGCTTGTTTTCCCTTAAGGACAACAAAAGGACAATCCTAAAACTGCCACAAGACTCTTCAACCTGAAACAAACAGCTCCCAGGAAGTGCTCCTGTGGAGTCCAACATAAATAAGAGGGGAAACGGTGTGTAATGGAGATTGGGCTGTCAACAAAAGCAACACTCCTGGAGCTAAAAATAGCATATTGGAATTTCTTGAGATTTAAAATTATCCAAATTATCTCATAAAAAAAATAGTCAAAAGATTGAATGACTTTGGGTGATACTTGCTTTAAAGCTTTGTCAAAGTAAATGTGTTTGAAATCAGCCAACTGCCATTTACATTCAACATCAAGTTGCAAAAGTTATATGAATTATTTTAAAATGCAAACAGATTTTCTAACACAATTACTGTATATTAAGAGGAAGAAAGACACTGTCTGCATTAAGAACAAGAACATAGCTTTTCTTTAAGAAATGATTTTTAATTAAACCAATTTCATCTAGCATTCAAACACAATTTAGAATGTCTTTTCTATATTTTTAAAATTAGCATCAGTCTGCTCTAGTCTTTCGAGGAAATTTTTGAGAAAGTTTAATGACTAAAAACTAAAAATATCTTTCTTTAAACTTTGGGGTTGCTGCTATGTTTGGAACATAAACATTACTATACATGAGGCTGGAAGAGAAACAAACAGGAACAATTAACTATAGAATCAGACTATTAAAGTCCTTGGAGAAGATTCAACTCTAATGCATGCCAACGGCCAGCAGGGGGCATAAAATCCCCAAAATATAGGTAAAATAAAGAAAAAAGCTGAATGGAGATACAGCCATTACCAACCTGAAAAGAATCAATCATACAATCAAACCAGAAGATGAACTGATTCTTTCTGGCCTTAGCCTGGGCTACAATAAATTTTAATTATTCATCATTCACCTTGTGCAAAAAAAATCACCTATTTTTTTTTACATATATTCTAGGGAGCAAAATAAACAGGGAATTTCTTCATCAGTCTACTAGTACCTTGAAAAATCACCTTCTTTCCATCTTCTATTAACTAGTCAAGAGCATAGACTGCCCTATGAGAAGTCAATCATGTGGTTTTAAAAATATGGTGATTTTTAGAGCATTTTCTGGTTCATGAATCAATTATTATTAAACAAGAATTTGTTATATTAACCATTTCTTGAATTCCACGTGTTGGTCAGCTAGGATAATAATGATTCTAAATGTCAGTGACCTCTTCCTTCATCGGGCATTTTTGCACATGTGAATGACATGACCCACACGGATTAACAATGGTGGAAGCCACAAAAGAGGGGGAGTTTCTGAAAAGCAATGCTGAAATACGCCAGGAAAAACTTTTCAGCAGTAGGTGGAAGTGTATTCCATAGTCAGAGTGTTTGATGCGAAGATATTGTAAACATAGGGACACAGACCATCGGAAAGAAAGGAAATTCTGGCCTTTGGAAACATAATAACCATTTCAGGTCACAGAATGGCCAAGGTACCTGATGAAAATATTACCTGTCAAACCTCACAGGAGCACCTGACAGGTGTTTGCTGTCTGGATACTTCACTACCTAATGAAGGCAACACCCCCCTCTCTCATTTCCATTAAGATGCGAGGCCATGAGGCTTTAGCAGAGATGCCACATTATCCAGATTCCGATTATCCAACCTCTCTGGAGCACGACCTCACGGATGACTCTTTAATAGAAGACTTGGCTCGGCCAAGACCGTACCTCCTCGTGTATGTTCCTTATCATCCCTCAGAAGGCAGTGGACGATTTTTTTAAGTTAAAAAGAGAAAGAGCTTTGCTAGAAAATCGTCAACTGTGCAGTTAACACTGAATCTGATAAACAGTACATTCCTAGTAACAGCCACCAAAATCCCGAGTTAAATCTGTGCCCTTGGCGCAGTGCCAAAGTGCCACAGCATATCTGCACTTTGAACAAACGGCACATTTTTAACTCCTCTTTTCTTCTGCCAAAACAAAGGCTCAAAATATGCAGATTCTATCTTCCCTGAAAACTTTATAATGACAATTTGGATGCAAAGGAAAAAAAAATGTTTTTTGGAGACCAGCAGAATTACAGATTACTCTGATTTGCTGTTTTAGTATTAATACTACTTAAACTACTTCTGGTGGTCGTACGTAAACACAGATATCCTGAAAGAATCAGTATCACCATCTGGCTTAAAATCAGATGACTACATTAGAATTCTTTGCTACATAACCAATATCCTTAACCCTTAAGCCTCAATTTATTTATCTGTCACATGGGAATACTAATATCTCATAGGCTTGTTGGGAGGAGTCAATCTATATATATAAAAGACTAAGCAACCATGCGACCATACGGCTGCCCATTAGTTATGCTGTTCACTGATCACCAGGAGGCAGATGCTCAACATAGGAGCTACCGAGCTACAGTCACTTGGCAGCGGCAGTTCCTGGGTGATGCACCCCAAAACCAGAGGGGAGGGAGCCAATTCCTCGCGATTCCTCTTGCACTCCAGACCCCTCGGGAGATGTTGGAGAGCCAGTTTAGGACTGATTCCCCATAGACCAGGCCAAGGGACCTCACCTATTGGAGGGACCCCACTCACTCTGCAGATGCCCTTTGAGCCACAGCACCAGCCCAGGTGCAGCTGACCAGGGAGGGACCATAGGAGGTTGGCTCCAGGGCATGTCTGGCCCATCTCACCCAGTCCTGCCCTACCAGCTACCACCTGGGACTGTCTGCATTAGTTCTTGCACTGGAAGGACTTATTAATTTCCTTTCAATATGCACGAATACATGTACTGGGACACTAGTAAGACACTAAATGTAAATTGCCTAACCTAGTTCCTACCACCTGGGAGAAATCAATAAATGATCCTTCTACTATCTTATCTAATAAAAGAGTAATATGCATATTGACCATCACTCCAACACATAAGATGGCTGTCCCCATGTGATCAAAGATCCTGCCCCCATGTGAACACAACATGGCCACCACAAGATGGCCAGCAGGGGAGGGCAGTTGGGAAGGATCAAGCCTGCAAGGGAGGGCAGTTGTGGGCAATCAGACCAGCAGGGAAGAGTAGTTGGGAGGAACCAGGACTGTAAGGGTGGGCAGCTGGGGGCAATCAAGCCTAAAGGGGAGGGAAGTTAGGAGTGACCAGGCCAGCATAGGAGGAAGTTGGGAGTGATCAGGCCTGCAGAGGAGAGGGAGCCGGGGACCCAGGCCTGCATGGGAGAGCAGTTGTGGGGGACCAGGCCTGCAGGGGAGAGCAATTGTGGGGGACTAGGCATGCAGAAGAAGGCAGTTAGGGGTGACCAGGCATACAGGGGAGGGCAGTTAGGGGAAAACAGGCTGGCAGGGGGAGCAGTTAAGCATCAATCAGGCTGGCAGGGGAGTGATTAGGGGGTGATCAGGCTGGCAGGCAGAATCAGCTAAGGCAATCAGGAAGGCAGAAAGGCGAGCAGTTGGAAGCCAGCAATCCTGGATTGTGAGAGGGAAGTCTGACTGCCCATTTGGGATCTGGCCTAAATGGGCAGTTGGATATCCCTTGAGGGGTCCCAGATTGGAGAGGGTACAGGCTGGGCTGAGGGACACCCTCCTCCCCTGTGCACAAATTTTGTGCACCGGGCCTCTCGTCATATAATAATAGTCATTTGTGCCTACTGGATACAAGATGCTAATCACAAATTTTCCAAAGGAAAATAATTTTTAAAAAATGTTTCTAGTTTTCACTTATAATCTGAAATGTCCTGATTTTGGACATTATATGAATGACAAAATTCTGTAAGAAACTAAATATTTTCTGTCAAATATACCATTCTCTTCACCCAAGTAATTGCTCAGTAAGAATTTTCCTATTAAATTGCCCACTACGGAAGAAATTCTAGTAAAAAAAAAAGATATAATTTGTTCAGGATGTGAAAGAGTTCAGTTACTGGAAAAAAAAAAAAAAACGAAGTGTCCCAGAACTATTTCCAGATTATATTGAGGAAGAAACTGGTTTTGTAATGCATGTCAGGCCATAAAAACTATGAACAATGCACTGCCCTGGGGGACGGGGAGGTCATTATTTAAATTTTCTTAAAATATATTTTATTGATTTTTTTACAGAGAGGGAGGGAGGGGGATAGAAAGTCAGAAACATCGATGAGAGAGAAATATCAATCAGCTACCTCCTGCACACCCCCTACTGGGGATGTGCCCGCAGCCAAGGTACATGCCCTTGAGCAGAATCAAACCTGGGACCTTTCAGTGCACAGCCTGATGCTCTATTCCCTGAGCCAAACAGGTTTTGGTGAGAGGGTCATTATTGCTGGCCCCAGGAAGATCATCAGACATGATCTGGGGACCCCCAACAACTGGGGCCTTCCTATAAGCCCATAAAAGAGAGAGGAACCATATCTGCAAGACAAAGATCCCAGAAGGTTATAAAAAATGAAGCAATCTGTGTGTTTCTTCACTCTGATTTGGAAATTATTTCTGGAGTCCACTAGTGTTAATAAATGGTGTCCCTCCCTTTCTCTGGGAAGCATGGTTGGTATTTCTTTGGTCTTATGCAACATTATGAGACTATTACTTTAGTGATAAATATCATCCGTTCCTACTTTTGATTTAAAAAATAGTATGATTCTCTTTGGTGGATATAAATACATATATAAAGATATATATACTGAAATGGGAATAGCTTTTTTGAGGAAATGGCAGGAATCCATTCACACTTTCACAATGTATATCAAATCATTACATTATACACTTTAATAAAATATATTTTACACAGAATGAAAATGAAAACAACATATCAAAATCTGTGGGATATAGCTAAGGCAGCATGAATATTTAAGGGAAATTGTATAGTACTAATTACATACATTAGGAAAGAAGGAAGGTCTCAAATCAATTACCTCAATTTCCATATTAGGAAACGAGATAAAGAGGAGCAAATAAAACCCAAAGCCAGCAGAAGAAAGGCAATAATGAAGATTAGAATGGAAATCAATGAAAATGGAAAACAGAAAGATAACAGAGAAAATCATTGAAATCCGAAGTTGATTGTTTAATATGATCTGGAGTACTGGTAAACTTTTAATAAAACTAATCATGAAAAAAAAACGGAGAGGAACACTGATAACCAACATCAGGAATAAAATATGTGACATCACTACAGATTCTACAGTATTCAAAGTGTAATAACAGAATATAGTCAACTATTTAGTGTCTATACATCTGAAAACTTAGATGAAATTGACAAATCCCTTGAAAAATACAAACTACCAAATTCAAGAAGAAGTGGGTAGTGTGAATAATACTATATCTACTAAGAAATTTGCCTCTGTACTTAAAAATCTCCCCACAAAGAAAGCTCCAGGAACAGATGGAGTTTACTGTTGAATTGTGCCAAATAGTTTAGGAAAAAATAATGCCAACTCTATGCAAACCCTTTCAGAAAATTAAAGGCAAGTGACTTCTTCCATAGCATTGCATAAGACCAAATACTGAATCTGACACATCACAAGAAAGGAAATTGCAGACCAATATTCCTCAAACAGTATCCATCAATACATTAAAAGTATTATATACCTCAGATTTATACCAGTAATGCAAGATTGATTTACCATCTGAAAACCAATTAACAAAAGATACCATATTAATAGAATAAATGACAAAAAGGCACATGATCATCTCAAGAGAAGCAGAAAAATTCTACATAAATTATTGATGAGCTACATGGAAACAGGTGCAAATTTTACATGTATCTACATTAAATGCTATTTATTCAATAATATCATCAAATATTTATTAAGTGCCTAATATTTATTGCATTATTCTTGGTTTGGAACTGAGCCTAATTCTTGGTTCAGAAAACATTAAGGGAAATAAAAACAAAACCTTTGCCTCAGTGGAGCTTCTATCTTTTTAATTGTTGTTATGATCACAACATTATCATCTCTTTAATGTGTTTCTATCTTTCTATGAACAGCGTGGCACTCTACCACCTACTTCTACTTGCCAACATAGTAAGTTGCTTTACATATTCAAATGATTATATGCAAATTGCCTATCTAGTCACAGGCCTGTCCACATTCTATTTCTAATTGCTTAGATCTGAATTACCTTAAATACAATAATCTTCTATTTCTCTTCTTGTTTAACAGAATAAAAGAAGGGCACTTCGTTCTATTATAGTTCTAGATAACAAAACAATAACAAAAAATAATAAGCCCTTACACTTGCATAATTTTTTACACTTTTCAAAGCATTTTCATACGGATTACATTATGATCTAATTCAAAAACTGTGAGTGTCCTAGAGAAGGTAGCAATACCTTTTTTCATTGGTGAGAAAACTGAAGTCCAGAGATATGAGTTGATTTATCCGTCATTCACAGCTATATAATTTATTCACAAATATAGATGGTATGTTTCCATCTCCTTCAAGTTTCAGATGATTTCACAAATATACACATTCTTTCTTAAATGCAGTGGCACTTACCCAATTATTTTCTAAACAGGCTCCTTCAAATGTACCCACAAAAATCTATCAGTGTGGCCATAAAGCTTCCCACTGAATAGTAATGAAATCCACTAGAGAACACTCACACTCCTCAAGTCTTACCCTGTTACAAGACTGGCTTCTGAAGGCTGAGCAAGCATGCATGCAAGGAAAACTCTAGATCAAAGAACTAAAGATTCATATCATTATAACATGAGATTCCCAAATACAGATAATGTTCACTGCACTGCGACAAAGTTAATCTGAAAAAGTACATTCTCCTCGTTAAAAGGGCTTTTCAAAGTTTTAGCTTCCTATCAACGTAGCTAGGAGAACAGTTATTTAATTTAACGAAGACCAACCCAAAGTGCTCAAAAGTAGTTTGGATATTCTTTTACCCAATTTCAGTAGAGCTGCCTCTCTCTGCACAGCTGACAGGAAGACATGAAGAAAAGGTTTTCCTCCACTATAAATAAAATACAGAAGTATGAGAAGGGAGGGGCATTTAAAGCTGGTCAATGTGCTGTTCCTCTTTTAAAAGTCACCAAATTGAATGTGAAAATAATTCAACATAGTAAGTTGCTCATGGATTTCTCCAAATCTCTGGAAAATGATTTTACTTCTGTCACTATTTCTGAAATAAGTTATATATAGTCCAAACTAATGTCATTGGGAAAAAAACTAACAAAAGCATTAAAAGATTATGTTTCTAGCGCATGCAGAGCTCATTTTGCTTTAATTATACAGTTCTTTAATTTGGTAATTATAAAATATTCCCTGACAAAATTAGTTTTAGTTACAAACTTAGGCATGTAAATTTCATACAGCCACCACTTTTTCTGACACACTGTCAGAATGTCAAGGTTTTAAAATAATGACAGTACATGGTATGGCACCACTACTTTTAAAAGAAATACATCCACAAGAGCTTAGCGTTCAGTTGGCTTCCTCCAAAGAAAAAGATGAGAAATAAATAGCGGCAATAGATTTGCTGGCTTATGAAACATAAAATTAACATGATAAGATTTCAGCTTTCACTCATCAACAACTGTCACATTTTCATCTACACCCACCTCAACTTAAAGAGGAGCTTTTTAGAACTATTACATGCGATTAAACTAGCAGTTCTTCCCCAATGGCTGGGATTGCAACCAAATTTCTACCAGTTTTATTCATTTAAAAATGAAGAGAAGGAATTAACATACATTTATAATAAAAACTGCCTATTTTTAAAATTTTTATTTTGGAGAGGGAAAGGGAGGGGGAAGAGGGAGAGAGAAAAACATTGATCTGTTGTTCCACTTATTGATTCATTCATTGGTTGATTATTGTATGTGCTCTGACCAAGGATGGAACTCAACCTTGGTGTATTGGGACAATACTCTAACTACCCAGTCAAGGGGGAAAGTGTTTATGTTAAAATGGGCTACCTTTGCATCATTGTTTGAATGTGAAAACATGTCAAGTTAAAAGAGAGGTTAAGATATAATAAATAGATAATCAGAGTTAGGCAACGTCTCCTGGGGAAGTTTAAATGAGGCTAGCCCAAAATGTTTGGTAATAATAATAATAATAATAATAATAATAATAACAACGAGGAGGGGGGGAGGAGGAGGGTGTGGGAGGAGAAGAATAGTTATTTGATCCTGACACAACCTGTGCTGTGTGCTGTTATTATTTCCATTTTATAGGTATGGGAACTGAAGCTCAAGAGGTAAAAATACTTTTCCAAGGTCCACAACTAGCAAGCAGGTGAGTGAAATCCTGATCCCAGACAATCTGACTAGAAAGGGCGATTTCCTGATTTCCCTAAGGAAAAACTTTAAATTGTTATGTGAACTTTACATAATTATAAAAATTATATAATTGATAGCATTAGTATGATATCATGAAAAATAAAATAGATAAGTGAAAAAATTGCAAACTATAAAATGTTGGTGCAGATGAAAAACTTTTGAAATTAGCTAATTCATGACTTGCTTAGACTTGTCCCTTACATTCGGATTAGCCTCCTGAACATAACATTATGATCCCTGTCCGCTCATCATGTCTACTGACAGACAGGGAAAGTGTGAGGTGGAGCCATCCTACTTACGGCATGGCCCTGTGTCTTCCCTTTCTTTCCTTCCTTCCTTCCAGGAGAGCCTTCTGAACATTCTCAGAAAGATAAACAGCTCAGCATTTATCCCCACCACTCACATGAGAATAAGTCTACTTTCTCTATTAATTTCTTCTTTAATGTTCTTCTTACATTACTAAAATTAAAAATGTATTATTAAACCTTTTCCTCTTCCAGTTTCCAGTAAAATCTTAAGAGGGTAAGGCAATGTAAAAGAGGCCCATAGCCTTCTGTGTTGGACGAGGGTTAGCAGCAAATCCATCTATATTAAGACTATCACCCGGCCGCCATGGCTCTGTGACTGAGTGTCAACCTATGAACCAAGAGCTCATGGTTATTTCCGGTCAGGGCACATGCCTGAGTTGTGGGCTTGACCCCCAATGTGGGGCATTCAGAAGACACCAGATCAAGGATTTTCTCATCATTGATGTTTCTATCTCTCTCTCCCCCTCTCCCTTCTTCTCTGATATATATATATACACACACATATTTTTTTTAAGAAAAACGAAGACTATCATGGCCCTGGTCTAACCTTGAACATGCACATGAGGGCATGTTCCTCCTGGATTCCTCAATCCAGGAGGAATCAGGAGATGGGATCTCTCAGTTTCAGTCCTCCCAGCTGAAGAAGCCACAAGACTGGAATGTAGGATTGCTCATGGCAGAAGTACTGTGTAGGACTAAGGAAACAGAGTAAAAGAAAGTGTGAGAGAAGAGTGACGAGTCTCAGGCAGAGAAGAGAATTTATGATAGAAGAAACTTAGGACCCTCTTCTTATATAATTGATATAGGGCACTTCTTTTTAAAAATTTTTGTTGAGCCAAGACTGGTTTGGCTCAGTGGATAGAGCGTCGGACTGCGGACTGAAGGGTCCCGGGTTCGATTCCGGTCAAGGGCATGTACCTTGGCTGCGGGCACATCCCCAGTAGGGGACGTGCAAGAGGCAGCTGATCGATGTTTCTCTCTCATCAATGTTTCTGACTTTCTATCCCTCTCCCTTCCGCTCTGTAAAAAATCAATAAAATATATTAAAAAAAAAAATAATAAAAATTTTTGTTGAATTTATTGGGGTGACAGGTCCATCCATGTTGTTGAAAAAGGTAAGATTTCCTTCTTTTTCATAGCTAAGTAGTATTCTTTTGTGTAAACATACCACATCTATCCACTCATCTACTGATGCACACTTAGGCTGCTTCCGGATCTTGGCTGTTGTAAATAATGCTGCAATGAACACAGGGGTGCATATATATATTCTTTCCAAGTAGGGTTTCAGGGTTCTACTAATAGATCTCCAAAGTGGGATCACTGGGCCATAAGCAGTTCCATGTTTAATTTTTGAGGTAACTGCATACTGCTTTCCACAGTGGCTGCACCAGTCTGATTCCCACTGGCAGGCAGGAGGGTTCCCTTTTCTCCACATCCTGCCCAACACTTGCTGTCGATTTGTTGATGAGAGCCATTCTGACAGGTGTAATGTCTTATCTCTCTGAGACATTTTAAAATTGTTTCAAAGTTTCTTCTGTTTCCTACATTAACTATAGTTCTTCTGAGTTGTGTTTTGTTTGTTTGTTTGTATTGTTGTTGTTTCTTTTTCCTACTTGAGAGATTTTATTGCTCTTTCAAGATTCTTCTGAAAGATCAGGCCTTCAGGCCAGCAGGTGAGAAGTAAGTGGACCCTACTCACATTCAGTATCTAGACTTTAAACCCCTGTTTATCAGTCTCATTCCTCACCCCCAGCTTCCCATATCCCTGGTGTCCCAAAGTCTCAAAATCCTAGGGATGAATTTCTTCAAATAATCAACTTCCCAAAGTAAGCTGGGCAAGGACAGTCTCCTAACAGCAGAGGATGGTCCTGTAAGAAAGAGATGGAATGAGCTGGGGATCTAACTACTACTTAAATAAACTTTCAACTGATCATTCTATGCAGCTCTTCCTCTCGTTTTCACCTATAACCCCTGGTTCCTTTAGAGCCCTGGGGAATAAGACATCTCCTTTCTCAAAGTCAGGATCACTGTAGACATCGAACTTGAGTTTCCTCCATTAGTCACCATTCCCATACCTGCTTCCCGTCTTCCAAAAAATGCATGCCATCCTTCCTCCACAGTTACCTCTTCTATCCTCTCTGTCCTATAGGCTTCAACTTTTTAACTTTCATTGTTATTTTAATGAAGTTTTTGGAAATAATGAAAATAAATGTATG
The DNA here is from genome assembly GCA_027563665.1 of Antrozous pallidus. Taxonomy (NCBI): domain Eukaryota; kingdom Metazoa; phylum Chordata; class Mammalia; order Chiroptera; family Vespertilionidae; genus Antrozous; species Antrozous pallidus. The sequence goes on along the minus strand of CM050521.1, from coordinate 70,186,946 downwards.
TTTTAATTAGTATCTGGGAAAACTATTTCATATTTGGAAAAAGTAACCACCACCAATCATCTTTAATATGCCATTTAATATTAAAATAGCCAGATTTTTTGCAAGAATGCTTTTGGCATGTGACTCTATGATACTGGTTGATTGAGATACATTTTCTTACATAATTAGGATTATTTTATTTCTAGTTTATTAATATTTTCTGCCAGGAATATGTGTTTAACTTTTGCATGCTTTTTATCTATATCTAGTAAAATTTTTATTTTGTTTTATGTCTATAATTAATTATTAATGAATTCCTGATACTAGGCCATCTCTGTTTGAGGTGAATTATTCTTTCAGGATATGATTAGATTTAATTTGCTATATTTTACTAAGACTTTTTGTGTATGTATTCATAAAAGGGATTAGTCTATAGATATATTTTTATGATATTTTTGGTTAGGTTTTAGATTTTGATTTATGTGACATTGTTTTTAACTGGAATACTTTTTATCAATTTCTATTTATACAAACAAGAATTTACTTCTTAAAGATTTGAATAGCTTATGTGTGAAACATTTTGATTATTCATAAATAATATTTTTTTTCATTTCTTCCATTTCAGATATTACAGTTAGCTTTTTATTCCAAAATTATAGTCAGCCACTAAATTATTTCCTGCTACATGGTTTCACAGAGAATCAGTTTATATTTTCTTTTTCAAACTGAAATTTGTATTTCATTTTGGCTTCTTGATTCATTTTTAAATAAGCGTGTATTACATTTTTTCTTAGTTATGTATACAAAAGACTTTACATTATTACTTTTAAGAATCGGCTCTTGGTATATACACTTTGCTTTTTACTGTTTCATTCATTCACTTTATCTCATTCAATTCCCCTTATGTTGTTAGGTATAAGTTACATATATATTTTTTAAATTCCTAAGTATTTTGTGTTTTACTTTGTGAAATTATTTAACAGCACATATTTGTTTGTGAGGATAATCTGCCTCATTTCAGGTGTTTCCCCCATTTACTTTCTAAATGACTCATACTTGAAGTTTTAGTTGCCTCTGACCCATTAGTTTTTAATGGCTTATTTCTTCCAAGAAGTTATTTACTTTGTATTATAGCTTTTTGTTAGTAAAACTGGTTTTATTACATTTTATTTGGAGAATATGGTATACATACATATTATACATAGCATCGTTGGGAACATAAGTTAATATCTAACAACATAAGCAACTAAATATAACACGATAAAAAACTTGGTATTCTACAGTAAATACTTTGAGTCAGGATTGTTGTGGAAGTTTATCTCCTCACAATGGATGCTTTGTCAAAGTGTCCTCCATTTATGAAATGAAACCAGGTCTCTGTTTTCTCATGGTTAGAAGATGCATGTTGTTCCCTCTGCCCTAACAGAACTATTAGCTCATGTCTATTGTACATGCAAAGAGGGAACTGCCTTTAGCTTCAACACAAAAAGCCAGGTCAAAATGAGAAGTGGTGTTTTTCAAACACTTAGTCACCATCTTGAATTTTTAAAAACTACTTTATAGAGGCATTACCTGAAATCAACAGAGATTTGGTGACTTACAGTCTCACATCTAGTGCAGAGTAGACAGTGGCAGAGCAATCGTTTTGAATTCTGCCACCACAGTCCTCTTCCAACGCACTCCCATTTTCATCCTGGTTTACTGAGGAAGTGCACTCACTAAAATTTAAAGTATTCTTCATTAATTTGATTAGGAAAATTGTATGCTAGAAGAGAAGCAACAATCAAGTTTAAGTGACTAGGAAGGGGATTTTTAGCCAAATCACACACACACACACACACACACACACACACACACACACACGCACCGCTATACGTTGCAGACTTCTGAAAAAAAAATTGTCTTTGAGGTGGGATGAGGAAGTCTCGTAGGGGAATTCTGGTCCCAACACATTACATTTACTGTTCAAGCTTGTCTTCACCAGAATAGTTTGGTTGTTCATTTGAAAATGTTAAGTGAGGAAACATTCAGAAAAAAATTAGTATCTTCTTCTCTTAGAAAGACATTTAACCAGAACCAAAAAAGGCCCTGTTTTTAGACAAACTATTGAATGCTGGCCAATGCGGTCCCAGTAGGGAGCCCGACCGGACCAAGTCTGGTGTGCGTGCTGCAGCCCCGGCTCTGGGGCCTGGTGTCTGTCTAACTCTAGATGTTTCTCCAGACCTGCCTTTCCCGAGAGGCTTTGCACAGATGCTCCCCACCGTGCCTTTGACCTCAATGTTCTGAACATATGTTTTCAAATGATCTTTTTCTTTATTTCAGGTAATATTAAGGGGAGGATAGGGGGAAGAAGGATCTATTACACTTTGAGACAGCATGGAGGGCCCTGGAGATTATTATGCTACGTGAAATCAGCCAATCAGAGAAATAGAAAACCACATCATCTCCCTTATATGTGGAATCTAATCAACAAAAAAAAGTGAGGAATAAAACAGAACCAGAGTCATAGAACAGACTGAGGAATCTTACAGGGATGGGGAGTGGGGTGGATGGGTGGGAAGAGATTAACCAAAGAATTTATATGCATATATGCATAGCCCATAGATGCAGATAATAGGGTGGTGAAGGCCTGGGGTGAGGAGGGGTCCGGGTGGAGGGGGGGCAATGGAGAAAAATGGGGGACATCTATAATACTCTCAACAAGATAAAAAAAAGAACTGTAATATCACTTCTAAAATATATTCAATAAAATGTAAATATTAAAACAATAATAATGTATCAAGAGCCAGGCATAGTGCTAGGTAATGCAACATAGCATGGAAAGGGGAAGTCATGGTTCCTGTCTGCAACAAATTTATAGTAGCCCACTGTGTCTTGGCCTCAAGAGGGATGATTAATTTATTCTATTTAAAAATATTCATTATTCCAATACATTTTTCTTATGCACCCAACAGCCATACTGCTTTTTGGGGGAGTTACTTAAAGGCGATAAAAACCAAAAGAAGAAAAGTTATACATTCCTGTTACATCCTGCAAGCAAATAGGTTCAGAAAATTACATTTTACCACACACCTAACAGAATGTAGCCCTGTATTACTCAGTTCCATTTTTGTCTGTGATTATGAGAGCTATTTTAAGTTTTAATGAAACCTTGTATTTCCTAAAAATAAGTTGACTGAACAATTTTCCATTATGCCAATAATATCAGTTTAAAAGTAAAAGATGATTAAGCAGGGGCATTTACAATAAACGGAATTAAAAATGTATCACCTGTTTGACTGCTTGACTAAAACTAAACAACTCACCTGCATAATGACAAATGGGAATGATGCTGAAAGAACAATTAAAACAAAGCAACTCGGGTAACTCCAATTGGGTTAGGTCTCTTTCTATTTTCCACTTGCCTTTTGTTACATACATCTGAAATGCAGAACTCGTGATCAGTTTCTCATCTCCTTTATGGTTGTGGTAATAGGGAAATTGGTTGTTAATTGGTCAGCCTGAACTGTGCTCCCTTATTATGAACTGTGTTCATTTATTATGTCTGCAACTCGCTGCGTGATCTTACATTTTCCTGATTTCTCCTCAGGGCGATTTGCCTTCTGTTAGTAAAACCAGGATGCCACAGTGCTAAACGTACTGCTCTGCCACTTGTTTCCGATTATTCTTCCTACATGTTCCAATTTGCATAGCTTTATTGTTTTGTGAATTCGAAGCTTGTGAATTTATTACCGAGGCACCTGCCAGTGTTACTGTATTTAAGGAACTGTCAGCAGTTTCTATTTTGGGGTTCTAAGTTGGCTATAAAAATTCACTCTGGGCTGACTTTTGGCATGTATTATAGAGTAACAAACCAAGAGTGAATTATTTTTAGAAAAGGGGGAGAAAAAGAAAGGGAAATTGTATTTTTGGGTATTTTTTTTCAGATATAGAAATATAAAATAGAAAACAGAAGTTTATGGTTTCTCTTAGATTTTTCTAAAAACATCTTTTCAACCCATCAGTTGACATTGCAGACTCATACTTAGAGGAATTATAGGAAATATTAAAATTACCTGTTATATTTACAGGCAAAGTATCTCATATATTCACTAATTTTAATAATGCAATAGCCATTTTAGGAGGGGAAAACATCAATTCAGTGAAGATTAACAAAATTTCAGGTTTCTGGCAAATGACTAATTATCTGAGTATGACCTCCAAGTGTCTCAAAAGTAGATTTTACACCCACACAAATACTCACCAAACTGGGGAAAATTAGGAATACTCTGTTTCTCTGAGGTTTGAAACTTCATCTCTAGAAAGAGTCTTCACCACCTAATTCTTCATTGGCAAGCAAATTTAAAAAAAAACCCCAATCATATGTAGAACTTTTGCAAAACAATTATCATCAGAAAAAAATGTTTATTTTCCCAAAGCATCAAGACTTGGGAGGTAGGCATCATGTACTTCCCATTACACACACACACACACACACACACACCTTGGAATGAACCAATACTCTGTACACGAAGTGTCTAAGAAGGTAAGAAAGCTGGTGCTTGCTTAATGGTAGTGTTCATTGATTAAGCCCTTTTTGAGCACCTTTTTGGGGCCAGACATTAAGCTAGAAAGTTGGATTAGAAAGCATATTTAAACTAAAGGCCCACTGCACAAAATTTGTGCACTCGTGGGTGGGGGGAGTTCCCTCAGCCTGGCCTGCACCCTCTCGCAGGGAGCGGGCCTAAGCCATCAGTTGGACATCCTTAGTGTTGTTGTGGAGGCAGGACAGGCTCCCACCACCACTGCTGTGCTCTCCAGCTGTGAGCCCAGCTTCTGGCTGAGAAGCACTCCCCTTGTGGGAGCATTCTGACCACCAGGGGGCAGCTCCTGCATTGAGCATCTGCCTCCTGGTGGTCAGTGCATGTCTTAGTGACCATTTGTTTCGCTGTTTGGTCGATTTGCGTATTAGCCTTTCATTATATGGGATATTGGGTCAAGGAGGAAAATGGAATGTGAAATTGAGGGGGGAAAAGGGGATGTCTTTATAAAACATAATCCACATCCAATCACTATCTATAGGAGGCATACTCTGCTTCATAATTTTGAGCAAGCTGGACCCTCTGGAAGTTACATCATGATTATGAAATGGAAGACATCCGAATATCAGAGGAATCATGCAGTGCATCCCATTCCCTCTTAAGACCTACTCACCAAGCGGCCATCTAGTTATAATTTAATTTTCACTGTACTTTCCAGTGAGACAGGACTGAGTAGGTTCACATGTCTATTCTAAATCATTTAGAACAAATAACTTTTACTGTAAACCAATGAATTTACAGTTTGGTCTATGCATTAATATCTTTTGAGGTTCAGTCCATGCAAACAAGTCCACATATGCTAATCAAACAAGTGTCTGGATCTCCATTGCTAAGGTCCAGGTGCTAGAACCGGTGACTGCAGCCCTGACACTGAACAAAGGAATGGCTATGGGCTATATCACCGTGCCAGGGCCCCCGGAAGGTGGCTGAGCACTCGTGGTAGCACACAGAAGTTGCTGTGTAGTTTTTTTTTCCCCCCAATTTCAACAGGAACTAAAGTTCCAAGAGAAAAATCGTCATGGTTTAAATGTTTATAATTTCTTTTTTATTTTAATGAACTCCCCCTGCCCCCCGCAAAAATGAGCTAAAGCAAAGAGGCCTCTAAAACATACCTCATTTGCACTCTAATGTTTTCCAGTCATCATTACTGCTTGAGTAAATATTCTTTAAACCATGTTAGATTTTTTCTTTTATTTACAACACAGCCTATTGGTGAAAGGCACCTTAGAAAGCTTGTAACACAACCTCCTCTTTTACAAAGGGACAAACTGTGGTAATTACTTCATATAATCCTGTAACAATAAAAAAAAAAGGAAATAAGTACCCAAAGTAGATTAAAATAACCAAGAAGTTGTTCCTCACTAATTAAAATCAGGAAGTTTGGTTAGTTTGATGTTCATTAGGAAGCACAAAGCTATTTCAGAGGAACTCATATGTATTTTTTGCTGTGTATCCAACTTCTGTTGGTATAGGCTTTTCAACTTTACCTTCAACTTTCTGGTTATTAATAGTTTTAATTAGCTTTTTCACATTTATGCAATGATAATAAAAATAGCAAGTTCCTCAGAAATGTTTTCTTTTAGTGTTTGTTTTCTTTAGCACAAAAATGTGCACCCCAAGTGTGAGGTGTTACCCATTCCATGGTTTGATTTGTTATTGTTTTAATTATAATAACATTCCATGGATTGGCTTTTAGTGTTAGGCTGATGCAAATGCCATATCTGTAGGTTTAAAAAAAAATGGTCAAATAGCAATTTCATATGGCTCAAACTAATATTTACTGAAAAACAGTTTTTACAGCAAATTAGCCAAATGACAGCATTATATTTGCTGGCCAACTATATCCAGGGTCTGACTTGTAAAATAAAAAATAATGACATTTTAGTAATCACATTAAACTTATAGCAAATAAATCTGCTTAAGAAATAAGTTTATTTCCCTAAACACAACTATTTGTAATCATATAAGCCCTCCATGTACTATTCAAAAATGAACAAGAGATGTTTCCTTTTGAAGTAAGTCCAATAAATAATAAGTCAAATTTAAATGAGCTCAAATAAAAATCAATTTAAGAATTCATTTATAGATGTCACATAGCAATATGAATTTTAATGGGCCATCATCATGTGGGAAATGTCGTGGAAATGTCCCTCAACTTTTTATTGTTTTAACTGATGATGTGAAGTATCCCAAATCAGAAGAAAATAGTGAAATTATGGGAAAAAATAGGTCATTTAGGGGAAAGACCTATGTTCACTTGAATATTCTGCAAAGCTTACTCATTCAAATCACTCCCTAACATCAGCTCTCCCCTGAATTTCAGCTATGAAGATCTCAGATTTCAAAAAAAATGTTCACGCTCGACAAAAGGAAATACAACTAGAAATAAATGGCTTGCAGAGACGAACGTGGGTTACAAGAACATGGCCCTTACACTATACAACTCTTTAGCCCTTCTAATAGAGTTTTTAAAAATCTGGACAGTTTAAAGGGGCTGAAAAATATTATGTTATTCAATTTATACTTCCTTCCATCTTCCCTTGTCTGAAACAACTTTTAAGAAATCCTAAGAATATTATTGGCAAGGCAAACATGTTATTTTAAGTCGTTTTATTCAAATACACATTACTCGAAGAATGTAGATAGGGAATTTCAACTTGAAGTAAGTTTTCAACGTAAACACTAAAGCCACGGCCAGACGAAATTGCAAAAGATGACTAATAACAAGACAACATTAAGTAAAATTAACCATGAACAAGGTCGCTCCTGCTAGGTCAGAGTCACACTGGCCCAATATGTCATGAACTTTCACTATGCACAACATCTTTGTATGGAGAGCAAAACCCCACTGAATGTATTCACAGTCATCAAATTTTTGGAATTGAGCAAAAAAGATTTTATAAAAAGAAAGGAAACTCATGGACATGGACAGAGGTGTGGTGACTGTCGGGGTGAAGGGATCGTGGGGTGGAAGGAGGTGAAGAAGGTAAAGGGGATAAATGGTGATGGAGACTGGACTTGGGGTGGTGAACACGCCATACAGGGCACAGACGATGTGCTGTGGAATTGTGTACCTGAAACCTGTATGCATTTGTTAAGCATGGTCGCCCTGATAAATTCAATAAAAAAAAAAAATAATTATACCCAGTGACAGGAAGTTAAAGACTCATTTCAACTTATTGTTTTTGCCTATATTATGCTAGGTCTTGTGGTTCTACCACAAGTGGAAGTGAAATATCCCCAAACTTGAAAAGTGTACCTGCTTATTTAGAAAATAAATAAACATGTAAAAGCAAACTCTTGTGCAGTAAATTCAGATAAAATGCAATGATGTTTTTAATATTGCTAAAACAGCCTTCAAATTCAAAGCTACCTGCTTCTGTAGAAACCTGACAATTTTCCGTTTCATCAGGAGAAGGGACTGCATTATTGCAGCTCGTGAAAATTATCTGATCGTCTTAACTTTTATTCTGTATCTCCTTCGAAAGGTTTTTTTTTTTTTTAATTTGCGGGGATGGGGGAGGTGTAAGTGTACAAGAATAGTAGGTGTCATTTATTTTAAATCCCACACATACCATTCTTTGCCTCAGATATATTAAACAATAACAGTCTCTCGATTTTAATAATGATGTAAGTTCATTTTGAAGCCAATGCTTCCAAAATGAATAAGTACACTGCAGTGATTATAGGAGTTTAATTGTGTCCTTGGACTAAACTGCTTTACTTCTGGTCACTTGCAGTGGCAAACGAGTCGAGGTAAAATCAGTACCATAAGAAGGAGAAAATTTCAATATTTTGTTCACAATGTCAACAGGAGAAAATCCGCAGGCCGCTTTTCGTTTTTTTTTTTTTTTTTCATTGCTCTTGAATGTAAATAGTAGTTTTCTTTTTAAAAGCATGAGGATCAAAAATTAAGGTCACTGTAATATTTTCATTCACATGCTGTATCTGAACCCTGATCTTTCTTTGGGTAGTTAATTTCACAGAAAAAAAAAACCACATTCTTGGGTCATTTTTGTTACCTTGTGATACTTCCTTTTCTTTCAGGCAATGATTCATCTTAAGCCTGCAGGTCAATTGTCCCTAACACGCATGGCCAAATTTAGCTCTCCACTTCCCTACATGTTAAGCTCTGCAGCGTACAGCATTCGCAGGATGGCAGAGCAGGAAAAGGGCTCACTGCGACTTTAAGAACTTTCAGAATTTATCAGTCAGAAAAGAAACTTTCTACTCTTTTCCATTTTAGCTTGAAACAATCTGTGGCATTTTAGCATTTGGCGTGGCTGTCTCATGTCACTTATCACATTATAATTATTTCTGTAAACACTAAAGCTGTTTCAGGGACCTCTAAGCTCCATAAGGGCATGCGCTGTTTCTTATTCATCCTTTTTGTGCTTTACAAAAGTGCTCCTCAAATGTGCTGTGCACACGAATCACCTGGGGACCTTGTTAGGAGGTGGGTTCAGTTCTGTGGTTCTGGGACAGGGCCAAAGCATTAGGATTCTGATCAGCCAACTGCAAGGTTATGCTGATCCTGCTGGTCTGAAGATCATATGAAGACCACAACACTTGCCCTGGCAGGTTTGGCTCAGTGGATAGAGCATTGGCCTGGGAACTGACAGGTCCCAGGTTCCACTCTGGTCAAGGCCATGTACCTTGGTTGTGGGCATAACCCCAGTAGAGAGTGTGCAGGAGGCAGCTGATCGATGCTTCTCTCTCATTGATGTTTCTAACTCTCTATCCTTCTCCCTTCCTATCTATAAAAAATCAATAATATATATATATTTTTAAAAAGACCACAGCACTCTAGGCAAGCCATGAACCATTAAGGTATTCCTTCCAATTTTCATTGAAATAAACACCTACTAAACTTTGGTAACATTGAATGCTTACAATGTGCCAATACAGTTGACAGTTCTCACATCCCTGTGGAGATAGGTACTATTATTCTCTCCATTTCACCGATAGGAAAATTGAGACTCTAAAGTAGGGGTAGGGAACCCTTTTTTCTGCCAAGGGCCATTCAGATATATATAACATCATTTGAGGGCCATGCAAAATCATCGGCTTAAAAAAAGGGATAGAGGTTTTTTAGCCTGAGCAACTGGGCTTGCTAGTTACAAAGACCAGAAATACCAGAAGGGGTAAGGACATGTAAACATGTGACACTATTTATTCCAGAAGGGAGCCAACCCACCCTGAGGACAGTGTTCTTAAAGCCTGCCCTTCAATAACAACATTCTTTTCTTGTCATTGCTCTCCCCCGAAGGTTCTTCTGCAAATCAGGCCTCCCTCTTCCCTAGAAGATGGCCCAGTTCTTCCCAGAGTCCTTCTTCCCATTCCGGACCTTTTCCCAAGTTTTCCCCTATGCTTATTGGGTGACTTTTCTCCAACAGGGACATTGTTCTTGCTTCTTCCTCCATTCTGAGAGTAGCTGCCATTTCTCTCTTCCACAGTGACTCCCCCCGCTTTGCCGTCAGTCCTATTCTTACATCCCTGCTTACTATTATCCACCTGTTCTCTCCTCTAGGAAAACCTCCTGGGTACCTCTGCTGAATCAGCATGCCCCACACCAGCACGCTGGTAAGGTGTCAAAACACAAACAAAAACACTCTGCTTCTGCCTGTGGAATAAAATATTTCCCATAAGAAAACATAATCTATTTTCCCGGCCTATGTGGCTCAATTTGTTGGAGCATCTTCCAATACACCAAAAGGTCACGGATTGGCTTCGTGGTCAGGACACAAATTTAGGCTGTGGGTTCAATCCCCGGTTAGAGTACCTATGAGTGACAATCAACCAATGTTTCTCTCTCACATTGATGTGTGTCTCTCTCTCCCTCTCACTCTCACTCTCTCTAAAAATAAACAAAACAGATGTCTTTGGGTGAGGAGTAAATAAAAAGAAAAGACTGTATAAACTCTTCGTAAATAGATGAGAGCTGCAGTGTATCAACAGTGATATACTCTCATTAAGATAAACCTGAATTTTTTTCCTTGACAACCAAAGATGGATCGAACCCTACTCCTAAAGAAGAACTGGACTCTGTGGTATGGAGGGCATGCCCAGGCAAGGCACCTGAGCATTCTTTAAATCATCGTCAGCTGAATCCAAGGCGCCATGCAGAGAGGCGTCTTGGAAAACACATCTGCCAAGAAGGCTGGATGCATTATCAGGTTGGCCTTAACTTTACCCCAGGTGTCAGGGAGAGGGCCTTGAAATGTAAATCCAGCCTAGCCCCAGGAATGGGGGAATGAATAGGGCCTGGACCCACTAAAACTCCTTTGATCCTAATTTTGGTGAAACCCCTTTGTGTTTTGGAATATAAATATACCGCTGCTGTTGGGTTTGATGTCCTGTCTCTCCATCAGAGAGAAGAGAAATTCCACCCAGCTATTTCTATTTCTGCATCTTCTCTTCTATTTTTTTATTTCTCAATCCCCAGCTCCTCTACTCAGAAACTGGGCACAGTCTCTCTCCACACTGGACATGGAAAAGAGAGAAAAACCCCTACATGATTCAATCCCCTGTTGGAGTAGCTATGAGTGACGATCGATTAATGTTTCTCTCTCACATTGATGTTTCCCTCTCTCCTTCTCCCTCTCAATCTCTCTATAAAAATAAACAAAACAGATGTCTTTGGGTAAGTAGTAAATAAAAAGAAAATACTGTATAAACTCTTCATAAATAAATGAGAGCTGCAGTGTATCAACAGTAATATACTCTCATTAAGAAAACCTGAATTTTTTTTTCCTTGACAACCAGAGATTGCTCGAACCCTACTCCTAAAGAAGAACTGGACTCTGTGGTATTTAATGTAGTAATCCTAAAAAATTAGCTACTCTGTAAGAGTTGATAATCATGAAAACTACACTCAATATATCCCTCTCCCAATATCTAAAACCACGTTTCTCCTATGCCCTAAGTCTGTGGTTATAAAAAAGGAACAAGCTGAGAAATCCAAATTGTGATGCTCACAGTTAAATCCTGAAATACTGACTAGAAAACACACATTTCTGATTATGTCACAACTGGGCAAATGAATAGTGTTTAATGCTACTAAAGCGGGGGGGGGGGGTAATTAAAGCTTTACCTACAGATGAGACTTTCCTGTATATCATTGTCAGGAGATGTTTCAAGAAAAAGAGAAAGGCCCTTGGGAGGATTCCTGACATGGGAACTATACATTTCTTCCACTAGAAATCTCAAAGGAATGCTCATTTAAAAGAAGAACGAAACACATTTAACTAGTTTGAGATATTAAATATCTCTTTGAAATTGTGGCTAACACATAATAGAAAGCAGAAAAGGAATGTTTGCACTATTTTTATATAAATTGTAAATGAAATATTCAATTACAAAAACATTCCAGCCCTCCAATTTGGAAGAAATGATGCCAGCCCCAGAATATGGTTCTCTTGTGGATTAGGTTGCATGTCATCTGGGCCTCACTATACCAGTGGTCGGCAAATTGCTGCTCGCAGAGCCACATTTGGCCCTTTGGCCCCTTGAGTGTGGCTCTTCCACAAAATACCACGGCCTTGATGAGTCTATTTTGAAGAAGTGGCATTAGAAGAAGTTTAAGTTTAAAAAATTTGGCTCTCAAAAGATATTCCAATTGTTGTACTGTTGAAATTTGGCTCTGTTGACTAATAAGTTTGCCGACCACTGCACTATACCATTTGATTAGAATGTGTCTTAGTTCAAAAAAAAGAAAAGCGAATAAGGCCATTGGGCACATGCTACCTTAAACAGACATGTATGAATCTTCAAAAAAGCCCCGTGTATAGTGTTACTCTCCAAAGAACTGGCCTTTCTAGAATGCACCGATAATATAGCTTCAAGAGTGTTCTCTGGACCAAATCAAGCAACCACTTTCCCATTTAATTTTATTATCCCTCTAATTCCATGATCACATACACATACTTTTTTAAAAGCTTACAAATGGTCCTCTGGTTAAAATGGAATTATCTTTAACAACATTTAGCCATAATATCTATTTACAATAGCCTGTTATTGAGTTTGTCATCAATTTTGAGCTCTTCTTTTATCTCACATAGTGCATGGAATATGATGTGTTGAAATAACATGACAGACAGGCAAGTAGATGACTGAGGTAGACAGACTGATGATACATGAATAAGATGAGAAGAACATGAGGCACTGAAGGCCTGGGTTTAACCTGGGGTAGAGATGAGGAAACTGGGGGCAGGAAGTAATATGAAAGGCAAGACAGAAAAATACCTGTGGATACTAAGAACTATTTCTATCTGCTCCACTATTTAGTCTCAAGACAGATCTGACCATGACAGTAATAAAATAACAAAAAAAGTATGATTTACCATATATATACACACACTTTGATTGGAACATAGGTAGATATAGATATGATGTAGACATAGATATATAGATTAGATGTATATGAAATAGATATTGATATAGATATAAACAGATGATGCTGATATCCATCCTTAGACCCTGAGGTATGGATAGAGAAATCTATTTGTTTGAACCTATTAAATTGCCTGACCTACAATAATGGTCACTGCATATGATTCACTCCAAGATATACTATCTAATAAAAGAGTAATGTGCAAATTGACCATACCTTCGCTACACCCAATAAACCACGCCCACGAGCCATGCCCATGAGCCAATCATGAATGAAATGCAAATTAACACCCAACCAAGATGGCTGCCACCCATGGTAGGGCGATGCCTTGGGGTGGGCTTGGGGCGGGGCTGGGTTGGGGGTAGGGGTGGGGCCAGCCAGCAGATTGGACCCATGGCAGGGCAATCCACTGGATTCCAAAGGCTGGGAGGGGAAAGTCCTCTTGGAAGAGGCTTGGGTCGGGGCTGAGGTGGGGGTAGGGCCAGCCAGCAGATCGGACCCATGGCAGGGTGATCCCCTGGCCTTGGGGCGGGCTTGGATCAGGGCTGGGGCTGGGACAGAGCCAACCAGCAATCAGCTGGATCACAGGGCTACCACTGCCCGGGATCCCAGCTATCAGCCAGATTGCGGGGCGATCACTGGCTGGGGTCCCCTGGCTGAGATCCCCTGCCCAAGGACAAAAGCCCTCACCAGAGGCTTTCAGCCTTGGGCAGGCCGGGGGTCAGCCATCATTAGAACACCCCCTGAGGGCTCCCAGTATGTGAGATGGGGTAGGCTGGGCTGAGGGACCTCCCACCATCAGTGCACAAATTTCATGCATCAAGCCCCTAGTGTGTGTGTATGTGTATGTGTGTGTATATATAAAATAGCAAAAGCTAATTATCTCCTGACTATTCCTCCTCCCATCCATGAATGAGATAATAATGGTGCAAAATGGGCAATTGGGAAGTTCCCTTACTGAGGCTGTGGTCTGTTTGAGGTCACACTGCTGGGCACAGGCAGTTCAGGTACCAGAGATCAGGGTTTACTCCCTCTCTACCCACTGCTCCTTCCACAACTCCGTTGTGACAGTGGCAGAGTCCAAAGAGAGAAACGCAGTGGAGGGAAGAGGAAATGTCAGACTTCTCTGCACACTCAGTATTTCACTGAGGGACAAAGTTCTATCTACCAAAATAGAGTTCCCTTCCTTCTCATGTGCCAGGCAACAATGAAGGAATAAAGTAAATGAATCAGCAGAAAGAATGACAGTTCCTCAAGTTCCATGAGTTAGTGGTTTTTTTAGAACAGATTCCAAGTTTGCCCAGGGAACAAGCCTCTGCTGATAATTGGCCAACATGATTGACAGGAAGGGATACTTCAAAGAGCCAGTCGTCCTGCTGTGGCTCTCATTTCAGAGTTGGACAGGAGAGCGAAGGCACAGGATTTCGTGCCTCACTCATTACTGGCCTGACACAGGAGAGCTCATACCATTCAAAGCACAGCTCCTCCTTTAGCTGGAAGTTAAAGACAGATTTCCAAGTCTGTTGGGAGTGTCACTAGTGGATTTAATGAGAGATTAACCATGGAGCACGGGGAGGAGAGAAGATAAAGAATATGGGCCAGAATCTGATCTACCCAAATTCTATATTATATGTGTATATAATATATACACTTAGATTGCAGACAACATAAGTGGTGGCACATGCTCAAAGCTCACTTGGAAGACATTCGGAGATATCTTAATATCCTCAAACATGTTGGAATGTAACAGGCTGTTTCTAGAAGCTTCCTTGATGATCACCGTGGGGACCTCAATGTGGTTGAATGCCCTCATGACGTTTCTCCCACAGATTTGCTGAGGAGCGGTTAAAAGCCAAGCTTGCCTGCGGGGAGCGGCAGGTGCTGAAATAACTTGAGTTGTAAAGTGAGAGAACATATTTTGTTGCCCCCATCATGAGTTGTTAAAGGTTATAAAATGTGGAACTCAAAATCAGTCAACAACAACAAAAACCTACTGGACTAACTACAGTAGATTCTATATGTGAAAAAAATTACCTTTCTCACTCAGTGGGCACTCCGAGTAGGAAAAAAAAAAAAATGGGTGGATGTTTTGACTGGCCACTGTTAAAAGCAAATGCTCTCATCTTAATAATTGGAAACTTTTCAAAATCCTTCAAAAATGGTTTTAGTAATATTTAAGTCCAGCTGCATATTGGCAAATGCATCTTTGCCTTTCTTTCAAAGTTGCATAGTTAAAAACTTCTGAGAAACACAATGGAGATGCCTCTTAAATGTAATATTTTATATATTTTTGCCAAGGCAAAGTTATAAGCAATGTGTTGAAAAAGTCAAATTAATAAATTAAGTTTAGCACAGTGTTAGCAATGCTGATTTCTCATTCTAATAATGATGGGAAACTCATAAAATGTAGGCATTAAAGGAATGGCAAATTTGTTAGACTTACTTTAAAATTTATGGGAGTCAACAAATAGCATAGTTTTCAAATATTTTAACTGAGCTGATTTTTAAAAATCTGGCTAGCATTTGCCTAACACATTCACAAGTTCCCATTGTACCGGTTGTTAGATGAGCTTTAATTTGTAAACACATTGTGCCTACTTTTAAACTGTTTCTTTGGTTTTAAAAGTTTGTGCCTAAATGCATAAACGTAAAGAGAAGATAACTAAAAAAGCTATTTTAAGATCTGAGAGGCAATTTTGAAAGTTTTGCTAAACACTCAAATAATTCTCACCAGCAACAGAAACTACTTTTGTTCGTAATGAATAATAAAGAGAATGTACCAAAAAAAATAGCATAAAATGTTTGTTTCAACCATCAGATGTTGTTAAGGTTCTCAGCTCAGAACTGTAAACCACCCAACAGTTATCACTGGCACTGCTAACCAACATTTCATCTTTTTCTCTATCAGCACTTGCTACACTTTAATGGACAGAGGAATCCCCGCCTTCCCACCCCCAACAGAGATTCTGATTGAGGATTCTGATTCTGGGAAGGGCCTGAGGTTCTGCATTTCTAACATCTCCTGGTGTGATGCTGACTGCTGCTGACCTGAGGACCAGACTTTAAACAGCCAAGGTCTAAAACTATACTCCTCGCCTATATTTTTACACATGACCCTCTTAACCCTCTATGATGTAAGTACATTGTTCCCATCTATCAAATGAGGAAAGTGCAGAAAAGAGAGATTTCATACAACTAGTAGGTGACCGTACCAAATTATAAACCCTGGTCTTTTGAAAGCCAAAGCCCTTGTCTATAATAATTGCACCACTTTCATCATTTCTCATTATGGTAGTTAATACTACGTACTTACAGCTTGCTAATCCAATGAACCGATTTATGTCAAGGTAGAGAGTTTAAAGATTTGGGTACTTAGGACCCTCCCCAGTAAATATCATTTTGTAATAAATGTGGTAGCAATGGGGAATTCTGAATATTTTCGCCATCTCCACAGGTGACTCTGGGAATGACTAAAGCAATTCATGCTTTATGCTGTCTGGCTAGAGTGGCTTTGTTGGTTGAGCATCATCCAATGCACGGAGAGGTTGCTGGTTCAGTTCCTGGTCAGGGCACAAAACTAACTGCATTAGGGCTTTGGGGCACATAGGAAGACAGCAATTCCACAGGTTACCAGCCGGCACTGTGGTCAATGCCATTGACAATCCACTTGTTACTAAAAATGTAAGTATGAGGTGTGGTTGCTGACCCAATATGTGGACTTTAGGGAAACCACTTCATCCTTTAAAAAGCTTGGACTTTTACTCAGCATCTTCCATTGGATGACAACACTCAAAATGTAACCCTCCCATTAATTCCTCATCCTAAATTACAGTCCTTTTGCAATTCTCCCTTATTTCAGGAAGGGCTCTGATCGCAAAGTTGCTGGCATATCCAGCAGATGCACGTGGAAAAGCATTCCATTCCAACATGTCCCTCAGAGTCAGGGCGTTGGATGGCGCAGGTCCTGACATGATGCTTCCCCCCTCTGCTCCCACACTGTGTCATCAGGCAGCGCGTGTCCTCAGAAAATACATGATCAGTCAGAGCCCCTCCTGATGGCTACTGTCACATTTCCTGGGGCATAACTATCTCTGTTTTTACAGGATTTTTTTTCCAGTAGAACCACCCACATTCAAGGCCTTTTATGCTGGGCCATGTGTGCAAGACGGAACAATAAAATTCATGAAGAATCCCCAGCAGCACAAAAGTGATTTAATGAAAAGACATGAGACACGGTGTGGGGCTTTACACCATCAATTTTGCCCAAAATAGGAATCCCATAGGCCTGAACAGCAATTCCACAGGTTACCAGAGGCTTCCGCCTGTCTCTCTGTTACTTTTAGTGAGCTGCTGATTCAGTAGCTGTCAGGGAAACACAGTCAGCACCAAGGCAGTGTGTTATCAGGACAAACTGCAGCCAGTTACTCAGCCCATGTTTGGGAAAGAGAAATGCTTCAGAGATTCTTCCTTTTTTTTAAATTCTCACATGAGGACATGCATAGAGAGAGGGACAGAGAGAGAAACATCAATGCAAGAGAGAAACATCAATCAGCTGAGCGCCCCCCCACCCTTCCTATGTGCCCCAAAGCCCTAATGCAGTTAGTTTTGTGCCCTGACCAGGAACTGAACCAGCAACCTCTCGGTGCATTGGATGATGCTCAACCAACAAAGCCACTCTAGCCAGGCAGATTCTTCCTTTTTTTTTTTTTTTTATTGGTGAATGTTACACACTAGGTATTCATACACAGTTTGTCTTCGCATGTATTCCCAAGTCTGCTTTAAGATCCAAGTTTACCAGACAAGAACCCAGCACACTTACTCTCAGCCATTCCTTACTGAAATTATATTAAGAGCCAAGCTCTCAAAAGAGGGTAAGTTACTTTTTGAATAATTAGAAACCCGTGACCTATTATTGCTTTCATGGAGAAAATCTGGCTGTCAGAAGTAAAAACAGGACAAGTTACCCAATCTCATCTTACATTCCCTATTTCACACACAGGAACATTTTAATATTGCTGCTTTATCAAATGGGAGTCCTACTCCAAGCAGGACTCTGTACTGATGGGGGTATAAGGTATCACTTCCCAATAAGAAAAGCCATGAACATCTGCATCAAAATAACATCATTTTATACAGGAATAAATTTCAAGTGTCTGATCCTAGCTTGCGGCATGGATTTGATTAGGACAAACTGAAGGAGAGGTGTTAACTCATACGCAAAATGAGACAGTGTAAGGCGGAGAGGTTAAGAGTGTTGACTGCGAAGTCCCACTGGCTGGCTGTTCTCCTGTTTCCTAACCCGGCTCCCTCAGTTATGAGCTCTGTGACCTGGAGCAGCTAATGCATCATCTTTTGCCCCAGTTCCTTTATCTGTTCTGAAGGAATAGCCATCACAGTACCCATCTCATACAATGTCAGGATTAGAGGGGCTCCTGGATGCCGAGCACACGGAACAGTGCTGACAGCTCACAAGTGCTCAGTCAATTCTCATTCTTTACAAAGGCACGTGAAACAGAACCCCAAAAATGTTGATTTCTTCCGTCTTCGCTAGTTTTATGAAAAGGAATTTGTTTCCTTTATCATGAGGGTTTAGACCAGTGCTACTCTGCATAACGCCTATAGTAAGGTCATAGCCTTTATGGCGTTATGGCTCCTTTTGTTTCCTGTACTTTTGCCAGGATTTTTTTCAGCCAGACTGCTGAGACCTACTGAGGACAGAGACCTTTCTTGTATTCTCTTGGATCCCCCATTGTGTCTTCTCTATAGCAGCAGCTAAACACATACTTATCTGTGAGGACACAAAATGAAGAATTAAAGTCTGAAATATAAAATACAAATTTCATAATCCATTTGTTTTGTTGGGTTTTTTTTGAAAGATGGGCACAAAGTTAGAAATAATTCCTGTAGCTTATATAATTACTAAACTTATTCTGAATGTATTGTCAAAATTGCATTTGCCCATCAGTGATTTCTATAGTGTCAACCAGAACAACTCAACCTAGTTGGTTCAAGTCGCCTTTTTAAAACATTGTTAGCAACTTACTCCTCAGCAACATAAAAACCTGTTTATGGCACTGAACACAAAGACGGGTGGTTGTACTATCCAGCTCTTCTGACACTCCCTTGGGTGGTTTTACTGATGCTCTAAGGAACATAAACGTAAAAGTTATTACCTGAAATAAAATCTCGGCTTCAATTTATTGCCATATTTCCAGGCATCCCACACAAAACATAACTACAAATAGCAGGATCCTCAAACTGCAAGTCCAATCTAACTTATAATTTATTTCCTCACTATTCCTGTTCTTCTGCCCCAGAATGCTTGTCACCGAAGACCCATTTCCAAGGAGACATTGTCCCTGGCTGGGCTGTGATGTGAAGATAGGGCAGGCATATTACTATCTCCAAAACACAATGGCTTCCTCGCCCACACTTCCCTCCCCTCTGCCTCATGTTGCTACCAGCACAGCAATGGTTTCTATAGAACCTGTCACCAGGGAAATGTCCAACATACTTTGGCAAAGGAATTCTTTTACCCTGTAAGAAAAGAGAAAGGGAGGACACCAAAGAGAATAATCTCTTACTTGGATGCTGGCCATATAATTAAATTTAGAAGAATATTGATTCTGTCCACTTAGATTAACTTTAATTTTATATATAACCAAATTGCAGATATAAAAGAACCGAGTTAGATCCCTAAAACTCCTCCAAAAATGTATCAAATATCTCTAAATGAGATTTCCCAAGTGAATGTGCTTGCAGAACAACTTGGATGGTTGATTATTTTCCATTGTAACATAAAACTCCTAGCACAAAAGAATAAATTGAGGCAGTGTATTAAGTATAATGGAGACCACATGACTTAGCACAACAAGAAAGCATAACTTTCTAATGCTCATTAAGGGTATGCTATTATTCCAGGGATTTATAAAATATTCAGGAGAAGCATTTTAAATTAAATTGATGGCATGTGTAATACTTTTTCACCTAACACATTACACATTAGAAAAGCATTTGCATATATTAAAATCCAAATATTCCAACGTTCGTACATGGTGACAAGGATATCAAATCTTGAGTCCTAGGCTTGGCTAACCAATATCTGGTTAGTGTGTTCCAGTTTTTTACTAAATGCTGAGCAAGTAGAAATGAACAAAGTATTTGGATCTGAGCCTTAATAATTTTCAGTGTCAGGTCATAAATCTCCTGACAGGAAAATATTAAATTCTAAAATCACTCCTCAAAGGACTTACAGCATTGTTTTCTTCATATTACGGGTTATGTAGTGCCAAATTTTGTTATCTCTGAGTTGATATGAATATAATTGAGTCAGAAAAACATAGATGGACCAAATCACTTACCCACATACTTCTACCAACTTTCTACTTGATTGCCTGACTGTTCAATTTCTGATATAATTATCACTCACTGATATTTGATATTTCCCTGAAATTGGCTAACATGATCTAAAAAATGCATAAATGACAGAAAATGCAGATGGTAAATGAATGTTTTCTTTGTAAAACTGAACAGTTCCCATAATTGTCTTCGAAGAATAGAACGAAGAAGTAATAGGTAACTACACATTTAAGGAAATACATACCTTCCATTTAATTTTCCAAACCTCCAGGAATTATAGTGAAATAAATCTGAAAAAAGTTTTAATGGCTATGAAGAATAAAAGTGATAGAACTTTCAGAGAACAAACATTTTGTCCTTCTAAAAATAAATACTCAACATCCCTAGCCAACTTATAAAACTGTTACCAAATTGTGTTTCTTGGACCTTTTCAAGGGGAACATTTTAATCTCCTAAAAGATAGAAAGACTTCTTACAATGATTACTGTTCAGAAGCTAAAAATAGGCACTGGAGAAAGCTGAGATCAAGCAACTTCCTGACCGAATATAACAGTCTGATCTCTATCAGTTCCCGTTCGAGACTCAGGGCTGAGAAGCTTCTGCTGAGAATCAAAAGACCACACACAGGACTCAGAGCCGCAAGGGCAATTTGCTTGTAAAATAATCAGGCTTACAAAATTTAGAAATTCTATAATGTCTGTTCACAGAAGACCTATTGAAGGAATTTGAGAAAATCCATACAATGAAATACTATGTAGCCACAAAAAAAGGAGGCAGGAAGGTACTTAAATGTAATGCAACAAACTGCAAGAAATACCGTAAGGGGAAGACACAATAAGGCACAGAAATTGTGTTATAATATGTTCCTGTTTAACACACACCCACAGAGCACAACATCCTGGATAATGCCACGCAAACAGGAAGCAGGACTGATTCTGGAGAGAGACAAGGGACAACCCAGGAAAAGGTGGAAGAGATAGAAACGTTTCACGCTACGGCTTCTCTATCTTTGAGTTTTGTATTTGTATGTCTAATCCATATTTGAAAAATCATATTTAACAGCATTAAGAAGAGACTAATGCCAGTGTCCAAAAACATCCAGCTCAGTAGCTAGCACTTCTTCCTACCTAACTAACTGCCTGACAAGGAGTCAGGATAAAAAGCCCCACAGTTTCCAAAGGATTTCCATTTCTCCTTCTCCCCACTCACCAGGAAGCTTCACATACAAAGGCTGTTTTAACTTTGCGTAAACATCGTTTCCACTTACGGTTCTTTGGACTGCTGAAAGCAGATTTCCCGTGGTAACACACAGAAGGTGCTTTGGTGGCAATAGACATTTCCCTTCCGCATTAATCTCCATCGGCCTCCCTACAAAAGCTTCCCAATATAAGCACATGTTCTGAATTTTTTCTAAAGAGGTGTTAGTCTCTTTAGCCAATGTCCACTCTTCATCTCTAAACCCTTCCACTTAGGAATTCTGAGGCCAACATTACACTGTGCCCATACTTGAGAGAAAAATGCCCCTTTTGATATAGTCCTCCTTGACAGTAGGTCAAGGTCAGAAGGTTATGAGTATGCAAGACAGAACCTAGTGCTATGAGTGAGGGTGTTAGAGAGAGAATGCCTGTTAGAACCCTGCTTTTGTCACTTTGTAAGTAAACTTGGGCAGTTCCCATCACCTCTGTAGACCTATTCTCTTACCTATCACATATGGATAATAGCAATACTACCTAATCTGATAGAACAACCTTTCATTCTGCAGGTTGCAACCCATTATTGTGAAGAATAGAATCCATTTGCTCAGTCACAATAGGCATGCCTTTAATTTAATGAAACAGAATAAAATGGAATAGAAAAAAATATCATGAGTTTTAAGTTTGTCATGAATTTTTTTCCATCCACATAAAGGGAATATACACTAGTATTAAGTCTCAACTTTTCATTGTGGGTTAAAAGCTTAAAAGCCTGCTATAGGTGGACTATGAGGGGGAAATATGTATTAATAAATACCATGTATTTAGTACACTGCCTGGTGCTTAGTAAGCACTTTCAGTGTTACCTTCTGTGATCTTTGTTAGAATAAGAATAACCTATTTTTGTTGTCATCATCATTTACAAAACTCAGAGAAATAAGCAAAAAATGTATATAATTAATTCAAGCAAAAATATATAAAATGAAGATCTTATTGAGGTTTAATGATATTTAAATATCTACAGAAATAACTGGCAATGATTACTTGAAATATTTTGTAAAGCAGAAAATAGAAAGAAATAATATAGTAGATTTACAAACCACAAAGATTCATACAAGAATGGGCCTTCCTTCCCCTGGCTGCTGGCACTGCCTTTGCTCTACCAGAGCTGCCTTCTGCCTTCCCATGCTGCCCAGAAGCCCAGAGTGGCTGGGGTGGTGTGGAACAACTGCATTGTTGCCATGGTGACGACTCAAGTGTCCCACCCCACCCCTGCAGCATGGAGCCTGTGTATGCAAATTAACCCACCATCTTTGTTGGGTTAATTTGCATACTCACTCCTGATAGGCTGGTGGGCATTGCGAAACTATGGTCAATTTGCATCTTATTCTTTTGTTAGTGTAGGTGGTTCAGGTAAGAGAAACACTGAGGATAGGGGCCCTCAGCACTCTGTAAACAATAAACCGTGTGTGTGTGTGTGTACAGGATTCATACAAGTTCATGATGATGTAGAGAAAATGTCAACTTCTCTTAGATCCCCTAATTCTATGCTAATGAAAGATTCATCAGTCATTTTGCGTCTCATCTGCAGCAAAAGCAAAAGGCAGGCAACTGAATCGGTTTCACCAGTGACCCAATCACTGGATAAGGACCCCCCGGCTCTATATGTGAGCTTGTGCACAGTAAGAAGAGATGGGAGGAGCCCTGGCTTGGTAGGTCAGGTGGTTCGATTATTATTCAAATAGGTGAAGATTGCAGATTTGATCTCTGTTCAGGGCACACATAAGAATCAATCAATGAGTGAGTACATAAACAAGTGGGACAACAAATGGATGTTTCCCTCTCTCCCTTTCTCTCTCAAATCAAGCAATCAATAAAAAAATGGGAGTAGTTAAACATGAGTATCCTTTTAATTTTTATGCTCCTCATTATAATTTAAAAAACAAAAGTCACATTTTGATTTGCACAAATGTTCCTTGGGAGTCTGATGACTCTGAAGCAGTATTGAGACACAGACCAGTTCTTTCTTTACTGGCCAGTCTCAGGGCCACTTGTCTGGAGTCATCTGAGGGGTAATAGACCTTGTCACCCTGAGAAGCCTTTCTGAGCCTCCCGCCATATGCTTCCAAAGATATATCCCAGTGGCTTCCAAAGCTCTGTTTAGTGGCAGAACACTATCTAAAGTGTTGGGATATATAAAATAGAAACCCACGGCTCCCTAGCTGAAGAAGGCGGGAGAATGGCCTTGGGGATGACAGGAGGCTGGGTGTTGAAAACCTTTCTGATCCTTCCCAACCAATTCCTTCTCTTCCCACAAGGCAGGCCTTGAAGGATCTCTGTGGGATACATTGAAAGCCTCTGGCCTATCTGTATAGTTATCAAACTACAGCGCAAACAGAATGATCCGGTAGGCGTGTTAGAACCCAGCAGGCCGGACTTCACCAGTGTCCGGTTCAGGAGGCCCGGTATACCGCCTGAACATCTTCATTTCTTACAAGGTTCCCAGGCAATGCTGACTCTCCTGGGCCTCTGAGGACCACTGCTCCGTCCTCTCCACAATGCAGCCGCTGAATGTAAGGAAAAGAAGAACCACCTGTGGTCTATCCCTACAAGACCAAACCTTCATGATACCCACCAGCCAATCAGGAGTGAGTATGCAAATTAACCCAACAAAGATGGTGGGTTGATTTGCATACACAAGTGCCTAAATATTCAAGACATAAAAGTCACTGGGTTTGGGGAATTTTTTTTCAATCAAGTAGGTTTGAAATCCTAGTGATTTAGCATCATTAATTAAAGAGCACACTCACCAGAGCAAGACGAGGCTCCGATAAAGTGCTACAGCAGTGAACATTCCTAAAAGTTCTTCAGGTTCCATTTGCTTACGGGACATTACATATTCCCTGTTTGGAAATAATTCTCAAAGGTCCCCTCTTGTTTAAACTACATAAATTCTTAACATACAGGGTACACATATTGTAATCTCTGACTGAATGGAGGCCTTTCTTGTCTTGGGGAGAATGGAAGGCTGTTATTTTGGGAACAGAGAGGCCACCTTCACTTTTTTTTTCCTCAGTGGCAAAATACTGTAATAAAGTATTGCTCCACTCAGACTGAAACAATTTCCCCATCTGTCAAAATATTTTAAATAGTATCAAGCTGGTATTACTTTGTCAAAACATTTCATCAGAAACAGTATCTAAATTTGAACGAGCAGTTCCTGGAACTATGTAAGTAAGGTGAAGAAACTGTCACTGACAAAATATATTTTATTAATTTTTTTTTTGGAAAATCCACAGTCTTATTAGAAAGACCCTGAAGGAAATGGGTGCTTACACCAAGGACAAATGTACAGGAGGCAGAGAGAGAAAGAAATACTGCATTGAGGGATGACCATTTCATTGGGCTAGAAATGGCATCCTTCCATTTTTCCCACACAGTCTAACACCAACCCAGCTTTGCACAGTGGACTAATGGGCTGAGACTGGCCTGGTACTGACTGAACCCGGGCAACATGGAACAGAAACTCTGGATACTGGCTTTGCTTCTAGCTGTGTTAAAACCCCAGCTACATCTCTTTTATGACTGGACTTCAGGAAATAGGACTTTGGAAAGGCAGGGATGTAATTCCATGCAAATAAAAATCATGCATCCTTCCTTGCCAGTCTCAGAAAAAAAGTTTTTTTAGAGCCATCATAAGGACTCCACCCCCAGGACCCAATAGAGAAAAGGACACCCTAATTTCTCCAATAATAGTCTCGGTTTTAAGGTTCAACAATCCACATTTCCTTTTTATTTTTATTTTTCAGAGTGAAGCCCTCTTCAACATCTATGCAGCATTTGCACGGTAATGACTAGTTTTCACAGTCATGCCTGCAACACTATTCACCTGCTAGCCCTGCAGAGGACAGTGTGGGCCACAACCCGATACCCTCGTCTCACCTATAACAAGTTCTCAGTTAGGGTTTGCCAAGTGAACTAGTAACACTCTCAGTGTTTACTCAATGCCTGGTGTTTCCTGGCACTGTGCTGGTTGCTGCTGGTCTTGGTTAAGATTGTGATCTCAGGAGTCAGACAATCTGAGCTTACACCTGACCCTGTCATTACTAGCTCTAGAACTTTGGGAGACTAATTTACAAGCATAATTTCTTGGAGTTCCCATCCATAAAATCCAGATAATGACTCCTGGACTCCTACTCTGTGGGACTCTGCATCAGTCTGGGTTTAAATTAAGCTGCTACAACAAAGAAATCAAATAATACAGTGGTTTAAACAACAGAGAAGTTGATTTCTCTATTCTGTAGCATTCTGGATTAGCAGGGCCTTCTGAGACCAATGTACTTTTCACCTTTTGCCCTGACATTTCCTAGAGCATTTTTGTCACTTTAGCGTTGAAGCTGGATCCAAACCATCTGAGGTTCCAGCCAAAAGAAGGGGAAGGAACAGGGAGAGTAACAAATGAATTTCCCAAAGCACAGATCCAGGAGTGACCTATCACTCACATCCTGTTCATGAGAACTTCGTCAGTGGCCGCACCTACCTCAAGGGGAGAGTGGGGGGGAGGGGGGAGGAGAGGGCTGAGAATTATAGTGCCCAGCTGCTCAGCCATGTGCTCAGCTACAGCTACAGTTTCATTTCCATGGAACAAGGGGAATGGATTTTGGTAGACAGCTAGCAATCTCTGTCATGGATTCCAATTCCTTTTAACATAGAGAATCTAAGGTTTCATCCCATAACTACACTTCCGCCATCTCTGAAAACCTAAGAGCTTATGATGCTATTGACTTGACTCTGTTACAGTGAGATGCACATACCACACACTTAATAACTGCATGAACTCCTGCTCTTTCTATGACAAACCATCAGTCGTTTAGTGGCCAATTCATGCTACTGCATCCAGTGAAATCATATGCTCTTAGGAAAAGCCATGAAAAGATCAATGGAAAAAAATCACACTTAATATTTTATACTAAAGGCCCCGGTGCACAGAATTCGTGCGGGGGAGGGGGGATTTCCCTTAGCCCAGCATGCACCCTCTCTAATCTGGGACCCCTCAAGGGATACCCGACTGCCTGTTTAGGCCCGATCCTACCATCGGACATCCTCCTCACAATCCAGGACTGCTGGCACCAAACTGCTCACCTGCCTGTCTCCCTGATTGCCCCTAACTGCTTCTGCCTGCCAGTCTGATCACCCACTAACCATTACCCTGCCAGTCTAATTAATGTCTAACTGCTCCCCTGCCAGCCTGTTTGCCCCCAACTTCCCTCCTCTGCCAGCCTGGTCACCCCTAACTGCCCTCCCCTGCTGGACTGATGGCCACAACTGCCCTCCCTTGCAGGTCCTGGAACCTCCTAATGGCCCTCCCCTGCTGGCCATCTTGTGGTGGCCATCTTGTGTCCACATGGGAGAAGGATCTTTGACCACATGGGGGCAGCCCTCTTGTGTGTTGGAGTGATGGTCAACCTGCAAATTACTCTCTTATTATAGGATATGGTGAATTAGAACTCCCACCCAAAAATTTTACTTAAACTGGTCTTCAGTATAGTGAGCTAATAAATCAACTAGATATAGAACCCTGAAAACTGAAATGTATGGAACTAGTAGTTATTACAACTAGTATTCTAAGTACCTTAATAAATTCAAACAAATAATTACTAGAGATAGTATGCCTTCTAGAAGGATAGTTTCTAGTTTTGCACAATTATTTAATTTTACCTTTCCTACTACCTTACAGACTAAACATTACAGATGAGAAAATGAAACAAAAATAAGTAAAGTCAATTTGTCTATGCCATCTAGATGATTAGGTTCAAGCTTTATTTAAAGAACTAGAGGTCTGATGCACAAAATTCGTGCACTGGAGGTTTGGGGGGGACAGGTCCCTCAGCCCAGCCTATGCCTTCTCACAGTCCGGGAGCCCTCGGCGGATGTCCAACTGCCACTTAGACATCCTTAGTGCTTCCATGGTGGCAGAAGAGGCTTCCACCACTGCTGCTGCACTCACCAGCCTTGAGCTCAGCTTCTGGCTGAGCAATGCTCCCCCTGTGGGAGCACACTGACCACCAGGGGGCAGCTCTTGTGTTGAGTGTCTGCCCCCTGGTGGTCAGTGTGCATCATAGCGACTGAATGTTCCTCTGTTTGGTCGATGTGCATATTATCCTTTTAGTATATAGGATTTCATTTTACCTTCACTTCCACCTTACAAAGGAGAGATTACAGACAAGGAAACAATAAAAAATGTAAAGTCAATTTGCAAATGTCACGCAGCTAGTCATTACATTGTTTATGTTAAAACCCAGGTCACCTAGGTTTCGGGACCAATGTCCTTTCCATGCTGTCCCGCCCCCAACTCCAAACATACCTCACAGATTAGTAATGACTTAAACTGCCCCCCCCCCCCGCTGCCAGTCGCCGCAAATCACACATTTAACATCATCATCTGAAATGTTTTCTCATTTCCTGACTGTAATGATGCATAAAAACTACATATGCCAAAGAGAGTCCCCATTGAAACCACGATTAGAGAACTGGGCACGTGGGCATACGTCACGAGTGGCAATTAAGTGCATAAAACAGCAGCTCTGACCCAAGAGGGTAATCAAACAAGCAGACTGGGAAATATAACTGATCATGGGCACACTGTCTACTTAATTACAACTTGGGCTCTTAAAGTTGGAGCAGAAATTTCCATTTACGGACTGCCAACTGATGTTGAGACCTCTGTTCTTAATAGCTAAGTATTTTACATTTCAGAGAACTACAGATGATTTCAGAACTAACAGACATTTAAATGAATGACTCAGTCCAGTGGTCGGCAAACTCATTATTAACAGAGACAAATATCAACAGTACAACGATTAAAATTTCTTTTGAGAGCCGAAAACCAACTTCTGCCACGAAGTTTCAATCGCACTATACATGCGCGCCCACATGTGGTATTTTGTGGAAGAGCCACACTCAAGAGGCCAAAGAGTCACATGTGGCTCCTGAGCCGCAGTTTGCCGACCACTGACTTAGTCAAATACATGTGTGCATACACACACACAAAAAGAAGAAAATTTATATAAAATCCATTTTTTCTCAATACTGAACTCTGTGGTAGTGGAAAGAGGACCAGCAAACAAAGGTGTGTTAAGACCTCATCATTAAAGAACTTCTAAATCACAAGATAGATCTTTTCCCATTGCATCCTTCATTAACGCTCATTATTAAATATGACTGTTTGATGGAGAAATAAGAGGGCAGATTTACTTTGACCCCCTGGTCTCTGTAATATGTTATAAATAAAGATAAGATGGTGATACATTCTATGTATATGTTTATTGTTGTACATTTTATATATGTAAATTCATACATTCAAATGCAATAGGATTCAAAGTCTTAGTCTCTATGTCTACAGTTAAATGCACAGATAGGAATATGAAAGAAAATATTAACTTGTTTACTGTCTTATTGGGATACAGAATGAAATCTAAATAAATGAAATCTAAATAAATCTCTGAATTAAAATAGAAGATTATGTCACTTCATGCACAAAAAAAAATCTATAAGGTGCCTTAATTGTTTTGGGGTATAATTGTATTCAGTGGGAGGTTACAATAAAGACAACTTCATGTTCTATCAAAAATTCAACTTCAATTACCATAGATTAACCTACTACACCTGAGAAAACAGACATTATATCTTCAAAATCACTAGACAATAACTCATGATTTTATTACCTTAAATTATAATTCTGATGCTTTCACTGAGAAGCTGGAAAGTCCAGTTGAATATTTAACTTGGAGGAATGTTCTTTTAAGCAAGTTCACACAAAATAAGTATAATATAGTCTTCCCAATGCATATGCAATACACAGTTTTGTTTTTAATTGCATTGCAGAAAAGGTGTTTTCCCTTAAAGGACAGAAAGGTTTGTCTTTCTTAACTTCAGTTTTTAAAGAAACAAATTATTTTAATTAACTGTACTTAATTCTTTATTTTACAGTATTTTTCTCAGCAGTGTTCATGAAGAATTGTGTGCTTCTTTATTATATTAACCAGACCCCGCAATTTCAGAGTTTGCAGCTGTTGCTTCACTACCATTAGTAAAATGAGTGTGTTCTCCTAAAAGTACCTTTTTGTCGGTTATACACATGAGATCATCTTTGTCTTCAAAAATATGCATGAAATGTCTTTTCTAGGAAGCACAGGAAAGATAAGGCTCTGCCTACTTTTTATATCACCTATTTGTCTATTTTGAATAGTTTGTGTGGTAGATAGTTCGAGAACTTTAAAAATTTATGACTAAGATACTTACTTCTATTTAAGATATTTGCCAACTGAAAAACTGAATCAATGTATTCTGAATTTCATTTTGTTAAAACAAAAACCTCTGCATATAATTAACATATTGCTTTATAATCTTATTCTGCTTACTATAGAGGAAACATTATATAAATATATATGCATATATGTACTCTTTAATCCTTATCCAAAGATATGCTTTTATTTAATTTAGAGAGACAGGAAGAGGAAGAGAGAAAGAGAAACATCAATGTGAGAAAGAAGCATTGATTAGTTGCCTCTCTATGTGTCCTGACTGGGAATCAAACCTGCGACCCTTCTGTGCACAGGACAACACTTCAACCAACTCAGCCACACTGACCAGGGTGTCACATACTATTTTTGTAATGGCTTATGCAATCTGCTTTCAATGGATCCTCCTGTTCACTGTGTTTCTTTATTAAGATATTGGTATGTCAAAACAAATGTGATATGTATAAAAGCGTGCCATCCAGCTGTTAAAATCAGATCTTGCCCTTGACACTCCTTGGAAAAGTCAGAAAGACAGCTCTACGAGGAGGAAGACCTGAATTTGAGGGTGATATCTGAATAACTTAGTAACTTTCGGCACCTCAAGTATTTTCTTGGTAAAAGTCTAGTTAGTAAATATCTTACATATCCAAAAGAATCTCTTGAGAAGCCTTCAGATGTTAACATGTATGACCCACACATGCAGCTCACCGGAATCAACACGGGAAAGCACTCAGGTTAGGGAGGACTGGCCTTCCCTTCCTCCCCGCAGGGCCACTCACTCTCACTGCAGAACCCAGAGGGCTGAACCCAGAGCTTTCCTCTCCTCCCAGGCCAGTCCTACTTTGCAGCCAAGGAAGAGGCTGTCCTGCGTTCTCAGAGCTGGTACCACCCATTTTCCAAATCATGTCAAGCCATCCATCTCATTCAGGGACAACCTTTCTTTCACTAGCCTCTCAAGATGAACAAACATTTCTTTTCCCTGACTGTAAAAAGTCAAATGATGTCACCTCATTTTGAGGAAAATATCTGCAATGACAACAAGGCCCCCAAACACCATTTGTATGCAAAGGGAGTTAAACTACTGGAAAAGCACCCTTGCCAGTAAAGTGTGGTATCATTAAACACAACTAAATTTGAAGCAGAAGTAATAAAAAAACATATCTGGAAATGTGATAGGGTCCATTACGCTTCTTGATGAGATTACTTGCCTCTCCAAGACATTACCCAAAGGCGCTTAATAAAGGAGGGAATATATTACATTGGAATTATCAGAACTTTTCTAAGTAGGTCAAATTTTGAAGCAAAAGGGGCTTGCAATTTTATGCAGTGTTACAAAAAAAAATCTTAGAAGCTGTACAACCAAGGTGCTAATAACTTTTTAAAATAAAATTTTCCTTAAAACAGTCTTACTCTTGCATAAACATTCAGACCACTTTAAAATGCAGAGTGACACACCTGAGGCTGTTCTCGCACTATCATCTGAATTCGGTTTTTATTAATAACCTGAATTTTAATTACATAAATGTCTTTATTCGTTTGGAAACTTGAGAAAAGTAGGGTCTGAACAGGTTTAAAATCTAACTCTCATTGTTTTGAAGCAAATAGATTTGACACTGTCCTGGACAGTGTGGCTCCGTTGATTGGGCATCATTCCATGCACCGAAGGGTTATGGGCTCCATCCCTGGTAATGGGAGTGCAGGAGGAAGCCAATCTTTTACATATGTAGTTTTTAAATCAGATAAGACCCACAGGTGTGGCTGAGTGGTTGAATATTGACCTATGAACCAAGAGGTCGTGCTTTGATGCTCTGTTGGGACACATGCCCAGGTTGTGAACTCCGTTCCCAGGAAGGGGCGTGCAGGAGGCAGCTGATCAATGAGTCTCCTCATCGGTGTTCCTATCGCTTCCTCTCCCTCTTGAAATCAGTAAAAATATATCTTAAAAAACAGATTTGATAATTGTAAATATAAAATACTTTTTCTCCCACCCATTGGGTTTTCTTTCACGATATTATTACAAAGCCACAAAATTCTGGTACAGTGTTTTTAATGAAATTTTAATCTTCTTATAGGTAAATCTAAAATAGCCAGTTTGTTATTTGTCTCTGTAACTTTTGATATGGGAATATTACAAATATATGGCAGCTGCAGCATATACCTAAGACTATCCTGCATAGCAACATGATCACAAAAAAACTGAATTAAGAACCTAGACAATTCAAGTACACATTGAAGAAAAGAATGTTAATCACAATAAAAGTAAAATTTTTTTTGGAAAATCATTTCAAGCAATACAATTTAGGTCTTTCTTAAATTTCTAATATTATTTTGATAAAGGCTAGATAAATATAGACCAGAAAGTAGTTGTGTAAATAAACAATACTAATATAGACCTGTTAGGATTACACCTGCCATGGTACCTTAATAGTTCACCATTAAGCCTCCCTGTCAGTGCAGGCAATGCAGCCCCCAGCAAGGATGCCATCTGGGAGTGAATATATTAGGCCAATAATAGCGCATTGTGAATTACTGTGAACATACAGACCTAACACATTAGCATCACTAACTAGCAGGCCTCTGAGAAAAAGGAATGGTGAACTGTAACATTGAAATTTGGTGTGAGGGAGGAAAGAGCAGAGTGAAATCCCTCAGGCACAGGCCCTAATAGAGAGGAAAGAGGCACAGGAAGTTAAAAGGGAAAGATGCTCAAAAGGCAGATAAAATGTTTTTGATTAGTTTTACACATTATCTGGACTAACTTCTTATTTTAAAGAGGAGGAAATTTAGTTGGACCTAGTTTTTAATGCCCATCCACTACAACAATGCATATTGTAAGGACAGGGAGGCAGAGAAAGCATATGTAATCTAAATAAATTGACAGAGGATTTTATTTTATTTTGTGAAAATATATTTTATTGATTTTTTACAGATAGGAAGGGAGAGGGATAGAGGGTTAGAAACATCAATGAGAAATAAACATCGATCAGCTGCCTCCTACACACTCCCTACTGGGGATGTGCCCGCAACCAAGGTACATGTCCTTGACCAGAATCAAACCTGGGATCCTTGAGTCTGAAGGCCGACGCTCTATCCACTGGGCCAAGCCAGTTAGGGCTAAATTGACAGAGATTTTAAAATAAATATGAGCCCAAAAAAAGCAATAGAAAAGGTCATAATGTTTCTTTCTCAATCCCATCGTTATCCATGACATTCCCCAAATGTAATATCCCTTCTATCCCTACTTTTCTTCCTTTTGTGGCTTCAACATGAACTCTGTATGAATTTTCTCAACTATCCATCTCATGTTTTGCCATCTCAGAAATGACTACATCCCTTCCTGGATACCCGGGGTTGCCCCGGAGGGCGAAGGCTTAGATGTCCTGCCTACAGAGAAAGTCCAAGTTCCAATAATGAACAACATGGTGCCTCAACATTCCATAGCATCCCCTTTAATCTCACTCTGTGTGCGTCTCTTTTCCTGCCCCGTTCAGTGCTTTCTGTTAATAAAACTTCCATTCTACCCCCATGTTTAAAACACCATCTTCTCTTTTTGAAGAAACGAAACAGGAGAGAGTGATTGATATAGAGGCAGGGAGACATTGAACAGGCTGTCAAGCTACAGGGGAAGGATGGGGTGAATGGGAGGCAGATGCTGGAGGAGATCAATGGAAGGACTTGTATGCATGCATATGAACATAACCAATGAATGAAAGACACTGGGGCGGGGAGGGGGGCAGGTGGGGACATGTGCTGGGGGGTAGGGGAGGCTGAGGGGAGAACAGTGGGGGGAAAGGAAAACATATGTACTACTATTAAATATAAGTTATACTGCAAAAAAAATATAAATAAATAAATAAATAAAACATTTGCAATAAAAAATAAAATAAAAATAAAACACCATCTTCTTGATCTTATGCGCCTCCTTTGTCCACAGATACAAACTTCATAAAAGTGTCCACTTCCATCTAATGGTGTCACTGCCCCACCCTGAGGGCAAGGCTTCCCAGTAACCTGCCTCCGCTTCTCAGTCATTGAGCGTGTTTATTCTTTCCACCCTTCCTCTTGCCAGTTCATAGACATTTTTTAAGCTGAAGTAAAACAGACGAATGAACAAAAAGCACACAACATGATATCTCCCCACTTAACAAATGTAATGGTATAGTATTGTTCACTATAAGCATAATGTATACATCAAGATCTTCAGAACTTTTTCATCGTGTTTGACTCAAACTTTATACCCATTGAACAGCACCTTCCATTCCCCCGTCTCTTCACGCTCCAGCAACCACCATTATTCTTTCTTTTGTAGGAGTTTGACTACTTTATATCTCTAATCTAAGTGAAATCAGACAGTTTGTCCTTCTGTGACTGGCTTATTCCATCTAGGTTAATCAGGGTTAATCCTTGCTCTGGCACATGCCAGATTTCCTTCCTTTTCGTGGTTAAGTAATATTCCTCTGGATATATACAACAATTGAAAAAATATGAGACTTTCATGTTAATCACAATATTTAATTCACAGTAGCCAAACCTAAATGTCCATCAACAGTTAAATAGGTAAAGAAAAGTTTACCTATATATTATCTTTTAGTGTGTGTCACTCAAAGAGAAATAAAAAAAAAAATAGTTTTTCAATTTTTAAATTACAGTTGAAATAGAATATTATGTTGGTTTCAGGTGTGCAACCCCATGATTAAACATTTATGTAATTTTCCAGAGGCCCAGTGCACAAAATTCATGCACGGGGTTGAGGGTCCCCTCAGCCCAGCCTGCATCCTCTACAATCTGGGATCCCTTGGGCGATGTCTGACTGCCAGTTTAGGCCTGATCCAGGCAGACAGACATCCCTCTCACAATCCTGGACTGCTGGCTCCTAATCACTCACCTGCCTGCCTGCCTGCCTGGTCGTCCTTAACTGCCCCCCACTACAGTCCTGAAGGCCCCTCACTCCCTTTGGGTGCCAGCCTGGTCACCCCCAACTGCCCCCCTCAGCTGGCCTAGTTGCCTCTCACTGCATCCCTTGCCAGCCTAATAACCCCCAACTTCTGCCCCCCACCAGCCTGGTCACCCCACACAGACTGTTGTTCAGTCATTTGGTCGTCCCTCACAAACCCGCTGCCAGCCTGGTCATGGGCAGCCATCTTGTGAAGGTGTGAGCATCAATTTACATATTACCTCTTTATTATATAGGATGAGTGATCACCCTAATAAATGTAGTACCCATCTGATATCATATGTACTTACTACCATATTATTGACTATATTCCCTATGCCAATGGTCGGCAAACTGCAGCTCTCGAGCCACATCCGGGTCACAAGCCGCCGTTTGCCGCTTTGTTGATTAATGAGTTTGCCGACCACTGCCCTATGCTGTACTTAACATCCCCATGACTATCCTGTAACTAGCAATTTTTACTTATAAATCCTGTCACCTTTTCACCCCCCTCAACACCTCTCTGATCTGGCCACCATCAAAATGTCCTCTTATTCCACATTTTTCTTTACCTATTTAACTGTTGATGGACATTTAGGTTTGGCTACTGTGAATTAAATATTGTGATTAACATGGAAAGTCTCATATTTCTTCAAGATCCTGATTTCAATTATTTTGGATAAATACCCAGAAGTGGGACATATGGCAGTTCTATTTTTAATTTTTTGAGGACCCTCCATACTATTTCCCATAGCAGCTGCACCATTTCAAATTCCTACCAATAGTTCACAAGGATTTCAGTTTTTCCACTTCCTTGCCAACATCTATTATTTCTGCTGTCTTTTAAAATAACGATTTAACAAGCATAAGGTGATACATCATTGTGGTTTTGATTTGTATTTCCCTGATGATTAGCAACACTGAGCATCTTTTCATATACTTATTAGTCATTTATATAGTTTTTTTTTTGGTAAAAATATCTATTCAAGTCCTTTACCCAATTTAGTTATTTATTGTTATTATTTTACTTTGCTATTGAGTTGTAGGAGTTCTTTATACATCTTGGATATTAACCCCTAATCAGATACGTGATTTCTAAATATTTCCCCTATTCCGTAGGTTGCCTTTTCACTCTGTTGAATATTTTCTTTCCTGTGCAGAAGCTGTTTAGTCTGATGTAGTCCCACTCGTCTATTTTTGCTTTTGTTGCCTATGCCTTTGGTGTTATGCACACGAACTCATTGCCAACACTAATATTATGAAGTTTTCCCCTAGGAGTTTTATCGTTTCAGGCATTCCGTTTAAGTCTTGAGTCTATTCCGAGTTTATTTTTACGGGTGGTGTAAGATAATGGTCTAATTTCATAGTCAGACATTTCAAAAACTCTAATTTAATACCTTGTTTAGGTATACATATATACATAGTAAAACTTTAATATAAGTTAATGAAAAAAATAAAGGAATTTCAGAATTGTGTTTCCCCAGAAGGGGGAAGAGGATGGGCAGGGAGGCCCACAGGCAGCCTCATTTTTAATAGTTAATTCCATTTCTAAGTTGGTTATGAGTAGCCAGGAACTTATACTCACACCTACACACACAATTTTAGATATATAAAGTAATTTAAAATGCAGTGAAAATAAAAGTGTTTATTTTTAAAGAAAGATTTAAACCATTATAGGATTGTTTAAACCAATCTAATAAATGTTAAAGTTAATTTTTAATATTAAACTTCCCTGGCATACAATTTAGCATAGGAACTTAGTTTCCAGCTCTGATGTAGGAAGTCTAACATCCATTGGGGGGAGCACTGCCCTCTTTTTCTAACCATATAGAGATGAATTCTGTTGAAAATTGGCTCTGCAGAGGCAGCTTATAGGAAAGCACTTTACTTTTAATTTTCACTTACTTCTACCAAGTCTCAAGATGAAAAAAAAAATCCAAAGACTACTACCGTATTGACCACTACAACCACATGAACAATGAAAAACACAGCAAGAGATCCCTGCTCCCTTGCAGACCGACTCTCCTGAATAACTGCTGTGGCTAATGCCTCTTAGCAGCTCTGAACAGCTCTGCATCATGTCAGGCTCAGTGTAATTGACATTTCATGTCAAATAACTCTTTGTTATGGGAAATTGTTCTGTGCATTGTAGTCTATTTAGCAGCGTCCCTGTCTCTACTAGATTATAGTAGCATACCTTGTCTCTAGTTGTGACATTTAAAAATATCTCCAGACATTGCCAAATCTTGCCTAGAGGATAAAAATGTTTCCAGTTGAGAACTACTATGTGAATGGCGCCCCAAAGAGTGCCCTCAGCAACTACCCAGGAGCCTTAATATTGGAAATATAAATATGGAGAAAGTGCTGATTTCAAACTGTTTACACTATAGGAAACTAAATGTAGCTAAGCATAAATAGTTTATCACTATTTCCTTGAATATTATACAGCTACATGAAAATAAGGGCATTTATAAAGACTCACGCTAGGAAACTAACATGACTCTTAAATAATATTAGTTTACATGCATTTATTCAATTAGTCAATAGTAAAAGTATCAATATGTTAAAATGCAAGAACATTTAAAGGAATTATATTTTCTACCTATTTATTATATGGCAATGAGCTCCATGTTACCAAATCCCATAATATTTTTTATAATTTATTAGTTTTTTATCCTCATCTGAGGATATGTTTTATTGATTTTTAGAGAGACAGGAATGGAGAGAGAGAAAGAGAAAGAGAGTATGAGAGAAACACTGATGTGAGAGAGAAACATTGATTGGTTGCCTCCCGCATGCTCCCTGACTGGGAATTTAACCCACAACCTAGGTATGTGCCCTGACCAGGAATCGAACTCAGGACCTTTACAGTGAGTGTATGGGATGATGCTCCAACCAACTAAGCTACCTGGGCCTGGATGATAATTTATCAACTTTTACTTAACATTGGATATAGTAATCACTCCCTTTTCCTGAATACTCTCTATTTTTTGGTTTTCCCTATTCTCTGGCCACTACTTATTCATCTCCTTTACTGAATGCTTCTCTGTCCCCGTCTTCCAAATTTTGGAGTTTCCCATGTTGAGTACTGGGCCTTCAGCTTTTTTCACTTCATATCATCTTCCTAGTTGACCACATCTGATTCCATAGCTTCACATACCATCTACATGACATTAACTGCCTCCCTAACATATTCCTTTGAATGTTTTAAAAGCATTTCAACTGAGGTGCCCAAGCCTGCTCCTCTTCCAAGTTCCCCCATAATTATGTAGGCAATCTCCCTAGACCCAGCTGCTCTTTTTGTAGGATCATGATTGACACTTTCCTCGCCCTCACTTCTAATTATTTTCTAAGTGTGCGGATTATACAAGATCTCTCAGCTCTGTCCACTGCTCTCTCCTCACAGGTACCATTCAGCCCAGGCCACCAGCATTACTGGACCAGTCTATTGTCAGCATTTCCCAATCTGTTTCTATGTGTCTGCTCTTGTTCCCTGAGAATCTAGTTCCTATTCTGCAACTAATTTAAAAATAGATTCAGATCATGCAATTTCCTGTGTAAACTTTCAATCACTTCTGACTTCACTTTGAACAACATGCAACCTCCCTACCATGACCTACTGGGCCCGGCACAATCTGGACTCTGCTGCTGACACCTCCAAGCAACTTTCCCCTTTTACCATGTTTTGCCCACGCTGGCCTTTCCTCTCTTTCTCCGAGGAGCCAATCTCTTGACCACTTTAGCACGTACGTATGCAGTTCCTGGTGACTAGAAGGGTCTCTCTGTGGCATTCTGGCTCATCTTCAAATGAACTTTGGAGAGAGACTTTCTCTGATGACCCAAATGTATCCATGCCATGCTATATTAATATTTAACATAGACCAATCATGTTATATAATTCGTATAGCACTCCTATGAACTCAGTATAATCTTACAGGTGAAAAACATCAAGGCTTCAAGAGGTTAGTAAAATACCCCCAATCACAGAGTAACAGGATCTGGACCATGGCACTCTAATCTCAGAACCTGGTTATCAAACACACACACACACACACACACACACACACACACACACACACACACATACTGCCTTTCCCAGGTAGTTAGTCCAGTGAAGCCGGAGTACATATATCATGAAAGGCAGCTTCACTGACTTCATGCAACTTTGTTTCACCCACTAGTCTCACCACTTTCTGAAGGTGGCACTGTGATGACTGGTCTCTGAATCTCTAAGGTAGGTACTAAAAAATGGTGACTAAATGGTTAAAAAAAGAGAGAGAGAACTTACCTCAAGGAAAAATAATGCTTTATTTATTCAAGCCTTTTAATAAAACATTGAAGCAGTGACAAAAGTTAAGGACTGGGACAGAAAGGGTGGGTTTGGAAGCATGAGGGCATGGCATTCAGTCATGGAGCGGGGGTGGAATCTCCAAGCCCATCAGAAAGCAGGGGACGTGAATCACTAAATGGCACTTCTGAACAGATTTTAAGGAGATGAAGTACTTTCAATATGTTGATACAACTGTTCCTGTCTCTAACCACAGACGAATACGGATATTTCAAACCTTAAATCCTACTTTAAAGTTGTGAATGATGTGTTCTGAGGAGATAAAGACATTACACACACACACACACACACACACACACACACACACACACACACACAACAAAACAACAAACAAACCCAAAATCAGGGGTGGTGGAAGAATTCTGGGAAAAAAATAGTTTGTAATCGTCAGCACTAAACAGCCTCTGTGTTTTCTCAATGTTTGAAGGATGTGAGGATGCCTTATAACAATGAACCTTCCCACTGTATTTCCCTTGCTCTCCCCTTGTCCCTGGCAGCCTCCACTCTACCTATCTCCTCCCTTCCCTGAAAAAATGATAGCAGCATTTCAAATTTCTTCCAGTGCTCTTACAAGTAAACTTGTCTGATCCTATCAAGATGATAAAACTACTGTAGCCAAGGAAGAAACGATAATCATAAAAGATTGGGGATTGTATCAGATTGCCTGATAAGAGAAGTCAATCATTCTCTATCTGATGTTTTCACTTTTAGCTGGTTATTCCAGACAGTGTCCCTTTGAGTGAAGGAAGAAAAATTGTAAAGCACCATTACTCCACTAGAGAGGGGGTGGGAATTCTCCAAAGTTGTGAAATTCACCTCTCCCTTCATTCACACATTGGGTTCTATTTTTACAATCGTCACAGTAATCTCAAAGAAAAAGCAATGAAAGTCAATTCCAGGTTTCTACATTGTCTCACTGCACGTGCCAGTTCTTTCCAGCACCTCCCAGAAGATTCAGCCAATTTTAATTTCAGCAGCGCACCCGTGTTTATCATTTGTTTTACAATAGCCCTGCATGTTCTTGAAAATTGACTTAGACGAATTTCACCCATCACGTACAAAAACTCAAGGGAGACAAATGGTCTTAAAAGCAAAATTCACCACTGAGGCATAGTTAATCTACTAAAAGGCATTTCTTGTTTTTTTACCCTCTCAGTTCAATATTGGCTTCATTAGAGTGGTAACTCTACCCCCGGCCCACCAGCCTCTGTATTTGTCAACTGTATGACAAATTTCCAAGCTTATAATTAGCCATTATGAGAATTCACTGTGGGAAAGCTACTGCTAGACAAAAGCTTTTCCATTCCTTTTGCTTTAAAGGAATATGAGTGACTTTCACCCTCAGGAAGGCTAAGAGCAAAATCATGGGTGCATTTTAATTGCACATGTATGAATAAATCGCCTTATTATGGACAAATGCTCTAAGAAGTGGTTACGTCAAACAAACCTGGAACAAAATCCTGGTTATTGCCTATTAGCTGGATAATTAAAGTAAACTGTTTAATCTCTTCATGCCCCAGTTTCCCTCCCAAAATGAACATACGAACAGTAAGAGTCACACTGGGATATGAGGGTGATTAAATGAGAACATCACCCAGTGCAGCACTAGGCACCAAGTAAATGAGCAAACAATAGCAACCAACAGTATTTTTATTAATACAATAGAGAAGTGGTAAACTAGGGAAGGGCCTCACCTCTTCACGGGCCATCTTCAGAAATGCACCATCTTCATTACTAAGGGGGGAAAAATCTGGGCACCTTGTGCTCCTGGAAGCCTAAGGCAAGGCTGGACACCTCTCTGTCTCTGAGAGGGAGGGATAAGAGCCTGGCTGTAGGGCAGCCTCCCAGGCCCAGCTGGTTTGCCTAAACTCAACAATAGTACATGTTCCCTCCCCTCCCCATCACCACCAATCCCCCTCTCCCCCCGGGCCCAGGGATTACAGGAGCTCATGACTCTTCCCTCAGATCAACTACTCCTTGATTTGTGAGCTTAGATTTCCACTCCTTCCTGCTCAAAGGGAGAGGGTGGACATAGGAGCTTTGACACTGTTTTCAGGGAGAGGTAACTTGGCGCTGGTGGGGAAGAGCAGGAGCAGGGAGTTTCTAGGGGCCCAGAAGCAAGTACGCCAGTACAGTGGAGACTTTTCTAGCCTCACATCATCAAATAAATAGAGAAAAACAGTTTTGGGAAGAAAATCAGGTCTGCACCAACACAGGTTTGACCTTCTGTTTAAACACATCTCATCTTCAATCTAATCATTTCAGTGACCAGTTCTGTGGCTAACCTATAGTGGGTGCCTTTGTTCTAGGCAATGTGCAAAGTCTTTATAGACACGGTCTCATGGACTCCTACCCTGAACCATCAGTACTGTTATTATCTGCATTTTCAAGTGAGGAAAACTGAAGCATAGAAGAGTCAGGAAACTTCCACAGGGACACTGGATTGCAAGGGAAACAAAATTTGACCCCAAAGAGTCTGGCTCCCTCATCCACAATCTTAACTACTATCCTCACACTGATAAAATAACCATTGGAAACCCAGTTGAA
Source organism: Antrozous pallidus (assembly GCA_027563665.1). Lineage (NCBI taxonomy): Eukaryota > Metazoa > Chordata > Mammalia > Chiroptera > Vespertilionidae > Antrozous > Antrozous pallidus. The sequence continues at coordinate 70,145,315 of CM050521.1, read as the reverse complement.
TTTTTTGTATTTCTCTTAAACTTGTCTGACTGAACTGGTGTGAGCCTTTAGGAGATTCCAGGCCTCTTCAATGTTCACAATGGGTTCATTTCGAATATTGTGATTCAACTAGAGTGAGGGAGGGTGTCCCAGAGGTATGAATAAAAGAGACTCTGATTCGCCACTCTTGAAGCTGTGTTACAGGTGCATGTGAAATCTATACAACGTTCACTCTACTTTGGTTTTGTGTTTGAGATTTTCCACAACATAAGTAAAAACCAATAAAAACTTCAACCACAAAGATCACTGAAGATCTTAAGCTGTTTCAAGATCCAGAGGGACATTCTGGGTCAGTAAGTCAGTGCCTCTGCTGGCAAGTCTAGCCTAGATTATGGGAACTAAGAGTGTAGAAATATTTTATCAAAAATGTTCCTGCCCTAACCAGTTTGGCTCAGTGGACAGAGCATCTGTCTGCGGACTCAGGGGCCCCAGGTCCAATTATGGTCAAGGGCATGTACCTTGGTTGCGGGCACATCCCCAGTGGTGGGCATATAGGAGGCAGCTGATCAATGTTTCTCTCTCATCAATGTTTCTAACTCTCTATCCCTCTCCCTTCCTCTCTGCAAAATATCAATAAAATATATTTTTCAATTTTTTCCTAATAATGCCTGGTCAGTATGGCTCAGTGGTTGAACTTCAACCTATGAACCTGGAGGTCAGGGTTCAATTCCTGGTCAGTGCACATGATCAGTTTGCAGGCTTGATCCCCAGTGTGGAGCGTGCAGGAGGCAGGCAATGATTCTCTGTCATCATTGATGTTTCTGCCTCTTTATCCCTCTCCCTTCCTCTCTGAAATCAATGAAAATATATTTTTTAAATTAAAAATATTTTTCCTAATACAAAACCCCTCCCCATAAAATGCCTTAGTCTTGTCTCTCTGGAACAATAAAGACATTCCCAGAGTCACTCTAATGTTGGTGAAACTACTGCAAAACCGTTTGCTTCACTCCTCCTTACAGGTTTATCTCTCCACGGGTTATAAATTACTAAACTATTTGCATAGTCAAACTTTAAAATTTCCACTCCAGTATCCTTTTCACGTTTCTCTTAACAAATGAAAAGAAAGAAAACTTACCCGTTCTGTTGTGCATTCCTTCTTGGCCAGAGTGTGCTATGGTTTCGAAAAGCAGCCCAGTCCCTCTGAACTTTTCTGTATCCGTTATAATATTAAAGAGCCACCAGGAAGGGAAGTGGTTAGTCAACTTGCTAATTTTATCAGTCCCTCCCTCTGGTTAAATAGTACATGATGCTACAGACTCAAAATCAGTTTTCCAGCTCAGTTTCCTGTACAGAACAACTTTATTAAAAAAAGGCGTAACTTGAGGGGAAGGAGAGTGACAATATCTAGTTCATAAGCATGAGACAGTTAATGAATGAACATTTTATTACTATTAATAAGAAATCTAATAGACTACTGAAGCCAGCGATTCAACAAAATGAGGAGGAGTAGAAGGGGGAGAGAACATCAACTGCATACTCCAAGCAAACTCAGTCAGCTGGGAATAAGGGGAGTGATTTTCAATGCAATCAGAGGACGTGTGGGAAGTAGCTGGTGTTTCATTTGTTGATAAATTATTCTGCCCTGGAATGGAGCCAGTTTACCAGATATAGAAACTTCCACAACTTGGGCCCCTGCCTCTGACCATTCTCTTCCTCTGAAGTTTAGCAACGAAAACAGAGGATAATGTGGCAGATATATGCCTCTGTTGAGGGAAATATAACATCCTCTAAAGAAGTTTTCTAGATGCAAAGATGTGCAATAAATAAGAAGAAAATACTGAGCCTGAGACAGATTTTAAGGAGATAAAGTACTTCCAATATGTTGATACAACTGCAGAAGACTGCAACACACACAACACTGTCACCCCAGAACCCTACATCCTTCCATTTTCTGACCTACTTGAATGGGTGGCATTTGGATTAAATCCAGAGTAATCACTTTGGAGTGAGTGTCCCACCATATCTAAGGATAATGGCTTGAGGGAAAGAATGCCTGAAAACCAAACCATCACCGAAGGCTCATTAACCCTTGCCTCTGATTGGCTATGAAAATGTCCCTTCAGAGCAGTTTTTATTTATTCATATGTGATGATGGTGTTGCCAAATGACTTTAATTTGATAAACGGAGTCAGGTTAAGGAAACTAACAATTGACTACTATCATCCTTCCCTTCCTAGTATTTCCCCCACTCAATATTCCTCATTAGTAAATGAGTAAAGGGAAACTTTGGAGAGCTACTGCATGTATTTTCTATTTCCATACATGTGTTTTCTAATTAGAACTAAGAAAATGCAGTGTACTAAAGGGTAATACAAGTGATGCTTTTACTCTGACATCCCACCTCCATTTTCTCTTGAAAAACAAGTACATAGTTATAGGCCCTCAAGATCACCTCTTTATATTTGTCTGAGTTTCAGGTGAGACCAAATACCTAAAACCAGTACTTCACATGCATGACTAAGTTGCTTTAGACCCTCTCACTCACATCTGTAGCTTCAAGGAAGGAAGAGGAAAAGGTAGAGTTCCAGAGCAGAAATAAGGGGAGAAAAAATAAGGCAGGAAAGAACTGCACTCCTTCTCTCCTTCTCTGAAGCTCTGTGCAGCCTCCCCGGACCCTTATGTTCAGGACACCTCCTCAGCCTCCTCCAGAAGCCTTTCTCCGCCACCCAGCATACCAACTTGCCTCTCTGAAACCCTAGGACACATTTCTTTCTCCTCTAAGTCTAGCCATCAATGAGTTCTACAGAATGTCATTCTAGAAGGCCGGGAGCCTCTTTAGGAGTTCTATATGTCCTCTATGTTCACCTAGAACAGTGGTTGGCAAACAGCGGCTCATGAGCCACATGCAGCTCTTTGGCCCCTTGAGTGTGGCTCTTCCACAAAATACCACAGCCTTGGTGAGTCTTTTTTGAAGAAGTGGCGTTAGAAGAAGTTTAAGTTAAAAAAAATTTGGTTCTCAAAAGAAATTTCAATCATTGTACTGTTGATATTTGGCTCTGTTAATGAGTTTGCCCACCACTGACCTAGAAGATTAACTATCAAACACAGCACCTTTCTTATTTTTAATCTTCATCTGAGAATATTTCTTATTGATTTTTAGAGAAGTTGGGAGAGAGCTAGAGAGGAGGAAAGAGAAACATCAATCAGTTGCCCCTCACACATCCTGACCAGTATCAAATCCTTATTCTGGGTATATACCCTGACCAGGAATTGAACCTGAAACCTGGTGAATGGGACAGTGTTCCAACTGACTATGCCAAAGCCCTAGTTTTAAAACAAGTATTTTGCAATGTCTTTCTTGCTAACTTAAAATGAAATATATAGATTCAAAATCCAACCTCTGTACAGTATTATTTAATTAATAACATTGCTCCCAGGCATAAGTATTCACAGATTTAAGAGATCCTCCAATGTTTTCCCTGCTACCAATAAGTAAGCATGGATTGAAGAGAAGTAATAACAAGCTAGTCCTTATAATAAAGGTAGGAAAGAGAAAGGCTGGAGAGTAAGTGGACATCAGAATGCAATCCAGTGCTGAAATAAGAATCAACCAGATTTATGATAAAATAAAAGAAGAATAAGATTAACTGAAGTCCAGATAACATGCTAAGGCAAACCACAGACTACAGTCATACAGAAAACATGAAGAATGATAATATTCTCACATAGGAATTGTTAAGATTTTAAAGGTGTCTCAACTTTCCTTTTTTCTATATTGAACAAGTGAACTTCAAACGCACACTGATAATGCTGTGTTTGTTGCTTACTCAAGTACCATGAGTTACGTTGTTGTCAGTGACATGGTTTTCCAAATGGTGAACAATTAATTCACAGTAAAGTGTCTTAATAATAAAACACAAAATCACATGGTAGTCGTAATTCTTGAAAATCCAATGTACACTACATTGAATAAAAACATTTTTTTAGTGTGCAACAGTTTTTGTTTCCAGGCTCAAATATTGATAAACAGGTATTTCACTCACATGAATATCCAAAAGGATATCTGAAAATGCAGGATGTGAGAAAATTCTTCCAGGTACAGCCCTGTTCCTCACATTACAAGACCCCTCATCTCCATGAGATGGCCCACTCAATACCAGCAGCTCCCTCCAAAGAATTGTAATATCCAGAGAACATACCCACAGATTCCCAGCCCTTGTGAAGCAGTGTTGAAAATCATTACCCTCGACAAGCCACTGGCCTTGCAAGCTCACCCGGCTTCGGGAGTCAGGAAGGACCATGGAGACTCGGGGAGGCTGTGCTGTGCAGAAGGCAGAGTGCAGGCTCAGAAAGGGCGGCCACTGCCTGCAGCCACCACGGCCCCTGCCCACTGTGCCAGGCCCATTAGGAGCTTCCCAGCTTTAAAGAGAAAGTAGACATCTGGATTTTTACGTGAAATCTCCTTTTTCAAAAGAATGGCAAACACAATTTGGACCTTAACAATTTGTCTACAGGTTAACATGATCTAGGTGCTGGTTGCTAAAAATAAAAAAGTAGCACTATTTATAGAATATGTAATGTCAAAGATATGATGTTCAGTGTAACAAGCAGATAACCGAGTACTTTGATCCCATTTAGTAAAAACAAGTATATGGGAATTATACAAAATAGACTCTGGAGTGTCAGCCAACATGTTAATAAGAATTCGCTAGTAACAAGCCAAACAGAGACAGACTCATAGATAGAGGACAGGGAGACAGCTTTGTGGGGGATTGGGGAGAGGGAAGGGATTAAGCAAAGAAGTAATAAAAATAAAAAAATTTAAAAAAAGAGGAAAAAAACTCATGGACTCAGACAACAGTGTTGTGATTTGGGGGGGGGGGGGGCGGGGGAGATGCAGAAGGTTTAGTAGAGATAAATGGTGATGGAAAGTAAAATAAAGGAAAAAATAGTTTGCAGGACTGGAAAAAATCTATATTGATATATTTTTTTTCATTTAACTTTTCAATGCTTCGTAATTTTTCCAAAATGAATACTTAAAGTTTTACAGTAAGAAATAAGCAATAGAAGACATACTTAGTTTTTGAAAATTAAACGATGGTAGTTGTGCAAACCTCTGAGCACATTCAGAAAGGACCACAGTTGAAATGGACAAATGAAATTCTTCTCAACTGGCCCACTCTGTTCCATGGCAAGCGCCGGGTAAAGACCAGATCTAGCCTGGTCGGTGTGGCTCAGTGGCTGAGTGCCCACCTACGAACCAGGAGGTCACATTTCAACTCCCAATGAGAGGACATGCCCAGGTTGTGGGCTCAATACCCAGTGTGGGGCATGTAGAAGGCAGCTGATCAATGATTCTCTCTCATCATTGATGTTTCTAGCTCTCTCTCCCTCTCCCTTCCTCTCTGAAATAAATAAAAATAAAAATAAAAATGTTTAAAGACCAGATCTAAAAATTAGGCTGTCTGCAAGTCAGAAAACAGATGTGCTCAAGTAATTGTATTTATTATCTTGTGTTCCAGATATATAGGCCACTATTTTATCCCCTATATGAAATAGCCAGACCCATAGGCAGGATGCATAATACAGAAAGCACTCTAATTGTGTGACCCTTAAAAGAGACTGGGGGCTTTAAAAAAAGTAAAAATTACCTCTGAGCTAAATAATAATAATAAAGTTAACCTTTAAAATAAAGATCCTTTAATAATTTAATCACCCTTTTCCTATTTATAAAATTAATGTTAGAAGCTGAGTCATGTTGGAATTCAATAAAATTATTTTATTAACTTCCTCTAAGGTTTAAGAAATACTTTATAAAACCTCTCTTCTTATAATCCAGTCTTATCCTTCAATCTGCTGAAGAATTGGATCACACTTTACCCCTATAAAAACTTAATTTCACCCAAATTAGAAATATTTAATTAGAAATGTTTCAAAGCTGATTCGTCTAGGCACCAAACATAACATCCTGTTAAAATAAGCTAACAGCTTTTAAAAATCATACAAAATAGAACCTTAAAAATACACATGTATACACATTAAAAATTCTGTAATTAATAGTGATTTTTTGGAATTTATAAAAACGTACCAACAGACTGTGTAAAAAGGAACTTTTAGAAGCATAGTAATTAGTGTGGAAACTATGATACACTATTTCGGAATGGTACCTTCCTTAGGACATACAATAATGCTAGTGTTTACTTTGAAAATAAACACACTCTTTCTCCAATATTAGTCTATATGCTGACAGGAGCTTGAGCCCCTCAGTATGTTTTCAAGTTTATTCATTTCAATTCTGCATAATGGGAACATTATACAAATGTGAACTAAATCTTTCCTTTCAACTGTATCTTTCAATTTTGATGACAAAAGCAGATGTTTGCAGTTTTGAAAGTTGCTAGTTCAACACTGGTGGGGAACCCCAGGGGGACAACAAAATTACCAACTGCCCAGAATAAAAGAAGCCATGAAAACCTCATAAGCATAGTATCATGCAGCACATCTTTCAGAGGAAACAATCCCAAATGTACTCTCTTTACCCTGATGTAAGCATTTGATTAATCTTGCTACTAAGGTGACTATTTTTAACCAAGAACTTGCTTATTGACATATATCCCAATACATTTTTAAAAATGGAGACTGGATAAGTTCTTTATAAATTTTGGATAGTAATGCCTTATCAGATGTATTAGTGAATAAGTTCTCCCATTGAGTGGATAGTTTTATCATTTTGTTGATGGTTTCCTTTGCTATGCAAAACCTTTTTGGTTTGATGTAGTTTCATTTGCTTAATTTTTTTCTTTTGTTTCCCTTATCCAAGGAGTTAGGTCAGAAAAAAAATACTGTTAAGAGAAACATCTGAGATTTTACTGCATAAGTTTTCTTCTAATATTTTATGGTTATTGATTTTAACATTTAAGTATTTGATCCATCTTGAATTTATTCTTGTATATGGTGTATTTTTGCACATATATGTCCTATTTTTCTAACACCATTTATTGAATTAGACTATCTTTACCCCATTATATGTTTTTGCCTCCTTTGTCAAATATTAATGGAACATAAGGGCAGTGGATTTATTTCTGAGCTATCTAGTATGTCCCATTGATCATATATGTCCGTGTTTATGCCAGTACCATGCTGTTTTCGGTTTTTGTGTCCTTTTTGCTAATCCTCACCTGAGAATATTTATTTTTCCATTGATTTCTAGGGAGAGTGAAGGCAGGGAAGAAGGAGAGAGAGAGAGAGAGAGAGAGAGAGAGAGAGAGAGAGAGAGAGAGAGAGAGAGAGAGAGAGGGAGGAACTTCGATGTGAGAAAGTCAAATCGATTGGTTGCTTCCTACATGTACCTGATGGGGGCTGGGGATTGAACCTACAACCCAGCTAAATGGCCTTGACTGGGAATAGAACCCATGACTCTTAGGCGCCCAAGCTGGTGCTTTAACTATTGTGCTACACTGGCCAGGGAAGTACCATGTTGTTTTGATTACTAGGGCCTTATAGTATAGTTTTATATCAGGTAGTGTGATTCCTCCAATTTTGTTTTTCTTTTTCAAGATTGCTGAGAGCTTACACAACAACACACAAAAAAGTCAATCCTCTTAATTCAAATAAACTGAATAGATATTTTCCAAAGAGAACATACACACGGCCAACAGACATAGGAAAAGATGCGCAACATCACTAATCATCAGAGAAATGCAAATTAAAACCACAATGAGATATCACTTCACACCTGTCAGAATAGCTGTCTTCGATAAGTTAACATGCAAGTATTGGTGAGGATGTAGAGAAAAGGGAACCCTTGTGCCCTGCTGGTGAGAATGCAGATTGGTTTAGCCACTGTGGAAAGCAGTATGGAGTTACCTCAAAAAATTAAAATTGGAACTGCCTCATAACCCAGTGATTCCACTTATGGAAATACAGGGGTGGGCAAAAGTAGGTTTACAGTTGTTCATATGGAAGAAGACTTGCAGGTTACAATAAGTACAATAGCTTTATTAACTCAAAAGAATGTTACTCACCACTATAAACCTACTTTGACCACCCCATAGATGTGAAAATTGAAACACCAATTGGAAAGGATATATGCACCCTATATTCATTGCAGCGTTATTTATATTAGCCAAGGTTTAGAAGCAGCCCAAGAGCCCATCAGGAGATGAGTGGATAAAAAAAGGGGTGGCACATTTACACAGTGGAATGCTACATGGCCATAAAAAAGACTTCCTTTTGCAGCAGTATGAATAGACCTGGAGAGTATTATGGTAAGCGAAATAAGCCAGTCAGAAAAAGACAAAAACCATATAATTTAACTTATACATGGTCTATAATGAACACAATAAACTAACAAAATATAAACAGACTCATAGATAGAGAGAGCAGGCTGACAGCTGTCAGAGGAGAGGGTGTAAGGGGGCTCACTGGAAAAGATGAAGGGATTAGCCAAAAAAAAATCCTCATAGACAGACAACAATATGTAGACTACCCAAGAGGTCAAGTTTAAGAATAAGAATAATGATGTTGAACTCTCATTTATTCTCCTAAGAAACAATGTTTTTATTTTTCAACACTGGAGTGTCTTGGGCATCATTTTGGGATTTTCCTGAGAAATATCCATAATATACTACCACTCACTAACTATAAAGCCCTGGGAAAGCCATTAAATGTTCTGCCCGTATTTTCTCATTTTAAAAATGTGGCTGACAACGTCCATTTCATTGAATACTGTGAACATTAAATATGTTCAATTATACAAAGGGCCTTCCCACAATGCCTAGCACATTGTAAATGGTCAAAAATCGATAACTACAAGTACTATAACTAATCATAAACAATATTTAAATGGTCTTCTCTCCATTCTGAGAGGAATATTATAATGACATTGTGTGTGTGTGTGTGTGTGTGTGTGTGTGTGTGTGTGTGTGTGTTCTTTCAATATTTCTTTAGATTGCTGTAGGCTCATTTTTGGACCTTTTTCTAAAAGCTTTACTATATGTTTTTTAAAACCTTTTTAAGATCTATACTCATCCTGAATGAGAATAAAACGTGTACTTAGTTTCAGACAAGCAATTGTTCAACAGAAGCCCCTTCAATTTTTAATTACTCCCACTTCCCTCTCCAAGTTCACTGTTATTCACTGACTTTTTAATCTTGAAAGCCCGTCAGGGTACATTATTTGTGTTATATTCAATAGGGAGGAAGAGAAGAAAAGGAATCTTATTCAGGGCACTAACTCCAACCTTGAAATGTTATTTTCTGAACATTTGTTCTGCTCACTGAGCAAATTTTAGTCTTCCAGTCAGATGTCTAAATACAGTACTTGAGCTTGGCTCAAAGGCCAAAAATATAGACTTCAGCACAAGGTGACAGTTACAAAGGAAGGTGTTTAGAACACAGTGCAATGGAAGCTAAGGTAATTGAGCATTAGCTAGAAAGATTTTTCGACACTGAAGCTTCAGAGTCAATCCTAATCTGTTGTCCATTGAATACATTTTATGGGAAAAGAGTCAATTGATTGGTTTCCTGAAATCCTTCACCAGGTCCTCAATTTTCATCATTTGAAGACTGCAAGTCACAGAAACCTTTGTCAGTCCCTCTCTCTTGGAGTACGTATAAAAGGGTATTCCACAAAGCATACTATGTCTGAGTAGTGAGTAAGGGTGGCCATTCAATATTTCCTTCTCTTGAGAAAAAGCTATTAATATAAAGCAATGAATAGTTATCGTGCTCACTGATACCACTGAAAGCGTGGCCAGCGGATAGAAAGTTTATTATCCTCCAGGACACATACAGCCCTTGGCCTGATCCTGTGTTTAACTCCTAGACAAAGTTCTGCTCTTGAACCTGACACAGTCTTCCTCACACACACCTTTCCCAAGTAAAGTATCACAGTTGAGATGGAAATAGGAAAGTAAAATGAAGATCAGAACTCTGTTTTCAAATAATGACTTGTGATGTCCATTTGATTTTCAAAACTTTATGTCTTTTTTAAAAAACTAGAAATGTTAACACTGAATGAAGAACGGGAGGTTAAGGTACATAATACAAATTTTGATGCGCTCATAGCAAATATTGCCTGAATGAGTGGGTTAATGGAAGGAGTCATAACAATATTAGAAAATCTCAATAGGTTATTGTATTATCCCAATCCCCGCTTATCCCTTCTTTAAATATTTATTACATGTAAGTTTCATGAGGCTATCCTGTCTTTTTAATACTTTATCTCCAATGCCTAGAAACATACCCAATAGAGGTTGTTTCTTAACAAATATTTGCTGACTGAATAAAGGTTCATTTTATTTCCTTTATAATATTTCAGTCATTTTTATGGTAATGCGAAATTATTTTCCTAAACCTCTGAGAATTCTCCTTTCAAGACTCAGAATTCCCTTTAAAAATTAGACACAGGATGTAAGTGAAAAATGGAGTCATAATTCCTTAATAAAAATTTCATGTAAAAATAATATTTGGCCAATTTATACATAGTATGTGAATTAAGCCTTTGAGAAAACTAGTTTCTAGATAATATCTCTCCTTATTAAAGAGATAAAATGCAAACATACATACTGGGTATATATTTGACCAATTTGCTTCATGCTCATCATGATGTCTCTGAGTAGAAAAAATCAGAACAGGAAAATTTCCCTAATCATTTCATTTATTCTTATACCATCACAATCAGGATTCCCTACATGTTTACTTTTTAGTAAAAACAGGGGTAAAATTGGTGGTTTGAAAGCCAAATAGACAGGCAGTGAGATGAAGTAGGTAACATAGATAGGGACCAAAAAAAAGTATAAAGTTTGAAGTAGGTTCCCAACCAGAATGCACTGGGTCAAGTCTGTTTAATTAAAAGCAAGTTGCTACATTCAACAATGTCTTTAAAATAAACTTCGTGCATTGAAATTTCTTTCTTTTTGCCGTGGTTTAGTTGTGCTTTATTATATGGGTACTTAAATCTTATACATGCCTGAAATTGAAGTCCAATATCCTTCAAATTTATTTCTAAAATGACATAAAATCTACTTAAAGATTCCCCAACATCTACATCTGGATTTTTGAATTTCCAGATATGAACTATCAGAATAGAATACATCCTTCCATAGAAAAGGCAGCTCTTGGTATGGGGTTAAAAGTTCAATAGAAAAAAAATCATTTTTTCTTTCTCAAGTTACAAACACCTCTTCTTACCTCTTTCAAAGTGACCTTTTAAAATGGAATGTGAAATGCATAAAAAAATTATGTCTCTCATATATGCACACGTTCACAATATCCTGAGGCACTACTTTAGTAGAAAAATTCCTGACAGTTTCAATTCAATTTAAACAAACAAAAATAAAGCTTAAGAAATAACTGCATCGTATAGAATTTTAAGTACTTCTCTTTAACCAGACTACATAAAAGGCATATCTAAATTTAGACATATGTAGATAAACATACTATCCCCAAAAAACCCTAGACCACAGAAGTTCTCGGGGAAAGTCTGTATTATATTAAACATGAGACTCCATTTCCTTGTTTTGAATTATTGGTGCTGCTGTGGCAACAGCACAATAGAGAACTTTGTTGCACTGTCAGCAGCGCTATTTATATTATTCACCCTCTTCCCTGGGACTCCTTCCTCTGCTAAGTTCTTCCACGATTTTAATAAAGCAGTCCATTCAAAGCTTTTAAAAATATCATTGCTAAATGTGAACAAACAAAAGTTACCTTTGAACTGTTCAGAGCAAACATTCTGGACATGAAATGAATCTCGAAGTGTTTCAAAGTAACTGAAAGCCCATTTCACAGATCATGGAATTCTGGGATAAAAAAAGGCAATTTCCTACAACTGAAAGAAATGTCATAGGATTTCTAAATGTCCTGAAAATTTACCAAAACATCCAGAAATGGGAAATAGCTAGTTAAGCAACAATTAAAATGCTTCAAAGGATAAGAGATTTCCATACAAGAAAAGTTTACGATTGCATTCCTTCCTGATAGCAGGATGAAGTCAGTGCAGTGGGAAAAGACTTAACTAGTCACATAAAGGTACACATTATTTAACATCTTAATAGGTGTCCTCTGAAACATGTGCAGTAACCAACCAAAAAGATGCCTCAGTCAGTTTGATTTAAACTGGAAACATGTTAAACTATAACTATAATCACTTCTTTTCATGAGTAAGTTGCCTAACTATTTAGGTAGGACTTTCAGTAAAACCTTTAGAACCCAGTAACTAAAATTAATTCCCATGTTTGGAAATGAACCACGAGAGTTGACAAAAAGTATTAGAAAAGAGAGAAAGTAGGGAGGAGAAGTAACTATCCAGGGAGTCTTCTCAAATGACGGAGAAATGTTGGAGGTCGGGGTAGTACCAGACAAGATATCGAAGACGGGCAGAAGCTATCAGAACAGGAGAAAGGGATTATACATTCTATGGATAAATGAAAATTCCACTTTTCCCATTTCATCGGTCATTTTCCCCTCCGTGTACAAGAAACTTCTAGTTTTGCACTAAAGTGACCAAATTTTACACTCCCCGACCCACCAGCACTGTGTCCACCTGCCTGCCCTGTCCCCCCGCTTTTCTTGCTGGCATAGTCACATTCACTGTTTCAGGCTGGAATCAACTGTAGTCCTGTCAGCTTGCGCGCTGTCCCCCACTCAAGCAGAGCTTGTCACTGCTTCTTTCACAGCATGGGCCATCGTTCTTACTCCTGCCTGGTGTTTAAACCTTGTTATTACAAAGGCGTTTTACTCAGTTTTCACACGAAGCCTGGGCCTCCTCTAGAAGACTCATGCATTCATCCTTGCACTCCATTTTTGTTTTGAAGAACTGCGCTGTGGCCCGGCCAGTGTGACTCAGTGCTTGAGCATCGACTTATGAACCCGGGGGTCACAGTTTGATTCCCGGCCAGGGGACAGGCTCAGATTGTGGGCTCGATCCCCAGTGTGGGGTGTGCAGGAGGCAGATGATCAATGATTCTCTCTCGTAACTGATGTTTCTATATTTCTCTCCCTCTCCCTTCATCTCTGAAGTCAATTAAAAAGAAAAAAAAAGGAAAAAAAGAATTGTGCTGTGATTACTGAATGGCTGGTAGTAATAGTATCAAAATGAATTTAAAATAAATAATGAAAACTAGAACATGTTTCAAAAATTACCATATTCCCCCATGTTTTAAAATGTTAAGTTTGCTCATATAATAAATGCAAGAAGAAATTTAGGGTATCAAATAAAAGTGACAAGGATACAAAAAGAAAATTAAGGAGAAAAAGAAAAGCCATTTTTGTCACTGTCTACTAGGATTACAAACTTCTTTAGGCAATGTTCTTGTACTAAATTTTTTTGTGGTGAATATTATAAAGGCTAAAAAGAATAAGCATTATTTCTAGTCTTATATGTGGATCGTGAATAAAAGTACATTGGATGAGTTGTCAATCCAACTATTCATTATTTCCTTATGAAATGTAACACCAGCCCCTTCCTATGGAAGAAAAAAAATCCCATGTTCTCTCTCATTAAAGCCCAGGCCCTCTAGAGGTGCTCTGTCAGGCTGAGGAATGGCATGTCAGGCGACACAGTATGCTGGGAGACAGATGTCCCCATTCAAAATGCATGTACAGTGCTTAATCACAACTCAGAACAGTCCTGAAAACTCAAAAGCCTCACTTAAAAAACAATTACAGAAAGACATATTAAAATAATATCAAAAAGCTGATACCTGCTCAATGTATTACCCAATAAATTCTAAACAGCATTAGAATAGGAGAGGATTTTGTGTTTTGCTAGGATCCATATAAGAATTTAAAACGTATTGCTAGAAGAAATGTGCCAAGACCACACCTGCTCTTGGGTGAGCTTCTCCTTGCTTTATTCTCCTCTGATATGAGCTCCCTATTCACTATATATCCTAACCTATCATTAATTCCATTTCTAGTTTCATAAAGAATGTACTGCCTATCACTCTTAAGCATGTCTTTGGTTTTATTTCATATGTATGTAACCCTAAATAATACATAGAGATGCAAACATATTTTTGAGATTTCTCCATGATTTCATAGATCTATATCTATGTCTATATATGCTTAGTTCATTCATTATCAAAGCCACATATTATTCCATTCATGAATGTACCTCAACTTATCCATTTTTTTATTGATGAATATTTAGTTTGATTCCATCTTTGCAATATTATGAACAACTCATGGCCTGGTGCACGAATTCACGCACATTGAAAGGAAATTAATTAGAAGGTGGGCAGTGGGGCAGGGTGAGACTGGGCTGGATGGGCCTGAGAAGTCCTGGAGCCAACCTCCTGTGGTCCCTCCCTGGCTGGCAGTACCACCCACAGTCACCACAGCTTGGCAGTAAACCAGATTTGGGGAGACAGTACCCCAGCAACAACATAACCCACAGCCAAAGGTGGAAATGCATGGCCTCGTGAGGAATCGGGCTCCCTCCTCTCTGGTTCCAGGTGTGTCATCCTAGAACTGCAGCCGCCAAGTCACCGCAGCTTGGCAGCTCCTGTGTTGAGTGACTGCTCCTTGGTGGTCAGTGTACATCACACCTATCAGCTGGTCAGATGGTCGGATGGTCACTTAGCCTTTTATATATTACATGTGTCAATAAACATTCCTTTACAAGTCTTTTTGTGTACACATGAGAGAGTATCTCTATGAGATTATATCTTCCACTGGAATTGCTGTGCTCTTATAAGATACAAAGCTTGACTATGTACACAGAAATAAATTGCTCTCCAAAGTGGTAATCCAGTCCCCAGGATTGTGAACTTCCCAACTGCTCCATAGCCTCACCAACACTTGGTATTGTCGAACTTTACATGTTGTCAGTCTGATGGGTGTATGAAATGATATGGCATTTCTGATACACAGTTTTAATGTGTATTTATTTTTCCAATACTTTTTAGCTTATTTAAATTTCACTTAATTAGATTTTTTTCTAAGATTCTAGGTATGGTATAATGACATTCTTCCCACTTTGTTATTTTTTTAATTTAACATTGTGTTTTCTTTTCTTTTCAAATATATTTCAAAATTTGTTTGTGAAATTCCATTTAAAAACCCATTAAGAGTCTTGATTAGAATTTCGTTGAATCCATAGATCACTTTGGGAGGAATTAATTTAAAAACATAGAGTGTGCTGATCCTTAGAATAGTATGGTTTTCTATTTAAGTCTTCTCAAATGACTTTCATTAAAGGTCATATTTGTATGAAGATACTGTATACCTTTTATTAGATATATTCCAAGGTTCCTTTTATTTTGTGGCTAATGTTACAGATGTCCTCGATTATATTTTCTACCTATGTAAATATATCTTCCTGATCTTTATATCCAATATCATCATATGTGCAGTTCTCCCTATATGCATCTTGTTTATGAATAGAGGAATGTCAAACTAACCTCCATCTTATAAAATATTGTGACTCTTAAATGAGAAATAAAACTATGTAGCTATGTTAAACTATAAACATACTATTGGGCATTATTTTGTTTTAATATCAATTGAGATAAGGTTAATACATGAGAAAAATTCAGGCAAGAATTACACAAAATTTTACAAGCCAATTTCAAAATAAACTGTGTAAGGAGGGGAAAAATGTTCAGAATTTTGCTTTTTATACATCAAGAAGAGAAAGATAAAACCAAATTAGAAAAAAATATAACCAATTTTTTAAAAATTCTGATTCTTATTAAAGGGTCTATATTTGTTTATTACAGAAAGAAAATTATGTCTACATCCCATTGACTCCCAGGAGGGGTTTTACTACTACTATTACATACACGTGTGTGTGTGTGTGTGTGTGTGTGTGTGTGTGTGTGTGTGTGTTGTGTGTGTGTATGTTGTAAATCATAATCAACTATGTCTCCATCCATCAAGAAAGATTTAACTTGTTTACAAAGTTAAAATACAATTAGGAGACTGAAAAGGTTGTTACTTTTCAGCTAAGAAAAGCACTACTCCAACACTAAGGTGCAAAAATAAATTTTCTTTAAACTAGAAATCTTTGAGAACCAAGTTGGCGGCATAGGTAAAACACCTATCTTGCCGTCATACACAACAATTTAAAAACTACAACTTAACGGCAGAGACCTGTTTGGCTCAGTGGATAGAGCGTCGGACTGTGGACTGAAGGGTCCCGGGTTTGATTCCAGTCAAGGGCATGTACCATGGCTGCGGGCACATCCCCAGTAGGGGGCATGCAAGAGGCAGCTGATCGATATTTCTCTCTCATCGATGTTTCTGACTTTCTATCCCTCTCCCTTCCACTCTGTAAAAAAATCAATAAAATATATTTTTTAAAAAAAACAAAAAAAAAAAACTACAACTTAACGAAAGAACAAACACCTTCCAGAATCACCGGAAAGCTGGCTGAGTGAAAATTCCACAAATAAAAGTGAAGATAAGACACTGGGACTCTGAGGAGCGGCGACGGACAGTGTTGAAGATACGCGTGGAGAGAGGTTTACAGCGCGTGCCAGCGGATAGGGCGGGCAGCTGAAAATTGGCCAGTTTTCTCAAACAGGGGAGACCAAGACGTCCCACTGGACTGATTCTCCAGCTCTGGGCGAAGTCCAGGAAACCCACTATCATACGGGGTGAAAACTGGACAGTGGGAGGGCACGCCGAAGCTCGGGGGCTGCAGGGGTCGGCCGGCTTGTGGAGAAGGCGAGCTTGCGCGTGACCTTGGGAACAATGCAGCTGCCTGACGGCACAGAGAGTGCTCATGACTTGCTCTTTCATTCGGGAAACCGTCAGACTGCATTGTTTTACAACCCTGGGTGAGACGTTGGGAGTGCGGACTCATTTGGGGAGAGTCTGAATTCTCCAGCAGCTGGTGGAACTCGGCAGCGGCACTCTCTCAGAGGTGCTGGCAGCCATTGCCCCCGGCACAGAGTCCCTGGGGCCGCAGAGGGCGGAGCTAACGCTGTCTGCTTGGCCCGGAGACTCCGCCCATCCAACCTGAGCACAGCTGAACATCACAGACAATTGCCCTGGAGGTCAACCCCTCCAAGTGCTAACAACGATTAACCTGAGCTTAACTTCAGCAAGACTGTGCAACCCATATCCACCTCAGGTAACTGGGGAGGCTGGGCCACTGTCCCTTGAAGGACGTCTACCACACAAAGCTAATCGACCAACTCAGGGAAGCAGCCACCATGCAGAGACATGGAAAGAAATCAGATGTGAAAGAAATGGAGGGAAAAAAACGACAGGACATGGAATTCAAAACCATGGTTATAGGGCTTCTCAAGAGGCTCCTAGAAAAGGTCGAGACCTATAAGGAAATAAGCAAAATCAAAAAGGAAATGAACGAGACCCTCAGGGATATGAAGGAGACCTGCAAGGAAATGAATAAGACCAACATTCCGCTTGGAGGAAAAGATGGCGGCAGGTCAGAAGGACGCGTAATCATTTGTGTCCCGGGGTAGACGGGGTGAGCAGCTGAGGGTCGCGGGGGGGAGTGTTTGTTGGTGAGTGGGGGGACAGTAGGGCTTTGGGAGAAGGAAGGGGACTGCCAGATTAGCCGCCCTTAACGGAGCGGCTCCGGTGCGGCTCGGTTCTCTCCCGGAGCCTGGCTCAGAGGCGGCTGCGCCATCTTAAAGGGGAAGAGCCTGAAGATTTTACAGTTGCGGTACCCACTGGGCGTCTGAGATGCCCACCCCCCCTCCACCCCCCCAACATCGGTTCCTAGTTGGTGAAGAAGCGGACTCCGAGGAAACCTGAGCTCAGCCGCGGAAAGGTCAGGTTTCTCCGGGGGTTGAGGGAGCTCGTAATACAGGGAGATTCGCGCCTGGCGAAAAAAGAGGAAAAGTCTGTGGCTGTTGGAGCCGGCAAACGTGGAAGAGGGTCCTCGGAGCTGGTGACAGGAGGGGGGATACACAGAGGGCGACACATTTGGACCTGAAGGAGAGGGCCAGCCTGGCAGTTTTGGGAGGGAGCGGGCTGCCAAACCCAAGGGGAGAAAGGGTTTCGCGCAAACATACCAGCAGGACGTGAGTTCGCGCGCCTTCATTTGTCCCCTCTAAATCCGAATTTCTCAGCACTGAACGAGGAACGGGGGATCCCCTGGTGGGGGAGAACCTGGGAGACCACAGGGGCGAGCTGTTTTTCTGACGCTGGGGATCAGAACAGGTCCTCATCATTAGAGAGGCAGCTCTGGGGTAGCCTATTTCCACAAATCAGTAGTAATACCATAGACATAGCGGGATTTTAGATCAGGCTAGAAAGGACCAATAGACCCGGAGGTCAGTTCAGAAACACTGCCACCTAGGGGCTGAATCATAAATTGTCTCTTGTGTAACACAAATTAAGGAATCAATTTTGTTCTACTACTATTTAAAATTTTTAAGTGCCATTTTATTCCATCTTTATTCTACTCAGACATTAGTGATATATAGTCTTCTTTCATCTACCCTTTAGTATCTCTTTAACCTACTTCAACTTCCCCCTTATGCCAGAACTCTCTTGCTAACCTTTCCTTAGTTAGTGTCTTATTCCCCTTACACTTTTTCTGGTTTAGATTTTCCTTATTCTCTCTTTTTAGCCCCTGTTAAAATTTCACCCCACTTTTATATCCAATCTCCAACCACCTGCTCCAAGTCCATACACACTAATGCTTCTCCGATTTTACTATCCTAAAATGTTTTTCTCTCGGTCCTGCTGATGTTGTTTATATTTTATGCATATTTGTGAGATTGGTTTGGTTATTCTTTCCTTTTAATTTGTTTTGTGGAGCGGGAGTTGGCATTGTTTTGTGTATTGGTGATGTTTATATTGTTTTTTGATAGATTTAAGCTTCTGTGTTCCCTAACCTCCCTTGATATTAGTTGTTGTATGTAGTTTCTATCAGTCTCCAGGTACTAGTTGCTGGCTTTTGCTGGGATTAGTGGTGGTCCTCTGGGAGGTTCCAACCCATATTTATAGTTTACTCCCTTTTCCTTTCTTTTTACTCCTCCCCCTTTTCCCAACTTTATTTTGGCATTCCATTTCTTTCTTTCTTCCTTTCTTTCTTTCTTTCTTTCTTTCTTTATTTCTTTATTTCTTTATTTCTTTCTGTCTTTCTTTCTTTCTTTCTTTCTTTCTTTGTTTCTTTCTTTCTTTTTCTTTCTTCCTTTCTTCCTTTCTTTCTTTCTTTCTTTCTTTCTTTCTTTCTTTCTTTCTTTTGTGTGTGCGAGTGTGTTTTCTCTTACTCTCTCTTACCCCACCTATCACCTAATTTACCTTCCTTTGGCAATCACTTTTAATTTGGAGTTACCAATTCTGTGAATACATTCTTCTTCTGTGCCTGGTGTGCTGCACTTGGTTGTGTTGTAGTCTGAGCCTTTAAATCAACACAGGAGAGTGAGAACTACATAACAAGACACACAGAGAAGAAAGACTATGGGGAGACAAAGAAATAGCCCACCAATGAAAGAAAAGCAAGCCTCACCGGAAAAAGAGGTAACTGAAATGGAAGCAAACAACCTGTCAGAGAGAGAGTTCAGAGAAATGGTCATAGGGTGGATGAAGAGAACAGAAGCCAATACAAGTAAGAACCATGAGGAATTGAAGAGGAATCAAGAGGAAATGAAGAAGAGCCAGGAAGAAATGAATAAGAAATATGAAGAAATGAAGAATTATGAAGAAATGAAGACAAATTATGAAGAAATGAAGAAAAATTATGAAGAAATGAAGAAGACCCAAGAAGAAATGAAAAGTGACATTGCTGAGGTAAAGAACTCCATAGAAAGTATCAGGAGTAGACTAGATAAAGCAGAGGACCGCATCAGTGAGCTGGAAGACAAGGTAGGAAAAAACACCCAAGTAGAGCAGCTTCTAGAAAAAAAAATTAAAAAGCAGGAGGAGAGCCTAAGGGAACTTTGGACAACATGAAACGAAACAACATACGTATAATAGGGCTTCCAGAGGGACAGGAAACTGAGCAAGGAATAGAAAACCTGTTGGAAGAAATAATGACAGAAAACTTCCCTGATATAGGAAAGAAAAAACCCACACAAATCCAAGAAGCTCACAGAGTTCCAATCAAATTAAACCCCAAAAGACCTACACCAAGGCATGTTATAATTAAATTGGCAAACATCAACGACAAAGTGAGAATCCTAAAAGCTGCCAGAGACAGACAGAAAGTCACCTACAAAGGAACCCCCATCAGATTAGCAAGTGATTTCTCAACAGAAACTTATCAGGCCAGAAGGGATTGGAATGAAATATACAAAGTTATGCAAAGAAAGGGTCTGAATCCTAGAATACTGTACCCAGCAAGGCTATCAATAAAAATTGAAGGTCAAATCAGGAGCTTCACAGACAAAAAAGGTCTAAGGGAATACATTACCACCAAACCAGCAATGCAAGAAATGCTAAAGGGTCTGCTGTGAAAAGCAATAGGAAGCCATAAAAGAACATAGGGGCAAAGAACAAAAATGGCTACAAATAACTATCTATCAATAATTACTTTAAATGAAAATGGTTTAAATGCTCCAATCAAAAGACACAGGGTAATAGACTGGATAAGAAAACACGACCCATATATCTGCTGTCTACAAGAAACCCACCTCCAAAAAAAAGATGCACACAGACTGAGGGTGAAAGGATGGAAAAAGGTTCTTCAGGCGAATGGAAAGGGAAAAAAAGCTGGGGTAGCCATACTTATATCCGACAAATTAGATCTCAAAGTGAAGGATGTAACAAGAGATAAAGAAGGCCACTACATAATACTAAAGGGAGCAATCCAACAAGAAGAAATAACTCTGGTAAACATATATGCACCCAATATAGGAGCACCCAAATACATACTAAAACTCCTAGAGGATATCAAGGGAGAGATAGACAGAAATACTATCATAGTAGGAGACTTTAATACCCCACTATCACCATTGGACAAATCCTCTAAACAAAAAATTAGTAAAGAAACATCACTCCTCAATGAATCACTAGACCAGAAGGAATTAATTGACATCTTCAGATCATTTCACCCCAGAGCCACAGAATATACATTCTTTTCAAGTGCCCATGGGTCATTCTCAAAGATAGACCATGTGTTGGGTCATAGGCAAAGTCTCTCCAAATTCAAGAAGATAGAAATCATATCAAACACATTCTCAGATCACAATGGCATAAAGCTGGAAATCAACTACAATAGAAACAACCCAAAGAAATCAAACACATGGAGACTAAACAGCATGCTATTAAACTATGACTGGGTTACTATAGAGATCAAGGAAGAGATAGAAAACATCATGGAAACAAATGACAACGACAGCACAACAATCCAAAATCTATGGGACACAGTGAAAGCAGTTCTGAGAGGGAAGTTCATAGCTCTACAATCCTACTGCAAAAAACTAGAAACGGCGGCAATAAATTATCTAACACAACAACTCAAAGATTTAGAAAGAAAGCAACAAGAAAAGCCCAGTGTAAGCAGAAGGAAGGAAATAGTAAAGATCAGAGCAGAAATAAATGACATAGAGACCATAGAAACAATTGAGAAGATCAACAAAACCAAAAGCTGGTTCTTTGAAAGATTAAACAAGATTGATGAACCTCTAGCCAGACTCACCAAGAAGCAAAGAGAGAGGACCCTAATAAATAAAATCAGAAATGAAAAAGGTGAAATAACAACAGACCCCATTGAAATACAAAGGATTGTTAAAAAATACTATGAACAACTCTACTCCAACAAACTAGACAATCTGGAGGAAATGGATATATTTCTGGAAAAATATAACCTCCCAAAACTCAATCAAGAAGAATCTAAACAACTCAACAGACCAATAACTATGGAAGAAATTGAAGCAGTCATCATAAAGCTTCCGGCAAACAAAAGCCCAGGGCCAGACGGCTTCACAGGGGAGTTTTACCAAACATTCAAGGAAGAACTAAAACCTATACTCCTCAGACTATTCCAGAAAATTCAAGAGGATGGAACACTTCCAAACTCCTTCTATGAAGCTAACATCACCCTAATACCAAAACCAGATAAAGATGACACAATGAAAGAGAATTACAGGCCAATATCCCTCATGAATATAGATGCCAAAATCCTCAATAAAATTCTAGCAAATCGGATCCAGCAGTACATCAGAAATATCATACACCATGACCAAGTAGGATTTATCCCAGGAATGCAAGGATGGTACAATATCCACAAATCAATAAATGTGATACATCACATTAACAAATTGAGAGATAAAAATCACATAGTCATATCAATTGATACAGAAAAAGCATTTGACAAAATCCAACACCCTTTCTTGATAAAAACTCTCAACAAGGTAGGAATAGAAGGATCATACCTCAACATAATAAAAGCCATATATGAGAAACCCACAGCAAACATCATACTCAATGGGCAAAAACTACAACCATTTCCCTTAAGAACAGGAACAAGACAGGGCTGCCCACTCTCACCACTCCTATTCAACATAGTACTGGAAGTATTAGCCATTGCAATTAGACAAGAAGAAGAAATAAAAGGCATCCAAATTGGAAAAGAAGAAGTAAAGCTATCCTTATTTGCAGATGACATGATATTGTACATAAAAAACCCAAAAGACTCCATAAAAAAGCTAATAGACTTAATAAATGAGTTCAGCAATGTAGCAGGCTACAAAATCAATGCCAAGAAATCTATGGCATTCCTATACACCAATAGTGAACTCACAGAAAGGGAGACTAAAAAAGCAATCCCATTTACCATCACACCAAAAAAATTAAGATACCTAGGAATAAACTTAACTAAGGAGGTAAAAGACCTATTCGCAGAAAATTACAGGACACTAAAAAAAGAGATAGAGGAAGATGTAAACAGATGGAAGAACATTCCATGTTCATGGATTGGGAGAATCAACATAATTAAAATGTCCATACTACCCAAAGCAATCTATAAATTTAATGCACTCCCCATTAAAATACCAACGGCATACTTCACAGACCTAGAAAGAACTCTCCAAAAATTCATCTGGAATAAAAAAAGGCCCCGGATAGCCACAGCAATCCTGAGAAAGAAGCACAAAGTCGGAGGGATTTCAATACCAGATTTCAAGCTGTATTACAAAGCTACTGTTCTCAAAACAGCCTGGTACTGGCACAAGAACAGACATGTAGATCAATGGAATAGAATAGAGAATCCAGATGTCAACCCAAACCACTATGCTCAATTAATATTTGACAAAGGAGGTATGAACATAAAATGGCATCAAGATAGTCTCTTCAATAAATGGTGTTGGGAAAATTGGATAGATACATGCAAAAAAATGAAACTAGACCACCAACTTACACCATACACAAAAATAAACTCCAAATGGATACAGGACTTAAACGTAAGACAGGAAACCATAAAAACATTAGAGGAAGCTACAGGAAATAAAATCTCAGACATATGCCAAAAGAACTTCTTTGATGATACTGCTCCTAGGGCAATGGAAGCTAAAGACAGAATAAACAAATGGGACTACATCAAAATAAAAAGCTTTTGCACAGCTAAAGAAACCATCAACAAAACAACAAGAAAACCCACTGTATGGGAGAACATATTTGCAAATGTTATCAGTGATAAAGGTTTAATCTCAAGCATCTACAGTCAACTCACACAACTCAATAAAAGGAAGACAAATGATCCAATAAAAAAATGGGCAACAGACCTAAATAGAACCTTTTCTAAAGAAGACCAAAGGAAGGCCCAGAGACATATGAAAACTTGCTCAAAGTCACTAATTATCCGAGAGATGCAAATCAAAACGACTATGCGGTACCATCTCACACCTGTCAGAATGGCTTAGATCAACAAATCTACAAATGACAAGTGCTGGCGAGGATGCGGAGAAAAAGGAACTCTCCTGCACTGTTGGTGGGATTGTAGACTGGTACAGCCACTGTGGAGAACAGTATGGAGTTTCCTCAGAAAACTAAAAATGGAGCTCCCATTCAGCCCAGTGATCCCACTTCTAGGAATATACCCCAAGAAACTAGAAAGGCGAATTAGAGAGGATATATGTACCCCTATGTTCATAGCAGCACAATTTATCATAGCTAAGACTTGGAAACAGCCTAAGTGCCCATCAGCAGATGAGTGGATTAAAAAACGGTGGTACATCTACACAATGGAATACTACGCTGCGGTAAAAAAGAAAGAGCTCCTACCATTTGTAACAACATGGACGGATTTAGAGAGCATTATGCTAAGTGAAATTAGCCAGGCAGAGAAAGACAAATATCACATGATCTCATTCATTTGAGGCATATAATGAATGACACAGACTGATGAACAAGAATGGATCCAGAGACTGAGAAAAGTCCATCAGAATGTCAAATCTCAGGGTAAGTGGCAGGTGGTGGGAGTAAGGGGGAAAGTCAATATATTTGAATGCTTGAACTAAGGTAAGTGATTTGTGTTTTTATATCCCTGACAAAGTTTATATAAAGTTATAAAAAAAATTGGCAGCTAGTTTGAGATTGAATTAACATGGCCTAGAGTATGTCATCTCTTATGGACACCAGGCTAGGCCCTCCTTAACCTCCCGTGACACCACAATACCCTTACATGATATTATTCTACAATGTCATTATAATATTTGATATTTGACAACAGCATATTATACAATTATCCCTAATAAACTTACAAACTAATTCTTTGAATGTTGGGCAGCAACTTAAAAAAAGGATAGGAAAGGAATTAATCCCTTTCAGAAGGGATGAAGGCACTGGGAAGGAATCCGAGCATTCTATATTGGCCCCTCTGGCCCTTTTGCCAAGACGGAACCTCTTCTCATTATCCAAATACACACAGCTGATGCGTGAACTTTCAGTTCAAGCTGTGGCCGAAGTCTCTGGGCAGTTGGCACCATGGATCAGTCTCTCGACCAGTGGCGTGAGCTGGGCCCTCTCTGGAGAAGAAACCTGGGTCACCCGAGATATGTGATCAGTACCGGGACCCCGCCAGCAGGCGAGAGGACCCCATGGCAGGTGCTGGACGTGGAGGCCACAGGGGCATAGACTACAAAGGAGACAGGACGGAACCTCACATCACCCTGTTTGGCCCCGGAGGATGGCTGGTTAGCCAGAGACGGGTAAGATTCCTCAGGGAAGGAACAACCTAAGACAGGCACAGTCGCAGAGGGGCCAACAGGAGAGAACTAAAAGATCAACAGAGGTGGGGCACAGATCCTCATCCACAAATCTTACAGGGGCTTGAATTCTCACCCCTCCTGAGGAAAGTCTCCTACCCCCACGGCTGCTACACCTCCCACGCACAACTCACACCGGGACCCAGGTGGCAGACAGAGACTCGGCCAGCAATAGCTGCCCTATTTCTAAATTTAATTTATTACAAGGAATTCTGAGGCCTACTCAAAAATGCAAATATTCCTTTCTACAAGTATTTACTGGGTAAACTATGCTTTCTGCTTGAGTATTAAAATTGACAGTAAAATAGTAATCAAGTTTTCAGATTAATTTAAATTGGCCAAGTGAAATAAGTGAATACTCAAGAAAATCTAACTGTACTGGACAAAAAGCTTTTCCTAAAACATTAACTAAATTATCTATTAGTAGTTCATCTCACTGCAAAATTGCCTAACATCCAAAGAACCTAAAGTAGTAATATTTGTATGCAAAAATTAAAATTGAAAATTACCAAGACTGCAAGATAAAATTTCCAAAAGCCCCTATTAACCAAAAAAAGGGGGGAGGGGGACAATGAGGTAATATCATGTAAGGAAAAATATCCTATAAGTAAAATACATGTAGAAAATTCTTACTCCAGAAAAGAAAATTCCATTTGTAAAACCAGCTGCAGGACACCCCCCAAAAAAACACACATGGTGTCAAAATAAGCCAAAGGAATATCATTTAGGCAAAAAATTAAAAAGAATCCCAAGTCTATTTTGCAGAGAGGATCCCTTTGTTAACCTTTGGTCGAGAATGTGTTTGTGTGTTTTCAGAGAACAACTCCAAGACCATGTGGGTTCCTGCGACAATGAGGAACTGACGGGCCTGTTCCATCCACGAGGACGGTCCAGAGATGGCGGATGCTGACGACACCTTGCCATGCTAGCAGTCGGCAGCTGTGTGGGGCTGCAGGCGGCCCAGGAACATACCAGAGAGGATGGATCTTGCATTACCACGATGTGTCCACCATCTGGATACCATTGCTGACATGTACACATGAAGAACTATTTGACATTGAAACTGGGACTCAGAACAGTTGGACATCGAAACTGACACTCAAACTTTTTTTGCTCTTATACGTTTGTTTTCAGTATGCAGAGGCAAGGTATTTTTGAAGAAAAGAAACAGGGGAGAGTGATTAATATAGAGGCAGGGTGGCCTCGAACAGACTGTCAAGCTACAGGGGGAAGGCTGGAGTGGAGGGGAGGCAGATGCTGGGGGAGATCAACCGAAAGACCTGTAAGCATACATATGAGCATAACCAATGAATGAAAGACTCTGGGGTGGGGAGGGAGGCAGGTGGGGACATGTGCGGGGGGCTAGGGGAGGCTGGGGGGAGGATATTGGGGGGGAAGGAAAACATATGTACTACTATTAAATATAAGTTATATAGTAAATAAAATTTAAAAAAAATTTTTTTTAAATCAATAAAATATATTTAAAAATTAAAAAAAATAAAGCAATTAATTTCCTTACTAAAAAAAAAAAAGACCAACGTTGAAATGAATGAGTCCTACAAGCAAATGAATGAGACCTACAAGGATATGAAGGAGACTCTCAAGGATATGAAAAAGGACCAACCAAAAATTAAGCATACACTGACTGAAATAAAAAATATTATACAAAGACCTAAAAGTACTCTAGAGCACCCCAAGAACCAAGGTAAAGATTTGAAATACAAAGAGGTAAAATCCACTCAGCTGAAAAAGCAAGAAACCAAAAGAATCCAAAAAATCAAAGATAGTGTAAGGGGCCTGTGGGACAACTTCAAGCATACCAACATCCGAATTATAGGGGTGCCAGAAAAAGAGAGAGAGCAAGACAATGAAAACCTATTTGAAGAAATAATGACCGAAAACTTTCCACACCTGGTGAAAGAAATTGACTTAGGAATCCAAGAAGCACACTGAACCCCAAAATATTGGAACCCTAAGAGGACCACACCAAGGCACATCATAATTAAAATGCCAAGAGCAAAAGACAAAGAGAGAATATTAAAAGCAGCAAGAGAAAAACAGTTAGTTACCTATAAGAGAGCACCTATACAATTGTCAGTAGATTTCTCAACAGAAACAATGCAGGCCAGACGGGAGTGGCAAGAAATATTCAAAGTGATGAATAGCAAGAATCTACAACCAAGATTACTCTATCCAGCAAAGCTATCATTCAGAATTGAAGTTCAGATAAAGTGCTTCACAGATAAGAAAAAGCTAAAGGAGTTCATCACCACCAAACCGATATTATATGAAGTGTTGAAGGATATTCTTTAAGAATAGGAAGAAGAAAAAGATAAAAGTGTAAATTATGAACAACAAATACACATCTATCAACAAATGAATCTAAAAATCAAGTGAATTAATAAGCTGATGAACAGGATAAACTGGTAAATGTAACAGAATCACGGACATAGAGAGGGAATGGACTGACAATTCTTGGGGAGAAAAGGGGTGTGGGAAGTGCAGGAAGAGACTGGACAAAAATCATGCAACTGTGGGAGAGGTCAGTGGAGGGGGGTGAGGGCGGAGGGTGGGATGGGTACCAGGTGGATGGGAGCTATAGGGGGGAAAAAAGGGAACAATGTAATTAATAAACTGAACAATAAAGATTAAAAATAATAATAATAAAAATAAATAAACTAGAAATCTTTTATCCAAATGTGAAACCTACAAAGTATAAGTATAGACAGCACTCATCTTACAAAGAGAGCTATTGGAATATAGCTACTCTCTAACAATCTACTGCATCCCTAAAATTCACATTTCTAAAATTCCACAAAATACAAATTACAACTTTTGGTGGTAAAGGAAAAACTGAGCTTTGATGCCCTATGATTTTTCAGCAAAGGTAGCTTTACTCTGCCTTATTTGAGAACTGTTTCTGATACATCTGATTCTCTCCTCCCAAAGAAGTCGGAATTATGACTCCTTCGTTCATTCGGGCATGCACTGATTCATCAAACATTTTTTAGCTTCCATCTATGCACTGGGCACATTGTTAGATGCTAGAAATACAGAAGTGAATAAAACGCACATATTCCTGCCCTCATAGAAGCTTGCAAGCTCCTGGAAAAGGCAATCATTAAAGGAGGGCTCACCAATCCATGCTGAAGTGCGTGCCAAGGGAAGTGCATGTGCTGTGAGTGCGATCGAGAATCTTGGGTGCCAACCTTGAAGAAGTGCTGTTCACCCAAGGCTTGAAGGAAACTTGGGAGTTAGGGGGAAACTGAGTTCGGGATGAGGTGAAGGCATGAGGTGCATGACATGTGAGGTCACAGCATTTCCAGGATCCAAAGTCAGTCCGTGTCGCTGGACCAAGAAAAGCAAGCAGGCAACTAGCGCTAAGGATTTGATCTTGGACTCCTTACTCAAACATATAGAAGCCTGCAGTGCATAGACTTTCAGGCCCCATGGGACACGGAGAGGCAGAACTGGGATTCCTCAGGTGTGGAATCTTTCTAAGAATGTGTGTGTGTGCTAAAATGAACTTAGGCTTAATTCTCAAATAGTTCCTCTATAATAGCACTTCACAACTCACATATATACAGAGAACATAATGGAGAGCTACAGACACATGTGTGAATCTCTCTAATAACTGAAAATGTGTAATTCTTTTAATTTCACACATATAGCATCCACGTTTCCTCCCCTAATTACTATTTTTACAAAAAGATCTTACTATAAGATAATGACATGTAATAATGGCAAGAGATAACCAAAATTAGACAGGGATGTTTGCAATTCAGACAAGCTTTGTAGAAATCATTTCTTCTACATCTTAAAGGATTTCCACATAAGAATTATTAAAGAAACTGAGTATTCTTTCCAGGTTATGTTTAGCATACCAAATCAATTTTAATGCTACATTTGTTCTTGCCAGGTAACAATATTACAACAAAATCAAATAATATAATTATAGGAAAATTGGGGTAACTTAATTTCAGGAATAGTAATTTATCTTTGTCTTTTCATTAAAAGAATAGACAAAGATGCCATTTCAAATAATGATATAAAATCCATGCAGGTTTAGCTGGCTTTCTATTCATCTTATTTGGCTTTTCTAAACACCAGAGTAAAATAAGCATCCAGTCAATAATGATTTAGAGGTACACATAAAATCTAATCATAATGCCAGAAGCAACTGTGACTACTAATTTAGTATTTTTCCTCTTGTTCTTCTTTTAATACATATATTAAAAAGCTATTCATCCTTTATGTTTATAATCTGCTTGTTACAAAAGCACTATCACTCAAAAGATTCGGGGGATGACCTATGTTATAAATGTATATTTCACAGGAGCAATGCCTCATAGAAAGTTAGCCTTTTTCTCCATGAGTAGGGACTCAAACATTTTTTCTGATTTTTTTCTCTTTATAAATAATGCAGTATTGAGGCTTTCCATTGTATGCCTATACAACTAATAATATGGGAAGTCAATGGCAGAAAAGGTGACAGTGAAGTAAATCACCCTTCTTCTCTAAATCATCTTTCAAAGATTTTATGCAAACATTCATTGAGATCCAACTTTGCCAGGCCCTTCGACAAGCACTGGGGATCCAGGGATGAATGAGAACGGATATCCTTGGCCAGCGACTCACGGTCTGTCACAGAGGCTCACAACTGAAATGACTCAGCCCCACAGGGAACATCTGGTAGTGCCTGGAGCCATCTCTGGTTGTCACAACATGGGGGAGGCGCCTACTGATACTTAGTGGGAAGAGGCCAGAGATGCTGCTAAACATTCTACAACCCAGAGGACAAGCCCCACAAATAAAGAATTTTCCAGCCCCAAAGGTCAAAAGTAAAGGGGGCGGGGCCCTAAGGAACCCTGTTCTGGTCCTTGCATGTGGCCTGACCAACTCTATCTAATCTGAGAGATCACCTCACCCCAGTGATAATAACTTATTAAAAACAACAACAAGGATACCAATAATCTTCATGAAACTAAATATTTAGGTCAACTTGTTTTCCCCATACTCATTTTTCAAACACAAGGACTCATGTGCTGCTGAATGAGCTCGGGAGACTGTCAAGTGTGGGACTGACCCTGGGGGCCCACGCGTCAGCCTCTCTCCAGTGTCACTTCTGCTCTCTTTAAACCCTCCGACTCCAGGCTTTTCTCAGGCAAGGAAACGAAAACAAGGTATTTTTAACTACCTGCTCAATTGCTTGGAAAATTACTTCTTAAAACATTTTAAACACCCACTTCTCATTTTTTCCAAAGCCCGAGAGTAGCCAAATGATATTAATCACTGGAATTCTTGATGGGGAAATGTAATATTTCAGTGTAGACAGCTTGCTTTATTTTTCATGCTGTTTATTTTGTAATATAACATATATATATTTCATTCCATGTATTTCAGATATACTATATGTAGCAAACACAGTATATAAAGACATCTATGTACATTTGTAGGGCACATAACTCATTAATTTGCTACAAACCCTGTAACAGTACCTGCTCTGAAATTCTAGAAAACTCCATTTTGATAGATTTACATGAGCCTTCAAATGGTAGAAAACTCATCATAGCGATAAAAAATCTAAGTAATTATAAGTTCTTCAACTACAAATCCAATATTTATTAGGCCAAAACATCCTTATTTTGTGTAATGCTGTACGTAATGAGATTGTACAATTCCTTTAGTCTTCCATTTGTTCAAATAACCACAGCACAGCTGGTGGCCATAAAAACTACTCAATTGTTTTCTCACTGTCTCAACCTGGAATAAATGGTCCAGCTCCAAAAACGAAGTTGTTCTTTTGTCTCAGTTCTTTCCAAGTGGTTATCGATTTAAGTGAGAAGTCAAAGCATCCCACCAGTAAATACCTCATCACATAAAACATCAAATACCAACCACCCCCCATTACTGGAAACACTGGTTTGGAAAATAAACAGGGCAAAATGGCTCACTACATTTAATCAGTGTAATGAATGCCATTAACTCAAACTGCACACTCCCTATTCACCAGAAGTGAATTATTTAGTTCCAATATCCTTCCAATGGTTTCTTTCTCTCTTTAAACTTTAACTAAAATCAACCACATTTGAAAATTGAGAAACCTAAGAAAGAATTTTCAGAAACAATTTATTTTTTAACTTTGGTTATGGCAACCTCTCTAACTCTGGAAAATTCTTCAACTTACTTGGAAATTCAGTTCATGTAACTCAAATATTCATTAAAAAAAGGAGGGATAAAATTCAAGCTATTCAACTAACTTTTATGGAGAAAGTTCAATGTGTAGAATACTGTAGTAGTATATGAGAAAAGGATACAGTTATCAAGGAGAGTATCAGATCAAGCAATTTATATATCAACTGTATGTTTATTAATAAAACATAAAAATCAATAACTAGTTTTTGAAAATAACTGAGGTATACAATGTAATTGATATTTGGGAAGAAACTTTTAAAATATTTTCTACTGTTCTCTTTGAGTTCTGAATAATCTCATAGGCTTAGTGTTTTTATTAGCTCTATTAAATATCCAGTTTTCATGAAAGTATTAATTGATCCAGAAATGCACATTTTAAGTTACTCCAAGTTCTGTGAATAGCACCAACATCAATTAAAATGGATCAGCATTTTACCAAAGACTAAGCAGAAGACTAGTATACACTATAAAAATGGCTTCAAGGGTTTTGGCTGATATTTTCATAGTATTTATATATCCATTCAATATATATTGTCTACTATGTATATAGTAATATTAAAGACAGAACTAGAAGCAGCCAACATTTCTACTTGAGGAAATAAGTTACAGAAGAGCTCTTTATAGGAATACACTGGGTATCACAGGAGACATAAGCTCCCGGATTAAAGAAATGTTCACAGACTCTTGTGCCGACATAACTCCAGTTTTACCAATCTCAAAACTATTTGTAAACTATCACACTATTCTTCTTTAGTGGGTCCTTTGGTTTTTTAAAACATAATATCTGCTGAGGGAAGGCAGGGGAGGATGGTGGGGAGAGATCAACCAATGAACATGTATGTATCTATGCATAACCTGTGGACACAGACAATGCGGTAGTGAGGCCTGGCATGGGAGAGGGCTGGAAGAAGTGAAGGGGGAAAAAGGAGACCTATGTAATACTTTCAACAATAAAGATAAAACAAACAAACAAAGAAAAAGCATAATGTCCATTCTCCAAAGTTAAAATTCTGTTAAAGAAAACAATTTGAACAAATATCTCACAATTTATTATTTCCAACAACATTCTTGTGTGTATCATGAATTTTTCTTTGGTCTCTTAGTCCAACAATCATGGAGTTTATTATAATTGAAGGTTATACCTCATTCAATTGAAACACCCAATATTGATTCCTCCGTGTTCTGAAAGAACAAGTATTCTTTTTTATTCCTGTAGGATCTTTTTTCCTCACCACATCATATAGACAGAAATTAAATCAAGCTCACTATTTACAATAAAAGTCCTTGCTGTTCTTCATAAGCATCAAGAGTCTAAAACACATGTGCTCTGAGCTTTAACAATGCATCATGATGGACATACACTTCTGGGCACAATGTTTAAACACCCCTGGAGTAACTACATTTTCCCCTTAATGGGATGCAAGTATACAGCAAAAAAGTAAATGAAAAAGGTGTGGCCTGTCTAACACTATTAAATGCAGACAAGATTTTTAAAAAGATATGTAGCTAAATTTCTAAATTCACTTATGTAAACAGCTTTATCTTATAATTTAAATTCTGCCAAATTGAAATCTGAATAAGTAGCAAGTGCTTTGAGTTGTCAATAAGACAGTAAATTATTCTTCCCCATAAGAACTAAGTCATATAGCAAGCATACATGGGTAAGACTGTCTTAACATGGTTCATCCTTCCTAAAATAGAAATGTGCTAATCCTTCAAAATGAATTCCTGGCCTCTACATCCATGTCCCTCTTACATAATGAGTATAAGTACAGTCACTTTTAGCAAGCTAAAATCTCCCATACCTAAATTTACCATGGCTGTAAGGAAAGCACTTTGCTTGTACAATAGCATAATAGTTTTTTAAACTATGATGTATCCACAATTTCTTTAAATTAATTAATTTATATATGTATGTTTGCCCTGTTTTGTTCTTCTTTGACTCACTGGCTATTTAGCAATATGTTGTGTAATTCCCAAGTATTTGTAAATTTACCAAATGTCTTTCTTTGTTAAAAAATAAAATAAAATAAATTAAAAAAAAAAAAACTAGTGGCCCGGTGCATGAATTCGTGCACACCGAAAGGAAATTAATTAGAAGAAATATTTTAATATTGCTATTTTCCCTTTCTCTATAATAGAAGTGTCAACCAAATTCACAGTCAACAATGACAGATCAAAACACACATGTGCGATTGGCGCCAGTGATAGCTTTATGTGTATCACGCAGCATGAGTCAACTTAGCCTTTTAAATATATAGAACAAATTTGCCTAATTAGACCTGCTTTCTGATTTAGCTAAACTTTTTCCAGCCCAATGAAGCACCCCAACTTCTCTTTCAGGTAATTATTAGCAAAACAGCAGTAAATTGTCAGCAAAGCAGCAGATTATTATTGTAGATCATCAAATTTAGATAGTGTTCAGCCATTATTTCCTGAAAGATAATTTCTGTTCCATCATTTCCCTATTGTCCTTTTGGGACTCCCAATATGAACATGTTGTTATACTTGATGGGGTCCAATAGATCTCTAAGACTCGCCATTTTTCCTCATTTTTCAAAAAAATATATTTTTATCAATTTCAAAGACAGAGGAAGGGAGAGGAGAGAGAAACAATGATTGATTGCCTCCCATATGTACCCTAACTGGGGAGCGAACTCTCAACCCAGAAATGTACCCTGACCAAGATTCAAGCTGGTAAACTTTCAGTGCATGGGACAATATGCAACCAACTGATCCACACTAGCCAGGGCTTTCCTCATTTTTTAATTTCTCTGTTTCTCATGCTGAATAATCTCAACCTATCTTCAGGTTCACTAATTTTTTCTGCCAGCTCAAACCTGTTGTTAAGTTCCTCTAGAAATTTTTTCATTTTAGGTATGCTTTTAAACTCCAAGTTCCTTTTCTATATAATGTCAAACTTTTTCCTGATATTGTATACTTGGTGACACATTGTTCACATGCTTTCCTTTAGTGTTATAGACATGGTTTCCTTAATTTTTTAACATTTATAATAGGTGATTTAACTTATTTCTCTAGTAAGTTCCATGCCTGGGCTTCCTCAAGGACAGTTCATATTGACTTTATTTCCTATTTATGGGTCAACCTTTCTATTTTTCATATCTTGCACTTTTTTGTTGAAAACTAGACATCTTAGATTATGTAATGTGGCAACTCTGGAAATCAGATTTCTCATCTCCAGGGTTTGTAGTTTTGTCTATTTATTGTGGCTATTGTTGTCATTGCTGTTGCTTCTGCTATTTTCTTAGTAGCTTTTCTGAATTCTCTAAAGTTTGTATTTTGACATGTGTGGCCACAAAGTCACTGCTGAATTAGATTTGTGATCAGCTAATGATTAGAGCAAGATTTCCTTAAATTCTCTGGAGCAGTATGTGTCCCAGCTTTTGCCAAGAGGCTCATGTATGCATGTTGGGGGATGGAGTCAATACTCTGGTGGGGAGTTTGTAACTCTACCTTATCTCTCACTTCCTGCTGTGCAAAGGCTTAATGTCTGACAGAGGTGAGAGATTAGGACCTTCACAGGTATTTCCTGGGCATATGCAAATCTCTCTACACATTCCCCTAAAGGAGACCCTGACAAAAGTTCCATTTTTATATAAAGCAAGACACTGATGTATCTTCAATGGGAATATTAGTAAATGACATAGAACTTAATTTATTATGGATCTGGCCTTTTATACTAGCTAATATTTTTCTGCCTGGCTCTGAATGAATCATGTTCCTACGCTTGTCAGAACAAATTTCTCTCTGCATAATTTATAGATGATTTATAAAACACAGAACCTGATCCAAGTATTAAAAGTCAAAATGTTACAAATGGTTGCATATTTCAATAGAACATTGAAGATGACAGTGTCCAGAAAATGCCAAAGAGCTTCTCTCTAAACTGTTGTATGTAAAGCTCCTGAGAACAGCATCTTCTCTTGTAGCCTGCTCCCTGGCCACAGGTGTTGTCGCTTTCCCACATGCTCAACATGTATAGCTTATTTAGAGGGCTTACGTTAACCAAAGGCTTGGGCTTCCGGCCTTGTTCAGGGACCTTTTCTGGTGAAATGATAATTGAATCTTTCCACTGCTGCATTCTTGTTCAGAGATCATCTCATGAGTGCTCTCAGGAGGATGAGAGAGGGTACACCATTATGTCAAACACACCCAAATCTTTATAAGTCACCAGAGACTCTGTCCTAGGACCTTTCTGAGATCAAAAAGTAATCTTTCTATTTTGTCTCCAGATAATAGCATGGGAAGAAGGGTTGAGCTAAACAAGAAAACTGCTCGAAACCTGACATATCAAAATCAATTCATGCATTTTAACATTTCCACATGACTAGATTCCTACAAAATGAGAATCTGCTTTTAAGATGAGTCATTGGATTTCATGTTATGTTGATGAAAATTAATGTGCTGATATTTTACATATGAAAGCTTTTGGTTAATAAATAATATCTGGCTTTAAATTAGCTGATTGATGAACACAGTTGGATAAAATAGGTCTTTCTAAAAGATTTTATTAAACCTGACAACAGGTTTAAATTTCTGAAACAAAGTAAATCAATTCTTATCAAATGATATATGGATATGGTAACAGATCATTACACTGCTACTCTATTTTTAACTTTTTGGAAAGAAAACAGGTATTTATAAGTGGGAAAAATCTACTGATGAAATATAAAGTGTAAATTTAAGCACAGAGAGGGAGAGGAGGGAAGAAGGAAGGGTTGAGGAAGAGGAGGAGGAGAAAGAGAGAAAAACAATTAGTTTGCTTTTCCACTCATCTATGCATTCATTGATTACTTCTTGTATGTGCCCTGACTGGAGAGCAAACCCTAACTCAGTTGGCCAACACTAACCAACTGAGTTACCCAAACAGGACTGAAAAGGAAAGAATAAAGCAACAGATAGTATTTGGTATAATTTATGTTTAAATGGTCTTTGTTAGTTTAAAAATAATACCTCAATAAGGGGACTACATTAGAAGATATGTTTATATCTTTGCTAGAGCCAACCTACTTATTAACTAGAAATCTTTTCTTTTTTTTGCCAAATTGTGCTAATAAGCAGCAAAATCAGTCTGTCAAAATTAATCATAAAGAATAATCATCTAGTTTTATTTTTTTTATTTTTAGAAAATAAAACCATAATGAATGCAGGAAATCCTTAAAGTGCCCCTGCTTTACTTCAGCAATAAATACAAAAAACCTAAGGGAGTATGGTCACATACCACGTAATGATATTTAGTCAATGACTAACCACATATACATGATGGTCCTATAAAATGATAATGGATTATAAGGGAAAAATCTGCCAGTTCTGGGTGGTTTAAATAGAGTGGATAAGCATGCTGTTCACCTGCCCTGTGCCAGCTGAGGATGGGACGAGGAGTTGGTGAGGGAGCAAAAGGAATGGGTTAGGGGGAGGTGGTGTGGAAGCCCACCGATGCCCGCCCACGTCTGCCTCTGGGTGTACACACACACACACACACACACACACACACACACACACACACACTCGCACACTCTCCTGCACAAACTCATTTCCATCTCCTCCCTTTCTCTTTAACTTTCCTCCCAGTCCTGTTCCCCTTCATATGCATTCTCTCTTTCTCCTCCTCCTCTTCTTTTTATTATTTCTCAATACATGCTTTATTTCTCTGGGTCTCTTCTGATCTCTGCTCTCCCTTTCTCTCCCATTTTCTTCTTCCCCCTCTTCCTTCCTCCTTTTAATGTCTGTTCTCCCTCCTCCCTCTGGTACTTCCTTCCTCTCTCCATAAGCCCTCCCTCTGCCCTATGATGTGTGCACACACATGCACATTTTACCTTTTATATTGTATTTTTTATTATACCTTTTCTATGTTTATATACACAAATACTTACCATTGTGTTCAAATTGTCTACAGTTTTCAGCACAATGACATGCTACACAAGCTTAAAGCTTAGGAAAAATACGTTATACTATATAGCCTAGGACAGTGGTCAGCAAAAAGACTCGCAAGCTACATGCAGCTCTTTGGCCCCTTGAGTGTGGCTCTTCCACAAAATACCATGGCCTGAGTGAATCTATTTTGAAGAAGTGGCGTTAGAAGAAGTTTAATTTTTAAAAATTTGGCTCTCAAAAGAAATTTGTACTGTTGATCGATATTTTGCTCTGTTGACATTTAATGACTTTGCCAACCACTGGCCTAGGTGTGTAGTAGGCTAGACCATCTAGGTTAGTGAAAGTGCACTCTGTGATGTCAATAAAATGACAAAACTGCTTAAAGACTCGTATCTTATTAAGCTACACAAAATTGTATGACTTTGACTTCACTTACTCCACTCTACAAATGCTATGCGATGTTGTTATTATAATATCATCTTACCTAATAACAGACAAACATGTAAATTGACCATACCTCCACTATACCAATAGCCTGAGTATGCAAATTAACCCAACAAATATGGCAGTTAATTTGCATACATAGGCACCCAGCGCCTGTGTCCTGGGAATATCCTGGCACCTGGGTCACTGTGAGGTAAGCCATCAGAGCCAAGGGGGCAAGGGCGGAGCCAGTGATCCATCCATCGCAGGACTGGAGGTCCCCTGGCTGAGGTCCCCTACCCAAGGCCAAAAGCCTCAGCCAGAGGCTTTTGGCCTTGGTCAGGCCAGGGCTGGGGCGGAACCAGTGATCAGCCAATTGCAGTAGGCTGGGGTCCCCTGGTCGAGGTCCCCTGCCCAAGGTCGAAAGTGAGCCATCACTAGGACATCCCCTGAGGGCTCCCAGTATGTGAGAGGGGACAAGGTGCGCTGAGGGATCACCCACCCCAGTGCATGAATTTTGTGCACCAGGCCCCTAGTGTTTTTATATTTTTGAGCATCCCTCACTTCACCTAGTACTTTCCTTTCCTTGTAGTCAGAATCATTATTATTTTCTGCTTATGAAGTCACAGTATTAGTATTTTATGTAGAAATCCTACCATAGAGCACACTGTATAATAATCTCAAATACTAAACATAGGGGAAAGAAATCCTAATAAAAATGTAGTATGCAAATTGACCATACCTCCAATCAAGCCATGCCCACAAGCCACGCCTATAAGCCAATCAGGAGGTGGGGTGGAGCCAGCCAGTGAGCATGCTGCCTGGGCCAGAGGGGCGGGGCTGAGACGGCCCAGGCCATAAGGGGTGGAGACAAGATGGCCAGGGCCTTGGGAGGTGGGGCCTAGGCAGCCAGGACCAGGGGTGCTAGGGGGTGCTGGGTGGAGCCAGCCATCGGCCCCATTGGAGGACAATGGCTGGGTGCCCAAGGCCTAAAGCCTCAGCCAGAGGCTTTGGGCAGGCTTGGGGTGAGTGGTCAGTAGGACATCCCTGAGGGCTCCCAGTATGTGAGAGGGTGCAAGCTGAGCTGAGGGATCACCCCACTCCGCCAGTGCAGGAATTTCATGCACCGGGCCCTTAGTAAAAATATAAAAAACTGGGCAAAGAAAATCAGCCCTTCAAGTTATTAAGAGAAGAAAAGCCCTATATCTGCCAGGATGGCAAGGTTTCTAAAGAGCCATCATAATGGTGAAGTCACTTAAGCAATTAAATTTTTTTTAAGCTAATGCTTTCAAAGTTCTCCTTAATCACTTCACTCTATTGTAGAAACTCGTCAATATATCATCAAAGCTGTTCGTGACACTGCCTGGCTTTTAAGGCTACCCAGGCTATGGCCATAACCTATGCTTCCAAGACCAGAGGTTTCCCATTATTTTTATGTATTCAGTTCTCCAACCAAATCAATGTTTTTACTCATTTCAAATGGCTCCTCTCTTATGCCCATGTCTTGGTCATCCATGCTCCCTGCCGTTAGTGCTAGACATGCTTGTCACACAGCTGAATCCTATTTATCCTTCAAAAGCCAATAAAAAATGTTCCTTCTTGACACTATTTCCCTCTTCTCCAATCTGAAAGTAATCTTACTCTGCCACATTTATAACACTTATGTCTCCCAACTCCTTGAAAATACTGCCTTGGACTACATTTTGTCTTTGTCTTTTTCTGTGTATGATATCAACTAACTGGTTAGTTCCCTGAAAGAAGTTATGGCTTCTTTTTGTTAAAATCCTGGAAGCACCTACCTTACTCCCTACAACTTCATCTTCAAGTGTCTGTGGAGTGAACCCTTCAACAAACTCCTGGTATACATGACCAGCAAGTCATTACAAAGCAAAGAAGGACTGGTTATTTATTTGTTTGACTTATAAATCAAGCCTCTTGTAATTGCCCTAAGATTTATTTGTATGTGTATGTGTAAGCAAGCACTCATAATTCTGCAAAATACACGTTAAACATACAAATATTTAGTCTATGTATTCCAATGTTGATTATTCATGGCACAGTTTTCCTTCACAGAGATTGATAAGAGATATTCATAAAATGTGACTCCACATATAACAGTACTCAGCATGGTACTACTGCACTTAATAAAGCACTTAAAAATTCTCATCAAAGTACTACAGGAAACAAATTACAGAAATCAAAGCACTTTAAATGTGATTAAATATGCTATAAAATTATTCTTTAGAATACTTATTTTATTATAGAACATATGTTCTTCCTCAAATGAGTAACTTGCTATTTTTGAACTATTCCTCAGCCACATACTTCCAATAGCAGCAAAGGTTACCTCAGATCAACCCTGATTTTATAATTTTTGAAAGACATTCCTCAGCTACTCTAGGCCAACTGAAAACTTGTAAGTCATGAGTGAACAGCAGAAGCGGCCCTGGTAATTTTTCCTTAATGAAACTAGCCTGAAATAAAATTTGTTTTGCATTTAATATTTTATAGACCCATTAAAACACCCAATTTTGTTTGGTATTACCTCCATTTTTCACAGGATGTACTCAAGTCTGAAAGAAGTTAAGTGAGTGCTTACTCAAGGATGCATGGCTAGTTAATTTGTTGCCCCGATAGCCAACTCTTCACACTATCTCCTTTCGTTCAAGATTTGGGACACTAAATTAAATCTCCCTTTATTTCAGATGGAACTATCTTTGGGCAGCCATTTCTTTAAAAATAGCTGCATCAACTTGACCAATTAACTTGATAGGTCTGCCTTCTTGTGATTTTTTTGGTTATTCTTTTTTTTTCATTTAATTAACTGACTGTGTTAAGTTGGAAACTTTTGAAGTATAATGAAAAAATTGGAAAATCTGAAACCAATGCACTATGTTTAACCACTGTGGCAGAGATAGTGCTGGGTGTTTCCAAACCCTGTCTCCTTTCCTTCCAGGGCACAGGACTAGAGTACATTTCCCAGGATCCCTTAAGTAGAACATGTGATTAAATTCCAGCTGAGAAAAGGTGGTCAGAAGTGATGGCAAGTACCTCTGGACTTGAACTGCCATACCCTTCAATGTAATCCTCCTCACGTTCCTCTTGTTTCCAGATCAGATGCAGAGCAATCACTGGGGTCTCCAAGGCATTCACTGGCAATGATGCCACTCAATGGAACAAGCCAGAATTCCTAAATGACTGGGGAGAGCTAAGGCTCTCAATATCTGCTCCACTACCATCAGCACTAATTTGGACTGGATGATATCATGGTGAGAAACAATCCTTTATTCGTTATATTTACCTGCCTTAATTTAAACATGAACAAATAACTTTCCCTTTTAAGAAACGTTTTATAAAGAGAAGTATGTAATTTCAGGTACAGTTTCCCCAGCTATTATTACCTTTCATAATTAAATAATCACTTTTATAAGTGGGCTTTAGTGTAGAAGTAGGCTTGGCACAAACCAAGAAATGAATTTGAGGTTTTAAGAAGGAATTATAGGTAGTACCCTTGAAACATGGCAATAAGAAAGTATTCTTAATTTATTTATTTATTAAGTTATTCTAGCCTATGTTTCAAGCACCTTAGGCTATATATGTGATAGATTCATTATATAGTATATATAATTAAAATACTGTTTGGTTACATAAATATTAAAAATCTAAGACTTATATATGTATTGTTAACATTTTAATGAGACATAAAAGACTATTTATCACACAAAGACTGGAGAAGGTTGGTATACTCCCCAACTTTTAGTGGTCTATGGGTCTTTAACCCATCGCTGCACCAATGACTGCAGTGATTCAAGCCAACCCTCTGGATCTGGGGCTCACTGCAGCCCATGCTAGTTACACATTCTCATGTCAGCAGCCTCAGATATTATTTTGTCCAACTTCTCTATTGAAACATTAACTTTATGCAGGCAGAAGATTTTATATTTTACTCATTTTATAATGCTCCTTGGTGATAAATGCTGAGTGTTTTCAAGACCAGCTAAATGGCATGCAGAATCATTTGTAGATATTTTCTTGTGATAAGGGTAGAAGTGATAATCTAGAGGAATATAAAAATGCAAAGCATCATTTTTGCATAGCATGCTCTCAAGAGACATCCTATCTAATAACGGAGTACTATGCAAATTGATTGTACCTTTGTTACACCCACCAGCCATGCCCACCAGCCAATCAGGAACAGGGGGCGGGGCCAAGGTGGCCATGGCCGGAGGGGGGGGCAGCCAGCATGTGCTGGCCAGGGAGAAGGCCTGGGCTTGGGAGCGAGGCCACAGCCCATCCTATCCCGGCTCTAGCTGGCTGGGGCGAAGGCCCAGGCCAGGGGCGAGGGGTATCTGGCTGGGACAGGGCCAGCCATCGGCCCCATTCCAGGGCAATGGCTGGGTGCCCAGAGGCTTTAGGCCTTGGGCAGGCTGGGGTGAGTGGTTAGTAGGACATCCCCTGATGGCTCCCAGTATGTGTGAGGGGGCAGGTTGGGCTGAGGGATCACCGAACCCCAGTGTACAAATTTTGTGCACTGGGCCTCTAGGTCTATATGATAAAAGTATACTATGCAAATTGTCCCCTCAACCAGGAGTTGGACCAGGAGGCGAGGAAGGGAGGGAGCCCCCAGCCAGCAGCCGCTAGGGACTCCATAGTGCACAAATTTTGTTCACTGGTCCTCTAGTACAGTGGTCCATGGACAACTGGTTGGCAATTACTGCTCTAGTAAGCATATCCAGTGCACATTATTTCCTTCCTTTAACTCATACCTCAACTATAGCAAAATAAGTTTCAGATGCAAACTTCATAGTAGCTGCAAAACAGGGAAGCATCTAAATCTGAAAGCCACATACACACACATACAAAGTCATTCACTTGTTATCGGTCAGATAATTAAAGCAAAAACATTAAATAAAACTTGTGAATGAAGTGAAAGCATTGAGCAGACATGATATTAAGAGCTAGCCATCATTTTTTAAATTCCTACCTGAAAAGTCTCGGAGGATCAATTGCCAGTGTTGCTTTCATTTGTTTTTATTTGTCTCACACACAAAAATGTTTTTAGAACCTTCCCACCCTCTACCTGCCCCAAATTCC
Organism: Antrozous pallidus; assembly: GCA_027563665.1. Lineage (NCBI taxonomy): Eukaryota > Metazoa > Chordata > Mammalia > Chiroptera > Vespertilionidae > Antrozous > Antrozous pallidus. The sequence continues at coordinate 70,102,596 of CM050521.1, read as the reverse complement.
ACTCCTGAGCTTAGTATTGAAAAGGCTTTGATATTTGGATGGTGACTCATTCACTAAAAATATTTATTAAGCACCTACAGTGCCAGACCCACATCTAACTGCTAACAAGACAGAGTGGTCTACTAATCTCATCCTCATGTTGGTGATTATCAAGGAATGTGCACATTCAACCCGTAATTAGGAGTGAGAAAAATGCAGTGGTAGAAATACGAGTGTTAACAACCACTCATAACAGCAAATGAAGGAAGGTTTCAGGTAAAGACTGGGAGGCTACTGAGTGAGAAGCAACCTCTTTGCCTTTTGCTCAGGATTCAGATTATACCTAAAGAACATGCAAGGTATGTCACCCAAGAAATATATTCTATTTTACTAAGACACTAGATTCTGTTCCTTGCAGATGTTGCCTCTAAATTCAATGCTGCTTGCTCTTCTGATTTATCTTACACAGGCCCATCCCAACTTCAATAGTAAGATAATTCAGAGAGATAAAAACATTTTCACAAGCTTTACAAATGTACATCTAAATAGGATATGGCTTTCCTTCTGATTTCAATAGTCCACTAGTGCTCCCGTTTTATTTTATTTATTGGCAAGGGTTTTTTTAGTGCAATCCCATCTCAATACTGTGTGGTTTCCCCTTTTTTGCTATAATGTAATTGTAACTTGCTTCGAAGCTGAAAAAATTTTCACTTTTTACTTCTTCAGCTCCTGGAACATAAGTTTGTCTAAAATTAGCAGGCATGTTTATAAGGGTTAAATCCTTATTTTAAAGCTATCTACTTAGTTTTCTCATCTTAGTTCTCTACCTGCAGATGGGGTATAACCTATCCATTAAAAGGAAACTAACATGAATTAAAAAGAAATGTAAGAAGCACTAGGTACCTAATTATCTAATTATTTAATTGATGCTTTCCCCAGAAAAACAAAAAAGATAATTCATTAATAAGGAAGAGTTAATTTGGGGTTGGAAGTATAAATGGTTGTACAAAGCAGCAAACACTGTCTACTTTGCCCACTTGAAGTAAATTTAAGAAATAACCTCTCAGCTCAGCCGGTATGGCTCAGTGGTTGAGCACTGAACTACGAACCAGGAGGTCATGGTTTGATTCCCAGTCAGAGTACATGTCCTGGTTACAGGCCTGATCCTCAATAAGGGGGGTACCAAAGGCTGCCAACTAATTTCTCTCTCATCATTGATATTTCTCTTTCTCTCTCTCTCTCTCTCTCTCTCTCTCTCTCTCTCTCTCTCTCTCTCTTCCCTCTCTCCCTCTTTCTCTCTGAAATCAATAAAAATATTTAAAACTACCCACTTAAAAAAAGACACTTTAAAAGATTTTAAGAAAATATTCAGATTTTTGTCTTTTAAAAATATATCCTGAAATACAGAAATATACAAAATTTAAAATATTTTTAAAATTAAGTTTTTCTTATGAGCTTTGTAATAACAAATGTAATAGGTTCACCCAATTGTATCCCTAAAAGTCCAGCTGCAAGAAGTTTGAATCTCTGATTCAAAACTATAAATGTAAATAATATCAGGTAGCATAGTAGTTTATGTGATCAAATTACAAAGCAAACAACAATTCTTTTTTCTATTTTCAATTGCTGCAGGATGACTGTCTTTGGATATGTGTTTAAATAATTCAAACAATGCTGGATAAATGTTGACTGGATACATAAATTAATCATTGAATGAATTAATCTAGGTCTTTTTGCATCACAGCCTTTAACAAAATGCTTGGCACACAGTAGATACTCAATACATGTTCAGTGAAATCAACTCTTTCTCCCATAGAATCATTTCTCTAAGAGTTCTCTTTCATCTTCTTTTCTACTTCCTCCATCACATATAGTACATAAAAGAAACTGGCCTTTATTTGAAAATATTTAGGTTATAAAACAATTATCAAACAAAAAAATAATCCAGTAAAAAACTCCGTTTTCAAGCACCCACAAAATTATCTGTCATCATTTATACAAAAACACTCATTTATCACATACATTAGTAAAAAAAAACAAGCTAGGCATGAGACAATGCCCTAAAAAACACTGTAAAGGAAATGGCTCAAAACTGCAAACAATTCAACTAGGTTTCATGTCAAAAGAACATGTGCAATAAATACAAGAGTTCCCTTCAGGTTTCTATATAGCTACTTTCCATAGCTACTTTCCAGAAAACTCTTCCCTAAAATATTTTAATGTCACAACATCACAAAACTAGTTAAAACAGAATCTATTTATTTGCAATACAAGTATTGATGGTTGTCCAGTGTTCATCTGCTTCTCAATTGGAACGTGTAAGAAAAGTTACTTTTTACTACAGCAAATTTAGAATCCTATTTGTGATTTAAAAACTTAAAATATCAAAAAGCAAATTTAATTAGTAAATTTGCAATTGCTTTCTTAATCTACCATATTTTAAAAATTTAATTATCCCAGACACAACTTTATTAGCAAAGTTATACATAATGCATTTTATGTACCTAAATTAAGCAAGCATTGTAAAGGCCTTAAAATAAGCACTGCATATAATTTCCTGTTTTTCCAAGGGGCTGGGAGGAAAGACTACTCAGATTCTCTCCATGATGTCTACATTTTCCAAAGTTTCTTAGTTTTTGTGGAAATACTTACAAGCTACTCTATAAGAAGGACATGAACACAACCTTTAGTTTTTAAATACATTTTACTTTATAGAACATTAGGTTTATTATTCATGATTCAGAAAAAGAATCTTCTGTCTGATCTGTTTGTTAGCTCTCACTCTGTTGCTAATAAATTTATCTTCCTTTTTTAAAGGACAGGGATTGTCTATAGAATCTGTGGTGAATAAAATAAAATAATATTTCACAATTAACTACATAATTGTGCTATAAAATAAGAGATAACAAAATTTCCAGTAAAAGTCAGGAGCTGAAGAAGGGGGCATAGCCTCCATTTCTTTCTTCAGCCCTCTTCCAAGAAAATCTTCCAAACATTATTCTCTACTCACTATCCATAGTTCCTCTTTTCCCATTTTCCTTTAAATCAATTCCAATCTGACTTGCAACCTAATCACGCCACTGAATCTGCCCCACAAAATGCTAGACCAATAGTCAATCCATGCAGCAACATCCCATTGAGTTGGCCACTGTCTCCTCCTTGGTTCAGTTTCTTCACTTGGCTTCCAGAACACTACACACATGTAACACTCCTCATACGTACCTTGGCTCCTGCTCTTCTGGTTCTTTCTCCATCCTTACCATTGGAGGAAAAACTGCCCTAGTGCTCAGTACTTGGCCTTTTCTCATTATCTGTTCACATACAGTTCTTCATGGATTTGCACCAGTCTCATGGCTATAAACACATCTCTATGCTAATGACTCCCAACATTTTATCTCTACTCCAGGCCACTTTCTAGAACCTACTCACACACACATCTAACTTTCTATTTGACATTTTCATTTGGATGAACATACACTAAGTGGCCAGATTATTATTATTCTTAGAGGCCCAGTGCATGAATTTGTGCATGGGTAGGGTCCGGCCAGCCTGGCCAGGAGGAGGGGGCATGGGTGGTTGGACAGCCTGCCTGCTGGTCAACTCCGGGTCAAGGGGACAATTTGCATGTTAGCCTTTTATTATATAGGATATACATTGAGTGGCCAGATCATTATGCATTCAGAGATCATAATAATCTGGCCACTCAGTGTACATCTCAAACTCAATCTGCCTAAACTGTATTCCTAACATTCCACCCCCCCCCAAAACCTGCTGCAATGCTCTCATATCAGTTGATTGCAACTTTATCTTTCTGGTCACTAAGTCAGAATCATTGGAATAATCCTTGATTTCCTTTTTCTATCCCACCCCAAATCTAGTTCATTAGCAACTACTGCTGGCCCTAGCTACATAATATTTCTAGACTTCAACCCCTTCTAAGCATTCCCCCTAACTGCCAATCTTGTCTGAGCCATCATCTTCTCTTACTTGTTAATCAATCTTTTTCCTTTCACCTTGTCACACACTTCCCCCATCTACTCCACCAAGGAGAATTTCATCCCTCAGCTGAATACCCTGGAATGGCCCCTCAGTTAAGTCAGTGGTGAACAAATAATCTCAATGCTGGTTCTTAAGTATAGCAAGAACTTTATGGATAATTCGGTGTGGCAGAATAACCTCCTGAGAATTTAAGTTACTCTTAGTTGTTGTTTTGTTTTTTTTTAATGTAGCTTCACTCAGGAGAATTAAAACTCTTTTTTTAATCTCCCCATTCCTCAGAAGGTAACCCTTAACGTAACTTCAGTGTCCTTGAAGTTGGCCTTTTTGAGTGATCAGATGGAAAAAAGGGCAGGTGGGTGGCTACCCCAAGACAAAGCCTTAGTGGGCCTCTGCATTGAAAGGCCAAAGTCCCAGAGGCAGCTGAGTTAGAAGTTTTGTTTGAAAATGGAGGAGCAGATGCGGTCTCAGTGTCATAAGTGGCCCCATCCCTTGGGAGGTCTAATGGTTCCCAGATACTTAGAAACCATAGGGATTGCGATTCTACAGGGTGTAAGACAGATGTGCCCATTTGCTAGGGAAGCTTCGGAGGCCCTGCCTGCAGGCGGCCTGTGATGAAGAGAGAATCAGTACTAAGGACCAAAGCTTTGGGAGCTGCAGCAAAATTTCCCCAGCTGAGCCTCGGGGAAACCAGCTGCCAAGGGAAACCCCCAAATTGAATTGCCACCACATTCCTAAGTGAGAAGCCCAGGAGAAGGGACTATCACAGATTGAAGATGAGGTCCTATCCATCCTCTGTTTGCTAAAAGCAAATAGGCCTTGAGCTGCTCATATATATGGAGGAGAAAGGAGGAATCTCCAAGAACGAGTGGCATCTGCTCTCTGGTCAATCTTGGTTACAAAAGCGACACTGAAGATTGAGCTATTTCACCATCTTCTTAAGCAACACTCATCTGTAAGCTCAGAGAAGGCAAGAACATTCTGCCGTTTTCTGTAACTGCTGTGGTAACTAACGCAGCCCTTTTCACATACTGACTTGTTGAGAAATGAGCAGTGCTGAAAATGAGGTGGATGGAAATCTTCTTGCACTTTGCAGTTTAACGTTTTTCTAGAAAAATACCACTTCATTTCCGCTGCCAATAGGTACAGCAGTGGGGTTTGGTTTGGTTTTGGGTGCTGGGGATTTTGCGGCCTATTCCTCGAACTCTGGTTCCTACTGCATAAACAGAATCTCATCTTTGCACCTCTAGCTCATCATTCTCCTGCACAACTGGGTTTTCTTTGACCCCTGCTCAGCTGTCGCTTGCTCATATTTGGGAAGTTAGTCATTTTCTTTTAAAACTTAACTTTTAAGCTCTTGCCACACACGCAAAAAAAAGCAAAAGCCTTACTGTCACGCTGGGTTATTCAGCAACAATCTATTCCCCTCCACGGGATAAGCTCAGCCCTCACCCCCATAGTGTATCTGCTTTGGGAGCTGGATTACTGCCTCATAAAACAGCACAACGGCACTATTATCACATAATCATTATCATTACCTCACTTTCAGCCACGCAGATCCCTCCAATCCTGAGCATCTCGCCTACTAATCTCACTGCATCTATCTTCCCCTGCTGTGAAACTGGTGTGTTCCATTTTCACGGCAGCTTAATGCAATCACAAATGGAAAAATAAAATATATATTTTTTAACTAGGCTGCATTTTACGGATACCATTGTGTTATTCAGAAATTTTAAATAGCTCTGTATTTCATTCAAATGAACAAAACAAGTGCATGGGGAGCGATGGGGGTTGGTCTTAGAGTAGGCCCATGTTTCCTTCACCAATCTTTTCTTCCTAGATGGAGCTACCTCCTCAATTCAAGGCTCTAGGAATGAATTCTTACGTCTCCTGAGGACATCTCCTAATGCCTAGAGGAAAGCTTTCATGATCTGGCGTAGTGGTGTTATTTAATTTCAGATGGTCAAGGAAGGTCTCAGTGATAAGGCAGCACATGAGCCAAGACCTGAAGGAAAAGAGGAGTGGCGAATGTTGCAGATAACTTGGAAAAGAGGGACAGAGAAGGCCCTGAGGCAGGTCTGTATTTGCTATACACAAGGACCAGCAATGAGGAGTAAAATAAGCAAGGCAGGGAATTTTAGGGATGAAATCAGAAATGTATGTATGGGGGGTATGCATATAATTTACAGCCCTATGGAAGTCGATGGGGATTCTAGATTATATTCTGACTAGAGGCCCGGTGCATGAAAATACATGCACTTGAGGGGTCTCTCAGCCCGGCCTGCACCCTCTCACAGTCCAGGAACCCTTGGGGGATGTCCAACTGACAGCTTAGGCCACAGTCTGGCCTCCCTCTGCAGGAGGCAACCTGTGGGCTGATCGGAGGACAGTGCTGGCTGGTGAGTAGCAAGCCCCTACCCACCATCGCCCCACCACACCATGCACCACCCCTAATCACCATTCCCTCTCTCTGTCCACTGGCACCTGCCTTGGCTGGCCTGGTGCTGCTCACTCACCGGCCCCACTCCTTGCTGACTGGTCGTTCCGCCATTTGGTCGATTTGTATATTAGGCTTTTATTATTCTGTAATAAGATGGAAAGTTAGGAGCAGAGGAGTATCCTGAAATGACTGCTAGTAAGATTACTCTGGCTATTTTCTGAAAAAATTAGCCACATGGGGGCAAGGTAGAAATAGAAGTTAAGTTAGGAGACCACTGAGAAAGTACAGGCACTGTTTTTTCTTAGAGGATTTCAGCTGTTCAGAAAACAGAATGTAATATTCTTCATATTTTTACAATAAAAATAAAACCTCAACTGGTAAATTACATATTACAAATAATTGCATTCTTTTCGTAAGTTCCAATAAAAGGAAGGCATTTTTTCAGTCTAGGAAAATGCTACATAAAAAAGGAAATCATCACACAATGCAAGTCCAGCACAACAAAAGATAAACCCAAAGTACAACCAAAATCCATGATTTTCATCTAGCAATTTTTGGTATGGCTTTCATCAATACCCAAGTAGGAAAAACTGTGAGGAGTACCACAGTTGTTTTGATTGTATATTATTTGCAGAATATACTAGAAAATGACTAGATATTTTAAATTTTTTTAACTCCAAAATGCCCACATTTAGACTCCAAATAATATTTTTCTATTATCTTTATAAATTTCCAAGTTAAAATATCTTTTGTGACATTTCTAAGGAAATGAGGTCAAATACTTAGATATTAGAAATATTTGAATTTTGTTGGATTAAAGACTTAAATGTAAGACCCCAAACCATAAAATACCTTGAAGAAAACATAGGTAGTAAACTCTTTGACACTACTCTTACTAATGTTTTTTGGATTTGTATGTCTCTGACTAAAAAATGGGTAGAGGACCTGAATATGCATTTTTCCAAAGAAGATATGTAGAAGATGGTCAATAGACATATGGAAATATGATCAAGGTCACTAATCATCAGAGAAGTTCTAATTAAAATAATAATGGCATAACACCTCACACCTGTCAGAATAGTTATCATTAATAAATGAACAAATATCAAGTGTTAGCAGGGATGCAGAGAAAATGGAGCCCTTGTGCATGCACTGTTGGTGGGACTGCAAATTAGTGCAGCCACTGTAGAAACAGTATGGAGGGTCCTCAAAAAATTAAAAATGGAACCACTTTAGCATATTTATCCAAAGAAATCCAAAACACTAATTCAAAAAGATTTACGACTATGTTCATTGCAGCATTATTTACAATAGGCAAAATATGGAAGTAACCTAAGTGTTCATCAATAAAGAAGATGTAGTATTATGTATACAATGGAATATTACTTGGCCATAATAAAGAATGAAATCTTACCATTTGTAACAACATAGTTGAACCTACATGGTATTATGCTCAGTGAAAAAAGTCAGACAGAGAAAGATAAATATTGTATGGTTTCACTTACATGTGAAATCTAAAAAAATAATACAAAAAATACACAAAATAAATGAGCAAACAAATCAAATGAGATATAGAGAAAACACTGATGGTTGCCAGGGGAGAAGGAGTTTGGGGAGGGTGAAAAAAGTTGAAGGGATTAGCCACAAAATAGTCACAGGATGTAAAGTACAGCATAGGGAATACAGTCAATAATATTGTAATAACTATACAATATAATTATTACAGGTAAATACAGACTTAGGAGGGAGGATCATTTCTTAGGTTATATAAATGTCTAACCACTAATCGACACACCTGACAATATATTTCAATATAATATTGAAATTCAAAAGCAATTGAAAAATTAAAAAAAATGTTTAATATAATAAAAACTCTCAATAAAAGGAAAGAAACACTGGAATTTGCTCTCCGGGATGAAGTCCAAATTATCCAGAGAAAATATACCCCTCAAGTCATAGGAAAGGCCAGCTATACAAGGATTCCTCTTTCTAAATCTGTCACCTCTTACATTTTAGGCAATATTCCTCCAACCATCATTTGTCTTCATTTGCCTTGGAAATGTTATCCTGTATTATGATAAAAGGAGAATAAAATTCCGGGAACTACTCACTGTTCCCAAAAGGTACTCTCATTCTCCTGTGGCAACTTAATATATTTGAAGCGGAGCCCATTTTTTATTAAACTGTAGGAACTCTTTGCCAGGTCTCCGCTCAAATTTATCACTGTATTTCTCTTTCCTATCGTCTGAAATGTGTTTGAAGAAAATCAAAGGTACCTCTAAAATAGAACTTTATTTTTAACTTCTTTGACCACTTGAAAAGAACAGGGTTGTCAATGACGCTGATCTATGGGTGAGGGAAAGAAACCAAGGCAGTCAGGAAGGCAGCTCAAAGTTTTCATAAAGTCCTTGGTCAGCTTTTATGTTCAGCCAAACAAGACCTATGGCCCCGCTGATGGAAAGCCTTCCTCCACTCACAGCCTCTCTCCAACCTCCCCTTCGTGCTGCGTGGTTACGGGGGCTCCTCCTTGGCAAGCTGGGATTCCTATTTCTGCTTTGTGAGAGTAAGGTCTGTTCAAAGTCACGCATATCAAATGGGGTTCCTTCTATTTCCAAAGGCAGTTTAAGCAATTTTTAAGGGATGTAGCCTCCTGTTCATATGTGATCTGTGTCTTTCTCCAGTGTGCCAGGGGTAATTCTGCCACCTTTTTTGTGGGCACTGTCTTTCAGGGGAGAGAAGTCAGTGCCACATTTGACCCTTGGAAGTAGTGTTATAAACTAGGCAATTTTCCACCGTCAGGGAAAGGCCAGTGAAAAACACGTAAGATGCACTTAAAATACCCATTAGCCGAGATGGCCTGAACCCAGGGTTAAGAATGATGGGAAAACCACTCACAGGAAGTACCAAGATGAAGATGAACACCCAAGGCAATGTTCTGACAACCACCAAAGCCAGAGAAGCGCGTCCCACACTCCCCTAATAAGTCTAGAAGCTGCAGACAATTAATTATTACATTATGTAACTCCCGCGGCTAACAGCAGAGCTCAGTCTATGGTTTTACTGGGAGGGCTCTGCTTTGCAGCTGGGGGTGCAATTTCCTCAGCTCACTCATCTGCATCTTTGTGCTTCATCCTGGCTTCCCAGGGTTTTCCTTTAATTGGCTCAGCCTTCTTTTGCCCTAGATCAGCCTGACTTTTATTCTCGGGTTTCCAGTGAAGATGGCTGAATCGGACAATTGTGGTGCCAACATCTTATAGCTGCATCAGATATATTTATCCGCCTAAAACTTCCCGTTTCTGAGGGTCTGTCTTATGATAATTAATGAAGGCACATCTTTGCAAGCTTCTGAAGTCTACACCATGCTAGGAAATCCTGGAGGAGCCAGTCATACCATAGACTGAAGGCATGGCAGCTGGCTGTGGAAAGCATGTTGGTAAAGGAAACAGAAGACCTGACTTGTCTGCACTGGATTTCACCATATGGCTGCAGGCAGTGCCATGGCTCCAAGCCTCAGTTTACTGACTTATAAATTGGGGGGTGAAACCCCCTGTCCCAAAGGGTTTTGGTCAGAGATAAATAATACATGGCAAAATGCTATAGAAATGAAGGAATTCAACTATTACTGGTATTCTCAAACCCTGATTTGCTAACCATTGTGGCAGTAAATAGCTCTTGAAAACTTGAGGATGTCTTTGTTATTAACCAGTTAATTAAGAAGCCTCTTATTAGCATCTGCAATCAACCTCACTGTTCTAATGGTTCACTAGAATTTCTACTGCTAAAATATCATGAAAGGAACCACAACAAAGTACTGAATAGGTGTTAATTACCTAGGATCAGAATGTATTGAGGAATAACCAAGAGATTTATGGCCAATGACACTACACAACCCAGCTGTCTGCTCTGGACAAGTGTAGGTGACACTGATGTAAGGATACTATGCCATTGCTGAGGTTTCAAACCATTAGTTACCTTTAAATAAGAGATCTCAATGGTCATATGCAGAGCACTCCTTTCTCCTAGGCCTTAACCTAAGTCTCAAATTCTTTATGATCATTTGAGTTACTGGCACTTACAAGTCCTAAAATTGAGTTCAACTGTTGAAATTTAGACTTGCCTGTTTTTTCATCAATAGCACCTTTAGTCTCTCAATAACCTATGATAGTGCTTCATCCACTCTTCTCTCAAAATACCTTTCAATAATTATTTTCTCCTTTTTTTCTGGCCATTAACTCCCTAGTGTGCCTTTATTATCGCAACTCTAAACTGACAGATGTGTTTCCTCACGAATACCTCAGAACCCCTCTACTCTGTTCCACAAATGGCAGAAATAATTTCCTTAAAATCCCACTTTCAGGTGTCACCCAAGTAATCAGTACCCAGTGCCATGCCCAGCTTTAAAATTTTAAATCCACCCTGAGTGATTTTTCCTTAAATGAAGTCATTCAACAGCCAGACATTTCCAAGCCTTAATAAATTACAGTTGGTAATCTGGCTGGGTAATATGTGACTGGACCTTTCCACATCAGAAGAAACACTTAGCACGGTGCTAAAAATAACTGCTAATCATGCCTTCTACAAATATTAGTTGTGGTACAAGAAGGAAGTGACTGTTTCACGGGGACCCTCAGTAGCCTGTTGCCCTGGAGTCCCCCACAAGCAGCACAAGCTGGGGCTGCCAGCCAGCCAGGTGTGAGATCCACCTGCCCCAGAGACAGGAGCAAAGGACATGCCCAGCGTGATCTTAAGTGGGTTGAGATCGGGGTGACCATCTGTGCCAGTTTGCTGGGACTAGGAGCTGCCCAGAACATGAGACTTTCAGTTTTAAAACTGGGAAAATCTCAGGCAAACTGGGATGAGCTGCTGACCCTGGTTCAGACCCTGCTGAGACACGCCAGGCTGAAGAAGAACAGAGCACAATCCATCAGGTCAGGGAGGTCAAAGGCATGAGGCGGGCACCAGAGTTCACAGCACCAGAGGCCAAGAAGTCACCTGGAGCATAGTTTGCCACAGCTTACTATTTCCAGTACTTTCTCTGCCTACCCCATAGCTATACATAATGAATCTTAATTCAGTCAAGTATGTGAACTGCCATCTGACACCACATGAGGTACCAAACTCTGTGTGTTCACTTCATATGTTTGGTTCATTCCAGGACAGAATTCCAAGTGCCTCCCAAGTGCACGTAGAATATCGGACGTAATAAGCCACAAACCTGAATATTATGCAGTGTAACTATCTTCATTTCCTTTAAACTGAACTTAATATCCACCTTACATACCCAATTCGAGTTAATAGCAGACAACCTAATTGAGTCACTTCAAGTAAATGCAATCAAGTTAGCGAATACTCAGTTACTTCTGATTTAAATTCTGTCAGCTTGGAATGAGACACCCAGGTCCTCTGGTCTTTAAGATCCCCCACCCTCTCTAGGGTTTCTGGGTCTGGGAAGAGGGAAGACCTAGAGCCCTTCTCAAATTTCAGCAAGCATCAGAATTGCCCAGAGGGCTTGTGGGTCACATATCACTAGCAGTAGCCCCAGTTTCAGATTCAGTAGGTCTGCGGGGGAAGAGGAGGCCCAAGGGTTTGCATTTCTAAGTTCCTAGGTGATGCTGATGCTGTTGGTTTTGGGGACTAAAATGCTGTTCCAGCTTGTATAATGCTACCTGAAAGTCTTCTGTTTTTAAAAAAAACATTTTTATAGGATTGAGGTTATATTAATAAAATTTTATCAGTTTCAAGAGTACAATTCTATAGTATATCATCTGATATTGTATCATGTGTTCACCATTAAAGTCAGGTTTCCTTCCATCACCATTTATCCCCCTTTTACCCTCATTTACCTCCACCACTGCCCTTTCCTTGTAGCGAGCAACATACTGTGTCTATGATGTTTTTGTTTTCGTTTTTTGCTTAATTAATCCCTTCACCTTTTCCTCTAACTTCCTAACCCCCAGCCCCTCTGACAGCTGTCAGTCTCTTTTATTAGTTTATTTTGTTGTCTGGATTCCAAGTGAAATCATATGGTATTTTTCTTTCTTTGACTGGCTTATTTAACTTAGCATAATACTCTCCAAGTCCATCCATGCTATCACAAAAGGTAAGATTTCCTTCTTTTACTACAGCTGAGTAGTATCCAGTGTGTAGTGGCATAAGTTGAGAGCTCTTCCAGGTGACTTGAGCTCATTAGGTGTCTTCCACTCTCTGAATTGTCTCCAAGTGGCAAGAAAGAATTGTGTAAGGGGGGAATGAATGAATGCCTGCCCTGGTTAGACTTGAGGATGGGTCAAATGGTATCACAAAAGGAAACAAGAAGTTGTAGAAGCACTTCAACTAATTTCTCAGAATTATCATATTGCTAAACCCACAGTGTCATCCCCTTAGCACTGTACATAACCATAGCTCCCCTGGGATGTATATGTAGTAGTACAGAGTGAAAGAAAAGAAAAAAGTGATAAGTACTCTAGAAACTTCTCAGGCAGGCTTTGCTCTTTAATAGCAGTGTGACTTTGGATAACTTCCATCAAGTCTTAGTTTTCTCATCTATAAAAAAAAAAATCTGATATTATCTTCCCCACCATGGAAATTTCACAGAATACTTTTAGGAGTCAAAGGTAATATTTTAGAACATGCCTTGAAAATATTTGATGGTTATATTTAAGGTAAGTATCTGTTATCATGCACATAAATACTCATCAGCCTAAATAAGTTTACAAAAACTTAACTGTTTGGATTTGGAGATAGATAGGTAGGTAGATAGATAGATAGATAGATAGATAGATAGATATGGAGCAAAACTATACATATGCAATATACCAACTGTGTACATTGCTTCCTAACTCCACATTTAATGAAGTTACATTGGTAGCTTGAAAAAAACAAATGCTGCAAATCAGGACTTGCGTGTGGCTGGTTGGTTTGTTTTCAGGGAGCCGGCTGTTAAGTATTTACCAGCATACCACCGTTTGTTTATATGTCACACTGATCTTTGAGAGCTCTATAGCTAATGTCAGTTTTTGATCAAGTAATAAACATAAGTTTTTCTCTCCCTTTTATACCACACAAAAATGTTGTCATTTAAACAAAACATACTCAAACACATACAAATATGGTGTTTTACTAAATTATCTCCTTTACCTGTGCCAGTGATTTCAACATAAAGTGGAATAAGAATCATCTGGGGCACTTGCTTAAAATGCAAATTTCAGGGTGTGCCTCTGAGAATCGGAATAGGCCTCTAAGAAAGGATCCTGAAAAGGCATTTTTTACAAGCTCTGAGGGTATCCCAAACAGGTGGTTCTACGATGATAGGTGGTGCTATAGATGAAACACAAACTCCACATTCTGGCTTCCAAAGTCCTCTCCCACCTATACACAAAATACCTTCTCTCCCCATCTCCAATCGCCCCCCAGGGTATGCCTATCCTGAATTTAGACCATCACTCTTCTGCAGCAGAATATTTGAATTTTTGTTTTACCTTTTTTGCCAAGTTTCCTACATTATGGCTTGAGATCTCTCCAACATAGACCCTGAGTTGACAAAATAAAGTAGATTTCATAGTCTTTTATAAAAACAAACAGTAATTGTGTGAACGGTACATGCTAGCAATGAGTCAGGACCCACTGAAATCTTCGAAAATGTGGCAGAAAAGGGGGAGGTGTGTGTGTGTGTGTGTGTGTGTGTGTGTGTGTGTGTGTGTGTGTGTGTGTGTCGTTTCTCCGCAGACTACAAGATGATGCTGAGCATTTTGCCAAAGCAATTTTACTTTATTGCAAAAGTCTTGCTCCATAAAAATAACTTGCTTTTATAAATTAGCTGTCAAATCCTTGGAGAAGCCAACCATGAACAATTTGTTGTTGGTTATATTTCCATTATTGTCACTATTTAATCCATAGGTTAGTGATTAATGGTTTTCTAAGAAAACTTGTTTGAAGTATGGAGAATGAAATCTGTTAAACCAAGTAAGACCTGACAAGATTCATTCCTCTGGGGCCTCAGCACTACTGAAACCAACAAAGCATAATTAATGGTCCAGGAGATGAAACGGGACTTCTGCTCTGTCACGTCTTCTCTATTTAAGTCTTCAAAAATGAAAAATAATGACTAAAGGTGTAAAACAAATTGCTTGATGTGCCAGAAAGCAGAATAATCCCATTAAAATAATTAGAAATTTGTCCCGATTTATTAGACACTGTTGTTCCCTTGGAGGAAAACCCCAGTCTTGGGTGATCCCCTGACATATGTTGGCATCACTGATGACATGCCATTAGAAATGTGTGAAAGAATGGACTTTATAAAGCTTGATCAGAAACCTGCAGACATGCTCCCCTCAGAATTAAAAGATTGCTTTGGGGCAACAATCTTTCAAGTTTTACACTTGTCAATAAAATTGTTTCTTTAGTTTCATTAAGAGCCTCCTACATCTCTGAAGAAATAGTATAGAACAAAAAACTGAATCTATATCATGAGGCCATGCTCATAGATTCACAGAAATTATGTTTGCAAATATGCCAGACTAAAAAGAGATCAGAAAAGATGACAATGATTGGTTTGTTCAGGGATAAGAGACTGGGCATTACGCTTCCCATTGTGCAATAAGCACAAATTAGGAACACTGACAATAACTCCACTTGGCTCTCCATACAGTGTACTGAGTCAACAATCTGTGTCCCTGAATGGTTAGCAGGTAAATCATTTGTTATTGTTGTTTTTTATCCATTCAATTTAATATACTAAACTGTATTTGGGCACTTCCTATGAGAGAAACGTTTTGCTAATATCTTGAGGAATGAAGAGTCAAGGATTCATCAGAATCCATGTCACCTGGAAACATGAAGTCCAGTGAGAAACAAAGACATGAATAAAAATAACTATTTTAGAAAAGTCAAATATTAAATGCTCTGGAAAACACAAGGGAGGCAGAGATTAGCTCCAGTTAGGGGAACGGGCAGAAAAAACAGCAATAGAGAGAAGCCTATAATTTTCTGAAGATGTGGAGGCTTGCAACAGTGGTTGAAAGGTGCACATTCGGACGTATTGGCGAAGACAGGAACAAGGGGAGAAACAATGAAGAGAGGCTATCATCACCCCATGTACTAATTACACTGCAGTCCTGGGGGCTCTGGGTTTCAATCCTCTCTCAGCACACATGAGGTGCTCAACGCTACTTTTGAAGAGGGCAGTCAAGCCCAGTGTTGTCAAGGAAGAATAATACTGCAGCAAGGTCAGCCATCTGAGGGTAAGATTCTACCCAGAAGGTAACCAGTGTTTTGATGTGAAAGTAATGAGCAGGCGGCACAAATTTCAAATGGACTCATTATTTTATCATCAATGGAAATTAACTTGCTCTCATTTTGCTATTACCAAAAAAAAAATGGTGTCTCATTTGTTAGTGTATGCCTTTCCATGTGTTCATACGTGATTGTACATGTCTTGATCAGTTTTAACAAGGAAACTCAAATATGATTTCTTTGCTACCTGAAGGATAAGGAGAACTTAGAGAATATTGCACTCAAATCAGTTACTTGTATGAAGATTAACTCATACAAGTAATAGTTCAATTAACAAATAGCTTTGGAAAAGGACACCCAAGCCAAAGCCATCATAGGGAAAACCACTGTATATTTATTCCTGCCACCAACTCATACATAGGGCCTCTGTCTTTTCATGTGACACAGTCCTACCAAAAAAATGAAGAGACTCTACTCTTACCATTCCACTTTAACCAGTACTGATTCACACTGATATTAACTACACATACTTGTATTGTTAGAGTGCTCCAATTTTAAATACTTATATTTTTTAATGTTTTTATTGATTTCAGAGAAAGGAAAGGAGAGCAAGAGCAAGACCTCAATGGGCTACCTCCTGCATACCCCCACACTGGGGACTGAGTGCACAACCCAGGAATATGCCCTGACTAGGAATCAAACCATTACCTCCTGTTTCACAGGTCAACCCTCAACCACTGAGCCATACCAGCAAGGCTATTTTGTTTATTCTTAATAAGGGAACACATTTTCCCACTTTAAAGGACTGCTGAACATTTAGGCTATTAAACCTATTTGGTTGGTTCTGGGTTATCCTAAACACTAGCTCATATGCCGTCCCTTCTTGAGTGGGGCACAGCCATGAAAGGAGATACAGCTTGAGCATCACAAAATGCAGAGAATGCAGATGTCACTTGCCTGTTACCCAGCGGATCTGTGCGGTAAGAAACCTTGCATCACTGAACACGGCAGCCATGTTTGAAAGACAATCCAATTGAATTCTTGTGGGATTAGTTGAGAAGGGAGGCACAAAGCAGGTCTCCATGAGTCAGACTAGCTCCCTGCCCTTCTGGGATGCTGGCTAGGGCTTCTCAAAACTTGAGGGAATAGCTAAAACCAGTTTGGCTCAGTAGATAGAGTGTCAGCCTGCAGACTGAAAGGTCCCAGGTTCGATTCCAGTCAAGGGCATGCACCTTGGTTGCGGGCACATCCCCAGTAGGGGGTGTGCAGCAGGAGGCTGATCAATGTTTCTCTCTCATCGATGTTTCTAACTGTCTATCCCTCTCTCTCCTCTCTGTAAAAAAAAAAATCAATAAAATACATTTTTTAAAAAAACTTGAGGGAATAGAAGAGCATATGTTATATCTGAGGTTAGCTGACATCACCCCAGCAAAGGGCTGTGTGCCAACAGGTTCTTTCCCTCTAAGCTTGTACCCAATGGATTTCCCTTTCCCAAGTCTGAACAAGCCCAGGCCTTCACCTCCTTTAACCTTAACTTCTGCTTTTGTTTAAGACTTAGATTTCTGTTCTGTGTTCTTGCTTATCTGGAATGCATCCTTCTGCTTCCAAGATTATTCCTGCCTGAGGTTATGAAGTCTCTAAACAAATAATTATGTTGTTGGAATGCGTTGGTTTCATTTAATAGAGCTATTACTGCAACTGCACACAGTAAATAAAGTTGGTAATGATAGGCTTTTAAAACCCATTTTTAAAGCCAATTTTAAGTTTCGTTTATTTATCTGCTTTACCTACTTCCAAGAGAGGAATTGAGTTGACTTAAAACACAAACCCATTAACAATGGATATACAACCAAAGTCAAATAATAAAGATACTTAAGAATACCTGACTGAGGAGCCCCATGTGCACACATCACTTAGGTCTGGTAGCTCAAAGGAACCCGACAGGCAGGTCAGTTAGGGTGATAAACACTATTGTGGCGCCTTGATCGAAGAGGAATTTATCACATGGATCTTTCTTTATAATTCACCATGTAACATAGTAAGGTCATTAGTAGCAACTTTCATAAACTATGCAAAGGCATTCTGCAGACAGCAGCTTCATGGGCTTGTGACTCTTGTAAGAGCCCCACTCTAAACTTAATACTCTGCTGTTGTTGTTTGGAAGTTTTAATATTTTTTTAAACAAGGATTCCCAAATTTCCCATGTTGCCATTTTGCCCTGGGCTCAGCAAATTACAGAGATGGTCTTGTCATCCAACTTCTCATTCTTACGGTATATCAGCCTCCAAATTTCTCCTTTTAGCAGGTTTCCCCTTTGGCAACATCAAGGGTAGCATTTGCAGAATTTATCCTTTGTTTTTTTTCCTAAGTTTTAGAAAATCACTCCCCAGATATATACATAAGCACCCTTTGCCAAATTCACCAATGTTAAATCCTACAGACACTAACATAAGAATTCTTTTATTTTGGAAAAAGAAGAAAAGCTATATTTTTCTCCCTTCATGTACATAAGCTCAAGACACGTTTCATCAGAAATAACACATTTATTATGATGTTTTCTTAGCTATAGTTAGATGTCTTAGCTGCAAAATCTGTAAGTAGACTTCTGGTTTAAAATCAATTACCCAGTTAGATGAAGCATGACTTTATCAAAATGAAGAAATTGATCCTTGAATTATGCCTTCCATGTGTTTTCCCCTTGATCTTTTTGTATTTGATATTTTTGTATTAAGAAATACATTTTTAGCCCTGGCTGGTTTGGCTTGGTGGATAGAGCATTGGCTTGGGGACTGAAAGATCCCAGGTTCGATTCCGGTCAAGGGTATGTACCTTGGTTGTGGGTACATCCCCAGTGGGAGGTATTCAGGAGGCAGCTGATCGGTGTTTCTCTCTCTATCCCTCTCCCTTCCTCTCTGTAGAAAATCAATAAAATATACTTTAAACAAAAGAAATACATTTTAAATGTATTCAGATGGAAGTAAAAATTCTCAGAGGGAATGTGATGTCTCACTCTGCCTTCAGATCTGCTCTAATTGCTCCTCCTGCCAGAGGGCTGGACTCCTCGGCTGTTCTTGGTGAATCTTGTCCGTAGTTGAAGGACATCTTTCCCACACATAACACGCCAGGTAAAACAGAGCTGTGCGCATGCTCGATGAGGACTGAGTCTGCACATAACAGTGCCAGAGGCCTCCGTCCCGCCACCAAGAGCAGCACCAGAGCTGCTATGAGATGGTATCTAGGGTCCTGGATCCCAGCACCCCTCCATTCTCATTTAAACAACTGCATTCTTCCAAGCACAGTTCTAGGCACAACAGATCCATCACCGTGCACGTTGTCTGCCCGTCTGTAGCTTAGGATCCAGTGGGCAATACAGACAAGCAAGCAGATACCTGCAACACTGCACACATGACCTGGTGGAATGCAAAGGAAGGAACCAGGGAAACTTTCTTCAAGGATGTGACATTTAAACTCTAAAACATTTAGCTTCATCAAGTCAGTCTTTAACTTACTGGTAATAGGCCCTCGAGGGTTTATATATGAGGCTAGAGGCAGACTTGCTCTCTGCATAGGCACCTCCTAGACTGAGGATATTTCTCCACTGATTTTTAGAGACAGTGAGAGGGGGTGGAGAGAGGTGGGGGGGGAGAGAGAAAGAGAGAGAGATGGAGGGAGGGAGAATGGGAGAGAGAGAAAGAGAGAGGGGGGGATGTGAGAGAGACACATTGATTCACTGCCTCCTGCGCATTCCACAACCATGGCTGGGTATGAACCTGCTACCCAGGTACATGCTGTTGACCGGGAATGAAATCCACAACCCTTCCGTGTGTGGGCTGAAGCTCTAACCCCTGAGCCATACTGACCAGGGCAAGATTTTTCACTAGTTTGTATTTTTAATTCTGTATGCCTTTTCTTTTTTTTATATTTCTCAATTAGAGTTTACATTCAATACTATTCTGTATTAGTTTCAGGTACAGCATAGACAACCATATACTTTGCAAACTGTCCCCCCATATTCCAAGCACCCACCTGGTACTGTACATAGTTATTACAACACTAAGCAAACAGAGCATTATATTCCTCATGCTGTATTTTACATCCATGGAAATATATTTGTATTAGCAGTCTGTAGTTGCCCATCCTTTCACCTTTGGCACCCGCCCCACAACCCACCTCCCATCTGACAACTATCCGTCTGTTTTCTGTGTCTATTTTGCTTGTTGATTTGGTTTGCTGTTTAGATTCCATACATAAATGAAATCATATGGTATTTGTCTTTGTCTGACTTATTCCACTTAGCATAATACCTTCTAGGTCCATCCATGCTGTTGCAAATGGTACCATTTCCATTTTTTTCCACTGGGCTATAATAAAGAATGTATCTCTTTTATTAAAGAGAACCCCAAACTGTGTAAGATCCACAATCTACAAAACCTGGGTCCTCCTCAGCCTGGGTCAGACTGACTTTTGAGCTCTCCCTGGAATCCCTTTCAGAATGGCAGGCTCACACAGCTCTATGCTGTGAGCTAATATTAGTTCTGTCTCACTACCTCGTGGACTTGTGAAGATAACATATTGTTTCCAAAGAGGCAAACTTGACCCTCTTCAGCCTAATTTTCTGGGACTAAACTCTCTTCCTAAACCCGAAGCCATGGTGGTTTTTTCAGCCTTCCTCCTATTGAAGACGTAGCCATAAGAGCAAGAGGGCCCACACTTTTCATCTTGATTCTAGAACCAGAGAGGAAAGGAGTAAAAAAAAAAAAAAAAAAAGGGAAAAGGGTGTTGCTGGGTCTTCTCGCTTCCTGTTTCTACCTCACAGCCTGCTTGAGCTTTCTAGAAACCTCACTGGAGGGAAGGAAACATAATTTGCCTATTTTTCTCTAGAAATATTTCCCTCTCATGTCACGGGTTTTCTCTGTAACACAGAGGACATCAGAAATGCTGTGTGGCTGACACTGTGTTTGAAGAGATGTGGTGTTGTAGGATAATCTTTAATCAGAGAAGCGTGTACCCATCACACACAAAATGAAGTTTTAAGCTTCATTTTCAGTAAGTTCACCTGATTGATTCAACACTGAAGTTACAGATAAATAAAAATGCAGTTAGTCATAAAGGTATTTTTTTCTTTATAAAAACACTTGGCATTAATAAAAATAACAAATCAGGATAGGAGTGTATCCTGGGAGCACTAAGCAATCAATCAGCTTTATTTTATGAAAGGACAGATGACTAGAGGGGTTTACAGGTATTTGCAACTCTTTCTGCCATCAAACATTAACATTTGCACCAGATAAAGCACAGATTAAGAATTGCAAACTAAAGAAATTCAATTCACTTGGTGCCATATCCTGCTAAATTTATTTTGATTTGTTCTAGATAGAAATACAAAGAAATCTTTTGAGCACATATATAAAGAAGATTGCCATGAGACTTACATGTAATTATTATAACACAAGGGAAAGTGAATAAAAAAGTATATTAGCACAGTGACTTAGGAAAAAGGCCATCCAAAACATAATTCATTCAGTAAGCACTATCAGTTTACACTGTTTCAGCTGAAGACGGCAGAGAGAAGTTCTCAAAAGCTTAGGAAAATTTCCTTGGAAGTTAATATTACACAAAAACTGAAAAAAATATTATGATAATATTTCTACCAGAGGAAAAATGCTGACAGGCAGTAGACTGCATTTTTAATTAATACTGAGGGATCTTCAGCTGGGTAGCACAAAATTATCTTTGCAAAAGATAATTTGGAAGTTTTATCAGGTACAGTTCTGAAACCTTTATATGCACCTGAGAAGAATGTTGATAACAAATTGTTATCTTCTGAAATAGTGCAGCCTTTAAATATTTATATTTTGTTAGCATCTAAGGAAAACAGGCTTGCGATGAATATACTTTGGGTGTGATCATGCACTTTTGGCAAATTCAGCTTCAAAGTGCCTTACCAAAAATGAACTTAAAATGTCCTTTGTTCTCTCATAAACTAGAATAAGTGTTCTTATTGCCATCGACAGCATCTTGTAACAAATAGCTGCAGTAAGCAGTGAATTTTTATATGTTCATTGCTTCTTAAGTAATTTCATTAAAATAATAGGATTCACCAGAAAACTAGAGAAAATATTCAAAATTATTAGACAGATTCTATCAGAAGGTGAGAAGTGCAATTAGATTTATGGGTGCCCTAGCATAACAAAAATTCACGGATCAATGTTTCAAATATAATGTATTCCTAGCAGATCCTCATATATACATTCAACTGACCTTCTAAATAGCTTTTCCTGAATGGCTTGCCCTTCAAGGGCGATATGTACACAATTATACTAAATTCCTGCACACCCGATCTGATAAACCTTCTTTCCTTGCATACCTCTAACAGGCCTTCCTCTCTCCAGCTTGTTTCCCGCCACGCTAGAGTCAGAATGACCTTCCCCTTGAAACGCAAATCTGATTATGTCATTGCTCTATTTGAAACTCTCCAACATTTCCAGTTTCCCTTGATTCCCTTGACTTTGGCTCACAACGCACTCTGAGGTTTGGTCACAGCTCACAGAACTCCTTCCTGTATTGCCCTCCATTCTGTCTCATAGTTTAGGCTGCAGCCAGCCATGCTGAACCGATCTGAATTCCATAACGTATCAAGAGGTCTCTCATCTTGCCCCACCTCAAAATCTTTCCCCAATGCTACCCCTAACCCTTCAGCTTAAATCTCACTTCTACTGAAACCTTAGATAAGCTCATGTTTCCATAGTATCCCATACCTCCTTTCTCATAAACCCTACCTTACTTACCACACATTATTATTGTTTGGGGTGTGGGGAGCTCGGAGAGCGGGGGAATGCTTCTTCCCTGTTCTGGAAGTTTCTCTCATGTGAGAGGAGCACTCCTAGTATGGTACCCTTCCTCTTCCTCCAAGAAGAGACTAACCTGGTGGGTTTTTAAAGGGCAACTCAGTTCTTCCTGGGAGCCGTTTTCGTCCACAGGAACATGTGCTTTGCTTCCAGGTGCTGCATGTCCCAAGGGGTCAGGTGCTTCACTTGGTGAAGGAGCCTGTACCTGTCCCCGCCCCAGGGACAGTAGGAGTGTATCTCTCATAGTATTACCAAAGTTTTAGGATTAGAGAGCCCGCTTGCCCATTGATATAAGCTATACCTTCTAATACCAGCTACATCAGTATCAAGGTGATAGTTTTGTTTTCCACCCACCATATTCTCTTCTTTCATTTCTCACCTGTTCAGAAATCAGGTAGAGACAAGGAGTGATTTTTACTGAGAACTCAACCTTCTACTCAAATTATAATTAATTATGGACTGTCTTTGGTGATGAGCTATAAGCTCTGAAAGGCAGAGACTCTATGTCTGGGAGTCCCTCTAGCAAGTTCCTGGCCAATGGGAGGTAGTCCATAAATTGTTGTTTATTGAATAAATGAATAAATAATTAGATGTCATACATCCAGCTTACCCACCCTTTTGGCTATTACCACCAGTTAAGTTGTAGCAACTCTTAATATATTTCTTACTCCCAAACCCTTTCCAACATTTTCTATCTAATAAATTTTAGAGTCTCTACATAAATCTGATATACTTTTAAAATTCCTATTAATAGCACTATATTTAAATAAGCCCTAAATTGGAAATAGATGAGCCAGCACATTAAGAATTCACTAATTTGCAGATCATTTTCATCCATTACTTCATTTCAGAAAAATCACCCATTTAGAAAAATGTTCAAATGGCAATTTCACTAACATTTCAGCCTTAAATTTCAAATCATCTAAATTTATCTTATCCAGAACATACAATAAAGTACAAATATGTTATGATTAAGTATGGTTGAAGAGAGTTGAAAAGAGGCAAGTTAGCATTTTGGAAAGAACTAATAGGTCAATGAATTACACTATGAGTTAAGTGAGGAGAGATAGACTACTTATTGTATTTTGAGACTTCCTGAAATTGTTTTTTTTTTAATTTTAGAAATTTTATTGAGCATAGAAAGATGTTAATATTCCAAATACGCTTGCTAATTATATATAATTACTATTTTATGTTTAAATATATTTTAAAGGACTGATATGTTGTTGAATATATTTTCTGACTTATTTAAAATCATGAAATAAGGTTTTTTTATTAAAAACATCTATAATTTTATAAGATCTAGCAGGAAAATACAAATCATATAGAAATATCTGTCAGGGATTTTTTCTTGCAAAGTATGTTATTTTAAGTAAAGAATGCCTGCATAAACTATTTTGTGGCAACTTCATTTTTATTCATTCAATTATATTTAAAAGTCCATGTATATGCATGAATACATAATTAAACATGCTTGTAAAATGTGTTTCTAGACTTGAAGAAAAAAATATATATATATTCTCACAATTTGAGAATTATGATGCTACTGCATGAAACAGCATGAAGGATTACATGTCAATATCTTCCTTTTGTACTTATGACAAAAGGAAAGACGTTCCAAAAAAGAATTATAAATGAAGATCTAAGTTGCATAGGACAGGGAAAACTGCAATAAGCAGAAGTCTTTGGGGATGTATTTTTAAACAGGAGGTTTTGAAAACTCCAAATTTAGCTTCATAAAAAGAGGTAGTGCAAGTGTGTAGCATGTGGTCATTTTGGCACACTCTGTGTGGAACTTCTCTCTTTACCTACATAAGGATATAATAAAGCTGCAGAAATGCGCACAGCACAGATCCTCAGGGCTATTTATTCACTTTCAGTCAGGTAGGAAAATATCCCAATGTTCCATGAAGAAATCTCCAAAATGCACCTACCAAAACAGCCTGCCAAAGAGAAGTCAACAACTTCTTTATTTAGATACTGAGCAGTTTAAAGGGAAAGACCGGTGAGGTGTTCCTAAAGCCAACTCTGTCTGCAAGAATCAGTCAGACTACATTTTTACTATCTTTATTGGCTGCATTTTTTTCATAATGTCATTCCCCTTTCTTGCACTTCTATTCCCTAGATTCTCATGCTTTTTATTTGGGGGAGGGGGAGTTTCACTGTCCTCCATCTTTACCCATTTACTCTCTTCTTTATTACCTTTCTCCTTTTCCTTCCTGCTCCCTCTGGCTTCTTTCACTACTGTAATTACTTTCCAGCCTCATATTTCTTTAGGAAATCAATGTCTCATTCACTTCTAATGCTACGGTCCTTTGGTCATGCTTTGTAAAAATAATGTCAATGAAGGCTTTCTTTCTCTCCGTTATCTCAGTCTCAGAGCAGCAATGAGAGAAACAGCAGAAAGTTTCAGTGTGTGCTGTGGGTGATGTCGATGTGGCCCTCAATTTCAAGAGCATAACAAACTACGTGTAAAGCAAAAGCACCCCCAACTGGGAGGGGGTGTCAAACTTATTCACATAGAACTATTTTATGTGACTTTTTACCGATTTCAATGATGTCACATAACTTTCAGTTCAATTTTCAAGAATTTTGGTCCCTAAAAACCATTACCATTTCAAATATAATTTTAAATAAGGATCCGGGATTCAAATTATGAGCATATGAACAAATCATATCATCAAAGGAAACTGAATTTTCAGATAGCTCATTAAGTAGAGTCTTTGGCCATCGAGACACTGAAACCATTCCTGGCTCTCTGACACTGACCACACACAAAATGTCACAAACTAGCATAATAAAAACTAG
Source organism: Antrozous pallidus (assembly GCA_027563665.1). NCBI lineage: Eukaryota > Metazoa > Chordata > Mammalia > Chiroptera > Vespertilionidae > Antrozous > Antrozous pallidus. The sequence goes on along the minus strand of CM050521.1, from coordinate 70,077,294 downwards.
AATAATTTAAACAATATGATGCTAGCAATGAAGCAATTATTATAATAAAAAAAGAGCCCACAGATATATGTGCATAAAAATTCAGTACAAGATGAGAATGAAAGTAAACAGTGGGACTTTTACCTTACAGTGTTATAAAGATGAATTCCATAAGAATTATTATATTTAATTTTTTTAAGAAAAAAGTAGAAACAACATAAGAGGTGTTGTTGTCTGTATCAGTAATCTTGCAGTTAGGGGGGTATCTAACTGCCTATATTTGAATTGTGATACTATCACTTACTACTAGCTTTGGGTAAGTGTGAGATATATATATAAACTAGAGGCCTGAGTAGGGTCCCTAGTGGTGACCTGCAATCAGAGCTGATTAGGGCCTACCAGCTTCCAGCCATTGGCCAAGGCCTTCCTTCATTCTACACTGCCCCTCGTGGTCGGCATACATCATAGCAAGCAATCAAACTCCTGGTCTCCCAGTCAAATTCCTGAGGACACTTTGCACATTAGACCTTTAGATAGATAGATAGATAGATAGATAGATAGATAGATAGATAGATAGATAGATAGATAGATACTACTCATCCATAAGGAAAGATAGCTGGATCATTTGTGACAACATGAGTGGACCTTGAGAGTATAGTGCTAAACAAAGTAAGTCAGTCAGAAAAAGCTAAGAACAATATGATTCCATTCATTATGTGGGATATAAAACTAAAACGCATAGACACAGAATTGGGTATGGTGGGTACCAGAGGGAAGGGAAGTAGGGTGTAGGAAAGGTTAAACAGGGTCAAAAATACAGTGATGAAAGATTATTTGACTTTGGGTGGTGGGCACACAGTGCAATATACAGAGCATGTGTCATAAAAATGTACAATTGAAACGTATATAATCTTATTAATCAATGCCATCCATGACATTTAATAAAAAATAAATAAAACTAACCTTGGATAAGTTACTTACCCATTTTCTGTAAAAGAAAGATCAACAGTATCCTATTCACAGGGCTGGTGTGAAGACTCAATGACAGCGTGCATGTAAGATGCTTATCAGGTGCCCAAGAACTGTTACCTGTGGTTATTACTCTTAGTGTGAAAACAAAATCCAGAGCCATGGCAGAAGGAATAACATGTGAATATGTCAAATTTCAAATTACTTTTGCAACAAATATCACCAAAATAAAGGTAAGAGAAAAATGTAGATATTTATAACATACATCAATGATATATTAAAAGCTCTTTAAATGAATATGAAAAATAAGCACCATATGAAAAAATGGGGCAAATGTCATGAACAAGCTAAGCTATTCCCAAGAGAAATATAAAGGCCCACAAACATATATTTTTTCAACCTCACTAATAGTCTAAGAAATACATGTTTTTCATTTCTGATTAGAAAAAAACTGATTATTCACAATGTTGTAAAAGAGTAAGGCAAAAAGAATTTCTTATATAATACTGATGAGAGAATAAGTTGGTAAAAAACCTTTTTAAAAGAGGTTTATGAAGACATATGGAAACTTAAATACGTACACATGACCTTTCTCTTAACAATTGTATTGGTATGAGTTTAGCCTAAGGAAATAGAGAAGTGTGTGAAAACATGTAAAATGGGTATCTCTTCACGCAGTTAAAACAAATAACTGAAGCCCAGCCGGCAGGGCTCAGAAGTTGAGCGTTGACCTATAAACCAGGAGGTCTCTGTTCGATTCCCGTCAGGGCACATGCCTGGGTTGCAGGCTTAACCCTCAGCGTGGGGTGTGCAGCAGACAGCCGATCCATGATTCTCTCCCATCATTCTCTCTCACATCATTGATGTTTCCACCTCTCCCTTCCTCTTTGAAATCAATAAAAAATATATATAATTTTAAAAAATAGTAAAAGAAGCAAATAAATAACTGAATAGGTAGGTCTGTGATTATTGAAGCAGAAATAGATCAACAGACCAATATTCAATAAGGAAAAGCAAATTAAAGAATAGTACATATAGTATAGTCAATCTTATTTAAAACATGTGGGTAGCAATAGAAGTTTATATTTGCAAAGAGAAATTAATGAGTGGTCATCTTGATTAGATAAGATTATAGGAAGCTTTCACTTTTTAATTTATACTGTTCAGTATTATTTGAATAGTTTTTAGCATTAAAAATTGCTTTCATATAAGCAAAAAGCAATTTTTAAAAAGATTAAGAAATTTATAATAATTACTCTCCTATTTTTAGATTCTCATACAATGCTACCTGCCTTTTTCAATAAGGTCCTTGTCAAGAATTAATACATATTTAAGTGTTAACTTACTTTTTAAGAGAACTACAATTTTTAAAAGTCACTTATAAAGAAATTCACAAACATGGTTCACAGTTCAGAGTTTACCTCGTAAGTAACATCTCCATTAGTACCTGAAACCAAGAATTATAACCCATAGCAGGCAGAGCACTGAAATAAATTGTATTAACTGGAATGGATCCAATTTAATTTAACTTTCAAAGTGTTATTATACTTTAAAAACTAAGAGATCCCCTGCATCCTATAAAAACTGTACCTTTCATCCTAACTTTTATGAGAAAAATTTATTCCTTATCATTAATGATACACTAATTCATTTCTTTCAGAAACTATAGTTAAGTGGAGAATTCATAATTATTACAGCAGAAACAAAACATGATGTTCTTTTTCATCAATGAAGAGTATTAGAATCTTCTTCAGATCAAATATTTTGCATTTCCATAGCTTTTGACATTTTGCCTAAAGCGAGCTCCAACTGTATTTAAATATAGAAAGCCACCACCCAATTTAGTGAAGAATCTCACTTCCTCAGGAAGCAGAGGAACAGCCCTCATCCTAGATATACCCCTTCGAAAAGGATTTCACCAAGAGAGAGTAACTTCCCTATCTCTACAGCATGAAAAGTGAACATTAATACTCTCAGTTTAGTCTTCCTTCCTCCTGCCAAAAGTTGTGTGTCCCCTCGATTCTCTGAGGAAGCCTCATGCCACAAGCAAGGCCGTCTGCACCCACACTCACCAGAAGCCTGGTTCGTGCACACAGCTGTAAACTGGGAATCACACCACCTGCTTTGTAAGATGTATGGAGACCAAATGGGATGCATAACGCCACAGAGGGGCTCAAAAAAATGCTACTGTCTTTCCATTTTGTCTGTAGCCAGGTTAAGTCACAGCAAATGCCCCAAGACAGAACAAAATTGTGAAATATTGCAGTGATTATCATTGTAAAATTGCAATTATGTGGTTTTGATTTTCAAAGTATGCATTTTCTTGGCTTACTTAAGAATAAAGTACTAAAAAAAATAAAGCAATGCCAACTAAAGTGACCATTTACCAACCATCTCACATTTTTATTTCCTCTTTTAAAAAACAATATATTCAAAAGAGAAAAGAATAAGAGCACAACGTTAGAGGCTTCTTGAGCAGGACCGAAATGCTGGTTCCAGTGTTTAAATCTGGTCACCTCAATCCTGGGCTACTAACTGACTCTTCCGGTGTGGACCTGCACATCAGGACTAGGACAGAGACAAAGCCTCACTTATTTTACATTCAAGTCCCTTAAACATTAGAATCACGACATCTCTCTTGCTCCAGAAGCTTCAATTGATTGTCTATTGTCTGCTAACTATCTTCTGCCTTCTTTGATACAACACCAGGAAGAGGAGTGATATGAAAGTGCTGGGCAGAAAAACTTCTCAAGTAATAACAGTCATTCTGTTCTATCATCAGTCAATCTTCCCTATTCATACTGAATCCCAAACACAGATTTTCTATGTAAAGTTAAGTTCTAGGTATTCAATGCAAAAACACCACCTGGATATCCCCAGACCAAGACATCCCTTCCCTTGTCTTGTGCAAGCCAATCTATTGTTCCAATCCAGTTTGAGACCCACTCCTCCCTCACTGAAATCATATATACATTTAAAGCCTCTTCCACAGAATTTATCATTCTTCGCTGACAGGGTGCTCAGTTCAGAATAAGAGTCATGACTAATATGATTCTATTTTTAATACTTTAAAGTACTTTTATATAAGCGTAATGACAAAATTCTTCCCTGCTGCAGATATAAGTATTTGTGCCCTCTCCAGTCACAAAAACTCTTGGTCAGAATAATGGAATAAATTTGATATTCACCTGACAAATCATTGAATTTTTCATTTTGTTTAGGTCTTGAGAAGACCGAGGTTCACATCATACACTTCGATAGCCATTCATGTTGCTTCATACGCGTGTTGTGCACTAGTGTGTGTCAAGCACTAGGTGTACCTATGTAATGTGGTACAGTCAGTGTTTATACCACCCTTTACACAAGTGCAATGACAGAGACTGAAAGGGCCAAGATCACAAAGCAAGTGAGCAAGAGCTGACCATCCAACGAGGACCTTCATATTGCAAGGTTCTGGTGCTACACTCCGCTCCTGCCTTGCCCCTGCTGCAAGTCTCAGCTTCTCAATAGCATTTAGAATTTAAAATCAGTTATAATAAAAAAATCAAAATGAAATTTTTCTGCTGAGATCCAAAAAACTGGTTACCAGGTTAATTTTTTTTTTTGGTACAATAGCGGGAAGATCAGTGATATGAAAGTTCTGAGCAGGAAAACTTTTCAAGTAATAACAGTTATTCTATCACATGGAACACTGGGAGTGCTTTTTTTTTTTAGACTAGACAACTCTCAATTATGCTTTTTAGAGCCCTGGACAAATGTTCTTCAACACTCACCCAAATTTTGGCAGATGGCTAACAACAACAACAAAAAAAGCATCTTCTCAATTTTTATCCACAAGTCTAGCAAATGTTCAAACAATAAAATGTAAGTTAGGGAAACTTTAGTAACCATCAAACTAATGGATGAGTATTTTGAAAGGGCTTCAGTTATCTGATTTTCTATCCCTCTCCCTTCCTCTCTGTAAAAAATCAATAAAATATATTTTTTAAAAAAACATCTTCACCTTAAACTCAGAATATTATTAAATATTTAGCAGAGTCATTTCAAATAATGGCAGAGTTACATGTTCTCTAAACTAACATTAGGATGTAACTGTGACATTCTTACCAAAACAAAAGATAAATAACCAAGATTTCTAAACACTGGTATGGCAGATTATATGTGCATATAATCTCAGCACTTATATTTTAAAAAATCAAGAGATTTGCCTTACCACGGTGGCTCATTGGTTGAGTGTAGCCCTATGAACCAGGAGGTCATGGTTCAATTGCCGTTCAGAGCACATGCCTGGGTTGCAGACTCAATCCCAAGTGTTGGGTAAGCAAGAGATCGATGAAACCCTCTTATCATTGGTGTTCCTGTCTCTCCCTTTCCCTTCCTCTCTGATATCAATAACAAATATGTCTATTTATGTGATCAACAATAACAGCTTGGAATGTGCCAACAGAGCCCAAGGGTATAAAATATATATTTTCAGGCCAATACCTGTCTTTTCTTCAGGAAGACAAAGGCAATAAAGTCCCCCATGGGTGAAGAGAATAAAATGTTTCTCTCATCTCCTTTATTTTCTTTGCAGTCACTAAACTTCAAAAGTCACAATGTACTGAAACCACATTTTAAATCACACACAATAACAATGGCCCTTTTTGGTGCCAGGCGCCAGAAGTTCTTTGGGGACAATGACACAGTCACTTCTTTAGATGTTCAATATTTCCTTATTAAATCATTTAAACCAAGCTAATTATTAAGTTACTAAATCTTAATACAGTGAAAAAGGAATAGTTCACATACAATGGCATAAATATGAATAAAGTTGCCAGAGACTGATTTTCATAGCAGTTATGGCAACATCTCACACATGAACAGAAAACATGTATATGGACTAAATCAGCCTTTTTGGGTTATTTCAAGTTGTATCTCTCTGCATAAAGAAAGGACTGAGGTTCTCTCCAGGTCATTTGTAATGTCTCGCATCTAAAGACATAAAAATGCATTTCTCGGTTGTGCCAAGCAGTTACTAGATTTCATATTTGAACCTGTATCTTAATTGAGTACAACTATGAGATATGAAGAAAGGGGTTAACTAATTATTTAAATATAATGTTGTATAATATGTTTTCAGAAATAACAAGATTAGAAAGAAATGTTTTCTAGCCATTTCTCCTTTTCATTTCAAGGAAACAAATAATATGAAGTATTCACTAACGTACAGCATAAGTTTATTATTAAACCACCAGAGGCCCAGTATGCGAAATTTGTGTGTGGGGGGGAGGGGGGAGAGGGATGTCCCTCAGTCCAGCCTGCACACTCTCCAATCTGGGACCCCTCCGGGATGTCCGACTGTCTGTTTAGGCCCAATCCCACCAGGCAGTCAGACATCACTGTCACAATCCAGGATTGCTGGCTCCCAACTGCTCACCTGCCTGCCTTCCTGATTGCCCCTAACCCCTTGTACCTGCGAGACTGATTGATGTTTAACTGCTCCCCTACCAGCCTCTTTGCCCCCAACTGCCCTCCTCTGCTGGCCTAGTCACCCCTAACTGCCCTTCCCTGCAAGCTTGATTGACCCCAACTGATGCTCTCTTGCAGGCCTGTCCCTTCCAACTGCCCTCCCCTGCTGGCCATCTTGTGGTGGCCATCTTGTGTCTACATGGGGGCAGGATCTTTGACCACATGGGGGCAGCCCTCTTGTGTTGGAGTGATGGTTAATCTGCATATTTCTCTTTTATTAGATATGATGATAGAGGCCTGGTTCATGGGTGGGGGCCAGCTGGTTTTCCCTGAAGGGTGTCCCAGACAGGGTGGCAATTCCCTTGGAGCCTAGTATAGCCTGAGTGAGAGGCCTGTGATGGTTTGCAAGCCAGCCACACCCCCTGGAGACCCAAGTGGAGGCCCTAGTATCTGAGATTTATTTATCTTCTACAATTGAAACATTGTAGCCTGGAGCAGAGCCCAGCCTTCTGCTCCCTCATGGCAGTAGCCATTTCTGTTGGGGTTTATTTATCTTCTATAATTGAAACTTTGTAGCCTCAAACAGAGGCCTGGGCTAGCCAGGGTTTGCAGAAAGCTTGGCTTCCTCCATCGCCAGAGGCAACCCTATCCTCCTGCTCTCTCTAGCTCCATGGCTGCTGCCATTTTAATTGAAACTTTGTATCCTTAAGCAGAGGCCTGATCCGGCCAGGGTGTGCAGAAAGTTTGGCTTCCTTCATCACCAGGGAAACCCGAGCCTCCCTCCTGCTCACTCCATGGCTGTAGCCATCTTGGTTGTGGTTAATTTGCATACTCACTCCTGATTGGCTAGTGAGTGTGACTTGAGTGTAGGGGGGGATAGTTAATTTGCATATTACTCTTTGATTAGATAGGATAGTACAGAAGTACAAGCTTTTCTATTATTTTATACTAGGGGCCCAGTGCACGAAATTTGTGCACTGGGGGTAGGTGGTCCCTCAACCCAACCTGCCCCCTCTCACATACTGGGAGTCCTCAGGAGATGTCCAACAGATGGCTCACCCCCAGCCTGCCCTGCTCAGCTAAGACTTGGCTGCCTGCGACCACCTGGCCCCGGGGGCTGGGCACTCGCCACCCACTGCCGTTTCATCTCCACCCCCGGGCCCGGTGCTCATGCCACTTGGCTGGTAGAATAGCCAATCAGGAGTGAAGATATAGTCAAATTTGCATGTTTCTCTTTTATTATATAGGATTATCTTTCAAGAATTAGTATTTTGTGGTTCCAAATGTAAATAATCGCAACACTATCATCTTCTGAAATAGTCAGAAATAATATCGTGATGCATCGGTTTACTTTGGGGGGACAGAATTCCAATTAAGATGTCTAGTCTAACGTTCTGCTTCATTTCCTGCAGCCGGTGACACAAGGTTTAGATATAACATACTGCATTCACTCCTGAATTTCTTTACCTTATTATTCAGTCTGTTAAACAAAGACATAAAAATAGGATTTAGGTTTTGGTAAGTTTCATAAACATTAGCTGCCTATGTTTTGTATCACAAAAGCACTAAACCAGTTTCTCCAAGGACTTACGTTTCAGCATAATTCTTACCAACATACTGGGAAAATACCACCATGAGATTTTCCCGAACAGTAGGCTGTTTCCTTTTAAAGCAGCGTTAATGAATCTAATAAAGTGCAGTGAGAGAGAGATCAGACCCTTTCCCTTCTGGATCTGAGCTTAAATTCCAAGCAGCATCACTGTCCATCCCAGGACGGGCAGAGGAATGTGTGTATCTAAAAGAAACATCTCTGGCTAAGTCAAATGCCACTTTTCACAGCTTCATGGGTGGCAGAAAAGCTGGAATCAGGCAGACCATTAGACAGTAGCTTCCATTTCTGACTCTGTCACTTTTGTATGGTATCAAATAATTAGCGACACTCCAAATTCACTGCTTCTTCATTGCCAAAATAGGATAAAAATACACAGCAGATAATGTCATATTGGCATGAGACTTAGATGCAGTAATAATGTACAGAGTGATCAGCACTATTCCTGGTACTACAGGAAGAGCAAGTAAACCCATAACTGTTGTTATAGTGAAGTTAGGTTCTAATATCGCTAATGGTGTAGAGGAAATAGCCTCTTCTCTTCCATCTGCATAAAAAAGAAACTAGTGGGAAACTGTTAAACTTATATATTAGGAGGCTTGGAACTGTGGGAAAATGATGAAACAAGTGATCCTTCAGATGTACTTAGCAATCTATTATTTGCTGCCTGTTAGATGTCTCAAGAAATAAAGTAGAGAATACTTCATCACATGTAATGGAAGACTAGGGCTTCAGAATGCTTTTCCAAGAAGTGGTGCCCCCATCAGAAATAGAGCTGCTAGCTTCCCCTCTCTGAAAAGCAGGCTGAACTTGAGCTTAGGTCTTCCAGTGTGAATGGCCCACACATTCAGCTTTGCAGTTTTATCTGAGTCGATGGAGAACTGGGTGAAATTAAAATTCTGCCACTATTAGTGATATGCAGTCATCTTTAGTCTATGAAAATAAGTCACCACGTTAATAGAAAAAATTCCTTCTCAAAGAACATGGTCATAAGAGTAAACCCCCAGAAATTCCAATGGTTTGTGGACAAACAATAATGCATTAGCCATCATCATAGTTTATAGTAATTCGATCTGTGAAGAAGAAAGTAAACAAACCAAAGCATCTTTGTACAGGTAAAGCAAACATAATGATAAAATATGGAAAATCATGGTCCCTCATAAATACACTAGGTTTTAAAAAGGAAAAGGGAAGGGTTGGTCATGACTAACCCTCATCATTATTTAAATGCCAAGCCTAAAAATTAAGCACTGGCATACAATACCTCTTGAACTGTACTCTCCCTGTGAACAGATATTTCAGCAACCTGTTAAAAGTATTCTTTGTCTTACCCTAGAGGGGAAAATTATTAAAATAAATTAACATTTTACTGCAGCTTTAATTGGAAGTGGCTGTTCTCAACAAATATGTTTATCAAACAGTGTGACTGGCAAAATGTATTACTGTAGCTGTAGTTATCCAAATTACATGCTGTCTAAAGCAAAAAGGGCAAAAGCCATCTGGCTCATATAACTTGCATTTTCTAGACAGCTTGCAGCTGGTTCTGATTAAGCAGCATCTCAGAACTGAGAGATCTATTTTTACCCCTGGAAGTATATTTTTAGGGCTCACACATCCAAGGCACAAGGCACTGGCATTAATAAGTGAACGACTATCTTGGATTACAAAAAGGTTTATGGTTTGGACTTCAGCTACACAAGATACACTGCATGATGGATATGACAACCTGAAACCTAATTTTGAGTACCTGCTTCTCTCTGGATGAATACTAAATAAGGAAACTTTTTCTTCTCATTTAAGTCTCTATGATGGTACCATCTAATATCCTCCTCATCATGAACCTAAACATCAAATTAGCATGAAATCAGTCTTGGGTGCTAGAAAGAAACATGCAAAAACCATTTAGATGTGGGCATTTTAATTCTTTTTGTTCTTGCTCTAATGGGTTGTTTTCTGCTATTTTGTCTTCCACATCACTGATTTAATCCTCTGCTTCATCAAGCCTACTATTTATTTTCATAGGGATTGCCTTGAATCTATAGGATGAGAAGAATTCTTTTACTTTCTTGGTGACATTTACCCCAGGTATTTTACTTTATTTTTTAATGCTGTTATAAATGAGGTTGTTTTCTTAGTTTCCATTTCTGATATTGGTATATAAAAACGCAGTTGATTTCTGGAAATCAGTATCCTGCTAATTTACTAAATTTAGTTATCAGTACCAGTAGGGTTTTTTTAAATAGAATCTTTAGGGTTCTCTCTATACATTATCACAACATGGGAATTTTAATTTTCCTGGCCTATGGCCAAGGAACACAGTCAATGAAGCTCTGATCTCAATAAACAACCTGATCTTTTTGTAACTAAAGAATTTTCTCCAAAGAGAATATTTAAACCTTAACCACTTTCCCCTTAAACCTCAGGCCACTTTCCCCTTGGCTCAATCCACCAGTGGTCTTTTGTCCCTCAAACCTTCACGCTCCCCTCTGTTCCTAATTCCTCAGAGCCTTCCAAATGTCCTCACTCTTCAATCCTCCTTGTCAGCTAAATGCCCCTCCTCTGTTTTCCTATTCCTTCCCTATTATCTACTCACCACACTCTGTTATCACCAAAATAAAAAAAGTTACAATGACCATGCTTTTGTTCAGATGAACAAATCTACCCTATGTATTCCTTTAACATTACTTATTTATATCTTTCCAGCCATTACAAAATGTCCAGGTCTTCATTGCACGTTCTTCCTGCTCAAAACTCAGCATAATCACCAACATTCAGGTATGTTTGCAGAATTCAGAACTACAGAAGTCATTCGAACCAGGTGCCAATTTAAAATATCAAGTATTCAAGTTTTTCTCAAGATTAGAGCTTTCTTCCTGGTCATCTTCAATTAAGTAGACAGTAGGAATCTCCTATGTCCATGGTCGGCAAACTGTGGCTCAAGAGCCACATGTGGCTCTTTGGCCCCTTGAGTGTGGCTCTTCCACAAAATGCTACAGCCTGGGTGAGTCTATTTTGAAGAAGTGGCATTAGGAGAAGTTTAAGTTTAAAAAATTTGGCTCTCAAAAGAAATTTCAATCGTTGTACTGTTGATATTTGGCTCTGCTAACTAATGAGTTTGCTAAACACTGTCCTATGTAATTTGGTCAGAAAGACCAAGTCAAATAAGAGCCATAAAATACCATGACTGTATAGGGAGGAAATCATGACTATATGGGCACTTCCATAGGCATTCATCATTCTCACATGCATGGGGAAAAGTCAAATCAGTTCCAATGTCCTTGACACCGAACTTCCTTCAATATACCATAGCACTTGTTGGACTCAAAACTTTGTAAGCTGCTTCGAAATGTAGATGAAATGCTCTTGTATAAGATCATCACAGATGGGATTACCAAATAACTAACCCAACGCTGACATTTTCTCCTTTCATGATTAAGCATTCTCCTTCTACAGCGATAATTACATGCTTTTGTGTTCCCAGGGCACGTTGCATGCATTTTAAGTAATTATGGCCATATTTACCTTCATGACACTGAAGGAAAGGCCACCCCGGATGAAAATGTAAGGGAGTATTTCATTGCTGTCCTTACCATCACGGCCTGTTCTCCTTACAGATAAAGACCTTCTGATGGTAAAAACAGATAATAATGAGTGGTTGCCAAGTTTCCTCTCCTCCCGACTGTCATGGAGGATTAAATGTTAAGATGATGAGCTGGGCTATAAATAAAAGGGATTATTTCATTATGAATAAATAAAAATTGCCCATTTATAACATGAGAAATTACTTCATGCCCAAATTAAAAGGGAAAGAAGAAGATTTCAATTTAATAAATTAATGCTAGTCATATTTAGTCTTGGTACCACATAATACAGCAACTCCCTAAAAATAACAACAATGCTTTCCTGATTCTGGAAGTCTCTGTGCCACAGGGTACAAAGAAAGAAAAGGAAGCAGCTGCTTTAAAATAGGCCTGGTAAATGACTGGATTACATTATAATGAAATCTTTTCAGCACCCTTTAGTTCTAAAGGTAAAATTTGGGTCATACTTGAAAAGGATTTAAACTCATGGTACAAGCTAATTTACCTTACATTGTCTGAAATAAAAACACTTAGATGGGACTTAAAAAGTCTAGAACCATATCCTTACTCAAATGTGAGATATAAAACTGAAAGTAACAAATGAACCAGCAAGAAAAACAGAAACACATAGACACAGGCAACAGTATGATGGTGACCAGAGGGAAGAGGGTTGGGGAGGAGGAGTTGTAAAGGGTAAACAAAGGAGGTCAAATAGATGGAGACACAGGAAGATTTGACTTTGTGTGGTGGACACACAATGCAATATACAAATGATGTATCAGAAAATTGGACACTTGAAACCTAGATAATTTTCTTAAGCAAAGTCACCCTATAAATTTAATTTTAAAAATTTGAGGAAAGGGGAGGGGGGGAGTGGAGGCTGGGTGAAAAAGGTGGGAAAAAAATCTCATAGACACAGACAACAGTATGGTTATTTCCAGAGGAAAGCGGGGGAATAAATGGTGCTGAAAGAAGACCTGACCTTCGGTGGTGAATACATAATACAATATACAGGTGATGTATTGTAGAATTGTACACCTGAAACCTATAATTTTATTAAGCAAAGTCATCCCAATAAATTCAATAAAAAAGAAAAACGAAAAATATCTGAAGTTGTCTCTCAGTGTCAGGATTCAGTAACTTTTCTACATCACATTTATCATGCCTGCACTTCTCCCTCAAATACTTCTTAACCCTCCACTCTTAACTGAGGTACCGAATGGGTTGATCTGAAATTGCCCACAGGTAAACAAATTCTATATGTTTAATATTTTTTTATTGATTTGAGAGAGGGAGAGGAAGAGAGAGATAGAAACATCAGTGATGAGAGAAAATCATCAGCTGCCTCCTGCAGACCCCACACTGGGAGCCCACAACCCTGGGGCATGTGCCCTGACCAAGAATCGAACTGTGATCTCCTGGTTCACAACTCGAGGCCCAACCACTGAGCCACACCGGACAGCCTATGTGAATTCTATTTAAGAGAATCACTTCACAGTAAGCACAGTGATTGGCACATGCCCTGTAAAGGTCTGTATAAGAACCTCTTTAGAAATTAGAGATCGATATAGCTGTGCTTTTCCTAAGAAACATGAATGCAATTTTCTTTTAAATAGATAACATAAATATACATATTTCATAAGTATATAAAACATATAACTCTAAATACATGTATACAGTATAAAATATGACTTATAAAATAAATAAGATAATTATTTTTTATACATAGGACTTCCTATTTACTTACATTTTTTAATAATGAATATTTTCTTCTCTATACTATTTTCTTATTCATAAGTAAACTATGCGCTTATAAGATGTCTCAAATAATGTTTAATTAGGCAGGGCATATAGTAAATAAAATAAACACTGAGGTACATTTATTATCATATGCTTGCTACTACTCTTCCTGGACTTGAATTTACTCTTGAATCACAGAACTTAAACAATTAAAACAATTTCAGTGTTTGCCCCAAAAACACTGTGCTCCCCAGAAGGAGAATTTGTAAAAGGTTATCCATTTATTCAAGTCAATGGCCCTGTGTATACCCATATTATTTTTTATGATTCATATAGGAAATGAACGCCTCATTATTCTTTCATCTCCTGTAGCCACATGAATAATCAAGTAATTGAAAGGTTGAAATTTAAGAAGGCTCTCTGGGACTATTTATTCCCCTTCACCTCTACCTTTTTTTTTTTTTAATAATGGGATCTCAGCCAAGGGAAGTGTTCTAGAATATAAAAAGAAAAAGTCCAAAGTCAATCTTCCATTGGGATTCGTTATTTACGTCATCACGGAGGTCCTGCTTATTCCAAACCTAATCTGCAAATACACAAATATGTTTAAATAAATAGAAATAATTATTTAAAACACTGAAATAATAAAATAAGCTTTATTCTGCATTTTAAAAGTAGGGTTTAAACAACCAATATAAGTGGCATTCCAGAAATGATTGCTACTTAATTAACATGTGTTTGCTATATTTTTCAAAACTCCTTAGCACCTTTTATCCCCTTATTTTCACAGTTAACAGCTGCCATGATAGCAGCCATAATTCACATGCCAAAAATGATCAACTTAAAGTTTCCATGGTTATGGAACACAAATTGTTTTCTACAATTTCAATCAGATTTCAAAAGTATATCATTTTCTCCACACAAGAATTTCTCATCGGCCTATTTTTTGTTTCAAAAATTAACTATCAGTATAATCAATGACACATCTATATTTGTACTTTATACAGAGGGCAAAAGTAAGCTATAGTTGTAATACAAATAAATAATACAATAATTAATAAATAACAACACAAGAGTAAACTGTTTCACACAGTCATATCTGCAACCCTACATTTGCCAAAACCCTTTATATACCTAAAGTCCTATCAAATCCCAGAAATATTATCAATGAAAGTTTGCACATCTCCCAATAAAGAAAAGATGAAGAAGTATGTGTTCTAATTTCCCAGTAAGTATTAAACCCAATATAAAGACTTAAAAAAAATCAAATTTAGAAATACCTGGACATTATCACAAATAATATTCCTAACACATACATGTTTAACCTGAAACTTTTCTAACACATATTTAATATTAAAGAAAACTACAGAACTTAATTGGTAAGTAAAAAAGACAATACCGACAATAACTCTGAGAAGATTACAAGATTAAAAATCAAATGTTTTCATTTTATCAGACATGATAAAATAGCAATCAGAATTAAAACAGAACTTTTATTGGAAGTAGAAAAAATATTGTAGAAAAATAAGCATGAAAATATAATGTTCTCTGTGCTACCTCATATCAGTATTCAGCTCTTTTTTTATACTTTTTATCAGATTATAAAAATAAATATCTTTTTACATGTTTGTTTTTCTAACAAAACTTTGATCACCAGGGGTGGAAAAACTGGGTAATTCTAATTTCTGTATCTGCTTTTTGAGCACATTGTAGAAGCTCAATGACTTTTGAAAATAAGAGCTGAGCCTACTAGACTTTTAAACATATCACAAAGCATTAATCATTTAAATAAAGCAGTAGCTTCTAATCTGTAGTAGATTGATAAATAAGAATAGAATGACCGGTAAATACGTAATTATATGAAAGTAATCTATAATAATAAAAGTGTAATATGCTAGTTAGACCCACAGCTGAACAACCATTCAGATGAGGCCGCAGCTGTGACAGCCGGGGCTGGGAGGGCCGAGGCAAGCCACAGCGACTGAGAGCCAAGCCCTGGCATGAATTCCATGCACTGGGCCTCTAGTAATACGATAAACATGAAACTCAAAAAAATGGCGAGTTAGGGGAAGAAAGCTATTTATTAAATGATATTGAGAAATCTCGTTGATCATTTGAGGGAAAATGGAGCAAACTTTATACCATACTTTATAAGAATAATACTAACTAGAGGCCCGGTGCACAAAATGCATGCACTTGGGGGAGAGGGAGTCCCTCAGCCTGGTCTGTGCCCTCTCATGGTCCAGGGATGCCCAACTGGCAGGCATCCTTAGCACTGCCATGGAGGGGGAAGTGGATCCTGCCAATGCTTACTCACCAGCCCTGAGCCCAGCTTCTGGCTCAGTGGCGTTCCCCCTGTAGAAGCACACTGACCACCAGGGGGCAGCTCCTGCGCTAAGCATCTGCCCCTGATGGTCAGTGCACATCATAGCAGCTAATTGTTCTACCCTTTGGTTGATTTGCCTATTAACCTTTTATTATATAGGATATCGGATATCTCCTCTCTATTTGTGTATATATGTATAAATATGTATGTATAAGATATATAATTTAGCTCATAGAAATTAGCAAAACATAGAATTGAGTATTTTTTAAAGAACAATAGCTTTCTAAACCTTGTCAATAAAATAAGCAAAAAAGTATAAATTTGTTAACAGATTCATCTTTAATACAAAGAAAAGTAATAGTCATGGTAAAAAGAAAACAACATGATCCAGAAATACATTTATCACATACAGGAGATAAAAGGTTGATTTCTATGTTACAAAGATGGGATAAACAATCTGACAGAAAAAACTAAACTCCAAAAGAAACAAAAAGTAATTAGAAGGACATGCACAAGGGGAAATCAAATCATTAAGCATACCAAAAAAAAGAACATTCAAGCATTTTTATTTATCAAAGCAACACAAATTAAAGGAAGTACCTTACTTTAACCAATACATGCAACAATTCTGGACAACAATATCCAACTCAGTACAGGTTCTTGGAAAAATAAAACTGATAAAGCCATACATTATTGTTGGCAATTTTCATTGCAAAGCAAATTGACAACACACTTCAGAAGTGTTTAAAATATATTGTGTGACCCATTAAAATATTGAAAATCTTTAGCCTAACATTAAAGGCCAGAAAATTTAAACTGAGTCAATAACTGAAAAAAAAAAAAGGAGGGGATAAAGCAAAGACCTATTCAAGTAGATTTCTGTGGTGATATGATTTATAATAGCAAAACATTTTAAATCTAGCTCTTTAAATCGGAGGAATAATTAAGTAAACTACCAATTATTCAACAACTGCTCTTAAAGATTGCTTGTTAAAGACTCTAATGCATGTAAGGGGGCAATATAAATTGAAAATGAATATTATCTGAAACTGAAAGGAAACAGACATATTGCACAACTTAGTATGTTGAGGCACAGTTTCTTTCTGATTATGCTAAAATTTACTCCAAAATTCAAAACTAAAAGGGAAAAAACATATAAATTATCAGTAGATGATCAAAACTTAAGGATACACAGAAGGATCACATATGAGTCCAAAGCTAAAAACAAAATTAATTCATCTGAAAGAAATTTACAATTTCTGAGATGTAGTACTATGAAACACTTACCCTGACATTGAAATTGAGAAAAGACTAAAAATAATGGGATAATTAGTTACAGTAAATAAATGAAAAACAAAATAAAAATGCTGATGGAAATTTCTTTCTTTATGGAAATCAAGAACTAAAGCTGATTTTAAGCTTAAGACAAACAAAAAAAAACCCATCAAATTAACTGGTCCAAAAAAGTTGGAAAATAGAAAAATAAATATTATTTTTTAAACTTCCCAGTGGCTATTTTTTTCCACTTTTCCCCCAGTCATCCCTCTTCATCCCTGTGCCCAGTGATGTCCTACTATGAAAAGCAAGAAGCTTAAAACCAGCATTTGTTGTGTACATTTACCATTTGGATTCAAACTTTAGTATTAACTTTAAAAAGGCACACGGATGCAGAGGTTAGGAGGAAAGGGCAGGCTATGCCTTAAGTCTGTATAAAAAAAATTAACTGCAAAATATTGTGCTCCTTCTGCCCTTATTTTGATTAATGTAACCAAAATGAAGAAATTTGTTATGCCACCATCATGGGTATTCGCACAACTCCTCCCAGATGGGCCAGTGTTTGGGGCACATCTGTTGTGCCAGAAACAAACTAGGAAGTGGTGTGTGAGAGGAAAGAAAATTAAAAGTTGTCAAACATATTTCTTTAGGCCTTCAACATAATCTGTTATTCTAATTATTTTCCTGGAATTTATGTAGCCAAGTTAGCTATGATGCAAAATAAGTTAAAACTTTTCTTCACTATTCTTATGTGATGAAACTGACATAACCACATAACACCCCATACACATAAATACATATACATCATATTATGGGGGATTATGCCCCTGGGCAGTATATTATCCTAAATCCCTCCAAAATACTCAACTATTGTATGCTTACTGAGATCTGGCAATAATAGGAGGACTACTTCCTCAATATTTCCCTTCTAATCAGAGCAATTGTGAGTACAGGACAATTGCAGTGCCCAAACCAGTGCCTATATATATTCAATATTATAGTTTGGTAAAACAATATATACATCTTGGCAATCATTAATAAATTGCCTGAAAGCGTTACATAATTTCACAGACAACCAAAGAGCTCAGGTTATTATTAATGTCAAATTATACAAAATGAAGGCTCACCATCTTTTGATGCACAGCTCACCTCTAAACATGCAAGCCAGCCCACCTCAGAAAAGATCTTTCTAATGCAGGTTTTCCTAAACAATAGGGTCCCAAGAAAATACTTTTAAATACAGATGATCCATTAACCTAATTAGACTATTGAACAGCTCACACGTATAAAGCACATATGATGTTTCAGATGCTGTTCTAAAGTACTTTATATGTGTTCTAAAGTTCTTTTTAAGGTACATACCATTGATGATTCTGCCCTTTCATTGTACAGGTAAGTAAACTGAAAGAGAAAGACTCTGAAAGGCAGTGTCGGAACTGAGTTGCAGCCCAAGTACACAGCCTTGGTACTTGGTACACAGTCTCCACCATTACCTTCTATTGCCTAGATGCCAACCAATGTGCCTACTTCTGTGTGCCATCTCTTGGTTTCTACTGAAACAGATACGGGCATGCCCACTGAGCAAAAACATTATGATGATTGACAAGATGTCAGCTAAACCACTTCAGAAACAATTCATCTTAATGATGATTATTTCGTTTCCAAGGCTGGTATTAGAACATTTTAAATCTTAACATTTTAAACATAAAACCTTAAATCTACTCATCAGCAATTTGGTATATTTTCATTGAAATGGTCTTGAAGCTACTATAAGGAAGCAAATGCCTAGTAACCATTTAGTTACTAGTACCTAAAGGGGAATGTGAGGACTGTTGAACAGCTAACATGTATAAAGCACATATGATATTTCAGATACTGTTCTAAAGTTCTTTGCATGTGTTTAAAAGTTCTTTTTAAAAGTATATACCATTGATTATTCTGCCCATTCATTGTACAGGTAAGTAAACTGAAAGAGGAGAGGGGAGAAGACAAAAGTATTCAGAACATTCAAATATTAAATTACTTTTCATTGATCTCTGAGTTAAATACAAGTATTTGCACATAGGTACAACATTCGCCACAAAAATCCTAAGGGGGAAAAAAATATCTTAATAGGAATGAAACTGTTAAGTGTTTTCTGAGCTGTCATTGGTAATTATCTTAAAACTTAAATTCAGAAGGTAAAGAAATAAGATAATTTTTAAATGTCTGGGGGAAGAGGGGAAGATCTAATTTCACTTAATTCTGCTAGCACAGAGGAAAACAAAAGCAAAACAAAAGCAAAACAAACATGAGATCATTTGAATCTGCCTCTGAATAACTGGGAATATATTTATTAAAATATAAGGGTGGGTGCTGGTAGGGGTCTAGAGTTTAAACAAAGATGGCAAATAGAAAGACGAAAGTCTTCCCCAGCTTTCTCTTCTTAAACATCCTCCTATATAATAAAAGGCTAACATGCAAATTGACTCAACAGCAGAACAACGGGTCCCTGTGACGCACACTGACCAAAGTAGGAGCTGGGGAGCACTGCTCAGCCAGATGCGGGCTCACAGCTAGGAGCGCAAGAGCAGTGGCGGAAGCCTCTCCTGCCTCCAAGGCAGCGCTCAGGATGTCCAAGTGACAGCTTAGTCCTGCTCCCCATAAGGACATCCCCCGAGGGCTCTCAGACTGTGCGAGGGCACAGGCCGGGCTGAGAGACCCCCCCCCCCAAGTAAATGAATTTTATGCACCAGGTCTCTAGTGTTAGAAGAAGAGAAAGTAGAGAAGTTATTCATTTCCCAAGAGTGGGAAGTAGTCATATGTACAAGATGGCAACTCATTACCAGAGGCTTAATGCTCATTTATTATTCTCAACTGTAAATAATCAGTTCCCTAGGCTGACTTTACTGCCCTTCCTCTTTTTACTCTATTCAAAAGAATAATGAGAAAATTACTCATCTTTCAGGGGGGAAAAATTGTAAATTCCATTGATGTCAGCATGCATGTGGAAAAAGTGAGAAAAAAAGAAGACAAAGATACTCACAAAAAGGTGAGCTGCTTGAAAGGAACTGCTTCCTGTAAGTGGGGCAGGGATTCTGTGATTGGCTGGAGTCCTGGCAGAAGGTCCTGGGTCTCAGAAGCACTGGTCTGAGGACCACCCTGCGTGGAAGTTGGGTGGAAACCCGCAGTCCAACACTTCTGAACTTATAACTGAGTGGAGACAAGAGAAAAATTCTGCAATATCCTAAATTAAATTACAGAGGGCCAGAGAGTGGGAGAAAGAGACTAGATTAGTTAACTGGTTCATGGCAGGGAGTGGGGGAAGAAGGGGGGGGTAAAAATAGCCTGCTCACATTCCTGAACGTAAGCTGAAGCTGCCAATCAACTTCTGCAGTGTCCACCACATGCCCCCACATCCCAGATATCCATCAACTTTCAGGCTTATTGCCTGTGACCAATCAAAAGTACTAAATACTTCTTCTGTATGCAGTTTGCACCTATCGTACAACTGCCCCTCCTTCAATTCCCCCCCCACACACACACCCTTCTCTGTAGCCAAGGTAAATTCTTACAAAACAGCTTACGTCTTTCTTCTCTAAAATGTAATGTAGGAAAGAGCCCGTCATCCCCAGGATGACAGGCATGTTGCCTTTCTCCACCCAGCGCTGCTGCTGGTGGCTCAGACTGTGAGCTCCCACCCCTCTCCCCTGCCCCCCTCCCCAGCCCCCATCTGGTCCTCTTCTGACTAGCACTTGGTACAATAAACCCCTTCTTGGAGAAAAGCTTGGGCCATGGAAGTCTTTTTAACAGTGGCTAAGCTTAAGAGTGGATTGGAGGAGGAAGCCAGGTTCAGGCTCGGGTCCCCTATATATCCTAAACCTTAACATTATTTGTAATAAAGCAGTTATGTTGATCCCTTTCTGTGTCCTACATTTAGTTCTTTGCAGCTAAGAATATGAGAACAGAGTCGTACATGAGACTCTGGAATCCCAACCAAATATAAAGCAAAAATGTTGGCTGTTTTTCCAAATTATTATGAGGTAAGAAAAGCTAAATTTAAAAGAGATGAAGGGAACGACCTAAATATACAAAATCTGACACAAGGAATGCAGAGAAGAGGTAGAGAGATTTAAGAAGTCCTGAGAGCTTCTACAGCCCAGCTCCCTCGCAAGGTGGTCTGACTTCCAGCCTAGCAGTGCCATGGCTTTCTGGGCCAACTAAGGATCTGGGCATGGACCCCTTCTATGTAAAATGAGAAGACTGAGCCCCGCTGGTGTGACTCAGTGGTTTTGCAGTGATCCAGGAATCAAGAAGTCATTGGCTTGATTTCTGGTCAGGGCACATGCCCCAGGTGTGGGTTTGATCCATGCAGGAGACAGTCAATTAATGATGTTTCGCTCTTATCGGTGCTTCTCTCTCTGTATCTTTCTCCCTTCTTCCTTGCTCTCTCTCTAAAAAAATAACATATTTTTTAAAAATAATAAAAGAGACTGAATCAAATCATCTGAGAGCACCTAAGGAGCACCTCTCTATTATGTTATAACCAAAATCAACTACCTTTGGCAGCACCTTTAAAGGGAAAAATAGCTGAGACTGGTTTGGCTCAGTGGATAGAGCGTCGGACTGCGGACTGAAGGGTGCTGGGTTCGATTCCGGCAAGGGCATGTACCTTGACTGCGGGCACATCCCCAGTAGGGGGTGTGCAAGAGGCAGCTGATCGATGTCTCTCTCTCATTGATGTTTCTGACTTTCTATCCCTCTCCCTTCCTCTCTGTAAAAAATCAATAAAAAATATTTAAAAAATAAAAATAAAAATAAATAAAGGGAAAAATAAAAACCCAGATCAGTCCCACATCACAAGATTGGAGTCAGCCAAGAGCCAGAGCAATCTCTCTTCAATAAATAAAAAAAAGAAGATGATGATGAAGAAGCTGTTGACCTGCAATAGCTTTAGAAACTGCTGAGGAGGGGAAAAATTATAATAAGGAATTAAAATAGAACACTGACCTCTGTGACAAGATCGGATGTAAGAAGAATAAGCACTAGGCTAAAGGAAAAGCAGTCTCTCCCTGTATTATTTTTAAAATAGGTATGTCCTTGGAAATATTTTTAAATATTGAATCTTTGATTGTCCAATGATGTTAGCTCACTACAAAAGCCAATAAATCCCAAGTTAGCTTGCAGATGAATTATAGCATTTAGGCATTTCCAGAATCCAATGTGATCCTATAGATGGGATGAGCCAAAATCCTCAGAAAATGCCAAGAAACATTTGAGCCAGGCCAAATAGTGCTGACATGTTCCACTGACATGGAACCCACAGGCCAACAGACTTTCACTGGAAGACAGAGCTCTGGAGTACAGTTTTCCAGAGATCTAGCCAAGACTAAGGATTATTAAAAAAAAAAAAAAAGTTCTGAAACCCAAAATGGTTCCAAATAGAAGTTTGCATTAGAAGAAAATTTTGCATGGAAACTTATCATTCACAACCAGTGGATTCAGTTGCTGATCCCATTACATCAGAAGATCTTCATTTTTCCTGGAAATTCTTTACAAATTACAGGTAACCACAGCCTGATCAGAACTAGAACTTCTGTGTGTTATTAAACAAGTCAATTGTTTCAATGAGATAAATACATTACTGCCACCAGGCAAATAATTGCTTCCTTGTGCAATTGCATTACATTTGTGTATCCAGGTATAAAATGTTACAAATGGAAAATTACTGGAAGCAAAGCAGTCATTAGTGTGGCTTATAAGTGGAACAAAGTTGTCCCAAAAGTTTTACTAATGCTTCTGTACGTTCCTGAATATGTAGATCTTATTTTTAAATCTATTGTATATTGGATTGCAAAGCAAATAGTAAAAGCAGATGCCTGTGCCTATACACAATACAAACAGAACTAAGACAATTAGCTAAATGACTTGGATATAAATATGAATGCAAATAAAGTCATTTCAAAGATAAATTATTTGCCTTCACAAGAAATCTATACATTGGCGGTCTGTGAGAGGTAATCATAAATAATGTTAAAGTGTTGCTATTGGAAATAAATAAAATTTTTAGATTTGACTTCATATGTAGAGGAACTGATCCAAGAAAGAACATCTCTGATTACTGTTGTGACAATGTTTACTCCCTGAGAGAATTCTTAACTGTTAATCGTGCTCAATTAAGGAGCCCCAAAGTAAATACAAGAGACATTGAATGGCACAAAAAGCAACATCAGCACTTTGTGAGTTCAGATAGAATTACTTCCAGATGGAAGGTGCACATTGTAGACGGTCACTGAGCAAGAATGGCCAGTGTTCTTGCAAACCAGAAAGTGGGGAGGCAGACAGGACGATAAATAATATCCAACACACAGTGTGTATATATCCTGGGGGCACAGAAAGTCCTATTTTAAAATGTTAGAATTTAATGCTAGTACTTTAGTGGATGAAAGTTTAGGACAACTATTCCCCAACTTTTGGATAGTTTTTGTGTCAAATATATCAAACATACATGTTGTACATTCTTAAAATAGAGCAGTCATAATTTTTCCAAACTATCTTTGGAAATTCACCATATTTCAAGTTGTACAGTTGGAAAAAAAATTGTTAAAGGCATATAGACAGTTTATTTTTTTTCAATTACAGTTTATGTTCAATATCATTTTCATTGATAATCAAACACTTCATAAAGCGGTCCCCCCTATATTTCAAGTATTCACCTGGTACCACACATACTTACTACAATATCATTGACTATATTCCCCATGCTGTACCTTAGATCCCTGTGACTGTTTTGTAACTACCCATTTGAAGATTGTAATTTAAACATCACACATTAATAAAATGCCCAAACTGATATTAGGTATATCTTAGATATATCTTCTGTTCTATGCAGGCCTCCCACTGATTGAATAAAGCTCACCCACTTTATGGAGTTCAGTCTGCTTTCTCAGGCTACAGATTTAAATGTTAATCTCATCTTAAAAGTCACAAACAGAAATAATTTCTGACCAAATATTTTGACATCAGGTGGGCCAAACTGACACAAAAAATTAACCATCAAACTATGGTTTTACTTTTCAAAAGTTTCACACTCTTTTCCATTCTCATTCCCACACTATTATCGCCATTCGGTCCTTATGATCCCTGACTGATGTTCAGCAAACCACCCCATCCCCACCCCCATCCTTTAGTTCAGGTATTGCTGGGTATATTGTGGCTACATTTATTTTTAGAAATATTTTAATATATTTTATTGATTTTTTACAGAGAGGAAAGGAGAGGGATAGAGAGTTAGAAACATCAATGAGAGAGGAGCATCGATTCAGCTGCCTCTTGCACTAGGGATGTGCCCGCAACTAAAGTACGTGCCCTTGACCAGAATCGAACCTGGGACCCTTGAGTCCACAGGCTGATGCTCTATCCACTGATCCAAGCTGGTTAGGATTTCAGAAGTGTTTTTATCGTGTATGTTCTATTCCTCAACTCACAATGGCACCTTACTCTCAACAGACCCATTTTTTCTTACAATATATTATTCCGTGTAATGTAGCCCTCTTTGGCCTACCGACTGGTTTTCTCCTAATTCAGAAGTTGTAACTGGCCAATAGCTTAAATACATTCTTCACTCATCAAGCCCCATTCTCTCCTCAACATACTCCCCTTCTCTGGAAGGCATTGTGCACCCACTCTTCTTTGCCTACCCCAACCCCATCTACCTGCTAAGGTTTGTCTCTATCTTCAAATCTTTTCAAAAGTTTTCCTAATTCTCCAAACAGTATAAATATTTTCATTTTCTAATCCACATATGCATTTAAGCTAAACAAACCACTGTTTTCTCTAAACCACACACTTTCTACTTATTTTGGGCTGAAAATCTTTGACTCTGTGATATTCCATGCACTGTGTAAGGCAATGGGCATACAAGGAGATGCAACTCTAAAGGACCTTAAAGTATGATAAGAGAGACAGACCATTATTCAAATTGTGCAGCAAGTGCATGCTATAACAAGGCTGTAAGGAAAGGCAGGGCCTATAACAATGGCAGAAACTAAGTTGTGTTCCAATAGAATGAGGTGGTAGGGGATACATTTAGTAGCAGGAGGAGAGGAAAAGACATTTCCAGTACTGAGAATAAGTGTAAAGGAATAGAGACAATGATGAATATATACAGAAAGAAGAAATGAAGGATATATTTATATATTATGCTGAGACATTTACCACAATGGCAAACATAATGGGATAAAGGATCAGAACCCAGACGCAGGATGGCTGAAAAACAAGAGATTTAATTCTGCAGTAAAATCATTGAGTAATAGGCACAGAGACCCAGAAGCAACATGTCTGTAATACTGAGCGTGCTAAGTCATAACCGAAATGGGGCTAAGGAGCAGGCATGGCCAGAGATGGAGCCAAGCCACTTCCACCTAAGGGAGATAGAAGTCCATAAAGTATAATGTTGCTTGTCCCTTATTCATAAAGCACACAGATTTTTCATAAGTTATTTGGTGACAAATTTAAACTCATCTGGTAACAAAAACTGGCCTAAACAGGTATGAAGCTCTGTATTCTTTATCTCATCTGGCATTAATACCAATGAATTCTACTGTAGAGGTATTAATTTTTATTAATACTTATATTCCTTTCCTTAAACAAGACCTGCCTCAGATCCCATTAAAGGTGACATGACATGTAACACAGGGTCCATGCTTCATACTACCTTTTTAAAATATGAGAAATTCTCAATTATAAAACACACTGGCCCCTAGGTTGAGTAAGATTCTATGAACCTTAGATTTTGAGGTTCTACAGAATCAATCAGATATACTATTGTTCTAAAAGTGGCCTGTTGTCCAAAAAAGGTTTCAGAGTTCATGGAGAATTGTTTTGTTAAATGAAGACGTTTCCAGTGCCACACACATTCAATTATTATTAACCACATTTGTCATCAGTGGAAATGTTTATTTTACTTAAACAAAATTAGTTAAAACAAAAAATAAATTGCCAGTCATTGAACCCATAAGTCATCAACCCTTTTCCTCCCCTTATAATGCAAAGAATACCAGAGAAAATAATTGTCAAACAACATTCTCTTTGCCTCCTATAACCTTAATAGATAGTTTCCTGGAATTGTTTATTCAGATAGAAAAATTAATTTCTATGCACAGCTGGAGAGGAAAACATCAAACTCCAGAAGATTAAATAAAAAGTGGAGGAACTATAAAGACTCAACAAAATAGAACTTGCTCAGTAAGATGTTCCTATGAAAGCAGCTCTCTGCCTGTTTAATGTATGAATACATCTTTTAAAGGGAAGTAGCTGTAATTGAGGAAGATCTGCATCCAGAGAAAATATCATTTAAGCCCAAGCTGGTTTGGCTCATTGGATGGAGCACTGGCTTGCAGACTAAAGGGTCCCAGGTTCAATTCTAGTCAAGGACATATGCCCAGGTTGTGGGCTCAATCAGTGTGGGGTGTGCAGGCAGCTGATCAGTGATTCTCTCTCATCATTGATGTTTCTACTTCTCTCTTCCTTTTTCTGCCTCTCTAAAATCAATAAAAATATATATTAAAATATCCTATCTAATAAAAGAGAAACATGCAAATTGACCATACCTCCGCTATGCCCACAAGCCATGCCCACCAGCCAATCAGGAATGAGTGTGCAATTAACCCAACCAAGATGGCAGTTAATTTGCACATCCAGGTGTAGAGTGAAGACTGAAGACAGTGTAGAAGGAAGCCAAGGGCTGCAGAAGGGAGCAAAGCTGCAGAGAAGCAGGTGGGGTGGTGGAGACAGACAGCTGCAGGAAGCCCTATTCTTACAGAAATAGGCCTGAGGAAGCCCTATTCTTGCAGGAATCATCATGCAACAGGCCTCTAGTGTGGGGGGGGGGAGAGTGAGGGGGACTGTGTGTGTATTAGAGACTCAGTGCACAAAATTTGTGCATGGGAGCTGGGAATGTCCCTCAGCCCAGCCTGCACCCTCTCCAATATGGGACCCCTCGAGGGATGTCTGACTGCCCGTTTAGGCCTGATCCCAGTATGATAGGGCCTAAATGGGCAGTCAAACATCTTTCTCACAATCCAGGACTACTGGCTTCAAACTACTCATCTGCCTGCCTCCTTAATTGCCCCTAATCACTTCTGCCTGCCAGCCTGATTACCCCCTAACTACTACCCTGCCAGCCTAACTGATGTCTAACTGTTCCCCTGCCAGCCTGTTTATCCCCAACTTCCCTCCTCTGGTTACTCCTAACTGTCCTCCCCTGCTGGCCATCTTGTCATAGCCATCTTGTGTCCACATGGGAGCAGGATCTTTGACCACAGGGGGGCAGTCCTCTTGTGTGTTGAAGTGATGGTCAATCAGCATAATACTCTTTTATTAGATAGGATACAGGCCTGGTGCATGGGTGGGGACCAGCTGGTTTGCCCTGAAGGGTGTCCCAGATCAGGACGGGTGTTCCCTTGGGGTGTGGGGAGACCTGGATAAGGGGCCTATGGTGGTTTACAGGCCAGCCACACACCCAGTGACCCAAGCAGAGGCCCTGGGATCTGAGATTAACTTATGTTCTACAATTGAAACTTTGTAGCCTGGAGCTGAGCCAAGACTACTGCTCACTCCGTGTTGACAGCCATTTTTGTTTGGGTTTATTTAAATTCTATAATTGGAACTGTGTAGCCTAGAGTGGAGGCCTAGCTGCTAGGGCTGCAGAAGCTTGGCTTCCTCAATCGCCCAGGCAACCCTAGCCTCTGCTCTCTCCAGCTCCGTGGCTGCTGCCATTTCTGTTGGGATATATGTATCTTCTATAATTGAAACTTTGTAGCATTGAGTGGAGGCCTAGGCCCACAAGGGCACGCAGAAAGCTTGGCTTCCTCCATTGCTGGGGAAACCCAAGCCTCCCTCGTGCTCTCAGTGGCCCCAGCCATCTTGTTTGGGATTTATTTGCTCCTGATTGGCTGGTGGGCATGGCTTGTGGGCATGGCTTGATCAGAGGTATGGTCAATTTCCATATTACTCTTTTATTAGATAGGATCATTCAAGAAGTTTTTCTGGTGCTATGTGAAAGAAGAAAAGGCTGGAACTACCCTGGCCAGAATAAAAGAGGTCTTCAGGCCTACACAGCACCTAGGTGGTTAAGACACTGCCACCTGCTTCGTGACATCTAACCATGGGTTGGCTGGTTTGTTTCAATTTTAGGATAATGGAAAGGTTCTGGGGAGAAATATTGGTGATAGTTGCATAATACTGTGAATGTACAAATGCCATTAAAGTGTCTACTCAAAAATGGTTAATGGTAAATTTCATGCTAGATATATTTTACCATGATAGAAAAATAATTTCAGTAATACACAAAAAACTCTTAAAAATCAGTAACAAAATAGAGAAGGCTAAATAAAACATGGGCAAAGGGCATAAACAGAAATTCAAAACAGGGGAATAAAATCCAGTAAATATATGGGGGGGGGGGAATGTTCAAAACCACTAAACATTAAGAATGCAAGTAAAACTTTCTAAACTGTTAGGTTTCATCTTTCAAATTAGAAAAGATTAAAAAGATTGAGAAGTTGTAAGTACAAATTGGCAGTTACAAAACAGTCACAGGGATGTAAGGTACGGCATAGGGAATACAGTCAATAGTACTCTAATAACTATATATGGTGCCTGGTGGATACTGGAAATTCTGGGGGAATCACTTTATAATGTATATGATTATCTAACCACGATGCTGTATACCTGGAACAAATACCAAATAATATGGAAAGCAAAACTGCAATTGAAATATAAACTTTTTAAGAGATTGAGAATTTTTTTTTAAATAAGCACCTTCTCTACGCACTGACAAGATCGGATTCTTTGCATACATCTCCCGCCACTGGCTTGGACCTAATGGATAAACCCTCTCTATCCCAACAGCCATCAAGAAAAAGCAGGCTCAGGGTGCCATCTGTGGACTACGTCCTGCTGCTGTCCCTGCCTCTGGTGATGGCTTGTGTGGCCAATAGTCAACTAATAACCAAACTACAGAGGACTAAACACTTTGCACAAACACTTCAGAAGCAAAAGAAGGAGAGACAGAAAACAGATGCCACCTTTAGGAACTGCCACACAGAAAGGCAAACAAGAAGCAGTAACAATGTGGGAAGGACAACACCCCTCCACACACACACCCCACCCCCAACGGCATCCAGACAGTCAGCTGCCTTGGTCTTGCTGCCTGGATTCTCAGGTTGTCAGAGAAAAATTAAAAAACCCCATCGGCTCTTAGCACAGAACTGACACTGTGTAAACAGCGGCAGGGAGAAAGTCCAATGAAAATCAATGTGTTATGAAAGCAAAGATAAAGACAAACATTCTACATGAACTTGATCGTTGCAGACTTCCTAATGAGTGCCAGTCTGAGTTCAAGATAACAGGGACATTTCTAGATAAAGCTTGACAGAGTTCCAAAGTGGCATGCTGTGTTATAAAACGCGGGATTACATCCCTCTTATCTCTGACAAACAACCCCAAACACTTTGTGCTTCGGCTAATCCTCTGGGGCTTCTCTGGAGCACAGTGAGGGATCGCTTTCATCACCTGGAGACTGAGTCCGCATGCAGAAGCAAGTGGCTGGTAAAATAGCTGGCACCCAGCAGGAGCTGGATAAATTTGTGTGCAACTGAACTGCAACAAGTAGTACAGGCTAATAAAGATTACCCATCTCTATTGATGGAGTTGATTATGGTTCCAACTTTCCACCTGACTTAACCTGAGGAAAAATACCTGCCTTATCTATAGAGAGGCTCTGTTCCTTTCCACTTGGGATCACGAGTAACCAACCACCTACCAGGCTTGGTGCTCAAAGGCTTGGTGAAGGTCCAGTTCCCCAGAATCAGTATCTTTGGCCCAATCTCTGCTGACAAAAATGTAGAAATTTTAAAGCATGGAGGGAAATAGTAGAAGATGCACAGCTGATCAAAACGAAGCTCCTCACAGAGAGAGCTGGTGACAGGTATCCACCTCTAAGAGACCCACTCAAATCTGAAAAGGACGCTAGAACTCAGTTAGTGGCTTTCAAGCTTCTTCAATATCTACTCATACATATCAAAGACATGTCACATTAAATGCATATTTACTCATTCACAGAAACCTGCCTATCTATACAAATTCAAACATCAGTTTCACCTACTAATCATATTAATACTTAATGTTACAACGTGTGTACTCTAGTATGTTGTGATATGGCTTATTCTAGTCTACTGTTTAACTGCCACCTACTAAATTGACGTCATGGATAACTAATAGTTCATGATAGGCAGTTGGCAAAACACTGGACTAGATTATTTCTTTCCAGTTCATTTTAAAAAATCATGATTTTATTAAGAAGCAACCTAAAAACACCCAGCACTTCTAAATAAATACTAGATCCTCCATGGCCTCCTCACCACTAATTCCTGAGTGAATGATATAATCCCTGTGATATCTTCACTTCCCCTTCTTCCTCACAAAAAACACCTATGATCCTTTAGGCTGCATGACTAAGCCAAACTGGACAGTAGGAGTGAGCACAGGGAATTGTGAAAAAGTTCAACATCTACCAAAGAAACTCCCTTTAACGCACAATCAAGTCCATTTGAATATGTGTTAACTATCAGGCACTAGCTATGCAGAATCAAGATGTTATTCATGATATTCGTGCAGCAGCAGTGAACCACATAAACCTTGATTTTAATTAAAGGAGACATAGTTCAAAGCAGAAATCTATAAAACCATAAAATATGTTCCAAACTATAAAATATTTCCCCCAAATAAAAATATTCTAACTTTCTAAAGTAGCACCTATTGTCACTTTTGTAGATTTTAAAAACTATATTTTATTGATTTTTTTACAGAGAGGAAGGGAGCGGGATAGAAAGTCAGAAACATCGATGAGAGAGAAACATTGATCAGCTGCCTCCTGCACACCCCCCACTGGGGATGTGCCCGCAGCCAACATACATGCCCTTGACTGGAATCGAACCTGGGACCTTTCAGTGTTCAGGCCGACGCTCTATCTACTGAGCCAAACTGGTTTCGGCTGCTTTTGTAGATTTTAACTGGCTGCCTTCTGCTGTAATAACGCCCCCTTACCTAAACATTTCATTTCCATGATCTTTGGAAATGCCCCCAACTTCTGGGAGTGCAGGAATCTCTGGTGGAAAATGGGCTGGCTTTGAGTCAAATGATATTTCCCAATCACAAACCTGGGGGTGGGGGTTCCATATGTAGCTAGAAAAGGGCCTTGATTACTTCTTCCCATTATAGTTTAAATGCCACCTAAGTCACAGTCTCCTCAGGGGCTTTACAACCTTCACAAGGAATCCCAACAGTATCATTTATGTTTGTCAGTGGTTTCAAAGTGCTTTCCTCCAAACCTTCTCCTCATTTCTAAGTCTGCAGGGTAAAGGAGAAATACATTCCACATGTGTTTAATGAAATTTGAATATTTTCATCATCATATTTTATGAAACAAAAACATAAAGCCTCAGTTTTTAGAAGCACTTCAATTCATAAATATGAACGCAATACTAATGTCAAAAAAATTAGGTCCATTGTAATCCTGTAATCAAAGCATTCTGTGTGTTTTCCAAACTTGGCACGACACATTTTTATTTTTAATCTTTGAACTACTAATTCTGGAGGAAAAACAAACACCATTAACTTCCTCTTCAGTCACTAGCTGTCTGCGCCATGTGTTTTTATCGCTTCCTGCCACAAGGAAATACTGTTGCAACAAAGAATAATATTCAAAAGAGAATTCTCTGGGTGACTTGAAAATTATTCTTTCAGGGCTTGAGACACAGTGTAAATATATTTAAATAATGGTCTAGAGTGATAAAAACTACCCAGAAAACCTTCTCATTTTTTATTGCATGCTATCATCTAATGCTAAAAACAGGTCTGCCAAGATTATTTGATGAATAAATGGAATTGGTCAAGTTAAATAACTTTTCTCCACTCATACAGCTAATACATGACAGAGTTAGAATTTAAACCCATTCTGTTTCAGACCCAACCTCATGGTGGAAACTATATCACACTCTTCAAAGTGAAATTTTGGATCAAATGGTAGGTTTTTATTTTATCCTGTTTTTCTAAACCGTGATGGGCCTTGTGTGTGAGAGGTGGAGGGAGTGATTAATGGAGGCTGTGGGTGCTAAGAATGCGAGGACTGGTTTATTATTCTACACCCTCAGTTGTGTTCAACAGGTATTTATTGGATCCTACAAACCAGGTAATAAGTACGTAGTGGACCCCAAACAAAGATGTAAATTATAGCTCTTACCCTAAGGCGTTAGCAAGAAATTTAGAAAGAGATCTGTGTTAGTCTGCTCAGGCTGGTCTAACAAAATACTACAAAGTGACTGATTTAAACAACAGAAATTGCTGAAACTGGTTTGGCTCAGTGGACAGAGCATCAGCCTGCGGACTGAAAGGTCCCAGGTCCAATTCAGGTCAAGGACATGTACCTTGGTTGCGGGCACATCCCCAGTAGGGGGTGTGCAAGAGGCAGCTGATCGATGTTTCTCTCCCATCGATGTTTCTGACTTTCTATCCTTCTCCCTTCCTCTCTGTAAAAAAATCAATAAAATATATTTTTAAAAAAACACAGAAATTGATTTCTCACAGTTGTGTAGGCTGGGAAGTCCAAGATCAAAGTGCAGACCAAGTCAGTGTCTGGCAAGGACCCTCTTCCTGATTTGAAGATGGCTTTTTTGCTGTGTGCTCACATGGTCTTTCTTGGGTCCGAGCTCATGAAGAGATGGATCTCTCTCTTCCTCTTCTTATAAGGGCACCAATCCCATCACGAGGATGTTACCTGTATGACTTAAGCCAAAACTAATCCTTCAAAGGCCCCCACCTCCAAATACCATCATATTGGGGGCTCGAGTTTCAACATATGAATTTTGTGATGACATAAACATTCCACAGCAGAAACCCAACAGGTAAAACAAATAATCAAATTAACTTCGCACATTAAGTCTAAAAACATTATCATTTAAGTACATTAAACAAATAGATGTTGATAGTGAAAGAAAAATAAATATTTTTTCAAACAGTAAATTTTAAAAAATTTCCAATTACATTTTCTATTGTTTTTCAATATTATTTTGCATTGGTTTCAGGTGTACAGCACGTTGGTTAGGCAATCATATAATTTACAAAAAGATCCCCCCATATTTCCAATACACACCTGGCACCATACATAGGTATCACAATAATATCCTATAAAATAAAAGCCTAATCTGCTAAGTGTCTGGTCGTCTGGTCATCCGTTCAACTAATCAAAGCGTAATATGCTAACAATATGCTAAGGTCACTTAATTGCTCACTATGACATGCACTGACCACCAGGGGGCAGATGCTCCTACCGATAGGTTAGCTTGCAGCTGGGGTCAGGCTGATAGGAACTGAGCAAGACGGGCCAGACACGCCCAGGAGTCCTCCCATGGTCTCTCCCCAACTAGCCAACCTCCCAAGTCCCTCCCCAGCCTACATCATGCACAAGTGGGGTCCCTTGGCCTGGCCTGTGCCCTCTCTCAATCCAGAACCCCTCAGAGAATGTTGGAGAGTCTATTTCAGCCCAATCCTACAGGCCAGGCCGAGGGACCTCACTGGTGCACAAATTCATGCACCCAGCCTCTAGTTGACTATAAATAAGTAAATTTTTGACAGTGAATAAAATCCATAACAGAAAATATTCTCCACATTGTACATATGAAGCAAATAAGGTTCAGAGATGATAATCTGGCAAATGGGAAAAAAGTGAGAAAGATTCAAACATGCATCTACCTAGCTTCAAAGCCCAGCCTTTTCCCACTAGAACAGGAGAGCTCTAAACAAAGGCAACA
This sequence comes from Antrozous pallidus, assembly GCA_027563665.1. NCBI lineage: Eukaryota > Metazoa > Chordata > Mammalia > Chiroptera > Vespertilionidae > Antrozous > Antrozous pallidus. The sequence continues at coordinate 70,043,514 of CM050521.1, read as the reverse complement.
ACAGCCTCCCTCCCTGCCTCTTGTAGGGTGTGCACAGCATGCCTCTCCCTACCAAAAAATAGAGTAGGCCCAGGAGCCAGGTGCCACCACACGGAGCACACACAATCCCTCTGTATAAGAGATAACTACAGCCTGAATGCTGGCACCATAAAAGCCTCTTCCACCGGGACAGAAAACATTCATCCCAATAAGACAGCAGAGCCACTGACTTCATGGCCAAATGTGACTATAATTGTCATAAAACTATTTCATAAGCTGAGAAACAGGATAATAAAGATGTGTACATATTTGAAACATTAAATAAATATTTTTAAAATCACGTTAATGCTGAAACAATCAACCTAGGATGGTGACACAGATCACATTTATGTATCTTCAGCTCTTACAGAGTTAGTGTTACTCAGTGAATGTCAAGCCTACAGCAAAATTGGAAGGGCATACATCTGTTCTGGCACTTTGCATAGTAGGTGCTGAATAAATACACTGTGGATGAATGGGTGGATGAAAGGATGGATGCAGGAAAGAATGAATTCGAGTCACACTAATTGGTCACATTCTGAAATGTGTAATTAAATATTTATCTCATTTTACTTAGGATTTTAAAAATGATTTTCTCATCTTCCAATTAAATATCTATCCCTACAGCCTGCTAAGCCTAACTTATACATGGGCCAAGGGTCTACATTTTTTTGTTTTCAGAAAAAAACATACACAATTACATGCTATTACTTTACTTACAAAATTTAAATTGGGGGTCCATAAAAAATATTATACTTAAAAAGAATCTGGGAAAAATAAAAATTACTGAGAACAGAAAAATCTGTATATATGTAGATGATAATATAATAGATTTCTAAATGAGGTAATTTTGCTTATTAGTGGTGCAAATTAGGAAAGATAAAAGGAAAAGTAATGATACTTATTATAATGTACTATTATTTAACCATTTCAATGATAATATAGAAAGTTTTACAGAAAAAAAATGCCTTTCCCTCATCTTTTTTTCTGGTCATAGTGTATCTCTTGTTTCATAATCTTATTGTTAATGTCTTTTATCTTGCAACATCAAGGGTCTTTTTATAAGCCAGTTCATATCATTTTGGTGAAAGACAAGCCATATATTCATACACATATATACTAGTAGCATTTACACACATAGATTTAATACATATAATTATATACATACACATCTCCCTATATATAACACAAATGAGATAATTCATGTGTTAGCTAAACAGTTATCTACAAGTTAACTCCTTTGTATATTGCACATGCACCCTCAAAAAAAAAAATATCTCGTGCTCATAAAATGTGAGAAAATCACCTCTTTTGGGAATTCATTTTAATTAATGTGCCTTGAGTTTCTCAGCACTTGGTTTATGCCTCTGTGATGTGTGAAAAGGTGGCCAGAGAACTCAGTATGACTAAGTGTCATAATGTCAGGCAGTACTGGCTGGTTTCCTCAACACACATGGCAGGAGGAGTTCCCACCCATGCCCCTGTGCTCTGAGCCTATCAGAGGACCACCAGGCCTTCCTGCTCAAGCTCCTGGAAGGCCATGTGAATCCCTGAGGATTCTGGCTCAGCAGGCTCAAGTGGGACCCAGAGAACTCGTGTATTAAGAAGTCCCACAGGGTTCTTATCAGACAAGCATGAAAAACACTGACATCAAGTATGAAAGAGAGTGCACGGATGGAGAAGTCTGGAAATGTGGCTCACCCTATACTCTGGACACTAGGAATATCTCATGAGTACTAGGAAGTTTTGTAGACCATGGCAAACCTTGGAAGATTTTTGAAAAAGAAAATAATTAGATTTGTGCTTTAGTAGGAGTCACTAGGCAGTATTATACGATTAGGCTGAATGGAGAAGAGACCAAAAGTAGAAAGGCTAGTGTGGAGCCCTCTACAATAGCTGTAGCAAGAAATAGTGAGTGCTAATGGTTAATAACAAATATGAAAAATATAATCAATCAAGATTCCAGCCAACCTGATGAGAAGGAGCTGAACAGAGTAAGGGTTTCAAAAATGGCACCACTGTCTTAAGCATAAGTGGCTAAGAAGGTATCTGTGATGTTCATAAAAAGACAGTTAAACATATAGACTAGGTGAAGTATGAGTAAATGAATTAATAAATGGCTGGGGAGAGACCATTTGCTGGGAATGGAAATAGGGGTTTAAGCCCTGTTCTACCATCTCTGTGCTAGGAGATGCTGGATACATCTCTTAAGCTCTTTGAACCTCAATATCCTCATCCTACCTAATAAAAGAGTAATATGTAAATTGACCGTACCTTTGCTACATCCACAAGCCACTCCCACAAGCCAGTAAGAGCATGTATGCAAATTAACCCAACCAAGATGGAAGTTAATTTGCATATCCACATGCAGAAGACTGAGTAGAAGGAAGCCAAGCACTGCAGAAGGGAGCACAGCTGCAGAGAAGTAAGCAAGTGGGGTGGGGGAGAAGGGAAGGAGCGAGGCAGAGGAGACTAGAGAGAGTGAGGCAAAAGAGATGGGAGCGAGGCAGTGGAGATGAGAACAAGCAAGGCAGCAGAGACGGGAGAAAGCAAGGTAGTGGAGAAGGGAGGGAGCTTTGCTCAGGCTGCAGGATGCTCTATTCTTGTAGGAATCTTCCTGCAATGGGTCTAGTTTATAAATAATGCTATTAAAATCTATTTTGCAGGGTTGCTGTGAAGGTTAAATGAGGTACTTGCATAGTTAATAAATACACTGTGGATGACTGGGTGGATGAAAGGATGGATGCAGAGAAGAATGAATTCATAGACACACTAATTGGTCACATTCTGACATGTATAATTAAATATCTAGCTCACTTACTTAGGATTTTAAAAATGATTTTCTCACCTTCCAATTGAATAATCTATCCCTATTTCCTTCTAAGCCTAACTTTTACAAGAGCCAAAGGGTCTACATTTTTTTGTTTTGTTTTGTTTTCAGAAAAAAAACACACACTTGATCCACAATAGGTGCTTAATAGACAATTTCATTTATTCCTACTTTTGCTTTCTCTGACTTTTTTCAGTGACTTAATTCCAGACACATAATAGGCACTCAATATACTTGATTACTAAGAGAATTACTATTGCTACTACAATTCCATTGAAGATGGAGAAAAGATATGGGATTTGCCCATTAGACAGTAATTGGTACACTTAGAGATTGCTTAAATGCCTAGGGGTTTTGAACACATGAATGGAGTATAAGTCAAAGTGCTTTGGTAAGGGCAGCCTAATACAGTTGTATTATAGAGAAAATGTTTTCTGCAGCTTATAGTTTTGTTTTATTCTGCATGTTAAAGAAGGAAGAGCTTCCAGTCAGAAAACAAAAATCTGCTTCATTACCATTAACAATTTTAAAAACACCTTATTATGCTTTAGAATTTTTACAGGATTTTATCTCATTTGATCTTCAACCCTTTGAGTTCAGGAATTTGGTTAATATTACCTGCATTTCTATTTTAAAGATAAAAAAAAACTGGTGTTCAGTAAAGTGGAGTGGCTTTTAGGATATGAAGTGTCAAAGCCAGGAATCTCACTGGGGTCTTTGGACCAAAAGTATTCTGAGCTTCCCACTACCCACACTCTTCAAGCCCATTTATGTTATTTCAGTTGAGCTCTCCTCTGCTTCCTTCCACCTGGTTTTCCCTCCTAAAACCTGGAAGTGAAGGGTGGAGAACAGAGCTGTGGATTTCAGGAAGTGCTGAGAGAACTACTGTTTTCTCACCGTCCACCCAGCACCAGAGAACACTATCCTCCTGCGATCCAGGGATGTTCATCTCATCCTTGTTAGCTCCAATAGAAAAATTTGCTGTTGTCACGGGAATATCAAGACAGTGTTTTGGAAAGTTTTCCTATTAAGCCGGTGCAAGCTTTAATTTTCTGACCTTAACTAATTGGTTAAACAGAAAAAAATCTGTCTTCATGTTGGATTATTGCTTTACCTTGTACCACTTGTGGCATTGAGACTTCCTAAATGCATGCTCATCCTGGCTCTATTCCTAACTAGATGCACAACTTTGGACATGGTATGTCTTTGAGACTGGTTTTAGATCTTTAGAATGGGGGTTTTAGGCAAAAGCACTTATTCCATAGCGTTTTCTCTGTGAGTCAATGTTATACCACTTGGCACACTTAGAACTTGAAATAGAATGGACACTCAATACACAGGCATTGCTATCCAGCAATGTGTGCCATCTTACAGAAAAAGCAACCCATGTCCAAAATGATCAGGATACTTTGCATAAAGTGACCAAACATCACTGTGTAAGAATAACAATGCTTTCTTTATGGAGAAAAATGCCCAAGATAATCATTGAATAATTTTTCCTTGGCTGCAAGTGTCACATTCACTCCAATGACTTTAAATGATTAGTTTGTAAACTATTATACATTTTCAGATCATAAACTGGAATAAGTGTGTGGAAAACCAGATCCATAGTTGATATTCAATGATCTTAAACATAAGAAAACAAGTGAGTTTAGAAAAATGCAGACAAGGGGTTTTTTAAACACAAATATGTACTCTCAGGCATCCTTATAAGAATACCTAAATTAAATTAATTTGACTCGTTTCAAATTTAGTTTTAGCTTTCATAACTAGACAATATTTCCTTATTTAGAAAGTATTTTTTTTCCTAAGTGGTAAGAATTCTACATGTACTTCCTCCTGCTCTCTTGTATTTCCCTGGTGTTTCTTTTAATAGCAGATTTCAATACTGGTTGTATATTATAGTCACTTTGGGGGTTTAATGAATACCATGCCTAGGCCTCAGAATCATTGAAGTTGGGGGTCCAAGTCAGGTGGGGTGTTTTGTTTAGCTCTGTAGACCACTTTAATGCATAGCCCAGATTGAGAATCACTGTCTTACCCAATGTCTTTCAAACAATAAAATGATGGATTGTAGTTTTTGCCTGGTTGACTGCTTTCTGTAAAGAATATTGTTTTACTTCAAACCTAAAAATGCTTACTCTGAAAGCCAATCTTGACCTTTTGCACAAATTAGTTTGATTTCCCTTGATTCTAATCAAACACCTTTGTGAGTACCATTCCAAATTTTCCTAAGTGGGATGAGTTACATAAGAAGACCACATTATACACAGCACTTAATTACAGTGCCAGAAAAATAGGACATGCAAGATACAGACTAGATCTCTGCAGAGTTTAGATATGATGTTAGTTTTACAATACTTAAAATTATAAATCTATGAAAAAAATGTGATTCTACAAAAAACAGCACAAGAAACATAGCATTATAACATTAACATATTTGACACAGCCATGTAACTATTTTTTAAACATATTTTATTGATTTTTTTACAGAGAGGACACATCTGCCTCCCACAAGAACCCTGATCAATAGAAAAAATATCCTCTGGTGAGGATTAACAAAACAAAAGAAATAAAGTTTCAGGTCCTCAGGAGTGGGAGGAGAAAGACACTGGACAGCAAAGACATCTCACCATTTATGTGTTATTTGCTATAAAAGGACAAAAATATGGAACTACTCTGCCAATCCTCTTACACTAGCATAACCGCTCTACAGAGCAACCCTTTCCATTGGTGAAAACATGGAGTAAGGTGGAAAAATGGAATCCAAGGATTTGAAGCTGAGTTTAGGTATTTGAAGTTTCATAAATACAGGTACCAGAAGTTAAGAAAGTGTTCGAATTTGTCTCCTGTGAGACATTGGAGTTATTAAGTAGAATCTTAAGTATAAATAGAAAAATCCAGGATTGAAAGACTAATTCATTTGTTTATTTAAACATTTAAGATTTTTTTAAAATGAATCATCTGTTAAGTGACTGGCATCTTTAAAAAGGGACAAGATACTGTCCCTGAAAGTCTCGATGTATCTGTTCCATATGCTGCTTATAAGCAAACACTAAGGGATGATGGGGACTTATCCCCTAGAATTATGCAAAAGGAGACATTCAAAGAATTGATCTTATAGTCTGAATTAAGCTGTCTCTTCTTACCTTGATCTCTGCATTTATTGTGTATGGTACACCTTATTAACAATGTAATGAGCTTATTAAAGGCATCATCAGTGTGTTATTTCTAATACCTAGTCCAGTGTCTAGCATATGGTGGGTATGAAATAAAAGTTTGGTGAATGGGTGAATGCACGAGCAAATGCAGGGACCTGGGAGTGTTACCTCATATGGCAAAAAAAAAAAAAAAAGACTTTGTTGATGTGAATCAAGATCTGGAGATGGAGAGATTATTCTGTATTAATCAGATGGGCCCTAAATGCAATCACGTGAATCCTTATAATGAGAGGCAAAGGGAGATTTGACTCAGAAGAGGAGAAGGCACTGTGGCCACAGAGGCAGAGATCAGAGTGACGCAGCCACAAGCTGGGGAATGCTGGCAGCACCGGAAGAAACCAATTCTGCCTGGGAGCCTCTGGGGGGAGCACCGCCCTGTGACTCCCAGAAGTCTGCCCAGCGACAGCGGTTCTGGACTTCTGGCTTTGCAGAACTGTGAGGGAATAAACTGTTCTTTTAAGCCATCAAGCTCTCGTCTATCTGTTCTTCACTAAATCTCCCTTTGCCTCCAGTTCCTGGTAATTTGTTACAGTGGCCACAGGGATACGAAGGCAAGATGGAAAACTGATATCCGGAGAGGTCAAGTGGCTTTTCCAAAGCCCCACGTTCGTCAGGGCTGAGCTGGGTTTCTAATAGGGATTTCCTGACTCTTGCTGGCATGCTTCCTTGCTCTTTCCACATGACTCAGCTGCTTGCTCCAGATGATAAAACTCCCCAAGTTCTGCAACTCTCTGCTCTAAATCTGGGTACCAAATATAACCTCTTCTGTGGCCATGGGATGGAAACTGCAAAAATGATAAATTACTTACACTCAGCATGTTACCTGATTTGACCCACAAAAGAGTCATTCGAGAAAAAAAATGACAAGGCAGTGTTGCCAGAATAAGATCCAGAAAGATACTCCTGGCCAATATTTTCATTAAGCCATCTGTAATTAATGTACAGTAGCAACTGTCCAGAGGGCAAAGGAAGGAAAGAGTACTTACAAGAAATGCTGGCATGGCAAACAATATAAAAACTCCAAAAAGGTGAAGCAAGGCAAGAAAGTGGCTCACCATTGGGGGTGGGATAACGTAGAAAGTTGGCATATAATATAAAAGAGGAATGGGAGGATTCCATTTCCTCAAAAGTTAATTAATTGGAGACAGAACCCAAACTGAAAATTGTGATAAAAGCTGGAAATGATGGTCTTTCTCATCAGTGTAGAAAGCTCTGCTGACAAATTTACAGTGACATTCACAAAAGGGTAGCTACAGGTTTCAGGTAAGAAAAAAAATACAAGTGTAATAATTCTAAATAAATGCCAGATTCTTTATTATATTTTTTATTTACAACTAGGGGCCCTGTGCATGAAATTCATGCACTGGGGGTGGGTGATCCCTCAGCCCAACCTCCCTCCTCACACGGTGGGAGCCCTCAGGGGATGTCCTGACTGCTCACCCCGCCCCTGCCCAAGGCTTAAAGCCTTGGGCACCCAGCAATTGCCCTGCTTGGCTCAGCTACCACCAGAGACCGTCTGGCCCTGGGGGCCGCCTCAGCCCAGCCCCCCCACTCCCAGCCCCGGCCGTAGCCCCAACTGCCTGCGACTGCCTGGTGCACTTCCTGCCGCCACTTCGGCTCAGTCCCCAGGGGCTGCCTCGGCTCTACCCACTGCCCCAGCTCCTGATTGGCCAGTGGGTGTGGCTTGTGAGTGTAGTGAAGGTATGGTCAATTTGCATATTACTCTTTTATTAGATAGGATTATACCTTTCATGTATCAATACAACAAACTCATGACATATTTTATAAACAAGGAAACTGGGACAAAGGGAGATTTAGTGAATAATAGATAGATGACAAGTAACACTTGTCTCCAGAGCTTATGTTTAAATTATTAGGCCTTTGCTAATAACTACAAATATGGATTTGCATAATTTATCATTAATAGACAAGGTAGCAAAGTGGTCAAATCAAGGGGTATGGATTTATTTAGACTTCATGAATGTAAAGACTTTTCTTCATAGGTGTGAGGGGGTAGAGAATAGTATAGACTATAAGAGAAGCAGAAGCAAAAAGATCAAACTTCACCTCATATATTGGTTAAGAACACACAGCCACAACAGGATGCAAACATTTCCTTAATAATCCTACAGTTATAACAAGCAAAGTAAACAATCTAACCTTAACAAGTCCCCGCTCCCCAAGGACCTCAGGTTTCTCTCTTAGTTTAAGATGCAGTCACTCATTTAGACTTGGCAAATCCCCATGGATTAGGGGAGTGTGAGATCAAACTAATGGGTTCTGGCATTATTGTCAGTGGATGTTACCCCGCAGGAGGCTGGACCATTGCATCATTCGGGGTAAAGGCATACTTGTTATGTGTGTGACAAACAAAAGCCTCCCCAAAGGGGTTCACAGAGAGTCTTGTGTGATAGACTTAGTGTTAGCCTGTTCCACATCTGTTCTGTCCATTATCTTTAGAAAAATGAATTTCCTGGGCAAATAGGAAAGGAACCTCAATTGAGTAGATATATAAGGTAAGAGATCACTTTGTCTACTAACTATTTTACTGCAACACTGTCAACTAACAAAGCCATAAACACACAAAGTTTAAGATCCTAATTTAATCTTTCTGAAGACTTCAACTATTCTATTAAAGTGCTTATAAGCTCATTATTTTTTCCTCATCTCAAACAACTTTTTATTAAATGTATTGGGTGATATTGGTTAATAAAATTATTTTAAATAAGAGGAACTGATTCAACCATATACAGATTGAAAAGTCATAAATTTTAAACCATTTGTTTTCTATACATATTTTATTCAAGGTCCTTGGAAACACAATATATAAAAAAGCAACTTAATGTCCTAACCCAGTGGTCAACAAACCATGGCTTGCGAGCCATGCAGCTCTTTGGCCCCTTGAGTGTGGCTCTTCCACAAAATAAAACAGCCTGGGCGAGTCTATTTTGAAGAAATGGCGTTAGAGAAAGTTTAAGTATAAAAAAAGCTGGCTCTCAAAAGAAATTTCAATCGTTGTAGTATTGATATTTGACTCTGTTGACTAATGAGTTTGCCGACCATTGGCTCCATGGATAGAGCGAAGGCCTGAGGACTGAAAGGTCCCAGGTTTGATTTTGATTAAGGGCATGTACCTTGGTTGCGAGCACATCCCCAGTACAAGGTATGTAGGAGGCAGCTAATCAATGTTTCTCTCTCATTGATGTTTCTAACGCTCTATCCCTCTCCCCTCTTCTCTGTAAAAAATCAATAGAATATATTTTTTAAGTATTTTTTAAAAGTAACTCAATAATACAGTATGCAAAAATGCATTAATTTGTTTAAGTTTAAAGGATGTTGGACTAATGAATCTTAAACCAACTTAAACAATTTCCTGCCTAACCACTATTAAAATACTTTTACTCTTCCCTCTATTCTTAACTACAACGTGTGTTTTCTTATGGGGAGGGAGTTAGCTTGTGTTAGAACAGGAAGAGGTCCAAGTTCCTAAAAGGAAAAAGGCTGGTAGGGCTGCTTCAAGCCCACGGTGCTAGCTAAAGCAGCTCCAAATTTAGAGGCTTCTCCACATTTGGGGAACTCAGTATGTGGCCACAAGTCTTGCAAACAATAACCACCCTACTGCAATGATAATTGTTCAAGGAATAAGCAAGACACCCCAGAAGGAAGAAAAAAATACTTCAGCACTAAATAAAGGTTAAAGAACATCTCAAAACTGTCAATCCGAAGAACTGAAAAGAACAGAAAGTCAACAAATGAGTAAATGAGAAAAATACAATGAGGAAGGGACATGATTTACCAGAGATCAAGCAGCTTGGTTTCACTCAGATATTTTCAACTGCCTCCCCACCCTCAATGGCAGCACCACTATCATCAGCCTCCTCACAAACTGTCCCTTCTCCCCCCTCACTTATTTGGCTCCTTTTACAGGCTAGGCAGTGTATTACTTAACTAAGCGACAACTGCGAGTAAAATAAATAGCACTGCTTTACTTTAAAAAAAATCTTAGAAACATGTCCCTAGCTCTCGAAAAACTTAGTCTATTACTAAGACAACTCCCAGCACTAAGAGGTAAGTCCTATAAGCAACAGGGGTAACAGATGTCAGAAAGGCCTGGGGTCACCCAGGAAGGCTTTGGAGGAGAATGGAAAGGAAGCTCAGACTTGAGGATAAGTACTAGTAAATGGATTCCTCAAGAGTTGGAGGGGAGGTAGTTTGGGGGGAGCTTAGGGAGATGACACTCCCTGCAGAGAGAAAGATTAGGGGATCAGGACCTGGAGAAGGCATACAGCTCCATGTGACGACCAGAACAAGGTGCAGGTTCATTGAAAAGATGAAGGAAGACACCTGCAGAGGGGCAGGGGCCTTGTGTCCCTCTGGTAGAGATGATGGAAAGCCACCGACATTTCTTAAACAAGTGGAGACTTGACCATATTTAGGCTGGAGAAAGATTAACCTCATAAGAGAAAATAGACTTGCAGGCAGGAAGCTCAGAGCCTAGTCCCCTTCTAGAAACTTTCTGACTTGAGTGTATATACTAAGAGTTTTTACTTTATCCAATTTTCCTTCCTTTACGTCCTGTCCTCCTCTTGTATTTTATTTTTAATAACTTATGATATAGATCTCAAGTCCTTTTTGGAGTTAGGCAGCATAAAAGTAAAAGGAAAAAAGGTAGGAAAGCAGATGGGTAGGTGAAATATCTGTTCTCCCGACAGAAGGGAAAATGAACTCTGACATATTTTATTGAAATTCAGAGATTTAATAGCACACATTGCCTTAACACGTTATGGTATGTATTATTTTTCCTCTTTCTATAATTGGCTTCCTGACTTTTTCTACTAATTCTTAGGCCCTTTCACTAATATACTATTACCTTTAAAATCTGTTTTACAATTTATCATTTCACTTTCAACATAAAACTAAAATAAGATATATTCAATTTCCTCTATCATTAAATAAAGCACCATATTATAGGCACAAAGATTATAATACATTAAAAATAACATAAAAGCTGCCCCAAAAGAATTTTCATAGCTACATGATTTTTATTTTCTTAAGTCTTTAATTATAATACTTATTTTACAACATATGATGAGAGAAGATAGGACTTCAGGAAGAATTCTTTCACAATCACTGGGTGAATAGTTTATTTCAATAGATCGTACGCCCTAGATTATAGTAAAATTCCCAAAGTGCCCATATCCATGAACATTAGGCAGACATTTGGGATCCCAGTGAAAAAACTGAACAGGTAAGTACAATGACATGTCCTATATTTTCCTATCAAATAGAAATTTTAAAAAGAGGGGTCTGGGATAAAGTTCTGGCTTTGCCCATCTGTCAACACAGTGGTCTTAGATCTCCAGAAAAGCTTGAAATGTCAAGATCAGAAAAACACAGGTTAGGTAATGAAGTAGCTTCTCCAGTAAAAGTAGACCCAGAAAGTGTCATTGCTTTTATTGAACATGCATACATTCCCAGAGTCCGAACCTGATAACTTGCTTTCCTTATTAATAAATTGTTTATATGTCATTTCAGCATTTCTTTCGGAAGAACAATTTCATCCAAGAGTGAAAGATAAAAGATGAATGCCTACATATGTGCCCCTATGATTATCCACCCTCTCAGGACTCACATAATTCCAAAGAGAGTAAAATTATGAGGGCAAATTCCAACTCTAAAGAAAATCCCCCAGTTCAGCCAGCTGCCAGGGGGACTACAATACAGGAGGAAGAGTTAAGAAGAGTCTGGGGAGAAGTTAATTATGCAGCTCTACCTAAGGAGCAACTATCTATCATAAGAGGAAAGAGGCTTACATAAACAAATGCTTGAAAGTGACCCTGAAAAGAAAGACTTCAGACAAGTTCACAGACTATCTCAGTTTTTCCATTTTCTGTAACTCGAAATGATATTTTAAAGAAAAGCTCACCAATATTTAGTACTGTGTCTTTTATTTTGGATATTAAAGTGACTCTGAAGCAACACAAATAAATCAACAAATGAATGGATACGAACTGACTAAACTTATTGATCATAATTTGCAAGGCATGAACATCAAAACCATAATAATGTCTCACGTATGGCAAAAACTCGGAATTTTCTAAATCTATACAGCAAAGAGAGAGAAAACCAAGAAAACAAGGGTGCCAGGAGACAGTTAAAATACAATTACTATATGCAAGAGAAAACAAACATGTATTTTGCGCATAAAAGAGACCTGTGTGCATTTCCCTATAATGTATAGAACTTATTCTTATGTTACTAAGTTCATTCAACATAATTCTTTACTTTCCAACCAAACAACAAATTAGAGGCTAAATTATAAATGGGGGCAATTACTATATATTGGCATTCTCAAAAGATGACAAAATATTAATAAATAAACAGAAAATCATATAAAGCAAAACATTTGACTGTTATTTAATGAAAGAAATGTTGCCCTAAATACCTCTGTATTGCTCAGAGTTATTATAGCATTGCAACACAAAAACAAACACACACCACACAACGTATACAAAGTTTTGGTGCTCTTAAGAGCAAACCCTACATTATATAGAGAAAGAAAACTTTATAAAGGTCCCACATAATGCTGTAAACAAAGGCTGCCCCTGTGTATTTTGCAAAATTACCAAAAATTTGCTTGTGAATAAAGCCTAGTGTTGTTTTATATATGTGTTCCTGAAAACATCAATGTAAAACAAATATTTACCAACCATTGTATTGACCTAGATTTTCATAGTAACATTTAAAACTATGAAGATGCTTAAAAATGTGACACCAATATGCAACAAAGAGCAACCATAAGAATTGTGAATATTAAGTGAATCCTTCCTCAGCATATATGAAACTATAATTTGAGATAAATGACATGACCTTTTTTTCAATCTTCAGCTGTCACTGATATGACTTTTACATACCCATTAAGGGCATAATATTCTACATTATACATATTATCCCAATTTTCTGGAGTGTTCCCACTAAAAACAAGAACTTGGATTTTCTAATAGCTCCTCTGCTTCACTGTTTACCATGATTCATAAAGAACAGTTTAGTTAAGCAGCTCTTAGAAAATGTGTATCACTTGATCTGCCCTGATTTTAATGTGCTTCTATCTGTTTAAAGGAATCTTACTTAACTCTTTAGTAACTGGCTTAATCAAAGGTACATTTTGAAATACTCCACCTCTTATAAGCAATGGCTTATTTGCACTCCCAGGTGTAAATGTTCAAGACAAATATGATAGATAACTTCCTGGACTACTGCTAACTATGTTTCCTAAACCTCTTGGTAATGAAGTGTGACCAAGTATCTAAATTCTACCCAATACACTGTTCACGGAAGCAATGTGCCCGTGGAAACTTACACGCAGTCCACTTCTTCCATTGCCCTTCTATCAGCTTGATGTAGAGATGCACATTAATTGTAGATCCATTGGTTGCAGAAGCATGAGCCTCGTGTCGCAAGCTGCCTGGGGCCCTGAACAACCACTAGAAAAAGAACAGCCTACCCACCACTCAGGAAAACCTTCCTGGCATTTATGTGAGAAATAGCCTGCCTTCCTGTTTGAACTACATTATGGGGGTTTGGGTAGTGTAACGCCAATGAAGAAATATATAAACTAACTTACCCACCAAAATTTATTGAAAGCAAACCTGGGAACAAGGAAACATGCAGAAAAAAAATTTTAAAAAATGCCTGAGCATTTTGGGAAAAGGTTTGTGGCTCACTTTTAAAGCCCTGTCCCTTGGGAATTAGAGAATTAATAAAATTTAAATGCTCGTTCTGCTTTATGTTTCACATTTGAATATCAGATTGAGAAGTTGATACTTGGAAATAGCAAAAGAATGAAAAAACTTAGCTATAAAGTTATATTAATAAAAAATACAACCAAGATAATATTTATAAATTTAATATTCCATGTTTCCCACCAATACTGCACTCTGTGATCAAAGTCTATTACCAAAAAAACCCTCAAGGGACTAATGTATTTGATTATATTAGAGTATTTTTCTTGAACACCACTTGAAATAGATAATTAGCAGGAACCTAAAATGTTTTAGTTACACAGAGCTTACTGCAATGAGGTTTGGCCTGTATTTCATTAAAAAGCCAATGGATCGCTCATCTGGGGTAAGCCATAACCTACTTGATTTGTCCTAAGACCCTATTTCATTTACTATTCATTTTTTTAAAAAATTTATTGAATTTATTGGGTGTACCATTCATTTTTTATGGTAACACATAGTGAACAAACGGAAGAAAAAGTCCCCACTTGGACATTATGATATTTGTTTGTAGCTTTGTCCTGGTTTTCCTTCCCTAACTTAATGACTAAATGGCACCACAGTGGGTAATGCGCTGGAGTAAAAGTGGTGAATCATTAAAGCGTTCGTAAATTTTAAAAACAGGGGCAGGCCTTCTGGGTCCCATATGCTTCCAGAAAACCCAATGTGGTGCTGTATTAATTGAACTGTGAAGCTTTTATTAGTCCTCTTTCAGAATGCTTGCAGTGAAGCTTTTATTCATGCCTGCCCTCAAATTGTTTATGCTACTTAGCATTTCATAACAAAGTTATATTTCAAAGAACTTTTTGATCATTAGTTAGACCTACTCTACATTTCTATAAGAGAATTCAGCTGTTTTGCAAAACAGAGGCATGTAGGGAAAACCCAAGGAATTTGTGCCTAAGATTTGCCAACGAGAAAAGAAAAGGAGTAGAATATAAGATCTTGCCACAAACATTTAGTTCATATAAATAGCCTGGTCCTCTCACTCCATATGGGTGGAGTAGTTTTTACACATTCTCACATCGGTGAAGAAAAGACACATTAGCTACCTTTATGCAATAGGCTTTGAAAACTAAAGTTATAGGGCTTTGCAGTCATTGCTATGGCAATTCCACCATCCAAAGTCACCTAGAAGCACATGAGGCCACATCATTGCATACTTCCAGGAGGCATCATGCACCTTGTGTCTATGTTTAGAAAATTCTTTTGGGTGCATGTTCATTAACTAATTTACATAAATTAGAGTCATCAAAATTGAAAGTCATTCTAGGGTTGATGCAGCCTAATTTTTTTACTCTTAAAAATGTTCAGGCTCCAATCATGTTTTCTATAACCTCAGTATCATACTAAAAATCTGATCTGGGTTAAAATAGGTAGAGACTTGCTTTGAGGAGGTGGAAGTGGGGTAGAGGGAATGGTATTCTATCTGTAAGAATCTCTTTGGTTCATTTCTACATAACAATAGTATGGCCTACCCCTGGCTGCTGTGGTGTGACTCAATTGGTTGTGCATCATCCTGTGTACTGAATGGTTCAATTCCAGGTAGGGCACATGCCTGGGTTTTGGGCCTGATCCCCAGTAGAAGTTGTGCAGGAGACATCGGATCGATGTTTCACTCTCACATGGATGTTTCTCTCTCTCTCCCTCTCCAGTCTCTCTAAAAATCAATTTAAAAAAAACCAACAACACAGAACAGTCCCAGTGGCAGAGAATATATATAAGTCATTAGACTTTTCAGACAAATTGTACCCACCTCTAGTTTTCAACAGCACTAGTGTTTTATTTACCAGAAAGCAAAGTGAGTTATAGCTCAGCTCACAGGAGAAAACACCTATTTTGAGGCTGGATTTAATGGTGTATTTTTTATTAGATTAAAGTGCATTTCGGCACTTCACCAAGTCACAGGGAAGAGCATTGCACTCCATGCTATTTAGAACCCCCTCCAGGTGTTCCACTCCAGTCTCCTTAAGGGAGGGGTCTGAGACTATATTGTTAACAAGAGCTCCAGGTGGTTTTTATGATCGGACATGCCTGGAAAATTCTAGATTAGATGAGGCCTAACGTCTTTCCTTCTGAGATTTGGCAATCCTGAGAAAAATTAAATTATTAGAAATGGCATCCATATGGCTATACAGAAGAAATTAATTTCTGCTCATATATTTCTTAAAGTACTCAGCACTCTGAATGAATAAGAACTACTTACACTTCTCTCCCACTAAAAGGTGTTGTCCAGAAAGGTAGAAACCATCATTTACTTAGTATTCTGTGTCCCTAGTAACACTGTGACTGCCATAAAATAGATGCGTAATAAATTCTGAATGAATGACGATCTCAATTGCAGCAGCTAACTGCCAATCTTATCCACATAGTCTTCCCTCCATTCAGGCCAAAAGGCAATACCCAATGCCCTGATTCAGAACGTTACTGGAGCAGCAAGATTAAAATAAAAACCAGTAATTCTATATTCAAAACTCAGCACTTATTCTTCGAATGCATGATCAAGGCATAGTATTTAGTACTTGATATCAACTATACTTGAATATGAATGGAGAACCTTTATGAGAATAGTATCAATGCATGGGGAAAATATGAATTCACACTATCCCAGAATCAATTTTTAAGACAAACAAAAATACTCTGTCTCAGAAACTGACTATTAAAGAATTTCTGTAGCCAAAACCGGTTTGGCTCAGTGGATAGAGCGTCAGCCTGCGGACTGGAAGGTCCCAGATTTGATTCTGGTCAAGGGCATGTACCTTGGCTGCGGGCACAATCCTGGAAGGGAGTGTGCAAGAGGCAGCTGATCGATGTTTCTCTCTCATCCATGTTTCTGGCTTTCTATCCCTCTCCCTTCCTCTCTGTAAAAAAATCAATAAAATATTTAAAAAAAAAAGAATTTCTGTAATAACTGAAGTGAGTCTATTTTTCTGGTGCACAAAAACTCCTCAGAGCCCTTTTGGAACAAAAGCAAAATAAATTGATGGCAAATGCATAAGACCAATTTAATTCTCTTTTTACATAGTTAAGAAAAAGGAGATGTAAGAAAAACACTTTTACTAAGTCAAACGATTAGGTTATTTCTCACCAGAAGAATATTCATCGTGCCTTCAGATACAGACTAAGAGCAGTATAAGTATCTATATGTTTGTGGCCAAGCATTTGCCTTTATATATGCCAGTGTATTTCGGGTTTGTACTTTCAATACACAGAAAAGACTGCCACCCACCTGGCCCATTTGCTATGACTTGCCTCTATTCAGATTTCATTCATAAAAACTTCCCAAAAGAATTTATAAGACTTCTGTATAATGCTGTTCTCAACAGAGCAAAAGTATGTATTAGGAAGTACACAAAGAAATTTTAATGACTCTATAATCAAATGAGCTTCACTCAATAGTTATCTCATTTGCCACCCACTTTTTTTTCCTTCTCCTAAATGAACGATTATCATTCTGGCAAAAACTTTGTCATTGAAATAGCAGCCTGAAATAGCAGGATATTTTCATATTATAAAGTCAATGTTCTTGGAGGACAGGTTATGCTGATTTTAATTATCAAATATTACCAGTTTTGAGCTTGTGGTAATAGTGTTTGTGAAATTCACCAAAGTGTTTGGTATTATTTTACTTTTTGAGAGTCCAATGTATTTGACTATCTTATGTCTTAAAATACACACACACACACACACACACACACACACACACACACAGGAACTCTGAGTTTTTTCTAAAATGCTGCAAGTTGTTATCATCTGGAGTATAAGAAGCCAAGTTATGCAGTGTAGTCCTTTCTTTTTCCATATGCACCTCAAAGTATGGATTCACATTCACTTTTTGCACCTACACTGGGTGGATAGTAAAACTCCTATTTAACCTCAAGTCCCCTTTAATTGTGTCTGTTTCTTCTCCCTCGGGAGGAATTAGCTCATGCACTCATCTGTTTTCCTTCTTTTACCTCACAAAGTTCAGCAAATGTTACTTCTGACCATCTGTTCCTTACATATATACACCATTTCCATAGCCTTCGTGCCCAATATACTTTACCTCTTAAGCAATTACCTCAGCAGCAACATTAATAACAAAAATCTCACCCCACCCTCTGTTTCACACATAAAATGAGAAAACCAAGAGTGATATCACTCTTACACAGACCTCTCTAAAAGTATTACTTTTTTTAGAATGAAGTTGGATATAATACAGACCTACCTGAGAAATTCTTTAAGGTTCCCATAGCTCACCATGAAATCTATCATCTATTTAACTTGCCACCATTTGATCCACTTTTCCTTAAGCATGGAAAATTTTTAAATAGTTCTTACTCCTTTGCAATGATTCTCTTTTTCAACTAAGTTTATCTAAATATTTCCCTATCTATTCATTGTAATCTAGTCACTGTTAAATAGCCTTGGGGACTAAATTGGGACTTGAACCCCTTACGATATTGTTCTATTGGGACTATGTGATTCTCATTAAAAATGAGTGGATCCAAGTCTATACATGTTAGAAAGATGGTACATAAAGGCCACAGAGACACTGGAATTGCTACACCTGCACTATTTGAAAGTTAACAAGTTTTAAAAATTGAGTGACCTTAAAATCTGGATTCAAATTTTTCCTGTGTAGTTTCATCCTCCATTAGCCTTGATGGTATCTGCACACTGTGTCCATTTCAAGATTACATATACAGGTAGAAATGCTGCTTCAAATATTTCATGTGGATACAGTTGTCACTGCCATGATTCTATTTTCCTATCACTCAGTCTGCCCTGTCCCCCTGTCACTCTCCTGAAGCAAAGGTGGGAGCAACAAATAATGGAAAGGGGTAGGAGGGATACCAGAAAAAAAAGGGACGTGGAGAAATTTTTAAAAATATATAAAAAGCCTAGTTTCTGGTCCTGAGAACTAAAGACAAGCTCCTATATAAATTCTAAACAATAACTTCTGGAAATGGAAGATGGTCTCTGCCACTTTTGTACTTAACCAAATTAATCCTATTGCTTTTAGTATGTTTTTAAGGGATTCCAACACATTCCACCACAAGGAAAAAAGTTTGACTGTAGTGGTTCTAAATTAAATGCCTCTGTTAAATTATGCAATTTTGAAACATTTTAAATTTATATATAAATGAATATATATATATATATATATATATATATATATTCAATGCAGTGTATCCATATATGAAATGGAAACCTGGTTTTTAAGTTCATCTCAACAGGAAAGATAAGACTATACTATACTATCATTGTGAAGAGCAATGCAGCTCACTCAGGGCTGTCTGTGAGGGTGGGGCGGGGTAGGGAGGGGAGCAGGCAGGGGAAGGAACAGGCACAGCAGGCTAGACCATGGTTGCCACAGTGTAGGCCCCGGGCAGCAGTAGTATCAACCCACAAAAACCACAATTATTGGGCCCTACTCCAGACTACGGAGTCCAAACTATGGGCATGGGCTTGTTTTGGACAATCCCTTCCAAAGATGCTAAGGCATGGTCAAGTTTGAGAACCTCTGGGTGGCAGGCACTCCGAGATAAGAGGCCTAGGTAAACACTTCATGTGCTCATCCAGATGTCAAGACTAATTAGACATCATGACTGTGACTAAAGGTTCTGGAATAGCTTTGCTACCTCATTTAGAATCAACAATCACAGTTACACTCCGCAGTCCATTCCAGTTCCAAGTTCAACACATAAGCTGATGGCCCACAGGGAGTGCGGGGAAAGATGGATGAGGCCAGAACATATCAGAGCAGCTAATCTGGGTGTGGCACGCCACAGAGTGAAACTCTTGGCAAAAGATTTTCCTTTCCAAATTCTGAATATAATATTACATTAGCTTCAATCTTGGAGGTTGGATAGAAACAAGTAAATGCTCCTATAATAACCCAAGTGGAAAATTCTTTTAAAATGTTTTCATGCTAAACATGTGTTTTCTGATCCTACTGCATCATTCTTAAGACTTGGATTATGTTTGTGCCAAAGGTGACACCCTGTTCCCGGAGGAATGGGTGTTGGCAATGCTGGTCCCAGCACTACACCAGCCACACGTTACCCTGGATTGGGAGGAAGCAGTTGCTGAGATTATAATTAACTATGTATATAGGAAACAGGAGGGACAGCAAAGAAGGGTAGGAAGGAGAAAAATCCTTCCTGTGGGTCAAAAGATGAAGGAGTGATTCCATGCACTAATGTTCAAGTCCAAAGAACCATTTAAATACAAGCACTCATTAGGTATGAAAGGCTATGTGTATGCATTAGATGCCTACGTCATATTTAACAAACATTTACAACTTCATCAACTTCAACCCAAATGTTTCATTAGAAGCAGAGGAATGAAAACCTAGTGCTCAGATAACAACACAAACAAAACCAGTTGCCCAGAAAGCCACCTGGGTTAGAGTAGAGGACACACGGTAGAACACAAAATGCAAATTTCATTATATCAAGCAATCTTCATCAGAAAAGCAAACAGTTCTTTCATGACCTAAATTTCTGATTTGAAGCAATCCGAAGCAACATCTTTGATATAAAGTCTGCTAATGGTTTTTAAAGCAATCAGACTGACCGGGCTGCACTGGTGAGCTCATCTTGGGAGTTGGGAAGAGGCCTGATGGGCTGCACCTGGATTCACAGCCTTCCTGCAGCTGGCAATGTCGGTCCCCGAAGGCTGGGAGAAGAGAAATCTAGAATGCAAGAGAAATCGATGAGGACGATATAGCTTATGTCAAGCCACAAAGGAAAAGAAGCAGAGTCTCAGCTCAGCCACAACTCAACCGCTGGTCTTTGAGGCAGTCACATCAACCTCTCAAATGTCTGAAATCTTCACCTATAATGATCTGTATCAACATATCCTGTTTAATATAGATATATAGACATATATTATAGAGAGATGCATAATTAACATTATTTACACATTTATCATTATTTTACCTGTAAAAGAGCAAATCACCAGTCATGCTTGAAAGAGGAATATTATGAACACCAAAATAAAGTCTGAGAATTATAATTCATTTCCTATTTAGTAATCACTATAATTATTTTTATTATCATTATTACAGAAATTTAAAATACATTTTGGAATTTGGGATATGAGTATCTCGTTACATAGTATTTTTATCATTGTCAAAGATTTCCTTCTAGAGATAAGACTTCTTGGCAAAGGAATTTTAATGGACTGAAAAAAAGGAATAAATAAACCATAAATTATAAGAGTGACAGAATACTCCCATCACAATTTCCATTTTTTCTTGAAGACTTTTGCAATCGCGTTCCAGCCAGAAGTAATAACAGCCATAGTCCTTCCAGGAGTGGCACTTACAGGATGGACTTCTTGACAGGAATTTAAGGGACTTTTTGCTTTTAATTCTAATGTGCTTTCACTGCTAGACATTTCGGCAAAGGAAAAGCAATTGAAAGGACAGTTTCCTCACAGTTTACTGGAACTTGTCAAAGTTTAAAAAAAGAAGAGGAGGAAAAAGAAGCTTTTAAAGTTGCACTTAATGAGTTTCATGCAAAAATAGTACAACCCAATTGCACTATTTTTATACAAAGAATGCTGTTAACTCTTGAGAATTATGCATCTCTTTATCTTGAGAATCCAACATATTTATTGTGATTCATCTTCTCATCAGTATTTTGAAAGTGTTATTACTATTTTTTTGCCCAAATGTATAGAGCAGGATATAAATATGCATTTCCTTTGAAGAACTATGTAACCTCACCAAGAATACTTATAATATTTTAAATGGCCTCTAAATAGAAATATGCTCATTATTAGAAGAGTTAAATAGATTTATCAGCTGTAGCAGGCGACTTTTCATTACATCTTTAGTGTTAGACATATATATTAAGATTTAGTAAGTAAAATATATATATTCATAAATCTTCAAAGTTATACTGATGTATTTTGTCAACATGATTTAAAGAATCTTACTTGCTCCCAGCTGTTTTGGCTCAGTGGCTGAGTGCCAACTTATGAACCTGGAAGTTACAGTTCAATTCACAGTCAGGCACATGCCTGGGTTGCAGGCTGGATCCCCAGTGGGGAGCATGCAAGAGGCAACTGATCAATGATTGTCTCTCATCCTTGGTGTTTCTATTTCTCCTTTATTCTCTGAAATCAATAAAAATATTTTAAAAAGAATCTTAATGTCCATGTTGATCAGAAAGCAGTATTTCTTTTAAAAATAAAAAAGGTAGAGCAGGAAATTCTTTGATTTCTATATCAGCAGACACTCTGACTTTGGCTTCTAAATTTAAAAACGCTCACATAATATTTTAAAGTAAAAAAAAAAAGCCTGTTGCATACTTCTTGTTAATAGTTACAAAGTACTTTTAGACCATACTTTAAGTTGTTTTCACATTAGCCATACTAATAGGTACTTAAAACTCTTCCTACACCTTCTTCATGAGTGAGAACACTTGAAATGTCATCTGCTTCCTAATTAAGAGATAACAGAGCAAAATCAAAATTAAAATTGAGTAAGATTTTAATTTATAGAGCATCTGAAATTAATGACTGGCCTTCAGATTTTTGCCATTTTTTGCACTTTGTTACATGACAATCTAAAACATTTCATAAATGCTCTTGCTGTATCTTTTTTTCTTTTTATGGTTTTTTTAATTAACTTTTGAGAGAGAGGAAGGGAAAAGAAGAGAGAGGGGACATTGATGTGAGAGAGAAACATCAATTGGTGCCTTCAGCACTTACCCCAACTGGGTAACCCACAACCTGCACATGCAGCCTGACTGAGAATAAAGCTGGCAACCCTCTGGTGCATAGGATGACACTCAAGCAACTGAGTCACATTTGCCAGGGTTATTTTTTTAAATATTTTTTAATATATTTTATTGATTTTTTACAGAGCGGAAGGGAGAGGGATAGAAAGTCAGAAACATCGATGAGAGAGACATCGATCAGCTGCCTCTTGCACGCCCCCTGCTGGAGATGTGCCCGCAGCCAAGGTACATGCCCTTGCCGGAATCGAACCCGGGACCCTTCAGTCCGCAGTCCGACACTCTATCCACTGAGCCAAACCGGTCTCGGCATTTTTTTAAATATTGTAATTGATTTGTTTAGACAGAAAAAGAAGGAAGAAGGAGAGAGAGTGAATCTTGTTATATTCATGATTCTTAATGGCATGGTTTGATTTCAGATTAAGAATAACCGAAAGCCAGGGGCAGGAACCGTTAGGAGAATTTAGGTACAGCAGCACCAAAAGATGCCTTCCCTCAGGTCACAGATACCCTGGGTTTAAACAAACAAACAAAAACTAATCTATAAAGTCACTTTGTACAATTGATGCTTATATGTCTACAAATACAACTCAATTTAACCAATAATCTCCAACAATCAACAGTAGTAATACTAAATTGCTACTACTTGCCCCAAAATCTAACACAAAAAGGGTGTTTCTATTTCTACCAGGTCTGCCTCTTATTTCTACAAATAATGACAGTCCATGACATGCCGATTTATGGCTAGTTACATAATTGTTGGATTTTTGCCTTCAGAGCTCTAGACTTGCGTTGCAAAGTTAATCACAGATAAAAATACACATCCTACTTCTAAAATAGCATCATTAAATGCCTTTTTAAAATTTAAACTACTCTTTGCCATTCAATCTTTTTAATAACTTCCCAATCTCAACATATCTTCTAACATTATGAAAGCCTTGTTATCTGAACAGTTATAAAGATAATTAATATGTGTTTCTATGTTGATATGTATTTGTTTCCAGTTATTGCCCATTTCCAGTTTGGCCCATTTTTAATGAGTCAAAGTTGTCACAACCAAAGCTGCATAACTGAAATATGATTCCTTAATGAGCTCTCCTAAAAGATTCAGAGTTATTGATCCTCTACACATACGTACGTGTGTGTGTGCGCGCGTGTGTGTGTGTGTGACAGAGAGAGAGAGAGAGAGAGAGAGAGAGAGAGAGAGAGAGAGAGAATATGTGCATATCATTGACTACCTAAACTTTCCTTTCCTGGTGGCTAACAAATCAAAAGATTAGCAGTCCTAATGCACACGTTTTAGGGACAAAATTTATTTTTAAAATTTTACAAATGAAGCCCATTTTTAGATGCTCAGAAAAAGAGAGGGGTCAGTGGGGAACATTTGTCAATCAGACTGGACCATTTATCCTTAAATCTTCCCACAATTCTTTATCCAATGGGCTTCTGAGAATCACATTTTCTGACAAAGGAGATATTTTCCCCTAGTATGTGAGACATCCTTACAATAATTCTCAACTAAAAATAATAGGAAATTGGCTTTCAAGTGGGTAAAAGAAAAAAGTGAAAAGAAGTAATGCTGATTGGGAATACAGATTATCAAGGCAGATATAGGACTGTCTCCATTTTTAATGAATAGTTTCAATTAATTTGCACATTAATTTGCCTATGCTATAAAAATATGTGCACATTTAAGGAGATCAACACAAACACAGCAAGAGCAAAACTGTTGCTATGAATCTTTTACTGCCTATTGAGATCTAAGAATTGTTACTTTGGCTCTTGACTATCCTCGTGCCACCTGCAAGCAAGTTATTGCTACACTATCCTGAAACAGAGCACAGGGTAAAGCCCAAGGGGTGATATCCTGCAATGTCTTAGCTTACCTATGCATCCGACAAAGAGAGGGCGCTATCACATCACATTGCCCCAGCCCACATTGCTCTCACTATCTTTGTGGGTAGTGAGTGATTCTGTGAATCCTTTAACTATTCCACCTACAGGGCCTGTTCCATAGTAATGAATGGGGAATCAGAGAGCCTTATCCATGCCAAAGAATTGGCCCGAGGACTATGTCCTCTGAAAATCACAACATCCCTTTGGAGTATAGTGAGTAAGGCATTATTATCCCCATTCTGTAGCTAGGAATTGGATGCTTAGAGAGTTTCAGGAATGTGTTCACAGACATGTAGGCAGTAAATGAGAGGGCGAGACTTCTGACTCTCAGCCCAGTGCTCCCTTGGGTTACATCACAAGGAATTGCAGGCCATTCAGGCTGAGCTACTTGATTATCAAGACTGTGTAACCAGTCATCACAATTTTTGATAACGACTCACTGAGTTGCGGGTCTTCTTTACGAAAGAACCTATCTAGCCAGTGAACAGCCTGAACTCAGATATAAAAGATAATAAAACAAATAGTTGGAATAAATGTCTGTAAGAAATCTCACAGCATAAGCTTTTAAATCTGACTTTGATGTCATGTTCCTACCACAATCTTTCTTTTGGTTTTTTAACTGTAGTCTGAGCTTCTTATTATAGTTTTCTTTTCTTTTCTTTTTCCTTTTGGGCAATTAATATTATTTTTTAATATATTTTATTGATTTTTTTACAGAGCGGAAGGGAGAGGGATAGAAAGTCAGAAACATCAATGAGAGAGAGACATTGATCAGCTGCCTCTTGCACGCCCCCTACTGGGGATGTGCCTGCAGCCAAGGTACATGCCCTTGACCGGAATCGAACCCGGGACCCTTCAGTCCGCAGGCCGACGCTCTATCCACTGAGCCAAACCAGTCTCGGCCAATTAATATTATTTTTGACAGTGTGCCACTAAGAAAGCAGAAGGCTGTTGTTGTCTACGTAGCTAGCAAAAGCTATGTGTCTCTAATATATCTTCCTGGATTTAAGGCAAGTTGTAATGCACAGTTCACTCTGCAGGTCCTTTTCTTCTCAGATGGAGCCATTAGTTCCAACTCCTCTAAAGAGCAGGCTTCGTGAGCTGACTCAGTTCAGAACATCCACTGCAGAGATAGTTTATTAGTGGAATAAGCCTACTGTGCCCGTTCATTGAGTATCAGGAGGTTCTGCAGACCCACAGTCTCCCTCTCATGCCTCAGAACCTGAATTTCACCTTCAGAGAAAAATACGACAGAATTGCTCTTAACATCCTATTTAACAAACTTTTATTGGCGACATCCAAGACACTCCATTACCCATTATGGTCACCTCACATTCTATTTCATTTTCTGTTTCTTGTATTTTCCACATATACTAGTAATCATCAAAGTCCACTGATACCTTAAAAATATCTTTCAGACCCAAGTCCTCCTTTCCATTTCAATGAACAGCTGTCATGGCTCAAGTATTCACTCACTCTTTATTAGATTCTTTATCTAGCCTCCTATCTGGTATTCCTGCCTCTAGAGAAAGTATGAATAAAATAAATGGGTACGTAAAATCGGATGTCTCACGAACTTCTTAGTTGGCATTTCAGTTCCTTCATAATTCGTTTCCTCCCACCCCATTTTCTCCTCTTTCTTTTTTTCTCTCACACGAAACTCCTGTGGCTCCAGGCTGTCATTATTCATGGGGTGATATTTCACATCATGAACTACTGATGAGGCACAAGCACCAACTAATCAGAATAAACACTAAACACCAGTGGACTGTGTTTTCCTGCATAGTATTATTCACATCTCCATGTTTTTAGTGCCAAGGGTACTATACCAGCTCTTCTCTACCTCCTAGCTCAAATTCTTTAAGGTCATGTTCAATGAGAATTCTTAACCAACCACTGCAAGGAACAGGTCCGCTTTCTCATCTATGCTGCCACTGTGTCTTCTGCCAAAACTGTACTAACACCCTTACGTTAAGACAATACTAAAACCTCTTACGTCGGCCAAGTACTTTTATCCACCATGAGACAATGTTCCTCGGTTTAGGGATTATACTGTATTCATCTCAATAATTCCCGCACCTAGCACAGTGACTGGCACATGTAATTCTTCATGGATGAACGTGTCAACAAAGGGAAAGGGCTAAATCGATGAATCTGTAGTGACCTAACTTTGGGGCAGAATCGTTTACCCAACTTGTAAGTATAGCACTTTGAAGGACTAGAACACCATCCTTTGATATGGAAAAAAGGAGGAAGAAAACACTCTATAGAAAGGCAGACCCAGATGAGGTGGGTGCCTTCTGGATCAGCAGAAGACACCAGATACCCCAAAACACCCCTGAAGTATGCTGTCCAAGGTACTGTCATTTCTCAGATTGTTGGGAGGTTTCAACTTCTCACTTTCCTATAAGCTTCAGTTTTTATCCTCTGAGCTCTACAACCTTAGGCTAACATTAAAATAATGGAACCACGCTTCATCAAGACACAGGAGAATGGGATACAGAGATTTAGGAATACTCGTTCTGCATGGCTGCGGTGGCTCAGCAGTTGAGCATCAGCCAATGAACCAGGAGGTCATGGTTCGATTCCCAGTCAGGGCACGTGCCTGGGTTGCCAGCTCCTTCCTGAGTGTGGGGTGTGCAGGGGCTAGCCGGTCAATGATTCTCTCTCATCACTGATGTTTCTATCTTTCTCACCCTTCCTCTCTGAAATAGATAAAAATATGTGTGTGTGTGTTTTTTTTAAAAGGATACTTGTTCTTTTCAACTTCAGTAGCAGAAAGAGGACAATACTGAAATTGTCTTATGCAACAGAGAAACTCTGGGGACTGGGAAGCTTATGGGCACACACGGGAGCCACATCAACAATACAGTCTGTGAGTTAACCTCCCCTAACGCCACAGCAGACACTTGGTGCTCAGAATCACTGAACACACTAGAAAAAACAGTACATCTACTCCTTTGGTCTCATCCTGGTCTCTGGGCAGTTACCAATGAAAGACTATTGGTTTCAATCCCAGTCTGCTTGCCAGATATTTGTTGGCTCTCAGAGTATAGCTAAGAGAAAAACATGCCCCCCTTCCCTAGGACCACACATTTCCCATGCATGCTCTGTGCTTACATTTTAAAAGCAAATAATAAGCTCCATGCTATGCCTTTTAGAAGAACCATTTAAAAGCACAGGCTACAATGTAGGGTGTAATGTGGAGCAGAAACTCAGCTTTGGAGGTTAGTTATGCATATATTTTGCATATTTAAGATAGGATTCAGTCGTCTATAGTATAAATATAACTCAATGGTAACATCTAAAAATACATAACATAATCAGGAATGGTCTGCTAGATATTTTATTTCACAAGAAGAAATTCTGCCAACTACAGTACCTGCACTAATAAAAACAGATCTTTTCTTCATAAGCCTTGATTTTTAAAACACTGTGATGAGCCCCAGGGAAGTCCCCATTCTCATATCCCAAAGAGTTTCTATCTGGTAAAGACCATTTTATCACAAAGCCTTCCTTCACTGATCTTTATTGGATCACCTTTGAAGTTCCCTACCTATAACCTCCCGCCTCGGGCAAAAGGCAACGGGGAGCCACAGTCACCATTATCATCAGTCTGTGTTTAGAACAAGATTCACAATGCCCAGAAACCGGGGGAAATAGGAAGGAGGCTCATTTTCAGTCATGGCAAAGGGTTTAAAAGAAAAGAAAAGAAAGAAAGAAATGGGAGGGGGAGCTTTGTCTTCCTGTAAATACATGAGACAGAAGTCCATAAAATAGAATTGTGAAAAGGAAGTAACAGTCGAAGTGAAGGAACTTGTGAGAGACAGCCTCTGATACCTGTGCAGTGGGAGGGCTCTGTAGCTCTCACACTGTAACCTTCCGTGCAGAAAAGTGTCTGGTCACGGTCAAACATGCTTCAAAGAGCCGGCTCCAGGTCTACTACCTCTATCAGGGTGGAGACTCGGGCTACGATCAGTGAGAGAAATGTGAAAGATCTTTAGCCACCACGGCCATTTAGATCGATGTAGTTCTCTTTTGCAAACTTCAGTACTTGAATATGTATTTGTAATGAGTGTGATTTATTTCGTGCAGCAGCCCACCCCTTGAAGACCCACCCCTTGAAGATCTGAGAGTCTCTTCACACAGCCAAGTGCCCATGTGAAATGTCTCACTAGGCTGGGTCAGGAGGTCAATTAACCTCTCAGAGTCTCAGTTGCTTAAACACAATTTTTTTCACTTACCAGGTGGTTGTGAGGCTTGGAGAAAATAAATGTAATCAGTAAGGACAACGTGCTCAAAAATGTTGGCTGTTGTTATCACTATTAGTATAGACACTATGTTTTACTTCAGGCCATCGTCCACCCAGGAACACACAGTGGCTCATGTGCTGCTAACCCTGGGAGGGCATTCTCTGGCACAGCTATTCCTCTTTCTCACTCCACTAGGGCTACAACAGGGATCCAATTACTGGAGCTTTTTTCTCTGTTTGTACTCTAAGGAAATATACTGGGTCATCATTTGCTTGTGCATATACCTCATTTACCCAAATCTTTCACTGGTGTTACTAATATTTTTTTTTTAAAAAATCACTTGGGTATTGAGGGAAGGGAAAACAACTATCATTTTGTAAAAACATGAAGCACACTCCCTGAGTGCTCTATAAATCTTTCTATAAAGGACTTTCCTATTGTTTTAACAGATCACCTTGGGAATTTCAATAGACTCTAAAGCCTCTCTTTTTATTTTGAGGAGGATTTCACGGATCCTTTTACTCTCGGCTCTACCTCTTGTAGTGGTCAGTTCAATTTTAAGCCAGCCAGGCGAGATACGTCCCAGCCATAGACAGATATGCACCATGTGTGAAGAGATTACAGCAGCAGAATCTGCATATGGTGGGGAAGAAAATGGGATTAAGTCTTGAGCCACCAGGTCCACTGCCAAAAGACAGGAAGTGCCTGGGACCCCTCCCCAATAATACCCACATTTTCACTGGCTCCTTTTACTCCTCATCCCTTTGCCTTTGACCCTCTCTTCCACTAGTCTTATCCAGGACCTCTCCCAACTGAATAGGTCATTCACCTCCTTGACCCATTTCCAACCCACCCCTCCTGATTAACAAGGAGAACCAACCTCCCATCTCCCACCTCTATCTTCTTCCCACCCCCCCTCCCAAAGAACTCTACTTTATTCCAAAGAATTATCTCAACTCCATCCTATCTGATTTTTTTCCACCTATGCTTTTCCTTTTTCTACACAGGCTTCCTTTGAACACACCTAAATTTCCAGAATATGCTGACATGTAAGAAATGAATCTCTGAATTTCACTTTTTCAATTAGTATTGAATTTTCTAACTTGCACAAACTTTATGTTCAAGTTCAGATCGACTCGGGTTCATGCTATGGAACTTGGCAGGCTATATTTAGCACTGGAGCGACAGTTTTAACCACGCTCAAATTTAACATGTTTATTGAGGGCTTACTATAACTGTTCAGTACAAAGCTGAGCAGGTAGCTCAGACAGCTTACACCTCACATATTGTATACCAGGGATTTCTCAGAATTTGGCCCAAGGACTCCCCTCAAAATGCAGTCTTTTCTAAGATCTCCTGGATCACAGACGTATGAGACCCACATAAGAAAGCACATAGAGAGAATGACACCATGTGAAAAAAGTACCCTGGCTTTGGAGACTGACAGATCTTAATGCAAATACCAGCTCGCTGATTTTTCTTGCTATATTTTCACAGGCAAATTACTTTACCACTCTGGCCTTCCGTTTTCTCACTAGTTAAGTTGTTGCCTTTAATACTTTTTGCAGGATCACCAGGAACAAATGACCATATATGCAAAAGACTTAGCTCAGTAGTCAATGCATATCAATGTGGTAGGGCCTCGGTGTTGAAAATTGCCCATGGAGTTGTGAAACATTGCAGGCCCAGCAGGTATTAATTCTTAAAAAGAACAGCACGAGGTTACAGGGATTTGGAGAAGAGAGTCTTCACTGTAATCAAGGGGAGAAGGGGAAGGTACCATGGAAGAGCTGGAAAGCAGCTTTAGAATATTTAATTTCACTCAAACACACATGACTGGCAGAAAGGTCCTCCTTTCCCAGAAGTTGCTAAGTCCTAATCTAATGAATTGTCAATAGTTTCAAGAAACAATTTTAAAATTACCTCACTGTGTCCATCAACCATTTCACGATTAAAATATTTTTTGTACTCCCGTATTATAAAAGATTTTCAATGTTACAGTTATCCTTAAAGTTACACGAAGTTCTGTGCTAGCAGGATGTTGGTGGCTTATTGCTATTGTTTTTCATTCTCACCTGAGGATATGTCTTTGAGAGGAAGAGGGAGCGAGAGAGAGAACCATCCATGTGAAAGTAACATCGAACAGCTGCCCCCCTGACCGGGGATGGAATCTGCAACCTTCTGGCGTATGTGACTATGCTCCAACCAGCTGGGCCAACTGGCCAGGGCTGGTGGCTTGTTTTATGTCACATATTCCATTCCCACCAAAATGTAGAGTTTATAGAGACTTTCTCAGGTATACCATGTTATTTAGATACAAAACTAGTGACCCAGTGCACAGATTCATGCACATTGAAAGGAAATTAATTAGAAGGTGGCTGGTGAGGCAGGACTGGGCAAGATGGGCTGGACACACCCTGGAGCCAACCTCCCACAGTCCCTCTCTGGTGTCTGTGGAGTGAACAGGGTCCCTCCTCCAGATGAGGCTCCTTCGGCCTGGCCTGAAGGAATCAGGCTGAAACTGGCTCTCTGATATCCCCCGAGGGGTCCCACAGTGTGAGAGGGCACTCTGCAAAGTTGCTGTTATATAGGGTGTGGAACACAAACACAAGTGTGCAGTAAACGAGATTCAGGGGCCCACAGTGCCCCAGCAACAATGTAGCCCACAGCCGAAGATGGAATTGCGCCTCCTCTCTGGTTTCAGGGCACATCACCCAAGAACTGCCACTGCCAAATCACTGCATCTCGACAGCTCGTGCGTTGAGTGTCTGCCCCCTGGTGGTCAGTGTGCGTAATAGCAACTGGTCTGACAGTTGGACACTTAGAATATTAGCCTTTTATATATACAGATAGACAATAGCCCTGACCTCCTGCCAGGAGGGGGCACTCTTTGGGTTACTACCATTACTGAGGGGCTGCAGCCTTTCTATGGTCTCTTGGAAGAACCATGTGAAAGATGTCCCCTAAAGTCAGGCTGAAGATA
The DNA here is from genome assembly GCA_027563665.1 of Antrozous pallidus. Lineage (NCBI taxonomy): Eukaryota > Metazoa > Chordata > Mammalia > Chiroptera > Vespertilionidae > Antrozous > Antrozous pallidus. The sequence continues at coordinate 70,011,800 of CM050521.1, read as the reverse complement.
AAGATTTACTTGCACCAGGAAGCTAACTGGCTCATGATGGGATCAAGCCTCTTGATCTCATTAGTAAAACACACTAATCAACTAAGCCAACTCAGAGCCAATACTATTAAACCTCACTATTCCCTCAAAGAATAAAGAGTAACTACTACTCCAGCTCAAAGAAATGGAAAGAAGTTTCAAATTATAAAACCTGCAAAATAAGGTAACAACAGTTACTGAGAGTATAAATATAATCTCAGAACTCTAAACAAGGTCAGCGTTCAATCCACAGAACACCTATCCCCTCTGACTGGAAAAGCTGCCTTTGAAACTGAGTATCTGTATAAAAACAAAGGGGCTAAGACAATTCATTTTATTGCAGGCAACTGCTATTAATGTCACACAGGGGAAAGCTACAGCCTTTGCTTTCATATTCTAGTCCTGCAGGGAAAAAAAATATGCATATATACATATATATTAGAATAGACTGAGACAGATCAGCATATATAAATAGCTCAATGCAACATCTGTAGCCGTCCTTAAGATTGTATTAAAGTTCTTGTTGTTTATCAGGTTGGTAAATCAGATCAGCTCCTACTTGTTTAAATTGCCAGTTGCTGGGCAACCACATCTTCTGTCAACTGTCACTCACTCTTAAGTTCCTCTGCAATACTCCTTTGGCGGGGGGGGGGGGGGGGAGATAGTGAAAAATTATTGAGATTCTTATTTGGAGCATAAGAAATGCACTTAACGTTACCCCTGAGCCTAAAGAGTCGGAGAATTGAGTGATACTGGGAAGGCAAACACGTTTAGTGAGTTGGGGAGGGTGGCGGTGGTGCGGGTAGTGATGTGAGTAGGTACCCAGACAGAAAAGATGAGGGGCTTGTGCTGAAGTAAGTCTCGCATTTGGAACCTGGGCCACTGTAGAGGCATGTTTGTGACAGAAGCCGTCCAAAAGAAAATATGCACTCTGGGCGAAACAGGTGATTCTCAACAAAAGTGATGTCTAGTTATTTTTACAGCCACGTGTTTATCACGTAAGGATAAATAAGTGTTATAGTCACAGCTATCAATTATTTCTTCCTTCACATGCTATATTCCGCCCCTCGCCCCCCTTGGATACTTAGAAACAAAAAGATTTGGTACCATATTGTGAAAAATTTTACTATGTAAATGTTTTATTTTCTTGGATGTAAATCAGCATCCATTGTTTTTCTCAGTTCCAAGATAAAACTTCTCTTCAAGCCCTAGCTCATTTTGCTCAGTGGTTAGAGATCTGGCCCATGAACCAAAGTGTCGCAGGTTCGATTCCAGGTCAAGAGCACATACCTCCGTTGCAGGTTCAATCTCTGGACCTGGTCTGGGTGGATGTGGGAGGCAATCAGTTAATGTGTTTCTCTCACATCAACATTCCTCTCTCTCTCTCACTATCGATCTCTATCTCTATCTCTTTCCCGGTTTCCCCTCCCTTCCCAAAATATCCTTGGGTGAGAATTTAAAACACACACACACACACACACACACACACACACACACACACACAGCAACTCGTCAAGGTGAGGCAGGCGGCTCAGCCACGAAGATAACAGAATGCAGGATCTGCGCAGTTCACTCTGTCAATACTAGTTCTAGAACTGCTGCTGCCTGTCTCCCTGGGCATCAGTTTCAGACCAGATGGCCTCTAAAGTTCTTCCAAGCAATCACATTTCATAAGCCCATCAATCTTTAAATTATATAGCTCTCAGTCGCGGCCTATAAAATTGAACCAATCCAATAAATCAGACTTGTTTGTGTAGCTAGCTCTCACAAATGTAGATAGAAATGTACACAGCTAGAGACAAAGAATATTATTAAAATGTAAATTTTGCTCTGTTGCACAAATTTTTAAAAAAAAATAAAGAGGGATATCTTTATGACTTCGAGTAGGGTGTTATTTCTCAAACAAGACAGAATTTGTCAACTTCGAAATTAAAACCTTTGTTCAATAAGAGAAGCTCTTCAATAAAACTGTAAAGATAAATTACACAGAGGAAAAAATATTGCAATGCAAACCAACAAAGAATTAGTAATGGGAATATTTTAAGAACACCCATAAATCAGTAAGAAAACAAAGCAAAAAAAGAACAATTTAGAAGTAGGAAAAGGGATGAACGATGACCTAAAAGGAAAACTTCAACAGCCAACAATTACCTGAAAAAAATGCCCAGTCAGGTACCCATCACACCCATATGATTAGATATCATTTTTAAATCTTGCAATTCTAGTATTGGCAAGGTTATGGAACAACTAAAATTCACAAACACTTTCAGGGGCAGTGTGAATGCAGGCAGCATCAAGAATAGCAACTTAAAGCTACCTCATCAAGTGGGAGATTTATAATACCCTATGACCTGTGGTAGGCAGAATCATGTCCCACCCACCCACCCCCCAAAGAAAATGATGTTTAGGACCTTATTCCCAGAACCTGTGACTATGCTACCTTATTTAGCAAAGGAAATTAAGATCGCCAATGAAATTAAGTTTGCTAACAAATGAGCTTACAATAGGGAAATTATCCTGGATTATTCTAGTGGAACCAGTGTATTCATAGGCGTTCTTAAAAGTGGAAGCTAGAGGCAGAGAGAGGCAGAGAGGGGTGTGACTATGGGACAGTAATCAGAGAGACCCAGCGCTGCTGGCTTTGAAGACAGAAGAACGAGGCTACAATCCAAAGGATGTGAGCACGCGCAAGAAGCTGGGAAAGGCGAGGGAGGAAGCCTCCCCTAGAGGTTCCATAGGAAACACAGCCCTGCCAACCCCTGGGTTTAGCCCACTGAGACCCCGAGTAAGGCTTCCAAACTCCACAACTGTAGGAGAATAAATCTGCGTTGTGCTCAGCCAGCAGGTTTGGGCTGATTCGTTTCAGCAGCAATAGGAAACCATTTAATGACCCAGCAATTCTACTCCTCGGGAAATTCTCCCACGTGTGTTCTTGGACAAACTCATAAGCATGTTCACAGCAAGACGATTAAGAACAGAAATTTTGGAACTAATCTTCATCAGCAGGGCAATGGATACATGAACATTTTGGAAATCTATCTAATAGGATAATACATAGTTATTAATATACCAGAGGCCCGGTGCATGAAATTCATGCACGGGGGGGGGGGAGGGGGGGAGGAGGGAGGATGTTCCTTAGCCCAGCCTGCACCCTCTCCAATCTGGGACCCCTCGAGGTATGTCCGACTGCCCATCTAGGCCCAATCCTGGTAGGATCAGGCCTAAATGGGCAATCGGAAATCTTTATCACAATCCAGGAGTCCTGGCTCCAAACTGCTCATCTGCCTGCCTCCCTGATTGCCCCTAACCGCTTCTGCCTGCCAGCCTGATCACACCCTAACCACTACCCTGCCAGCTTAATTGATGTTTAATTACTCCCCTGCCAGCCTGTTTGCCCCCAACTTCCCTCCTCTGCCAGCCTGGTCACCCCTAACTGCCCTCCCCTGCAGGCTTGATCACCCCCCACTGCCCTCCCTTGGAGGCCTGGTCCCTCCCAACTGCCCTCCGCTGCTGGCCTGATGGCCCACAACTGCCCTCCCTTGCAGGGCCTGGAACCTCTAACAGCCCTCCCCTGGTGACCATCTTGTGTCCACATGGAGGCAGCTCTCTTGTGTGTTGGAGTGATGGTCAATCTGCACGGGTGGGGGCCAGCTGGTTTGCCCTGAAGAGTGTCCCAGATCAGTGTGGTGGTTCCCTTGGGGTGAGGGGCAGCCTGGGGTAGGGGCCTATGAAGGTTTGCAGGCTGGCCACGTCCCCCAGCGGCCCAAGCGGAGGCCCTGGGATCTGGGATTTGGGATTAATCTATGTCTACAATTGAAACTTTGTAACCTGGAGCTGAGCAGAGCCAAGCCTTCTGCTCTCTCTGGGGCAGCAGCCATTTCTGTTTGAAACATTGTAGCCTGGAGAGTGGAGGCCTAGGCCAGCAACTGCAGGCTGCAAGTTTGGCTTCTTCCGTTGCCAGGGAAACCCAAGCCCAACAGCAAACAGGCAACTGATACTTCCCAACTTCACAGAAAGTGACCTCACCCAAAGAAGTATTCCCATTAACTTGCCAATTAAGAGACAAAAATACCAAAGAGCAAATATCAATATTTGACCCAATTTTTGTAACCTTCCAAATGTACAAGCAATTCTTATTTTTCCATTTATTTTAAGCAATTTCATCTCCTTGTCTGAACGTCAAGAACTGATTCACATTGGGAGGATTTTGTCTGCATGTCTCCGAACAGGCACACCCAGCTGTGAAGAAGGCTATTTGTGAGCGGGTATTTGTGAAATGGACCACAAAAATATGCTGGCACCTTTCGAACAAAAAGTGGGATGGTTCATTTAGAAATGCAGTGTTTAGATAAGTTGTTAAAGAAACAAAGTAACATTTCACTTACCATTAGCAAAACCCTCCATCAGTAAGGATTAATAGGCCTATTAGCTATAAACACAAATACTGAGGGGGGGAATATAAATCTACTTTTTGTGGTTTAATATTTTTCCTTCATTATTTATACTTTCATCAAACATGTTTCAATTTGTTTTTTAAGAGGCAAGGTCTGTCTACTAGCTCAAGGGCATTATGAGAAGATGAGGAAATGACTATTCTGCTTCTTGGGAAAATGTAAAAAATGAGGGGGTTTTCCACTTCGCTTTACCTCATGAATGGAAAGTTTCAACTCTTTTTCTAGGAAGCATTCACCGCTTAAAATATTGGCACTTAATTTGTTTTTGCTCACTTAAATGTATGACATGGGTAAAAGTAGAAGCAATATATTGCAACCCATTGTTATCCAAATAAAGCTTACTTCATCTCTTAAAAGGCCAAGGTCCCTTTCTTTTAAGCCTTAAAAAACTAAGTGGGTTACATTTAGTTCTGGGTGGCACACAATTTACCACCCATGCCTGCCAAAACACCAACCACAACTAAAAGGCAGTAATAGCAGCTCTAAAGAAAATCATGGTTCTTTGTTGCTTTCCCATTAAGCCAAACCTGAGTGCAGAGAAATGTATGCCTCAATGGCAATTCTGAATATAAAAAATGAGAATACCATATCACTATGCCTAAAATAAAAGATAAACATACTACTCCAGATTACTTTAACTTATATAATACTCTTTAGGGTACTAATGGAATAAGAACTACTACTGAAGAAATAGTGACTTAGGAAATATCCCAGCCAGATGTGACCGTATGATCTGAGCTTATGCCTTTAATTGATCCCTTGATTTCTGCAAAGTGTGGCTGTATTTAGCATTACAGAATCACTTGATCTCAGAGTCCTTCTAATTCAATAAGACCTCTTGCCTTTCTTGATCTGTTTTTGTTTTTCCCATTTTCCTTCCCTCCAATCAATCCTTGTGAAGACCTTTCTTCTGGTGGATTTCCATTCCTACATATTTCCCATGTGTCCCCCTTCTCCTGAGAAACGTCATGTCTTGTTCTACCCACTTCTCCGGAGCAGTCTGCCTGCTCTGGCTAGGATGATTTCCTCTCCAAGCACCTACTCCTATCCCTCCCAGGCTGGGCTTCCTCAACTTGTCACAATAGTGGTCCCTGAGGCCATCTTGTCTGCTTTTCTCTCCTGTAGAGAGAATTCTCCACCGGCCGCCGACAGATGACCTGAACACATCCCCTGCCAAAGATGCACCAAATCCATTCTACTGACAAGCAAATTGCAATCATTTTTAAAAGATGTTATCAATATTAACTTGAGGTATTCCTGTCTGTAAATTCTATTTATGGGTCTACTTCATGCAGTCTCCTGTGAGGGACCCAGAACTAGTATGTTATATCGTCATTCACTTATTTGAATGTTACCGTTTCTTCAAATCTTAATTAAATACCCTCTTTCCATTCAAATAAGCCATTACCCCTAATACCATTGGCCCAATAAGTATGCACAGTTCTCACTACCAACTATAGGTTACCAGTTAATTATGTGGATTTTTTTTTCAATAGATGGAGTTACACATTCCTATGTTGATATATGTGACTTGACCTGTATGCTATTTTGTTGTATTGACAACAAGCTTCAAGACTTGATATGTCAAAGGTTAACATCATAGATATTTTTACACTTAAAAATGTTGAATTTCATGTCAAAAAAGAGCATTTGTGGGAACTTTTAATTCATTACTTTATTTTAAAGAAAAATTATCGTTTATTTTGGGAAGCTTATGTGAACATGCTCCATCTCAAGATACTTGTGAGTGCTGATTTAAATGCTTTAAAAGTGATGATTTCGATGTGAAAGACAAAGAACGCCCAGGTCAACCGAAAAAGTTTGAAGACCAACAATTACAAGCATTATTGGATGAAGATGCGTGTCAAACTCAAAACAACTTGTAAAAAGATTAAACTTTGCTCAGCAAACAATTTCCAATCGTTTACAAGCAATGGGAAAGATTTTAAAGAAGGAAAATAAGTGCCATATAAACTGAAATAAAGACAAATGGAAAACCGAAAAGTCATCAGTAAAATGCTGTTTCAATAGCACAAAAGAAAGTCTTTTTTGCATCGAATTGTGACTGATGATGAAAAGTGGATTTATTTTGAGAATCCCAATGCACAAAATAATGGGTTGATCCAGGTCAACCATCAACATGGACTGCAAGGCCAAATCACTTTGGAAAAAAGAAAATGCTCTGGGTTTGGTGGGATCAGGAAAAGTGTGGTTATTATGAGCTTCTAAAACCAGGTGGAACCATTAATACTGATCCCTACCAACAACAAATAATCAATTTGAACCACACTTTGGTTGTGAAATGACCAGACTGTGCCAGAAGACATGGCAAAATAATTCTGCTTCATGATAACATCACACTTCAATACCAGTTAAAGACATGGTAAAAGATCTTGCCTGGGAAGTATTAACCCACCCGCTGTATTCACAAGATCTTGCTCCTTCAGATTACTATTTGTTCCAATCAATGGCACACACTTTCTGAGCAGCACTTCAAAACATATGAAGAAGTGGAAAATTGGGTCTCTGAATGGTTTGCCTCAAAACAAGAAAAGTTCTATTGGGACAATATCCACAAATTACCTATAAGATAGGGGAAATGTGTAGCTAGCCATGGACATTACTTTGAATAAAGCACTTTTGTTGTTTCTCTTGAAATTTTCATGTTTTCTTTGATCACAAAATCTGCCATTGTTAACTGGTACACCTAGTGTATGGCCACCAAAGACATGATTGGTGTATGCCTGAATAATATATTGGCATAAATGAAATAGCATAGCCCTTACCAGCTCAGCCAACTTAAAAGCATTCTTCTGCACTCAATTCCATCCCATCACCCTGGGCTTATTACTTCAAATTATTTATCTCCATGAGAAATCACTTTGCTTATTCATTGCTTCCATTGAGGGTCTGTCTCTACTGCCAGTACACAAACTCCATAAAAGTAAAGGTGACATCTAATTTACAGGAACCAGAAAACAGTGTCTGGCAGATGACAGATAGTCCATATATACTTTTTAACTGTTCAGATATATTCAGAATCACTTACTGATCTAAATCATACAATACCCAAGTGTCGGCCACAAATTATAGAATCCCCAAAAGAGGGAAGCTTAAGTCTTTGTGGATGACAAGCTGGGTTCTACAGAAGGAATAGAGAAATATTGTTCAATATGCTTATTTAGCCCTCGCTGAGAGAGCCAGACTGTGGACTGAAGGGCCCTGGGTTTGATTCTGGTCAAGGGCACATGCCTGGGTTTTAGACTTGATCCCCAGTAGGGGGCGTGCAGGAGGCAGCCAATCAATGATTCTCTCTCATCATTGATGTTTCTATCTCACTCTCACTCTCTAAAATCAATGAAATATATTTTTAAATGCATATTTATAATAAACAAGCAGTACTACAACATCTTTCTGTTCACTTTTTTTAATCTTCAGTAGTTTTGGCACTTCCAAGGAGGCTGGAAGAAAGGTATTATAGGGACAGGGAACAGAATATGTGAACATGGTGGAAATATAAGAAAAAGGATAATCTAGGAACTGCTGTTGACTGACTCAGTGATGGCTGAGGAGAAGATGTGAAGAGGAGAGGCAAAGAGGGAGGCTGGAGAGTTATCAGGGAAGATCATGAAAAGGGGGGGCATTGGGAGCCACTAAAAGGATATAAACCAGAGTATTACTTCATTGGGTTAACAGAAAAAAAAAGGATATGTTAGTTCACTTCAGTGTTAGGATGGGAATTTAAAAGCATAGCAGCATGAGTCAAACCTAGCCAATCAGTGTCTTTTTCTTGGGAAGAATGTTCTTTCCTCTGTGACCAGTTTCAGAATGATGCAGACTGCGAGAAGGGTATAACGCGAAAAGAAAGATTGCGTAGGAAGCTGCAACCGGATTCTAAGTCAGAGATGGAGGGAGACCGAACAAAGGCGATGAGAGTGGAGTTGGATCAGAGACAATGGAGCACAGGGATACTCAAGGAGGTAGGACCACAGGACCAAGTGATGAAGGGGAGAGTGAAAGGGAAAGTCAGAGAAAATCCCCAAGCTCCCTTCTTTTTTGTTCAACATAATTGTATTTTATATTTTACAAATTTCAATTAAGCTTTGTATTTTCTATTTCAATTAAGCTTTGTATTTGTCTCAGTTGTACAGCATAACAGTTAGATAATCATATACTTCTCAAAGTGATGTCCCCAATATTTCAAGTACTAACCAGAAAAAGGTGGGCACAGAAACCAGGAATAAGGAATGAGAAACAAACAGCTCAGAAGCGGTCATTCTCCATGGACTGAGGCAGGAAATACATCAGGATGTCAATGGTTCCCTCTGAGACCTGGTATTTAAGGTGATTTTATCTTCATCTCCAAGTTTTTGTTCAAAACTTACTATTCATAATTAGAAAGTTTTTTCCCCAAAATTTTCAATTAATTATTTAACTTACTTTCCAGTGTAAGAGTCAATAAAATCAAAGCCAGGTGTGACAGATAGATAAATTTAGGAGTTTGGAGATTTAATCTTTTACACAAACAGAGCCAGCAATATAAAACGATGACACTACTAGGTGGCCCCCGTCCACCTGGGCTTCTTTCCTTCCTGTAATCAGACTCCCTGCCACATGCCACAGAACTTCCGTGTACTGCTTCCTATTAGACATGACATGCACAGCCATAGTCTTGCTCCAAATTAAAATGTAAAACGAAAGGAACCCTCACTACCCATAAACAAATTATGTTGCTTTTAATTTTACTTAGCTATAACAGCAACTCATCTTACTTACTTGACATAGTAATTTAGACAGATTCTACCATTCTGCCAACAGACCTTTTTAAATTTTTTTTATTTAAACTATTACAAATAGTAGTACATATGTCTCCGTTTTCCCCCATTAACCTCCCTCACCTGCCCCCTCCAGTGTCTTGTATCCATTGGTTGTTTATATGCATGCATACAAGTCCTTCCGTTGATCTCTTATAGGCCCCTACCCCCAACCTCCCCTGCTTTCTCGCTGTCATTTGACAGTCTGTTCAATGCTTCTTTGCCTCTGTATCTATTTTGTCTTACATAACATGCCGTCTTCATGAACAGACTGCCCACAAGCATTAGATAGTGTTTTCTCAGAAGAGTCTTAATGTAATCAGTTGTGTGGTTAGGGTTAACAAATATTATACCGCATCTCCTTATTTTTTTTGAAGAAGTTATCTTCCAGGTTTTGGAAAGAATTAGTAGTAGTATTTGCAACAAAATCAACTGTGCCACTGGAGAGATCTGTTCATTCAACAGAACTTAGATTGATTCTCTTGCATAGTGAAGATGGGACAACAAAAGTCTATGTGGTGATGGTGACCTCAACCCAGTAATAATAGAACTGATGTCTCTATAATAAACTGGGGCAGGGCTAAGACTCCAATGTACTTAATGTTCAAGCACGTATTTTTTCAATGGGGAGAAGAACCTCAGGTATAAGGATAAGAACAGCCAGAGGAGCAGGAAGGGTGCATAGAAGTGAGGGGTCTCTTCAGGAGTCTACTCTTCAGTAATTATTTTGAAAGCACCTATATTTTAAAAATAATGTCACTGGGTCAAATTAAGTTATTTATTTGGGCCAAATTAAGACACTTTTAATCCCTTCCATGTCCCCTAAAATATGTTTGCAGGGGATGGAGAAATAGGGAGACTTGTCCCCGGTATTCCAAATATAGCTTACACTAATATCTAAAGCCTATAGAGCAAACATTTTATTTTTCATATTTTTAAATAAATTTTTATTGATTTCAGAGAGAGGGAGGGAGGGAGGGGAGAGAGAGAGAGTCATCAATGATAAGAGAACCACTGATTGGCTGCCTCCTGTACGCCCCCTACTGGGAATAGAACACACAAACTGGGTATGTGTCCTGATGGGGAATCAAACCATGACCTCCTGGTTCACAGGTCAATGCTCAACCATTGAGCCACACCAGCCAGGCTACAGAGCAAACATTTTAATAAATAATCTCTTAGAGGAGGACCAAGACTGTGGTTATTTCAACTTATTAATAATCAAATGAGACAAGTAACTAAGAAGAAATGATATATGCACAGAGGTAAAAGTTGACCCCAATCGCTCCCTATAACCCCAATCTGAGAGCCTCCTAGACATTCCTTCAGAAAGTGCAAATGAGCTCCAAATGTCCCATTTTTCAGATGAGCAAGGCTGCCTCAATATCCACACCCCAAGCACCTTGGCGCCCGGAAATCTGCTCTCCTTATTCAGACAGGCTAGTCTTCTGCTGGATGTTCTGAAACCGAAGTTTTAAATTAGTTACTAGGCAGCATGTCCCGCCCGGCCAGCAGCTCAGACAGCAGAGCCCTGCCTGTGGGCTCCGACGGGTTTTCAGACTCTGCACACCCAGGATCAAAGGCAGGCTTTTCAGAAAATTTAAAGCCCTTGCTCGAGTGCTCAGGAAATGTTCAAGGTTTTAAAATTTATCACTAGACAAGGTGGGGAGGGGAGAGGAATCTTTATTCAAATGTTTTTTTTGCAGCCCTGAAAGTGCTTTTTAGGAAATCACCTGACTCAGATGTACTGTAACTGGCAAGGGAACAATACAGTTTACTTCTGAAAGGACTCTGCAAAATACTCATTACCGAACAATAGAAGCGGTGCTTCAGCAGGGCCCTGGATTCAGTTCGGAAATGCTTGAAGCCCAGCGTGGCAAGTTTGCTGATCAGGGCACACAACTTCTCACCAGCTGAAGAAGCTAGTTTGCACAGTGGCTGGTGAATTCTAAAGGAAAATGTTGCTCACAGAATTGTCATTTTATGAGGGACAGGAAGTCAAATTCTCTTGTAGGCATTTGATTAAAAAAAAAAAAAAAAACAGCCGAGACCCGTTTGGCTCAGTGGATAGAGCGTCAGATTGCGGACTGAAGGGTCCCGGGTTCGATTCCGGCAAGGGCATGTACCTTGGCTGCGGTCACATCCCCAGTAGGGGGCGTGCAAGAGGCAGCTGATCGATGTCTCTCTCTTATCGATGTTTCTGACTTTCTATCCCTCTCCCTTCCGCTCTGTAAAAAATCAATAAAATAAAAAATAAATAATAAAAAACTTACAGCCAAAACCAGTTTGGCTCAGTGGATAGAGCATCGGCCTGTGGACTGAAAGGTTCCAGGTTCGACTCTGGTCAAGGGCATGTGCCTTGGTTGTGGGCACATCCCCAGTAGGGAGTGTGCAGGAGGCAGCCGATCGATGTTTCTAACTCTCTATCCCTCTACCTTCCTCTTTGTAAAATATATCAATAAAACGTATTTTTTTAAAAATTAGTTTAATTTTCCATTCAAAATATGAGTGACCACTACATTAATTACTGTGTCAGCAGAGCAGCTTTGTTTTTAATTTGATATTAATGACTAGAGAAATTTAAAGAATAACTATATGTGTACTAGAAGCCCAGTGCACAAAATTCGTGCACAGGTAGGGTTCCTAGTGGCTGCTGGCTGCTGATCAGGACCACCCTTCCCACGGTTGGCCAGCTGGCCCCATCCCCTGGTCGAACTCCTGGTCAAAGGGACAATTTGCATATTAGGCTTTTATTATATAGGATATCCAATGTCATAGGCCTATAGATTAAAATCTTTGGTACTGAAAAGAAAAAAACACACAATAAAAATCTATTTTTATTTTTCAAAATATTGCATCCCAAGCAATAACTTCAAAAAAAAAAGTCTAGGTTACTACAACTAGATGGGTATGGTTATTTGTAGAGCTAAATAAAATGGAAATCTTGAGTAATCAATTGTCTAAACACAATTACTAACAATTCCTGCTACATAATACAAAGTTTTGATGCAGTTTCCTATTTTTATTTATTAGAACTAAAATGACAATAAGAGACTGGGTGAAATCTGAATCTAGTCAACAAGAGACACATAATTTTTTTCTAAGTTCTGGGGAAGATAATATGTTATTAATTTAGTTTGGTGTGCCCAAGAGAAAAACCTGCAAAATAAGTTGTTTTCTTGTATCTCAATTTAAAAGAAAATACAAAAGGATCCATAACATTTACTTTTTTCTTTAGACCAACTCCATCTTTGAGGTGATAAAGGCCATTTCCCTGTTCCAAGGATCCCTAAGCAGGCTACTATCATGCCACCACTGGGTTCTCACCATAGCCTCCTTTCTACAGGTGGAAGGGCCCCTGAATGTTTGGAGAGTTTACTTTGGCAAGATGTAAGTTTTACTTGGGCAATGAGTGCCCTGGCAGGGGGGGAAGGGAGGGAGAGAAGCCTGCATCCTCCCCTTGCTCTTTTTATGGACTGAGGTTTGTTGAGGGGCTTGGACTTGTCTTTGGTGTTGTACTCATTATCTAGGGCTGCCATAACAAATTATCACAAACTCGTGCCTTAAAATAATAGAATTTATCCTCTCACAGAACTTCTGGAGGCCAGTAATCCAACATCAATTTCAGTAGATGAAACCAATATGCCATTAGGGTCACAATCCTACCAAAGGCTCTAGGGGAGAATGTTTTCTTTAATGTTTGCAGCTTCCGACAGCTGCTGCCATTCCTTGGCTTGTGGCAGCATCATTCTAATCTGCCTCCGTGGTCTCTGTGGATTTTCCTCTTCTGGCTGCACCAAATATCCCTCTGCCTCTCCTAATATGATTATCTTTTGGGCCTGCCTACATAATACAGAATAATCAGGATAATCTCAAGTTTGCTCATTTAATTGCATTGTCCAGGTCCCTTTTTGGCCATATAAGGTGACATTCACAGGATCCAAAGATTGGGTTGTGGATATCTTACAGGGTGCCATTATTCAGCCTACCACAGATGTCTCAGACAATAAAATATATTATAGAGCCATTTGAAAAACCTGCCAATTTATTTCTTCATGACTCTCAGAAAACAAGAGAATAGCCAAGCACAGTGAGTGCCAATTATAAGTAAAGTATCACATGTTCCTTAATTGGTTGTTGCTTGGAGTAAGATAAAGTATCATAGAAAGTGTAGATTACAATGGTACAATGATGATGGCCAACAAAATCAAACCTTCAATATTCCTAAGCATCCCTTTTCATCTCTGAAACACATCATTTAAAAAATACTTTCAAACATGTCTGATTACCAAGCTTGGAAATCAAAGATTATTAGAACTTCTAGGGAAAACAGATCACATCATAACATTTATCTGTTTGGACACTACCATGCCTCTCAGATCCTTGTAGAATAAAGAGAATCAAGCCCTCTGAGTTGAGAGAGTCCTGGATTTGCATCCTATCCTTGCACCAGACAGGTGAGTGACTTCAGGGAAGCACTTATGCTCAGTTTGCCAATTCATGAGGAGAGAAATGTCTCTGAGCATTTCCTTGCCATTCAAGATCCAATATGCAGTAGCCTTGAGCCTCTAATTCTTTAGCTGGTGCAAGTCCAAAGCAATTCTATCTCTTTTGCTACCAGTTCTTTGGGAGGCTGCAGCCTGTCGCTGTCTCTGCTGGGCTTTCTCCAGCATTGTGTGTATTTGAAGCAACAGCCCAAATGTGCATACACACAAAATAATCTATCTGTATATATAAAACCCTAAGCGACCATCGGACTGTTCTGCCATCCAACTGGTAGCTATGACGCACACTGACCACCAGGGGGCAGACGCTCAATGCACAGACATGGAAACATGGAACAGACTGATGAATCTCAGAGGGAAGGGGAGGAGTGAGGGGGAAGGAGAGAAAGAGATTAACCAAAGATCTTATATGCATACTAGAGGCCCAATGCAAGGATTCGTGCACCCGTGGGGTCCCTCGACCTGGTCAACTGGGATTGGGCCAAAACTGTGCACCAGGCCTCTGACATCCCCCCAGGGGTCCTGGATTGTGAGAGGGTACACGCCAGGCTGAAGGACCCCACTGGTGTACAAATCCATGTACCAGGTCTTTAGTAATAATAATAATAACAACAACAACTCTATCAAAAGCTTCCCACCATCTTTCTCTTTAGTTCCCTTTTTCCTCCTCCTCTCATCTCTATTCCACACTCCCTCTATCTGAGATAAAGCCAGGGACTCCAAACACTTCTCATACTACTTAGAAATCCAGTTCTCATTCTGAAGCCCTTGAAATGACAGAGGGAGAGAAAGGTGTTGGGTAGCTCAGAAGCTGATGGTCTCCCCAAAATTCCTATCCAGACTGCAGAATACTATGTTTCTCTTCCTAAGAGAAATTTTTATTTTTGACAAGATATTTTCTCCACCTTGTTATATGCTTTCAATAGGGCTAACACTACCCACTTGGAAAGATACTGAAAAGAAATAAAAGAGAAAATATATATAAATAATTTAACACATTGTCAGGCACATGCCATGTACTCAATAAGTATTATTGTTATCATCATTGTTATTACTAGTGTACTATAAAAATTATGTTAGATTTCTTTAGATATAAACCATGTAAGAAAATCTATAGTCAATATTCTTAAATGACTATAAAAATCATTGATGTCAGAATCATAGTTTGATTCAACGCTATACTCTGAAAGGATTGTTGTGCATAAAAACAAATGCCAATGAATTCCATTCTGAAAACAATTTTGCATAGTTTTATTTTTAGTTTCACAGAACTGGCCTGCTTTTCTTTTCCCTGGGTGAACAGAACTCCCTCTGAAATCCCTAATGCAGCGAACAAAAAGAGAGGTATATTTCTGTTTTCTCCCAAATATTATTTAGGTGGAGGGTGGGAATGGGCATGAGATGAAGCTGAGGAGGAGAAACATAACTCTGATTCAGAATCTCTCCGTGTTTAAGAATGAGCAATAAGGTTGCTCACTAACGTTGACAACTTTAATTGATCCTTTTCTTTTTTCCTCTTATGCAGTCCCTGTAACTAATTTCTGCCTTTGAAGAGTCATATCCAATTTCTACTGCTTCTAACAGAGTCACACATGAGAATCTCTAAGCCATATTCAACCCATGAATTTTTATAATGACAGAAATACATTCAGTTAATGGTGGAAAGTAACCACTAGTTTCGTTGGTTTCAAACTATCAGAGTTATAAAAAAAATTTATATGGTCACCCAAAGGCTCATTTCTTTCCCTAGCAGTCCTTTAATAACACTTCTTAATTAATATATACTACAACATTAGTGAAAAATAATATGCCATCCAGCCAAATTAGGAGGAAAGCAGTTCACTTTTGCATCGCTCAGCCCCAAGTGAATTCCTCTCTGAAATACCAAGCCTCTTGGTACCGAGGCTTGAACTTTTAAGCAGTCCCACAGCACCAACGCGGAGCACGCTATGGTGCCAAGGAGGCTGCACAGTCACAGGAAACTTCCACAAGGTTATTCACACAATGGTTACAATGGGCCAGTTCCAGGAGAGGAAACAGTACAATCAAAGCTACATTTTACTCTGTTGGCCATGCCTGATAAGGGGCACTCAGGCATCTTAAAAATAAATATATACATCTACTTGTGTGCTGTATGTATGCACACAGATAAATGTAGGTACATATGTATATATGTAATATACAAATATATAGATAGGTGTTTTTTAAGAACAACTTTAAACAAGAAAATAAAATAGAATGCCATAGAAATGTTGCATGCTTCCCATAGCAACTACCCACAGTCAAATGGTTTCTCTGAGGAAGCGACGTGAAAAAGCATTTACAGAAATGTGCTACTCTCCCTTTTCCTACAATAATCATGTTCTCCGTTTTGATGCTTTCAGTTATCTGACTCAAGTGTCATTTTAAATGCAAAATAACCAACAAACACCGATCCCATTGACTCAGGAAAAAAGGTGTTCATCTATATAAAATACACAAAGTGAAGATGTTCCTATCGGCTGAATAATGTGTATATCCTATAATTGCAAAATTAAGCCCGGGGATAATAACCAGGAAAAACAGACATCTCATGCTGCTAAAAATAAGCTGATGCCAAAGCTACCAGCCTTAGCTCCTAAGTCTCCTTAAAAATGACAAGAAGTCATGCTGTTTCTAGTTCCAACGCATGGATGTTTGACAAGTCTTCTCATATGTCATTTAGAACATCACCGCCACTTAACTAAAAGCCCAGTGGATTTTTTTTTTCTTAAGAGGGTGGTATGAGGAATGAATAGCTCTAAATATATGGTAAGGTTCTGGCATGTCCAAAGACTACAATTACTAGTATTTTCTGTGATTAATTCTGTTTTTCTTTACTGACATGCCATGGGTAATTTGGGAGGAATTTGTTCTGCTCTGAACCAGAGTTCATATCTCTGTGGGGGTTTTTTTGTTGTTGTTGTTGTTATTAATTCCCAATGCCATTTAAGACAGAAGCTAAGGATGATGAGTTGGAGGGGGCGGGGGTGGTGAGGAGCAGAAGTATGAATCAAGATTCGCTTTCCTTGACAAACAGACCGCTAATACCAACTGTTTCCATGGTGAGCAATTTCATCTATATTAAAGGCCAGAGGACCCAGTGAGGCCAGGGCCCAAAGTTCACAGCCAGCTGATTTAATTCTGAGAGTTATTTTCAAAGACTGTTAACCTTAGGATGTTTTACAAAAATAAGATAAGATAAATGAAGTCACCTTATTCAGGGAAGGCAGAGCAGGGCACACTGAGATTCTGATATAAAGAAGTAATATCACTTAGAAGAGCTGTTCCTCATTGTCTGTCTTGCAAGACCCATCTCGCTAAAGGCCAATTTAAGCCAAGCTCTTCAGGCTTGAGGCTTGAGGCTAGAGGCCTGGTGCACAAAATTCATGCATGGGTAGGATCCCAAGGCAATCGAAGCTGATCAGGGGCCACTGGAACCATGGGTAGTTGGCTGACTGGCCCCAACTGGGGCTGATCAGAGCATCCAACCAAGGAGGGACCGCTGGAGGGCTCCAGGGCTTGTCGAACCCCATCTCACTCAGTCCCAATCAGCCGATCCCAGCAGCAAGCTAACCTACCAGTTGAAGCATCTGCCCCCCTGGTGGTCAATATGCATCATAGCAACTGGTAGAGCAGTCAACCACTCAGTCAGACACTTAGCATATTATATATATATATATATATATATATATATATATATATATATATATATATAACTAAACTAAGGGCTCACATGTTCAAAGGACTCAGCAAAGTCATTAAATGATTTTATACCATTTTCTGAATAATATTACCTAAAAGAACATACTGTCTTTTTAGAAAGTATTAATTTCTTCTAAATTAACTCAGAAGGTAATATTAAGTTGTGTTTTTTTTTACTCCACAAAGAATAGGCTACACACTTCAATAACAACTTTTGAATGTAGTTAGTCAGATATGACAACATATTTTGCCTATTATTCCTCATCTTACTACAATCTTCTGAGTTTCTAAACACCTTGAATGCATTTATATTTTACTTCTGTCATTAGCCATTTAAAGACCATTGTGGATTCCGGAAACTACTAATTGTCTGACGAAAAGAGAAATAATGTCACTAGAACACATGGATACATGGGAGGCAAGAAAAAGCCCTAATTGCTGTAACTTGGGAGCAAAGGAAGGAACACAAAATAGTGCGTTTTTTTTTTTTAAAGAAGCATGTGAAGGTGTTAGAGAATGGCACACATTCAACTTATTTCTCTAAGTCTGTAATTATCACTTGGCCCAAAGAACAAGCTGTGACTCCATAATCTATCCCTTGCCATTGGCTGAAATAGCTCTTAACTACCCGATGGCAGCCTCTTCCTCAATTTGCCAAAAACAAATTGCAGAAGCTCTGTCTTAAATTTTGACTGCAATTATCTTTCATTACTTCGTGATTTTTAAATTTTGCATTGCTCAGGTTGCAAAGACTAAAGATGAGTGAGGAGTGAGGAAAGGGACTAAAGTCCTGTTAGGATTGAGCCACTCATCACCTTACAACTTCCTCTCTTGCTGATAACATCAGAGATGTTTCCCTTCTCTGGGGAGGCATGGTGATATTGGCCAAAGCATTGAACCAGGAAATACACTAACTCTTCCTTTTCTATCTTCAAGAGATGTTTTCTACAACTGACTTCAGAAACTGGTTTAATAGTGTAAACTATACTTCCCACTCCACCCCATAAATGGTCCGGTCAAAAATAAATGAAGAGTAATTCTTCTTCATTTCTTTTCCTAAGTAGAAAAGAATTGATGTCCTAACTTACTAGAAACCACAGAATTCTGATTGGTGCTCCTATACTAGTTTTTCAATCACAAAATTCTGATTTTCAGAAAACTATGGATATCTAACCAGCAACCAAATAGTGCTATTAGCTATCAACCAAATTCATACTAACAAGAATTGATCTATCTTCAAAAGAGAGAGTCCACTTTAAAAAAAAGAAGAAGAAGAACTCCAATGGACTTTAAGTATCTTTCCTTACACATACCATCCAAAACTCTAAAATGCACAACTCCCCAAGTTCGCCTCTTATTTAGAAGGGCAAGGAAGCTTTATGTAATGTGCCTAGTATGTCACAAAGGTTCTGTCCAGGTCCCTAACACTGGTAAGTGAAGGAGATCAATATGAGTTACAGACAAAAGGAGACCAACTGATGATCTATAAAGATTTCTACACTTTGGACAATAATGAGTGATAAGAAAGAGGGCTCTTCATCAATAGAAATTTAATTATTGAACTTGTTCTGAATTCAAAAAGAAAATAATTCTACTCAGGCACTTAAAAATTATTTCCATAATATATACCAGTTTAAAAAGTGCTTTCCCATAAAATTTCAATGTTAAAGAAACTGTACAGGTGCAGTAGGATCATATTTACATTTTAAATGTAATGAAATGTATTCAGGGACTTCTCCAATAGTCACAAAATAGTAATAACAAGAGGACACGGGATTCAAAGCCCAGTATTCTTGCTCTAATGACAGCATCATTCTCTTCAACATATCTGAAAGGCTTAGGTGCGTGTGTTGGGTTTTCTCTCTGGTGAAAAAGCACATGGAGTGAAATGAGGTCTGAAAATCTAAACAGGCAATCAATACGACTATTTCTGGGAGACTACCATCTAAACCTCCTATTCTCATCATTGTTAAAATGGCAAGAAAAGACATAAAGGAAAGAAGGGACTAGGAAAGAGGGAGAAAGAAGAGGAAGAGATGGAAAAGGGAAGAGAATTAAGATTCTGATGCAATAATTATAAGGGAAAAGAGACATGGCACAATTCAAGGCCCACTAAGAAGGTATTTTATTTAACTCCCATCATTTAGGTAACATGCCTTTAAACCCCCTGAATATTCCTGCCCTGTCTACAGTCAAATGTAAGCACATTACTGCCTGCAGAGACCTTGGAGAACAGCCTTTTGCCATCCACTGTTTCTATCCCAATAGAGCTTAGTCCAGGTGGTTCTTATAACCACTTTACCATCCTAAGGTATCTGGAAATGCTTCCTAAGCCTTGGGCTTTCCAATGAGTTGGAGCCAGTACTGAAGTAATAAAGACCTCAGAGGTTACCTAGTCCCAACCTTGTTTTAATTATTTATTTTTTAATATATTTTTATTGATTTCAGAGAGGAAGAGAGAGAGAGAGAGAGAAGCATCAATGAACAGAGAGAATCATCCATCAGTCGCCTCTTGCACAGCCCCCTCCCACTTCCACTCATTGGGGATCAAGCCTGCAATCCCGGCATGTGCCCTGACCAGGAATTGAACCATGACCTCCTAGTTCATAGGTCAACGCTCAACCTCAGAGCCACACAAGCTGGGTCCCTTGTTTTATTTTACCAAAGAGAAAGCCAATAGTCAGAGATTAAATGAGTTGATCCATATCACAGTTAAGACCACACCATTTCTGCTTAGTGGTCTGAAAAGAGTTTGGGGGCCTCTTAAATTCTTCATGTTAACTAGATAATGAAACCATCTTTCTAATACACACAGTGGTTTTTCATCCCAATGTCTGAGATTTCTTAGTAAAGCCATGTTTCCTAGAGTTTTGACAGAGTATGTAAGGTACTGGCTTGATCAGTTGCCCTGAGAAATGCTGGTCTCTTCCACCCGAGAGATGAAACTCTAACTTCTGCCTTGTATTCTGGTTGCTCAAGAAATAAAAGATTTACTAGAAAATAGTACTTTTTACTAAAAAAAAAAAAAATATAGCTTCAGAATTGTTAGGAATCTTAATCATCTCTTAAAATTTAAAGTATTTTATAACTGTTATTAAAAAAAAACATGCACCAAAGTTTTCTTTATAATATGTGAAGTTCACAGGAATCATAAGCAAGACAAAAAAAATAACATAGCAACAACTATATTAATCAAATTTTGGATGAAATTAAAAAAAACACAATTAAAGTCACAAACTGAGGTTCTGTGAGAAAAAAATATGCTACCAGAATAAATTAAAAATGGTTTCAAAACTCATCTCCATTTTCTTTGCAAGGTTGTGACCTCTAGAGTTATTGTACATTGAAACATTAATGACAGCAGGTTGTGTTAAATAAAACATGTAACTTGGAAGAAATAATGCATGAAGCTATTAGCTCTGATAAACAGGTCAACCTACACTATTTTTTTCAGATTAATCACTGGAAACTTTGAAATATAAGGTCCTCACTTAATGGTCCTGAATAGGTAAACTTCAAACTAAAAAAAAAAAATGGAGTTTCCTATGATCTGAATATTTCTGTTGCTCAAAATTCATATACTTACATCCTATTCCTCAAGATGATGGAGGTGACCTTTTGGAGGTGATTAGTTCATGAGGATGGAGCACTCATGAATGGGATTAGTGCCCTTATAAAAGAGGCTCCAGGGAGGTCCCTAGTCTCTTCCACCACAGCAGGACCTTACACACACCAAATCTGCTGGTGTGTTGATCTTGAATTATCCAGGCTCCAGAACTCTGAGAAATAAATTTGTTGTTTATAAACAACCCAGCCAATAGTATATTGTTAAGGCAGCCTGTAGGAACTAAGATGGAGTTAATAAACCAAAGCCAGCAGCACAGTGAGGGATACTGGACAACTTGAATGCCTAGAGAAGGGGAGAGGAGAGTCATTACTAAGGTTGCCAGATTTAGCGTATAATGATAACACAGGATGCCCAATTAAATTTAAATTTCAGATAAACAATAAATATTTGCAATAAAAATATGCCCTGTGTAATATTTGGAACACACTTGTCCTAAAATTTTTTTTCTCAATTATATAAAATTTCAACTTAATTGGGCATCCTGTATTTTATCTGGCAACCTAGATACTGGTGAAGAGGAACATAAACTCACAACCCATATGACTTTGGTTCGTATCCCAGATCCACTGCTGACCTTACGTTACCTCTTTAAATTCGCTGAAAACCACTTGGAACCTGAAAGGATTTCTGCAATACCAAAATTTAAAAATATTAAAATGCCAGTGCACCATAATGAATAACTATTCATTTATCCTCTTGCCCTCATGCACTTAGTAATTCTGAATCAGGCTGACTTGGACTCGGAAGACATTTTTCATGCAGGTTACTAATTTGATTCCCAATTGCTCTTCCTTGAACCCAGACAGCACATAAGGCACTTGAAAGCTTGGCTTATAATTGATATACTAATATCTTCAATCCAAACCAAAACAAAAGTATGACTTGGGGGAAATGTTTATAGCAAATTGATAGCCAGCATTAATAAATCCCTCACCCTCAGAAAATGGTAGTTTTCACAGAAGGATTGAACTTTCTGTGGCCAATAAAGTAAATTGAAAAATCTCCAGCCAACTGTAATAAACACGGAATTGAAAGCTAATAAAACACCACAGGGCATTTCAAGGTAACTCAGCGGGAGAGAGCTCACCAATATAGATGTGTTTACAGATGCTGACTAAAGATATAATAATTAATCTGCTTCTGAACTAATCAACAAATCACATGCTTCCTTAAAATACAAAGCACACAGCTCTTAGCTGCTAATTAAGTTCAGGAGTGGAATAAACACTTGATTTGCAGTAAAGGATAAGGCTCATAAACAGTAATATACTGCTCTCCAAGTTCTGCCCGGTCTACTCAGGAAAAACAAGTGCCCTATTCAGGATGCTGAAACAGACGTGACACTACCACACACTTGTGGTTTTCAGGTCTTAAGGTCCAGTATCATTTATTATTAGATGTAATGAACTCCTTTAAGGATAATTTACAATGAAATTACTCCAAATTGGTTATAAGAATGTTAAGTGTAGTATTTTAAAATCAAAATAATATTTAAAGCATATACAACAAATTCAACCTCAGAAAACAGAAGTGAATCAATACTAGAGATTCCATAGATCCTCTATTCTCTACCTCCTTTCTTTTATTAAAAAAATAAAATTTTATTTATTGACTTTAGAGAGAATAAAGAGAGAAAAAAAGAAACAGTGAATGTTGTTCCACTTACTTATACATTCATTGGATGATTCTGGTATGTGTGCCTTGACGGGGTATCAAACCCAAAACCTTGGTGTATATCAGGATGAAGCTCTAATCAAGTGAGCTACCCAGTCGGGGCCCTATCATCTTCCTACGTGTTTAGAGCAGTTGACTACATGAATATGAATATGTAAGAATTCCTTGTACAGAATTTAATGGAATCAGATGTTGCTCACACAGGAAAGAAAAAAGAAGGAAGGTAATAGATAAACAGATAACAGACCAGGGTTGATAAACCAGCTCTGGGGCCAAATCTGGCCTTTGCCCTGTCTTACTAGTAGCACTGTCCACCAGGTAAGAGTGGCTTTCACACTTTTAAATGATTAGGGGGGAAATCAATAGAATGTTCCATGAAATGTGAAAAGTATATAAAATTGAAGGAAACACAGGAAGTGTCCATAAATCATCACTGGAACACAGCTACATCAGTTTATTTATCTACTGTCTATGGCACTTTTGTGGTACAGCAGCCAAGTGCACATAGGTCATATGGCTCACAAAGCCTAAAACATTTACTTTCTTGACCTTTGCAGAAAAGTATGCTGACTCCTAAGGTTGACAGATATTTACACAGATAATGAAAATTGTAATACTCTACTATTTATACATCTCAAAAAGTTTCACTAGAATTCAAAAGCATGGTAATTAAAATCATCATAGTACTTTGGAATATATTTTATCATCACTTAAAAAGCAAAACAGATATCTCATGTCAGTACTCATCTAAATGCTATTTTTGGTTATATGTGTGCTTTTCTTTAGAAAATGGACTTCCAAAGTACAGAGTTCCTCAAAAAATTGAAAGTAGAACTATCAGATGACCCAGCAATTCCACTTCTGGATATGTTATCCAGAGAAATGCAAATCACTAATTTGAAAAGGCATAGGCACCCATATGTTCAATGCAGCATTATTTACTATAGCCAAGACATGGAAGCAACCTAAATGCCTATCTATATATATAAAAGCCTAAGCGACCGTTACAACCGGAACAACTGGTTGACCAGTCGCTATGACATGCACTGACCACCAGGAGCACCAGGAGGCAGACGCTCAATGCAAGTGCTGCCCCTGGTGATCAGTGCACTCCCAGGGAACCTCCTCCAACACACTTTTCTCCTTCCTCATCAAATCTGGATATTTCTCGGAAATAAAAATAGATCCTACTTCAGTACTTCAGATTCAAGGAAATATGCACTTGGGTAACTTTCTCTACAGGTGTAAAAGTGGGGAAGGTGAAGATGCCACGACCACTATCCTCTACTTCCTCTACTGCTAACAGTATATTTAAAACACACACACACATCCTTAAAAAACATGAATCAAGTTATCTGTTTCTTTGGGGGCAGAAGTATAAGAAAAATGCAGTGAGACTGTGTCTAGAATGGGCAATAAAACTCTTTCCAGAGTTTACACTATCAGACAGCCTTACTTGTTTGCACCATCTTACCCCAATGCCAAAGTTTTACCATGACAACACCTCACAACACAGAATCACACAGGAACATGAGAGAGTTGGGGAGGACTGGTGAAGGTTCCTTGTTATGTCCTCGGTGCCGTAAGTACTGCTTGTAACAAAGTAGATGTTCAATGACATACATTTAATGGATAAATCAGTCCTTCCCCCTTAGTTCACAGAAACTGTAGCCAAGGGAGTGAAATCACATGAATTTACCAAGATCATGCAGCTGGGTGGAGGGGGCTAAGACAAAAGCTCAGATTCTCTGCCTTTCCCCTTGCCCCAGGCCTTGGCTCCCTAATGGCCGACAGTGTGGAAGACATGGAAGACATTCAACTAACAGAAATTCCACCTTCTTCTTTGTCTACAGATCCCCCAAAAAGCTTGGCAATGTGCTCATGGAAGGTAGGCATCTACCCCAATCCCCAGAAGATGAAGTATAGTTCATAAAAGGCCTAGAGACTAAGCCAGTCCTAGCAAGCTAATTTTCAGTGGCTGGTGATTGGTTTAGGAGCAGACTTCTGATCATGTAGGTAAAATAATGCACTGAGGGGAGGGCCTTCTAGAGATATTGTCCTACTTAATAAGACTAAGGACAAGTCTTACAACCAGGGGCAGCAAGCCTCCGTGGACAGGTTACAACTATGGGGTTGTAAAGATTTCAAAGAACCTAACCTAACCTAGAACTCAGACTTCACTAAGTTGTTAAATTAACCCATGCTGAAAATGCCTATTCCAGACCTGGTACGAGAGAATAAACCCTATTATTTTAGGAATCTCTTGCTTGCAGCAAAAAGCATGTTGAATTATGTATCCAGTCTTAGAAGATGCCCCGTTTCTGGCTTTAGCCTTCCTCCTGCTAGGGTATTCACCAAAGGTCATGGGAACCATAGATATTATCATACCAAAAACAAACAAACAAACGAAATGCCAATCCTCATTGCCATGCTGTCAGGGGGACTTCATGTGCCCTGCTATCCCCCCATGAAACTCTCATCTATTCTAAGCCAAACTCCAATTGCATTTTCCCAGCGAAATATTATTATATATGTTGTGTGGGCCCCATGATGATTTTAGAGCAGAAACTGTACAATATGGTTTAAGTAGGTTTTTGTGGGTTGGCCTGGAAACCTAACATTGTTTCTATGGAAAAAATGTCTCAAACTCCAAACTTACTCCGTTCCAAATGAACTTTTGAATGCAACCTGTTTTAAAATGGAGAGGTTGTGTACTTATTTATACTTAAAGCACCCAGGGATGAAACTAAGTTACCAGCTACAAAAATCACGTTTGGATTTCAGGCTTTAAATTGACCGCTGTCCCTTTGCTATTTGGGACAAAATAGCTCTGAAGAGAAAGGGGTTGTGACATCTTGCAGGACCAAATAGTGCAAAGTCAGAACTAACATAACCTAGCAGCTTCCACTGTAAAGCAACTTCCTGTTGGAGGAGGGGTTACCTTACAAATCAAAAAGTGCCCATGGTGCCAACCTGTCCCTGTAGACAATGCGTATTTAGGAAGACCGGAAGTACTTCAAGCAGTAATTGGAATGAAGTATGAGAATCTTCCCTCCAACTAACAGAAATCTTTGCATTTAAGGATGAATCCAAACCCTCAGAGGGTTAACCAACTATAATTTGAACACCCACCCTCCCTCCCGTCCCCAGAAAAAAAAAATCCCCACTTATTGATCCAGGTACTAGAGATGGATTAGGGTATAGTAGGAAAAAAATGAAAGCAACGAGTGAACAAACAAGAATAACAAACAAAAACTCATAGGCACAGACCAGAGTATCACAGTTACCAGAGGGAAGAGGGGTCAAGGGATACTAAAGGATAGAGGGGGTCAAATATATGGTGACAGAAGATTTGACCTTGTGTGGTGGTCACGCAATGCAATAAACAAATGATGGATCATAGAAATATACACCTGAAACCTAATATACACCTTATTAACTAATGTCACCCACCAAAAAAGTTTTTAATAAAAAAAATTAATGCTCACCTAAGGGTATGTTTAAGGGTTTTTTTTT
The DNA here is from genome assembly GCA_027563665.1 of Antrozous pallidus. Classification (NCBI taxonomy): domain Eukaryota; kingdom Metazoa; phylum Chordata; class Mammalia; order Chiroptera; family Vespertilionidae; genus Antrozous; species Antrozous pallidus. The sequence continues at coordinate 69,985,468 of CM050521.1, read as the reverse complement.
TTTCATTAATTTTTTTAGAAAGAGGGAAGAAGGAGGAGAGAGAGAGAGAAACATCTATGTGAGAAAGAAACATTGCTTAGTTGCCTTCCATATGCACCTTGACCAGACATCGAATCCACAATCTAGTTTTGTGCCCTGACCAGGAATCAAACCCGCAATGTTTGTTTGGAATCATCCTCCAAACAGTTGAGCCACCAGGCCAGGGCATCCCCCAATACATTTAATTAAAAAACAAAGAAAAAGTTCTTGGTAGTTATTGTAGCCTTTTGGCTCTAGTTCCTCAGCGGTAAAAGGAAAATGAATAATACCACCTAGACCCAGACGTGTCATGGCAGACAGAACACAACATCCCCAGTGCTGTGCCTGAACACTCGTGAGCACCTGTGTCCGTCCATTACCTTATGGTCCCTCTCCCTACAAGAATAATGCCCTCATATAGCATCTAAATTCTCACCAACTGACACATAACTGGCAACCAGAGTTCAGTCCTGGTGCCTATACGCCTGGTCTCTAAAAAGAATAAAGTCTAACATAATCTTTCAACTGTATGTGAAAATGAATTGACATTTCCCTCTGCCTTATATAAAACACTGTGATTGAATACAATGGAGACTTTTTAATACTGTAATTACTGTAACATTTAAATTCTGATGAAACCATGGATCTTGATATTGGCTTCTGGGGAATCGACATGATGAAGAAACACGGGGGTAGCTTTGTTTCATGAAAGAATGAGAAGGAAACAAATTAACAATTGTAATTCCAATCAAGGTTTGCTATGCTACAGAGGATCCCCTTTTTTCTTCAAGGTCTCATCTTTTCCTTGTGAACTAATGCGTTTCAGAGTGTCCACACTATTCTCCATAAAGACAGAAACTGTTTCTGTTATTTAAAATAAATGTCCATGATCAGTGGATGCCTGTGAAAATAATGACATCTATATAGTTAATATAAGGCACTAAAGACCGGGCCTGTCTCCTTAAAGCTTTGAAATGGAAGCTAAAGAAAGAGCTGTGATTCGTGCTTTCAGCTATCTTGACTGCCACACTGAGCATATCTCTGTGCATTGCTCCCTTCAAATGTTCAATTTTCCGATGCTGATCAGAAGCTGCCTGTTTTCAACTCCGCTGTAGATAATTCCAAAGCATCATCTGCATGTTATTTATGGAGTTCGCCTTACTGTGGTTGTAAAGCCTGTCCCTTCTCTGATTGTTAAATCTATCTACTGACAGGATGAACAGCAGGTACATCAAAGGGGCACCTTTGTTCTGCGTGATTATCATGCAAAGCAACGGAAGCTGCTGCCACAGTCTCCCGAAGCAAACCTGACTCTCTGGACAGGTGTAAAACTCCCGGGGCCAGCATAACCCTGCCCCGGGCAGCTATCCACACATCCTCCATGTACAAGTCCCCAGATACACTGTGTGAAAGACAATTCAATATTTTGGCCCCTAAAAATCATATTATAGAAGTGTACCTAAGCTACACTTCCCACTCAAAAAATGTAAGTTTTCAAATAAAATCAATTTATATTAACATTTCTCTGCATCATATTCCAGGAACCTTACTTACCTATTGGGCTTTATTTAAAAATTGAGATGTATCAGCAACATCAAAAGTACATAAGACAGTTTCCTCGTAGGTTTCTACATACTTCTTACCACAAGGGCAATCTGTTTGGTTTTTTTCACATCTCTACATCTTCTGTTATGCTTTAAGTCCAAAATACCCCAAATCTACCTACAGGGAAGCAAACTCTCATCCTTGAGGGCTCACAAAGAATGTTCGATTCCTCAACAACCAGCAAGCTCTACAAATCACCATCACACCCGAGAGAAGAGCAAATCAAATTGCTTTTGAAAGATACAAAGAGAAGCAGAAACTAAAAGCTCTCATTCTTAATCTAAAAACAATGCATATGTATGAGCAACACTAAACTCTAAATATATATTTTGTATTTCACCCACACTGCTTATGACTACAGATTTTTGCCAGAAATATTACATTTAAGTATAATACCTCAACTTTTTGAAAATCTGCAAACCCTTTATCTTCTCCTCCCCAAATGCTACCCCCAATCAAAATATATTACTACAAACTTCTAGGTAAATCCTGTCATATTAAATATGAAGAAAATATGTGAAGGGTATTTGCCAGTGTAGAGACAAAAGGGTTTGTATTTGGGCAACATCACTTAGTGTGAGAGGAGTGCGCTTCAGAGACTGAGATGAAATGCTGGCTCTGTGCGTAACCAACTATCTAACATTGAGAAATTGACTCAATCTTTTTGAACCTCGGCTGTGAAATGGGCTTGTCATCTTCTATGATCATCAAGTGTGTAAACTGAACGGGAGACTGGCTAAAAAGCAGGGTTTCTCAGTCTTGGCACCACTGACATTGGGGCCAGAACTTCTTTTGTTGTGAGGACTCTTTTGCACATCCTATCTAATAAAAGAGTAATATGAAGATTGAGCATCACTCCAACACATAAGATGGCTGTCCCCATGTGGTCAAAGATCCTGCTCCCATGTGGATACAAGATGGCCACCACAAGATGGCCAGCAGGGGAGGGCAGTTGGGAGGGACCAGGCTTGCAAGGGAGGGCAGTTGGTGGCAATCAAGCCTACAGGGGAGGGCAGATAGAGATGAACAGGCTGGCAGAGGAGGGAAGTTAGGGTTAGGGGTGATCGAGCCTGCAGGGAAGGGCAGTTTGGGGGGACCCAGGCCTGCAGGGGAGGACAGTTGGGGGGACTAGACCTCCAGGGGAGGGCAGTTAGGGGCAAACAGGCTAGGAAGGGAGCAGTTAGGCATCAATCAGGCTGGCAGGGGAGTAGTTAGGGGATGATCAGGCTGGCAGGCAGAAGCAGCTAGGGGCAATCAGGAAGGCAGGCAGGCAAGCAGTTGGGAGCCAGCAGTCCTGGATTGTGAGAGGGATGTCCGACTGCCCACCAGGATCCCAGATTGGAGAGGGTGCAGGCTGGGCTGAGGGGCACCTCCCCGTGCACAAATTTTGTGCACCAGGCCTCTAGTTAAAGGATGTTTAACAGCCCTGGCCATGTGGCTTAATTGGTTGGAGCATCTTCCCATCCCCATACACCAAATGGTTGTGGGTTTGATTTCCAATTGGGGCACTTACCTAGATCTCCAGGCAGGGCAATGATGGGAAGCAGCTAATGGACGTTTCTCTCTCACATTAATGTTTCTGTCTCTCTGCGCTCCCCTAACTTTCTCAAATCAGCAAACAGATCCTCTGTTGAGGGTTGAAAGGAGAAATAAAAAAGATATTGAGCAGCATCCCTGGCCTCCTCTACCCCCTCCATGCCAGTAGCACCTCCCTCCTGTTGTGACATCCCATATGATCTCCAGACACTGCCAATGTCCCCAGGCAAAGCCTTCCGGGGGGAGGGGGGGGTACCAGAGAGTGATCTGGCCCATAATGCATGCTCACTTACTTCACAGTAGTACTCGCCACTATCATTACCCACTAGATATTAGTTTCCAGAAAAAACCGTGGCCTCGCCCACATTTCAAGCTTCCAATGTGCTACCCATCAAAGATGGCAAGGTCACGGCAAACATCCAGGGGCATGACTAACCCTTGATAACAGTATGGCAGCTACGGCCTCTGTCAGCAGAGGAGGGCTTTCAGGGAAGTTAAAGAAAATGTGAAAACCCACGCTTTGACCCGTGAAGAAAGTTACTGCCATAAAGCACCACTTCCCAGCCCTAATGCCAATGTGGAGAAAACCTGAGGCCAAAATACTGCCCCCCTTCCTCCCCCGCCCAACAGATATTTCCCTTCCCCAGGACAGGTATAAAGGGAAAATCCAAATGAAACAGTCAGACTTTCCAGTGTCTATTCACTGTCCCGGTGCGTTTTCCCAGAAAATCCTCCTGGTAGGCTGGCTAAGCTCCCCAGACTCTCTTCCTGTTTCCTACACTAGAGTGCCCAGTTCGTCAGGACACGGACAGTTCGCAGGGTCCAGAAGACAAATTTAACCGAGGCAAGTCTGGGTAGCAAGGAGCTCGGACCTCCAGGCTCTCCACTGTGCCATGGCAAACATTTTCCATGGCAGACACCCTCGGCTGAGATAGAACAGACAGCCTTTCATAGTGCCCTGAGCCAACGTACCTCGCTTGCTCTGATCAGTTTTACTCAAATCCCACCGCTTTGCTGTATTTTCTAAGAATATTTCGTATTAGAGGCATGTGACAAAGTGTCCATGAAAGACACAGCATAACATGGTTGTCTGGCGCTCCGGTTTCAAACATAGCATCTTTTCGATTAGAGGGTTGTAACCTACCGTGGACTGAAAGGCCCATTTTAAGGGAAGAGTGTGGAATCTGTCACCATGTTCTCGAATGGGATAATATAAACAAACAAAAAGTTAAGCAGGAAACATTCCATTTTTTTTTTTTTGGCTTGGCCCTAATTATGGTAATTAAGTGTGGTTGGTCTAATTCTAGAATAGCTTTAGATTACGTTTTCTGAGATAAGCCAAGTCCATCTTTGACATGGGGACGCTGACGAGCCTGGGGTCCTCATGCTGTGCCCCATCCCCGGGCTAAGATACTCCATTCAGCATGCCATTTTTCAGATGTTTCCGGATGCCCCATACTTATCCCTATCTTGGCCAGTATCTCCTTAAGGGCCCATATGCCTAGCTTCCAAGTTGATCATTAATCTGATAAATTAATCCCTGCCACTGTGTTTACTGGCCTTCTCCAACAAAAATGTGCAAAAATAGACTCTTGAAGCCAAATAGACAAGGATTTGAAGACTAGTCATTTTGACCACATCACTTGTCTAAGGCTCAGTCTGTAAGCTGTGGAATAATAGCAATTATTTCATAGGCTGCTATATGTCATGTCTGTGTAGCACACAAAGATTATCATCATTAATTACATCATTAAATTCCCCTATTATATCCTAACTTGAAGTAGCACCAATAATGACATTTTTAAGCAAGGTAGAAAATGTGAAAACTGTATTAAAATGTTTTCACAATAAAAAGGGGTAAGGTATACCAAAGGTGAATTTTAAATGAAAATATGAACCCTGAACCCTGTGTTCTGCGCATGAAATCGAGTGGCACGGACCATGCTAATGCAAGACCCCTTTCCTGTGGCTTTTACACCCTTTCTGATTAAGTCAAGTTGGGTATTTGTTGTCAGCTGTCCCATCAAGGAAACAAATGCACTATTTCAGCTCTGACTCCCACGTTCAAGTTACTAAAAGGATAGAAAGAAAAAAAGTGAGAAGTCACAGGCAAGTGTCATTATTTGGCTCCTTTGTAAAGTAGGGATAGTAATAAAACATTCTTCATAGGGTTCTTGGAAGAAGGAAATGAAATAATGCATGTCAAGCACTGAGCCCTAAGTCTAAATGGGGGAAAGTCTCTCAACTGTTGGCCATTATCACTCAGAAGGGTGACAGATCCTCACTTCAGCAAGGAAGCAAATGAGACCCATAGAGACTAAGTGATGTTGCAAAGGTATATGATGGAGGGGGAAACCCAGTTTTCTGATGTTGATAATAATATGGAGAAGGGAAGGAAGATGTGGAACTAGAAGAGGAAGAACAAATCCACAGAGCGCCACCATCCTCTCTTTCCATCCCTACTCCATCCTTTCCTCTTGCATGAGTTTCCTAGGAGTGCCGTACTACCACGAACCAAGTAACTGAAGACAATACGTAGTGCCCAGCTGGTGTGGTTCAGTGGTTGGTCATTGACCTATGAACCAAGAGGTCACGGTTCGATTCCAGGTCAGGGCACATGCCCCAGTTGTGGGCTCGATCCCCAGCGTGGGGCCTGCATGAGACAGCTGATCAATGATTCTCTCTCATCATTGATGTTTCTCTCTCTCTCTCTGTCTCTCTCTCTTCCTTCCTCCTTCTCTCCCTCCCCCCTTCTCCCTTCCTCTCTGAAAGCAATAAAAACACATTAAAAAACACACAGGTATTTCTTCTCTCAGTTCTAGAGGCTGCGAGTCTGACACTCAGGCATCAGCAAGGCCTTGCCCCTCTTGAGGCTCTAGGAGGAGTCCTCCCTTCCCTCTCCCTCCCCTCTGGTGGGGGGCAGTCCTTAACATTCCTTGGTTTGCCGTCACCACCACCTGCTTCTCCCCCGTTGTCCCTAGAGTTCTCCCTGAGTGTCTCTATTTCTTCTCTTCTTATAAGGACACCACCATACTGGAGTAGTGGCCCACCTTACTCCAGTATGATCTCATTTAAGTTGATTACATCTACAAAGACCCCTTGTCACTCTCGCAGGTTCCACAGGAGTCAGGACTTAAACACATCTTTTTGGGGAACACCATTCAACCCACAACAGCTCTCTCTCTTCTAGAGACATTTTATTTTATTTTTGTTTGGTTTGGTTTTTGGGTCAGCCCTAAAGCTACAAATGTGAAATTCACTGAATGATATTCATGCTAATAGGCCCATTCAGAATTATTGTAACAAAAAGGCAACTATATCTACTTAACTATGTTTACTTCCCAAGCTCATTAGAGGTTCGATGTGGTGAGGAAAATTTCCCACTCACTGGATAAAATTTAGCACATTTATTTAGTCTGAGTCACTACCTGAAATATCCTTTCATACATTTAAGCCAATTTCCCCCAAGGTCATGCAGCAAGCTAGAAGTCACATCTTTCTCCTGTGAGTCAATCACTATAAAATACAGCACTAGATTTGGGTAAAACAGATTTAAGTGATGAAATATGGTTGTAATAATACAGAGTTGATTTTTTTTTTCGAGTAACAATTTTTTCTTTAATTTTATATACATTTGAACCAAACACCACTGGTCTAGAATGAACTATAATTTCACATGGATATTTCTGTAATGTAGAAAATTTTTGAGACTCAATAGCAATCACATTTTCTTTCCAATCATAATTCACAGTATAAGGAAGTAAGTACATATAATTTTCTATTAATAGCCTTTAAGCAAAGTGGTATTTGAGTGAATAAAAATGATCACTTTTCCCTTTGCATAAAACAGCAGCAATTAACATAAAACATAACTTTTCCAGTCAGGCATAATCTTCCATCATTACTGGATTTTGATCTCAAATTTTTCTCAGCCTGGAAATTTTCTAATATAATTTAGTTACATTTTATAAAGAAAAATGTACTCAGTCACCTAAGAAGGAAAACTAACCTAAGCTGTGGTCATATATGTTGGACACAAAGCAATCTATATCAAATTTTTATTAATGTATGCCAGAAAAATAGCCGCCATCTTTGATCTAAGCCGAGAAAAGGTGTCTCAGCATGAAACTATTGAGAAACATGAGAAGGCTTTTCTGAAAGCTTACAAGGTGGATGAAATTTTCTCTTTAGAAATAAACACTCCATTTTATTAAAAAAAAAAAAAAACTCTAGAGACACAGTCAGATGTGTGACTGACTATATAGTGAGCAGTGTGGTAGAGGGGTTAGGGTCGAGTTTGACTGCCAGGGCTGGGAGCCATGCCTTGGACGTTGTGAAATTGAGACATCTACTGCATCTCTTTCTAATACCAGTGTTCTCACTATACACAAGGACAATGAAAATAGTACCAAAGTGTGGGATCTTAAAGAATAATGGATGAATGAATATAAACTCTTTGGCATAGTTCCTAATTGTTATTATTATTAAGAGCACAGGTCCACACCTGGCAGGTATGGCAAACTGCCTGGTTTCAAATAACAGCTGTTAGGAATTACTGGCATTGAAACCTTGGGCAAGTGACTTAACATCTATGAGCATCATGTTCTTCAAAAGGGGAAAGTAATCCTAACTACTTTGAGGATATAAAATAATATATCTGAACTGCTTAGCCCAAATACTAGAATACAATATGATCTCTGAAAAAAAATGCCTCATTATACCTTCATAATGGAATTTTATAAATAATTTGTAATTGGGTTTTCATTTATATGCACTGCACATTTTTCGTCATTTAAAAACTATTTTCATAAATGCAAAACAAAGAATTATTCTATAAATGCAAAACAGAGAAATACTTTATTTTTGCAGGTATGAGAGTGGAAGATTTAGACATAATCTAGACATGAATTTTGAAAATATCATCACTTCAGGTCCACTCTCTGAACTCCCAAGTGGTCCATGATCAGACAAGTTTGCTTAAATTTCATTTTTTTCTAATATTTTCAGCAGCAAAGAAAGAAACTAACATATTTCAAACAATTAGCCTTTGATATATGGTCCCATACCAACCAGAAAACAATTCATAATATATATAGCTCTACTTAATTAAATCATTCAGATAAAAAAGTATTAATTATCCGGCAGATTTTCAGGTTACTTTCTTCCTTGCTGATCTTTTTTTTTTTTTTAATATTTTATTGATTTCAGAGAGGAAGGGAGAAGGAGAGAGATAGCAACATCAATGATGAGAGAGAATCTTTGATTGGCTGCCTCCTGCATGCCTCCCACTGGAAATCAAGCCCATAACCAGGCACATGCCCTGACAGGGACTCAGACCAGTGACCTGGTTCCTGGGATGATGCTCAATCACTAAACGACACTGATAGACACCAGGCAGGCTGATCTTTTTCTTTCCCAGAGCTTTCCCGGCAGCCACGCTTGGTAGAGAGATGCAGTTAATGGAGGTGGTTCCCTTTCCATTTCAGACTTGGGTCTTAATTCCTGGCTGGCTCTACCTAGACTGATACTGATGGATGAACCCTCTCCTCCAGAAAGGATTGTCTCATGGTTTACTTACCAATTAGAAGAAAAGTGTAGTCCTAACTGGTTTGGGTCAGTGGATAGAACATCCACCTGCGAACTGAGAGGTCCCAGGTTTGATTCCAGTCAAGGGCACATGCCTGGGTCGCGGGCTTGATCCCCAGTAGGGGGCGTGCAGAAAGCAGCCAATCAAAGATTGTCTCTCATCATTGATGTTTCAATCTCTCTCTCCCTTCCTCTCTGAAATTAATAAAAATATATTTTAAAAAGAAAAAGAAAAATGTAGAGGGGGGCCAACAAAGTTTCTCCTTGGCCTTCAGGTAAGGACACAAAAAAAGGTTGCCTTTCAGGCAAGATAGCCTTAACTTGATGTTAGAGAAATGGAAAGGTTGGAGCTAAACAGGACTTGAGATCCTCACCTTTGGCGAACGCTGCTAATAACCAAAGCCATTTTCTATCAACTTCCCCTTTGTTGTCCCCCACTACAGACACTGGGAAGTTAAATACTCACTTCCCTAACTCTCCTGTACCTGGAGGTGGCCAATGAGGTCTCAGCAGAACTCTGCTGGGGAAGTGTCTCTAAAGCTTTTTCAATAGGACACACGTGCCTGTCACTGTCCTTTCCCTGCCCCCACCCTTTTTTTTTCTAACTTGAACATGAACATGATGTTTAGACCTGCAAAAGCATCTTTTGACCGCGAATCAGTCAACAAACACAAGGACCAGCTGCCTGAGCAAGGCCACAATGCCAAGTCACTGTTCTAACTCTAACAACACAATACAGAGTGAGGGATTATTCTTCCAAAAGTCAAGACTAAGACTCTGACAGCCTCAGACAGATGGATAAGGGACTATCAGACTGCAAATGAGGTAACTATAATATCAAAAAATAATAGCTATAGCCCAGCCAGTATGGGTCAGTGGTTCACTGTCAGCCCATGAACCAAGAAGTTACCGGTTCTATTCTGAGTCGGGCCACATACCCAGGTTGCAGGCTTGATCTCTAGTAGGGGCATGCAGGAGGCAGCTGATCATATTTCTCTTTCATTGATGTTTCTATGTCTCTATCCCATTCCCTTTCTCTCTCTCTCCCTAAAAATTAATAAAAATAGCCGGAACCGGTTTGGCTCAGTGGATAGAGCATCAGACTGCGGACTGAAAGGTCCCGGGTTCGATTCCAGTCAGGGGCATGTACCTTGGCTGTGGGCACATCCCCAGTAGGGTGTGAGCACAAGGCAGCTGATCGATGTCTCTCTCTCATCGATGTTTCTGACTTTATATCCCTCTCCCTTCCTCTGAAAAAAAAATCAATAAAATATATTAAAAAAATAAAAATAAAAATCAATAAAAATATATTATAAAAATAATAATAATAGCTATAACGGCAACCAACAGCCCACTCTAATATTTTAATATAATCAGGATAATTTAGCATAATCAGGATAATTAAATATATTTTGAGAAAATAGACCGGAAAATATTTGAAATGTTAAAGTACTGTGAAAATATAACTCTTTATTTTACTACTTCAATTGAGAGCAAAATAAGAATTCTAAATTTCAAGAGTGAAAAACTAATAGAGCTGAGACAGTGTAAGCAAAATGTTATGCATTTCTTTGATTGAAGCATATATATAAATATGAGTGTGTTAAAAGCAAGAATCCAAGTGAAAAGTCATAAATTATAATGCTGAAGAAAGTCATGTTCCAAAATAACACTTGTTTTCTTCAGCAGTCTGGATAACATTTTACCTTGTGTTCAAACTGTCCATGCATGCAGTGAATGCTTTTTAGCCAACCTCAAACTGTTCCCCATTTCTGATCATTGTATAGAAACTCAACCTGTAGCCATGAAAATTTAGCAGGCAAAAGAAATAATACTTGGCATTTAAATGTATGAGGTGCCTTTACATTGTCTCTTTTTTATTTAAAAAATCTCCACGTAGAAAAAGAGATTAAACATATAATGCAATCTTTCAGAGATTAAATTATCATGAAAACTTGCCCTGGTCAATCACAGTATTCACCTCTTATTCTATAATGTATTCATAACTTAACAGACATTTCTTAATTTATATTCTGGAATTCACCCTGCCCATTTCTTAAATTACAGCTCACTGATGTAAATGACCTGAACGTACATATAGTTAGATTTATCACATCTTCCACTATCATTCTTCATTCTTACAGGAATTAGGGTGCTCGCTGTATTCAAGGGTAATTGTCCCACATTGGTCTGCATTCTTATTTCCTCCCACTTCTTTGTCACCTTTTCCCAACATTTATTTCTGTCTTTTTCTATACCATCAATTTCTCCCTCTCTAGGGGCTCCTCTCCTTAGGGCTATAAATTCATCCATCTAAACACACATGATCTCTCTCTCTCTCTCTCTCTCTCTCTCTCTCTCTCACACACACACACACACACACACACAAAATCCCCAAACAAGCAACTGTCTTATGGCGACCTATACACCTAGTACCAGGTACCATCCCTCCTCTGCCACACCTCCTACCAATCTCTAACCCAAATCAACTGCAGAGTGTAACCAAACCAGCCTTTGTGAAATTACAACCACGGCCATCTCTGTGATAACCTATCCGTGGTGCTCCACCATCTAGAGGATAAACTCCACACTCTCTACCTGGCACTTACATATTCCTTGTAGTCCCAACTCCACCTGGCTTCCAGCCTCATCACCGCCCCCTTTCCTATGAGGAGCCTGCACTCTACTGCTCTTAGGGGGTTGCAGTTCCCCCACCCTCCTTCACATCTTTGAGCCTCCTTACATTTCTCTCAGCCCAAAATAGCCGTTCTCTGTTGCTCACATGATAATCAAGTCTCCTTGTAAGTGCCCCAGAAGTTGGGAAGCTTTGTATGACCCCCGAGGCAGACCCCTCCTCCACCCTTTCATAACTCTGATCCTCCTATGACTGCATTTATCCCCTTCTATCATGATTACTTTTGAACAGTTATAGCTCCCCCACTAGACTATGAACATCTGCCCCAAATCAACTATATCTACTGCATGGACAAGCACATAGAAGGAACTCAGTGCTTCTTGTATGAAGATAAAATGACAAACTACTTATTCTGCAGAGAAAATACACATCCAAGTAGCTGCTGTCCCTTTTGAAACCATTCACCTTGAAATTTTTCCGCTTAGTTTAATGACAATGGCATTACTCCAAGCATTTTTCGAAGTTGACTTTCAGAATAGTCTGGGGAATGTTCTTTGAATTATCTCAAGTGAGGCCGAAAAAACAGCATTCTGAAGAGATCTGAAACCTAGAATGAATCATAAGGCAAGGGGTACAATTCTGTATAGGAATGAGGAATGAAATATGTAAAAGGTCATGTAACAGTTGATGACTGATTGGGGAACTGACTCATTAATTGGCTGAGGCATACCTGAAGAGAGGATTTGAAAATATTTTGAGCAAAGACCCTATTAGTGAAATACATTACAAGTCCTTCAGGTGGTTACTTTGATAGACAATATTAATGTGGATGTACTAGTATAAGTATTGGTAACTTGCTTAATCCAACTCATGAAACTCTGCAAATCAGCAAGTATCCCAGGTGAACAGGTATTAAATTGAGGGTCAGAAAAAAAATTGAGGGGAGAGAGAAGCTGGTGGTTAAAGAAATATTAAACAAAGTGAAAAAAATTTTCCCAGCTACCTCAATGCTATTAATATCTTCATGTGTCTCTCCATGAAGTCCCTGGATGGTACACACGGTTTCTCAAATTCTTCATAATTCCTTTTGTCTTGCAGATGTTGTGGGATTAATGCGCCATCACTTTAGGAAACCTTGCATGGTGCAGGGCTAGAAGCATTTTTAGGGGAATATGACTTGTAATCTGAAATTACACTAATACAAAAAGCTACAGGTGAAGCTATTGAGAATTTTCTGTATTCTAACTGCCTTACATAGTGTATCTCATTTATCTTTACAATAATCTAATAGTGCAGGTGGTACTAGAAGCCCTAAATTATAGTTAAGGAAAGAAGGGCTAAGAAAACTGAAGTAACTAGGCATATACCACATGGAAGTTAGCAATAGAGTCCAAATGTCACTCTGTCCCAACCAACCCATAGGCCCAAAGCTTACCCAAAGCTTATCGAGTGGATTCTGGCCTGCTCTGTCACGTGGACGTAACAAAAGCTCTCCTGGATTGCACTGCTCCTTTCTCAATTCCCTGTTTCCACTCGGCTAACTCCTACCTATTACTTTAAGGTTCCTTTTATCCACTTTCCCTGGGATCCCTTCACTGCCATCTGGCTAAAAATAACCATCCCCATGGCACCTTATTTCTTTCATAGAACTTTTAAATGCGCTGTCTTATACAAATGGCACAGAGGCCAGATTCACACAGATCGAGTAAAAAAAGCTTTTGACTGGCTAATATATCCCTGATAAGAGACAAGTTTATATGCCAACCACATTTCTACTGCTTTCCTAAGGCAAATGCGGATAAATACCATCATAATAAATTTGAAACATTACCTTTATTGTTCCAAAGTACTTTTGGAAATATGTCACTTATATCTCAACTTTAAAAGAACCAAAACACATTGTCTTTGTAAAAGAAGAGCCCACGCTTTAAAAAGCTAAGAGCCTCAACAAGCAAATAGGTATATCCCATCACCTAGCACAGTATCTAGCACATAGTAGGTACTTAACTGATGGCTGAGTAAAAGCTTAAGCAAGGCTAACTTAAATTCTGATATTTTTACACTTCAGCACTCCTTCCACCATGATGCACCATCTCCTTTCACAGCGGACACTGTTGCTGCCCACCCACATCCCCTGACCATTACTACTGGAATGTGCGCCCATGGACTTCCAACTTCCAGAAAGTTGCCTTGGTTTTTCTCTGGCCCTGCCCAGCAGGCTGGAAGTGACCCTCAACTGAGCAGTAATGGATGTATGGTATAACACCCCAGCACTCTCGCTTCTCAAGGAGACAATCCTAAGAGGTGCCTTTCATAGTTTCCCCTGAAGAACGAAGCTTCAGTTGCCCTAAATGTTAACTGGTTAAATACCCAGCCTCTGCTGACTGGCTTCTTTACTGCTGCTCATGGGTTCTCTGCCTCCTAAATACACTACCAGCTTCCAGCCTTTGCCTCAGGGTCTGACTCTGGGAACCCAAATGATACACTACAGGATAGGAAAGACATTTCTGGTTTTAAAACAACCAAAGGTTTTAAAAAAAGTGAGGGATGAGACAAATAATTAAGTATAATCACATTTAAAAAAAAAATTAACTGGCCTCTATTTGCCACTGTATTTAGTGAGAAGATCCAAACTGGGAGTTAATGTTAGTACATGAATTTTAAGTTCAGACTTTTCTGCCATTAAGATGAAAGACTGTTTCAAAAACTACAGAAGACAGCTTAAAAATCTGTTGGGGAAAGTGCCATTTTAATACCACTTTAGGCCATAAATCTAACACCTTCCTTAAGTGCATAGGTTGTGAGAAAAGTGAAAATTCTCATTTTTTATTGTACTCTTTTTGAAAGAGCTCTTTTTTAAAGGGTGTGTGTAGATGGAGAAAAGGAGGGACAGAAAGAGAGAAAGGGAGAAAGAGAACAGGAGAGATCAGGTTGTATTTTACTTTTTTATTTATTGTTTATTTATCTGTTGTTAATCCTTAAACCAAACATATTTTTATTGACATCAGGGAGAAAGTGAGAGGGAGAGATAGAAACATCAATGATGAGAGAGAATCATTGACCCATTGACTGGCGGCTGCCTCCTGCATGCCCCACACTGGGAATCGAGCCTGCAACACAGGCATGTGCCCTTGACCAGAATTGAACCCAGGACCTTTCAGTCTTCAGGCCAACGGTCCGTCCGCTGAGCCAACCAGCCAGGGCCCAGGACTGTAGAGAGCAGCCGGGAAGGCATTTATTTCTTTAAATTGTCAGCTGAACCCAATGTGACAGGCAAAGCCACGCCCTGGGAACAAGCTTTGCCAAAAAGGCAAGGGTGTTACTAGCTTGGCCTTCTTTTCAGCCCAGGTGTCTGGGAGTGGGTTTTGATATGTAAATCCAGGCAGGCACCAAGAATGCTGGGCCTCCTGAAGAATGCAAATCATCTCCTTCGTCTTGACTTGTGGTGAAACTTCCTGGTGTTGCGGGAGGGGGGATAAAACGAGCTGCACCGGCTCTGGGTCACTATCTCCAGAAAAGGGCAGTTGGTCCCACCAGGTTCCCAGCTTTTTCCTTCCATTTTTTGTGTTCACTCTTTCTTCCTTTTATTTCTCAATCCCCAGCTCCTCTACTCAGGAACTGGATCCACTCTCCAGCCGCATGGACTCGGAAAAGAGAGACGATAGTTACACAGGATATTCTTTCCACTGATTTTTAGAGAGAGGGGAAGATAGACAGACATCAGTGTGACTGACACATGGATTGGTTGCCTCCCACACTCACCCAGCTCTGAGTGGATCAAACCTGCAGCCCAAGTATAGCCCTTGACCAGGAATCCAGCCGGAAACCCTTCCATCCAGGGCCTATGCTCTCACCAGTGAGGGACACCAGCCGGGGCCAGGCTGTGTTTCAGTGAAGTTATCTAAAATCACACAGCATCTTTTAAACAGTGCTCGGCTCTCTGACCTTCCATAAAGCAATGCAAGCTATTTCTCCCATATGACTGCATTTGATGTCACTAAAAATGTCCATTTATTCAAAATTCACCAAACACTTTCTATGGAAATATACTAGGATTTACTTGTACAGATAAACAAAAGACACAAGATCTGCCCCCTAAAAGTCCCCAATCTAGATGGGGAGACAGAAAAGGTAAAACAGATATTACAACCTAGATGGGGAGACAGAAAAAGGTAAAACAAATATTACCCTGGATGGTAATCAGCGGGTGGTCATTTCTGTTGTTTCCAGTTTGAAGCTGTTATAGATGGCTATGAACATTCAGGTACAAATTATATTTTCAATTCCTTTGGGAACATACCAAAGAGTGGAACTGCCAGGTATTATGGTAACTCTATATCAGGAGTGTCCAGGGCTTTTGTGGAGTCACAAAAAAAGTTTCTCCTAACTTTCACAGGATAGGAGAGGGAGGTAGAGGAAGCAAAGCTGGATTAAGATTCTGATATGATGTTTGCTTTAAAATATGATTCCCCACACTGAGCCTAGCCTATTTTATTTAAAATTAAAATTAAAAACTATAAAATATGAACACTCACATTAACACTAAAATAAAAAGGCTTTCTTTTTATATTTTCTGATTACAAAATTTGGGTAAGCTCATAAAAGTGAGTCTCTTTATTTTGTAAGGTGTTCTTGCTTGGTTCTGTTCTGGGGAATCTACCTAATTCCAATCTTAAGTAAACTAAAAACTCCAATGGAATTGAGATCTGAACTAAAAGGGAAATCAGGAATTCTCTAGGTCAGTAATGGGCAAACTGTGGCTCCCGAGCCACATGAGGCTCTTTGGCCCCTTGAGTGTGGCTCTTCCACAAAATACCACGGCCTAGGTGAGTCTTATTTTGAAGAAGTGGCGTTAGAAGAAGTTTAAGTTTAAAAAAGTTGGCTCTCAAAAGAAATTTCAATTGTTGTCCTGTTGATATTTGGCTCTGTTGACTAATGAGTTTGCCGACCACTGCAGTCTAGGTCATAGAGGGGGAGCAGGTAGGATTCTTCTGGTAGGAATGTGTAAAGAGGTAACAGTGAGTGATGGCATGGAACTCTGGGAGCAATAAGGGGGTCAGTACACCATGACAAACGAGAGAGGGGCTGTGGGAAGATTGAAGTAGCAGAACAGGACACTGGAGAAACCAGCAAAAGTCATATATGTTTTGTTCTCTGATTTGGGTTGTTGTTGTTTTTAATATATAATTCACTCTTTTAAACTGTATAATTCAGTGACATTTTTAGCATATTCACATAGCTGTGCAAACACCAGCCTTACCTAATTCCAAAACATTTTTATTACCCCATAAGAGAAACCCATATCCTTTAGCAATCACATCCCATTTCCCTCTTCATAGCCCCTAGCAACCACTACTCTAGTTTTCTATCTGGTTATTTAATATATTTCATATATTTCTTTCAGTTAGTATAAAGTCTTCAAGGTGCATCCACATTATAGAATAGGGGTGGGGACCTTTTTTCTGCCAAGGGCCATTTGGATATTTAGAACATCACTTGCAGGCCATTCAAAATGATCAACTTAAAAATCAACTTTCTATATTTGGTCAGATATTTAATTAACTCACCCATAATGCCTTGGCAGGCCCAGACCAAATGATTTCTCAGGCCTTACACGGCACACAGGCCAGATATTTCCCACCCCTGTTGTAGATGACTCAGTACTCCATTCTTTTTTACAGCCTAGTAATATTCCACCATGTGAATAGATCATGTTTTACTTATTCATCAGTGGGTGGTCACTTCTTTTGTTCCAGTTTGGAGCTACTATAAATGGCTATGAACATTCATGTACAAATTATATTTTCAATTCCTTTGGGAATATACCTAAGATTGGAACTGCCAGGTAATATGGTAACTCCATATTTAACTTTTTGAGTAACTGCCAAACTGTTCTCCAAAGTGGCTGCATCATTTGCCATTGAAACCAATGCTACGGAATCTGAAGTCAGTTAGAGGGCAGATGAGCCATTCAAAGTCTTGAGGCTGGACAGAGTCATACGGAAATGTGAATTTTAGAAACGTCATTCTAGAAGCAGTGTAGAGGACAATCAGAGGATCTGGATAATATAAAGCTCAACTAAGATTCTACTCAAGCAAGCTATGAGAGACAATAAGATAATCTAATTAGGGTGGTAGTAGTGGTGGTAGTAGTATTAGTAGTAGTAGTAGTAGTAGTAGTAGTAGTAGTAGTAGTAGTTATGAGAAAGAGGAATTAGAAATGAAAAGAAAGACGAAGAAAAGGAAAATCACTTTTAGAAAAGATAGTTAAAACAAATTACCCAAGAATATGAGTATCATAAACTTAAATGTCTAAATGATCAGGCAAGTAATAAAAATAAATAAACAAGATGCAAGCAATTGAGAGTGGTGGGAACTATAACAAAGAAGAAAGAACATATCCGATTCTCAAGGGAGTAGTAATAACTCAGCTCCAGTCACCTACTGCTCTGGGACTGTAGGTGGGGTGTTGTCAAATCTTCTTCTAGGTCAATTCTGAATTGCATGTTAAATTCCTGATTTATAAATATTGCCAATTAATACAATAATTCTTTAAACTATGTGTAATATCAGCAAAACATACCTACAATCTGTCAAATTGTGATCTTCCTTACACAAAGAGAAAGAAGCCGAGAGCCAAGAATCAGAGTGTACCCACAAAGAAGAGAAAGATGAAAGAAGATTCCATGAAGAGACTATAGAGCGAGCAGAGACAGAGGATGAAACTGCAAGGGTGTGACATCCCAAAGGCTCAGGATAACAGTTCCCAGGAGGGGGAATAGTAACTGGTGTAAAACGGCACAGGGAACCACTTTGCCCTGGGAACTGAAAGTGGACTTTGGGATTTGACAATTGTGAAATTTGGGGAAATGGAAACAATAATTGGTGACTGGAAGCAAAGTAGAAAGCTGAATAATTTAGCTTTCTCTATTTTCCCAAACTTTGGTTTCTTCAAAAGCCATATAATAATTCTGTGCCTCAAATCTTTAAATTTCTCAGAGAAGAGTCAAATGAAATGAACTGTATTGTTTTCTTCAGCTGATAGTAATGAACTAGCCCATTAAAAAACAAACAAATAAAAAGAACAGATCCTTTAGGGAACTCTAGATATCTATAATACACGGTCACTTGGTCCTTTCAAGTTTGCAGTTATAAAAACCAACTACTAACATTTTTATAAACAACAAAAAAGTGTGGGAATAGAGTATGTAGCTTGCCTATGTGACAGAGGCCCAAAATAACAGTGGCTTAGACAAGATAGAAGTTTCTCACTCGCTCACGTAAAAACTCAAGCTGCTATGGCAGCTCTGCTTCAAGAAGTTGTCATCATTGTCTTAGTGCTTTTTAAAATGTCTTGTTGCCCCACTATCCTTAGAGTGCTGGCCTCTTTAGCAAGGGAGAGTACACCTCCATATCCACACCATCCTGTCCTTAATGCCCCACTGGGAAATTGCGTAATCACTCTGCTTACATCCTGTGGCCAGAAATTTGTCACATGGCATAACTGCCTAGCTGTAGGGGAGGCTGAGAAATGTCATCTGTATTTCTGTTGGGGTCTGTCCCCAGTGAAATTTCAGGGGATCTATGTGTAAGGATGATGGAGAAAAGAGGAATCGGGAAACAGCTAGCAGCCTCCACCACAGAGTGGTATTCAGGTTCTTAAGATTCTGTTCTTAACATTCTACAAATAATTTGTATTTTGGTTCAATTTTACAAGAGACTATAAATCTGGCCTAATCTTTATATATGCTTAAGTATTGGAAACATAGCAATGTAATATCGCTGCAATTTTGGCTTCAGCATGCTGATATTTATGACAGTGCTGAAGAAAGTTAAAGTTAATTTTAATTTGTTCTTACAAAATTATTTTCCTAAGGATTCTAAAGCAACGCTAGTCTTCTTGCCATGCTTAACAACTAGATTTCAAAAGCCTGCATTAAAAACTCAAATTATAAAATTTTAAAAATCACTGACATATTCCTACAGCATATGGAACTATACCACCTCAAGGAGTCTTTTAAAGTAACAGTCAATTGTGCCCTGACTGCCAGAAAACACGATATATGCACTATAGCAAAATGTGCTCCAGAATTTTGTCACTTTATTCTCATATTAGCTCACAGTGCTATATTTCACCATTCAAATACTAGAGAAACTAAAATAGTTCACTACTTGTTGATATATAAACATTCTAAAGGTCTACCCATGAACTACAGAATCCCCTAAACAAACATAAAAGAACTTCCATAAAAAGTAATACAACTTAAAAGAGTGATACATTACATGTAATAGTTGCTTTGTGATCATTTGCACCCACAAATTCAAAAGTGTATTAGTTCAAAGTTACTAGATTTCAATCCTTCTAAAAAAAAAAACAGCTAAATAGGAACACAGTACTTTACTAATATTTTTTATCCACTTAAAAGCATAGAAATTATTATTTTAACCAATGTAACTTCTTGATTTATGACTGGCTTGCTTTAAAAATGCTTTTGAATTGGTAGGATCATGATTAAAATAATCAAGCATATTATAAGACCTGGCTGAGAATAACTAAAACTTAATTTTTTAAAATATATTTACAGTGGGAATTGTAGAAAGCTTGGAAACTCCTGAAAAATAAAAAAGACTGTCACAATGAACTGCATTACATTGAGTATTAAATACCTAAATAGTTTCCAAAATCATCTTGACCAAGATTTTACATGGGAGAGAGAAATGAAGAACACACACTTCTAATCAAGATAGAGTAACAGGGATGGGAATTGTCCATCTTCCTGAAAAAAAAATTTGAAGTGTTCTATAAAATTCATGATACACCATTTATAAGACACTGCACACCAGGCTTGAGGAAATGGGAAACATAAAACAAACCTACGAAATAGGAAACTGATAGCATGAGCCCTATGACTGTCCCAGGTTCCAGACCATGGCACTGGAAAAGAAAACTGAGGCAACGCCCAACACAATGCCTGAGTTGCAGAGAGGTGTACCTGAAAAAAGAACAGGGAGAGCAGAGCACCGAGAAATCTCAGGACAGAGTACCAGAGGGAGGAGGGCTAACCAAGAAAGATCTGCATACATCTATAAATACCCCTCAGGTATTCAGCACACATATATGAAGAATCAATCCATGGCCAGGGAAGGAGACACCTGAAAGAATTGGAACAGTACCTTGCACTCATGAAGAACTGAGAATTGTGCCTGTATCCATGAGCCAAACCAGAAAACTTAGAATTCATAGGGTTTGGGGTACAGTACTCAAATTTACTTTAAAAATATGACCTGAAAGCATCAATTATTTCCAAGTACCTGACTACATCCCATTAAAAAAATTATCAAAAAGATTTATAAGGATATAAAAATACCCAATACCCTACACGGTAAAATTCACAATGTCTGGTATCCATTAAAAATTACCAGGCCCACAAAGGAGTAGGAAAATATAGCCCATCAAAAGGGGAAAAATTAAACAAATGAAATTGATTAAGAACTAAAATAAATATTAGAATTTGCATAAAAGGTTATTAAAAGTCATTATCAACCTATTCCATATATTTTAAAAGTTCAATAGAAACATGAAAAATTTTAAAATACCCAAATTTAACTATAAGAGATGAAAACTATAATGTATGAGATGAAAAATACAATAAATATGATGGTTGGTAGTGATTTTGACACAATAGCAGAAATACTAAAAAAGAAACACATAGATTAAAAATAAAAGAATAAAACATAAATAACCTGACCATCAGTGACCCTAATATTAATATACAAATAATTAGAAACCATGAAAGAGAAAGAAGGAGGAAAACCAAAATAATTTGAAGAAAAAGTAGATAAAATTTTTTTCAAATATAATGCAAATTATAAACCCACAGGTCCCAGAAGCTCAGTAAACCCAAAGTACAAAAAACATGAAGATTGCTATACCAAGACACATCATAATTAAATTGATCAAAACCACTGAAAAGGGGAAGCTCTTTAAGGATATGTTATATATAATCTTATACATAATGAGTAAAGTTCTCATAAAATAACAGTGCAAGTGAGAAAACCATCAAACAACACCTTCATAGTACGAAAAGAAAAAAAACCTGTCAATCTAGAGAATTCCATACCCAACAAAAATCTCATAAAATGACGGTAAAATAAAGATGTTTGCAAACATACAAAAGCTGAAAGCGTTCATCACCAGCAGGCCTATACTGTAAGAAATCTTAAAGGAAGCACTTCAGGCAAAAAGAAGGTGATACCAGATAAAAATTGCATGAAAAGTATGAGAGGTAATGAAGGAATGAAAAGCTGTGAAAAATGGGAACTACATGAGTACAGCTATGCCCTCCTCATTGACAGTTTCACTTTCCATGGTTTTAGTTACCCGTGGTATACCATACTCCAAAAAATATTAAATGAAAAATTCCAGAAATAATCCATAAGTTTTAAAATTATAGGTTGTTCTGAATAGTGTGATGAAACCTTGACCCATCATGTTCCTTCCAGCCTGGGACCTGACTCATCCTTTTATCCAGCGTATCCACACTGTATACACAAGCCACCCATTAACCACTTAGTAGCCATCATAGTCATTTGAACTATTGAGGTATCACAGTGCTTGTGTTCAAGTAACCTTTATTTTACTTAATACTGGCCCTAAAGTTCAAGTGTAGTGATGCTGGCATTTCAGATATGACAAATAAAAGCCATAAAGTACTTCCTTTAAATCAGTGATTTTCAACCTTCTTCATCTCATGGCACATATAAACTAATTACTAAAATTCTGCAGCACATCAAAATATGTATATGTTTTTTACCAATCTGACAAAAAAATAGGTCTAATTTTTATTAATTTACACTGATTGACTATTGTCATTTTATTTTATTTGACAATCTAAGGAAAAAGAGGTCAGTGCCTCTGACTAAATAGTCAGGTACTGAATGTTTTAAAAATTCTTGTGGCATACTGGTTGAAAAATCACTACTTTTAATGAAAAGGTGAAGGTTCTTAACTTATTAAGGTACTTTACCATCACACATCATCACAAGAAGGGTGAGTACAGTAAAAGATATTTTAGGAGAGAGACTGCATTCATATAACTTTTATTACAGTGTATTGTTATAATAATTATGATTTATTAATTATTGTTAATCTCTCATTGTGCTTAATTTATAAGTTAAATTTTATAAATATGTATGTATAGAGAAACATACTTAGAGCTTGATACCATCTTTAGTTTCAAGCATCCACTAGGGGTCTTAGAGTATAGCCCCATATATAAGGGGGAACTACTATAAATACAAAAGATTTGCTTTTATTATAAACTAGAGGCCCGGTGCACAAAATTCATGCACAAGGGGGAGGGGCGGGGGATGTCCCTTAGCCCAGCCTGCACCCTCTCCAATCTGGGACCCCTCGAGAGATGTCCAACTGCCATTTAGGCCAGATCCCAATAGGATCGGGCCTAAACAGGCAGGCGGACATGCTTCTCACAATCCAGGACTGCTGGTTCTAAACTGCTCACCTGCCTGCCTCTCTGATTGCCCCTAACCGCTTCTGCCTGCCAGCCTGATCACCTGCTAACCACAACCCTGTCAGCCTAATTAATGTCTAATTGCTCCCCTGCCAGCCTGTTTGCCCCCAACTTCCCTCCTCTGCCGGCCTGGTTACCCCTAACTGCCCTCCCCTGCAGGCTTGATCACCCCCAACTGCCCTCCTTGCAGGCCTGGTCCCTCCCAACTGCCCTCCCCTGCTGGCCTGATTGCCCACAACTGTCCTTCCTTGCAGAGCCTGGAATCTCTCAACAGCCCTCTCCTGCTGGCCATCTTGTGACCACATGGGGGCATGATCTTTGACCACATGGGGGAAGCCCTCTTGTGTGTTGTAGTGATGGTCAATCTGTGTATTACTCTCTTATTAGATAGGCTAGAGGCCTGGTGCATAGTGGGGACCAGCTGGTTTGCCCTGAAGGGTGTCCTGGATCAGGGTGGGGGTTCCCTTGGAGTGTGGGGCAGCCTGGGTGAGGGGCCTATGGTGGTTTGCAGGTCGGCCATGCTCTCCAGCGACCCAAGTGAAGGCCCTGGGATCTGGGATTAATTTATGTTCTACAATTGAAACTTTGTAGCCTGGAACAGAGCCAAGCTTTCTGCTTGCTCCCTGGTGACAGCCATTTCTGTTTGAAACTTTGTAGCCTAGAGTGGAGGCCTAGGCTAGGGCTGCAGAAGTTTGGCTTCCTCCATTGCCCCAGCAATCCTAACCTCTTCTCTCTCCAGTTCCATGGCTGCTGCCATTTCTGTTGAGATTATGTATCTTCTATCATTGAAACTTTGTAGCATTAAGTCGAGGCCTAGGCCTGGGTTTCCCCTCTGTTGCTGGGGAAACCCAAGCCTCCCTCCTGCTCTCAGTGGCCACAGCCATCTTGGTTGGGGTTTATTTGCATAATTTGCTCCTGACTGGCTGTTGGGCGTGGCTGTGGGTGTAGCTTGATGGTCAATTTGCATATTACTCTGTTATTAGATAGGATATCTCTTTAAAATATAATTTGCTGTTAATGCAAAAACAATAATGTAATGTGAGGATTATAAAATATGTAAGAAAACCAGAAGAGGGTATGAAATAAGTTTTAATGTATTTTCAATAGTTACTAGAAAATTATAAATTCACACAAGAATATTTCAGATTTGTTATTCTAGGGGAATTAAAACTGTAGCTATTATTCTGAAATCCCATTCCATTTGGCCTACACTTTCCCATTTGGCTTGCGCAGTCTTAGCATTATACTTTCAAAAATATAACAAGTTGAATTTATTAAATATGTTTTCATTGGGGAAAGTGGTAAGTGACTTCAAAAGAGTGTTCTTCTTAGTAAATAAGTTAGTTCACAAGGTTTGGCAATGGCTTTTGCTGAACTTTATAAATAAAACTAACAACTATTATTTCACTATACAGTAGGTCCTTGGGTTGTGGCAGACATCCATTCCTACAGTGATATAACTCATTCTCACCATAAGTTGGAACCCACCTATGTCATTCACATGGACACACACAGCAGTAATGAAGTGAAACAGTAAAAAAAAAAAAAAGAAGAAGAAATTAAAATCAAGATAATAATTCCTGATCTTCACTTGTGGTAAATAAATAATAAAGAACATTAAGCACATATGTACATATGGCGAAATGACTGAACTTTTTTTATATAAATAAATGGGAGATGGCAACATAATCACGAAATAATGTAGGTCGAGTAATGCTAAACTCATCAGAAGTTTATTTAATGTAGGTAACCTTTTTTTAAATAGTTTTATTTTATTTTTAATGTATTTTTAGTGATTTCAGAAAGGGAGGGAGAAGGGGAGAGAGAAAGAAATCAGTGATGAGAAAGAATCATAAATCAGATGCCTCCTGCACATCCTACACTGGGGATCGAGCCTCTAAGCTGAGCATGTACCCTTGACTGGAATAGAACCCAGGAACCTTCAGTCCTCAGGCCAATGCTTTATCCACTAGGCAAAATCTATTAGGACTAATGTACGTAACTTTTAAAAATTGGGTCAAACAAATAAGAAGGAAAATTTTAAATATATTTATAGCAAAAGTCACAAAAGTAAGTTCCCCTTTTTGTTCCCCCGACCTGCTAAAATGAACATAACGCATAATATACATTACAGATTTTTAGGCAATGTTTTTTGGGGAAGTAAAAGGAAGATATTGAAGTGGTACTAGCCTCTCATTGAAAGGCAGATGAAATCAATCATGAGACCAAAGCTTATTCATGAGTGCAAAATTCCATATATTATGACTGAGTTTTTCTCCTATTTTGTGTAACCTATGAAAAAGCATATCTACAAATGGCAGTGTAGGTAAACGCCTGTACTTGTCACCTCCCACAACCACATCAAAATTACAACTAAAATACAGAACCACCATCATCAAGCACTGCTAGAAAGCTGGCTGAATGGAACTCCTACAACTAGAGAAGTAAAAAAGACAGCACATTGAGACTGGTAGGAGGTGCGGAGGCGCAGAACGGGTTGGTCCATGTGCTGCTTTTTTAATCAGGAGGGAGATCATATCTGCAGAGGCCACCTGGAGGAGCATGGGTCCAAACCCCACACCAGCAACTCAGTCCAAGAAGTCCCTTCAGGCAGTAAGAGCCACGGGCTGTAAAAAAACAGTGAAGATTGGGGATCAGTGACACAGAGGCTGCTGGAGACACAGCTGTTCCTCTTAAATGGTGAGCACCACAAACTACACTTACAAGGCACCACTTCTTCTGAGCTCCAGCATCACGGTGAGACTTTGGTGGACAGAGAAACATACAAGGAGGAACTGGATTGCCTGGCATTGGGGCAGGATCTCTGGGACAGCTTTATCCCAGATGGAGGTGCTCACAGGGATCATTGTTCCTATGCTGGGACCTCCCCAGTGGCAAGGCTAACTGAAAGCCATATCTGTTTGCTCCACCCTGGTGGTTCCCTAAGACCCTGCCCTCATCCAATTTATAACCCCACCCAAGCTGTGTGCAGAAGCTTTTCATATGAATGGCCTGTCCATGTTCAAGAAAACATTTCTCAAACAAGCTACAGCTGAGTCAAGAAGCCCCAAACCTATCAATAAAAGGCCCAGCACCTGGCACTAGCACCAGCCTGTCTTGTTTCATAGCTGGGCCTCATCTGGGCACTTCCAAACCCAACACAAAGAGGAGGAATCTGCAGATCTCTCTGTAGCTCCTGCTGGGTGGCCCCACGCAGTGGCTGACTTTACACCTCCCTGGAGATCCAGGAGCCAGTATACCCATTGGACAGTGTCAGACCATACCAGATTACAACTCTACACCCCAACAAGTGACACACTCAAAGGGCAGACTCAGTGACCACCAAAGCCCCACTGAAACAAGTCCTGCTCCATAGGGTGTCTTCTGTACAGCAGCTCTCTCACTGTAGTCACAGCTGGTCCTCGTGTCCACTTGGCCGGGAGGTCAATTCCTTCCAGTGACACCAACAGCAATCAAGTTTCAACTTCAACAAGACTGTGCACACAACCCACAAGTGGTGCACCTAAAGTGCCCAGTTCAGGTGACTCGGGAGGCTGAGCCACTGAGCCCTATAGAACACCTTCTACACAAGGTCAACTCAAGGAGACATAGCAGCTCTACCCAATGTATAGCAACAGACACAGGGAAGCAGCCAAAATGCAGAGACAAAGAAACATGTCACAAATGGAGGAGCATGGGTCCAAAATGGAAGAAAACTAACTACTGGATACAGAACCATGATTATATGGTTACTCAAGAATCTGCTAGAAACCTCTAAAAATATGGAAAAGGACCAGTCAGAAATTAAGCATACACTGACTGAAATAAAGAATAATATATAGGGGTTCAACAGTAGAATTGAGGATTCTGATAATCAAAGATTGGCAATATGATGAAGCAAAAAAAACCAATCAGAAGAACAAAAAGGAAAAATAATTCAAAAATATGAACATAGTGTAAGGAACCTCTGACAACTTCAAGCGTACCAACATTTGCATTATGGAGGTGCCAGAAGAAAAGAGAGAAAAAATATTGAAAACCTGTTTGAATAGATAATGACAGAAAACTTCCTCTCCCTGGTGAAAGAAATAGACTTACAAGTCCAGAAAGCACAGAGAGTCCCAAACAAAAGGTAACAAAAGAGGACCACACCAAGACACAACATAATTAAAATTCCAAGGTCTAATGACAAAGAGAGAATCTTAAAAGCAGCAAGAGAAAATCAGTTAGTTATCTACAAGGGAATGACCATATGACTGTCCGGTGATTTCTCAACAAAAAAACTATGCAAGAAGGGAGTGGCAAGAAATGCTCAAAGTGATGAATAGCAAGAACCTACAACCAAGATTACTCTACCCAGTGAAGGTATCATTTAGAATTGAAGGTCAGATAAAAAGCTTCATAGACAAGAAAAAGCTAATGGAGTTAATCTCCACCCCATGAGTATTATATGAAACTAGAGGCCTGGTGCATGAAATTCATGCACTGGTGGTGGGTGGTCCCTCAACCCAACCTGCCCCCTCTCACATACTGGGAGCCCTCAGAGGATGTACAACTGATGGCTCACCCCCAGCCTGCCCAAGGCCTGCTCAGCTCAGCCCTGGCTGCCTGCGACTATCTGGCTCTGGGGGCTGGGCACTCGCTGCCACTTCTGCTGCTGCTGCCACAGCTTCCCCGAACAGCACCCGGGGGCTGGGCACTCACCACCACCACCATTTCATCTCCACTCCCGGGCCCAGCCCTCATGCCACTTGGCCCCGCCCCCACTCCTGATTGGCTGGTAACATAGCCAATCAGGAGCAAAGGTATGGTCAAATTTGCATGTTTCTCTTTTATTATATAGGATGTTGAAGGATGTTCTTTAAGAAGAGGAAGAAGAAGAAAAAGATCAAAAATATGAGCAACAAAATTGCAACAATTGCATCTAAAAATCAAAATAAACGAATAAGAAATCTAATGAACCGAATAAACTGGTGAATAAAATAGAATCAGAGGCATGGAAATGGAACAGACTGAGGACTATCAAAGGGAAGGGGGATGAGGTGGTAGGAAGAGATTAAATGAAGATTTCATATGCATATATACATTATCTATGGACACAGACAATAGGGTAGTGAAGGTGTAGGCGGGGCTGGAATCAGGTGGAGGGGGACAATAGGGAGGAAAAGAGGGATATCTCTAATAATTTCAACAATAAAGATTAAAAAATAATAAAAATAAATAAATAAATAAATAAATAAATAAATAGCTAGCATATCTTCAATGAGTAGCCCTGTGCTGAAATGAAAATGTAAATAAGGAAATACTGAGGAATTGCTTCTTTTGGGTAGTGAGAAAAAAGTAGGTTCCAAGATGAAAATCTAGTGCAGTGGTTGACAAACTGCGGCTCGCAAGCCATGGTTTGCCCCTCTGTTGACTAATGAGTTTGTCGATCACTGGAATAGGTACTTAATCACAAGGAATAACAACAGCCTGTAATTATTGGAATCAAGGGTCTAGGTCAGTGGTCGGCAAACTCATTAATCAACAGAATGGCAAACCTCGGCTCGAGGGCTGCAGTTTGACGACCACTGACCTAGTGTACACAAAACTGCCTTGGAAAAGGAGTTAACTCAAACATAAAATAGTTTATAGTCTTTTGTGTTAGCCCTGCAGAGAAATTCTGATTCATGCTGAAGATTGGGAACTATTGCACTAGACCAGTGGTTGGCAAACTCATTAGTCAACAGAGAGGCAAACCACGGCTCTCAAGCCACAGTTTGCCAACCACTGCACTAGACTAAAAGAATGAACAAAGGGCAAGTCTCCATGCTGAAACCTGTGCTTTCAAATCCTGCCATCAACAGAGAATGAATGGTAAATGCTTAAGTGTTTCTGCTTGTCAGCAGAGTTTATTTTAATTTATTTGAATATTACTCTCTATAACCATTACATACTACTAGATTCAGCATTCTTGAAAGAAATGAGACAATATGTGAATATATCCAATACTGTGACTCAATAAATGTTTGATGGATATTAATCTAAGTCTTGCTCTGGAAGTGCTACAAGTTGCATAAAAGACTTGGCCACTTATAGGAAGCAATTCTTGCCTTTCTAAATGGAAAACCCTATTATACTGATTTCACACAGTTTGACACCAGCTATGAAACTTGTTTTGGTGGGATTACATCTTAGATAAGGATTAGGTTATATTTAAATGCATATGATTATTCTTCATTCCTTTTCTGTACCAGAAAGGGTAAAAGGACAATAAAAGCAAAGAAATGAATTGAAGAGAAGGAATAGTCAAAAGGCAATTTTAAGAATATAGTAAATTTGAAATCTGTTCACAATATCAGCAGACATTTGTGCTTCAAATACAGGCTAGCAGAGAGCATAAACACCATTTCAGATTATCATGATGATGTTGACGACAACCACATAGATAATGCAAGTTTAAATGCATATTTAGGAAAGGAAAATATTAAAACAGTGAGAATAAAAATACAAGGAAACCTAGGATATTTTTTTAAAAGTGTATGTGAAATTTATCTGGTAAAGTGGTCAGTGTCAGACCTGTAGAACAAGGAAATTATTTTAAAAATCAGATGGTAAATGAGTGAAGATGTGGTATGCAATATTGTTGATCATTTGGGAGGAGAATAAAATCAATTTGATGCAATATATTGTTCTATGGATAACATTACATAATTTACTTTTACCATTCAATAACAATATCTACATACAATTATAACCCAAAAAATGTAGTAATGTTGGGAGATGTAGGCAAATAAATTTGAGAATAAAGGCATTATATCTAAATCTGGGCTGCTTACTGGCCACATGACACTATTTTATAATTAAAATTTAATGCAGGCTCTTGGTCTGGCTATACTACATGCACTTGAAGGTCACATGTGCTAGTGACTATGGTACTGGAGAACACAGAGATAGAATATTTCCATCACGACAGAAAACTCCACAGGACAGCAGTGATCTGTACAACTGTTAGAAGTCCCTTATATACGAAAGAGGAGGCAGGAAAGAAGACACACACCCATGCCCACCCACAGACACAGAGCTTATAATTTATGTTTTCCCAGAACATTTATTGAGCGTTTCTCATGGAAGAATTGCTGTGCTAGGCATTTGGAGTTCACAAAAAACAAAACAGTCTCTGTCCTCAAGGAGCTCACAGAGCAGTAAGGAAAAAATGACATATAAACAACTGGTCAACCAGCAAATGCTTGTTGGGCAACAACTATCTGAAATGCACTTACTGCTGAGGAAAAAAAATAGTAAACAAGGTCTATCAGCCTTTAAAGGGCTCACAAACCTAATTAATGACATATTACACAGAGTTGGATATGCAATGTGTTAAGTAGCAATTAATA
This sequence comes from Antrozous pallidus, assembly GCA_027563665.1. NCBI lineage: Eukaryota > Metazoa > Chordata > Mammalia > Chiroptera > Vespertilionidae > Antrozous > Antrozous pallidus. The sequence goes on along the minus strand of CM050521.1, from coordinate 69,955,181 downwards.
TCTGCAACTATGTACTTCAAACAGAGAGCCAGGAGTTTGATGTGGACTTTTGTTTCACTTTAGGTTTACACTGATGATAATCCAAAAAATTAAAATAAACATAAATGTATTCTAGTTATTTTCTGAATAATCATTTTAAAACTAAACATGGCTACTACATTTTCATTTGGCACTTGCTGTGGGTGTTTTCAATCATGTACTAGGTGAAGGCCAAATAACATACCATTTGCTAAATAAATAATGATTAGAAAAGCAGTGAAGATGAATTGAGTCATTATAGAACACATAATAGCGAAGGCATCCAAAACACCTGCACTCTATGGTTGAAATCATCATGATTGGAAGACGATGCAAGCATCCCATCTCCATGTAGTTTCTACACAATTTGTTCTTCATTTCTGCATTCTTTGGAGACTGCTAAAATGTGCGATTCACAATTCAATAACTTCACAATGCTAATCACATTTTTAAGAGAGCAAAATGATGTTACAGAGTATTCAGATGATGTCTCACTAAAACTGGGCATGTATCTTGGCCGCGGGCACAATCCCAGTAGGGAGTGTGCAAGAGGCAGCTGATCGATCTTTCTGACTTTCTATCCCTCTCCCTTCTGTCTGTAAAAAATCAATAAAATATATTTTTAAAATAAAGAAAGAAAGAAAGAAATGCTGTGTTTTTATTTGTTCCCTACCTGCCAAACACATAAATCTGGGAGACACACATACACACACACACATCTTGACTTAACTTTTTTTACATAGTCACTTGTTCTTTCAGGCTGGGTGTTCCTATTATCTAAAATGCCATTCGCTAGCTCCAAGCTTAGGGCCGAAATCCTTAAAGCCATAAGGTAGGGAATAGCAAACGTTTAAAAATGTAAAGGTAGTAAGATAGATAAGGGCCAGACTAGGAGAGAATTTGGGTGCCATGCTGAGGAGGTTGGGCTTTTAGAGCCAAATCTTGCCTAAGCTAAACTAGAAAACCTAAAACCTGTACAAAGAAATAAATTTATTGCACCCAGTTTCGTGGCTCAGTGGTTGAGTATGGACCTATGAACTAGGAGATTTGATTCCCTTCAGGGCACATGCCCAGGCTCCATCCCCAATATAGGGCAATGCAGGAGGCAACTAATCAATGATTCTCTCTCATCATTCTTGTTTCTATCTCTCTCCCCTCTCTCCTTTCCCCTCTAAAAATCAATAAAAATATATTTTAAAAAAAGAAATAAGTGTATATTTCAAAAATTCCTGAGTTATAGCTTGCTCTGAATTAGGTTATCGTAGTCCCGCTTAATCTGGCAGAGGGTGGTACACAAGGACCTCTGGGAGAACAGTCCTGCTGGAGAAGGACAGACACCTGACCCCAGATGTGGCCATCCCAACACTGTCAACCTGGCCACAGTGGAGTGGTCCATATGTATACACCTGACTTAAGAGGTGTATAGGATATTGCTTTGGAGTTTTCAGTTGTAAATGTTTACATGTTGACTCAAATCCCCAAGGGGAATCTTAGTCTTCCTCAACTGTGCTGAGATACAGGGTACCACTCCGTAAAATTCACAGAGTTCACACTGAGCTTGTATGTTCCAGTACAACAGGAAAGGGATCTCGGCCAACAATTCCAATCAATGGAACAAGACCATTTAAAGAAGAGATTTAAGTACATAAAACAGAAGAGGGGGGAAAAAGAGTAGAATATCTATGAATAGAATACTGAGGCACCACAGAGTAGAAAGGGGGACCAAGTAATAGAAGAAAAAAGGAGAAATGTCTGAATAGACTTTTCAAGTAGATCAAAAACTGCAAAGGCTATAGAAAGGACCCAATGGCCAAAGAGGCAATGAGAATTCATAATGTTTCCTGATTGAATTTAATAGTGAAAAAATCTACATGTAGGTGACATAGCGCTTTTGATTGTAGCCAAGATGATAAGTAGAAATAAAAATACAAAACACTCCACATTCCTACTTTTACATGGAAGAGACTTATCATCTGTATTTCCTGCTGGGAAAATAAAAGAAGGCATGATACAGCACACACTCTCCCTCTGCTCTTTCACCCTCATCTTTCAGTGTCCAGTTTTCTCATGATGAATGAAGGAATCCAAGAGCAATTATGTGCTGCCATTCTCTTCAATAAAAAAAATCTCTTCCCCTGGAAACTTCGCTTACTGCTTACGAGTAAGGGATGTGTACTATAAGACTAAGAGCTGTGAAATCAGACTGAGATTTCATATCCTAGCACGATGACCCTTACCAAATAATTTAGCTTTTCAAAGTCTGCGTTCTCTTGGAGAGTGAGAGGGAAGGCAGAAATTTGAACTCAATTACCAAAGATAAGATGCATATTGATAAAAATCATTCCTGCAAAGTGCTTGGAGCAACAGGCTATGCTCAATAGACTCCCCATGTCTCTACACAACACCCCTCCAGTCATTGGGCCATAGATGTACAGTAGATCTGAGGTGGTCTCTAGCTCTGTTCCCTCTTGTGAAATAAGGGCAGGCCACGCTGCGGGCCTCCACATCACAGTGCTGGTTCCCTGTGAGAATTGGTGGCACCAGTCCCTTAAAAACCTTTCACATATGGAATACATCAGGGAACTAATTAAGTCAAATCCAAGACTAACATATGTGCTAGTGATTCATCTTTTTAAATGCTTCTACTCAATTCTTACCACCACCATGCCTAAATAGGGCATCACTACCACTATTCTCCTGAATCCCAGAAGAGTTTTCTTTCCGAGGCGTTGCATGACTCCAGCTAGTTTCCTTTAAGTGGCATCATTCTGATCCTCATCAAAAATGTCAATATTTAATTAATCAATTTCATTAACCACATGTTTTTTCTCCTTTCCTTCAGTAGTGGATATTTGTCATTCTTTTTGGCCAGGAGCAACTGAACCCTATTATTATATACTAGAGGCCCAGTGCATGAAATTCATGCATGGGGGGGGGGGTGTCCCTCAGCCCAGCCTGCACCCTCTCCAATCTGGGACCCCTTGAGGGATGTCCAACTGCCCGTTTAGGCCCGATTCCGGGAGGATCTGGCCTAAACGGGCAGTCAGACATCCCTCTCACAATCCAGGACTGCTGGCTCTAAACTGCTCACCTGCCTGCCTCCCTGATTGCCCCTAAATGCTTCTGCCTGCCAGCCTGATCACCACCTAACCACTACCCTGCCAGCCTGTTTGATTCCTAACTGCTCCCCTGCCAGCTTGTTTGCCCCTAACTGCCCTCCCCTGCAGGCTGGTCACCCCTAACTGCCCTCTCCTTAAGGTCTGGGTCCCTCCAACTGCCCTTCCCTCCTTTGTGGTCCTGGTTACCCCTAACTTCCCTCCCCTGCAAGCTTTATCACCCCCAACTGCTTTCCCTTGCACACCTGGTCCCTCCCAACTGTTTTCCCCTGCTGGCCTGATTGCCCACAACTGCCCTCCCTTGTAGGCCTGACCATCTTGTGGTAGCCATCTTGTGTCCACATGGGGACAGCCATCTTTGACCACATGAAGGCAGCCCTCTTGTGTGTTGGAGTGACAGTCAATTTGCATATTACTCTTTTATTATATAGGACAGAGGCCTGGAACACAGGTGGGGGGCTGATTCCAAGCTTAGGGTATCCCAGATCAGGGTGGGGGTTCCCTTGGGGCATGATGCAGCCTGGGCAAGGGGCCTGTGGTGGTTTGCAGGATGGCCACAGCCCCTAGTGACCCAAGCAGAGGCCCTGGTATCTGGGATTTATTTTTTATAATTGACACTTTGAGTGGAGGCTAGGGCAAGCCAGGATGTGCGGAATGCTTGGCTTCCTCCATTGGTAGGGAAACCCAAGCCTCCTACTCACTCCGTGGCAGCAGCCATCTTGGTTGGGTTAATTTCCATACTCATTCCTGATTGGCTGGTGGGCATAGCAGAGGTATGGTCAATTTTCATGTTTCTCTTTTATTAGTATAGATAGAGAATCCTCTGTCTTATGGCACAGAGGCTGCCTTCCACTATGAAAGCTGGTGTGCCACAGCAACAGCAATACTACCTCATAAAATTGATTCTTTAGAGTGATCACGAGCATTGTCTCTGATTGAGTATCTTGTAAGCCACATCTATTAACTTAAGAGATTCTATCAGCTAGTCAATATGGCAGACAAGTCCTAAGGTGACCTCCAATGAGTCATGCCCTTGCATAGTCCCCTCCCCTTAAATTTGGGTAGAACAAGTGACTTGCCTTTAAATTTTTTATTTTATTTTTGGTTAATTCTCACCTGAAGATATTTTTCCATTTATTTTTAGGGAGAGTAGAAGAGAGAGGGAAAGACAGAGAGAAAGACTGAGGTGAAGGAAACACATTGATTGGTTGCCTCCTGCACAAATCCCAACAAGGGCCCAGGCTGGGGAGGAGCCTGCAACCAAGGTATGGGCCATTAACTGAAATCGAACTGAAGGCCAAAGTTCTATCCACTTAGCTAAACCCATTAGGGCTTCTTCTTGCTTTCTTTCTTTCTTCCTTTTTTTTTTTTTTTTTTTTTTTTTTTTTTTGTGTGTGTGTGTGTGTGTGTGTGTGACTTGCTTCTAACTAACAATATGGCAGAGGTGATGGATGTTACTTCCTTAACTAGATTATGTTAAATGACAAAGGTGATGTCATGTTATTCCTGCATGTTACAGAAGAACGAAAAAATGTGGACTTGTCTAGTTTGAATGGAATAGTGCTATCTGTCTTATCATACTGAAACAAGAGATTCTTCCTTGCTGGCTTTACACAGTAAGGTAAAATGTTGTTAAGAATGCCTATCAGGGGGTCACATGACAAAGAACAGTAGTCAGCCTCTAAAAACTGTGAGTGGACTCCGAGTGAGAGCCAGAAATGAAATGGAGACCTCAGTCCTACAGCCATAAGGAGATTAATTCTCTTAACAGTCGGTCTATCCCCAGTTAAGTCTCTGAAAACAGTGCATCCCTAACCAATACCAGGTGAAATCCCTGAGCAGAAGACCCAGTTGAGCCATGTGGAGACTTATGAGCAATGGAACTGAGATAATAAACTTGTGTTGTTTCAAGCTGCTCAATCTGTGATCACGTTACCAAATAATAGAAAACAATTAGAGTCAATATCCTCTAATACATTTACTTAATGCTTAAATTAACTAACATTAGTTTCAATGATGCGTGCAACCAAGTTTATTGAGTGATAATTGAGTGTTCCAAGTCTTATCTGCTTTCAATGGCCATTTCAAATTCCACTCATCACTATTTCATTCAAACGAGACTGGTCCAGCCTTCTTCTTCTTCTTCTATAGAAGGAGGAAGAAAGTACCGTTTTAGCAACCTTAACTCTTCCCAACCTTACTAGCATCATGCTGTACTCTGATGCAGCAAAGAATATACAGAATGGGAGTTATCCTCTGCTTGGGGCTCCAAACCGAATTAATCATACTAAATAGCAAATCACACTTGAAGAGTCACTTTTTTCAGTATTTCATATTTAAAATGATTTGGATACATGCCTATGAAAAAGAACAGTATAAAAATGTAATATAAAGCTCCTTGTATTGCCTGCTTATTCAAAAATTCTGAAAGTATTTGCACCAAATACATGTGAGCTTGCATAAGAATATATATATGTCTATGAAATTACAATGCTTTCTTCTCTATCCTGGATAATATATTCCACTTTTGAATTTAACTATACAATCTCAGAAGACTATTACCTTGGTTGTTTCAAATCAAGTGGGCAATTGCCCTGAAAGATTCTGGAGGGAATTGAAGGAAAAGGAATTTCGGAGAATGAAGAAAAAGTCATCAGAATATCTCCTCCAGAAAAGAACAAATTGTTCTACTTTTTCCTTTTTTTACTCTGATTTATCTAGATACCAGGTCTACATGGCCAAGAAATGACTAGATAATTCATGAACTGTAAGTTCGGCCAAAGAAGCAGAGCAAATTAGAGAAGGTGGGTGCCTGACACCCGGAACAATAGGGTCCCTAATTCTTACTGGCTTGCTCTAGAGTGACTGTCCTCTGTCAATAATCTCTCTTCTTAAAAATAATGGTCTGAGTCCTCTCAACAGACAGCCTGATGATCCTCAAACTTGACAACTGTGCTAATAAACTTCAAATCCGTTTTTGGCCAATAAAAGGGCAGTATGCAATTGATATGGTGGGGCCAGTGCAGGCAGAGAGATGTGAAAGATTGGATACCCCACAAAGTTGTGTATGTTTGTTTTAGCACTACTTAGAGGAGTCATGCTCTCCTTCATCAGCAGGCAACAACAGTAAGGGCTTAGTCCCCGTGACTGTATTTACTGATATAAAAGCTGATCTGCAAATCGACAAAGTTAAGCACTTTAAAAATCTAGAAATGACCCTAGCTGGTTTAGCTCAGTGGTTAAAGTGTTAGCTCAGGTTCAAGCCTAGTCTAGGGCACCGGCATGTACCTTTGTTGCAGGTTCCTCCCCAGCCCGGGGCCTTGGTTGGGGGCTTGCAAGAGGCAACCAATCAATGTGTCTCTCTCACATGGATATTTCTCTTTTTCTGTCTCTCCCCTTCCCTTTGACTATCTCTAAAAATCAATGGGAAAATATCCTCAGGTAAGGATGAACAAAAACATAAATTAAAAATCTAGAAGTGTATAAGTTTATGAAGATGTCATAAGGTTGCCACCAGAGCAGGTTGCTGTTGTGAACAGATACAGGAAATATGGATGTTGTCCTCAGCTTCACACCGGTTCTCCAGTGTGTGACCTTGGACAGACTGTGCAGCCTCCTTCCGAAAATGAGAACAATATGTCTTCCTCTCTGCTTCTCCAATGGAAGGTGGGAGTTATAGTAATAAGCTAGGGAATAATTGTATGTAGCAGAGGATGTGTACAATAAAAATTAAGTATGATATCCTTATTGAAAGGGAAGGGTTTCAAACAATAAAAGCCCCTGCCAACTTAAACACTAATATAACTTACATGTTAAAACAAATTCATTGAAGCAAAAATTAAAAGCCACATTTGGATGTAATATCACAAAAATGTCCATAACTTACCATATTTCACTAATGAGAAGGTACAGATGCTACATACAGAAGGATTTTATGATGTCCATATGTTTCTCAAATGACTCTCCTTGTTAGCTATTTCTCCATATCTCTATTTAAGAATAACCTACACCTTCCTCGCGAAATGGGTGTAAATTACAGCGTGATGTGTTGTAATATTTAAACAAATTCAAAATAGAGGTAATTCTAATAAAAAGAAATAACAACACTATAACCATAAAAATCCTTAGATGCAGATGTATTAATCCAAATCTGAATTATGTGCATTGTCTGAACTAGTTAATTAAACAGGTTATATGGTAGGTTGGCTTTATGATTTAAAACTCTTTAATCAAGTCCCAGTATGGCTCAGTTAGTTGGTGCATCATCCATACACCAAAAAGGTTGTGGGTTCAATTCCCATTCGGAGCACATACTCACATCAGGGCACATACTTTGGTTGGGAGTTTGATCCCCAGTCAGACACATGCTGGAGGCAACTTTTCCATGTTTCTCTCTTACATCAATATTTCTCTCTCTCTCTCTCTCAAATCAATATTTAAAAAAAAAAACACCCTTAAACCCAAATACAGGGTGTCCCTCCCTAAAATATATATATACTTTAACAGCTGATAACTCAGTTTTGAAAATGAAATTTTAAACACTGTCTTCATAATTACTCAAAGTATATGCTTACATTTTGGGACACCCTATATGTTCCAAGTATACCCCAAATGTGTGTGTGGAGGGAGGGGGGGTGAGACGGGACTAGAAGGGCATAATAATGCTCACAAAACAGTTGATCATAAAAGTCTGTGAAAATGCATAAAATTATCTTTCTCATTTCAGAAGGCCATCATTATATTTACAGAAGATGGCAATTTGCCAAACATTCTAGCCAAAGAGTGTTCAGTCTTCCTTTATAATAAAGGCTGGTCCAATAGGCTCAATTGCAGAGGGAAAGAAACAAGAAGACTAGAGTTAAACAAACAAACAAACAAAAAACCTTTCCCCCTAATCATAAACGGGCACTTCACTTAAAACTCTGAACTTCCTTCTGCACAATCTTCCGTGCATCTCACGATGTCCATTCTGCAGTGCAGGTGATGGGTTCAGCAGGAGAGCTGGGAAAGCATCTCCCTCCGGCTACAGCCTGACACCAAAGGCCAGACTCAGGATGGCCACCCCACATGCACCTGTTTGTGACGGACACATATGAAAATATTCGCTTTGTCCCGCCCCCCCTCCCAACCCCGCCCTCACACACACACAGAAAACAACAGACTCGGAGAAACTGCTTCTCTTCCTAAGGTCTGTCTTATTCAAACAAAATGGATGAACACAAATTACAAGAAAGTTTTACAACTAAACCATTTGTCCTTTTGGAAATACAATATCCTTATTAAGCATTTTAAATGCAAATGCTTTCCAGAAGGCACATCAGTGAGTTGGTGTTTGGGTAATTAAATTGGTCCAAACTGGTTTACAAGGAAAAGGAGAACTAATTATCTGTGGTAAGAAGCAAACATATTAAACAGCAAATTTTCAGTCACAGTAATTTTCTTAATAAACATTCAAAATATCAAAGAGTAGTTCAAAAGATATCCTTTCCAAACATGATATTTTAATTGTCCTCCTTTACTAAGTGCAACTTATTCTGTGCTGTTATTAATTACAGGACTAAAAAGATTTCTAAAGCATCAGAAAATAACATCCAGACCTTTCCAAATGTCAAATGATTTTTCTTTCCAAGTAACTTCAATTACTCTACTATTGCTTCTCTGTATACGTACTCCCTTTCTCTACATTTCAATAACGCTTGCACGATTTGAAAACATGGATTGTACTCCAAATACCTGTAATTCCTAAATCTTACCCTTTATGAGAAATCTCAGCACGCCCAGAGTATTTTGCATGAACATTGTTATATCCTTTGGGGAGAAAAAGAAAATTAACTCTTCACTTTCTCTTCTGGTTGAAGTTAAACTTTTCAAGCCTTTCTTCTGCCACTCCCACATTCTGTGTACACACACACACACACACACACACACACACACACACCATACACCTATAATGGGATCTATGTAGATGGCTCACAGATTTCACATGTTACAGTTTCCTAACCCAAAGTTCATTTCAGGAGATTGCACCTGCCTCCCTGGCAGGGAAAACAGACTCGACCATCTTCCAGAAATGAGACCCTAGCGGACTGACTAGAGAATTCGAAGGAATTCCACATCCCCAGCACCCCGCCGCGGGCCACCTCTTCCGAACCCCCGCGCCAGAGAGCTGGGGAGCAGCTGAGTCCCAGCCACTCACCCCGCGGACACACAGGCCTGACACCAGCACCTCTGGCACCAGCCCCCCAGGCTGCGGACAGGGGGGCGAAGGCTTCCCAGCCCCGCACGCGCAGCCCGTGGGGCGCCCAGGGAACGCCCCCGTCTCTCCTCCCCCGAGCCCCCCACCCGCGCCCGTCTCGGGGGGCGCTGAATTCGCCAGTTGACGTTAATGAGCTTACGGTTCAGCACTCTCCCTCCGCTGGCCCAGGTTCTGCTTTACCTCCCCCCCTCCCCCCGCCCCCCGGGCCCGCAACTTTTCTTAAAACCCAGCGTTCTGATGCACAGACTTGGAACCCAAGTCACCCATGAAACATCGGGGGTTCCCCCGCTAAGTGTTGCTCCCCTCAAGCAACACGTTGGCAGTGCAACTTTCCATCCATAACTCGCTCCCGCATACACTGGGGGCTAGCGCCCAGGTGGGGGGGTTTGGGGTGGGGTGGGGGGCCTCACATAAGGGATCCCTCGCCTAGACTGACTCGCCTAGCAAATGTCAGGGTCTGCACCCAAAGAGCACCTGGCACCCAACTTCTGATAAAGGTTTCCCTGGAACCCCCCATCTCCAGGTTGCGAGACACCATGTCCGGACCGGGATGCTGTGAACCTGGGGGACCCGGGCTGGCCATTCAGCGGCGCATCCAGAGGACGCTTGTGCGCCCCCGCCCCCCGCCCCCATCTCAGGGCTTCCCCCCGAGCGCGAGCCCGGGGCCGGGCCGCGGTGCCACTCACCTCCGCCCGCTGCTGCCGAGGCTGTCGCGCCCTCCTTCGCCCCGCGCAGCGACCCCCTAACTTCTCCCCCTTCTCCAAACAGCCATCTTCCCCGAAGAGAATGGCAAGGCAGGAGCCGAGGGGTGGGGAGGGGGGGACTGAAAGTTGACTCGGGGCCGGTCCCCGCTCCGCCGGCAGGGACTCGGCGGCCACGGCAGGCGCCGGAGGAAGAGTCGGGGGCGAGCGCGGCGGGAGCGGCGGCAGCGGGGGGCCGGGTCGGTGCGCGCTGCGCCGAGTGCGGGACGCGCCGCTGCCGCCGGGGCTGGAGCTCGGAGGGCGGCCGCGCGGCTGCGAACTGCGAGCTGCGAGCGGAGCCGGTGGCGGCGCGCGGAGGCCCGGCTAAAAATAGCAGCTCGCGGGGCGGGGGTGCGGGGCGGGGCGGGAGGGAGCCGGAGCGGCCGGGCGGAGAGCCCCGGCGCGGCGGGGGCTGGGCGGGGCCGGGTGGGAAGCGGGGCTGGACCCGGGGCGGGAGCGCGGGCCCAGGCGCTTGGGGACCCGGGGCCGGGCAGGCGGGGGCCGGAGTGGGGGACACCTGGGCGCTTTGGCCGAAGCCCCGCGGGAGGCACCGGGCCGGGAGGGTCGGAGGGGAGGAGAGCTCGGGGCGGTCCCCGCGATTGCTCCGAGGGGAAGGGGACGGGGCACCACCGAAGACTTGGGGTTTCGGGAGCGAACGAAACACGCCCACGTGAGGCGCCAGGTGATGGCCGGGCGGCGGGCGCGCGCTCCCCGCGCCGGACTCCGGGGCGGCCGGCGGCCGTGGCCGTGACCGAGGACGTGCGGGGGAGACCGGCCGCCGCGGCCCCCGCCGCGCCAGGGGAGGCCGGCTGCTCAGGTGCGCGCAGCGCAGCGCCTGCGGGGGGGGGGGGGGGGGGGAGGGCGGGGGGGTCGGTTGCGGGGGGGGAGAGAGACAGCTCCGCACCTGGTTTTTGGAGAGAAGGGAGCTCTTTGGGTCGGTGCCTGGAGGCTACCCGCCTAGGCTTGGGGCTTAAAGAGCCATTCGGGGTGAATTTTAAAAAGGAAATGCTACGTTTGGGAGTTCATGAAGAACCCACTGGGAAACGCGAGGAAGCATGGTGACTGCTGCTGCTGCTGCTGCTGGAAACGGGTTAGGCTGGGCGCGTTGGAAGGCCGAAAGGCAAGCGCCATCCGCTATGAAACCAGCCCCTTTAGAAGGGCAGGCCCGGGGTACGTCTGGGAATCGATGAGGTGGCCCCCTTCAGGGGTTACTGTTTCTATTTTGTGACTTAAACACATACTCGCTATAACTTACTTTATACTAACATCACTATAGAATTCTACCTATAGAATCATGTATAAAGCACAGAACACTGAAAGTATAATCCCAGACATACTTGTCTAATGCTAATACCTGATCCCCCCAAGAGTCTAATATTTATGGTGTGTGTGATCTGGCCCTCAAAAGAATTATAGCTAGTGTCTCTACGTGTACATTTATGTTTCTATTTCAGCTCCCATATAGCAGCAGGTTTGTAAAGTGTGTGGAAGGAAAGAACCAGAGAGACCTAACCCAGTGCCCTGGTTTCCAGAGGAAGGATCCCGGATCCAGAGAAGTCAGGGAGGTCTCCCCGTGGGTGGCAGGGTTCAGATTAAAACAAGGATAGCCTGCAGAATAGCATGGGACACCATGGGGGTACGGTGTCTGTAAATGAATTTAAAATGCTTCATCCGTCACTGTAGAATGAAGACATGGGATGGGTAGACTTAACCCTCACTCAGTTCTAATCAGGAATTCACACTTCTGGGTGGTCAGCCAGCTTTAGATAGAAAAGATGGGGCTCCTGAGCTGTGGGCAGCTGGGGTGTTACACTGATTTGAAGTTCTGCCTGCGCTGGGGCTTGTGTTCCTGAGCCTGGTACATCTCAGTGATGGGTTTTCAGTGGTCAAATCTGGTGTTGACTATTTTGAAGATATTCCTCATTCGCCTATAAACACGGAATAAGCTGATGTAAACATCTAGTGACCTTTCACCCTATACTTTCCAAAAATTTCCCCTCTTTCTCAAAAAAACTTTCATGTGAAATATAGTTACAGTACAAAAAAAAAAAGGACAAATTGCTGAGATCTCAATGTTTGTGTAAGAAAGGTGGGTATGACAGAATTTGAACTGAAACTTGTCACAGTTTAGGAAGGTGGTACGGAGGTGGTTTATCTTCACTCACCTCTGCGCATGTCTACCACGTCCAGGTTCTTCTTACAAAAGGGTCCTGTCTTCCTCAGCATCCTCCAGAATGTTTGCTGACTTTCAGCAAGGTGCTTGCTGGGTACTACTGGAGATCCCAATGTTTTCAGTAGAAAAGATTATACTTTATTTTAAAATCCTGATGCAATTCCCACAGTCCTCTGTTCAAACCTATATTCTAGATTTATGACACCACATTATAATGTTTTTTCTGATTTCTTTCTCTCAACTGAGCCCCCTTTTTAAAGAACCGGTTTAGCTTTGCAGAGAAATCTAGATGATACTAGAGGGAGCAATGAGCAGGTATATTCTAGGAAGCCACTCGATGGGAATGTGATGTTTTTCTCCTGATGAGACTGGGATTATGGGTTTGGGGGGGAAGGTCAAAAAAGTAAAGTTGTCATTTTCAGCACATCATCTCAGGGTAATACTAGCGACATGATTGATCACTGTCGGTGCTGACCTGGCTGAAATAGTGTTTGCAACTACAGACTTACTTTCTCTCACCCTTTTCCATGCTGCAACCCTTAAAATGAAGTCACTAAGTCCTTAAGGAGTGGGAGTTAGTCCTGCCTACATTATTTACTTGGAATTTTTGTGTACTCATTCATACTTTTTTTCCTTCTACGGATATCATAGTGCCTTCCTCATAGTAGGTCCTTGTGGAATGCATGATTAGATTTAAACAAAAATTTTCCTTCTAAGAAAAATGATAGTATTCTATACTTTAAGAGAAAATATGCCTCATTCTAAATCTCCATTTCTTTTAAATATCAGGCATGGAGGAGAAGATAAATGAGGTGTTTGGGATGGTATGGTGGTAGGTGTTTCATAGTTTTCCTTATAAGGAGAAGTGCTGTGTACATTTTACTCTTGTTATTAGTTTTAGGTGATGCCATTTAAAAAGTAGACATAGCATTTAGATGTAGTAGGTAAAGGAAGTTAGCTAGAATACACTACCAGAAGTGTATTCTACCAGAAAGCTAATGAAGCTTAGGCTGTAGGGACTCTTGTTTGCACAGGTGCTTTCTAAGGCCTAGTATTCAAGATTTAGTACTATTTTACTTAAAAGGTCCCTCAAAAGATTAAGCTTCAGACCCCATGAAACCTGGCTCCTTCCTTGGTTACTACCAAGTGTAAACGGATGAAAGCAGAGAGCTATAAGAACTCTAACGTTAACGGGAGACACTCCCACAACCTATGTATCTGACTTCCGAGAACTGTGCAAGGTGAGAATGACATTTGCATTCCCCAGTCAGATTTAAAACTAGTTAGCAATTTTTATTTTCTATATAAAATTTTCTTTTAAGACCACTCAGTGAAATTGATGCTATTGTACATTTCTTAGTTTTAGAATTTCCATTTGATTCTTTATGGTAATTTTCATTTCTCTGCTGAACTTCCCCATTTTTTCAGTCATTGAGATGATGTTTTCCTTTAAGTCCTTAAACATTTGTAATAGTTGATTAAAAGTCCTTATAAGATGCTAAGGCATACCAGAATTATCTTAGAGGATATGTTAAGATGCTAATTTTCCAGTGACTAAAAATAGTTGTCCTATATATTTTGTTCAGTTATATAGTTATTTATAGAAAGAAGGCAAGTCTTGGTAACAGTCTGTCATGTCTGGAATTCTTCATTGCTTTTGCTTCCCCATTAATTTAGTATCAAAATCTCAAAAGTAAAGGGGTTTATAATTTACATTCATAATTTATCTTGTAATTTTAATAACCATTTAGATTACTGCAAAAATAATTCTCTGGAGAGGGAGTACGGTAGAGAGATATAATTATGTTAGTCTACTATTTTACATTATTGTAAGTAAAAACTTATTTAACTCGGATGTTTGCAATTTATCAACTGCATGATTAGTAGCCTAGTTCTGGTTTAATCTTGTTTTAGGGAAAATAACATGGTAAGAGGACCTACACTCTTGTTCTATCTTGCACATCATTAGTCCTCTCCATAAACGTTCCAGTTTTCACTGAGGTCATCGGTTCCTAGAACTCATTTATTTTTGAAAATAATATTTCTCATGGCCACTGATGATGCTTCCTCGGAAGGTTTAAGTGACTGTTTTTTCCTCAATTAATTTGGTCTGTTTCTAGGTCTGCAGCGATGGATACTGTATTGTTCATCTCTTCAGGAATTCCCCATTGAAGGGCGAGGTCTGTGCAGTAATAGAGGTTATAATGTGACCCATTAAGGATTTCTTTCCCTTGCTAAATTCTGAATGGAAACTGGATGAAGATCCTGCTTCTATTTTTAATAATTCCCTTTCTTATGCAAAAATGTGTGGTTCACAGTAAGGTTTAATCACAACCCATTTCTCATTTATGAAACACTCTGAGCTGCAATTAGTCGCATACAAATGCAAGTGCTGTTGTGGGCATGTTAGCAGGCTGTCAGACCAAGTTTTTGAATTATGAAACAATCAAAAGCTCTGCTTTTGATACTTTCAGTGTCTTTTAAAGGCATAATTTTCATATCCATTTTTATAACTATTTCCCATTAAGGTAATCTACGTACCTCAATCTATAACTAATCCACTTACATTGAAATAAAATTATTTCAAAATGTAGATATATATTTATATATGCATGCCTATATTTTTTTAAATCTTTATTGTTCACTTTATTAATTACATTGTTCCCTTTTTTTCCCCCTATAGCTCCCCTCCACCCAGTACCCATCCCACCCTCCGCCCTCACCCCCCTCCACAGGTCCTCTCCCATAGTTGCATGATTTTTGTCCAGTCTCTTGCTGCACTTCCCACACCTCTTTTCTCCCCAAGAATTGTCAGTCCATTCCCTCTCTATGTCTGTGATTCTGTTATATTCACCAGTTTATCCTGTTCATCAGCTTATTAATTCACTTGATTTTTAGATTCATTTGTTGTTCATAATTTATATTTTTACCTTTTTCTTCTTCCTCTTCTTAAAGAATATATTTCAGCATTTCATACAATATTGGTTTGTGGTGATGAACTTCTTTAGCTTTTTCTTATCTGCGAAGCACTTTATCTGACCTTCAATTCTCAATGATAGCTTTCCTGGATAGAGTAATCTTGGTTGCAGATTCTTGCTATTCATCACTTTGAATATTTCTTGCCACTCCTGTCTGGCCTGCATCGTTTCTGTTGAGAAATCCGCTGACAATCCTATGGGTGTTCCTTTATAGGTAACTGTTTTTCTCTTGCTGCTTTTAATATTCTCTCTTTATCTTTTGCTCTTGGCATTTTAATTATGATGTGTCTTGGTGTGGTCCTCTTAGGGTTCCTATATATTGGGATTCGGTGCACTTCTTGGACTCCTAAGTCAGTTTCTTTCACCAGGTGTGGGAAGTTTTCGGTCACTATTTCTTCAAATAGGTTTTCATTGTCTTGCTCTCTCTCTTTTTCTGGCACCCCTATAATTCGGATGTTGGTATGCTTGAGGTTGTCCCAGAGGCCCCTTACACTATCTTCAATTTTTTGGATTCTTTTGGTTTCTTGCTTTTTCAGCTGAGTGGATTTTACCTCTTTGTATTTCAAATGTTTAACTTGGTTCTTGGGGTGCTTCAGAGCACTTTTAGGTCTTTGTATAATATTTTTTATTTCAGTCAGTGTATGCTTAATTTCTGGTTGGTCCTTTTTCATATCCTTGAGAGTCTCCTTTATATCCTTGAGGGTCTTGTTCATTTCCTTGTAGGACTCAATCATTTCCACGTTGGTCTTGTTCATTTCTTTGCAGGTCTTGTTCATTTCCTTTTCGGTCTTGCTTATTTCCTTATAGGTCTCGACCTTTTCTAGGAGCCTCTTGAAAAGCCCTATAACCGTGGTTTTGAATTCCATGTCCAGTCGTTTTTTTCCCTCCATTTCTTTCACATCTGATTTCTTTCCATGTCTCTGCATGGTGGCTGCTTCCCTGAGTTGGTCAATTAGCTTTGTGTGGTAGATGTCCTACAAGGGACAGTGGCTCAGCCTTCCCAGTTACCTGAGGTGGATATGGGTTGCACAGTCTTGCTGAAGTTAAGCCCAGGTTGATCATTGTTAGCACTTAGAGGGGTTGACCTCCAGGCCCTGCATGCCTATATTTAGACATAATATTGGCAGGTAAACTAAGATGCTTATTGGAAAATAATTCCTAACATAAATAAGATTTTTGCCAATTAAGTTAGAGAAGAACATGAACAAATTCATATTTTCAGGTTGTTTTTTATTATTCTTGGGCTAACCATTAAGTTATATTCCAGCTCTAATAGAATGTAACCTTATAATGTGAAGTACAAATATAATGTTGCCTTTTAAATGGAGGGTATTCAACCAGCTGCATAGTATTGTTTGCTTTTTGAATAAACATATACCAATGCACGTTTTAGGATGGCTTTCTAAAGGAACTTATTTTCAGTCACTCTAAGAGATAAGGTTTGTTTTTCAGCTGTGGAAAATCTAAATGAGCAGTGGCTTGAGCTAACTAAAAGTTGTATTTGTTTTTTTAACAGAATAAGACATAGAAAGCTACTCAGATTGGTTTGATAGCTCAAGAAAAGGACAAGGTTTTGTGATTTTTTTCAAGGCCTTTTCCTTATTGTCACACAATGACTGTTGCAGCTCCTGCCATCAAATCTAATTTCTAGAGGACAAGAAAAGGCAAAGGTGAGAGGGAATATAAAAAGAATAACACCTGTATCAAGAAAAACAGACTTTTCCAGAAGTCCCAAAACAGACTTCTACTTAGTTCTTACTGGCCATAGCTGTCTCAAATTATCAACTCTGCTTGCAAGGGAGGAGATAGCAAATTTTATGTCATATTTATTTATGTTTTATTTATTTTTCAGCCTCTATACCAGAGAATGACAAGGGAAAGATAATTTAAATAGGTAAGTGAACCAAATTATAATATCTGCCATAGGTTCTGAAGTTAATTTTTTTTAAAAAAATTGATATTGACTGTACTAGAAAAATTTTGTTACTCAGCATTTTTAAAAAGAATGCACTTTGGTAGAGAATTTTATAGTTTCAGAAGTTCATTATTCTTATTTTTGTGATCATATCAAACCCACTCAATTTTACAAAAGAAGAAACCCAGATCCAGAAAATTTTAAGTAACTCACCACACAATCAGGTGTTTTTCCTTCAAATTGATTTGAGAGATAGAGATAGAGATGGAGATGGAAAGGGAGCCGGAGAGGGAGGAGAGGGAGAGAGAAGGGAAAGAGGGAGGGAAAGAGGGAGGGAGGGAGGGAGAGCTATTACTCCACTTATGTATGCCATTGGTTGCTTCTTGTATATGCCCTAACCAGAGATGGAATCCACAACCTTGGCTAATTTGGGGTGATGCTCCCACCAACTGAGCTACCAGGGCCAATCAGCTCTTAATTACTCCAAAATTTAGAACCCTCTCCAATCTAACACATATGTTAGCATCCTCCTTTCAGAGTAACCCCTGCCCACTCTGCCATTTCTGTTTATTAAGAAAAAAAAGTATGCTTACCATCCTCCTCTAACTTATTCTCTTCTGAGTCAAAATTCCAAGTACATGGTACAAATCATTTGTATTATTTGGATTCGTATTTCAGACAGATTGACATTATAACTCTGCTTTTCTGCTGTCTCTTTCTAAATCTTTCACTAACTTTGAAGTTGTTAATTCTGAAAATTAAGAACTTTAGAAGGCACCTTTCTCCCCTACAGTTAATTGTAAGTGCTTATACAGCACATTCTTTTCTATACCTCTTTGTGGCTGCATATGAAGATGGGATACAGCTATAAAATAGACTTAGTAGAAAATTGAATTTAAAAAACATTAATTTGAAGAATGATTATTAACAAAACATTATTTGTGTTGTAATAGTTTTGCTTGTTGAAATCTATAATCATGTACTATTAAATATAATTGGAAAATGAGTTGGAATCTTTCTTAGAATTTATGAAGTGTTTAAATTTTTTAACCTCTGGATTTTATTATCTGACTAGAGACCTGGTGCATGACATTTGTGCACTGGGTGTGGGGATGCACCTCAGCCCAGCCTATGCCCTCTCACAGTCCGGGACCCCTCAGGGAATGTCCTCTTGCCGGCCTAGGCCTGCTCCCTGCCACCACTGCTGCATTCGCCACCATGAGCCTAGCTCCTACATTGAGTGTCTGCCCCGTGGTGGTCAGTGTGCATCATAGCGACTGGTCATTCTGCCATTAAATCAATTTGCATATTAGGATTTTATTATATAGGATATATAGGATGAGCTCTTCTAGTGATTTCTAAATTCTCAATTTTTCTTTTCATGTAATTCAGGAACACATAGAAAGCATTAAATAAATTAATTTCTGCCTGGCTAGTATGGCTCAGTGGTTGATTGCCATCCTAGGAGGTCATGGTTTGATTCCCATTCAAGGCAAATGCTAGGGTTGTGGGCTTGATCCCCAATGTAGGGCATGCAGGAGTTAGCCAATCAATAATTCTTTCTCATCATTGATGTTTCTACCTCTCTCTTCCTCTCCCTTCCTCTCTGAAATCAATAAAAATATTTTAAATTAATTAATTCCCATTATATAGATAGGCATTATTTCTTCTAAGCAATGCATAGCAATAAACAGCTTTTAAGTTATCTGGGTGTCACTGCAGAAAATTCTTTTTAAAAAAGACACCAATATTTTATTCCTAAATTTTCAAAAGTTGCTTTGTTACTCTGAACAGAGTATTGCCATATATGACAATGATGGAACAGAGCAGTGGTGATGTGGAGGTGTTAAGGGTGGTACTGCTCAAAGGTCGAGTCTTCAGTGGCCAAATAATCAACTTTACTGGGAGGCAATAGAACACAGATTTTGCTCAAAGGAAGAAACACAAACAAAGACCCACCAATATAAAGACAGTGAACAAGTAACTGTCTGAGAGTGAATTCTGATGGTCTGAGGACCATATTAGCCGTATTTAAATTATGCACAGTTATAAACAACCCCCCAAATATCAAAGATTTAATTTATGCTTATGAAGTTGGTCTTTGGTTATGCAGTTGCCAGTCTTCTCTATGCTGTGTCTGTTCCAGGGCCCAATACAGAGAGCTTCGCTGTCTGGAAAGTCCATATTCATGGCAGAGTGAAGCTAGGGTGGACAGGCGCACTGGCTCCAAAAGCTTTTCTTTGAAAGTTGTTTACATGAATTCCCCTCCCATTTCATTAGCTAAAGCAAATCACTTAAGCCACCCCTAACTTTAAGGTAATGGGAAACATGATCCCCTCAGATGGAGGAAACTCAAGTAGTACTGGTAGTAATGTACTAAAAATATTCGTTGTTATTAAGGATTTCCTAGACACCAGGCACTAAGCTAGGTGCTAGTAAATAGGTTATCCCATTTTAGTTTTACAGCCACCCTACAACTGGGGTTCTTAAAACTTCACCTTTAAAGAAGAGGAAATGGAGACAGAGTAAAGTTAATTACAGCAATGCTAAAACCCCACCGCTAACAAGTGTATATTGGAGCCTAAATTCAGACACAGGCAGGCTGACTCCAGGCCCATGTCCTCACCAATCTGCTGAAGTAGCACAGAAAGTCTTATTCCACACTTTACTGAATATGGAATGCAGAAGACAAAAGATACAGTGCTGAGAAATATGTGATAAACAAAGGAAGCTCATAAGTCTTCAGCACTAAGTCAGCAAGTCCCCGTAATATACATGTTTAGTAAACTTGATTACTTGCAAAAGCAAGCCATGCAGCCCTTGCAATATCCAGAATAATATGGAGAGAGATGTTCCTAAGGATAATGTAAGAGAGCTAATATGTATTGAAGGAAAAAAAAAAAAGATCAAGACTAAGGGGACCTCAGAAATTAACTAAGATGTGGATCCTTGGCCTTGCAGGCTAGCGAACTGCTTCTGGTTTAGAGGGATTTGTGGTTCAAACTAAACTCACACGAATCTTTCTTGACTTGTAGCTAAGTATACCAAAGTGTTATCTTAAATCTTAATTCAATAATAGTTTTGTCTGTACAATGTGACTCATTCTCAAATGCTGCCACTTCACTAAATCTGAAAGTTTTAGTCAATATTACTCTCAGTAATAATAACCATCAGACAGAATCATTCTGACCTCGCCATTGGTGTCATCATTACCATCACAGCTGCTAACATTCAGTGAGATTTCACATGTCAGGCATTTCACTCTGCATGCATTATCTCACACAGTCCAAACAGTAACCTTTTGAGAAATGCGCTGGCATCCATCTTCTGCACAGGAGGAACCTGAGGCTGTCAGGGTTAAGGAACTTGCCTAAGGTCACAGAGCTGGTAAATGGTGGGCCAGGATTAGATGCCGCTTCTGATTGCAGCCCAGCTTTTATACTAACACCGAGGCATTCACTTGGGTTGCCCTGCTTGTTTCTCTCCAGAATGTGTTAAAAAAAAAAAAAGTAGGCAAGAGTACATATATACTAGTAGAATTAAAGCCCAGATTTACACAATTATAAGAGAGGTATATAAGGATCAATTGGTAAGTTTCTTTCCCAAATCTGCAATTTTACTTTCCACCCTTTCCACCCCATTGATTCTTTTGTGATGTTCCTCATCCTTCAGAATAAGAAAGATCTGATATTGATTATATTCCAGTGCAAATAAATTCCCATTAATTTTCTCACTGCGGGGAGGAGAAGCCCACTGATATTAATATAGAATTTTTTCCAAAGACTAAGTGTGAACAGATGAGTAAATAATGCTGTTACTGGGTTTTTCAGGTTGTTGGTTCCACTCTTTCCCTATTCACTTAAATTGACCAAGTCCTCTCTCTTTTGTTCCAGCAGGTCCAGTTGCTTCTTCTTCTTCAACATACAGTTGCCCAGGTATGTCTGCATATCCACTTACAAGTTAATTATCACATAAACTTATCACATAAAAGTTAATTATCACATAAACTTTCTTTGATTCCTCATTCCTGGGTTCTAACCTTCATCCTGTGATACACTAACAAAGGGGAAAGTTCTTTTTTCTTTCCATTAATAATTAAGTTAGGCTTTGAATATAAATTACGGTGTATGGTAAACCACTTATCTTGAATAGAAGAATGAATGGATAAATAAGTGAAGACACAATATTAACTGAGCACATTATTAAATGTGTCAATTCATTTTGGGTCCCAACCTGAACTGTTCATTTATTCTGTGCTCTTTGTCATTTATGCCTTTTGTGTAATGGGCAACCAGTCGGTGGGTTTCAGAGTCACGTTTTTGTTGAATTCCCATGTAATTTCAGTTTCATAGTAATTGGGCCACATTTTTCAGTTTGAAAGGAATATATCATCCATTTCCCCCAGATCCGCTCTCTTCCCAGTCTGGCTCCGGGCCCGAAAGTTTGGCCTCTACAGAAGGGATCAGTTGGATTGGGTTTTGCCAGCAGCGGGCTCAGAGAGAGAGAGGCGCCACCTTTAGTCCCACCACTCCAGCTCTGCCTGCTGGGCCGTCGTTTGGCAGTGATCACATTCTCCTTAAGCCTGCAGCCCCCACAGACACAGCTCTCATGGGGTTCAGGCTGAGGGACTTCAGGACTGGTGCTAGTGCTGGCCCCGGGCACTTCTCCATGACTTGTGGGCTCCTCTCACACTGCCCACACCTCCTAACGGACTCACTCCAACCCCATTTACCCTTTTGATTGTGCCACCGTTTTCCTGCTTGGACTAAAAACCTCCCGAACTAAGAATGAGGTTTTAAATCCATCAACCACAAAATGCTCTAATGTCAGCTACCATCTATCTGTCACCATCACTAGAGTAAAACCGGGAACTACTCTCCAGAGCCTGGAATTCAAAGGTTTCCCATGAACACTGGATTTTCCCATCCAACATGATTCAAGGCATCTAGGACGGTGGTCGGCAAACTGTGGCTCTGTTGACTAATAAGTTTGCCGACCACTCTCATATAGTGCCCTTTAGCACTTTGCACACAATATGCCACAATTGCCTAGTCCTCACAGCTTCCAACTACACAGTAACATTTAGTCTAGCAGTGGTCGGCAAACTCATTAGTCAACAGAGCGGCACAGTTTGCCGACCACTAATCTAGGACATCTAGGACATGTATATATTCCTCCAAGCTTTTGCCTCATCAGTGAGGGAAGAATAATTATTTCTCGTGTGTGTATGTGTGTCAACATAAGATGTACATGTATGTCTTTAGTGACTATTTCTAACACAATACCAGTAGTATTGACATGGCAGTTGCATGGAAGTGAATCATCTATATAAAATGTGTAAATTGTGGACAAAAAGAAACATTTTAAAAGTACTTAAGATAGAAAAGCATTTTTTCCATTACAATGTGTTCTTAGGAGGCAAAATTGGGGAAAAATGTTCCTGTCAATCTTCAAAAAGGTGCTCAATACTCCCAACCAACCAAATTTAGAATAGATGGTCTAACAGCACAATGAGATATTAAGAACTCAGGAAGCTTCATATTTGAGACTAACCACTATATATAAAGAAAAAAGAAAAATGTTTAGCTTCTGCTCAGTTGTTTTTATTAGCATATGGTTCATATCAAAATCAAAGTAGTAAATAAAAAGTCTGTAATGTTTCCAAAATAATCAGCAAAATATTGTTCACTCAATGAATGAGGGTTAGTCCCCTAAAACAGTAAGGACATTTTTAAACCACTTCTGTTGGTTTGGAACTGCATGTTTCCTATTCCTCCATTATCAGTATTTATTTGTATTTTTTAAGGTAATGTCAACACTGTACCTTTTATGGATGCTTTTCTCTTTATAGCTTAAAGAAATGGACTTTCTCTGAATGATTTCGGAGTGTTGTAAATCCCAGTCCCATCAAGAGAATCTTTCTTCTCTTCAAAAATAGACTTTGATCTTTTGTTCATGAACAAAAATGTTATCATGTCAGTTGAAAGCCCTTGAAAGATAGAATTCAGCAACTGTATTTTACAGGGTATTATTCAACTCATAACAGTTGCATACTAAAATGCTTGAAAAAGGCATTTTAGATTTGTAATTTATTTCTTAAATATGTATTATCTTAAATATGCATCTCTTCTGCCTGTGCATTGCTCAAACTTGTCCATTTAATACTCAAAAACAAAGTGTTATTTTCCCTCTTTAGCTTCCTAGTAAGAAAGGCATATTTTGTCATCTTTTAATATGAAATACATCCATGCTTTAAAAAATATGTTTTAGAGCCTGACAAACCCTGAGGTAAAATATAGGACATGATAGACATAAATTAATGTTAAGCAAATTCTTACTGGGGAAATGTTCTTTACCACTTGCTTTTCTTACTTCCAACTTTTAAAAGGATGAAGAAGCCTTCCCCAGAAATTTTGGAGGAACTAATAGGCTATATTCACAAATCCTTATATTGAAATGCTATTTTAATATATTCATATGGAATTGCAGGAAATCTCCCTTACTCCTATTTCAATATCATTTAGCCTCAAAAGTAGCCAAAATATTTATGCTATAACACGTTCTTTTGTGCACTAATCCCTATATTTCTTAGTAATGACTTTCAACCATTTTATTATAAACTTAGGGTCTATGAGGGAAAAGGTTAACTGAGAATATTCTATTTGGAACTTTGAATTAAACTTAATGCATTGAAAATGTAGTTGTCAAGGGTTCTACTAAAGCCCATTTAAGTGACAACAAAGATTTTTTAAAAAGCATAAACCATGGAAACAAACAAAAAAAAGTAGGAAAGAAGATGACAGTTGCACAATTTTGGTTGTTGTAAAATGAGAAGGATAGAAGCCAAGGGAAGACAAAGACTAGAAATAAGTCATCTCACAGCTCAAGAATTGGAAGTAACAAGTATCTCTAAAGTGGCAATGGTTAATGGAAAAGGCATTGGGGTATAGAGTTAGATAACAATTGCTCTGAAATTTTCATTTATCTGTAGGAGATAATTTAATAGGGAAACTGAGACATAACTGTATTTACATTGATAACTAGACAGCTCAGTAGACCGACTTGAAATGCCAGCATTCACAAGGTTCTGTTTGCCTGAAGGGCAGATTTTAGGAATTGGATTACTACTCCCTGGAATGCACTGAAAGAGATAATCCTAGAAATCTTGCAGGTTGAAGGAGGGGTTTCTCTGAAAAAGAAAAAATAAGTAAATTGTGATGCTTGGAAAAGGAGGTGCTTATTATTCTAGTAGCAGGTGGGAAGGATTTTAAAATTAGGAACATAATAAAGACCTGGGATATAGCCACAAGGGTCCCCCAATAATGGGTTTAACATTTTTTTTGTTTCTCTCCTTTGCACTCCAGAGTTAGTCAGATTTAATGGTGATACCATTCAGTTGCCTTTGGTGCTTCAATAATTCCGACATATCCTTGTAGCCTTGGTGTGAGTGATATTTCAGGGCAGTGGTCAGCAAACAGTTGCTCTTTGGCCACTTGAGTGTGGCTCTTCCACAAAATACCACAGCCTGGGCGAATCTATTTTGAAGAAGTGGCATTAGAAGAAGTTTAAGTTTAAAAAATTTGGCTCTCAAAAGAAATTTCGATCATTGTACTGTTGATATTTGGCTCTATTGACTAAGGAGTTTGCTGACCACTGTTGCAGGAATAAAAACAGGAGAGTAAAGGGAATGGTTCCTGCTCCACATAGAATTTTCTAGAGGGGTTCCTACTGGGAGAGAGCATAGAGTTTCAGGCAATAGCCAGCAGCAAAGTGAGTGGTGACAGAGACAAGCGCAGGATAAGGAGAAACAGCTGAGGGCAGGCAGCTCAGGAACAGGTGTGAGAAAATGTCAAATATTCTGGAAGGAGATGACAATGAGGGAGTGTTACAGTTGGTTTGCCCAGATAACAGACCCTAAGATGGAGGTTAATGTACAGAAGGCTTATTAAGCAGAGCTCTGGGGACCAACCCCTGCAGGGAAGGGAAGGCAACAGGATTGGGCAGAGGGAGGAGCTGGGCTGTGGTGCAGCCACAGTGTGGCCTTGGCTGGACTCACAGTGAGCTCTGAGCTTCTGAAGGGATGGGGCCCTCCCAAGTTGTCCCAAATTGAGCTAAGGAGGCTACTCAATGTTTATCCTTAATTCAAAGGCATGAATGGGGCAAAGAGGCTGTCTGCAACAAAGGACAATTCTTACCATCAGCAAAGGAAGCAGGTGTCTCAATTCTGTACAGGAGATTTGAACAGCACAGTGCCGTGTCCACAATAATACTAGGAGACTAGTATATGGAAGAATGTTAGAACAGAGCACATACTGGTTTACATCCAAAGATACAAATTTATATGGCAGAGGAGGAGAGTTTCAAAATAATTATATTAACATGAATAAGTAATAAGATGCTAAAGATGAGAATAAAGATTGTGAAGATATTATCAAAATTTTCTTGGCATTTGATATTGTTCCTTATTCAAATGATTACCAAATAAAAATACCTTTTTAGCCTACATTGTAGTCCTTATCCAGATTTGGGGACAAATGTGTGTTGATTTGGAGAGTCCCCTCTTCAATATCGGGTCTATTTCTTTTTCCCCTTTTATACACACACACACACACACACACTCACACGCACACACACACACACACACACGCACACACACACACACAACACACACACACACACGCACACACACACACACGCACACGCACACGCACACACACACACACGCACACACGCACACACACGCACACACACACACACGCACACACGCACACACACGCACACACACGCACACACACACACGCACACACGCACACACGCACACGCACACACACACACACACACGCACACACACACGCACACACACGCGCACACACACACGCACGCACACACGCACACACACACACGCACACACACACACACGCACACGTACACTTGAAGAAGACTGTTCTGTTGAGTAGATTTTTTTTTTGCTAATCCTCACCAGAGGGTATGCTTTCATTGATTTTAGAGAGAGAAAGAAAGGGAGAGGGAAATGGAGAGAAAGAGAAATGGGAGAGAGAAACATTAATCAGTTGCTTCTCATACCTGCCCTGACCTGGAGAATCAAATCCACAACTTTTCGGAGTATGGGATGATGGTCCAATCTACTGAGCCACCTGGCCAGGCATAGTAGATATTTGGATAAGTATTTTGCTCACCTAAAAGTCATATTTGAGTCACAGTAGAAGGTTAATAAATTGCTTTGTGAAAGTAAGTAGATTTTTGTTAAATATAGGGGAAAGTTTTGTTTAGTAGAAAGTAAAGAGTAAGCAAGCCTAAAAATTGTTTAAGTAGTAAAAAGGGTTCTAAGAGGTAATGGAGGAGTGGGGGAAAATAATGAAGGGTAAAGTGGCTGTCTCTATAGAGAGGGAAATAAATTGTGGGGAATAGGTCATTCTCAATGATGGTCTCATTAGAAGAGAGTTTTAAGCCTTACTAACCAAAAGCATCCTCTGTGTATTAATTAAACTCCCTCCTATGTACATGAAGGGTACTATTGCTCTACTACTCATGGGGTATTTTCTCTGTGTGAGTTCGGGAAATTTGCCTAATTCTTTATTATGAATGTAACCTATAAAATGCAGACACTGGGAGACAACCACTTCAGAAGATCACTGTAATGATTCAACTTCAACTTAGTATTTGAGTTAACATCAGCTAATAATCCTTCTCTGAATCCACATCCCTTGCCCTCTAGAAGGAAGAATGCTAGTGATGAGGAAAGCTGTCAAGTCTCTGATTGCTGCCTACAAATGTTATCACTTAACTACTGTTCGACAATGTTCTGATGAATACATTACTACTAATGGAACAACATGCATATGTTCTTAGGATAGAAATAGTATTGCTACATTCTGTTTACTTACAAGTAGAGTAAATTAGCATTAATCTGAGTGAAAAGTAATTCCTTGAACAAAGTTCTCATGAAATTTTAACTCTGAATGCACACCTTTTATAGGAGATTGCAAGAAACCTCAGACTTGAGCACTTCTCTAAATAAAACTTCATCTCTCAGTAGATGAGTTCTCAAATCTCATCTCCCATCTTGTCATCTCAGTATTGCAGAATGAGAGCCATTAATGCAGTTCCTGGTGACCAATTTCATATTTCTGGGTACATTACATTGTGTTTAGTGTCATAAACTTTCCTCAAGAGGCTGACAAAGGACAAAAGATAAAATGGGTAACTAGCATCAAATCAACCTACCAGAAAACCTCACACACACCAGTCATCTGCCCAGTTTCTCAAATTCAAACTAAATGTTATAGAAGTGTGCCCAGTATCTTTAGTGATAATGACATAACTGCAAATTTAAATGTCAAATACTTCTAGAATATAGTGCAATAAAAAGTAAAGAGTGGGTACATGCAAGAATTTTTATATTAAGTAAGGAATAGCAAAGAAAATGTTAACACTATAATCATAGAAAATTTTTAATAATTATGAAGAGCCTTAAGTTTTTCACCTACTTGAATCAATAATTTCAAGAGTGAGATTCCATTTTAAAGAAATAATTTTATGTGTGGGCACTATTTATAAGTAAAGATGTTCATCACAGCATTATTTTTAGTGTAGAGGTATTCTTAGTATAAAAATTAAAAAGCAATTCAAGTCTATGCCAATTGGAAAGTGGCAGCGGGCAGCGAGGAGAGATTAAGTACACGATAACATAGCCACTCATGGGAATTATATGTAATCATTAAAGTTCTTTCTAAAATGTAACACTATGCAGCTGTTTAATGGGGCAAACAATAAATATGTAGATGATAGTAAGATATTTTAAAAATGTATTAAATGATAAATGTAGGCTGCCAATCTGAATACAAAATGTGATCACTCTGTTGCATGTTTATATATATACTAGAGGCCTGTTACATGAAGATTCATGCAATAGGCTTTCCTTCCCCTGGCTGCCAGGACCAGTTTTTCTCTGGAACCTGGGACCCAAGCCTTCCCTCTGGCTGTTGCCTTCCGTTTTTGCTTTGGCCGGCTGGAGGCTTCACTCCAGCCAGAGCCTTCAGTCTTCTCTGCTCTGGCTGGAGTGCCACGCTGCTGCCGCCACCTCCTCCTCTTCATCTCCGAGCCCCGGGGGCCAGGCGCTCACCACCACAGCTACTGCAGCTTTGTCTCCACCCCCAGGGCCAGCCACTAGCGCCACTTGGTCCTGCCCCTCACTCCAGATTGGCTGGTAGCATAGCCAATCAGGAGCCAAGGTACAGTCACATTTGCATGTTACTTTTTTATCAGATAGGATATTTATCTCTATATATCCTGCAAGTTTATGTTTAAACACATGGGCAAAACTTTGGGAGGATATACACTAAGTTTTACTGTATTTATTTCTGTATGATAGGATTACTGTTGCTATATATACTTGTGTGTTATTTCAAATTTCTAAAGTTAACATGAATTATTCATATAATGAGAATAGGAAACAAAGAAGTATCCATTTTTGCTTTAAAATTATGTTTGCTAGATGTTTCAAATGACTAAGAAGATCCTCATGTTATAATATAAATGCAAAAGCAGGATATGAAATTATACGTATAGTGAAGTCTCAAAGAGATTAATAAAAAATACAAGAAATATGCTATAATAAGTAGTAGGATTTTATGCTATTTTTTCCTACTCGTGTAGATTGTTTCACATTTTTCAAAATTTCAACAATGAATGTTGATTGGTTTAAAAATTAAGAAATAGATAAACATAAAGCTTTACAGAAAATGTAGAATTGCATGCAAAAAGCAACAACTCGGAACTAAGATTCACTATGGAAAAATTCCACTGACACATGCTCAGTATGGTGTTTGTGATAATCACTTTCCTGCCAACTCTCCATTTATTCCTTTTAAAAAATGATCTTGAAACTTTTTGTAGACTAGTATTCCCAAATTTCTGGCTTCTAGGGTTACAGTATGGCTAACCCAGTCAAGTATGAACAAATCAGTGACTAAGGTGACTAATTTTTATATGAAAGACTAACCAGTAAAATAATATGTCCTTGAGCCACTATCAAATGGACAGATACAAAATATAGGTAACAGTGCTTTAAATTCAGAGGTCAAAAAGGAGGTGTGCCCTGGCTGGGTGGCTCAGTTGGTTGGAGCATCAACCAGTTGTGCGTTTGATCCTCTTCCTAAGATCAACTTAAAAAAGAGGGTGCTACTGTGACTTAAGAAAATTTAATAAACTAGGGGTAAGGGAGTGTAGGAATGCAAACATGTCTAGGACTTAAACTGAGTTTTAATGGATGGATAATACTTGACAAAAATCTGGGAAAGTATTTCATATGGTCATCATTTACATATAACTAGGTAGAAAATTAACACTTTACCCACCAGATATAGAAAGAAAACATTTTGTGTGTGTGTGTGTGTAGGTATTATAATGGCTATAATGGTTATATTGAGCCCAATACTGCAGAAAGTTGGTGGAGAGAATGAATGCTGTAAGCGAGGGATACAAACTTACCAAATGTTGATTTCTCAGTCTCTTAAACTGTTATAGATGACTCAGTATTTTTAAGACAAATGCTCAACCTTTCATATTTCCTTCTGGAGGCAATGGAGAAATAAGTAATTCTATGTAAAAAGAATAGGTGGTGTAATCACAAGGTTGTGAATGCTCCTGACAGCATTTCCTCCTCTAGACCCACCAGGATAAAATGGAGCCATGCCATATCCTATCTAATAAATGGGTAATATGCAAATTAACCATCACTCTGTCACAAAGATGGCCATGCCCATAGCCACAAGATGGCGGCACCCAGTCCTCTCAGCCCCTACAGAGTCCTCCAGTCCCGGGGGAGGGAAGCTACTGCTAAGAGCAGACAGTGTGAGGGGCCTGGTGGAATGCTTGCTTCATCACCGTAGCGACAAGGCAAGCGTTCCGTGCCTGGCCGCAGATGGGCCTCTGGCCCGGATAGGGCAAGGATGGGCCTCTGGGCCACAGAGAGCCTCTGGGCAGTGGGCATGGAGTGGCCAGGCCCCACAGAGAGCTACTGGTGTACAGACTTGTACTAGTCCTTTAAATAACGGACTTGTTGAGCTTAGTCATGCTGTCTTTACCAACAACAGATGTTAATTTGGTATAGCCGAACTCTCACTCTAAAGACTGTGAAAGAAATGTTTTCTCAATTAATGAGGAGCCTCTCCCTTCCCGTATTGTGAAATATCACATTCAGTTTCTTTGATCTGAGGAACCCTACCAAGAAATAGTCTTATCAGAGGCATTACAAGGCACTTTACATGGTGTTCCCTTGTTTCTCTAAGAAAGAACACAGATTCTGGAAATTGCTTTAGGCTTAGTACTTGGAAGTGGATCAGGAAGATGAAGAAGCCAATTTTTTTAAGCATCACATACTTCCCATTCGGCTTTCCAGTTGTGCTGCCCTTCTGCACTGCTGACTAAAGCAACTAATTACCCACCACTCACTTGGTGGTTCTCAGTAGTGTGTCTTCTCACTTAAAAGACCTCTCCCTGGGCTCTGCCACAAATCCTGAGAAGGGAAGGAGTTGAGAAGATCTAGACCATTATGTGTTATGCCTTGTGATTCATTCAAAATTCCTTTCCCTTCTTACCTTCATGCACTGTCCCTGGGCAAAGTCTGTGTACCTCGACTCCCCCACCACTCAGGATGCCCTGGTTTTCCATCAAGCATACTGTCAGGGAAGTTTGAACACAGCTTTCATTATCAGCCTGGGGAGAAAAGTGATCAACTCCAACTCTAGTTCTTGGCCTTCCCATGAGGCCCCCAGTCTCTTTCAAGAAGGACTAGATGTGTCTTATTTCTCCATTTCCCAGCTTAGCTCTCTGAGTCACTCACCTCTAATCAAGTGTTCAAGCATTCACACCTGCCAGACCCTATACTTTAGCTCATCCTATCTAATAAGAGAGTAAAATGCAAATTGGCCATACCTCGGCTACACCCACAAGCCACACACACCAGCCAATCAAGAGTGAATATGCAAATAAACCCAACCAAGATGGCTGCAGCCACTGAGAGCAGGAGGGAGGCTTGGGTTTCCCTGACAATGGTGGAAGCCAAGTTTTCCACCTGCCCTTGCCAGCCGAGGCCACCACTCAATGCTACAAAGTTTCAGTGATAGAAGATAAATAAATCCTAACAAAAATGGCAGCACCACAGAGCTGGAGAGAGCAGGAGGCTAGGGTTGCCCCTGGTAATGGAGGAAGCCAACCTTCTGCAGCCCTGACCAGTCTAGGCCTCCACTTCAATTATAGAAGATAAATAAATCCCAACAGAAATGACTGCTGCCACTGAGCGAGCAGAAGGATTGGCTTTGCTCCAGGCTACAAAGTTTCAATTGTAGAAGATAAATAAATCTCATGGCCTCTACTTGGGTCAACAGGGAGCATGACCAGGCTGCAAATCACCACAGGCCCCTCACCCAGTCCACCCATGCCCCAAGAGAACCCCACCCTGATCTAGGACACCCTTCAGGGCAAACCAGCTGGCCCCCGCCCATGCACCAGGCCTCTAACCTTTCTAATAAAAGAGTAATATGCAAATTGACCATCACTGCAACACACAAGAGAGCTGCCCCCATGTGGTCAAAGATCCTGCCCCCATGTGGACACAAGATGGCTGCCACAAAATGGCCAACAGGAGAAGGCAGTTGGGAGGGAACAGGCCTGCAAGGGAGGGCAGTTGGGGGTGACCAGGCTAGCAAAGGAGGGAAGTTAGGGGAAAACAGACTGGGGGGAACAGTTAGACATCAATCAGGCTGGCATGGAAGTGGTTAGGGGTGATCAGGCTGGCAAGCAGAAGCAGGTAGGGGCAATCAGGAAGACAGGCAGGTGAGCAGTTGGGAGCCAGCAATCCTGGATTGTGAGAGGGATGTCCGACTGCCCGGTGGGATCAGGCCTAAACGGGCAGTCAGACATCCCTTGAGGGGTCCCAGTTTAGAGAGGGTGCAGGCTGGGCTAAGGGATACCCTCTCCCCCACCCCCCGGTGCATGAATTCTGTGTACCAGGCCTCTAGTCTATATGGATAAAAGCCTAAGTGACTGTTCAACCATTCAACTAGAAACTATGACATGCACTGACCACCAGGGGGCAGACACTCAACCCCAGGCATGGAAATATGAAGCAGACTGATGAATCTCAGAGGGAAGAGGAGAGGGGAGAGGACTGGAAGAAATTAACCAAAGATCTTCTATGCATACTAGAGGCCTGGTGCACTGCTTTGTGCACCAGTGGGGTCTCTCAGCCTGGCCTGTGGGGATCGGGCAGAACCCAGCAGTCCAACATCTCTGGAGGGGTCCCAGATTTTGAGAGAGCACAGGCTAGGCTGAGGGAACCTAGTGTTGGAATAAAGAGATGGAAAAGGCATGTGTTTAGACTAAAATACATCGGAGGCTAAGGAGGAATTAAAGGCAAATGGAGAAAAAGTCCATCTGAAGACTGGACTGTGGAGGGTCTAGGAAGGGGATAGGTGCTGGAGTTTTCAGGAAGTTAAACTGGAGCTAGATTACAGAGAACCTTTAATTCTGAGCAAAAATGGTGAAATGTGACAACTCTTATTTCTCAAGCAGTGATATTTCTGTGATTTATGTCAACAGTTTATTTTCGAATCTTAAAAAAAGTTATTTTGGTCACTTTAAATATACCACAGCACATTTTTAAACTCTTAGATTTTGTTAACACCTGCAGCTTTGTCATTGTAGAAAATAAGTCACATTAAATGCTAAGTGGAAAAGCTTAAATTAAGTCTTTCAAGAATAGCCTCATCTGGAAACCAGTGCTTATGCTGAGGCTTTGGAGTACTAGTGCTCTAATACTATGTCTACACTCTTACATTTGACTCTCTGCTAGAACCTTAAGGAAATGTGAAGAAAGGAAGCAAATTGCTTGCTGGTCATTCATCAAAATCATTAGCGAGTGTCTATTAGCACATGGTGCTATGCTAAATGCTACTTAGGAGGAAGTTAAAAACATGGTTCTCCTTTTTCACCTTTAACATCTTAAATAAATTTAATTATAAGGACTCTTATGCCTTAAATCCAAATAATTCATATTGATTTTTAACCTGTCATCATAAATCTGTCATATGATCTTCACTTTTTTTGGAAATTTTTCAATAATGCTAAATAAAGTTAGTTATTGAGTGTCTACTTTGGTATTCATCTTAAGGTTCCTTATAAAGGTAGATTTTGCAATTTGATAGTTGACTTTGTTGTATGATAATGCAGAAAATTGCATGGTGGAAAAATAAGATTTTTTTTTTTTGAAGTGTAGGGGAAAATCCATGAAGGATGAAATTTAGAAGTAAAGTCTGGATACTCTGAAAGGTCTTTATATTTCCTCTCAACAGTTATGATCCTTTTCTCGGCCAGATAAGTAAGGGTTCAAGTTTCAAAAGTGTGGGCTTAAGCTGATTGTGAAATGAATCCTTCACTAGGGCCTGGAAAATCTACTCACTTAGCAACTATCTTTAAAAATACTTACATTTACATATATTTCTAATTTGCTATTTGAAGTTTCCAATAGAATTACTATTTTGAGGAATAGTAATTTCTGTGTTCTTTCTAACAAGAAATATAATGGGGGTAAATGCCTTAGAGTTTCATATATTTTCACAATGCAATCATCTTACATGTATTTCCTTCATCAAATCATCTACTTTTGGATTCTCTTCCACTTGGGCAATGATTCTTACTTTATTATATTTTATTAAATATAATTGTATTGATTTCAGAGAGGAAAGGAGAGAAAGAAAGAGATAGAAATATCAGTGGTGAGAGAGAATCATCCACCCAACCAGGCATGTACCCTGACAGGGAATCAAACCACGACCTCCTGGTTCATAGGTTGACCCTCAACCGCTGATCATGCCAGCCGGGCTGATTCTGATTTTAAAATCATGGATAAAGCTCTGGTGCTCTATTTCCAAGATGTGGCTCAGACAGACAACACATTTTGGTAATATCTCCTCTCCACACTTGCTCAGATCCCCCAGGCTTTCCTCTTCCCCTTTTAATTAAAAGCCGTTATCAAGAAAGGATCTGAACAACTCATTCCCATTAAGGTTAAATAGAGGTGAGGCTTAATATCTACTTACATTTTAATCATGGAAAGACCCTGAAGGATCCAGTCACTGAATGTGGGGATTGTCTGAAGCCGGCCAGATCTAACCTTTTGAAGAAATACTACAAATTGAAGGAGGGAATAAGAAAGGGAAAAGGAACAAGATTTAAAGTTCATTACAGTTTATATTTCATTCTTACTCAAATATTATAAGGCAAGACATTTTCTGTAAATGAAGAGGTGAATATTTTCACTAAAATGCCACAGCATTGTAGATGTTGTACTCTATTTATTTTTGATAACACAAAAGTCATACTTATAAAAAACAATGAAGTCAAACATCCTTTTCAAGACCAATACAACTCAGTGTCTTAGATAAGTGTAGTTCTGTAAACTCTGCTATCTGTTTAGAACAAGTATAAAGATTGAGAATAAAAATTTCAGAGAAATAATTTTGGATCAATTTGACAAAATAGTGTCTACGGAAACAAATAAGTTTAAAAATTTGAGTTAGTATGTTTTCTTTTCTTTTTGATGGTATACTTTTTCTAGTAATGTCTTATTTTTTATTTTACAGAAGGATTGGTTTGCAATGACTTGGGTATTTTAAAAAGAACCATTTATTCACCAAAGTTAGCTTGAGAGCAAGATATTATAACATAAATAATTCTGTGTTAAATGGAACACTGTCATATTTTGTTCTAATACAAACAAATTGTACCAGCTGTCAGATGTTTAAAAATATTTTATGGGAAAAAGTCTTCTATCCATTAATTCAACTTCTATGTCTGTGTGTATATGTGTGAATTAGGAAAATATTTTCATTATCTGTGTAACCGAATGCATATCCAGAAGTCAATATTTGAGAAACACTATAATCAGGTACTAAAAATACTAGATTATGGAAGATAAAGCAATTTTGCAAAAGTTGTTAGAGAGTAACCAGGGCAGGAATCTCTAGGTACTGGAGCGTTGCATTTTTGGCAAATGGCTGATCCTGGGGAAAAGATTAATAGAATTGTGAAGTTAGAAATCATAGAATTCTACGTCTTTGTTTTGACAGAGGAGATCAGAATTAGGAAGAAATTGTTGGAACTGAAAAGATGAACTGGTGGGCGAGAACTGCAGTTCCCATTACATATACAGTTTACATGTATAAATATATCCTTGTTGCTATTTGTAATATCTAAAATCACATGATATTAGTCAGGAGAAACCATCACTATCATATAATACTGCTTCAAATTTTGTGTACTGTAAGACAAAGACTTACTAGGTTAAGTGAACATGCCTGGAACTGCCAGTTATTTAAAGAAGGAAGACCAGGAAGAAAGAATTCAAGTATTCTGAAACCCATGTCAATAATTTCATGTAGCACCATGTTATGGGAGACTTTTTAAAAAAATGTATTGATTTCAGAGAGGAAAGGAGAAGAAGAAAGAGATAAAAACATCAATGATGAGATAGAATCACTTACAGGCTGCCTTTTGCATGCCTCCCCCTGAGAATGGAGCCCACAACCCAGGCATGTGCCCTGACTGGAAATCAAGCCATGACCTCCTGGTTCATAGATGGCCACTCAACCTTGGAGCCACCCGGCTGAGCATGGGAGACTTTAAGTGATTTACCACATTATTTCCTCATGGAAATTCTTCTATACGGTAGCTGAAGAGAGTACCTGTAGAGCATTTCATAAATATGAAATGTGGCTTCTATAAATCAATGAGAAAAAATATATATTTAAGTTAATCATAGTGATAGGACTAAAGAATTTTTCCAGCTAATGATCATATATAGGGGTGAATGATACAATTTATAAAAATTAGATAATTTCAGAGTTTGAAGAAACCTTAACTAATCTATATACACTGACTGGAATTACCATCTAGCCTACCCATAGGAAGAATAGTAATGAATCCAGGCCTCAAATTTCTATGCATTTGGACTTATAAACTGGGCTGATTTATAAAAACAGAAGTCATTTTCTGAGAACCTTTATAACTCAGAAACCAAGCTAGCCCTTTATTTAAAAAAAAAAAAACTTGTAATAACCTATGAAGAAGGTACTATCCTGTTTCCCCGAAATAAGACAGTGTCTTACATTAATTTTTGCTCCCAAAGACACGCTAGGTCTTATTTTCAGGTGATGTCTTACTTTTCCATGAAGAAGAATATGGTACACATTTATTGTTGAACAAAAAAAAAAGGAAATTTCTTACCTGTATACAGTATGGTAGTAGTTGTCATCACAAACCAGCATAACCAGAAAAACTGTGAGTCCTACGGTATCAAGAATTTCTTGTTACTACCATTATTTTCATGTACAACAATCTATGGTACAGTTACTGATACTGATATTTACCAGTATGAACACAAAGTAAGATTTATTCAATGACAGTCATGTCATCATCTTCTGGAAATCATCATAACAATCCAAACCCTGAATTTCCTGGTGAATGTCTTGTGATTCCATTTCTTTCAGAATCAGTGGACCAAATCTCTCATGTTTAGCAATAGCACTGTCCTTAAATAAGTACTTCTTGTCAAAGTAGCCTGCTCGTAGTGCATTTGGAATGCAACTGTCAGTGATTTTCTCCCATTAATTCTTCACCCACGTCACAATCTCTTGCAGTTTAGGTTTCACAAAGTTTCCACGCTGATTTCTCTCCATTCTATTTCCAATGTAGTCATTAATTTCCATGTGCAAATTGTCCTTGAATGGCTTATTTATTGCAATATCTAGAGTCTGGTGATAGGCCGTCATTCCTGTGGGAATCATTATTTGATCTATTTTTCTTTCATGAAGAAACTTCTTCATGTCTTTAGCGTGGTGAGTGCTGGCTGCATCCCAGACTAGCAGACCTCTTTGGCTCCCTCGCATAATAAGTGGCAGCATTAAATCAATCCACTTCCTTATAACTGCTTGTGTTGACCAGGCTTTTTCAGTTTCAAGAATAAAAATATTATCAGGGAGGTCTTATTTTAGGGGGATGCCTTATATTGCAGCGAAAGACAAAACTGTAAGTAGGTCTTATTTTCAGGGGATGTCTTACTTTCAGGGAAACAGGGTATTAGTAGCCCCATTTTACTGATGGTATCATTGAGTTGGGAGAAGTCAAGTAGGTTGTATATATTAACATTACTTATATGAAATTAGACTTCAGTCTGCTTATATCCTCCTTGTTCATATCTTATATGAGATCAGACTTTAATCTGTTTATATCCTCCTCACTCATATGTTATATAGTATTGTGGTCTAGCTAGTCAGGCAAGGTACATCATAGGCAGCCACAAGGGTCCTGGGGTCAGACTGCGTGGGTTAGATCTAACCTTTACTACATACAGCTTTGTGATTCTGAGGAAATTATTCAGCCTCTTTGTACCTGCCATTCGCTTCCCTGAAAAATGGCAGTGGGATTGTGGTGAAGAATTCTAAGTATTTGGCATATAGCAAGTACTCAGTAAATGCTAGCTGTTATTACCAAGGGCCAATTCAAACTAAAGTAGCTTCCCAAAATCAATTTATTAACTCTACCATCCTTAATTTCTCTCTCTGCAGGCTTTTCGTGTGGTAGGAGAAAGACAATCCCTTTTGCACTTCTCAAAGAAGTCATCTATTTCTCCCTGAGGTAAGCAGGCTCAGACTCCTCTGCATGCCAGAACATGCTTGGAGGCATCCTCCTCTGATGCTCCCAGGTGTTATTGGTATAACTTTATAAACAACAAAAAAAGAGAGATAAATATTTGAAGGCAGTAAAGTTGTAAAACAAATCAATCTGCACTGAAAGAAACTCTAATCAAGAAATGTATTGTTTAGGAGGAACCAAGATGGCAGCATAGGTAAACACCTATTGTGCTGCCCTGCACAACAATTCCAAAACTACAACATCATCCAAAATCACCGGAAAGCTGGCTGAGTGAAAATTCCACAAATAAAAGTAAAGGTGGGACACTGAGACTCAGAAGAGCAGTGGAGCACAGCCTTGAAGATATACCCAGAGAGAGGTTCGGAGCCATGTGCACGGGCGGGCTATAGGGCTGGCAGCAGCGATCCCAGCTGGATTTCTCCAACAGGGAGGGTGGAGACGTCCCACTGCACAGATTCCCCAGTGCCAGGCAAGGTCCGAGGTCTGGGGTACGCACTCTAAAAGCAGGGTGCGGCAGAGGTCTCCAAGTTTGAGGAGAGTGCATGTAGCTTGGAACAGCAGTTTCCACATAAAGTGCATGACAGCACAGAAAGTGACTTGTTCCTCATTCGAAAGACCACCAGACTGCTTTATTTTACAACCCTGGGTGAGACTTTGGGTGTGCAGACTCATTTGGGGAGAGGCAGAGTTGTCTGGCAACGGGTGGAGACCAGCGGCAGCTTTCTCTTGGAGGTGCCTGCAGCCATTGCCACCCAAAACAGAGACCTGCATGCTGCATAGGGCATAGCTGACACTGCATGCTCAATCTGGAGACTCCGCCCATCCAACCTGAACACAGCTCACCTTCACACCCAATTGGCCTGGAGGTCAAACCCTCCTAGTGCTAACAACAATTAGCTGGGCTTAACTCCATCAATACTGTACAACCCATAAAGTATTGCAGTAAGAATATCCACCTCAGGTAACTGGGAAGGCTGAGCCACTGTCCCTTAGAGGACATCTACCACACAAAGCTAATCGACCAACTCAGGAAAGCAGCCACAATGCAGAGAAATGGAAAGAAATCAGGTGTGAAAGAAATGGAGGAAAAAAGATGACTAGACATAGAGTTCAAAACCACAGTAATTAGGATTTTCAAGAAGCTCCTAGAAAAGGCCAATGAACTTAATGGGAACTATGAGGAAATGAACAAGACCTATAAGGAAATGAACGAGACCTACAAAGAAATGAACAAGACCTATGAGGATATGAACGAGACCCTCAAGGATATGAAAAAGGACCAACCAGAAATTAAGCATACACGGACTGAAATA
This sequence comes from Antrozous pallidus, assembly GCA_027563665.1. NCBI lineage: Eukaryota > Metazoa > Chordata > Mammalia > Chiroptera > Vespertilionidae > Antrozous > Antrozous pallidus. The sequence continues at coordinate 69,915,939 of CM050521.1, read as the reverse complement.
AAAAATATTACACAAAGTCCTAAAAGCAGTCCAGACAGACGCAAGAACCAAGTCAAAGATTTGAAATACAAAGAAGCAAAATCCACTTGGCTGGAAAAGCAAGAAGCAAAAAGAATCCAGATAATTGAAGATAGTGTAAGGGCCTCTGGGATAACCTCAAGCATGCCAACATCCGAATTATGGGGGTCCCAGAAAAAGAGAGAGAGCAAGGTAATGAAAACCTACTTGAAGAAATAGTGACTGAAAACTTCCCACACCTGGTGAAAGAAACTGACTTAAAAGCCCAAGAAGTACACAGAACCCCAAAATATAGGAATCTAAAGAGGACCACACCAAGACACATCATAATTAAAATGCCAAGAGCAAAATATAAAGAGAGAATATTAAAAGCAGCAAGAGAAAAACAGTTAGTTACCTATAAGGGAGCACCCATACGATTGTCAGTGGATTTCTCAACAGAAACGATGCAGGCCAGACGGGAGTGGCAAGAAATATTCAAAGTGATGAATAGTAAGAATCTACAACCAAGACTACTCTATCCAGCAAAGCTATCATTCAGAATTGAAGATCAGATAAAGTGCTTCGCAGATAAGAAAAAGCTAAAGGAGGTCATCACCACAAAACCAATATTATATGAAGTGCTGCAAGATATTCTTTAAGAAGAGGAAGAAGAAAAAGGTAAAAATATAAATTATGAACAACAAATACACATCTATCAACAAATGAATCTAAAAATCAAGTGAATTAATAATCTGATGAACAGGATAAACTGGTGAATATAACAGAATCATGGACATAGAGAGGGAATGGACTGACAATTCTTGGGGAGAAACAAGGTGTGGGAAGTGCAGCAAGAGACTGGACAAAAATCTTGCAACAATGGGAGAGAACAGCGGGGAGGGGAAGGTGAGGACGGAGGGTGGGATGGGTACAGGGTGGAGGGGAGCTATAGGGGGATAAAAAAGGAGGAACAATGTAATTAATAAACTGAATAATAAAGATTAAAAAAAAAGAAATGTATTGTTTAAAGCAACGGTTCTCAATAGAGGCTAAGCATCAGCCTGAAAAGCTCTCAGGGTTCAGATTAGAGTTAGGGTGACTCAGAACCAATTATATCTGGATCCAAGGCATAGGATGGCGATGAAACATCAGCTTTTGTTTTTGTTTTTTAAGCTCCCTGGGGGATTCTAATGAGAAGCCAATGTTGAGAATTACTGGTTTAATGCTACCAAGTAAAAAACATGTCCTAGGTTGAGTCTAGAAATGTGTATTTTCAGAAAACAACCCTGATGACACTGATGATTAGCCAGTGTCATCTGGTTTAGAACATGTAACACCCCAATAAAATAACTGAGGGCCTATTTTTACAGTTATGGAGTCTGAGAAATTGCCAATGGAACATTCTGATAGATAAATACTTGGTAATAGTTTGAATTCCAGATCATGAAGGTGGAAATAGATTCTTAAAATCTCTGTATTTAATAATCTGTAAACAACATATAAGAGTTGGAGGTTTAAGGTGAAATTTAAATTGTGCATGAAACATTTCCATTATATACTTAAAGCATAACCCTTAACACTGAACGAAAATAGTATGTCTGTTACCTACCAGGAACTCTTTTCATATGCAAATTGTATGAAACTCAGCCTTTATAATACAGAAGAGACAGCACAAAAGTCACAGCTATGTAGCAACCAAACAAAAAAAAAAACAGTGCTGATTTATGAAACTTCACAGACTTTGAAATAGAAACAAAGCACTAAATATTCATAAAATCTTATACAGTGCTTATACATAAGTTACATCTCAGTGATTTGTGTAAGTTTATATGGAAAAAATAATAATCTGAGCATATCCAAACATATGGAACCTTTCAAGTGTTAAGTTCACTAATTTTTGGTCTCATTTTATTTTGAGTCATAAATTAATTATGAATATGCTATAAATGGTTGGCCATAATCTAAACCTTTCAAAGAAAAGTAAACAAAGATTTCATCAGCAAAATAAAAGAGTAACTATGGAAGGAAGGATTTAATAACAATCTTCTCTGATTGCAATGTTTTTAAGAAGTGGTAAAGCTCTTTAAAGATAAATGAAAGAAGTAAATAAAATTTTGTCATTAAACAAAGCAACATCATAACCTATTATGCAAACAAAGTTAAAATAAGAAACAATCTGGGCCATGTACCTTTTATATTAATCATAAACTCAAAGAAATAATCTGATAGCTAATACAATAATCAAGGGACTCTTAAATTTCACTGAGTTAACTTGCCAATTTTGGTTCCAGTTTCATAACATAATTATCCCAATTTTATTTTACTATACTAATGGCAGATGCAGTCTTTAAACATAAACCTAGGTCTATAATCCATGTTTAAAGTGGAAAGATGAAAAGCATATCACTGGTGAAATCTAACAGTTCAATCCAAGATCTGCTTATTTATTTTAGAACAGTGGCTTTTTGAAAAATTATACAATCCAATTAATTGCTAAAAATCCATTCTTCTTTATACTTTTTTGGTGTTTTTTTGTTTTGTTTTTATCCTTCAATTTATAAAAAGCCATAATTAACTCCAAGTAGCTCTGGAATATAGTGCTTTTCTTTACCACTGTTAAACAACTTGTTTAATTAGAAAAGATTACAATCAAACCATACTTTTGTATGAAGGGAGACTATTGGTTTTCAAATGGCCTTAGTTTACCTGTGACACAAATAAATGCTCAGAGATAATGTGTTGAAATGCTTTTACTGTTTCTAAAAAAGAAAGTGTGATACTGGAATGTATAAATAGTAGTTGACACAGCCAGTAGAATACTGCACTGGTCAGACCCACAGGAGCACAAGTTGTTTAAATTCAGAGATTTGAGAGAGAGATGGAGAACAGTAAAAAAAAAAAAAAAAAAATAGATCAAAGGATTTAAAAATAGAACCTATAATGAAGGCCTTGACAAAATGAGATAACTCGGTAGAGCAATTTTTATTTTATTTTATTTTATTTTATTTTAATATATTTGATTGATTTTTTACAGAGAGGAAGGGAAAGGGATAGAAAGTCAGAAACATCGATGAGAGACATCAATCAGCTGCCTCTTGCACACCCTCTACTGGGGATGTGCCCACAGCCAAGGTACATGCCCTTGACCGGAATCAAACCTGGGACCCTTCAGTCCACAGTCTGACGCTCTATCCACTGAGCCAAATTGGTCTTGGCAGGTAGAGGAATTTTTAAATAATCGTTCTCAAGTATATGAAGAATGATATCAGCTGCTCTCCATCTTTAATGAAAAATAAATAAGCAAGAAAGAGATTAAACTTCTGGAAAGTAGACGTAAGAGAATTTCCTAAATGGGTTATGTATTTTTTAAAAAATTATGTAGGATTTCTTTCCCTGGAGACATTATAAATAAAATATATATTTCCTTGTTTAAAATATTTCAGCAATGTCTTCCTGGGAGCCGTAGTCCACTATTATAGACTCTCAGGATTGGAAGACGGTGTTTTCTAATGTCCATTTATTGCTATAAAATATACTGAAAATTGAAAAAATGTATAGTCTTAAGAATTAAATGTTGAAATATTCAAAAGATTTTATTATCTGTTATTAAGATATGCTTAATCCCTATAAGATAAACAAAACAAAAAAAAAATGAGGAAGCAATCCTCTTTTGGTTAAGTAGTAATTTTCCACATGGCCTTATGCCTAAACTCTTCCATATGAGCCTCATTCTACACTTATATGTGGAGAAAGCCTGCTGTCTCAAGGATGCTTTAAGATGTCAGTGCCTTCACTTGACCTGATGTCAGGAGTCTTTGGGTGAAGATACCCAGAGGGAACGATGCACTCTTTGGGGCAGGCATACTTTCAGCCTGTGACTGTCTCATCAAAGCTCATTCTACAGCACAAGCAATAATCTCCCCCGTTCTACTTCACTGTTATTGCCCCTTCAGGAGGAAGGTATCTTATATAATGAGAGGAATATGCTAATTATCCATTATGCCCTGAGGTGTAATGACCAACTGCATAACAGACCTGCAGGAGGGTGGGGCAGTGAACTATAAGTGAGCAGCAGAGAGCTACTGGAGAGGGCAGGGCAGCAAGCTATGGGGGTTGGGGGCAGCTAAGGAGGGTGAGGCAGCCGGTGGAGAGCTACAGGAGGGCAGTAGCAACCTACTGGTGCACTTCATGTGCAGGGCTACTAGTAGGGAAAATAAAGAACCTGGAGCAGGACTTTTTACAGACATGATTTTGCTACCACTTTTTAAAAATTTCATCACCTACCTGTATCCCATTTACATGAATAACCAACATTTATAAAGTACATGTGATATACAGAAAATTTATAAAGTACTGTTTACTAATGGTTTATATTTGTTCTGCTTATTTAATCCTCACAATCCTCAGAGGTTGGTAGTACTGTTATGGTCATCCATTGTAAAGATGAGAAAACATTGACGAAAAAATATGCTAATTAATTTGCCTAATGTCACTCAGATAGTAAGCTATTGAGCCAGGATTCAAACTCAGTCTGGCATGAGAGTCTGTGTGCAAATCCATAACATCAAACTACTCTTTGTAGTTGGATTAACCTTACAGAAAATCAGACACCAACTATTGCCATCTTACTCCTCATACTTGGAAGTCCCATTAATCACTGTTTTCCTAGGCCCCAAGCACAGAGCAGAATCCTCCAGAGTTAGTGAAAATAAAATATTTCTTTAAAAATACATAATTTTCAAGAAATAACATAATAGCTTATTGTCATAAATTCATTTATTCACTGGCAAAACCTTTTTTTTGTATGTCTACAAAAGGAAGAAAACAGATTGACGCTAATAAGCTGTTTCTTGCTTTTCATTGTTGTTTATCTGAAATGAGAGCTCATGAGTTGAATTGATAAGAAGTAAATTAACATATAAGGATATGAAGCAGAATGTATTTACACAAAAATTGACTGTTGGCAAAGTAAACTGCTAAAGTGAATAACAATCACAAGAACATTTTAAAGACAAATTACTAGAAGGTAGTATATAGAATATACACTCATTACGTATATGTAGTCTCTGTTATCACTAACCTTGAGTTTATCGTAAATATAAGTGTGTAACCTTGATATCAGAGGTCCTAGCTGACATGGGAAAACCAGGTGGGAACTGTAACTATGACTGTAATGGTACAGTCATTATATACTAGCTAATTCAAAAAATAAACCCTGTCTCAAAATGCCAAACTACTGGTTTCTGTTACTTATACAAGATCCTACAGATTTCCTCAGTGCAGGCTCTTCATCAGCCACTACGCACACTAGTCTCGCTAGGATGATCTTCTCTCAGGGACAGGTGTTCTCTGCCGGTGGCAGTTGCTGCTTCCACTTTTCTGCCCTCAGGGAGGGGTCGTGCGCTCATCCTAAATTCTTGATAAAGAGCTATGACTAGGTATAATTAGCATAATTTTCAGTTTTATATACTTTGTGGGTCAAGGGAAATGGAATTTCAGGCCCAGGGCCTATCCAATGTGAAGAGTATCATAGGAGACCTTCTACTCATGAAATTGGGACCCCAGAGCTCTCCATCTTCAGAATACTAATGATGAAGCAGAAATAAACCAGCCTGCACAGTCCATTACAGGGAGGGATGACTTATTGGTGAGCATAGCAGAGAGCAGAGAAAAATAGTGTGAGAAAGGGGGATGAAAAGGTTGGGAGGTGTGGATCCCGGAGTCTCGACCTTAGGCTACCCTTGCGTGGTTCTTCAGTCTGGGGTTATATCACCCAGATGGGCCAAGGAAACTTAAGTACATTTGAGGTGGTCCTAAACTGACAGCCATTCCATATAGGAGTCAGAAATAAATTCTCTCTGGAAGAAAAACAAGTTACATTCGAGGCTTCAGAGAATTTCAATAAAATTGCATATGACATGAGAGCACATAAACATAAGCAACCACGAAAGAAAAACTCATCATGAGCAAGAAAAATAGACAACAGATACTGATTCCAGGAACTTTCAACCTTGGAATTACCAGATAGAGCTTACAAAATAGCTATTATACTATGTTTTAAAAATAGTTTTAAAAAAGAAACTATTTTTAGAGATATCTTCAGAGAACAATGAACGAACTCTAAAAATCATCTCAAACGAATTGAAAAGAGAGTAGACAAAATGTCTACAAGTGAAAAATACAAGAACTAAAATGAAAAACTCAAAGATATGCACACCTATTAGAATGGCCTAAATCTAGAACACACCAAATGCAGTGAGGTGTGGAGCAACAGTAACTTTCATACATTGCCTGTGGAAATACAACATGGTACAGTCACTTTGGCAGACACTTTGAAGGTTTCTTACCAAACTAAATATACTCTTACACTATGACCCAATAATCACATTCCTTAGTATTCATCTAGAGGTGAAAATTTATGTCCACGCAAAAACCTGCACAAGGATGTTTATAATGGCTTTATTTACAATTGCCAAAGCTTGGAAGCAGCCAAAATGTCCTTCAGTAGGTGAATAGATATATAAACTGTGGTCCATTTAGACAATGGAATATTATTGAATGCTGAAAAGAAATGAGCTATCAAGCAATGAAAAGATATGAAACAACCCTAAATCATATTAAGTAAAAGGAGTCTATGTGAAAAGGATACAAGCTGTATGATTCCAATGATATGATATTCTAGAAAAGGCAAAACTATAAAGACACTATTAAGATCAATGGTTGCCAGTGGTGAGAGAAAGGAGGAGAAATGAAAAGGCAGAACACAAAAGATTTATAGCATAGTGGAAATACTCTGTATTCTATCTAATAAAAGAGAAATATGCAAATTGACCTTCACACCAAGACACAAGAGGGCTGTCCCCATGTGGTCAAAGATGGCCGCCCCCATGTGGACACAAGATGGCTGCCACAAGATGACCTGAAGGGTAGGACAGTTGTGGGAAGTTAGGGATTACCAGGTCAGCAGAGGAGGGCAATTGAGGGGGACCCAGGCATGCAGGGAAGGGCAGTTGGGAGGGGGACCAGGCCTGCATAGGAGGGCAGTTGGGACCCAGCAGTCCTGCATTGTGAGAGGGATGTCCAACCCCCCGTTTAGGCCCTATCCAAGTGGGATCGAGCCTAAATGGGCAGTTGGACATCCCTCAAGTGGTCCCAGATTGAAGAGGGTGCAGGCTGGGCTGAGGGATACACATCCTACCACCCCCACCATGCACAAATTTCATGCACTGGGCCTTTAGTGTTATTATAATGATAGATACATGTCATAATCCATTTGTCCAAACCCATGGAATGTACACCAAGAATAAAAGTTAAGATATATTCTGGACTTTATATAATTATAACATCAATGTGATTAATCTCTGGTTAAAAAAAAAAAACAAAACACTGTGGTTGGTGATGTTGATAATGTTTATAATAAGGAGGGTATGCATGTATGGGGGCAGGGATTACATGGGAAATCTCTGTAACTTCCTCTTCAATTTTATTGTAAACCTAACAACTGCTCAGAAAGAATAGTTATTCAAAAACTCTCAATCACTGTTTTTTATCACACAGTAGATCCAGATGAAAAGAAATAAAGAAATTTCTTTCCAGAATAAAGAAAGCTGCAGGATAGATCAGAAAAATGCAACATTAAAAAATGGTGTTTTCAAAGAAACTATGAGATGGAGATTCATGGAGAATAGAATGAGAAGTATATTTTAAGTTTCATCAGAGTTCCAGCAGGAGGAAAGAGAATTTGACAGAGGCAATATTTGAAGAGACAATTAATGAGAATTTTTTTTCTCAACTGATGAAAAACAACAATCCACAGATTGAAGAAGTCAAATGAATCTCAAGCATGTAATTATTTTAGACAATTCCAGACCTCAGCATATAATACTGAATTTGAATCAGAAGAAAGGGGGGAAGAAAAGAAGGAAGGAAAGAGGAAAGGAGGGAAGAAAGGAAGGAAGATCATAAAAAGCAGCTAGAGCAGTGGTTCCCAACCTGTTTTTGGCCATGCCCCACCTAAACATCACTAAATTTCTGATTGCCCCCCCCCCAACATATAACTTTTATTATTCAAAAAGTATAATTCTTATTATTCAAAAAGTGAACTCCTATTCACATGGAGAAAGCTTAAAAGGCCATTAACTTGGTCTAAGCAAGCTTCCAAAGAACATGGCATTCATGGAAGAGAAAAATAAAAGAAAAGACAGTTGAAGTATATTAATACATAGAAAAGAAAAATATTAAGAGAAAAATTCTAGAAGCAAAATAAAATATGTCACATTATAAGGAATAGTGAAATATGTAGAAGCAAAATAAATTAACTCTACTTTTTATCTTCCCAAAGAGCAAGGTAAATATTGGTGATATAATCTAGTGGTTCTCAAAAGTGTGGTCTCTGGACCTCAGCATCAACATTACCTGGTGTCACAATAGAAACAAAGTGTGGGGCTCCACCCACATGTCCTGATCAGCAACTGGTGGGGATGAGGCTCAGGAATCTAGATTCTAACACTGATTCGAATGCCCTTCAAGTTGGACAGCCCATTCCAAACCACACTATACTCAGTTTTTACTTATGTGAATGCACAAATGGCCTTAATATTTATCATGAGGATTAAATTAATTGTCACCATTGAAGGAAAAAGAATAAAATGTCTTCAAAGTAGGTTTGAATACCATAAGTGGAGCTCATATTTTGTCAAAATATAGTTAACATGAGTATCTTTATAAATTTCATGCAACTAATAGTCTACATGAGAAAGCAAAAATCCATTATCAAAAACTGTTTTTAAAATATTGTACCTAAATATTAGGGAGATATTTTCTGATTTGCAATCTAGTAACCTCTCCGTATATTTTTAAAATATATTTTATTGATTTTTTACAGAGAGGAAGAGGGAGGGACAGAAAGCTGGAAACATCCATGAGAGAGAAACATCCATCAGCTGCTTCCTGCATACCCCCTACTGGGGATGTGGCTGCAGCCAAGGTACATGCCCTTGACCAGAATCAAACCTGGGACACTTCAGTCTGCAGGCCGATGCTCTATCCACTGAGCCAAACCCGATTTAGCAGAAACCTCTCCATATATTGACTCTTCTGTCACTGTATTGATTCAGTACATGTAATCTCATTGTTATTCTAAGATTATTATTTCATACTAAGAGTTTAAAGTTCACCAGAAAATTAAAAAAAAAATTCCAAAGTGTGTTTCAAAAATGGTTCTAACATAATACTCAGAATTAAAGTGACATTTCTGAATCACAAAATTTTCTTCTTTTTCCCCTATTTGTTTCACTTAGCTTTATTTATCTAATCACTATCTTCACATCTATTGTATAAAAGGACAGGTTTCCAACAAAAAGCTCAGTAAAAACACATAGTAGTCAACTTCAATTATAAGCAATCAAGTTTAAAGCATTCCTACCAATGTGAAGCTCTGTGGGAAATTGTTTTATCAAAGAATTGTGGGTGATGATTAAGTGAGGGAAGGTAATATTACAATAACGATCTGGAACTGTGAGTCCAATGAGTAAGATTAAAAGCTCAAAGAAATTCTTCCTAATAAACAAGCAGATAACTGCTGGAAAGAAAAATATGTTCCGTGTTGAAAATTAACTGTCAAACATTCTCAACCTACACAAGGCTGTCATAAAGGACATCTAAATCTTTCCTTGTTTATAAAGTGTGTTGTGACAAGATGTGACAGTTTATCAAAGAACTATAATTGCCACCTAAACATCTAGCATTTTGTCAACTGCAAATATGTTTGGGAAAGCTTTTATTTTACTTAAAATACAACAACCATTTTTCTGCACTTTCTGAAAGAATTGACAATGTCTTTTCTCCTGAGCTGATCGAGCTGCACCAGGGCTCTTTGACTTATTATGCTGGACTTGTGACGGGTGAAAGAATAATCAGTAAAGCAAGAAACTATTACCAAGGTAATACATATATTCTGCCTATTGATTCAAAAGACCTTCAAAATACCACAATTCTCACAACTCTGGAGTAATTACATTTAAATATGCTTGTCTTGGGAGAAGAAAGAGAAAGCATTTTCTCTTTATCACAATTTTTATTTTCAGATAGCTGATTAAGAAACAATGTCTTAGGCCCTGTCTCAGTTGCTCAGTTGGTTACAGAGTTGTGCAGGTATGAAAAGGAAGAAAGGAAAGAAGGAAAAAAGGGAGAAGAGGAGGGAGGGAGAGGGTAGGGAGGGAGAAAGGGAAAAGAGGAAGGAAAGGAGGGAGGGAGGAAGAAGAAGAGGAAAATCTTAAAATAGAGAGAATGTGTTCTATAGGCATCATTCCTACCAATAGCTTTTGTCAGAAACAGCCAATGATGAGATAGATGTCTCACAAACTATGGAGACTCAAGTAAACAGTAGCTAAGTCCCCTTTAAATAGATCCATGTAGCAGAAATGTCAAAGTAATAAAGGTATTTCCACAATCCTACTAATGCTCCATTTCTTTCTAGAAATAATTATTTTAAGTAAGAGAATTTTCCAATCTTGGGTTTGGGGTTTTGTTCTTTTTGTAGTCAGTTGTTTGATGAAGAGTCAACATTTGCTGCAAAAATTTCTGCACAACATTTTAATTGTCCCTTCATTCTGATAAACCTCAAAAAAAAAAAAAAGACCTATTAGTGGGGCAGTGAGGAACTCCCTGTTTGAAAACTCAGGAATCCCATATTCTAGCCCATATTTTGCCTCCAGTTAGCAGAATATCCCAGGCAAATTGCTTCACTTCTCTGGGCCTCAGTACCCTCTCTATGAATTGGGATGTTAGACTGGTGGTCTCTAAGACCATTTTCCTCCTGAACATTTTATGATTCTAGACAAATCCTTGAAAATATGAGGTGTTGAAGCAGTGAGAGCTGGGAGCAAAAATAGCAGCAAGACAAAAACTTCTACTTAACACCTCAAGGAAAATGCAACCAACTATGGGTTTTTTAATGTTTACATTAGTATTCAGTCCTATTTAGGTAATATTAAGTCTATTTAAAAGTCTGTTTTGTTTTTCTTAAACTTTAAGAATGTGTGACACATTGAGAACACTAAGAGAAAAATCATTTTAATTGAAGCTGCAAGTACTTTTTAGTGCTGCTAAATTAAGCCACAGTATTTTCTTTTAAAATCACTGTATTGCCCAGCTGGTGTTGCCCAGTGGTTGAGCATCAACCTATAAACCAGGAGGTCAGGGTTCAATTTCTGGTCAGAGCACATGGGTTTTGAGCTCGATCCCCAGTTGGGATTATGCAGGAGACAGCTGATCAATTATCTCTCATCATTGATGTTTTTTTAAATATATTTTATTGATTTTTTATAGAGAGGAAGGGAGAGGGATAGAAAGTCAGAAACATCGATTAGAGAGTAACATCGATCAGCTGCCTCTTGCACGCCCCCTACTGGTGATGTGCCCGCAGCCAAGGTACATGCCCTTGAGCGGAATCGAACCCGGGACCCTTCAGTCCGCAGTCCGGCGTTCTATCCACTGAGCCAAACCGGTCTCGGTTCTCATTATTGATGTTTCTCTCTCTCCTTCCTCCCTCTCTCTGAAGTAAATAAAAGTGCATTTAAAAGAAAATATCATTGTATGCAGTCTGGCTAGGGATAAGAAGTATATGATATAGGTGGGCCTGTTGATTTTATGATAGGAAAGACCCTGAATGAAGGATTATGGACAGAAATGAGCCAGCAGGCACTGTCAACCAGGAAGAGTCTGAAATGAGGAGACAAGCATGTTGATGTTGGGGAAAGATGTGATTGGATCAGCTGCAGGGCATTTTGATGAAGCTTTTTTGACATAGCTGTTTGTTTGGCTTTGTAAGAATAGCACATTCTATATATAAAACACTTGTTTTCTGCAAAGTAATGTTTCAGAGACATTACCAAATCTTACCATTTTTCTTGCCTACTCCAGTCCTGAACTTATGTTATCTATGAACCCAACCCAATGGGGGATCTTTCCTGTCTTGGCCATTACCCATATCAATAGTGCACGTTTTCAAGTGTTAATAGTTACCAATACCTCGGGAGAACGAGGTAAAACATTGCTCCAAAATACAGGCAGGTGGCATCTCCATGATCCTTGTAGAAGCCATAGGAGAACTCACAATGCGGAATCTGTTTCCTATCATGGTCCTTTATAATAGAATAACTTTGGGATTATTCTATTATAAAATAAAATTTAAAAAAAATCAACCTTTCCATTGTTTTCCCTTGATATTTTATTAAAAGTTTACGAGTGTCGCTTTCTACATCCCACATCAGGTATATTGGAGCTTATTTTTAATTGGGGGAAAACACATTGTCTCAGTAATTGAGCATTGACCTATGAACCAGGAGATTACAGTTCAATTCCTGGTAGGGCACATGCCTGGGTTTCAAGCTCAATCCCCAGCAGGGGGCATGTAGGAGGCAGCCAGTGATTCTCTCTCATCACTGATCTTTCTAGCTATCTCCCTCTCTCATCCTCTCTGAAATCAATAAAAATATTTTTAAACAGAAATAATATTCAAATTGCTGTCAAACTTCTCATTTGATCTGCCAGGTAATAAGCAAAATGAAACAATATTTTTGCCATTCTAAAGGAATATTATTTTTATCCTATATTTCTGTACCTAGCCAAATTATTGTCTAGAGGGCAAAATTAAGGCATTTGTGTATATTAAAGGACTCAGAAATGATCACCATGAATGCTTTCTGAAAGTATTACTTTGAGATACTGAAAATGAAAATACATACAACCAGAAAGAATATGTGGAATAAGAGATAATCATGAGCAAATAAAGAAGTAAAACTGACCAAAAAAAAAATAGGGTTTTTTGTGGTTATTGTGAAAGTTATCACAGTCCATAAGATAAAATTCACATAAGAATTGAAACACAATGTAAAGTAAATCATTTAAAAATCTGTAAGTAAAATTCCAGATGATATCCACAGAGCATAGAAGATTAGGAGAGGGTAAGGATATTAAAGGTCTTATCTAATTTGGGTGAAAGCTTATTGACAGCAATGATAGACATTATAGAAAAACATGAGTTAAAGACAAGCAAGAGAGAAAATAATGGGACAAATTATTACCAAACTCCTAGACATAAAAAAAAAATGACATAGACAAAACTAAACAGATCTAGCTGGAGATAGGAAATAAATGAGGAAGAATATATAGCAAATACAAGATACCAAATGTATATGCATTTGGTATCTTGTATTTGCTATGTTTTCTTACTAAAGTAAAAATGTTAAGTTATGCCCTGACTGGTTTTGGCTTAGTGGATAGAGCGCCTGCCTGTGCTCAAGGGTCCCAGATTTGATTCCAGTCAAGAGCATGGACCTTGGTTGTGGGCACATCCCCAGTAGGGGGTGTGCACGAGGCAGCTGATCAATGTTTCTCCCTCATCAATGTTTTTAACTCTCTATCCCTCTCCCTTCTTCTCTGTAAAAATCAATAAAAAATATATTTAAAAAAAATGTTAAGTTAATCTTATAAAAGACTTTATTATATTGGGTAGCAAAAATATCTAATAATATACTGTTTTCCGGAGATAGATCTAAAACAAAAATTTGGATATAAAGGGATGATGAAAAATATACCAAGTAAGTACTGATAAAGAGAGACTAGGAATGATACTTAGAGTCAAAGTAAAATGGAATGTGTTTTGTTGATTAATCTCTCCCACCCCCCATTAAGGTGCAACCATTATGAATCTTTATGTATCTAACAACTCATTTGAAATACAAAAAGAAAAACAAAGCAGAGAAAAGGTAGAGAGAAACGTACAATCTATATTAACAGAGGAAAATTTGAACGAAATGTTCTCATAAATAGTCAAAAGATATAGGATTAAGTAACTCCCTAATCACAATTTAATAACTTATATGTGGAAGTTAACAAGTAATTCATCTTTTCCCAGAACGAATTAAAACATTCATAAATATTAAAAATATGTCACAAAATATTTCACAAATTTTTAAAAAGAAATTTATATAGACCTGTATAGTACTGTAGAATCACTAAACATCTTGAAAAAATTGTGAAAAAATATAACACTAAAATACAAATAGAATGAAGTTTGCTTGACTTGATCAAGAAAATGCACTAGAGACATACAAAGATATACTTAATGATAAAACATTGAAAATCATTAAAATCAGACAAACTTCAAAGCCAGTGGAATAATGCAAGAAAAAGAAGAAAGGTATCAATACTGGGGCGGGGGGGGGGGGGGGTGAGAGAGAAGCTAACCTGTCATTAGTATATGTCATGATTGTTAAAAAAAATCCAGCAATCAAAAGGAAAACTACCTGTTCCTACATTAAGTCAGTAAAGTGACTGCATGTAGGTAAATAAAATAGTTGTCTTTCCTAAATACCAACAAAACATAATTTAAAAATATTATTTTAAAAAGTTTCCACAGCTAAAGCAATTAACTTTACAAAATAACCAGTAACAAACTATAAGACTTGTATGATAAAAATTTACTAAAGTATATAAAAACTACCTGAATAAACATATTACCAACCTGAAGAGGAAAAACAATATGAAAGTTTCCCCAAGTCATCTATTCATTATAAGCTCAATTAAAACACTGATAGAACTTTTTAATTTTAAAATTTATTTGTGAAAACTTGTCAAGTTTTTCTTAAAGTTTATTTGGGAAAATAAGTCATCAAAAATATTCAAGCTCTTTCCCAGCTGGCATGGCTCAATGGCTGAGCACTGACCTATAAACCAGGAGGTCACAGTTTGATTTCCCATTAGGGCACATGCCCAGGTTGCTGGCCCAATCTCCAGGGTGGGGCATGCAGGAGGCAGCCAATCAATGAATCTCTCTCATCATTGATGTTTCTCTCTCCCTCTTCCTCTGAGATCAATAAAAATATTTTAAAATGTATTCAAGCTCTTTCTGAAAATATTTTTATATCATATGTGAAAAAGTGTTGCTAAAACATGTTGATGGACACATAAATTAATACCACAGAATTTAGATTCCTGAAACAGACCCATGTGTACTTACGGGAATTTGGTACACACATACCCTTTTTAATGGAAGGACTGTGTTACTGTAAAAAGGAGCATAACTGAATCAATTCTATAGGAGAATCACTATTACCACTCCCTATGGAGATGCTTTCTGGATATCCTGCTTGGCAGCCATGCCTGCAATCTACTTAGAGTCTCTGAAATGAGGACAGTACTCCTGCATAGCTTTTTTCTAAGTATCGTCATACAATTGTATGGTCAATCCAGGTCATTGTGAAGCTTATGAAGAACTTCTTGATGTTAATTGTCCCTTGTCAATATCTAGCTTCCTGATGACCTTAACTTTCTGCTTCCTTAATTATATTCTAAAAGGCAAGTTCAGCCTCTTCAAATGTTCACTTCAAGACCTATTTTTTAACACTATCACTTTGTTTACATGAAGTGTAGCTCATATTACTGTTTTCACTCATTTAATCAGCCATTGTTAGGCAAACTGTTCCCCAGTATATGAAATAAGGGAAAAAGAGGCCACAGCATCTTTTAAATAACATGTGCCTCAGAAAATATTCATCTCATAGTTAGCTAAGTAACATGTTTCTGAGCCGAAGGCTATAATATACTTGTGCTTATTAGCTGAGAGTTGTTTTATACAGTGGATCACAGTGCATACCAGCTCTGATTGGCTGAGAGTTCACAACAGTACTTGGAGGTTGAAGAGGGGGAAATATACAGAGAGAGAGAATTACCAAAGTGACATTAAGTCAAGTATGCATATATTTGATAAAACTGCTATATCACCATATAAATAATGGACTGATCCATTAATAATGCTAGATAACTAGTGATTGGGAAACCAGGTTTTTTTTTTTTTCTTATCCTTATATAATGAACAAAAATACATTTGAAAAGACACTTCTCCAAAATGGACATACTGATGGCCACAAGACATGAAAAATGCTCAAATCATCCGAGAGATGCAAATTAAAACAACAATGAGGTATCACCTCATATCTGTCAGAATGGCTACCATCAACAAATCAACAAATGACAAGCGCTGGTGAGGATGTGGAGTAAAGGGAATCCTAGTACACTAATGAGGGGAATGCAGACAGACTAGTGCAGCCATTATGGAAAGCAGTATGGAGTTTTCTCAAAAAATTAAATTTGGAATTGCCTTTTGACCCAGTGACCCCACTTCTAAGAATATATCCTAAGAAACCAGAGCTACCAATCAGAAAGAATGTATGCACCCCTACGTTCATAGCAGCACAATTTACAATAGCTAAGATCAAGAAATAGCCCAAGTGCCCATCAGTGGGTAAAAATGCTGTGGTACATTTATACCCTGGAGTACTATGCAGCAATAAAAAAGAGGGATCTCTTACCCTTTGAGACCGCATGGAGGGACCTGGAGAAACACACATCTCAATATCTTTCTCTCTTCCATAAACTCCTGTTGTCTACATCATTCTTTGCAATGTTGCTTTCTCTTATTAGGTTAGTTTGGGTGGTCCTTAAGGATTGCAAGTATTTCATGTATTCTTTGTATTTTCAAAGGGCCTTATATAATTCTTAATATCTACTAAGCAGTTGGTTCTTATACTTTGGTTGATTATTAAAACTTGATATAAACCTTACCTGGTGATGAATAAGTCTAGCAATAGCTAAGTAAGTATGTGTCTTAAATACCAACCTAAGAATTTTAAAATATATTCAGAAATGTATTCAGCTATGGTAGCATTTTCCATGTATGTTCAGGAGGTGGCTGATGTAATGAAAGTTTTACTTACTGAAGAGACAGCAGCAACATTGTGCAAAGTGAACTGCACTGGAAAGTCTGCCCCTGTGAGACCAAGCGTGTCTCCGGTGAGTTCCATTTTGAGAAATTATGCCTATCTAATATTTTTAAAGATTTACGGTAAACAAAGAAGCCTTCATTGTCCTAATCCCTAACACACATGCAGGGATGTTTACTGGAATTCAGTCTGAGTTTAAATTTCTAAATGTACCACTGACAGTATCTCTTATCAGATGACATGATTAATGATGTTTTCTTCAGAGTTGCTCCAGTTAGTGCTTATAAAGATGCTTCCCAACTCCTAATGCTATTTCAAAGATACAGTCAGATGATTACACTTATGAGCACCCTGCAAGAATCAGGAAAGATAAGGCAGTGATTGAATGGCTTTAAGGAATATGTTTTACCCAGGTTTAATAACTATGCAATTGGTGGCTTTCTTTCCCCTTTTTATTCTTGACATTCTGTTTCTTTCTTTCTGGGAAAGCCATTATTTTCCACTAGAGGCCTGGTGCACAAAATTTGTGCAAAGGAGGGGTGTCCCTCAGCCCAGCCTGCACCCTCTCCAATCTGGAACCCCTCACAATCCAGGACTGCCAGCTTGCAACTGCTTGCCTGCCTGCCTTCCTGATTGCCCTTCACCACTTCTGCCTGCCAGCCTAATCACCCCCTACCACTCCCTGCCGGCCTGATTGATGTTTAACTGCTCCCCTGCCAGCCTGTTTGCCCCTAATGGCCCCTCCCCTGCATCCTGGTTACCTCTAACTGCCCTTCCCTGCAGGCCTGCCCTCCCCCAACTACTCTCCCCTGCAGGCCTGGTCCCCCCACAACTGTCCTTCCCTGCCAGCTCAGTCACCCCCAACTTTCCTCCTCTGCTGGCTTGGTCACCCCTAAATGTCCTCCCCTGCAGGCTTGACCACCCCCAACTGCCTTCCCTTGCAGGCTTGGTCCCTCCCAACTGCCCTCCCTTGCAGGCCTGGTCCCTCCCAACTGCCCTCCCCTGCTGGCCATCTTGTGGTGGCTATCTTGTGTCCACAAGGGGGCAGTCATATTTGACCACATGGGAGCAGCCATCTTGTGTGTTGGAGTGATAGTTAAATTGCATATTACTCTTTTATTAGATAGGATACCCCGATTCCATTGCAGATGCTATGGAATGACTTTCATAAATCATTGCTTATAGCTAAGAAAGGGATCCTCCCTTTCACAGTCTCTGGTTGTCAGATGGGCAATGAGTAGTGTCTGCTTCATAGACTTAAAATCGTGCTTTCTTTTCCCCCTTGCTTACCAACAGTCTCTTTCACTTAATAGCCCAACAACTTAACAGAGGATTAGAGGCACCAGTCCTTTGCAGGTCTCCAGGAATGACATCTCATGTGGGGGAACTACCAGGGAAAAGGCTTTGAGGTGGGACCTTGCACTTGTTAGAGCCACCGAAAGACTAATGTGGCTGGAGTAGAGTGAGTGTAGGTAGGCTCTGAAGTGCTATGAATTTCTCTGATTACCAGTTCATCAAATTGATCCATTGTTTGCCCTGGCCTATATGGATTCCAATCTCTATTAGAAAGATTATATCTTAAAGTATTGCTGCTTAATAAGTTAATGTTTGCCCTTCACAGGGAATTTCTGAATACAAAGGCAAATAGAATATTCCCAAATTTGCCAGATCATAAAATTCCTGGCCTCCCACTGTTAGCATCCTGAATCTCCAGAAAAGGGCCAGGAAATATTATTTTTAAATAAATAGCCTAGCTGATTCTTATGAACAGGCTGCTTAGGAAACACTAAGTTCCAAAAATGAGATTAAAGAGAGAATTTTGAGTGTGGAAGGCAGCTTTGAGCAGTTGTATCCCAAATCATATACCATTTTACTAATATTTGTGGCAGCTCTTGCCAACACATGGCACATGTGCTGCTGTTTCCTCTTCCATGACCATGGACTTGATCCCTAATGGATTCCAAGGCTGCTTCCTGCTAACTCTAGACATAGCCTCAGTTTCTTCTCCACACAGAGATCCAGGCAGCCACTATCAACTGGTAAGACATAGGAGATGAAACTTATCTGCCATCCCTCTTGTGCCATTATCCAAACACCAGGGGCCTTCTCAAGCTGATTTTTTCTTTGAGCAATACTGAATTATTAAATAGGAAAATATATTTGTTTTTGGAGATTGATACGTAGGGTTTTATGGAGTCAGCATTGTAGAGGGGGCAAAAGTAGGTTTACGGTCATTCATCCTATATAATAAAAGAGAAACATGCAAATTTGACTGTATCTTTGCTCCTGATTGGCTATGCTACCAGCCAATCAGGAGCGGGGGCAGGGCCAAGTGACGTGAGCGCCGGGCCCCGGGGCTGGAGATGAAACGGTGGTAGTGGCAGCAAGCGCCCAGCCCCCAGATGCTGTGAGGGGAAGCAGTGGCAGCAGCAACGGTGGTGGTGGTGGCAGGAAGTGCCTGGCCGCCGGGCACTGTGAGTGGAAGTGGCAGTGAGCACCCAGCTCCCAGGGCTGGGTGGTCGCAGGCAGCCAGGGCTGAGCTGAGCAGGGCAATGGCTGGGTGCCCAAGGCCTAAGGCCTTAGGCAGGCTGGGGGTGAACCATCAGTTGGACATCCCCTGAGGGCTCCCAGTATGGGTTGAGGGACCACCCACCCCCAGTGCACGAATTTCATGCACCGGGCCCCTAGTATAAAACTAATGCAATAATTATTAAATAATAATATAAGAATAAGCTATTTCATGCACTCAGAACCATAAACTTGTATATTGCCCCACCGTGTATATTGAAACAGATTTCATAACTGCAGCATTATCTGGAAAAAAAATGGATTTCAAACTTCTTTGATAAAAACTTATGAATACAGACATTTGTAAAGTATGTGACAGTAAAAACCAAAGCAAGCTTTAGAATTAGGAATTTTAATCCTAGCTGGGCTGCTTACCCAGTTTATATATATATATATATATATATATATATATATATATACACACACACACACACACACACACACACACATATATACACACACCCAGTTAATATATATCTTTGACTCTTTCATTCCTCATTTCCATAATGGAGACAAAATGTCACACACAGTTGCTGTGATTCAATGTGAATATGTGTGAAACAGCTAGAACAGTTTTGGTTACATGGTGTGTACATGAAATAAAGCCTACATTTCCTCTTTTTCTTTTGCAATAAAAATCTCTCTCTATTAATAGACTTGCTTATAAGACTTTTTCCTGTGTCCCCTACTTGGTAAAGGATTTGGATAGTATAATGTGGAAATTTGAAAAAAGTACTCTAAAATGTTATTTATTCAAAGTTTAATAACTAATATTATTTAGACAAGCAAAATCCTCAATTAACCTTTTTTACATGTATGGGGGCATGTCCTAGACATGTAAGGAACCAAGAAATCATAGTTAAATAGGAACCTCACCACAGTTGGTACAATATACTGAATTCCCACAGCCAAATGATAAGAAAATAAGTACAAATTGGGGACTTATGTGCATACTGGAATTAATAAAGACTTGTTCAAAACTGTACTTAATACTTCTTCAGTAGAGTAATGATTATGAGTTATGGACAATCTTCAATTATTGAAGTAATTTATGCTATATGCATTATACTCCCATGATAAGTTAGTAAAGTTAAGCTAATTTAAGAGAAATAAATTTAAGGAAAGTTTATTCCCAAGAAATATTCTGCATAGCTCAAATAATCAGAAATCTAAATGAATCAGAACAATTCAATACCTGAACAAGGTATTTATTCATCATTTTATTGAAGTTAAATATAAATGCCTCTCAAGTTTCCTCAACTTCTCTTTCCTCTGCCCCTCAGGCATGTGTGCTTTCTCAAAGTGTACATCATTAGACTCAAGTTTCAAAAAGTTCAATTATAGGCTCTTACTACATGTATTATCACATCAGTTCAAGGGTCAATCAGTGTATATGTCCCATCTGTCCTTCCTTGATTACTCTCACAGCGATTTGCTAGGTTCTGAACCAATCCTAGCAATATTGGGATCAAAAGCTTGAATCTGCAATCTGGTATAAGTTTAGAATTATTTGCAGCAATTCAACAGCTACACACAATGATTGGACTCCCACATGTCCTGTGTCTCTTTCTTTACCATCAATGTAGCATAGACAAAGTCTGCTGTATGAAGACCAGGCGTTAGGTTTGAAAACAAACATTTACTTTTCACACTTTTGGAAGCTGAGCAGTCCAAGAGCAGGGTGCTAGCAGGAGCATGCTTCCTGGTTTTCGGCCTTTGTGCTTGCATCCTCACAATGTTCCTCCGCCTCTTTTTATAAGCGTGTTAGGCCTATCATGAGGGTCCCATGCCGAAAGCCGATCATTGTTTTAATGATAGAGAGCTGTGGATGGGGAATCTAGAGGGCTGATCAACCTTAATTGTTCTGAAGGATCTGAGCTAATTACTGGATATTGGTGGTTGAAGCAGCCCCCACTTATTAGTCCTAAGTAGATTCAATGATTGGCTTTTATTGGTGTTTCCTGCCTGGGGGATATGGGTGTATCTTATGATCTTAATCTCAATAAAAGGGATGGTAAAGCCAGAGTGAGCAGTAGTCCTCCCACTAGAGTTGGACTACCTCCTGGCCCCCATTTCCCAAATTAATGTTTTTCTAAGTCTCTATTCATTTGTGTGGGGCCTTTTCCAGAACCTGAACCCTGAACTGGGACTCTGAATCACATGGGACCTGAAAGGGGTTCCCACAGTTCCACCTTTATGACCTAATCTAAGCCTAATTAGTTCCCAAAGGCCTCATCTCCTGATACTATTACTCTGAGGATTAGGGCTTCGAGGTATGAATTTTGAGGGAGATGCATTCAGTCCACAAGGTAATCATTTTGATATAGCCAATAGAAACAGAGCATGATGGTCTGTGGCCAGCATTAGAGGGTAGAAGGAAACTGAGGAAGGGTAAACTCAAGCTGAGAGCCTGGTAGAGAGTTCAGTTTAATAGGAAAAATATATATTTCTTCCTCGTAGGCCAACAGGGACAATAACCTAGCTAGAATAGTTTTAAGAAAGTGAAAGAAAGAAGCCATTTAAGAATTAGTTAACCAAAAGGTACATAAGTTGATCTAGCTAAAAGTTTATAAAAAAATACATTGATATTAGAATGATCTATACAAAAGTTTAGACAACTTAGATTTATTTAAATGAATAAAAACAAAATGTTAATTTATGGATATAATTCGGTAGGCTAATTAGTCATGCAGTACAGCATTGCCCTTCGACAGTTTATTTCCATCAGCAGAATTAATCACAGCAGAGCAGATGTAGCAGGGACAATCCAAGGTTAAAACAAATGATACAAAATAATGAACTAGAGCACAAGATGATAACCTGGAGAAAGTCATGATTTATTATTCTGCCAGAGCCTTCTGTGGATTGTGCAGCCACTTTATGCAAGCCTGTCTCCCTTTTAAGCAGCTATCTCTGATTGTGGCGATCTTTTACTTTGCATTAATTTTATCTTCCTTTGAAGGTAATGTAACTGTGATAAGAGCCAATTAGTTTTGCACCATCGAGAAGCACAATGAAATGTGACTTAAGAAAACAAAGATAAAATTAACTGTCTAAATGAGACTACAAGGCAATCTCATCTTTGCTATTTTCTTATAGGGCTGGCGCGCCATAGGTTCAGCATCATAAACTGAAGGACAACTATAAGGATATTTGAGTTGTTTCAAAGACATGCTGTAAGGAACACGATTCTTCCAGAGGAACATTAACTGGTAATTTAATGCTAACTTTTCACGGGACTTGAGATGTATATGTACAGATCACATTACCGACAAACACAAATGTCGGGGTGGCACTATGGGAAACCAAATCCCTTCTAAACTTTATGTTTAGGATTTTGATTATGAAATAAAATGAGCAAGAGGGTCTTCAGTTGAACATCATCTGGCTTTATTACACCATCATCGTTGTTCCCCTATTGCTTTATTACCCAAGAAAATTACAGTGTTTGAAATGCAGAGATTTGCAAAAAGGAAAAACTTGGATGGAGTTAAACTTTTGTACTTTTTAGCTTATGTTTCTGGTAGAAAATGGATGCAAATAACGGTTAAATAATACAAACTCATTATGTTGTTCTAGGTTTTATGTATTTATCATAAAAACAATAAATAATTTTATTCTTGATAAAAGTTATTTTGGGGAGATTAGAAAATTAATAACTAAAGTTGTGTTGTTGTTTTTTAAGTCAAGAAAATGGCATACAGGGATCAATGAGACAGAACAGAGAACCCAGAAATAAACCCACACCTATATGGTCAATTAATTTATGATGAAGGTGACAAGAATAAACAATGAGGGAAAAGTAATCTCTTCAATAAATGATATTGGGAAAACTGGATAGTCACATGGAAAAGAATGAAAGGAGACTCCTATCTTCCACCTTACACAAACATTAATCCACAGTGAATTAAAAGCTTGAATGTAAGATCTGAAACCAAAAAACTCCTAGAAGAAAACATAGGCGTGAAGATCCTTGAGATCAGTCTTGGCGATAATATTTCGGATCTGACTAAAAGCAAAGGCAACAAAGACAAAAATAAATAAGTGGAAGTACATCAAACTAAAAATCTTTTGCACAGTAAAGGAAATTACCAACAAATGAAAAGACAGAGGATATATTTGCAAGTCATACATCTGAAGGGGGGGTTAATATCCACAATATATTTTAAAAAATCATACAAATCTGTAGCAAAAAAAAAAAATCCAACTTAAAAAAATTTGCTAGTGTTCTTTAAAATAGTGAAAATGCGACAACATCCTTAAAGTATATACATTGAAAAAATACAGGGTGTAGGTTTACAGCTGTGAGTATGCAAAACCCAGAGTTTATTCTTATACTTTTTTATTAATTATTGTATTACTTTCCATACAAACAACTATAAACTTGTTTTAGTCCCTCCCTATATTCATTAAATAGTGCATCCATTCAAGGACATTCTGCACAAGCCCTGGTTCCCAAGCTTATCTGCAATTTAGAATCATCTGGAGATGTTTTAAAAATTTGAAAGCCCAGGTCACATTCCACACCAATTAAATCATAATTTCTGGGAATGAAATTATGATATTTTTAAATTCTCCAATTGCAATGTTATTTGGAAACCATTGCATAAGGTGATGTGAAAAATATTTATTATCATGAAAGAATGTTCATAATATATTGTTTTGTCAAAAAAAACATCAAGATGCAAAACAGCTGTGTTCTACAGAACACCACTAACTTGTATTCTATTTGTGAGGCTGATCATCTCTGGTGACACACTCCACCATTACTAAATGTGATTGGACCAAAACTAAGCTGCTGACCTATAGGAAGACAGTCTGTGAGCGGGTTAAACGCTCAGGTTTGCTTGGCATCAAAATCTATGACCAATCAGAAATAAGCCAGGCAATCATAATCTTGCTCTAAGGAAATTGCAATTATGGATTTTGAAGGAATCAGGCGCTAACATTGAAAATGAAAGGAAATAAAAAGGAAGGTTTTGAGACAGAAAAGGAGCCAAGAGAAAGCTAAAACAATGGAAAAGTTGAAAGCATTAGTAAACAAATGCTGTGAACTAGTCAGACACACTGATAGGTCAGCAAGAGGTGGGAGGGAGATAGTTTGAAAAGACATGCAAAATGGGGAAGAGCAAGGGAGTGCCTGATATGTGGCATCAGTGAAGCTCCACAAAGACTTGTTGAGGATCTCCAGAACTTCGCTGGATTCAAGACTCACCTGGGCCAGGCTTCATGAGACCTAGTAGAACCCCAAAGATAATTGTCAAGGTAAGTGCTATCATGATGAGGAAAGTCTCAGAAGTTCCTAGGAGAAAAGAAGCTAAAGACTCCAAGGACCAAGAAGGCAGAAACTAAGGAAGCAGACATTGGTCAAATCCATGAAGAATAAACAGATACGGTGATATTTCTACAATGCAGGTTCTGTGAAATTCAGACTAATTTCCTGGCAAGAAGCTGGATTATAGAGAAGTTCCTTCATGGGGGGGTCTTTGAACCTGGTACATGGAAATTTTTGAATTCTAATTTGTGACTATGTTAAGCCTGGACTTTAAAGAATAAATGCAGTAAAATTTATTTCTTGAGCACTATGCTTCATAAAAGAGGGCATTTGAGTCCTAATCCCAGTTACTGTGTTGCGACTGACTACCTGTGCAGGTGACCTGGGAAGAATGCTTTCCCTTTCTGGGCATTTCAGCTTTCCACTTTTAATCAGGGAATTGAGCTAGTTTCCACCAGCCATAAACTGTGATGTTTTTATTATTACTAACTTAATCTAGGATTTTAGAATTCCCTCTCTCTGAGTAACCATCTACAAAACAAGTATGTTTTAATCTTAATCACTTGGCAATGTATTTAGGCAAATGTTTTGCCAATGATGTCCAACTCAAGGTTCAGTATTTGAAGTCATTCAACATGGAACATCAATATTGACAGTTTCAAGAAAATCAATTTTCAGATCTTTATATTTTAAGTGACTTTTTCCCAAACCTGAGTATGTGCCGGTGGTATATCTATTTTCCTTTTCTACCTGTACTTTCCCAAGTGCCTTTTTCCACTTTGTCAAAGAAAAAAAGCAAAGAACACCTCTTTCCCATTGTGAACTTAGGAAGGTCGCATTTCCCTAGATTTAGACTATGGGGCAGTAAACAAAGGACAATTCAAAATTTTAATGTCTGTGAAGCTTCCTTTAATCAAGACACCTTTTAGGTTTCTGTTGGTTTTTTTTTTTAAGATTTCAAGGAAGAGGGGTAAAATATTCTGTTTTAACTTCCTATGAGTGTTTCAAGTTTGAGTAGAGGTAAGTTAGTTAGATTTTGTTATTTTTTTAGCATATACTCAGACTCATAGAAGAAATATTTCCATTAACATTTGCTAAAATATTATTGCTACTGTAAGTTCACATGTGTCTTCTTTTTGGGTAGGTCTCCTGCCCACCATCACACATCAACAAATTTTCTGTTTATTTTTTCCTTCTTGCTACATACTTATGTGATTTGGACTGACTTTAAGGGAAGGAAGTATTGTAGGTTCTTCTGCAAATAATGCACTTAGAAGCAATTATTAGAAAATTTCATGTAATTGTATACTTATTAGTAATCTTTTAGTTAACTTCCACTAAAACTCATCTCATTTTAGAAATAAGGCATACTTATCCACAGATATACCCTTTATTTAAAAACTACATCCATCATATTAATAAGTGCATTTCTGAAAACATCTACCTTAGTAACAATTATTTATTAAAAAGCATAATGTATTCAGGTTTTTTGATCACTTAATATTAAATATAATCATAACTCAATACAAAAAAATTTTAACAGCTTTGTGGTAACAGACAATAAATGAGTTTTCAAATGTCATATTGTATACATATTTTGTTTCAGAAAGGTATAATCAAATCCTCTCAAAACATAAAGACTTTAACCAAAAAAATCAGTTAGGTAAGTATAAGGAGAATAAAGAGGAAAAGGAACAATGTATACTTTCTGACAAAAGAACTTATTGATGTCTCTTTTAAATATACAATCGTGGGTATCAAATCACTATGGAATTAGATTCCATTATCTATACTTAAGAGCACTGTAATAGTTTTCATTTAAAATGTTAATATTTTAATATTGTAGAAATATTTGGTGACTATTAAACCCATAATGAAAATTTTAAATGTTGATTTTAAATGAGAAATTAGTCAACAATAAAGATTAAAAGAAAAATAATAATAAAATGAGCACTTGAGTATCTAAAATTTTTAAAGTATTTATAGGGAGTAATAAAATTAGACATTGAAGATTTATAAAAGATACACTTATATTTAGTCTTTAATATTTTATGCCTCTACAAATGGTCTTATGAAAACATTCAAAATATATTGCTTGCTACATGACAGTCATAATAGGATACATTGCAATTTTAAAAATATATTTTTATTGATTTCAGAGAGGAAGGGAGAATGAAAAAGAGATATAAACATCAGTGATGAGAGATAACCATTTATAGGCTGCCTCCTGTATGCCCCACTGGGGATTGAGCCCACAACCAGGGTATGTGCCCTGACTGGGAATCTAACCATTATCTCCTGGTTCATAGATCAATGCTCATCTCCTGAGCCGCACTGGCCAAGCTGATACAGTACATCGCAATTTTTAACATCTATAAGATGTCATCAATTTTAGCATGTTGTTCTGTTAATTATTTGAAATATGTTAATTAGACTATAATATCAATATTAAACATGAAAATATTAATAATAATTATCTCTGGATGGTGCAATTATGAGTGATTTTTATTTTCCTTTTAGTATATCTGTGATAGCCTGAGCACATATTATTTACATTGTAAGAAAAGACTATTTAAAATAGTAAAGTATATTCTTTGATCTGGACATTAACAACTTTTCTAAGAAAAAAAAAGAATAGCAACAACAAAAACAAAAATCGCTGCAGAATTTGATTCTCTGATAGTAACTCTGAAGCTTTAGCTCCAACAAATGCTAAAGTCAAACCTTATTTCTTGATCCTAAATTCAGCTGTCTTTATCCAGGATTCTCAGGACATTAATTCTGAACAAGGAGTGCAGAATCAGGCCCCCTAATAGCAACGGTACTACATCACTAAAAATATGCTGTATAAGTCTTTGTAAAAAGGCCAATCAGCAGAAAACATATTCTATAAAGGCACCTCCTGCGTGGTCATGAATTATACTTGCCTTAACTGAAAAAATAAAGGAAAGAAAGAACACAGAAATAGTAGTCAACTTACACTCTACATTAAGTTTGAATTATTGTTCTTCAAGGAGTTCTGAGGCTGCTCGGTATGTATTAAATCTCAAACAAGTTACAGGTTTTTGGAACCGAACAGTAATTGGTTTGTAAAACTGGCTTAAGCATTTCCATCTGCACACATAAAATTTTGATTAATTTTCTCTCTAGCTATGTGGTGAGGCATAGCAATATATTTTGACATTGAGCTCTTATCCACATTTAGAAGACTGAAACGTCATTATACTTTCACTCTCTGTGAAGACATTGCTAGATAAGAATAGACTATACAA
Organism: Antrozous pallidus; assembly: GCA_027563665.1. NCBI lineage: Eukaryota > Metazoa > Chordata > Mammalia > Chiroptera > Vespertilionidae > Antrozous > Antrozous pallidus. The sequence continues at coordinate 69,888,040 of CM050521.1, read as the reverse complement.
AAATAGTGCCAGGTGATACTTGGCTGATAGTCAAATGGAGCTTCACCCTGTCTATAAATAAAATTTTCAAAGAACTCAATTCTACAAATACTTGAATGAACATTTTGGTTGTGTTAGTTTCATCTTGCATATTTCAGAAGTATCCTAACCAGAACATATCCTGATAACCCTATGTCAATACACAGTTCTTTCCTCAACTCCAAGGTTTCTTCTGAATTTAAAATGTAGAAAACAAAGTTTTGCAGGGAGTATAAATAAGAACACTCTAATAAGCAAAGAAGAATTATACTTAATCTAGCTCAATAGGTTAATGAAATAGAACTTAGAATGCCAAATGGGATATTAAGGCAAGACCTTTATGTCTTAAATCTACACTGATTTCAAATGTACAATTTATGGCAATTCTACAGATAATATCTAAATACTTAAGGAAGAGAATACTTGAGTTTTATGGGATGGGAGCTATTACTCCCTAGAAGTGGGGCTTTAGTTGAAATAGAAGCAGCTTAAAGTGATGGACAATTCTAGTGCACTTGGATTCTCAATGTCTGGAGAAGAGAAACTGTACTAAAGTTTGAACTGCCGACCAAACCAATCCTGACCTACAAAAACAAAATATTTTATTGAATATGAAATGAATTTTTCTAATATATTGCTATTATTTATTAACATATACAATTATTTTTAATATGTCTTTTTATTTCAGAAAGAGGAAGGGGGAGAGAGACAGAAAGAGAGAGGTAGAGAGGAGAGAGAGAGAAAGAAAGAGAGAAACATCAATGAGAAAGAAACATTGATCAGCTGCCTTCTGCACACACCCCCTCCTGGGGGTGGAGTCTACAACCCGGGCTTGTGCCCTGACTGGGAATTGACTCGTGACCTCCTGGTTAATGGGAAGACACTCAACCAACTGAGCCACACCAGCCAGGTGAAAATTATTTATAAAGTCAGATTTTTGTGCTAGGTTTTGTTCTCTTCTATGCTTCTCTGTCATACTCTCAGCCTATAATTGTTCACACAGTGCCCTTGCAAAGAGTTTGTCTAATTTACTTAGAGACCAGACTAACATAATTCCATGATTACTTCTGATGAGGTGTTAGGAATAATAACTTGAATACAAGAATGTGAACACCAGTACTAGTACTGACTGGATGTTTCACATTTCAGACGAGTTACTTAAACACCTAAAACTTTTGTTTCATCATTTAAGTGGAAATAGTAATATTCATCTCACTTTGGTGCAAGGAATAAATGAGGTAATATAGGAAAACAAATTTTCCACCATCTCTAATGTGTACTAGTTCCTTCCTCAAGAAGTGTACTGTTATACTATATCCTACTGTACCACCTATTGGGTTATATTTTTTGAAAATCAGCCACAGCAGAATCTCTATAGCATTAACAATACGGTATCAGAATTATATGAAAACAATATTCTTCTGGTCATAATGTCCAGTGGATAAATTGGTGCATTTGTTCAATAATTTGGTCATTGTTGCTTACTGCAAACTTTTTAATTGCCTTTGGACTTCAGTTAGCACATTGTTGTTACATTAAATTAAGAGTATAATGCTTAAGAACTTTAGTATTAAACAAATGCATTTTGATTTAACTAAAAGTCCAAAGACAAGTGGTGAAAAAAGCAACTCACTACTATGAATAGATTTACTTTTAGTGAATGTTAAATTATTGAAAGCTCACTGCAAGGGGAAATGTATTAATAAAAATCTTCTTGAAAATGTAGGATTAACCACAAAGCAATTAATGAAAAGCGAATGTTACTCATTCACATGGAAGAAAGTATTAAGTAGTCATTCAATACTGTTGTGACCTTTGTTTCCCCAGGCAATGACAACTTTGGAAGCAATCAAAGCTTAGGCCATAATCACATTAGTAATTGGGTCCAGTTGTCACAGAGTTTTTCCTGAGACTCCAAGTTCTCTTTTCCTGGTCGAGCTATTAAAAAATATATTAATAGTGCCAGTCAATTAGTATATGTAATGCTACTCTGAAAACTTTCATGGATATTTAAAAAGGGCAAGTTAATTAGAATAAAAAGAAACAACTACTGGTTTTCTTCATCAAATCCCATCTGTTAAAAATTCATAATTACATCATCCTTTCACTGATAAAGAGCACAGACAGATAATTGGAAACAGAAGGGAGATTTACAATCCCTTTTCCTACTGGGAAGGTTCTAGCTCAATTCTCCTTTAACTGAAACACTGAGTAGATGAAAGCTTAGTGTAGTAAAATCTCTACTTATGTAGCTCAGCGTCACCATGGAAACATCTCCCCCTCAGTGAAATAATGAGATGGTAATGAAAACAGCGGCCACATACTGTACCTAGACACAAGCAGAGGCTGAGTTACTCATGCCAAAAAGTGAGTGACAGGAGGGTCCAATAGGCAAGGAGTGGGATGGGCAAGGAGGAAGAAGAAAACCATCAGTAGGTCTTATGAGAAAAGTTGGGAAGAACTGCATAAAATTCTAATACTGAAACTCTCAGTATTTGAGTATCACAAATTTTGGTACTGAATTTGTGGCATCCCCACGGCAGAGACATTGATTGGAGTGTGGAAAGTGAGTTTTGATCATCTGTGTTCAACCTGATGTTTTACACATAATAGTCAAACTCAAAGTATATGGCTTGACCATTAAGGGTTCAATATTCTGCTGGATCCTAAGGCACAAATGTAAAAAAGGAGCAATATCAGGGTGCTTGTTGAGGGCATGAAAGGTTATGATGCCCTCCATTAAAGAGCTCTCAAGTGATTAGAAATTATACCCTCCTCCTCTAAGATGACCTGGGCTCACCAACTTCAAGATTAAGAGCAGAAATAGGTTGAAACTGGTTAATAGATTTAGATACACAGAGCAAAGAGACAAATGAGAAACTGTTTTGTAGGGGAAAAAATCACATTAAAAGGAATGAATCCAAAAGGATTTGGGCCAAGAATGAGAAAGAATATAACAACAAGGAGAAAGAAAAAAATACATATATAACTTATATTGTGTTTATCATATATATGCATATATACATACATATATGTATATATATATATTAGCAATTGGTCTAAAAGTCCTCTTTAAAGAGAAAGCCACTTTTGTTTAATGCATTTGTTTTATTAGCCCTGAGAGACTGAGTCTTCAGAGCTGTCAGTACAGCTGGTCACTAAAAGTGACCAGAAAATTATGAATCTTTGACCAAAATTTCATCCAGAGATAGAATGAAAACTTGTCGAAGAAAAAAAAAATTTCCAAGGAGAGTGGGAGACAAAGATGAATGTTTTTATTACTATACTACATAAGCTATATTTGTTTGAGGTAATAGTTTTACCTGGTAACTTGTTGTATATGTGGGATAAGGGAGAGGAAGCTATTACAAAAGTAGAAATAGTCATAAAGAAGGAAAATAATGAGTTTAATTCAGATGAAGCAAGAGTACCAGAGTTTTCAAACACTTGTTGGTGATGGAAATCTCCATTTATTTTTTTCAATGCCTCCATTTATTAATTGAATAAAAATTTAACAAATTCCTATTAGTGCCTCCACTGTGCTAAGCATGAAGGGTAAGTGGGTAAAGCAGTAAATAAGATAGATGTGATCTCTGCCCTCCTGGGTCTCCCAATCACAAGATTTGAGACCAGAGGCATAGGCTATTCTTTCATGAAGTTTGGCTATGCAAGTGAAAAATGGAAGTACCTAGAAGGAATGATCAGATTAATCTTTTTCCTTTTCAAGAAAGCTTTGACCAGGCTTATATACCCTATGAGGTAATAGCTAGAACGAGACGTTAAAATACAAAAGAAGGATTAAATGATAAAGTAAAACCTAGAAGAAGACAGAAGGATCTAGACTTGATCTACTCACATACATACTGGGTGAAAGATGGTGGTGGATACTGGAATAAGGGGAAGGAGTTATAGTTGCTTCAGGAGGCCAGCATCTACTCCTGCAGTGGTATAGAAAGTATGGACAATTGCTGAAAAGAACTGGAGGGCAGGAGTCCTAGAGTGTCTTTCTTTTTTCTTTTTCTTTTTCTTTTTAATCCTCAATGTGATAAGCCTCCACCAGGGCCTGGGCCAGGGATGAACCTGCAACAAGGTATGAGCCAAACCGGCTAGGTCTATAGAGGATCTTTAGGAGAGAACAGTTATGCTTGGAATAGCCTGTTGAGAAGTATGCAGAGCCGCCTAGTGGTTAAAATGCATTGTTCTGGAAACAGAGAGGAAATGATTTGAACTGGCTCCTTTATCTACTAATTGGCAGAGCAGTTGACTTAATGTCTCCAGTCCTTAATTTCTCCCCTGTAATATGAGATCAATAAAAGTACTTGTCATGGTGTACTTGTGAAGATGAAATAAGATGATGCTTGTAAAATGCCTACCACAAGGAGTGTTCAATAAATATTAGCTATTATTTATTTATATTAAGACAAGTAAATGGATTGACAGATTAATAGAGCTTTGGAGAGAATGTATATTGACATATAACATTTTGAAAAGGATTTTCATGTGGTATTGAAGTTGGAATATATTTGAAATGGCCTCATTCTCTACAGTTAGGCAATATTTTAGAGCTCTCATTTGCAGCCTGCATATAACATGGGGAAAATTAAGACAAATTGTACAGTTGATACAGAATTGAGAATTTGCAGGCAGGATTGGCAAAAGAACTTTTAAGGATGTTAGTGAGAGAAGATTTGTTATCTACTATGAGGATTTGTTACCTACTATGAGGTACATTGTCTGTAGAGAAACAATTTTAGTGGGAAGAAGTTGGATAAAAGTGAAGATATTAAGAGAACACAGGTATCCTTGGGTTGAAGGGAGGTAGAGAGAAAATTGGAAGTAATCTCAGTTGAAGAAAGAAATTGGTTGGTGGTAATGGAGAGTAGCAACTCATGAGAGTTCCGCGAGAGCCCTGACATAAGCAGTATGCCTTCGGAAGCAGGTAGGGCTGATTGCAAGTCCAAAATATGGTTAGCAAAACCCACATCATGAGATCAATTTTCTAGCTCCTCTATATTTCCTGTCTCCTATTCCCCTAGAATTCAAGTGACTTCCTGAGATGGCTCAGGATCCTTCTCCTTGGTCACCATTATTGGATCCTACTCTGCCCATTGTGAGAACCTCGTAGCATGAAAAAGGGTTCTGTGAGCATCCTCTCTTGGGACCCTACTATAACCATTGCTATGCCCCTCAGGTGCTGGTCAAACCATTCATTTCAGACCCCCTCGGTAGCCCTGGCTTATTCTTCATTAATAGCATCCCTACCAATGGGACTTTCTGCTCTCTTCTACACCAATCTAACTGCTGTGGTGCCCCCAGCTGCCACAAAAGATCACTCTCAGTGGCTGGTGCTATGTCTCCTGACTGACCTTGGTTGAGATAGACAGGAAGAATACCAAACTTTTCATCCTTTTATGTCTCAGTGAGAAAACCTCTGCTGATAACCGGAATGGAGGATAAAGGACACTGGCCATTAATGTATCACTTTGACAGTTGTTAGTAGGCTTACATTTTGAAGTCATTACTTAAATGTACAGAAATTATGGTGGAAATCTTATACTTTTGCCACTCTCATATCTTAAACTCTTCTTTAAAATGTAATGTCTTTCAGGCAGTAGTAAAAATAAAAAATTAGTTTCCCTTCTGTTCTTCCTCCTCTTCAGTCTTCCCTTTCTTCCCCTCTAAGTTCCCAGGGGATGTATGTATCACCCTGGTGTATCTGTGTGCTGAGGGTGAAAATAGAAATATCTGTGCTGTCTCTTGTCCCACTTGGTCTTCAGGCACCATAACATGACATTTCCTGGGATTTAGCTGCCCATACTTGGCTATGGGGTGTCATGAGCTGGGGTCTGCTACTAATATATGTGATGCCTATCATGGTGCCTGGTCACAAGATCTTATGCATTTGTAGGTTTTCTTCATTCCAGGCCTCTTTCAGCCCCTGGTCCTCTCAGCAATTCTATGTACCTCTTGAGAACTGAAGGACACTCAGCTGTTTTCCCCTCCCCTGCTGGAATGTGCAGGCCTCTGGGAGTGTGCCTTTGGGCTCTGCTGCCCAGACACCTCCTCCAGCGGTGGTCATCAGAGTCCGGCAGCACCAGCACTCCTGCAAAGCTTCTGTAAGGGGCCTTTGTCCTTCTTCACTATTCTCCTTGAATCCCTACTCAACCTACCTGAGTTTTCTAGCTAAAGAAAGATCTCTTAGTCATGTTCTTTACACCTTCTTCTTGATAGCTGGCTGAAATTTTAACTCTTTTCATAGTGGTAAGAAAGGTGCCCTGATATTTGGTAGTGAATTCTTCCCATTTTACAGTTATTAACATACTAGTAAACTATGGCTTTCAAACCACAAAGTATGATTTATTTATAGGTTACTAATAAATTTATTTTTATTAAAATTAAATAGAATTAAACAGTATAGAAAAATAATAAGGATAACTATTGTTTTGTAAAACGTCTGTTTTATCTGTGTGTGTGTGTGTGTGTGTGTGTGTGTGTGTGTGTGTGTGTGTGTGTGTGTGTGTGTGTGCTGTGTATTGGATCAAGATGTAAAACATATTTCTGTGAATTATTACTTTAAAAAATTTTAAAGACCAAGTATAAACTTTTCTCAGTTCTACAAACTCTGACTTTTGGGACCTAAAATATTTTTCTCCTTCAAATTCTTTGGCTCTTGCAAATCAAAGTGCTTTGACCTATTATTTGTCTTTGCCATAAAATTTCAGAATAAGTATTAGCTCTTTATTCCAGAGTCTATCATATCTTCCTCTGAGGCAATGAATAGCACTAGAGTTTGGGTAATTATGCTCATGAAAAGAAGAAAAGGATGGAAAAAAAAGAAACCTGAGACCGAAATTTAAAATATTCCTATTATATGGTCTCAGAATGCATGCCAACTTCCCAAGTGGGTGGAAATAAAGAATTCATACAATTCCATGTAAATGAAGGAATGATCTTTGTACACAATAACTATATAACATTTATTGAACATCTAATAGGTGGGAACACAGAGCCGAATCAGAAATATCTGCTCACATCCTAGGGTGGACAAAAATAATTAATAATTTAATGCAACATGATAAAGATTCACAGAGGAAGAATGTGAAATTTTAGAATGTCTACTTCATTTAAGCTCTGAAGATAAAGAGATGTTTTTCAGCCCTGGCTAGTGTGGCTCAGTGGTTGAGAATAGTCCTATCAACCAGGAGGTCATGGTTCAATTCCAGTCAGGGCACATGCCTGGGTTGCAGGTCAAGTGTGGGGCATGCAGGAGGCCACCAATCAATGATTCTCTCTCATCATTGATGTTTCTATCTCTCTATCCCCCTCTCTTCTTCTCTGAAATAAATTTAAAAAAATTTTTTAAAGAGAGATATTTTCCAAGCAAAGAATGGGAGGGAGGAACAGCAAACCTAGAACATGCACAACACATGTTCTGGATGACGAGGAAGAAGGTACAAGGCAGAAGTTAATGAGATCAGGCTGAACACAAAGACTGAGGCCAGGCTGAAAAACAGAGGTTCTTAAGACAGTCCTAGAATAGCATTCATTGTCAATTTTGCTGTTATGTGCCATGCTCAGGAATTTGTACTTAACTTTGTAGGCAGATGGGAGCCAGAACGTTTTAAGCAAATATGTGATGCATCAATGATTTTAAAAAGATAAGTGCATTGGAGAAATGTTTCAACATGATGAAAGTTGGTAGGATCAAAAAGAGCATAGTTACCAACAGGTAGTAGAGATTGAGGCAGTAAAGGGCATTCCAAATTCTCTTAGCTTACGTAAATGTGCGGATGCTGGTAGTGGTGCCTGAGATAAGAGAAAGAACAAACTTGAGAAACACAGGATCTCAATGCAACATGCTTTGTGATATTGAAGTTGGAATATATCTGAAATGTCCTCATAATAGTAGAACTGGACTCTGGGGTGAGTAGAGGTAGGGGGTGACTATAAAGGTCAACAGGTTAAGGGAATTTATCTAATATGGGCTTCCAGGGAGGGAGATCTGACAATAAAATGTATGCTTGTCATAAACACATTCCTTTTCATGGGTTTGGTGACATCTCTGATTGCATTACAATGGAGCAGAGTGGGAGAGTAATATAACCTGGATATACTATAGTCAGGCATGTGATGAGGTGACAAATCCTGTTGAAGGCTGAAGAAGTCTGTGGTACCCAGAGTGGATAGAGACTAGGTGGTAGCAGAGGCAAACCCCTGGCAATGGGACTATCTATTGTGATCTTAGGAACGTTCCCATTAGCAACCAAACATACTGCTATAGAATTCAGTAAAAGGAAATATCTGGGAATCTTAGAAGGCATACAATTATTGGGGGAATGTCTGCCAGTAAGTGACTCATTCACTAGGTGAGGGATTAGGAGAGATATCTAGGTCTTAAGAGAGAAACCAACAAGGCAAGGGATTATAGACCTATGGGAAATAGATTTCTACATGGGTATTGAGTAGGTACCTATTTCAAGAAATAAAAACCAGGTTCAAGTACAAGGCTCTGGGTGTAGTTTTGCAAATGGGTCTTGGAAACAAGATAGAAGCTTGTTACCAGCTGATAAGGAAAACCATAGAGAGAGTTGCTGACAGACTACTGAATTCAAAAGTGTCAGCCAGGAGAACCAAGATGGCGGCATAGGTAAACACATATTGTTCTGCCCCGCACAACGATTCAAAAACTACAACATAACAACAAAACAAACATCACCAGAATCACCAAAAAGCTGGCTGAGTGAAAACTCCACAAGTAAGAGTAAAGGTGGGACACTGAGACTCAGAAGAGTGGTGGGAGCACAGCCTTGAAGACGTAAACAGGTTAGGAGCCGTCCTGGTTGCACGTGCGGGCTGTGGGGCTGGAGCAGCAACCCCGGCTGAATTTCACCAACGGGAAGGGCGGAGACGTCCCACTACACAGATTCCCCAGCGCCAGGCGAGGTCCGAGATCCGGGGTACGTGGAGACGTCCCACTGCACAGATTCCCCAGTGCCAGGTGAGGTCCGAGGTCCGGGGGATGCACCCTGGAAGCCAGGCGCGGTAGAGGTCTCCTAGTCTACAAAGAAACCCGGTAGCTGGGAAAAGAAGTTTGCGCGCAAGTGTCACACAAATGCACGACTTGCTCCCTGGAAACTTGTCTCCTGGTCCCGGAAACCATCTATTTTACAACCCTGGGCTAGACTTTGGGTGTGCAGACTCATTTGGGGAGAGGCAGAGGTGTCTGGCAAGGGGAAGAGACTAGCGGCCTTCTCTTGGAGGTGCCTGCAGCCATCCCCATCCAATAGAGACCCACGTGCACACACGAGCGCTGCATAGGACGTAGCTGACACTGAGGCTGCCTGCACAGCTCAGAGACTCTGCCCGTCCAACCTGAACACAGTCTCCCTTCACAGCCAATTGGCCTGGAGGTCAAACCTTCCTAGGGCTAACAACAATAAGCTGGGTTCAAATTCAAAAATACTGTACAACCCATAAAGGATTGCAGTAAGAGTACCCATCTCAAATAACTGGGGAGGCTGTGCCACTGACCCTTAGAAGACTTCTACCACATAAAGCAGCCACCATGCAGAGATATGGAAAGAAATCAGGTGTGAAAGAAATGGAGGAGAAAAGATGAAAAGACAACTAGACATAGAGTTCAAAACCACGGTTATAAGGCTTTTCAAGAGGCTCCTAGAAAAGGCCGATGAACTTAATGAGAACTATGAGGAAATAAACAAGACCAACCAGGAAATGAATGAGACCCTCAAGGAAATGAACAAGACCTCTGAGGATATGAACCAGACCCTCACAGATATGAAAAAGGACCAACTAGAAATCAAGCATACACAGATTGAAATAAAAAACATTACACAAAGTCCTAAAAACAGTCCAGAGGGCCACAAGAACCAAGTCAAAGATTTGAAATACAAAGAAGAAAAATCCACTTGGCTGGAAAAGCAAGAAACAAAAAGAATTCAGATAATTGAAGACAGTGTAAGGGGCCTCTGGGACAACCTCAAGCATGCCAACATCTGAATTATTGGGGTGCCAGAAAAAGAGAGAGAGCAAGTTAATGAAAACCTACTTGAAGAAATAGTGACTGAAAACTTCCCCCACCTGGTGAAAGAAAAGAAACTGACTTAAAAGCCCAAGAGTACACAGAACCCCAAAATATAGGAATCTAAAGAGGACCACACCAAGACATATCATAATTAAAATGCCAAGAGCAAAAGATAAAGAGAGAATATTAAAAGCAGCAAGAGAAAAAAAGTTGGTTACCTACAGGGGAGCACCCATACGATTGTCAGCAGATTTCTCAACAGAAACGATGCAGGCCAGCCGGGAGTGGCAAGAAATATTCAAAATAATGAATAGCAGGAGGAGAATCAAGATGGCGGCATAGGTAAAACACCTATCTTGCCGTCATACTCAACAATTTTATTACTACAACTTAACGAAAGAACAAACACCTTCCAGAATCACCAAAAAGCTCGCCGAGTGAAAATTCCACAAATAAAAGTGAAGATAAGACACTGTGACTCGGAGGAGTGGTGGTGGACGGCATTGAAAGATTCGTGCGCAGAGAGAGGTTTGGAGTGCAGCTGAAGAGAGGGCAGGTGGCTGAAAACCGGCCAGTTTTCTCGAACGGGGAGACAAAGACGTCCCACTGGACTGAATCTCCAGATCTGGTGAAGTCCAGGGAAGCCACTATCATACGGGGTGAAAACTGGACAGAGGGAGGGGACGCTGAAGCTCGGGCACTGCCAGGGTCTCCCAGCTTGTGGAGAAGGCAGCTTGTGCGAACAGCTCGGCTGCGTGACTGCGCAGAGAGCGCTCTGCGACTTGCTTTCTCGTTCGGAAAACCGTCAGTCTGCTTTGTTTTACGACCCTGGGTGAGACATTGGGAGTTTAGATTCATTTGGGGACAGTCTGAATTCCCCGGCAGCCAGTGGAGCTCGGCAGAGGCTCTCTCTCAAAGGTGCTGGCAGCCATTGCCCCCAGCACAGAGTCCCTGGGGCTGCAGAGGGCGGAGCTAACGCTGTCTGCTTGGCCCAGGGACTCCTCCCATCCAACCTGAGCACAGCTGAACTTCACAGACAATTGGCCTGGAGGTCAACCCCTCCAGTGCTAACAACGATTAACCTGAGCTTAACTTCAACAAGACTGTGCAACCCATATCCACCTCAGGTAACTGGGGAGGCTGAGCCACTGTCCCTAGTAGGAAGTCTATCACACAAAGCTAATTGACCAACTCAGGGAAGCAGCCACCATGCAGAGACATGGAAAGAAATCAGATGTGAAAGAAATGGAGGGAAAAAAACGACTGGACATGGAATTCAAAACCACGGTTATAGGGTTTTTCAAGAGGCTCCAACAAAAGGTCGAGGCCTATAAGGAAATAAGCGAGACCACAAAGGAAATGATCAAGACCAACATGGAAATGAAGGAGACTCTCAAGGATATAAAGGAGACTCTCAAGGATATGAAAAAAGACCAACCAGAAATTAAACATACACTGACTGAAATAAAAAATATTATACAAAGACCTAAAAGTGCTCTGGAGCACCCCAAGAACCAAATTAAAGATTTGAAATACAAAGAAACAAAATCCACTCAGCTGAAAAAGCAAGTAACCAAAAGAATCCAAAAAATTGAAGATAGTGTAAGGGGCCTCTGGGACAACCTCAAGCATACCAACATCCAAATTATAGGGGTGCCAGAAAAAGAGAGAGAGCAAGACAATGAAAACCTACTTGAAGAAATAGTGACCGAAAACTTCCCACACCTGGTGAAAGAAATTGACTTAGGAGTCCAAGAAGCGCACCGAACCCCAATATTTAGGAACCCTAAGAGGACCACACCAAGGCACATCATAATTAAAATGCCAAGAGCAAAAGACAAAAGAGAATATTAAAAGCAGCAAGAGAGAAAGAGTTGGTTACCTATAAGGGAGCACCCATACGATTGTCAGCGGATTTCTCAACAGAAACGATGCAGGCCAGACGGGAGTGGCAAGAAATATTCAAAGTGATGGACAGCAAGAATCTACAACCAAGATTACTCTATCCAGCAAAGCTATCATTCAGAATTGAAGGCCAGATAAAGTGCTTCGCAGATAAGAAAAAGCTAAAGGAGTTCATCACCACCAAACCAATATTATATGAAATGCTGAAAGATATTCTTTAAGAAGAGGAAGAAGAAAAAGGTAAAAATATAAATCATGAACAACAAATATGCATCTATCAACAAATAAACATAAAAATCAAGTGAATTGATAGGCTGATGAACAGGATAAACTGGTGAATATAACAGAAACATGGACATAGAGAGGGAATGGACTGACAATTCTTGGGGAGAAAAGGGTTGTGGGAAGTACAGCAAGAGACTGGACAAAAATCTTGAAACAATGGGAGAGGACAGTGGGGAGGGGGAGGTGAGGGTGTAGGGTGGAATAGGTACAGGGTGGAGGGGAGATATAGGGGGATAAAAAAGGGTAAACAATGTAATTAATAAACTGAACAATAAAGATTTAAAAATATTAAATAAATAAATAACAAAAAACAAACAAACAAACAAACAAAAAGTGTCAGCCAATATTTCTCCACCTGGTTTGTACTTTATAATCACTTGGGAAAAGTTTAAACAAATATTTTTGCCTAGCACCTAACCTAAACCAATTAAAATCAAAATTTCTGGAATGGGGATTGGGCATTAGAGATTGGGCACAAAAATGTTCTAATCCAAAATTGAGAAACACTAGTCTAGAGGGTTCTAAATCTTGGTTGTCCATTGTAATCACCAGCGTAGAGTTTAAAAACATCCTGAAGCCAGGTTCTATCCCAATAGAATCTAATTTCACGAATCTGGGGTTTGGCTTGGACATCAGAACCCTTAAACGGTCCCTAGATGATTCTAATGTGCAGCCAAGGTGGAGATTCATGGTCTAGAACTACACTGTTCTATATAGTAGCCCCCAACCACATGTGGCTATTTATAAAGCACACAAAATGTCATTGGTCTGAATTGAGATGTGCTATAAGTGTAGAATACTCACTGGAATTTAACAACTTCCTATGAAAATAATAATGTAAAATATTGGTTAAAAATTTTATAATTACCTAGTTGAAATGACAATATTTTGATGTAAATAAAATTAATTTTTGTTACTTTTTAAAATGTGGCTAATAGAACTCAAAAATATAATGGCTGACATTATATTTCTATTGGACAGTGCTGGTCTAGAACTTCTTACATGTTTCCAACCTAAAGTCTAAGTGGTCCAAGTACAGCAACGCAACTTAGCTTGGAGTAGACTTGCTATGGGAAGCTAAGGGCCTATGACCGAAAATAGCTTTTCCTTATACAACCCTGGTTTTGTCATAATATAAAGGAATATCAGGACTAAAGGGACATTGAAAGTCATCCAGTTTAACTCCTTAATTTTACAGTAGGAATTAACACGAAAGAAACACAAGAATTCAAATTAATTCAACCAAATTCTTCCCCCCTCCCACCTCCCCACCCCCACTACCTAAAGGACGGCTGTGGGGGAGGAAATTTGAGTTTGGACTCCAGTAAGAGAGATAAGGTAACTGGGAACAGGGAATGCCCTGGAGAATAGGATGGGCCTTAGAGAGGCCCTATAATGGGCACTTAGGGCAGGAAGAAGTCTTAGTGGACTAGTAGTAGATAGTGAAAAGAAAATATACTAAAGGGAAGCAGGAAGCATTTTATTTTAAAAATGCGCCTGTCTCCAAGGAAACAAAGGAAAGAAAACTAGACTTCCTGTTTTGCAGTTCCCATAAGTCTGACTAATACTATGGCATTAAAGTTTAGTAATAGTGAAAGTTAAATGGGCTTTTAAAATTTAAGAATTGCCCATGTATAACACTGAGTGCATAATGGAAAATTCCTCACAGAACTTAGCAATACACAGCATCTGGGTTTTCTAAATGGTAGCACATGGAATAAATCTGGACAAAACTAGCATATAATGCACTCAGAGGGTGGTAGCTTTATAGCTTGGAGTTCTTGCAACCTTGATGGCTAACAGCCTTAAGTTGGATACTTTGGACAAGAACAGTGTTCATTTCCTTTTCATATACCAGAGTCTGCAGAGAATCAAGAGAGTAAAATGCACCTAGGAGTCTGAACCTGTTTGGTAACTTTTTGACAGCCACGTATTTTCTTTCCTATTCTTCTCTTCTTTTCTTTTATTAATTTCAGAGAGGTAGAGAGAGATAGAAACATCAATGATGAGAATCATTGATCAGCTGCCTCCTGCACACCCCCGACCAGGGATGCAGCCCCCGACCAGGGCATAAGCCCTGATCTGGAATCAAATCATGGCTTCCATAGATCTATACTCAACCACTGAGCCACACCAGCTGGGCAACAGCCACGTATTTCTTAAATAAATTGTTTCATGTACCTTGAGAAAGGTTCCTCTTTCTCCTATCACTTCCTTCTATGAGATTGTTAGTTACTCAAAACCATTCTTCTTTAAGGTGAGGCATTCTATTTTGGGGTACAAAAATAGAACCTTAGTAGTGTGGTAAAAAAGAAACTCTAGCCAAGCCAAAGGGGACCATATGAAAAAATAATTTTGAATTAATAGTCTACTCTAAATGTATTCTTGGTGTACAGACACATGCACACAAATAATATTTGCAAGATCCAAATTTGACTGAAAATTTTGACAGTAAATGTCCAAGATCACAAGTTCAATGCGTTCAATCATTACGTTTGTACATGCGTAGGTACTCACTTATATCTTGGGGGCTTTATTCTCCCCAGCTTTATAAACCAAGATCCACTGCCCAGAACTTCAAATAATAAGCTGTTTTCTGAGTCCCAGAAATGCCTCTTCCTTTAGTGCAGCAGTTCATTTAAAACCCTTGGGCTTACTATATCTACTATTTTTTTTTTCATTTTATAGCAGTAGTTCCATCTAATTCAAATGAGTCAATTGCCCCTATTCAAATACAAACACTTTATAGCCTCCAAATTATAGATCTGTGAGTTGAACAGTTTTCTCTTCAAATGTAAACTGATTTCTTTCTTGATTAAAAAACACGTCTGTGACTCTCAAAGTTTGTTAGGAACTAGAATTGAGGAAGAAAAAAAAGCAACTGGAAGCGGCACTGAAGAAACTTTGGTAGACTTTTAGCATCACTGAACCTCACAAACACCCCAGGAGGATGTGACAGTTATGGAATCTGCTGTGTGCCAAATTCCTAGCAGGGCTTTTACAGCTCCTGCTTCATAAGAGGTTACTAGCTTTAGAAAAGCTTATAATTCATACAAGTCTAACTTATTAAAATAACATTGACCCACGTGGCCAGTATGTTTTAGTAACATTTCAAAGCAGTTCTTTAGTAAGACAATATCACTTTTACTGTGATTATTACTGGAACTCCTGGTTTTTAACTAAATGCATGGTCACATAAAATAAAGACTACATTTCTCAGCTTCCCAATGTAAATAATAGTATGGACACTAAATATAAGTTCTATTCCATGGGATAAAAGTGGAAGTGATGGGCACAACTTTCAGGAAGCATTGTTCAAGTGAGAGGCTATAATTGATAAATTATTACTCCCCAGAAGGTATGTCCAACTGGAAACTCTAAGTGTGGCCTTATTTGGAAAAAGACTCTTTAAGGATGTAATTAAGTGAAGGGTCCTCAAACAAGATCATCCTGGATTGAAGGTGACATCTAAATCCAATGACAAGTGTCCTTAGAAAGGCAAAGGCCTTTTGTGACCTATACACACAGAGAGAAAATGGCAGACAGAGTAGAGATTGGGGTTACACAGCCCCAAGCTGGAATCCTTGGAGCCATCGGAAGCTAGAAGAGGCGAGGAAGGATTCCCAAGTATCTCCAAAGGAAGCATAGCCCTATCCAAACCTTGATTTCAGATTTTGGCCTCCAAAACTGTGAGAGAATATATTTCTGTTGTGTTAAGCCACCAGTTTGGTGGGAATTTGTTAAAGCATTCTCAAGAAGCTAATACAGAGGGTATTATCTTTCCCTTCCCCTTTCCTGCTGACTGGTCATGAAGGCTGGAATCCCCCAAAGCAAAATGAGGCCAAAAACAAGCCTTGAAAATGAAAGCCAGGCACAGCAGAGTCACCCTGCCAGAACCATGGGTACTGAGCACCTCTAGATTTCTTAAAATGGAAGTATCTTCTTTAAGCCATTGCTATTTTGAGTTTCTCTGTTACTCACATCTATACCTAATACTAACCGATACCACTTGTATATTTATTTTATGTGGCTCCCAGAGATAGGGGCTTCATCTCTGTATTCACTTTATTTTTTTTAATCTTTATTGTTCAGTATATTAATTACATTGTTCCCTTTTTTCCCCCTATAGTTCCCCTCCACCTGGTACCCATCCCACCCTTCGCCCTCACCCCCCTCCACTGTCCTCTCCCATAGTTGCATGATTTTTGTCCAGTCTCTTGCTGCAATTCCCACACCCCCTTTCTCCCCAAGAGTTGTCAGCCCATTTCCTTTCTATGTCCGTGATTCTGTTACATTCACCAGTTTATCCTGTTCATCAGCTTATTAATTCACTTGATTTTTAGATTCATTTGTTGATAGATGTGTATTTGTTCTTCCTAATTTACACTTTTATCTTTTTCTTCTTCCTCTACTTAAAGAATATCTTTCAGCATTTCATATAATATTGGTTTGGTGGTGATGAACTCCTTTAGCTTTTTCTTATCTGCGAAGCACTTCATCTGACCTTCAATTCTGCATGATAGCTTTGCTGGATAGAGTAGTCTTGGTTGTAGATTCTTGCTGTTCATCACTTTGAATATTTCTTGCCACTCCCGTCTGGCCTGCATCGTTTCTGTTGAGAAATCTGCTGACAATCATATGGGTGCTCCCTTATAGGTAACCAACTGTTTCTCTCTTGCTGCTTTTAATATTCTCTCTTTGTCTTTTGCTCTTGGCATTTTAATTATGATGTGGCTTGGTGTGGTCCTCTTAGGGCTCCTATATATTGGGGTTCGGTGCGCTTTTTGGACTCCTAAGTCAATTTCTTTCACCAGGTGTGGGAAGTTTTCAGTCACTATTTCTTCAAGTAGGTTTTCATTGTCTTGCTCTCTCTCTTTTTCTGGCACCCCTATAATTTGGATGTTGGTATGCTTGAGGTTGTCCCAGAGGCCCCTTACACTATCTTCAATTTTTTGGATTTTTTTGGTTTCTTGCTTTTTCAGCTGAGTGGATTTTACCTCTTTGTATTTCAAATCTTTAACTTGGTTCTTGGGGTGCTCCAGAGCACGTTTAAGTCTTTGTATAATATTTTTTATTTCAGTCAGTGTATGCTTAATTTCTGGTTGGTCCTTGAGAGTCTCCTTTATATCCTTGAGAGTCTCCTTCATTTCCACGTTGGACTTGATCATTTCCTTGCAGGTCTTGTACATATCCTTGAGGGTCTCGTTCATTTCCTTGTAGGACTCATTCATTTCCTTTGTGGTCTCGCTTATTTCCTTATAGGCCTCGACCTTTTGTTGGAGCCTCTTGAGAAGCCCTATAACCGTGGTTTTGAATTCCATGTCCAGTCGTTTTTTTTCCCTCCATTTCTTTCACATCTGATTTCTTTCCATGTTTCTGTATGGTGGCTGCTTCCCTGAGTTGGTCAATTAGCTTTGTGTGGTAGACTTCCACTTCCTACTAGGGACAGTGGCTCAACCTCCCCAGTTACCTGAGGTGGATATGGGTTGCACAGTCTTGCTGAAGTTAAGCTCAGGTTAATTGTTGTTAGCACTTGAAGGGGTTGACCTCCAGGCCAATTGTCTGTGAAGCTCAGCTGTGCTCAGGTTGGATGGGCGGATTCTCCGGGCCAAGCAGACAGCATTAGCTCCACCCTATGTGGCCCCAGGGACTCTGTGCCAAGGGCAATGGCTGTCAGCACCTCTGAGAGAGAGCCTCTGCCGAGCTCTACCGGCTGCTGGGGAATTCAGACTCTCCCCAAATGACTCTGCACGCCCAATGTCTCACCCAGGGTCATAAAACAAAGCAGTCTGACGGTTTTCCGAATGAGAAAGCAAGTCGCAGATTGCTCTCTACACGGTCACGCAGCCGAGCTGTTTTGTGCAAGCTGCCTTCTCCACAAGCCGGGAGACCCTGCAGCACCCGAGCTTCGGCATGCCCTCCCACTGTCCAGTTTTCACCCCGTATGATAGTGGGTTGGTTCCCTGGACTTCGCCAGATCTGGAGATTCAGTCCAGTGAAACGTCTTTGTCTCCCCGTTAGAGAAAACTGGCCGGTTTTCAACCGCCCGCCCTCTCCGTTGGCATGCACTCCAAACCTCTCTCTGCGCGAATCTTTCAATGCTGTCCACCGCCGCTCCTTTGAGTCACAGTGTCTTATCTTCACTTTTATTTGTGGAATTTTCACTCAGCGAGCTTTCTGGTGATTCTGGAAGGTGTTTGTTCATGGACAGCCTGCCCTCTCCAGCTGCACACGGCCTGCCCTCTCCTGCCTCTCGTGGTGGGAAACAGCGGGCTGCCAGGTTGGCTGGGGGTGCAGACAATCCGCCATCTGTTGCCATGCCAGCCAGGGGCGCTGAAAGCTGCTTTCTCCCACCATGCGGGCTAGAAGCACTGAAGGCCACCCTCTCTCGCCACAGGCCCACCCTCTCCCCCAGAAGCCTTGCCCCCCCGCTCGCTCCTGATTGGCCAGTCCCCGGGTGCTCCCTGCCACTGCTGCCATCACTGCTGCTGCTGCTGCCACTGCTTTCCCTCACAGCACCTGGGCGCTGGGTGCTCACCGCTGCCACCATTTCATCTCCACCCCCAGGGCCAGTGCTCATGCCACTTGGCCCTGCCCCTTGGCCCCGCCCCTGCTCCTGATTGGCTGGTAGTATAGCCAATCAGGAGCCCAGGTATGGTCACATTTGCATGTTACTCTTTTATTAGATAGGATGCTGAAAGATATTCTTTAAGAAGAGGAAGAAGAAAAAGATAAAAGTGTAAATTAGGAACAACAAATACACATCTATCAACAAATGAATCTAAAAATCAAGTGAATTAATAAGCTGATGAACAGGATAAACTGGTGAATGTAACAGAATCACGGACATAGAGAGGGAATGGACTGACAATTCTTGGGGAGAAAAGGGGTGTGGGAAGTGCAGCAAGAGACTGGACAAAAATCATGCATCTATGGGAGAGGACAGTTGTGGGGGAAGGTGAGGACGGAGGGTGGGATGGGTACAGGGTGGAGGGGAGCTATAGGGGAAAAAAGGGAACAATGTAATTAATAAACTGAACAATAAAGATTAAAAAAAATTTAAACCCCCCCCCAAAAAAAAAAACCCCAACAAATTCTAAGTTTTAGTGATAAAGTCTTCTCTATAGTGACAGACACATAAATCAAGTCAAAGAAATTAGTCAGTTGTGGCCATTTTTGAGAGAAAGGGGCAGAGATATAACTTACTTTTAAGTGTCCATAGTTTTTTTAGTCTCACTCTCTCTTCCTATTATTACCCAAATAAACAGCCCTTTTCTCACAATAGTGTGTCTGTGTGTTTTTAAAGACATGCTTTAAGACTTCATGTGAAACATGATAAAAAGGCCTAAATAATGACCCATAGAATGAGAACTAGAAAGTAAAATTCAGCAGTCTTCTACCCAAATCACAATCTGATAGTGGAATTACAAAAATTAAATTATAGTGCATGAGACCTTCACAAGATAGGTCTTAATTCTTCCAATGCCAACATCTTCCATGGGTGGTAGTAAAGAGTGGAAGGGTGTATTTGAGGAAGCTTCTTCTACCCCAAGTACTATCACTGACAAATTGACACAACCTGTCACTAGCCTCAGAGAGAAAAGAACAAGAAGGAGAATGGTCTACATTTCTTCTTTTAATTTATAATTGACAATTGACAGTCCCAATGCTTCCAATAATTAGGTGGGGTCAGGTTTGTAAACTTCAAATATATACCCCTACAGGTAGTTGGAGTGGAGCAATGACAATAAGCTAGCCAAATGATAACATATTTGGTATTAACACAAGTCTAATTTACATGATTTTCAGATTCTTGTCGCTCAAAATATTTAATCTCTTTTCATTTCACTTCCCTATATTTAATATCAGTTTGGTTCTCAATGCCCCGTGGTAAAGTGTACACAAAATCAAGTCCAGATAAATTCAAGCTAAATATTCAATGTTACTTGCAGTGACTGGGTCAAGAGAAGAGCAGATGACTGATATCCTCATACCTTTTCCTTCTGCATGTATTCATCCATTTGATATTGATGTATATGTCACTCTTCCTCATTCCTCCATTAAAAAACTAATTCAAATATGGATCTTTCTTTTAAAAAGTTTATATTCTCATGGAGAGATTAATAGTTGTCCCCTATATTTAAAAAAAAAAAAAAGATAGCCATGTGGCCATGTGGAATAAATGTTGCATTTTAGCTGACCTGGTTGGTAGATGTGGACATGTAATTCAAAAACCTGGCTAATGGAATATAGGTGCGAACCGTATAAACAACTTTCAGAAAGGGTCTTCAAAGTGCAAAGGTAGTGCTTGTCTCTCCTCTTCTTCATTCAGCTAGTTAGATTGCCCCAGGTTGAGCAACCATCTTGGACCATGAGGGTGGAGCCATGTGCCAAGGAAGGAAGAGCAACAACATAGAAGAACCGAGGTTAGTGACACTATGAAGCACTGACATAGCTCTTAAATACCTCCTTCTGGACTTTATTTGTGTAAACTCATTGTTTTTAGTAATTTGGTAATTTTAAATTACATGGAGCTGAGCTTAATCCTCGTTGATGCTGGAATATAAGATGCTCATAGAACATGGCAATGGCCATACAGAGAGAACCAAAATGTTGAAGTTACTCAGAAAAGGGAGGGATCAAGCCGAAACCGGTTTGGCTCAGTGGATAGAGCATCGGACTGGGGACTGAAGGGTCCTGGGTTTGATTCTGGTCAAGGGCATGTACCTGGGCTGCGGGCACATCCCCAGTAGGAGGCGTGCAGGAGGCAACTGATCGATGTTTCTGACTTTCTATCCCTCTCCCTTCCACTCTGTAAAAAATCAATAAAATATATTTTTTTTAAAAAAGGGAGGGATCAAAAGGGCTATACAGAGGCAGTTGC
Organism: Antrozous pallidus; assembly: GCA_027563665.1. NCBI lineage: Eukaryota > Metazoa > Chordata > Mammalia > Chiroptera > Vespertilionidae > Antrozous > Antrozous pallidus. Next base: position 69,866,903 of record CM050521.1, on the reverse strand, counting down.
ACTTGAAATGCATAGAATTTGGCATATGGAAATGAGGTGGGGAAAGTCCATTACGAGACAAGGTGTGAAAGGCAACTGAGAGCCAGTGTATTGAGTTTTGCTTAACAGGCAATGGGAGTCATCAAAGTTTTTGTATCTGTTTTTCTTTGGGAAGATTATTTACAGGTCGTATAAGTGTGGAACGCATTCAGCTCTTGGTAATGAGAATACCTGGTTATGCTAGGATAGTTCTTTCTAACCTTTTTCACGTGAGAGTATACATAGAAGTAATAATGTTGTATGTCGCCCCATGTTAAATGGGGGAGGCTGTGACTGCAGAGGATCCCATGCACAGATGTTCTAGGCTCCACCTGGCAGCCCTGACACCTTTGGGGATCAATATGTCAGCATGCCTATTGCCTATTTTCTCTATGGCATTCTAATTACAAAGCTCTATCATAGGGATATTGCATTTAGACATATTTATATGAAAAATTTAGAAATGGAACTTAGTAAAATAAAAGATTAGATTCTATTATTAGGATTGATACCTTTGATTTTTACATAAACTCTGAAGATCATTCAATAAAATGAAAATGGAAATGGTGATGACATTACAATGCATATTTCTCTCTCCATCCACATATACTATAAATATATAAATATGTAGCATATATATTCACACATATACAGTATATATTAAGGTGAAATGCAGAAACCACTTCAGTTTTGCCAAATATATTTTATATAATCACTTTTATAAACAATTAGACACATTTTGGAAATTGTTCATTTTTCCCACTTCAGTAACTAAAAGCCTCCTCACCCCCTACCCCTATGCCATATGGCTTTTTCCAATGTTCCTTTTATAGGTAGCGAGTATGGAGACAGGACTAAGCCCAGGAGCCAAAGGTATGCAACTCCATAAATAAAAGCTCTTCATAAGTTTGTCACATTGAGCAATCTCTTTGCAATTCTAATTGATATCCTTTATTAATTAAAAATAGGAATAGTAAGAATAAGGATACATATATAACTAATATGCATGTATGCATAGTAGTTGCTGTGAACAAACATTATCTTATTTCATGCTCACAACAACACAGAGAAGTAGGTACTATTATCCTCATTTTAAAGAAAATCTAATTTTAGGACACAGTTTAAATCCTTATCCATTTTTCTCTTGCTAGGACTAAAAAATGAGAGCACTATGAAGTGTAGCAAATTATTTGACTGGGGTGTAACTGGAGTTTTCTGCATAGAGTTTTGTTAGGGCCCTTACAAATATAAAACAAAACTCATACAGATGTCCTATTTGGGAGAGTGTATTGGGGGAAGCACAGTTTTTAATCGGGCTGCCTGAATATTTTGGTCCTTGACAACCCAATTTATCTGAAGCTTTGGCTGTTTCCATCAATGAAATGCAAAGAAACACAGATATGAGTCATTTTCCTTTCTTGTAGGATACATTTTTTCTTCTATAAATCAATACCACTAAATAATTTTAGAAAATCCAGGATCTTGAACATTGATATTTCTGAAAATTATTCATGAAAATATTATTCACACTAAATTCTATTCCACATGATAGAAACACAACCTTGACATAGAACTGTAGCATGATTTCAGGATTATATTTTAAAAAATTGGTTAAAACAAGCATCTTCATTCTTTTTATCTGATCAACTTAATGAAACCAAGGATAACAAGATTCATGGAAAACCTGCATCTCAAGCTATGATTTTATTCCTAAAATCAAATTTATTTTTAACAGCTATTTAGAGCCATGGACTACTCTTTACACAAATTATATATTCATGGAAAAACTGTGAATGAATCTACTGCTTAATAAATGAACATAAGTAAGTGATGGAGTAAACTGCCACCTAGAGTTGAGATTTTAATTCAGTTTAAAATATTTTATTGAAATGATTCTATCAATCTCAGATCTTTTAATACCTCAATATTAATCTACACAGAAGACCTTTACTTGTGAAAGCTAATGTCCCTATATTTTGGGAGTTGTACCCAAGAAAAGGGGTAATATTTTTATGAGAAAAATACAAGGCTACTAGAAGGAAAATATCAACATATTGGATCATTGGATATAGTTATTTAACAAATGACTCTTTGGGAAAATACATTTAACAGATTAACACAGGTTAGTGCTTCAAAAACAAAAAGTCATATTATTTAGAATGTTGTTATAAATTTCTGGAACAAGAAATAAATTCAGCCCAACTCTTCATTCATAACCTATTTTTTCCTACTTCACTTATAGCCACACTGGGAGCCAAAGACTTCTACTGTTCACCAAGATCACTGTCAAAACCTGAGTGAACTATTTACATTTAAATATGACAGTTATTTGCTCTGAGGTCTAGAAAGCTGATATTTTCACTTCCTTAAATAGGTTGCTCTAAAATTGTATCCTTGTCAGAACCCCTGAACTTAATATAGTAGCCATAATAGAACCTATGCAGTGTCATCAGCTGTGAACAGCACATTCTCATCCTAAATTTCTACCTGCCCATAGTGTGAAAAGAGTACATCCTAACAACTCATGGATGTAAGTTGGATACAGCGTAGCATGGATTAAGCTGTAAGTCTATGTATGTCTTACTGTAAGTATGGGATTTCTGGGTGAGGAAGAGAGTGTCTATGAGATAAGGGTTTAGAAATAACTCTGTGATTGTAGGTCTATCACCTAACTACTCTCATTTTCCAACCCTCGCCATGTAACTGATTTATCTTGAAGTCTCTTGGTGCATGGAAAAATAGATTGTTGACTCTTTTCTGCCTCAAATAATGTCCTACTTTTTTTTTCCTATTCCAATACTTCCTCATTCTTATTTTCCCCACCTATGTTCCCAAGACACATTTTTTAAAAGCGATTTTTATTTATTTCAGAAAGAAAGGGAGAAGGAGACAGAGGTAGAAACATCAATGATGAGAGAGAATCATTGACCGGCTGCCTCCTGCATGCCTCACACTGGAGATGAAGCCCACAACCCGGGCATGTGCCCTGACAGGGAATTGAGCCGTGATCTCCTGGTTCAGAGGTCAACACTCAACCACTGAGCCATGCTGGCTGGGCCCAACACACATTTATTATCCTCATTTTTTATCCATAAAATTTTCTTTCAACATTCCTTTCCCCTTCATTTCCATTATTTCCTTTGTGACTTTCATGGTCCTTTCCCCTGAGGGAAAATTTGTGTTTGATTCTATCTATTTCGTAGAGCTTCCCTCTCTCTCTAAGCTTTCAACAGGGGTCTCTGCATCTGTTTCCTCTAGGAAGCCTTTGCCTTCCCTGCTTCTACAATCAGGTAAAGAGGAAGCTAGCTAGGTAGGTTTCCTTCCCACTCCCTAACAATTTCCGTATTGTTAACCTGAAATTCTTTTCTCATGTCTTAACATTTCTACCTTAATTCTTTGGTTCAACTTGCCTACAAGTCTCTCTGCACTTTCTCTTTTCTCTTCCTTCCACTAGCTGTTGTCATCTAATTTAGAGGATTTCAGTGCTTGATCTCCAGTCCAATCATAAAATTAGCATTTTGCCATTTATGTTGAAACTAGAGGCCCAGAGCATGAAAATTCATGCATTGGCGGGGTCCCTCAGCCCAGCCTTCCCCTTCTCACAATCCAGGAGCCCTCAGGCGCAGGAGGCGACCCGGTGATCAGGGGAAGATGATGCCCCATCACACCTCTGCTGCTGCCACTGCTGGCAGCACAAGCCTTGTCCAGCCCTGGTTACCTGAGCCTTGGGCAGCCCTGGGTGGCTGGGCAGCCACCATGCAAAGCTTGCTTGTGCCTCAAGCTGGTTCTGCGTGGCTGGGCAGCTGACATCTGAGGCTTGCCTGTGCCTCGGGCTGGCTCCGGGCAGCTGAACAGCCGAGGGCTCTGGGGGACTCTGGAGGCAGGCATGTGTAGAGCAGCCGGACCCACCTGGGGACTGGCCTGGCCATTCTGCGCCTGCCACCATGTGGGGCTGAGGGGACTGGATGCTGCCATTTTGAATGTGTGTCAGTCACTTAGCATATTCCCTCCTTATTGGCTATGGATGCCACCATCTTTGTGAGGGCTTGAGGGTCAATTAGCATATTCCCTCTTTATTAGATAGGATATCTTACAAGATGGATTAAACACTCCGTGTGTGAAAGGCATTATTCTATGTCTTTCTCAGTATTTATTTCTTCATATTTTTAAAAAGCTCCATAAACTAGTATTGTTATTATTTCAATTTTGCAAATAAGGAAACTTACACATTAGAGGTCTAAGTCACTTGCCCAAAGGAACACAGGCAACAAGTAGTAAAGCTGGAATTTGAACCCCAAAAGGCTGCAAAGTTTATAGACTTAGTCACTAGGCTCTACCACTTCCACACCTCAGCACTTAATCCTCTTCCTGTTTCCACTGCACACTAGCCATGAATCTCAAAAGGCATGAGAAAACCTAGATTTAGGTTGCTTTGAGAAGAGGCTGAGAAAGTCAGCTCACCTCATATTGCTACAAGGATTGTAATCAGATTGAGAGTTGACTTCAGGCTCTATCACCTGTGTCATTTTGTGTGGTTATTTAACCTTTCAAGTTCATCTGGTATGAAATGGAAATTTAGATAACGGCCTTTAGCCTGTGTTGTGATTCTAATACACAAAGTTAAGTCTCTTTCTTTTTTCCCCCTTCCTAGTCCCAGTCCTGTCTCTTCCCATCCACTACTGTCATTTGGCTGGCTGCTATCAGAACTGATAAAGATCCGGGGCCCCACGCCTTATCTTTCCCCTCTAATCTCTCATAATTGTTTACTCTTGTAGTTTTTGGCTCATGTCAACCTCTGCTAAATGCCGGGACTTTAAAAAAATAAGTAAATAAAATTTTCCCTAGCAGGTTTGGCTCAGTATATAGAGCATCAGCCTGCAAACTGAAGGGTCCGGGGGGTCGTTCCCAGTCAAGGGAACATACCTAGGTTGCAGGCTCCATCCCCAGCCCTGGTCCAAGGCCCTTTGTGGGAGGCACTTTGTTCCAGCACCGTGCTCCAGGAACAACAAGGAATCCTCTTCTTGCCTTTGGGTCTTTGCGCTGATTCTTCTTCTTCTTCTTCTTCTTCTTCTTCTTCTTCTTCTTCTTCTTCTTCTTCTTCTTCTTCTTCTTCTTCTTCTTCTTCTTCTTCTTCTTCTTCTTCTTTTTGCGCTGATTATTCTTTTTATCTGAAAAGATCCTTCCTCTAGATACCTGCAGGGCTAGCTCCCTTACCTCTGCCCCACCTTTTTTCTAATGTCACCCTACTCTGACCATCTCATTTAAAATGCTGCCTCTCCCCCAGCATCCTCCCTTCCTTGATTCACTTTCAACACTTACACCTTCTAACAAAAATACTTACTGCTTTTCTTATTGTCTGTCTTTCTTCCACTAGAATGGAAACTCCATGAGCTCAGGATTTTTCTGTTTTGTTCAAAGATATTTCCTCAGCACCTGTTCTAGAATTCAAGAATAATGCATTGGCACATAGTAGACAATAAATATTTCTATTTTTAAATATAATTGTTATTGATAGAGTCTCAGATGTCTCCCGTTTTCCCCCTTTAACCTCTCTCCTGCCAGCCCTCCCGCCCCCACCAGGTCTTCACCACACTATTGCCTGTGACCGTGGGCTAAGCATATAAGCATGTAAGTTCTTTGGTTTATCTCTTCTGGTCCCCTAAATATTTCTTAAATGAATGGGTGAATCACGTACGAAAGACCCCAAAAGGAAAAGGCTTAATTAAAACTCATTTTTTAAAAATCCTTGATGTTGAAAGATTTTTTTTAATTGGTCATTGTGTGTTCTTATCTTGCAATTATGGGGAAATTATTTTTATTGTCACTAAGAATGCTGGACAGAAGTTTCTGTCGTTTGTCAGCTATATACCTTATACATTGCACATATTTTCAGTAGTGGTAATATGAGTGGTAGATAATGGAAATAAAATATAGTAAGAGCTAACCTTCTATTTTAAGCATGAATCAAAGTGAATTTGCTAGCAAGGAGATTTAGGAGTTACAAGTTAAGTCTCTTTCTTTTTGGCCCTTTCTAGTCCCAGTCATGTCTCTTCCCATCCACTATTGTCTTTTGGCTGGCTGTTACCTGAACTGATAAAGATCTGAGAAAGAATGCTTATAGAAAAGCAAGCACCTAATGTGGCACAGATTGCATTTTATTCTATGTGGTCTTAAAAACATCATGTCAGTTATAGAGGAAACCTGAGACAGGCTGATCTGAGATGCTGGATTCTTTGGCTGTCAATCAGCAATTTAAAACAAAACAAAACAAAACGAAACAATCCATTTTAAGAAACACATGATAAGGTTTGATTCTCCAACAGAGAATCCAATCTGCCAACTTAACACAGAAAAGGATGACAAAAAGAGATCAGGGGCAGTGGATAGAGAATCGGCCTGTGAACTGAAAGGTCCCAGGTGTGATTCCTGTCAAGGGCGTGTACCTCAGTTGCAGGTTCAAACCCCAGCCCTTGTTGGAGTGCATGTGGGAGGCAACCAATTGATGTATCTCTCTCATATTGATGTTTCTCTCTCTCAGTCTCTCCCCTTCCCTTCCACTCTCTCTAAAAATCAATAGAAAAAATATCCTTGGGTGAGGAGTAACTAAAATATAAAATTCACTAGAAATAATAAGTAAAACCCTAGAGAAGAGGGGATATTTTCTATAGGAAATAAGTGATAAATTTATTCAGGGTGCCTAGAAGAATTTTCATAACTCTCATTTAAAAAGTATTAGAGATAATGCAAGTCAAATGATTAGCATAGGGCCAGGTTCATAGTAAGTGCTCAATAAATATTAGGGGTTGTTTTCATTACTGTCCTATAAGTGAATCTATCACTGACTATTAAAATCCTGACTAATATTCTCTGCAAATGAAAATAATAGGACATGCCCATTTGAGAAGTAGATACAATTCTGCTTTTATTATTGTATATTTTCAGACTGATGCGTTACTACTCTCTTCCCACTAATTTATTTGAAGTTTGATCTATATTATCTTTTTTATGTCGTACTCTGAGTTAGGCTCTCAGAATATATGCTGTCAGGGGAAACTTAAAGCAATATCAATAGTGCTTTAAAAATATAAATCAGCACCAAAAACTTTCTAGTTTCTTATATTTCTCCTGAAAATTTTGGTAGGGCAAGAAATTCTGTGACACAGCCTTGATGATCTCAGGGAAAAATTTTAGCCAATGTGCATGACCATTTCAAACTTTGATTAATGGGCATAGAAATTCAGGATGTAAAGCCAGAAGCAAGGAATTTATTAAAATGGGATACCTCAGACTGTATATTTTTTCTCCAGGAAGAAAAGTTATTGAATATCAGATAAATACAGTGATTTATTTTTAAAAAATAAGATGATCAGAATATTTCCATACATTGATATATCTGAGTACACTGAAAATATATATATGCTCTAAGGGGATACATGTTCAATATATTCAAAAAACAAAAATATGTTTTCCTAGGAGATTATTTTGGTATGTATTATTGCTTAATGTCATATCTTCACATAGACAATGAAGAAACCTGGGAAGTGGTCTGGTCAGTAAAATGGGCCTATGGCAGCTTCTGGTTCTGTCTGAATTCTAGGAAGTGACATCAAACATGGGCGGGCAGAAGTTTTAGGAGCAGTTGTCCCAGAGGAAAATAATCAAAAATCTCCCATGATCTTGATGGAATCTGAACTGGAAAATAGATGGAATAATTAAGTATTGTCAACAAAAGTGATGTGGGGAGGGGGGAGGAGGGAGAAGAATGCATATTAAATTTTCCATTTAGTTTGCCTTCTACAGTAACTGTTTTTATTAATCCAGTCACATATACAAATATTTTGGTGACACCTTAATGGCATTGTTTTGCCCATGAGACCTACAGGGAAATTATAGGTGTCATAAGAAAATATAGAGAAACAGTTTTCAGAATTCTGTATGGCTAGAGTCGTGAGCCACCAAGGTTACTGAGTGACGCTAGCCACATTAGTAAACTCTGTGACTGCATTTCCTTATCTGTAAGACAGGTATAGTAATAAATCTATTGCATAAGACTGTCCAGAGGATTTAAAAAGATAATAATTGGAAAAGCACTTTGAACCGTCTAGAACATAGTCTATGCTGATTGGGTATTATAGTAGTGATCATCAACATCATTGCCATTTAAATTTTAAAATGGGCCGTTTGAAATACATGTTCCGTGGGAACCTCTTGCAATGATGGTCACTTTAAAAATGTTCTTGCCCAGGCCTAGCTGGTTTGGCTCAGTGGATAGAGCATCAGCCTGCAGAAGGAAAAGTATCAGGTTTGATTCTGATCAAGGGCGTGTACCTCAGTTGTAGGCTCCTTCCCAGCCTGGCCGTGTTTGGGGCTCATGTAGAAGGCAACCAATCAATGTGTTTCTCTCACATGGATATTTCTGTCTTTCCCTCTCTCTTCCACTCTCTCTAAAAATCAATGGAAAAAATATCCTTGGGTGAGGATTTAAAAAAGAAGGCAAGAAAATGTTCTTGCCCAGCCGAGACCGGTTTGTCTCAGTGGATAGAGCATCGGACTGCGGACTGAAGGGTCCGGGGTTCGATTCCGGTCAAGGGCATGTACCTTAGCTGCGGGCACATTTCCAGTAGGGGTTGTGCAAGAGGCAGCTGATCGATGTTTCTGACTTTCTATCCCTCTCCCTTCCACTCTGTAAAAAAAAATCAATAAAACATAGAAAGAAAGAAAGAAAGAAAGAAAGAAAGAAAGAAAGAAAGAAAGAAAGAAAGAAAGAAAGAAGAAAGAAAGAAAGAAAGAAAGAAAGAAAGAAAGAAAGAAAGAAAGAAAGAAAGAAAGAAAGAAAGAAAAAAATGTTCTTGCCCAGCTGGTGTGGTTCAGTGGTTGAGCATTGACCTATGAACTAGGAGGTCACGCTTTGATTCCCAGTCAGGACACATTCTCCGGTTGCGGGCTCGATCCCCAGTAAGGGGAATACAGGAGACAGTCAATTAACAAGATGATTCTTTTTCCATCATTGATGCTTCTCTATCTCTATTAATTTCTCTCTGAAATCAATAAAGTATTTTTTAAATAAGAAAAGAAAATGTTGCCATCATCTGTGAATTGTTTCAACCTTGTCATGGAATCACCATAACTTTACCATTTTCTTTAGTGCAAGATCATGAAACACATAGGAGTAGAGAGTCTTTTAGCACTAGTGAAGGGGAGCTGACAAGTATTTTCTTCTTTACATTTATTTCAATCTAAAGATGTAAAAGTCATTCTGCTTTTGTCAACACAGCTCCCCAGGAAGTTCTACTAGTTCTTCATGTTTGAGAAGGGCTTGATATTTTCAAAGCAACTTCTAATATTAAAACAACATCCTTCTGAAGCAAGTCAGTACCTTTGTCTTTCAGAGGAAGTAAACAGGACACAGTGAGGTGAAATAAGAATTTGCCTTTGGTCATGAACTAGCTCATCATTTGAATGGACTTCCTGTCAGTTAACTAGCCTGTGGTTCAATCTGATAGGCCAAGTTATAACAAACAAAATAGTAAAATACTAATTTGTATGTTGCTATATATAGTGAGTCATCGGTGCTTCCTGTGCCTCATGAATCTGAACTTTGCATCTCATGTTCTCCCTGCCTGGGGTGACCCTCCTTCCCTTACCTCCTTATTTTTCTAATTGCTACTCATGTTTTATAACTTAGCTCACACATAACCTCCTCTAAGAAGCCATTTCTGCCTGGCTGCCTGCTTTTAGAGTGTCCTGTTCATTGTTCATATAGCACTCTGGATCCCTATTGTGACAATGGGCTCTATGAGGAATATTTTTTTCTTCCTTTTGTTTTTATGTTATCTAGCATAATACCTAACACATGGTATTTGCTCAACAAACATGATAAAATATATATGATTTCAGAGAGGAATGGAGAGGGAGAGAGAGAAAGAAATATCAATGATGACAGAAAATCATTGATCTGCTGCCTCCTCCATGGCCCACAATGGGGATCAAGCCTGCTACCGGGCATGTGCCCCGACTGTTGAATCGTGACCTCCTGGTTCATAGACCAATGCTCAACCACTGAGCAATGCCGGCTGAGCTACACTAATTTTTTAAATACTCTGTGCCTACCCCAAACCAACTCTGAGAACCATGTTTCTTCTTGGTGCCCATTGACTTCATTTTTTAATTTCTCAGCTAATTTCAAATTCAGAGGATAGTAGAAAAGATAGTCCAAATACTTGTGGTCGGGGCTAGGAGTAGAACTTTTGGAAAAAGAAGAGATGAAATTGTAAACCTAAAATGGACTGTAGAATTTTAAACATTAGACATATGTTGGGGTAAACTTCGGCCTTGTATGTACTTTAGCTTGAACTGGGGGAGCATTTGCATGTCTTTCTCCTCCTTGCAGGCTCACTCTCTGTCTCTTTGGTCTGGGGTTCTTCAATTTTGAAGTTCCTCCTTAATCAGAAAAGATAAATCGATATGAGAAGAGAAAACACAAAGGTAGTGGCCTAGGACTAATTCTAGATGTATTTCAGGAGAGACTAGTAAAGAGGATTTTTCTAGCTTACTGACCTCTGTTGATAAAAATGGAATACAAATGAGAGCAAAGCAGAGACTCTTCCAGAAACGCGGGTTATTAATTTAACTAAGACAGTAGTCGGCAAATTCAGTCCACAGAGCAGAAAACCGCGGCTTCTGAGCCGCAGTTTGCTGACCCTGGAGGCAGGCTGTTAACTTGCAGGAGCTAGCTTACAAATAAGAAAGGTGGAAGAAGAAATCCATGGGAGGACAAGTCAATAGATGTCTAGCAGAAATGCTGTCAGCTGTGAAAGTTGCCACACTGTCTTTATTCTGGATACAACAATATTAGTAGCGGCCCTGATGAGTTTTGGCCATTTATTTTCAGCTTTTTATATGTAGGGGAAAACTTATGCAGCTATCTAAGTAACTTGTATGAAATAGAAAATGGTATTTGATCATTACTCTTCTGAAATATAACGTTAACTTCCTAAATGTTTGGAACTCTATTCAAAATTTATTTTTTTGATAGTTTCTCTACACTTCACAGGGTGCATGTATTAAGCATGTCAGTGAACTGTGAACATCATCTGCCCATAATTTTCTCCCTGATAGCATAAAGGTGAAAATATCCTAACTCTTTGTCAGAGCTAGGTATGGGTGAGTGTGTGGTGTTTTATATGCTCCTTAGTACCTATATGTCTTTGGTGAAGAATTGTTACCTGGATCTATGAATTATTTATTTTTATTTTCCAACTCTATCTCCATGTCACTTAGAATAGGTGTCAAGCTCAGTTTTGCAGCCTTTTGTTTAGTTTGGGATAAAGTTACTATTTTTGATGTCAGGGTAAGACATCAAAATTAAAATTAAGTGAAATGATATTGATAAGTACATGATAAAGAATAACAAGTCACATAGTTCTTGTCCCATACTAGATTTCTTTGCATCTAACTTTTTCTTCTTGGTGCTGAACACCTAGTGCCATGTTAATTTGCACTTCTATTATAATGAACTATCATCATGAAAATCTGAGTTCTGTGGTCCTAAACATCCAAGGGCCAATTTTTCATCTTGTCATACCCAAAGCTTTCTTTAAGCTATATATGAAAGATGGAAAAATATTTCAGTTTGGTGATCAGGGTCTTTATAGCTTTCTGTGTCATGCTTATCTACCAATCTATGTGTACACAGGTTTAGATTAATACTATAGCCAGTAGCATAAGAAGTATTTGTGAAGACGATTTATAGACAAAATATGGATTACAAAAATGTGAGCTGGTTTTAAAGGTCACACTAGCCCGCATACCCAATAAATAGGTATAATCTCCGGGAGCCTTAGGACTAAGAATAGAATTTTCCTCTGTTCATGATTCTCAACTGGTAATTTGATGGTTTATATGATTTAGAGAAGCAACAATAAAGTCCAACTAAAAGTAAAGTCTAACTGTTGTAAATTTGATCTCTTTCGCTCCTAAACTCTCATTACTAGACTTAGCAACTAACCTGATATCTTAGTCTAATTGTATTCAGTATAAGCCTTAAATTGTTTATTCACTTCAACCTTGACAGGATATTTACATTTTCTATTGACTGTGAGTACAAGTGGGTTGTTTTTATTAGAAACTTAAATATACCACATTTTATTTTTAAAACAATAAAACATCTATTTTCTAAAGACATCTTGACTGCATTACTTTATTGTGTCCATTATATTTTAAATGAGATTTAAATAATTTATTTATGGTGCAATAAGTACAATCAACCAAAACTTTCACAAAATACCACTTCAGTTCGGTAAGCAGAACCTGTACAGCCTTCTGTTTCATGCTTATCCAAGCAATAAATTACTTTTTAGACAAAAATCATCCTCTGAAATTGCTTTAGCTTTTTCTGAAGTAAAAGGTATTGAATGCATAGTATTGGGAACACTTTATTTTGCTTTTTATCAAGTACAATCATGTTTCACGTGATAGCTAACATCACAAGAGAATAAGATGGGTTGCCTATATTTCACGGTCCTCTCATTCCTACTGAGTCCAGTTTTAATTTGTCCCAATAAAGATTCCTCTTACCCTATAACTCAATGCACTGACCTTTTAACATAGATCATTTTGCATTTTAATCTTAAAACATTTGTGATGTATTTATCAAATTTAAATTTAATGCCTGAAAAGTTATTCCTAAAGATAGATTCCTTTTAAAGTTTTGATAAAATATAAATACTTGCTTCTTATTAGATGTTCATCTTCCTTGAAGCTTTGTAAGTCAAGTGACTAACAAATGCTTCCCATTTTAGCCTCTCTTGAGAAATATGCTAACAATATCACACATATACATATAGGCTAGGATGTGAAGAAAGTAACAAGAATGGAATTAAATAAAAATTAAGTGCCCTTGTGATTCAAAACTCTTAAGAAATCTTAAAATCTAGGTTAAAAACACCAGGCAAAGATGGACTCGAATTCCTACTTAGGTGACGGTTACAATCTCCAAGTTGGTGTGGTATGTGTTCAGCAAATTCTGACACAGAGAGCTATCTGTTTAGTTTATTTTGATTCACATGAACTTAAATCAGTTTTTGTGAGTTTATAGGTCTCTTTGAAACTCTGCGGGATCTTATGAACCTTATTTCTGCACTTAAACACAAACACATAAAATCTTGTGTACAATTTCAGGCATTTTGCAGACTTGCTGAAGCCTGTCCATTAACTGTGTCATTAGGACTTTAATATTGCAAGTATGAGAAAAACAGCTCATGTTATCTTAAAGCAAAGATAAATATAGTGAGTGGTCCACGCAGCTTGGAAAGATGTTGAAATAACACACAAAAATGAATAAATGGCTATAGGAAGCAATACGGGTATTTCCAAAAGAAGTAGACCTGGGAACTTAACATTCTCTATCTGCTGCTCTTTTCTGATGACCTATACTTCTCTTGGCACATTAATTTCACTTTCTCCTGCAGCAGAGATACCTTCTTCATGTGATATAGAACATACCTGCCAGCAGATCCTGCTTAGCAAACCTGGGAAAAACAGTATTCCTGGGTATCCAGGTACCACAGTCAGAAATTGCTTCTATCTCTGCTTAGGTCACTGTCCATCCACTAATCAGTTGCTGAAACTAATCAAGTCCAAATTCCATGGTCACCTCTGTGGCAAAGGGAAATAGAGTCTATAACTAAAAAATAAGGATAGGTCACCTTAAATACTATAACCAAAATCCATGAGTCCCTGCATCAAACATCTAAGACAATAGAGATAAGGGCCAAGGAATTAGCTTTCTCAATCTTATCTGAGAACTCTTTTAAATCTTAACCAATCAAATGTGAAATGGAGGCGAGGGGAATAAGCTGAAAACCAATGGATAAACTGAGGCTATGTGAGGGAGTGTCCGTGGTAGACAGTGGTGAGCTGGTAAACTGGATCTCTGGAAAAATAGTGTATGCAACTATTTATAGATGCATATAAAATTATTATAGATTTTACTGATATAAAGAATGAGTGGCACACAATGTATTGAAATGATATAATATTAAATATTTGCATACAGCCAATTGATTATCTTCTAATGTTTTTAAGTTTTTTTATATCCTCTTCTGAGGATGTTTTTCTATTGATTGTGTTTTTAGAGAAAGTGGGAGAGAGAGGGAAAGACAGAGAGAAATATTGATGTGAGAGAATCACATCGATGGGTTGCCTCCCACAAGTGCCCAACCAAGGAGGAGCCTGGCTATAACTGAGGTACATGCCCTTGACCTGAGTTGAACCTGGGACCCTTTGGTCCACAGGCCATCACTCTATCCACTGAGCCAAACCAGCTAGGCCTAGGGCATGCTTTTGAATTTTGCTGAACTCTTATATCCTAGCTAAATGATGGTTGTAATTAACACAAGTGTTTGATAAACATGAATGTTGGTTGATATTTACTTCTTCATTAAAAATGAAGATGTTAGAACTTCATTTGTTAATGGTGTGTGCAGCTTCTTGCTGAATTTAACCCTTGAAAAATAATTCCAAAATATTTTGGTGTTATTCACAATGTAACAATTAGCCATGATGCCTTTTCAGGTTGTTTTATATATAACTTATTTAATTATAACTTTATAGACTTTAACTTTTAATAACAACTATATCTGAAAATTGGCTAGTAAAATTCCAAGAATTTTAATGATTGCCCTAGCTCATGAGCCAGTCTGAACCAGCTCCTGCATACCAGTAGTGATCGTTTGCATGATTCCTGTGTAGAAAAGGTAGTTAAGAAATAATAACTTAAAGTTATTGCAATATAGACAGCTGACATGTGAAATAAAGGTTCTGCCATGGCATCAGTATGATTTATCTAAAACAACATGCTCAATAAACAGAGATAGCTGGATATTCAGTATTAGATACACTCAAATTTGAATGGCTTTACTTTATAGTTTGGCAAGTTTTAGATTATTCACCAATTTGAATTTTTCAAATTCACTTGTCTCTTTTATTAATGCAAGTGATTGAGAGGTTATTTTATCACATTTACAAAAAGTGTAATTTCCATAAGCTTTCTATTTTAGTTAGAAAAGGAAGCAAATGCTGAATCTCTGAAAGCCTTTTCTGTTCCTTCATTCATGTGTGTGATTAAAATCTGACTTCCATTTCTTCACATTATAAACTCTATCAGAATCTCTTTCACGCTTTAATAGCCTTCTACAAAACTATACTAGACAAAGTGGGACAGTGAACACTAGGAATATGCTGTTTATCTCAGATATACTGCTGTCTTTCAGTGAATATTGAATATGACTTGGCTAAGAAATAGGCATAAAGGAAGTAACAGTAAAAAATGCTTTTTATATTTTTACTTTATGTTTTTGGCATTGAATGCAGAAGTGTCTGCTTGTTGGCTTTCTGGTGACTCAAATTCTTACGTGCTTTAACAATAAAGCAATGGATAAATGAGAGTAATTGCTGAATAAATTAAGTTGAAAACCGTGTAGCAATAATGTCATTAAGTAATTATTTAGTCTTTGATGCTATGTTGAGTACAGATTTGTTACTTTTAAACATTGTGCAGTTGTGAAAACCTATCAGTTTTCTCAGTATACATTTTCAGTTGCAGTGTCTTCATCTTTTAAAATGAGCAAAGAAAAACATGTTATGTGAGATAAAGTGCACCAAACATATTTATATGAAATTGGTTCAAAGAAAAGAAATAATGAGGAGAACCAAGATGGCGGCATAGGTAAACACCTATTGTTCTGGCCTGTGGAACAATTCAAAAACTACAACAAAACAACAAAAAAAAACATTACCCAAAATCATAGGACAGCTGGCTGAGTGAAAACTCCACAAATAAAAGTAAAGGTGGGACACTGAGACTCAGAAGAGCGGCAGAGCACAGTCTTGAAGATACGCTCAGAAACAGAGACCCACGCACACCAGCGCCAGCACCACATAGGACGTACCTGATGCTGCCTGCTCAGCTCAGAGACTCCGCCCATCCTACCTGAACACAGTCTCCCTTCACAGCCAATTGGCCTGGAGGTCAAACCCTCCTAGGGCTAACAACAACAAGCTGGGCTTAAATTCAAAAATACTGTATAACCCATAAAGGATTGCAGTAAGAGTACCCACCTCAGGTAACTGGGGAGGCTGAGCCATTGTCCTTAGAGGACATCTACCACATAAAGCAGCCACCATGCAGAGACATGGAAAGAAATCAGGTGTGAAAGAAACGGAGGAAAAAAGACGACTAGACATAGAGTTCAAAACCACAGTTATAAGGCTTTTCAAGAGGCTCCTAGAAAAAGTGGAGACCTATAAGGAAATAAGCAAGACCTACAAGGAAATGAACGAGACCCTCAAGGATATGAACGAGACCTGCAAGGAAATGATCAAGACCAATGTGGAAATGAATGAGTCCTACAAGGAAATGAATGAGACCTACAAGGATATGAAGGAGACTCTCAAGGATATGAAAAAGGACCAACCAGAAATTAAGCATACACTGACTGAAATAAAAAATATTATACAAAGACCTAAAAGTACTTTAGAGCACCCCAAGAACCAAGTTAAAGATTTGAAATACAAAGAGGTAAAATCCACTCAGCTGAAAAAGCAAGAAACCAAAAGAATTTAAAAAATTGAAGATAGTGTAAGGGGCCTCTGCGACAACCTCAAGCATACCAACATCCAAATTATAGGGGTGCCAGAAAAAGTGAGAGGCCAAGACAATGAAAACCTATTTGAAGAAATAGTGACCGAAAACTTCCCACATCTGATGAAGAAATTGACTTAGGAGTCCAAGAAGTGCACCGAACCCCAATATATAGGAACCCTAACAGGACCACACCAAGGCACATCATAATTAAAATGCCAAGAGCAAAAGACAAAGAGAGAATATTAAAAGCAGCAAGAGAAAAACAGTTAGTTACCTATAAGGGAGCACCCATACGATTGTCAGCGGATTTCTCAACAGAAACGATGCAGGTCAGACGGGAGTGGCAAGAAATATTCAAAGTGATGAATAACAAGAATCTACAACCAAGATTACTCTATCCAGCAAAGCTATCATTCAGAGTTGAAGATCTGATAAAGTGCTTTGCAGATAAGAAAAAGCTAAAGGAGTTCATCACCACCAAACCAATATTATACAAAATGCTGAAAGATATTCTTTAAGAAGACGAAGAAGAAAAAGGTAAAAATATAAATTATGAAAAACAAATACACATCTATCAACAAATGAATCTAAAAATCAAGTGAATTAATAATCTGATGAACAGGATAAACTGGTGAATATAACAGAATCATGGACATAGAGAGGGAATGGACTGACAAATCTTGGGGAGAAAAGGGGTGTGGGAAGTACAGCAAGAGACTGGACAAAAATCCTGCAACAATGAGAGAGGACAGTGGGGAGGGGGAAGGAAAGGTAGAAGGTGGGATGGGTACAGGGTGGAGGGAAGGTATAGGGAGATAAGAAAGGGGGAACAATGTAATTAATAAACTGAACAATAAAGATAAAAATAAATAAATGAAAGAATGAATGAATGAATGAATGAAAAAAAAGAAAAGAAATAATGAGTGAAACTAATAAACAAGAA
The DNA here is from genome assembly GCA_027563665.1 of Antrozous pallidus. Taxonomy (NCBI): domain Eukaryota; kingdom Metazoa; phylum Chordata; class Mammalia; order Chiroptera; family Vespertilionidae; genus Antrozous; species Antrozous pallidus. Next base: position 69,849,297 of record CM050521.1, on the reverse strand, counting down.
AAAGATAGTCTGGAGCTCAGGAGAAAAATCATCAGAATTGCCTGAAAATAATGAAGTAATGAAAATAAATCTACATTAGTAGTCTGTGATGTCAAAAATGGAAGATTTTGCAATTAACTCTGAACTTAACTTCTCATAAATGTCCAGATGCTGCGGCAATATAGGCCTGCTGTTGAAATTAGTGTACCATCTGTAGGTGGTGGTTTATTCTTTTTGGTCATGAGAGATCACAGGGTCATCCCTTTTTGCTCTAATGGGACTCAGTAGCAGCCTGTAACCATGGTCACAGAGGATACTTGCAGGACTAGGGCACTGGTCAGCAAACCCATTAGTCAACAGAGCCAAATATCAACAGTACGACAATTGAAATTTCTTTTGAGAGTTAAATTTTTAAAACTTAAACTTCTTCTAACGCCACTTTTTCAAAATAGACTCGCCTAGGCCATGGTATGTTGTGGAAGAGCCACACGCAAGGGGCCAATGAGCAGCGTGTGGCTCACGAGCCGTGGTTTAGATTTCTTGTTCACTTATTTTAGCCTAAAAGAGAAAGAGAAAGATTTGATTAGCCTAAAAGAGAAAGAGAAAGATTTGATTAGCCTAAAAGAGAAAGAGAAAGATTTGATTAATGCTAGACTTATCAATGTCAGAAGCAAATGAGGATTGGGAGATGCAATTGGTCTAGAAAAAGAGAAAAGAATATTCCTCCGAGGGAGGAAAGTAAAGGAGAACAGAGCTGCTACAGCTGGCAACTCACATGGAAAGGGAAGCAGAATGAAAGAGAGACCTTGGGTTACAGTTATAGGCATGGCCTGAGGCGGGGGCCAATAGGCCTGAGGCGGGGGCCAATAGGCATGATGTCAATGATAAAGGTGCCTTGAGTGGGCTCTGTAAGACTAGTTGAATGTATAATAAATGTCAATCAAGGAGAAAAATTAAATAAATATGTGAGATTAGCATTTTGCAATCATGATAGGTAAAATGTATTTATATAAGAATAAAACTATGGTTAGATTTTGATAAGTTAGCAGAAGAAATCATGAAACTATTGGACTCATACTCTTTTCTTATATGAGATGTGGGGGTAGGGAGGCATAGGGTAAACGGGAAAAACAAGTCATCATGACAGTTTATTTCAAGAGACCCTCATGAGATCTGGACTGTGAAAAGCAGGAAATGCTTGGGGAAAAGCGATAAACTTTTATTGCCTATTCAAAAAAATAGATTAACTCCTAGGTCTGAGGCTGAGCTTGTGGGAGGAATAGTAGGGGGGGCGGGGGGAGTGAGTTTCAAGTCAGAAAGTCTAGACTCAAATTGATTTGCAATTTATTAGCAGAGAACTCTTAGAAATATTAACCTGAGCATTGATTTCCTCATTTTAAAAGTGGGACTAAAAATACTTACCATGAGAATTAAAGGTAACCAACCAGATATGCAATGCACCTGGCACAGAAGAGGAGTTTAATAAACAGTGCCTTGTTACTGACTGCTCAGTGTGGGAGACTCTCTCCATCAGAGTTGAGGAGCACTTTTAAGACATCCCCAGGGCAAAACCTGTACCACAGTCTGGGTGATCAGAAATTCCTGAGCCAAACACCTGGTGGCACTCCCTCTTTAGTTCCCAATTTGGGCCCTTCCTTTGGTAATGGCTCTTGAATTCTAGAAAGGCTCAGGATTTTCAGAGCAACTGGTCCTTGATTCTGGCTCATGACTGTCTTACCACTCTTTTTTCTATTCCATTAATTTCCCTAGTTTTCTTCTCTGAGTTCACTGGATGAAATGAGATCTTTAGCCTGCCCTCTACCCCAGAAATATTTAGGTGTGTGTATGTGTGCATGTGTGTCTAATCTGTAACACTCAGGCCATGACTTATTAAAATGATTCTCTTTTATTTTATTTTTTAAAAAAATCTTTATCAGTGATAGTATTACAGATGCCCCTCTTACCTTCCCCCATAACCCCATCCCACCCTGTTCCCACCTGCCCCAGGCCTTCACCACCTTACTGTCTGTGTCCATAGGTAATGCATATATGCATATAAGACTTTTAGTTAATCTTTTCCAGCCCCTCCCCCAGGTCTTCCCTCTGTGATTTGTCAGTCTGTTCCATGTTTCCATGCCTTTGATTCTATTTTATTCATCAGCGTACTTTTCATTAGATTTCTTGTTCACTTATTTTGATTTTTAGATTCAACTAGAGGCCCAATGCATAAATTCATGCACAGGGCAGATCAGCCAGGCCAGCTAGGGGGAGGGGACATAGGAGGTTAGCCAGCCAGCACCACCCCCTAGTTGAACTCCCAGTCAAAGGGACAATTTGCATATTAGCCTTTTATTATATAAGATTGTTGATAGATATGTATTTATTACCATTTTATTGTTCATATTTTTTAGCTCTCCTTCCCCTTCTTCCTCCTCTTCTTCTTCTTCTTCTTCTTCTTCTTCTTCTTCTTCTTCTTCTTCTTCGTCTTCATCTTCTTTTTCTTTCTCTTCCTAAAAAATTCCTTTTACCCTAGCTAGTTTGGCTCAGTGGATAGAGCTGTAGCCTCCAGACTGAAGGGTCCCAGGTTGGATTCCAGTAAAGGGCACATGCTGAATTGTGGGCTCAATCCCCAGTATGGGGAGTGCAAAAGGCAGCTGATCAATGATTCTCTCTCATCATTGATATTTCTATCTTTCTCTCCCTCTCCTTCCTCTCTGAAATTAAAAAAAATAATAATTTTTTTAAAAGAATACCCTTCGACATTTTATATAATACTGATTTGGTAGTGATGAACTCCTTTAGCTTTTTCTTGTCTGTGAAGCTCTTCATCTGACCTTCAATTCTAAATGATAGCTTTGCTTGGTAATCTTGCTCGTAGATCCTTGATATTCATCATTTGAATATTTCTTCCCACTCCCTTCTGGCCTGCAAAGTTTCTGTTGAGAAATCAACTGACAGTCATGTGGGTAACTACTTTTCTCTTGCTGCTTTTAAGATTCTCTCTTTGCCTTTAACCCTTGGCATTTTAATTTTGATGTGTCTTGGTGAGGGCCTTGGGTTCCTCTTGTTTGAGATTCTATGCTTTCTGGATATGTACATCTATTTCTTTCACCAGGTAAGGGAAGTTTTCTGTCATTATTTATTCAAATAGGTTTTCAATATCTTGCTCTCTCTCTTCTATTCTGGTACCCCCATAATACAAATGTTGATATACTTGAAGTTAAGCGGGCCTTAACATTATCTTCATATTTTTGGATTCTTTTTTCTTTTTGCTTTTCTGATTTGGTATTTTTTGCTTTCTCATATTCCAAATTGTTGATTTGATTCTCAAAATCCTCTACTTTACTGTTGAATCTCTGTAAATTAGTCTTTATTTCAATTAGTGTATGCTTAATTTCTGACTGGTCCTATTTCATGTCTTTGAAATTCTCACTGAGATCCTTGAAAGTCTTATTAAGTTCCTTGAAGCTCTCTTTGAGTTCCTTGGATCTCTCATTAGATCCTTGAGCAACCTTATAACCATTGTTTTGAACTTTATATCCAGTAATTTGCTTGATTCCATTTCATTTATTTCTCTTTCTGGAGATTTCTTCTATTCTTTCATTTCACGTTTCTTTGTCTCTACATTTTGGTTGCTTCCCTATGTTTGTTTCTCCATATTAGGTAGAGCTGCTATGTCTCCTGGAATTGGTAGAATGGCCTTGTGGAGTAGGTGTCCTATAGGTGCCAGTGGTTCAGCCTCCCCCATCACCTGAGCTGGGCACTCTAACAGTAGGTGGGCTGTGTGCAAAATCTTGTTGTAGTTGAACCTTGGTTGCTCTTGGTGTCACTGGGAGGAATTGACCTCCAGGCCAATTGGCTGTGAGGACCAGCTCACAGTAGAAGAACTGTTCTGGAGGATACACCTATGGGGCAGAACTTGCTTCAGTGGGGCTTTGGTGATCACTGAGTCTACCCCTTGAGTGTGTCCCTTGTGGATGTGTAGAGTTGTCATCTCAAGCTGTCCACTGGGTGCACTGGCTCTGGAACCTCTTGGGAGATGCAAAGGCAACCACAAGCTACAGAGCACAAGCTACAGAGCAATCTGCCAATGGCTAATATTTGTGTTGGGTTTGGAAATGCCCAGGCAAGGCCAACCTGTGAAGCAAGGCAGGCTGGTGCTAGAGCCAGGTCTTAGGCCTCTTCATGATAAGTATGGGGCATGCTGACACCAGCTGCTGCTTGTTTAAGAGATTTCAGGTAAGTCTGAAGCCTGAGCCAGGACAGGCCATTCATATGGAAAAGCAGCTTCAAACAGCTTGGGTGAGGCTGCAGGTTGGAAGGGGTGGGGTCTCAGGGAATCATCAGGGTAGGAGGAATAGTGTGAGCCAAACTGATGAACACTCAGATATGGCTGCCAGTCACAGCATAGTGTTTCAGCTCTGCGATGGGGGAGGTCTCAGCACAGGAACAATGACCTCTGAGAGCACCTCCATCTGGGAGAAAACAGCCCTCAAGTTCCTGCCCCAAGGTCAGGTAATCTAGTTCCTCCCGCTGTGTCTCTGGTTCTTCCAATGCCACCCAGTGCTGGAGCTCAGAGGTACTGGGATCCTATAAGTTTGTGTGCCAGCCCTTTAAGGGGGACTGCTTGAGTCTTCAGAAGTTTGTATTACTCAGCCACAATCCCCACTGTGTTTTTGTTTGTCTGTTTGTTTTTAATCTTTACCAAGGATATTTTCCCATTGATTTTAGAGAGAGGAAAAGAGAGAGGGAAAGACAGGGAGAAATATTAATGTGAAACACATTAATTGGTTGCCTCTTGCACAAGCCCCAACCAGGGTCCAGGCCAAGGAGGAGCCTGTAACTGAGGTACGTGCCCTTGACCGGAATCAAACCTAGGCGGGACCCTTTAGTTCACAGACCGATGCTCTATCCACTGAGCCAAACTGGCTAGGGCCCTACTGGTTTTTATAGCCTGAAGTTGTGGGGACTTTTCTTCCCAGTTCTGGAACTCTGGGCTAGGGGGTCTGGTGTGGGGCTGGGTCCCATTGCTGCTGCTGCTTCTTCTTCTTCTTCTTCTTCTTCTTCTTCTTCTTCTTCTTCTTCTTCTTCTTCTTCTCCTTCTTCTTTTAAATCCTTGAGATTTATTTTATTTTTAAAAATATATATTTTATTGTTTAAAGTACTACAAATAGTAGTACATATGTTTTCTTTTTTACCCCCATTGACCTCCCCCTGGCCTCCCCTTCCCCCCAGCACATGCTCTCACCTGCCCTCCCACCCCCCGTGTCTTGTATCCATTGGTTATGCTTATATGCATGCACATAAGTCCTTTGGTCGATCTCTTACAGCCCCCGCCCCCCACTCTCCCTGCCTTCCCACTGTAGTCTGATAGTCTGTTCAATGCTTCTTTGCCTCTGTATCCATTCTCCCCCCCCCCCCCCCATTGCTTCTTACAAGAGGTCTCCATAGCAGGAGATATCCCCCCGACTAAGAAAAACAACAACCAACAACACACCTGGTTGTTGGATCAGCCTGTTCCCAGCCCTTTTCCCTCCTACTAGTCTCAGTGTGCTTTCTTCTTTACTTCTCTAGTTGTAGGACTTCCATTCAGCAGCTTTCAGGCAGTTCTGAATGGGGGCTGTTCTGTATTTTAGTTATAATTTTGATGTGGTTGTGGCAGGTGGCAGTTACAGGCATTTACTTACACCACCATCTTGGTTCTCTACCTAAAGTGGTTCTATTTTTTAAAAACTGTGTAAATATAAAAGATTTACTTAAGTAATATCACTTAAGGAGGAGCAGGGGCAGAGAAGGTGAGGGTTTCTCAGGTTAGACTCTTTCTGCTCTCAGTAAATAGAGTTAGAAAGTGTTTTGTTCAGGGTATGACTTGCTAATTGCCATAAAAACAACCCACAATAATAAAAGAAGCCTGGCCAGTGTGGCTCAGTGGTTGAGCATTGGCATATGAACCAGGAGGTGATGGTCAGAGCACATCCCCAGGTTGCCAGCTTGATCCCCACTATGGGGTATGCAGGAGGCAGCTGATCAATGAATCTCATCATTAATGTTCCTAATTCTCTCTCTTCCTTTTTCTCTGGGAAAAAAAAAGTGTATATATATCCTATCTTAAAAAAAAAAGAAAGAAAGAGTAATATGCAAATTTGACCATACTTTTGCCACACCCACAAGCCACGCCCACAATCATGCCCACCAGCCAATCAGGAGCAGATTATGCAAATAAGCTCCAACAAAGATGGCTGCCGCCACTGAGAGCAGGAGGAAGGCTTGGGTTTCCCTGGCAATAGAGGAAGCCAAGCTTTCCACCTGCCAGGCCTCCACTCAATGTTACAAAGTTTCAATTATAAAAGATACCGAAATGGCGGCAGCCACTGAGCTGGAGAGAACAAAGGCTTGGGTTTCCCTGGCAACCTGCTATTGCAGGCCTAGACCTCCACTCTAGGCTACAATGTTTCAAACAGAAATGGCTGCTGCCATAGAGCCATCAGGAGTCTTGGCTCTGCTCCAGGCTATAAAGTTTCAATTGTAGACATAGATTAATTGCAGATACCAGGACCTCCGCTTGGGTCATGGGGTGGGGGGCATGGCTGGCCTGCAAACCTCCACAGGCCCCTTGCCCAGGCTGCCCCTCATCCCAAGGGAACCCCCACCCTGATCTGGGACACTCTTCAGGGCAAACCAGTTGGCCCCCACCCATGCACCAGGCCTCTATCCTATCTAATAAAAGAGTAATTTGCAGATTGACCATCACTCCAACACACAAGAGGGCTGCCTCCATGTGTTCAAAGATCCTGCCCCCATGTGAATACAAGATGGCCAGCAGGGGAGGGCCGTTGGGAGGTTCCAGACCCTGCAAGGGAGGGCAGTTGTGGGCCATCAGGCCAGCAGGGGAGGGCAGTTGGGAGGGACCAGGCCTGCAAGGGAGGGCAGTTGGGGGTGATCAAGCCTGCAGGGGAGGGCAGTTAGGGGTGACCAGGCTGGCAGAGGAGGGAAGTTGGGGGCAAATAGGCTGGCGGGGGAGCAGTTAGACATCAATTAGGCTGGCAGGGTAGTGGTTAGGGGTGATCAGGCTGGCAGGCAGAAGTGGTTAGGGGTAATCAGGGGCAGGTGAGCAGTTTGGAGCCAGCAGTCCTGGATTGAGAGAAGGAGTCCGACTGCCTGTTTAGGCCCAATCCTGATAGGACAGTAGGACATCCCTCGAGGGGTCCCAGATTGGAGAGGTTGCAGGCTGGGCTAAGGAACATTCTCCACTCCCATGCATGAATTTCATGCACTGGGCCTCTAGTATAAAATAAACAAATAGAAGAATTTGCCACTCCTGCAAATTCCAAAGGTCTTTTTTTTAATCTAGTGGACAGGTTCTCCTGTGTGGTTCCTTTCATCTTGAGTCTCTATTATCTCAACTGATAGCATCCAGGGTCACCTTGGATGGGGGAGAGAGAGAATTGCTACATTCCATGGATCTGAGTTAGTTACACTACTCCGCCTAGATAGGCAGGATGCGTATTCGCCCTCAAAGCCCAGGAGGAAAATGAAATCACTAGAAAAGTGAAATGAAAGGTCAACACAGCATCATCATGCCACAAAAATGATTCAGAGAAACATTCTGAAATATTCCCTCTTTCCCCAAAGCCAATGGCTTATAGAATAACAGCTTGCTTCTGAATACAAAATGAAATCTGGAAGACAGAAATTCAATTATATTTTCACAGCATAGTGTTCCAATGCACCCAAAATTTCTGGCATAACCATAAAGCAAAAATGTAATGAATTACCCAGAAACACAGCTTCAAAAATAAAAATAAAAGCTCTTATTTAAGACATCAACACTATTTTGACACAATTAAGATGGTGATAATACAGAACTTAATTTCAGGTTAATAAAATTACATTAGAAATATTTCTGTAATTCTTATTTTAAGCTTATGATAGCCAGAATGGCCTTTTTTTTTTTTTTCATGTAGTTTTAGGCATAGAATGGACTATAATAATGATTTGTACAGATTTGCTTGCCTGTGATATTTCCTTCATCAGTCTCCTGGCCTAGACAGTGCAAACAATAATACATAAAGATAAAAAGCAAGATGGCTTATATTGATCATAAGATTTGAAGGGAAAGCGAGATCTCATCTATCTGTACCCTCTTTTGAGGCTAAATTATATCAAAAACACAAAGATGATCAATATCCTCTTTGTACCTCCTAACCACTAGAGGTTGAGTGGTAATAGATGTTTCAACATGAATTCTATAACCCTCTGATCTTTAAAATTTGAATAGTTAGCCCATTTAAGGTTTACTGAATAAAATAATGTGTAAACAAATGAGCAAATTTCATGATTACATTAAAGGATTCTTTGGTAAATAGTCAATCATATGCATTTACCCAGAAGGAAACACCTAACTTATAGAAACACAGTTAAAAAAAAAAAAATGGCTCCCTTCATTCATCCTTCTACCACACCTATCTATAAAAACAAACACGTCCCATTCAAGGAAGCACATTTAGCTCTCTGTTAGCAACAGAAAGAACACTTCCCCAGCAACAGGAAAAGCCGAAAAGGACATCTATTTTTAAAAATAAAATGTGAAGCCCTCAGCATTTTGCCGACTTAGTGAACAAGATAAATGTTATCCATTTAAATTAGGTGAATGTCCTATAGCTTTCAAGAATAAATAGCTTGATTTTTACATGTCTTGTATTTGATTATTTACTTTGGTTTTTATACACGAGGCCTTTTCCTGACATTTCTGCTGATTTCTCTGTTCATGAGTATTTACACACATGACCATGATTAGGTAGGAGGTGTTTCATTTTAAGTGGAAATGTGGTAAGTCAAGTTCATTACCGTATGCACAGTTCACAGCAGTGTGTATCTCTGCTTGATAGCAAGGTTTTTTTTAAAAAGGTGACGATGAATATACTCCTTGAAGGAAAGAGATAGGAAAATGATCTGTAACTTACTATTATAAGCAACACAGTTTTAAAATTGAAAGAAACCTTAAAGACCATTTGAGCCACAAGGCATTGATTGCCCAATGCTTCAAATAACAACCAACCTCTTGATGTATGTAGCATATTAGTGTTAACCTAATTAAACGTTTAAATTTCTCAACTTTACAGAAAAAGACACTGCAGCTTACCCAATGATGAATTTTCACTTTAAGGTTTAATCCTATTTAATTGCAAAGACAGAACCAAAATGCAAATCTTGTCCAGCTTTTGTTCTTTTCATTCAACAGCCAATATTACTGGGTATATATCTATTAGTTATGCAACTTAATTGTGTGTACAAATGTTACAAATACAGTAGTTTTAAATTTAAAATTTCTATTGAAAACAGAAAGATCACCATATATGTAAGGATGAAGGCGGGTCAAAGTAACCTTGTGGTTTTTTGCTATTACCATTTAAAAAACAATAGTGCTTCTTAGAACAATCTTATTTTTTTTTGCCTTAGTCATTAAGTTTAGTAAAGTAGGAAGCAATATAACAACAGTCTTTGATTTCACACTTACTGTGTAAAGATGGAACTCGCTGAGGTAAGCCTTAAATATGGGGATGTATCAGGTTTTGTCTTTGAGCACTGATTCCTTTTCTCATTTCCTCCTTTGGCTGAAGGCAAAAACAGAAGATCACAATCTCATTACAATTCTTATTCACATTTGAAATTGGGGACAAGATCATTGAAAAATTTTAGTTTTTTAAAGTTAACTGATTCAATATACGTAAAGATGCATTATATTTACATATAATTCTGAATTTTTTAACTATATAGCATATATATAAACATATTTCTTTTTTTTTCCATTCAATATTGACTCTACCACTAGTTGTGTTAACTTGGGCAAAAAAATATTTAACTTTCTGAACCTCAGTTTTCTCATTTGTAAAATGGGAATAATAATAGTTCCCATTTTATAGGATTGTTATGAAGCACTTAGCACAGAGCCTGGCACATGGTAAAAACGTAATAATTAATTATTTTTTTAAATATATATTTTATTGATTTTTTTACAGAGAGGAAGGGAGAGGGATAGAAAGTCAGAAACATCGACCAGCTGCTTCTTGCACACCCCCTACTGGGGATGTGCCCACAGCCAAGGTACATGGCCTTGATCGGAATCGAACCCGGGACCCTTCAGTCCGCAGGCCAACGCTCTATCCACTAAGCCAAACCAGCTATGGAATAATTAATTATTAATAGAGAATACATATGTATTATATATATATGTATTATATATATATGTATATAATATTCTTATTGATATTTTTATATACAAGTGAAGTTTTTCTATAAAATCATCAGTTGTTTGGGTATGTAGGTAAAAATGTAAAAGTAATTTTATTATGCATTTCCCTTTATGTTTTAGGGTTATGAAACTAGTCTGTATGATATAACATACATTTATCAAAAGTCAGCACAAAGAGTGACACAATTTTAAAAATCAAATCATTTAGGAGGTGGGGACTCTCAGGAAAGAAAGCTGACTGCAACAAGAGAGTCTAACAGTATTACAAATTTATGAAACAACCTCACTCAAGAGGGTGGGGGAGAAGGTGCTAAACTAAGCAATTTTTGGAAATGATAAAAATTTGTAAGACAAAAACAAAAGGAACTGTGTATAGACATTGTACTGTAGTTCCGTGGCTGGCAAACTGTGGCACGCGAGCCACATGCGGCTCTTTGGCCCCTTGAGTGTGGCTCTTCCACAAAATACTATGGCCTGGGTGAGTCTATTTTGAAGAAGTGGCGTTAGAAGCAGTTTAAGTTTAAAAAATTTGGCTCTCAAAAGAAATTTCAATCGTACTGTTGATATTTGGCTCTGTTGACAAATAAGTTTGCCAACCACTGCTCTAGTTGATAGAGTTGTTTGGTAAGGGATATTGGTTAACAGTTCTAGTACTGCTATATACATGTATACTGAAATTGAACAACTAAGTAAATGGATAGCAGATGGTAGGAAACAGGTTTCTCACTGCTAGAGTGGGACTTTACAGATTAGCAAAGGGGAGATGACCCATCCTAGAATGATTCTTCTGGTAATGGGTTCAAGTTGGAGACAACAGTGGAATTCATATTTAGCCTAATATAGGTCTGGATAGTGCCAGACAGAGATATTCAGATAGGTATGTATACATACATTAGTTTACATCCATATATTTCCTTATCAACTTCAAGGTCTGAAAAGAAAGGACACACCAATTAGTAAAGAACACATCTAGTGCCTACTGTATCTTGATTTCTAATACCATCTATCCTATATAATAAAAGGGTGATATGCAAACTAACCATCACTTCAACACAAAGATGGTGGCACCCATAGCAGCAGGGGTGTGCAAGACGCTGGGGTAGTGTCGCCCTGGCCACAAGCCTCAGCACCCACGCGCCTTGGCCCATGGAGGGAGGGAGGGTGGGTGAGTGTGGGCCTCTGGCCAGAGGCCAGCCAGGGTGTGTGGGATGCTGGTGTCATTTCAGGCTGAGCTGAGGGACCCCTGCCTGCCCCTGTGCACAAATTTTGTGCACCGGGCCTCTAGTCCTATATAATAAAAGCGTAACGTGCAAATGTGACCGTAACTTGGCTCCTGATTGGCTATGCTACCAGCCAATCAGGAGCAGGGGGCAGGGCCAAGTGTGAGGGCTGGGCCCCAGGGGTGGAGACGAAGCAGTAGTGGCAGTGAGCACCATGGTGTCCTGGCCGCCCGAGCTTAGAGGCAGCCGGGGTGTGGGGTGCAGCGAACGCGGGAGCACCCAGGCTGCCCGAGCTTGGAGGTGGCCAGGGCACGGGAGGTGGCCAGGGCGCGGGATGGGGCTGAGTGGGGTGGGGTGAGCACAGGAGCACCGCCACCCAAACTTGGAGGTAGCTGGAGGGCGGGGCGAGGTGAGCGTGGGAGGCGGCCAGGGGGCGGGGCAAGTGGCCGGGGCACAGGAGCAGAGGTGAGCACTCACCCCCTGGGGCCAGGTGGTCACAGGCAACTGGAGCTGAGCTGAGCAGGGAGATGGCTGAGTGTCCAAGGCCTAAAGCCTCTAGTGAGGCTTTAGGCAGGCTGGGGTGAGCCACCAGTTGGACATCCCCTAAGGGATCCCAGTATGTGAGAGGGGGCAGGTTGGGCTGAGGGACCAACCCCCCACCATGCACAAATTTTGTGCACTGGGCCACTAGTATATATATAAAAGGCTAAGTGACTGATTGTCCATCTGTCTGACTGACTGACCAGTACATATGATGCATGCTGGCTGGCTATATATATAAAAGCCTAAGCAATCATCCAACCATCCAACCATTCAACTGTCAGACCAATAGCTATGACATGCAATGACCACCAGGGGGCAGATGTTCAACACAGAAGCTGCCGAGCTACAGTGACTTGACAGCTGCGGTTCTCGGGTGATGCACCTGGAACCAGAGAGCAGGGAGCCTGATTCCGGGGTATGTCACCTGAGAACCACCCTCTTGCAACCTGGGACCCCTCGGGGATGTCATAGAGCTGGTTTTGGCCTGATCTCCACAGGCCAGGTCAAGTGGCCCCACTGGTGCACAAATCCATGCACTGAGCCTCTAGTTTAAAAATAAATGTTGACTCGCTCATTCATGATACATATAAAGCTCTCACTAGTACCAATCGCACATGCGTGTTTTGATTTGTCATTGTTAATTGTGAATTTGATTGTTTTTGTTGACATTCTGAAGCTGAAAGCATCGTCGTCAACAGAGTATGTCTAAAGACCAACTTTGGCACAAAAGATTGCAATCTAACATAAAATCAATGCTGAGGATCTGCGGAAGGAGAGGTTGTTCTGATTCCAAGAATTGATTTGTCTCTGTCAGACACTGGCCTCCCATTTAAATTAATTCCAAGACAGTTTTCCATGATGCCAGCATTTGACTATTAATAAATCACAAGAACAAACACTAGACAGAGTAGGAATATTTCTACGAGAACCTGTTTTTGGACATGGTCAGTTATATGTTGCTTTATCTCGAGTTCAAAGGGCATGTGATGTTAAAATTAAAGTTGTAAATACTTCATCACAAATGAAATTAGTCAAACACTCTGAAAGTGTTTTTACTTTTAATGTCATATACAGGGAGATATTAGAATAAATTTAACCAATTTATCAGGCTTTGTTTTTATCACTGCTGTTTTTATTTAATGTTTTTGATGTTTTTATATTATATTTTTGTTGTTTTTATATCATGTTTTTGTTGTTTTATGTTATTGTTTATTTCTTAATAAATTTATATATTATTTTTCATATTCATTTTACTAATTTTCTTTCATTTCTGACACTTCTATTATAAAGAAGTGTCAAACAGCAATATTAAAATATTTATTCTAATTAATTTCCTTTTAATGTGCACGAATCTGTGCACCAGGCCACTAGTTCTCCAATAAAACAACCAAAGTTCCCTAGAGAAATGGCTGGTTCTAGGATTGGGGTATGATATAGTACCAGAAAGTAAGGAAGTGCTCAAAAACAAAAACAAACAAAAAACCACCTCACATTGATGTATATTTTAAAAATATAGGACAACTGAAAGAGCTCCCAATGGCCACAGCTGAGACAATTTGAGTAACAAAATAAAATAGTACTGGATTTAACCTAAAATCCTATTTAATAAAAGGCTAATATGCAAATCCATCAAATGGCAGAACAACTGGTCACTATGACACACTGACCATCAGGGGGCAGATGCTCAATGCAGGAGTTGCCCCTGGTGGTCAGTGTGTTCCCATAGGGGGCCACTGCTCAGCCAGAAGCCCGGAGCCGGGCTCACTGCTGATGAGTGCAGCACTGGTGGCAGGAGCCTCTCCCACCTCTGCAGCAGTTGGACATCAACCGAGGGCTTCCGGACTGTGAGAGGGCACAGAGGTACCCCTTTGAATGCATAATTTCACACACCGGGCTTCTAGTGTTAAATAAATATCTGTAAGTCCACACTCATATAAATGAATCCTTGAATCAATAAAGTGGTAAAGAGAAAAATTTCCTATGCAAAATAATTCCAAATAATTAATGTAGATTACCCTCAAGGAGGAGGAACATAAATCCCTGATCATTAAGTCTGGGCTGCACAAAGTGAATTTCCTCCAAGGAGTATAGTATGGAAAGGAAGAAAAAGGAGTAAGTTTGCAGTGGAGAAACCTGGCAAACACTACATCAGTCAGGTGGTCTAAGGCAACATCAAAAGTGATAAATCATGTTGACAGTATGTATCCTTGATAGGTAACCTGGGGCAAGTTACTAAACCTCTCATGGCCTCTGAGGGTAACATCTACTGTGATGGTCTTTTTCAATTGTTAAATATATGTAAAATGCCTCCCACAGCACCTGGAGCATAATAGGTACTGAAAAATAATATTCATAATTGAATTAAATGTTTGAAAAGTGCTCTGGGTCTAATTTTTGTGATGCAATAATCTTTTATAAACTACTAGACACCTGATGCACAAAGATTTGTGCTAGAATGAGCCTTCCTTTCCTTGGCTGCCAGCACTGCCTTTATATTCCAACCCTGGAGCTGCCTCTTTCCGCTCCGGCCCCTGCCCGGAGGCCCTCAGAGACTGGGGGTGGGACAGAATGCCTGCGTCATCTCCATGGCGATGACACAAGCATCCCACCTACCCACCCCGTTCATTCAGTGCCTGTGTATGCAAATTAATCACCATCTTTGTTGGGTTAATTTGCATATCACTCCTGATTGGCTGGTGGGCATAGTGGAGGTATGGTCAATTTACCTGTTTGTCTATTATTAGGTTAGGTAAGATTGACTGAGGTTGCCAGTGATTTAGTATCACTTTTGAAATATGCTTGCCCTGACCGGTGTGGCTCGGTGGGTAGAGCGTCGGCCTGCAGACTCCAGGGTCACAGGTTCGATTCCGGTCAAGGGCATGTACCTTGGTTGCGGGCACATCCCCAGTGGGTGTGCAGGAGGCAGCTGATCGATGTTTCTCTCTCATTGATGTTTCTAATTCTATCCCTCTCCCTTCCTCTCTGTAAAAAAATCAATAAAATATATTTAAAAAAAGAAATATGCTACAGACCCATGTATATGTATATGTATATGTATAAATAACATGGTCCTTTTGCATTAGATCTTGATATCATCGTGGAGCTTTTATTGAAGACACTTGTGAACATTGTTATTATGGCTGTATGTGCTGTTAGCAAAGCTAAATATTATTTGTCTGTGTCTTTTAGGCTTAACTTGCCTCAGTATTTCCTCAAAAGATACAAGGAAAAAGTGCATGCCTATTTGAAGCTAGATATCAGATCACACATAAATGCCCTGAGATTTCTACTTACTGTTGCCCTACTAAAGCAATAACAAAGAACCGGGATATCCTGCTATTGTCTGTTCTTAGACAGTATCCCCTCTGTTGGCAATGCATTACTCCAATACTGATTCACTGGCTTTGACACTGGACCTTGTTATTGAATGCATCCTGCTATTTAATGTTCAGTGTTCAGTAGAGGTGGTAAGTGACTCTGCATTCTGGGAAACTGGATTAATAATATGGCTTAATAAATCAGAATACTAAATGTGACAATTGTTTTATGGATGCAATTTGCTTGCAAGGTTGATTCTACACTTTTCCAGTTTCTCAAAATGAGTTATAGCAAATTTGTGACACTCTAGAATTCTTTTGTTTTAAAACTAAAAAATAACCAAACTGGACATTGTAAATTGTTCTTGGGAGGTTTAGGAATCACTGGCAGTGACCTATTTGAAAGCATCAGACACTTGATCTTTGCCCTGACCTCTTTTTGTTAATCCTTACCCGAGGATATTTTTTCCTTTGATTTCCAGAGAGTGAAGGGGAGGGGGAGGAGGTAGAGAGAGAGAAAAAGAGAGAGAGAGAGAGAGAGAGAGAGAGAGAGAGAGAGGGAGAGAGATGTGAGAGAGAGACATCGATTGGTTGCGTCCTGCAAGATGCTGACCAGGTTTGAGGATTGAGCCTGCAACTGAGGTATGCGCCCTTGACCAGAATTGAACCTGGGACCCTTCAGCCCATGCTCTGTCCACTGCCCCTGACCTCTTTTGTCATCCTTTCCTGTGTTAATTGGACAGATTGGACACTGTTGGAGAATCAAACCTTTTACAATGATAGACACAGATGTATCCTTATCATGTATTTCTTTAAGATGGATTGTTTTGTTTTGTTTTAAATTTCTGATTGACAGCCAAAGAATCCAGCATCTCAGATCAGTCTGTCTCAGGTTTCCTCTAGAATAACTGATAAGATGTTTTTAAGACCACATAGAATAAAAGTGCAATCTGTACCAAATTAGGTGCTTTTTTTTTTTTAAAAAAGCTGTTTATGTAAGCATTCTTTCCCAACTATATAAGTCCTAAATCTCCATAACTCTCTGACATGACATTCCTTATTCACTTTGCTGCTTCCCTTGCTAGCAAATAACTGTGATGTGTGCTTAAAATAGGTTTGCTTTTAACATGTTATCTTTATTATCTCCCATTCCTATTATCACCACTGAAAATATGCAGTGTGTAAGATGAAGGGAAAGGTGTAACACATGGCACAAACTTCTCTCCAGCAGTCTCAGTGACAATAAAAACAATTCTCCCATAATTGCAAGAACATACAATGACAATTTAAAAAAAAAAAAGTAACCTTTCAACATTAGGATTTTTTAAAAAAATTAATGTTAATTCGGCCTTTTCCTTATGGGGTCTTTTAGGAAGTGATTTACCCATTCATTTAAGAAATATTTATTGTCTTCTGTGTGCTATTGCACTATTCTTGAATTCTAGAACAGGTGCTGAGGAAATATCTTTGAACAAAACAAAAAAATCCTGACCTCATGGAACTTACATTCCAATGGAAGGAAAACAGGTAATAAGAAAAACAGTATTTTTGTTAGAAGATGTAAGTGCTAAGAAAAAAACAAAACAAAACTCAAGGAAGGAAGTATGCTGGGGCGGGGGTGCGGACAGCGTTTTAAATGAGATGGGCTGAGTAGGCTTCCTTGAAAAGGGTGATACTTCAGCAAAGATGGGAGCGAGCTAGTCCTGAGGGAGGGTATCTAGTGGAAAGATCTTTCCAGATAAAGAGAATATAGTCAGTGCAAAGACCCCAGCGCAAGAGGATACCCTGTTGTTCTGGGAACATGGTGCTGGAACAAAGGGCTTAGTAGAAATGAGGTCAGAGGGGTGACTGTAGGAGCTTGGTAGGAATGTTTTTTAGGTCACAGAGGATGCTGGCTGTAAAAGCTGGGAGCTGATGATTTCGGCTTGATCTAAGGTCCACAGACACACTTCTAAACGTTAAAAGCATATCCATGTCATGTCACAGGTTGATTATCTCCAGCTGTGTCTGTATCACCCTTAAAACAAGCAAAAATGCCTTGCTTGTGGAATTGGAGAAACATGTAGAAAATTAAAATATTGGGTCAGACACCTAAATTACAGTTTTAATTCACTAGTGAGGATCTTAAATATTAACGAGCTTTCTTCTCTGTTTTATTTACAGGTTGGAAGAGTATCTTTTTTCCAGGTTCCTGCTGTCTCTAGTATCTCTTGGTTTCCCTTAATATCTCAGTCCAGGTAGCATTTTCCAATCTTATTTCCTTATTCATGGTTTACTCTGTCACATTTTACCGGTAACACATTTTATTGTTGTGGCAGAGGCCAGAATTTTGCTGGCCCAGAAGTATGGAAGTATGGGAAGTAGAGTAAAACAACAAAATCTACTTGTCATCAATTAGTAGAATGAAGTAAAATCAGGATTTTTTTCTTTAATTTCCGGCTCACTACGGAAAGGGACCATTTTGTTTCCTTGGTGAGGACGCAACAGCATTGAGATGACAGTCATGTAGTAAGTCAACTTCACTTCCCCAGTAAGTACTAGTCTCAAGGAAGGAGGATGGAGGTGGGGAGACTTTGGCAAAGGGGAAGGAACAACCGGCCTTGGTTTTGCAAAATGCCTTGGTGTATCCCTTGCACATAAGGCATGGAAAGGTTCTATAGGTCAACTCTGGAAATTTACTTCTCGGTTCCTTGGGGAATGGTTTTCTCTGAGGCAGCCACCCACTTTGGCAGCAGGTGCAGGCCAAGGACACATTGCAGCCAGAGGCAGGATCAGATGGAGGGGCCTCCAGACACACCGCGCTCCCGCGTTCAGTCCCATAGGAGCTGGGAATGCTTACAATGACACCTGCTCCAGTCTGCGCACCCGCATAACTCAAAAACATCCGCTCCAGAAGCCGGTGAAGCTGTCGAGACGGCTGTTAGAAGGCAAAAGTGGCTTTTATTATTTTTTATTTTCAGGTCTCCAAGCCCCCACCGTTCTGCAGGTGCCGGCCAATCAACGGATCGGCGACAGTCCCGACGGTGGGGATCTGGGTGAAGACGATACGCCCGTATCACTTCCCCGACCTGCCGCGCACCCCAGTAGCGAAGGCGCCGGGGGTTGGTAAGGACGAAGGAAAGTTTCGGTCCAAGTTCAGGAGAAGTTGCGGGCCCTCTTTAAGCCTCAGACCGCGGAGGGAGCCGAACCTCTCGCGTGCGCTTCGGCCGCCGCCCGGGGCCATGCGAAAGGGAAGTTTTTCTACGGGACACCTGCCACCTGCTCCCCGAGACCCGCGGGCTCCGCAGCGCCGTCCGGCAAGGGCTCGGCTTCAGCCGGTCTCGCTCCACCCCCGGGCCGGCCGACCACGGCGAGCGGCGGAGGACGAGCGGCTCCCGCAGGCGTACGCGCCGGCTCCCCGGCTGGCCTGGCGCGGGGCCCTCTCTCCACTCCCAGCGGCCCCTCATCGGCCCGGGCGCCCAGCTCCAGGGCCGCCGTCGCCGTCGCCGTCGCCGCCCCCGCCGCCCCACGGGCCTCCGGACTTTCGTCTCCGCTCCCTCACGCGCCGGCGCCATGGAGACCATCACGTGACGCCGGCGGCTCCCGCGCCCGCCAATGGGAAAGCACGTCGCGGGGAGACGCGGACGTCGCTCTTCCAAGATGGCGGCGCGTCCGTCGCTAGCAGCCGGGTCGGGGGGAAGCCAGCGAAGCCGAGTAAAGCCGCCGCCCGGGAGAGGACCGAAGGGGCTGTTGCCGCCGGCGGCGGCGGCTCGGGCGGTTTCCGCTGCTGCTACGGCTGCTGCCATGCGGCGAGGCTAGGGAGGAGCTCGCTCCCCCGGGGTGTAATAATGTTAACGGAGGTAAGCGGCGGCGGCGGCCGGTGTTTACCTGTGACACGCGAAGGGGCCGGTGCCGGCCGGGCAGAGGACGGCATTGCCCGCGCCGGCCGGCCGATCCAGCCTCGGAGGCGGGCCGCGGGGCCGGAGGAGCCGCGGGGATCCTACAAGTGCCCCCCCCCGAAGGGAGCCGTGCTGACTCAACAGAGTCCCGCCGCCTCCCGCTGCCCGCGCTCTGCCTTCGCCGTTGCCACTTGCCCGTCACCCGGCTCCGGTCTCCCTCTCCCGCGATCGCTACCTCCCCACTTGCCCAAGCTTCCTTCGTAGTGTCCCTTCCACGCAGCTCGGTGGCATCGGGGGTCTCCCTTCCCTTCCCCTCCCCAGGGTCGGCCTCCGCGGCCCTCCGCCCGCTTCCCTGCGCGGTCAGCATCCCGGGCTGGTCGCTCGGCCGGACCGGTTGGTGTCCACCCCACCCCGGCCTGCTTGGTCTCTCCCCCAGCGACAAGGGAGTTGGGCAACCCCCACCCCCACGCCCGGGCACCTCTCGCTCGCACCGTGGGAATCAGAAAGTTGTGTTGAACGTCCGCCCTCTTGGTGGCTTGAGGCTCCCCTGGTGCTCCCCACCCGCCTCGGGACCCTTTTCCTGGGACCCGCGACCTGGAAACAGGGCAGCTGTCACTCGCCAGCCAGCTTCCCTTCCCAGTGCCCCGTGCCCCTGGCGGAAAGCAGACTTTTTTGGAGAAGTAGAGTTTGCCTGAAGGATGCCCTCGGCGTAGCCAGGCCCCTGGCACACAGGGCACACGGTTGTATGCAGGGGTACATGCCGGTGTGGGCATCCCCGAAGATTCATTGCTTGTGGGTTTAAGGAAATCTCTTAAAAAGCGCCTCAGCGGAGGTCCCGTGAGGATTCCGGGGTCAGCTCTCAGGGACTTGTGAGGGCATCTTTGGGGCTGAGCTAAGGGTAGGGACCCATTTAAAGGGGGAAATAGGAAGTGTTTTTATTCGGGCCAAAAGGAAAATGTATTTGTAGAGGAGTGTGAAAATTTGATGATGAAGGACTTGCTTGCCTTTCCGACTGGGCTAACTCTGGGGAACTTCCTGCTTTGGTGATCATTTGTGCTTAATCTGTGCCCAGAGCCTGGCATATGATTTGTTTATTAAGTAGTCACTGATGGATTTTAATTCACGAACTACTTATTTCTAGTAGTCTGTAGTTCATTCTATATTTCCAAATTCCACCGATTTTTTTCATTCCTGGAGTCTGTTTCATTCCCGAAGATTGTGGGATAGCATAAGCTTCTGTTGTCATTAGCAGTAGCAGGTTTAAAAAAAAAAAAAACACAAACAAAAACCTTAGAAGGAGCAGAAGTTCTATTTTTACCTACATTCTGATGGTTTGGTGGGAATAATTAGCCTTATGAGTGCCCACTGTTGTCTCTCATGTGCGATCTTTTAGGAGATAATCTTTTGGTTAAATTTGGCTTGGGTTAGCACATGAACTGATTGTGTTTGCTAGTAAAATAAATAGATTAGTGCCTTGATTTGGAGAGATTGAACTTTCTAAGCATTTGTATTTTAAAATAATTTTGTTTCGGCGACATATCTTAGGCAGTAAGTCAGTGATGGCAGGATGCACTGTAGTGCCTTGTGTGCTGGGCATCGCTTAGTGGGGGCAGAGCCAGGGTTCCAGCGTTGGCAGTCCGTGGGAGGTCTAACCACTGCACCGGAGTGCCTCTGAAGGAAGGTCTAGATTGTCTTTTATTTTCTTATTTTTTTATTGATTTTTTACAGAGCAGAAGGGAGAGGGATAGAAAGTCAGAAACATCGGGAAAGAGACATCCATCAGCTGCCTCTTGCACACCCCCTACTGGGGATGTGCCGGCAGCCAAGGTACATGCCCTTGACCGGAATCGAACCCAGGACCCCTCAGTCCGCAGTCCGACACTCTATCCACTGAGCCAAACCGGTGTCGGCGGAAGGTCTAGATTAAATGGTACCTGGATCTTATCTGTGGTTTTAGCAGTCCTCCTATGAATTATAAAACTGAAGTCCAGAGACTTGTCCAAGGTCAAGCAATTACCAGTGGCAAAGGTGAAACTAGAATCCCATTTCCGACTCAACACAGATTTCTCAATGAGTAGTTTTCAGCTCTTTTGATAGATTTTAAAATAGGCTGCTTGTCTGAATGTGGTCAGGAGATAAACTGGGAAAGTTATCATTACTTGAGAAAAACTTTTTTGCTTTACTTCTAGCTTTTTTGTTTGTTTGAACAAGGCTCAGAAATAGTCCTATTTTGAAATATTTTAGCCACACAAATTTTACTCATTGTTAATTAACTAAAAAATTAGTAGTGTGGGACTCCTTTTTAACTGCTGTCTTTTAGTGCTAACTTTAGATAAGAAAATTTTAGGAGATGTGATTTAATTTGTGTTAGATATTAAAATGTATAATGAAAAAACTATTTTGAGAGATTCTTATGTTCAACAAGCATATACTGTGCTCAGATTGTACCATCTGCTTGGTTCTTTTATGTTTTGACATTGAAGTAGGTGATATTATCTCCATTAGCCCAATGAGAAGACCAAGCTTGAGAGTTTCAAGTGGCTTGCTTGTAATAAGTGGTGGAGCCAGCAGTCACACTTAAGTCCTCTTCCAAACTGGGTGCTGTTTTTGCGCTCAGTATGGAATGCATCATAACATTTTTGTGGCTGATAATCATCAATATACTATTTTTAGTTGTTTTTCTTTTTAACCAAGGTGGGGATTCCAAGTATGTAGACAAATAATAACATAGTGATAAACATTTATATGAAACTCCAGTTTTGCTTTTTGTCAAAGTAGATCTTTGAAACCTTTTTAGAAATGAGAAACCAGGCAAGTGATCAACTAAGGGCTTTATTAAGTTAAAAGAGAATCAATTGAGCAAATATGTACAATGCACTTTGAAACTTATTAGTACAAAAGGTCGTATTGCCTTTTTTTTTTTTTTTAATGTCAAAATTTCCTCTCCTACTGTCTTTGCCCCTGTTAGGAATTCTTACTCTTAATGTTACTCCTTTGATATTTGACAAAAAATTTGTCACAGTAGACTTGAAAGTTATTTTTTTAATCCCCCCTAATCCCAATTTTAAAAATGAGTTAACTTTCATATATCAAAATTATTTAGATATGGGATATTTACCTGACAGTTTGTTTCATCCGAATTTTCACAACATTGAATATAATAAAATATCAGCGAATTTTCGTTAAATACATGTTTAAACTATTTTTTAATGTTTCAAAATCTAATAGGGTTAGTCTGAGCATTTATTATTACAGAGAATGAAGGTACAGAAGGTGTAGGAAAACATGCTAAATTTGTACTAATACTCTGGAGGTTGTTTTTGCATAAAAATCAATTACCAGCCTATTGACACTTGTCTTGCGCTTTTAAAAATAGTGAATAAAAATTGTAGTTATTTGAACTTACTAGTTTGGGTTGTGTGCAAACATAGGGCATTAGTTAATGTTAAATAAAAAATGGTTTATATTTGTGCTACTTCCCCCAAGATTTATTGATTTTTATATATTAGCACTAATTCTTGATTTTGTGACTAATAAATATAATCCAGATGGGAAAAGATATAAACTGCAGCACTTTTATTTATTTTGTTTTTCTTATGTGTCCAAAGACAGGGAACCATAGGCAAGCCCTGTGGGAGGTTAAACTGCAGCACTTTTAGAAGTCCCAGGTTAATAGTTGTTAGGGGAGTAAAATTTTGTGGTTCAAATAAATTTGGAATATATTTGCCTAAAGGAAGTTAAATAGATTTCTTTTCTGGAGAAGCTCATAGCCTTTGATAGGTGATTTACTTTCAAAGAAGGTGATAGAATTTGCATTATATTGCAAAGTTGTTTAACTTACTGGTTTTGGCAAACTGACTAATATGGAGAGTTACAGAATTTCTTGTATTTTATTTTAGGAAATCATGAGTTTTGATGAGTCGTTCATCAAGGAAGGGGCTCTGGACTTGTAGGATCTTTTATATAGACACAACCTCTCTCTTTCTCTTACACACACACACACACACACACACACAACTAACAAGGAAAAGCACCTTAAGGTCCTTTGGCATTCAAAAGATGTTAAGAGCTAGAAAATTTTGTGAGGAGAGGGCTGCTCTTAACATACCATTTTTTAAGAAGTGGTTGAAATTGAGTGAATAAGCTGGACTCATGATAATGCATACTTGTATCTACCAATATGTGATACCTACCATAGTAGTGAGGTAACACACAAATGATCTACAGGTTTATCATTATAAGGATGAGTCCCAACTTCACTTATTTATGATGTGACATTGGGGAAGATGTTTGAACTTTGAGCCTTAGTTTCTTTCCTTCTGTGTAAAATTGATATACTAACAGCACCTTTCTAAGCTGCTCTCTCATTGTTGTGAAGATCAAATAAAATGAAATAAGGTATATAATCCTTTGTAAACTGTCAATCATTATACACTTATCAGTGGTTAGTACATCAGGATTTTCTCTGTATGCCTTGTACTAATGTGGATTCAGATCCTAGGTTCTGCCTAGCTTTATGGCTTGCTGGTTTCTCAGTTGTGGGCGGATCCCAGGAAGAAGGTGTGCTGTGGCCATCAGTGTAGTTACAGGGGAGGTGTTGTAGGCCTCAAGAATGGCAGTAGGTGTCTGCGTGGTGGGGTCAGACCCGACCTGGGTTTAGCAACCTAGCACTTGGGTTCTGGCTGGGAAAGAATTCAGAGTTGAGACCCAAACTGTAAGAGAACATTTATTTGGTAAATCACAGAAGTAGAAGTAATTCCTGAAAGAAACGAGCTTAGGAAACAAGTTATAGAGGTAAAGTATGGGCCCTTGGAGCTTGGCAGTGAGGAACCTAATGGTAAGCCATCTGGGCAGGAAGCAGGGGCGGGGGTGGGCGGATTGATAAAGGGAAAGGAAGAGGGAAAGAAAAAGGCACTGGTGTATTCCAGGGAAGGAGAGCACACTGGGTCCTTGTCCTAACGGTTTTAAGGGTGGAGGTTTTAGGGTCGGTCCCAGGGGAAGATCCTAATAGAATATTTAGCAGTTTTCCAGGTGTGTCCTCAGGGCGGTGGTCTCCACTGATTGATTGGCCAGCACCAGGGTCCTGCGTCAGCCTTGGCTGGTTTTGTTGCTTATCTGGGCCTGGACCTGAAATACAACCGAGGCATAGATATTAGCTCTGGGAAGGAAGGTCAGAGGATCCGAACCACTGGTCCAATGACACGCTAGGGGAGGAAAGGGCGCCTGGAGGTGAGGTCCCACCCTGCAATCCATAGTCCTTGCTGGGCACCTGGGGCTTTCCACCCTAGTGACTTTCTGTTCCTAGCCCATTGGTCTTGCTCGACTCCTGTCTGTCTAACTGGCTACCTTAGGAGGCAGGGAATAGACTTCAGAAAGAAGTGAAAGAAAAAAAAATAGACTGAGAGAATGTCCTGCAAACTAATAATGAGGGTGGTTTATTGTGTGGCTGGTAAATCGATGCCAAAGAATTTCTGAAAGGGAAATTCAAAAAAATATTTTGTAGAAGCTTACTTACTTGAATGTTAGCGTTGATTTATGTATAAGAAATACATAAATTTATTATAATTAAGAAATGTTTATAAGAGATAATTTTTTTAGAAATTTATTTTTTTATTTTTTAATATATATTATTGATTTTTTACAGAGCAGAAGGGAGAGGGATAGAAAGTCAGAAACATCGATGAGAGAGAGACATCGATCAGCTGCCTCTTGCACGCCCCCTACCGGGGATGTGCCCGCAGCCAAGGTACATGACCTTGCCGGAATCGAACCTGGGACCCTTCAGTCCGCAGTCCGACGCTCTATCCTCTGAGCCAAACCGGTCTCGGGGAGATAATTTATTTTTAACCAGTCCTGGTAATTCTAAAAATCCCAGTACCATTCTTAAAAGGAGAAGCTGTTGTTCAGGATGATTTTTATAAGGCTTTAGTTATGACTTGTACTGGACATTAATTTGTGTGGATTAATTTGTTCACCAAACACAAACACACCTACTAGGCACATGCTAAGTTCTGCTGAAGTGGTGGGTCAGACCCAAATAAAATCTGTCCTCAGGTAAATTAACTGTCAATTAAATTGTGCCAGTTTGGCCATCATCCCACTGAAGAGTTGAGGCCCTTTGTTCGAATAAAACAAATGACAATTAAAAGGTGAAAATGTAGAGGAAGAAACAACTGGAGAATGTAATTAAAAGGTAATTACTTGTATTAGTTATGTAAATCCAGGTAAAACTACCAGTTTGGGTTAAAACTGGAGTCAGCCTATCTCTGTTGTCTTTATTTGCCCCAAGCTGATTCACAGTGTGGCATGGAAGAAAAAGTGAGAACAGAGAGAAAAATCTGTGAATTTATCATTTTTTTTCCTAAAAACATTTTTAAATCTTAAGAGATCTACTAAATTTTACTGAAAAACCCCAGCTGAATTCCATTTTTCTGGTGAAAGTAATACTTGGTCCCCACTCACTTACTTGCTTTTTTTCACTTCTTCCCAACTTGAATGTTAACTCCTGAAGATGCAGCTTACAAGTTGTATTCCAGCGCCTGGACAGAGTTGGATGTTTAGTAGTCCTCACTCACCTGTTGGATAAAGGTTGAGTATTTTCTGTAGTAAAATTAAGGTAAAAGTGAAAAATTACCAGGATAGACACTGTCTATGGTAAATTTAAACTATCACATTAATTACCCTTCAGGGATTATTTATTATCAATGTCCATTAAACATTTTTTAATAGTGCACTGTGGTTTAATAACATAATGTGTTTGGGATCACAAAACACACAAAATTGACAGAAAAGTTGAATATCAAATTTTTAGTTAGAATGGAAGTTCCTTATATTATAGGAAAAAATCTGATAAGATTGATGTTACTATATAATCAGTTATAAATGCAATAACAACTTGGATTTTATCTTGTATCTTGTGTTGTTTTATTATGATTTCATGTGTACCACTTAATGTATTCTTAAACTAGATAACTGAAGGAAAGCTTTGTTTATAGTAATATTGCTGATTTTTTATGGCACTTTATTAAATGTTTCAGAGTTTGTAGCCTTTAATGATATTTTGAAGGTTGCAAGTATGAGTAAAAATTTGGTCATGGATTTCAACAAGTTGGAAAATTTGGAGGCACATTTTCAAGGCGTGCAGCTGCTACCACAGTCTCTACTCAAGTGCCTCTCCGTGTTGCATTATTAGGTCATTTCACCCACCTACAGTTCCATTGCATGTTTAGAAATAATGTGAGCCATAAAAGTGCAATAGTAATTTCTGTGTTCAACTATGAAAATTAAATTGTTCTAATGGTCTTTAAGTTAGTCCCAGAGACTCATATATATCAAGTGAGTAATTCACAGTTGTGGGCTTACTGCACTGTTTTCTCCAGTTTTCTGAGGGACCTTTTATTCTGATGCCTCTGTGAAATCCCTAAGGTGAATGCTGCTTTGCTTTTGACCTTAGCCCTGCATTGTTGAAAGACGCCATTGGATGTTACTCTATTTAAACCTGAATTCCTTTTGCTCCTGGAACCTTGGGGCTATTTTTAGCCTGGCTGTGCTCTGGCACATGAGTATGTGATTCTTTGTATTGTGACTTTTATTTTCAGGCTAGTTGTGTGACAACACGCATGTGTGGAGAATGGCTTTTAGATTCACCATCATTTCAGGCTTGGAAATTATAAAAACTGATTGAAATTGTACAATTTTAATGAAAGTTAAGTATGAATTCTTCTCATTTTAGTTATCACATAACATTTTGGAAATAATGGTCTGATTTTAAGGTCTTATTTGCTCTTCAGTATTTCTTTAAATCATAATATTGTAGTTTAGAATTTGTTCCTGATTTCTCTTCCTAAGTTTGAGATGACATTTTGTTCTCAGAATTTTTCTTGGGGTGTTTAATCAGTTTGCAACTATTAATAAAATCAGCTATTTTTATATCCAATGTTATGTTACTTTCCAACATTTGATGTTTTTTTCTTGACTAATAGTATCTAAATGCTCAACACTTAAATCGTTGCAATATTCTAGTCCTGGTAAAAGTTAGCAGAATACCAATGCTGCAGGTGATGGGAATGGCCCACCTAGGTATTTTGGTTCTGGCTAGGAAAGAATTAAAGTCCAGACCCAAACTGTAAGAGAACATTTAGCTGGTGAATTCCAGAGGTAGAAAAAGTAATTCTTAGAATGGGCTAGAGGTAAAGGAAGGGCCCTTGGAGCTTGGGAGTGAGGAAGCTAATGGTAACATGCCTAGGGGGCAGGGCTGGGGGAAGAAAGGAAAAAGCAAGGGCATGCTCCCTGGAGGGAGAGAGAATGCACTGGGTTCTCCATCCTAAGGGTTTTAAGAGCAGAAATTTTAGGGGAGGTCCCGGGGGAAGTCTCAATAGAATATTCAGCAGTTTTCCTGGTGTGTCCATTCAGGGTTGTGGTCTGATTGATTGGCAGGCACCAGGGCAGAGGAGACATCATTCAGTGGAGCTGGTCCTGATGTCAGCCCTGGCTGGTATTGTTGCTTATCTGGGAGTGGAGCTGAAATACAACTGAGGCACAGATCTTATCTCTAGGGAGGAAAGATCAAGAGGACCAAACTTTAGGACCCGGAAGTTATACTAGGGGAGTAAAAGTCACCCAGGAGACAAGGTCCCACTTTATAATTGATTGTCTATTGCTAGGCACCTGGGGCTTTCCACTCTGATGACCTTCTGTACCTAGGAGAGAGAAACATCAATGATGAGAGGGAATCATTATTGGCTGCCTCCTGCACTTCCCCTACTGGGGATTGAGCTAGCAACCCAGGTTTGTAACTGGTCAGGGTACATGCCAGGATTGTAGGCTAGATCCCCAATGGGGATTGGAGGGTGGGCATGCAGAAGACAACCCATTGATGTTTTTCTCTCAGCCGTGTTTCTCTCTCTCCCTCTCAGTTTCTCTCCCTCTGAAATCAGTAAAAATGTATCTTAAAAAAAAAAGTCCAGCTTTTAAAAAAAAGGTGTGGCTCAGTGATTGAGCATCAACCCATAAGCCAGGAGATCATGGTTATTCTTGGTCAGGGCACATGCCTGGGTTGTGGGCTTGACCCCAGTGTGGGGCATGCAGGAGGCAAATGATCTATAATTCTCTTTCATCATTGATGTTTCTATATATTTCTCCCTCTCCCTTCTCTCTGAAATCAATAAAAATATATTTAAAAATAAATAATACATAAAATAATAAAGTATTTGTAATACAGTTTTTGTTAAAAATATTATAACCTTCTTGAAAAGTAAATCAGTGCAGACGTGTATTTAGTAAAAAGTAAAAGTATGGCTGAAACCGGTTTGGCTCAGTGGATAGAGCGTCGGACTGCGGACTGAAGGGTCCCGGGTTCTATTCCTGTCAAGGGCATGTACCTTGGCTGTGGGCACGTCCCCAGTAGGGGGCGTGCAAGAGGCAGCTGGTTGATGTTTCTCTCTCATCGATGTTTCTGACTTTCTTTCCCTCTCCCTTCCGCTCTGTAAAAAAAAATCAATAAAATATGTTTTAAAAAATTTTAAAAAAAGAGTAAAAGTATGATTGGCTTTCTCCATCTTAAAAAGTCTGGGTACTTCCATACTGTTCTTTTTTAAATACATATGAGAGAATTTTCATTCAATTTTAAAAATTACTCTTAAAAATAGTGATATGAATTATCTTTTCCTACTTTGATAAGTTTCTCAATTGTTTACTTAACTTTTCCAGTAGTTTTTATTTATTCTTATATTTTATACTCTTCTCGTCCCTCTGTCCTGTGAATAGTAGTTGTTCAATGAGTTGATTTGACACAGGCCAAGGGCGTGTGGAACTTAAGTATTAAGATGCCAATTAGTTAATGATCAGAAAGGAAGATAAATTGGTGAAGATTATCACTGGGAAAGAAATCTTGATTTATATAACATTGATATTGATGATGAATCCAAAGATCTGTGTATTCAATAATACTTACTGACTGTATGTGTCATACGTTATACTTGGTACTAAGAATACACCATTGAACAAAGCATATACAATTTATGTCCTCATGTGACTTATGGCATATAGTATATGCAGGAAAATAAACAGGCAATTACAATATAATGTGATAAATGAGAATATTGGCAATGACGAACCATGGAGTCCAGTCTCAATAGGGAAGTGAATATACTAATAGAAGTGGGTAAAGTAAGGAGAAAGTAAAAGACTCTAGTGTCTACAAGTATGAGTGTAAATGAAAAATAGAGGCAGTTGGTATAACTAATGTAGAACTGGAAGATTTTACTTTTCCAGTTTCTCATTCAGAGAAGATAAGATATGATGAAGTTAGAGTGTGCTCTATAGTGCCTAAGTGGAATTGCGTGAAAGATAGTGGAGATGAAATGCTTATGATATTAAAAATGGACTGTGGGATGTGTTACCCTTACCTATGTTGAAATAACTCAAGGTATGTAGTACTTGGGATAGAGAAGAATGTTGTGTGCCGCATGTTAAGAGTTGTGAGTCCTTTAGAGATCAGTGGTTTTCACTGTGAGTGCATATTGTAATTACCTGGAGAACTTTATACACTACTAATGGTAGTACAGTGGAAATTCTCTGCACAGTGGAAATTCTAATGGTTAGCTCCCATCCCTAGCTATTCCGATTTACTTTGTATGGAGTGCAACCTGGGCAGTGGGATTTTAAAATGCCCCCAGGTAGTTCTAAGGGGTAGGAATTGCACAGGGAGGGCTTTTTACAGGAAACTGGATGGGAGCTATGGTTGGGACTGTGATCCTACATCATGAAGTTGAGAGGATTGCAGGAGAAGCAGCTTTTACTTAAAGCAAACTAAAAAATTTGAAGATACTAATGCGTTTGTTTTTCATGGAACACAGTAAACCTAGAGTGAAGATTTGGTAGGGAGGGAAATGGGAAGTTAGAGGAAAAAGCAAGAACAGTACAGTGGTTAGAGTACAGCAGGAGACTAATAAATTTAGCTCTTGGGGGTGACCAAAGCTAACAGGGCAGCTGGGCCTGGAAAACAGTTTCAGCAATCCCGTAGTGGTTGATAGACCTTAATGGGTTGAACTTCGTTGAAAGTCCTAGCCTTGTACCCTTGTCTTTGTTAAGGGATTTGAATTGATTGTGAAGCTGGTTGGATCTTCAAGACCCGTGGAGAGCCCATAGTTCCAGGCGGAATGAAGTGGTTAGAGGCCCTTCTGTTTTGACACCAGCAGGCTGAGACTGGAAGTGTCAAGGCTGGGTCAGTTTTGCATAGCATAGCTCTGCTCGCTCTTGACATGCTGCTTGTGAGAGTTGGCACTGCTGTACCTAACAACGCCTTTACTGTTTCTTTACTTTTTACACTAGATGCTTTTAGGGACAATTTTGATTAGATTTCTAAACAACGAATGATAGGTATCATTTTTTAAATGCATAAGAATTATATTAAATTTATATATTACCTAAGCCAGTGATTCTCAACCTTTCTAATGCCGCGACCCTTTAATACAGCTCCTCGTGTTGTAGTAACCCCCAACCATAAAATTATTTTCGTTGCCACATCATAACTGTAATGTTGCTACTGTTATGAATCATAATGTAAATATTTGTATTTTCCGATGGCCTTAGGCTCGACAGCAGCGGTTCTCAGCCTGTGGGTCGTCACACACAGGGTGAGAACTGCCAGCAGGGTCACCCAAGACCATTGGAAAACACTCAACAAAGAACAACAAATTTAATTTTCTTTTAAAATTAAAGCAAGCTTTTTAAAGTATAATACTTTCAGTCTTCAAGTGCTACCTTAGTTATGCAAATAAGCTTTGAAATCACCTTTGAATGAAGAGTTATTAGTAAAGAATTTCAATATAATTTTGGTCAGGATAAGATAAATAGTAAAGTAGTAAATTTGTAACAGCTTGATGTAGAAATAAGAAAATTATATGCTAAGTGGAAAATAAGACTTTTATATGATTATAGTATATCTTGTTAACTAGTAATTAAAACCCACTGCTTTTACTAAGTAAATATATGCCATGATTAAAGCTCTTATACTTTTTTCCAAATATTTTTTATTGATTTCAGAGAGGAAGGGAAAGGGAGAGGGAGATAGAAACATCAGTGGTGAGAGAGAATCATCAGTCGGCTGCCTCCTGCATGGCCCCCCCACCCCACTAGTGATCGAGCCCACAACCTAAGCACATGCCCTTGACCAGAATTGAACCTGGGACCCTTCATTCTGCAGGCCGATGCTCTATCCACTGAGCCAAATCAGCCACGGCAAAGCTCTTAAACTTGTAAAAATTTGGTGATTTTGTATACAGTGGCCTTATTTCATGTGTTTGAATTATGAAACTAAAGGTAACTTTTCTAGGCTCTGACACTAAGTAGATGAAGCCTATGATGGATCATGGGGATTTAGGCTATATCAAAAGGATGCTTTAAAAAAATTATCTATTTATTTATTTGAGGGATAGAGAATAAGGGAGAGAGGGGAACAGAAACAGCACTGGGGAGACAGAGGGAGGAAGGGAGAGAGAGAGGGAGGGAGAAAGAGAGGGACGGAGGAGGGGAGAGAGTGAGTGGGGAGAGGGAGAGAGACATCAGTTTGCTGTTCCGCCCCTTTATTCATTCATTGGTTGCGTCTTGTATGTACCCTGACTGGAGATCAAACCCGAAATCTTGGTGCATCCAGATGACACTCAAATCAACTAGTTAGTTATTTGGCCAGGGCCAGGCTACTTTTTAACAGCTGAGTTAAGACCTGCATTTTTATATATATCTTAATTTCTCATTAAGCTAGGAGTAATAGCAGTAATTAGTCTAACATTGGTCATTGCATCATGGACTCAGCTACTTCCCACAACACATGACAGAGGTGAGCAAATAAAGACATATAGTGGTTACACAGCTGATAAATATGAAAGGTACACTATGATTACTCTGACTCCAGAGTCCATACTTTTTGAGCACTATGCTACCATCTATATTTCTTATTAAGTTTTGAGAAATGAGAATAGGTTATGTAGAATGCTTGGTACAGTTTTACAGCTTTTTGCTTTTTAATGCTTGTACAGCTTTTTCGGGTCCAGTATTGTGAATTCAGTTTTGTGGACCTAGAGGTTAATTTGGGGAGAGTTTTACGCATGTTGTTTTCCTTAGTTCTAAACAGTACTTGTTAGAATGGAAGAATCACAGACCTTTCCCTAGACATCCTGGAGCAAAGTCGGCATTTGAAAACCTAAAAGTTTGAGAACTTCTGCCTTAGATGATGTTGAAGGTTTCTTCCAACTCACAGTTGGTTAGTCAGTGATTTTAGAACACTGGTCAGTATGGATATTTCAGTGTTAAGTATTATATTTAGAGAAGAAAATGGTAATCTTTCAAGAATTACTTTAATGTAAATCATTGTAATGTAGATTTATTCCTGGTTTTGTTTTGGCTTTCATTTTAAGTTGGCTCCTGAAGTAATACCTGTTTGGATTTGTAAAAGGTTTCTGACAGAGTACCATAGCTTCCCATAGTTGGACATTTGGCGGTACTGTGGTACCAGTTCTATATAGAAGAAGTAAAACAGAAAACCCAAAACACTGAGTGACATAAAAGAAGATAAAAATAAATGGAAAAATAGAAGAATCAATATTATAAATTATCTTTAAATCTTGTCCAAGGTTTCTGTTCATGTATCATCTAATCCTTGAGAGCTTCTTACATCAGCCAGATGGAGTTGCTTTATTTTTTACCATGATGTTTATCTCCATCTTACAAGAACTATATAGTTACTTATTTGTCTTTTTCCTTTCTGGAATGTAAACTTAAAAAGATATGTGTATATCCTACACCCAGAGTGGAGGATGGCAGAGCCCTAACTGTTCTAACCCACTTCTACTTCCATTGCCTTTCCAGATGATGGCGGGGGGGAGGGGGAGGCGGGGGGAAGAGACAGGTCAAAACGATATGCCTGTGAAGAAAGTGCAGCATGTTTAGGAACAATGGTAAGAAAAGCTTTGCCAGTTTGTACTACAAGCAGGAGAAAAACACCATCAAGGCAATCTCCTGTAGCACAAAGGAGGTCCCTTTCTGTTTCCCTTTCTAATAGACCAGACTTCTGGATTAGCCATTTGGGCTGCATATGGACTGATAATTGCAAGACCACAATATAGGGCCCAATTCCAGCTACAAAATTCCTCAGTGCCAATGAATGATGTGATGGTACCTTATAATCCTCTGATTGGGAAATTTCACATTTTCCCATCTAACCCCAGAGGTGGGAGAAGCAGGTCTATGACATATCCAGGCTCAGACCAAATGGCAGTGCTTGGACTGCAACCAAGTAATCACTGCAAAGTAGTTCCAAGGAGCAAGCAATTACATCCAGATTCTCATGCAGACTACTGTAGGATATAGAGAAGGAGCATGAAAGCAGCCCAGCCTTGTGCTTTTTAAAAAGTTAATGAGGGTATGCTCATCTTTCTCCCCTTATGGCATGTAGACTTACCAGGATATGTCTTATTCACTGGTTTCCCCAGAACCTAGAACTTACAGCACATAGGAAGCATTCAAAGATTGTGAATGAATGAATGAATGAATACAACTGTCCTTTCTCTCCTAATTCACAGCACTTACTGTCTATTGCATAGTTTCTTGGTCATTCATTTTGTTCAGTTTAGCATCTTATAATGCTTTGTATTATTTTCTTTTGGATCAGTGATTAATTGTTTCATTCCGATAAGACAGTCTTCTCTGTGCTCCTTGATGGAGAGAGACAAATGCTTCCCTGTATATCTCACAGTGCAAGGCAGATGGATATAACTTGTTGAATTGAATACATTTATTTATTTATTTATTCATAATGACTTGAATTGCTAAAATCCAGTTTGCCTTCAACAAAAGTATTTTTATTGGATTCTAAATGAAATGGGTTTTTTTTTGTTGTTGTTTTAAAAATATATTTTATTGATTTTTTACAGAGCGGAAGGGACAGGGATAGAAAGTCAGAAACATCGATGAGAGAGAGACATCGATCAGCTGCCTCCTGCACGCCCCCTACTGGGGATGTGCCCGCAGCCAAGGTACATGCCCTTGCCGGAATCGAACCCGGAACCCTTCAGTCCGCAGTCCAACGCTCTATCCACTGAGCCAAACCGGTCTCAGCTGTTGTTTTTTTTAATCATGGATAATTTTTGGAGATGTTTTGTTGCACTCATGATAAATTTTGCTAAGTGGAAGTTAGGAGTTTAGTGATTATACGGTAATTTTACAAATTTCTACACACAATTTTCAGTGAGATATGGATTTCTTACCTGGAAATTTTAATTAAAAAAAAGTCATATAGTTATATTTCAACTTAGTTTTGAATGAAGCATTCAAAATAAGCACAAATTTAAATTTTACATATGCTTTTACATATGTAATACATAAATGTTTTTTTAAATACTTTATCATTTCTCATTCCAGCATGTTATTAAACAACTATAGGCCCAATGCACGAAATTCGTGCACAGGGGTGGTGGGGTGGGGGGCTGGGGGATGGCGTGGTAGGGGGGTGGGGGATAGGGGGTGGGGAGGGGAGGTGTCCCTCAGCCCAGCCTGCACCCTCTCCAATTTGGGACCCCTCAGGGATGTCCGGCTGCCCATGTAGGATCGGGCCTAAATGGGCAGCCGGACATCCTTCTCACAATCCAGGACTGCTGGCTTCCAACTACTTGCCTGCCTGCCTTCCTGATTGCCCCTAACCGCTTCTGCCTACCAGCCTGATCACTCCCTGGCTGCCAGGGGTTCAGAGCAGGGAGGGATGAATAGGTGGGCCACAGGTGATCTTTAGGGCAATGAAACTGTTCTGCCTGATACTACATTAATGGTACATTTGTCGAGACCATAAGATGCTCAACACAAAGAATGAGCTTTAATGTAATCTGCAGATTTTACTTTTGTTAATGTGTCGATAAAGGCTCATCAATTGTAATAAATGTATCACAATAATTTAAGATGCTAATAATAAAAGAAGCTTTAATGTGGTATGGCCAGGCCTGGGGGCAGCGGCCAGGTCCGGATCCCCTACTGGATTTGGGGCAGCCATTGGGACCCCCGCCACCACCCCAGGTTTGCGGGGACCGGGCCTCGAGGTGGCTGGTGTGGGTCCAGACCCCCTGCTGACTCTGGGGCTGCGATTGGACCCCCGCCAGGCCAATGGCACCTTGGCCTGCTGGCGCCACGTTGGCCCTGCTCCTCGCGCTGCCCCACTCCTGATTGGCTGGTAGCATAGCGAAAGTATGATCACATTTGCATATTACTCTTATTAGATAGGATGTGTATAATTGTTTATTCTTGTACCTTTACATTATCACTAGATTTTTTTTAAAAAATCATTACTGATGTTCTATGAATAAATCTCTTCCTATATTCAGGCTTTGTATATCGTTTCTTGGAGATAAATTTCCAAAAGTGTACTTAACACTTTCAAAAGTAAATATTTTAACAGTAATTAAAACAGTACTATAAATGTACAAAAGGAGGAGTTTAAAACTAAGTAAAAGTTTTGTTGGTTTTATAATTCATATTTATTTTTAAAAACTTTTTTTTTCTTTTTGCTTTATTTCAGACCAGTCTGTCTATATGGGGATGGGGAAGCCTTGGCGTTGTCCTTTCTCTAATAACCTTTGGACCCTTTGTAATATTTTATTTGGCATTTTATATCCTCTGCTTTGTGGGTGGGTAAGTATAATCAGTGATAACTTTGCAATTCATGTCATGTTCTGTTTTTTAAAATTGAAAAAATAACCAAGAGAAATGGAAGTATGGTTTATTATGAATGCTGTTTGTACAAATTGTTTTAACCAAAGTTTAAAAGTAAAATTGAGACACTTATAGAAATAAAATTATAATGGTCATTATTTGTGCCAGAAATATGGTTAATCATTTTCAAAAGTTAAATAAAATTGTTAATGATACAAACTTTTTTGTGATAAAGGAAAATTATTACCATTTTTTAAAATTTCTTTTGGTATTATTCCTTTTAAGGTTGAAATTACTTTATTATAACAGTAACAAGATAAGTAAGTTATATTGAGATAACACATCAACTTTTACTTGGAGATATTGTTATTGATTAGACTTCAGACAATAATGTTAATTGCTTTTCTTTAAGAAAATTCAAACACCTGAATTTGCATTTTTTTCTTTATGGTTATTTGGTTTGCAGTTTATACTTTTTACCTTGCCTTGATAAAACTTTACAAGAGAGTTTTCAGTCATGATTTTGTATAGCTTCCCATGCAGAACATTTGATATTAGACATGTAAGAGAATGTATAGACAAGAGATTCTTGTTTTAGGTATTTTAACCAGCTTAGCTGAAATGTGCATTTTGTTAACACATATGTGTGCATATATGTGTGTGTATATATATGTGTGTGTGTGTTTGTACACATATATATACATGATACATATATAGATGATACATTTCTGTAATTATTTGTGAAATAAATCCCTATGAATTATTTTAAAAATATATTTTGAGAATCCCGAAATTTGGAGGGGTTACTTGATCTATAGGTTTAAAGGACTTAGCTGAATTGAATAGCATATATAAACTGTGGTCTGAAAGAATGTATAAGACACTAAAGGGGGGGTGGCTTCTGAATATATTAGCTACCTATTACCTCTTTTAGGATATGAGTTTGAAAGTAATACATAGCCATTTTTATAGGGAGTGCACCACTGACTGTTGAACAAGAGAATTAATTAAAGGACTATTCATAAAATTACTTTCTATTTTAGTTTTAGTATTTTTATTAGAATTGCTTAGATATGATAACTATGTATTGAACAAT
Organism: Antrozous pallidus; assembly: GCA_027563665.1. NCBI lineage: Eukaryota > Metazoa > Chordata > Mammalia > Chiroptera > Vespertilionidae > Antrozous > Antrozous pallidus. Next base: position 69,812,317 of record CM050521.1, on the reverse strand, counting down.
TAAGAAATAAGTGATAAGAATCAGACAAATGGAGTCCTGAATATCTTTGTTGATTGTAAAGATGATTGAAGACTATAGATCTGTAGCCATTTGGCTTCTAAATTACATTCCTTTGTCCTAAGCTAAAGCCATTGCTGCATGGTTGCACCTTTCCCGTGTAGGGTCAGAACTGCTTTTACTTACTGGAAAGGAGATTGTCTTGAGATGTTTTTTTGAAAGAAGAGATTTCTTCTATTTCACTAATTGAATAAGCGCTTGGCAAAAGTGAAGGAGAAGGATTTCCCAATACTTCAGGGAAGAAGGAAATTTTAGGTTTTATAGAGGAAGGTAGGATCCCTAGGATTCCTTGGAAGATGGAGAGGTGGAGAATTACTTCTTTTTGACTGACCTATCATCATATCTAATAAAAGGGTAATCATCATCATATCTGATAAAATGGTAATATGCAAATTAACCATCACTCCATTACAAAGATGGCAGTGCCCATAGCCACAAGATGGTGGCGCCCAGTCCTGGGGGGACGACTGCTGAGAGCGGGCAGCACGAGAAACCTGGTGGAATGCTTGCTTCATCACCGCGGCGACGAGGCAAGCATTCCACCCTGGCCATGGAGGGCCTCTGGCATTGGGCACGGAGTGGCTGGGTGGGGAGGGGGAACACTTGTGTTGTTGCCCTGGCGACGAGACAAGCATTCTGTGCTCGGCCGCTGATGGGCCCCTGGGCCACGGAGAGCCTCTGGGCAGTGGGTGCTGAGCATCCAGGCCCCACACGGATTCATGCGCAAGGCTACCAGTTTTATATAAAATTTAGGAAAGAGAGAAGGGTGATGAGTGCATTCATTTCAAAGTCATGGGAGCCTCTGCTATTTCCTCTATGCTTCTGCTAATTTTTTAAGGATTAATTTTCAAAAACATTTTTTGGATACTTACAAAGTGTGTAAACATTTATAGATAAGATGGGGCATTGGAAAGTGTGTGAGAGCTACTAAAAACTCAATTGTAGGGTGAGAAATTCCAAGTTCATGCTGTTATGTAAATTGATGTTCTGTTCCAGACTGTTGATCCCATTGAAACTCACTCCCACAATAGGAGACTTCTACTTAAATATTAGCAATCCTCTCAGAAGGAGATTAGTTAATTAAGCACTCCTAGGTTATCCAGTTATGGGCAGTGGGTAACATAATTCCCAAAGAAAGTCTTTCATATTTTGGTGGTAGTTATGAAGAATATTGTCCTTTCTTTAACTTAGTATAATTTAATGGCTATGAATTTTAAAAGCAAAAATAGGCTTTTAAATATCAGTGTCAAATAAAAACATTTCTTTTTCTTAAAATTCAAACTTGAGAGGAATTAATACATTTTTCTGTGAAAATCACTTTTTTATTTTTTGCTAATAACACTTAAGTTTTTAAGCTCTGAAATTTATAATGTTGAAAATGTATATATTTTGCATATAGTTAAAACTAATCTCTTATTTTCTAGCTATAAGAATACTTTTGGGAAAAAAAGCACTGATGAATTGTTTTGCTTTGTTTTTGAATGTTGCTTTGGCATACCATTCATTTATACTGTATTATAAATTATTTAATGGCATTCTATTATGTTTATTTGGTTATGCAATCATTTGTTCTGTCTGTTTTTACTTAACCTCAGTGCTAAAGCTATTAGGTTCCTTGTAAGATCAGACTGTTCCTTAGCCTGCTTCCCTATTTTCATACTCTGGGCAGAGTTTTATATTTATCAGTCTGTTCCAAGAAGATAGTTTTAGAAGTACATTGTTTACTTTATATAATTACTTTATTGTGTCTGTAAATGTGCTTATAACGAGGTAAAACTGAAATACAGAGCTGATGTGAGTCTTAGTATCTTTTTTATTTTAATAAATTTTTATTGTTAAGATTATTACAATTGTTCCTCTTTTTTCCCCCCATAGCTCCCCTCCACCTGGTTCCTACCTCACCCCTCTGCCCTTACTCCGCCCCCCCCCCCAATATCCTCATCAAAAGGTGTATACTTTTTGTTCAGTCTCTTCCCACAGCCCCACACTCTTTTCCCCTGAGACTTGTCAGTCCACTCCCTTTCTATGATTCTGTTATATTCACCAGTTTATTCTGTTCATCAGATTGTTCACTTGATTAAAGCCAGTCACTTGATAAAAACGTCTGTTCAGATTTTTTATTCACTTGATTTTTAGATTCACTTGTTGATAGATGTGTATTTGTTGTTCATAATTTTTATCTTTACCTTTTTCTTCTTCTTCCTCTTCTTAAAGAACACCTTTCAGCATTTCATATAATACTGGTTTGGTGGTGATGAACTCCTTTAGTTTTTTCTTATCTGTGAAGCACTTTATCTGACCTTCAATTCTGACTAATAGTTTTGCTGGGTAGAGTAATCTTGGTTGTAGATTCTTGCTATTCATCACTTTGAAAATTTCTTGCCACTTCTGTCTGGCCTACATAGTTTCTGTTGAGAAATCCGCTGAAAATTCTATGGGTGCTCCCGTGTAGGTAACTTTTTCTCTTGCTGCTTTTAATATTCTCTCTTTGTCTTTTGCTCTTGGCATTTTAATTATGATATGTCTTGGTGTGGTCCTCTTTTGGATTCCTTTTGTTGGGGGTTCTGTGTGCTACCTGTACTTATAAGTCTATTTCTTTCACCAGGTGGGGGAAGTTTTCAGTCATTATTTCTTCAAATAGGTTTTCAGTATTTTGCTCGCTCTCTTTTTTCTGGCACCCCTATAATTCGGATGTTGGTATGCTTGAAGCTCCTTACACTATCTTCAAATTTTTGGATTCTTTTTTCATTTTGTTTTTCTGGCTGTGTTTTTTTTACTTCTTTGTTTTTCTGGCTGTGTTTTTTTTGCTTCTTTGTATTTCAAATCTTTGACTTGATTTTTGTGGTCCACTAGTCTGCTGTTAGGTCTCTGTATAATATTTTTTATTTCATTCAGTGTATGTTTAATTTCTAGTTGGTCCTTTTTCATATCCTCGAGGGTCTCAGTAAATTTATTGGCCTTTTCTAGGAAGTTCTTGAAAAAGCTTATAACCATGGTTTTGAATTCTATATCCAGTCATTTGTTTTTCTCCATTTCTTTCATTTGTGATCTGTTTCTTTGTCTGCACATTTTCACTGCTTCCCTGAGTTGGTAGGGTAGCTTTGGTGATAGGTGTCCTCCAGGGGATAATGGCTCAGCCTCCCCAGTTACTTAAGGTGGACACTCTTGGTGCACCCCTTTATGGGCTGCACAGTCTTGTTGTAGTTAAGCCTAGATTGTTGTTGGTATCACTGGGAGGGGTTGACCTCCAGGCCAGTTAGCTGTGAGGATCAGTTGTGACTACACTGGGAGAACTAATGGGGCGGAGTCTCTGGGCTGAGCAGTTAGCATTGGTTTCCTATCAGCCCCGCCCTAAGAGATCCCACTGCAGTGGCTGCATGCACCTCTGAGAGAAAGCTGCCCTCGAGTTTTGCCCACTGCCAGACAGTCCAGTTTCTCCCCGAATGAGTCTGGATACCCAAAGTCTCACCCAGAACTGGAGTACAGTGCAGTCAGGAGGTTTGTTTTCCTCCAAACGAGAGAGCCAGCCACGCGCTCAGCTGTACATCCTCTCAGCGAGCTCGCACGCCTCTGCAGCTCCCCTTAGTTCTCCTCCTGACAGTCCAGTTTCACCCCATATGAGTCTGGGTTCCCCGAGACTCACCTGGAACTGGAGTTCAGCGCAGTGGGGAGCTTTTTTCTCCCTCCCTGTTTGAGAAAACCAGATTCAGTCGCCGCTCTTTCCATGCACGTGCGTGTCTCCACACCTCCAATTCTCAGTATCTTTTTCTTTTTCTTTCTAGTTGTAGAATTTCCACTCAGCCAGCTTTCCGGTGGTTCTGGATGATGTCCGTTTTGTCTTTTGGTTGTAGTTTTGAAATTGTTGTGTGAGGAAGCAGTATAGGTGTTTACCTATGCCGCCATCTTGGTTCCTCTTGAGTCATAGTATTAACATTAGGTACAAAACAGGTGAAATTTGCTGGTAATTCTGAGACCAGCCTTTTAAAATGAAACAAAAACAGAATTGATCACATAAGCTCACTTTATTTTATTTGTGTTTTCCACTTTCCTCCTTGCTTTTGTGATGCCTGTACTGAAGAACAGTGAAGTGGTAGGTAGCCACGAAAAGCAGAAAACCTTGAGAATCTTCATTTAGTTGAAGCTGCCTATATATGATTTTTCACTCTTCCCTTTTTGTCCCTACAATGTTTGAATCACTCCAAGATTATTGTATGATTATTACAAAATTAAAATTTAGTTTTCTTCCTGATGGAATACTACATCTACTTAGTAGTGCTTAGAGTTAATTGGTAAACTTTAAATATAGAACATATTGATAGCATTTAGTCAATACTTACAGTAAAGTAGTTCTACACCAGTGTTTATCTTACCTTAAGTTTAATTTTCCTTTATAAAATCCAGGCTTATTTAAATAAATAATAAATTGGATCACTTTTTGACATGTAGCCTTTGTTTTTTAGTTATAGTGGCAAGGTATAATATCTCACGTTAATTAATTAGCAGTAAAATGTGTGTTTTAACTATAGATTTAGATCTCATTCATCCTTATCTTTGGTTATTAACTAGTAGCCTACTTATTTAATGAGGGCTGATTTTTCTAAAGTTTGAAAATGTTGCCTGAGATTTTTTTAATGAAATATTCTGGATGAAAACATTGAAAGGCATTGTTGTATAAATTTACAAATGTTGGTAGTTAATTTAAATTTCAGAGCATAGCAAAATCTGTCAATTCCTTGCCTGGTCAAAGTCACAAACAGATATTTTAGTGACTGATAAGCCACCTGTTAAATCTGAAAAAATATTTGGTAATAGATGTGTTAGATTATTGTAAAATTTTGTTTTCATATCTATAATTAAATTTTTTTCAGGGGTTTTGTGGTTACTCTTTTGTTTGGAAAAACAAACTCAGAGAAGTACCTAGAGCAGTGTGAACACTCATTTCTTCCTCCAACTTCAACTGGAATTTCTAAGGTAAATAGTGTAAATGAATGTGAAACCTCTTTTCTCTTCTACACAATGATAACTACAAAGTGACCATCCATTTATGGCTTGGCAGATTTTTCTATAATTCATTCATGTTCATTATAAACTTATGGGAGACTTTCTGATCATGCCTAAAAAAATGCATTTTAACAAGTTATCTTTTAAACTTTCTCAGATGTTAAAAGTGCAAATACAAATTTGAGGAAAAGACAGAAAATTTGAGTGTTTCCTTCTATCCTTAAACTAGACTTTGAAAGTATTACAAGTATGATTTTTGTCAGTGAATATAATGTTTTGAATGAAATAAATAACAAAGGAACCAGAGGGAGAAAAGGAATACTTTTTATTTAACTCAACTGAAAACTATAGCTTGCTGTTAGGCTATGCATTATTTATAATTTTAATAAGTTAGCGCTAATTTTGTATCATCTTGAATGTTGCTTTTTAAAATTTTTTTCAATCCTATATAATAAAAGCAAATATGCTAAGTGTCTAGTCATCCACTCAGTCAGTCAAAGCATAATATGCTAATGATATGCTAAGGCCACTCAACCGCATGCTATGACGTACACTGACCACCAGGGGGCAGACAGTCGCCCAGTCGCAATGATGGGCACTGACCACCAGGGACCAGACGCTCTGACCAGTAGGTTAGTTTGCTGCTGGGGTCCAGCTGATTGGAACTTCGCAAGACAGGCTGTACACGCTCTGGACCCCTCCCGCAGTCTCTTCCCAGCTGGCCAACCTCCCATGTCCCTCCCTGGCCCTGAGTGTGCACCAGTGGTGTTCTCGGCCTGGCCTGCGCCCTCTCACAATCCAGGTCTCCTCGGGATGTCGAAGAGCCGGTTTTAGCCCAATCCCGCAGGCCAGGCCAAGGGACCACACTGTTGCACAAATTCATGTACTGGGCCTCTAGTGTCACATAAATAAAATTGGAATTGAGTAAAATAGATAGGCTTCAGTTTTGCATTGCCTTAATTCTTTTTATAGGATTAGGATGGTTTCATCTTTTATAAAGAGAGACAAATAGTCTGGAGCTGCTGCTGGGAATTTAACTTTACAATTTTATTTTTTTCAATTTGTGCTAAGATGTAGGAGGTGCAGAGAAAGTAATATATAAAGTTATTTTACATTACTGAAATAACCCTATCCCACTGATTTTTATATTAATACTTTTTTCTAATACTGTAACTTTTAAAGTAATCTGAAACTTTCTTGTCCTCCTTTATGACTCCTATTACTATATTCTTTGAGTTTGCTCACAAGTCTTTCTGAGGAAATGAACCTTTTCTTTTTTTAAATCAATTCTTAGCCATTCATAGTTTTCATTCATTTGAGTGATAAATATAGAAGAGGGAAATATTTTATAATTAAGATCCCAGCGTTGGCCCCTGTGGTTGGGCATCATTCCAAGTACTAAAAGGTTGATTTGATCCCCTGTCAGGTCACATGCCCAGGTTGCAGGCTTCATTACCTTTGGAGGGTGTGTGGAGGCAGCCAGTTGATGTTTTCTTCTCACGTTGATGTTTCTTTCCCTCCCTTTCCCTTTATCTCTCTGTAAAAATCAAATTTAAAAATAATATCCCAAACAGTAATATATCAAAGTCAAGATTGGTATTTATTATATATTTTAATAGATGGTATAAAAATAGTGATTTTGATTTGTTTTTTCTAAAATGCTTTATAAGCATGCTTTATGAAAAATTCTTAGACGTTTTTATAAACATGAATCATGTTTTATTTGTATAAATATATACATCTATATATGTAAAAGCCTAACCAAATGAATGACCAGTCAACCAGTTGCTATGATGTGCATTGACCACCAGGGGGCAGACGCTCAACACAGGATCTGCCCTCAGGTTGTCAGTTAGTTCCTACGCTAACCTCCTGTTACTGGCCATCATCCTGCTGTCCCTCCCTCTGGTTGACTGACCCCAATCTCCAGACATGCCAAAAGACCCCACCTGTCCATGAATTTGTGCACCAGGCTTCTAGTAAATATATATAAAATATAAGTAGGCTTTGGTTTGTATTTTTAATTAAAGAGTGAACCACTATTTTTCATCTTGTTTCCAGACCACTGATCTTTCTGAAGACTACAGAGAAGTAGACAAATTAATTTTCATTAGTTGTTAAAAATCATTCCTAAGTAAAATTAATTTGAAGGATATTCTTTTGCCAACTGTTTTGGGCTGGGGAGGGGGGAAGGGAAGGGAAGAGGAAAACTAATAATTTAACTCACTTTAACTTATGGTTTAAAGTTTTATTGAAATATGTCAACATTGTCTCTGTATATATTCAGTTTTCTCACATTCTAAGTAATGTTTGCAGATTTTATTAAATTTTTGAAGTTAAGGATAGATTTTTATTTTTGGTTATGTAGTTTTGCTAATTTGAGAAGTAGTGTTTGTTTTTTACTAGAGTATCTAGAAATAAGGTTATTTATGTACTTAAAGATAATGACAGGAAAGTTTCAATGAATATTCAGAAGTAAACCACGGAGATTTTAAATCAAGAAACTATGCAGTAAGATGTGATGGTTTCCTTTAAGTGTTTAGAAGAAATGAAACGTGAAGCTGGGACTATAAAGATCGATAGAAGATTAACTGGTGCCAATATAATTGATGAACCTCTCCAGCAAGTGAGTTTTAGTATGTGGTATTTGAATTCCATATATTCTGTGCTAGGTGTATTTCTTTTGAAAATAATTTTGCTATTCATGTAACACGCTAGAAATATAATTCTACCCTTGGTTCTACATTTAAAGATGCTGCCTTACTTATGAACTAATTTATAATGAGGTACTTTACTTAATAGTAAGCCTTTTGATTGAATTTGCATTTAGAAAAAAAGTTTTTACTGACATACTTGATAATGTTTTTAGTTATTTTATAGTTAAAGTGTAATCTGTAGCTAATGAACAAACTTAGTGCTTTGGTACATCAGACATATTCCCTACTAGTTTTATTACTTTGTAAAGTGCATATACTTACTTCGATTCAACAACATTCAAAAGTTAGAATTAAGCACTGATCGGTGTGGCTCAGTGGATAGAGCATTGGCCTGCGGACTGAAGGGTCCCAGGTTCGATTCTGGTCAAGTGTGCCTCAGTTGCAGGCTCAGTCCCCAGCCCTGGTTGGGGCCCTTGTGGGAGGCAACCAATCCATGTCTCTCTCTCACATTGATGTTTCTCTCTCTCCCTTCCACTCTCTCTAAAAATCAATGGGAAAATGTCCTCAGGTGAGGCTTAACAACAACAAAAAAAACTAAGTTTGCCCCAGTCTGTTTGGCTCAGTGAATAGAGCATCAGCCTTGCAGACCTCAGGGTCCCAGGTTCGATTCTGGTCAAGGGCATGTACCTTGGTTGCAGGCTCCAACCCTGCCCTAGCCCTGGTCAGGGCTCCTGCAGGAGGCAGCCAATTGATGTGTTTCTCTCACATCGATGTTTCTCTCTGTCTCTCCCTCTCTCTTCCATTCTCTCTAAAATCAATGGGAAAATATCCTCAGGTGAGGCTTAACAAAGACAAACAAATAAGTAAAGGTGATTAAATGTTTTTAAAATATTAGAATTAAAAATATTCTTCCCCCAAATATTTTTCACTTGATTTTTTAAAATTATATGATTATTATAAGTAATGTGTACTTTAAAATTCTAACAGTCATTTTATAGATGAACCTATGTTTAGTTTATCTGAATTACAAAAGCATTATACATTAAGTTGTATCATGTGCTATTTAATTTAACACTGCTGGCAGTGTAGAAGGTATTAGAACTAAGTAAGCTATGTCATTTTTATAATTTGAAAGGAATCTGAAGATAAAATCTTGGAAAAACTTTGGAATTTTTTTGAGAATTAGGGTCCATTGGCATTACTTTGCATCTTATTAAATCAAACTGATTAAGACTCTTCATTATATTATAACATTGAAAGCTTACTTTTTTTGCAGGCACTGTCTTTGTGAGTTTGGAGTGGGCTTGGCCATTGATAGCTAATTAAAAAAAAAACACCTAGGGCAGTTTATGAATTGGGATACCAAAATAATTTAAATTTTTGAAGTGTTTTTTGGCATATTGATGCTTTTAAAATAAAAGCAGTTACCATCACAATTTAGTGTATAGAGAATAATTATCAATTGGCAAATAATCCTCTAGGTTTTAGTTTGCCATTGTTACTTTTCAAATCCTAAATAGTTGTATATTTCCCCCTATATTCTTGTTTTAGGTTATCCAGTTTTCCTTGAGGGATTATGTCCAGTATTGGTATTATACACTAAGTGATGATGAATCTTTTCTTCTTGAAATTAGACAGACTCTTCAAAATGCACTCATTCAGTTTGCTACTAGGTAAGGTCACTGCATTGTTTTTTTGTTGAAAAATGTATATTGTTCGTACCAATAGTAAAATAATTTGAGTGGGAGGGAAAAATTAATAATAGTTGACCCTTGAATAACTTGGAGGTTAGGCATGCTGACCCTTACATAGTTGAAAATTCACATGTAACTTGACTCCCCCAAGCTGTAAGTCTTACCAGTAACAGGCAGTTAATTGACACATATTTTGTTTGTTATATATATTATATACTATATTTTTACAATAAAACTGTAGGAAAGAAATGTTATTAAGAAAATCAAAATACAGAGAAAATACATTATTAGTACTGTACAAGTTTTTTAAAAATCTGCATATAAGTAGGCTTGGGCAATTCAAACCCATGTTGTTTAAGGGTCCACTGTATCAAAGGTAAGTAGAAGAGTAGATTATAGATAACTTGGATTATAGAATTAGAACCCTAAAAATCTTTAAATTCTTTACATTTACAGATTGTTTATTTTGATTAAGCTCTGGTCTCTTAGTCTCTAGCTTTGTTTCTTCCTCGGGGTCCAATCATGACTCAAATCCCCTTATTGATAATTTATGATACTCTGTTCTATTTGAGTGCTGAGGAAATTAGTTTCTCTTACTTTTGGTATATACCTAATGGAACTCCTCTTAATGAAAGAAGAAACCAAAAGATCATAAGTTATTGGAGACTATTCAGTTTATTATTTGTTTATAAGAGAGAAGTGTATTTTGCTTTAAGAAACAGCCACTTGTATCTCCATATAACAAAATATTTTGGTTTATATCCTTGTACTTGATTTTTTTGAGGGGGCTGTTTCATACCCAGAAATTATTTATTTTTGTAAGAAAAGATTTGTTTTTCTGTGAGTTTAGTCTTTTTCTTTTTAATCAAAAATTTTGCTTCCTAGTACACATAAAGTTTTTTTCTAACGTATATCATCAAAGCCCTAGGGTGCATGCATGTCATGGCCACGAGTACACTCAAATCTGAAAGTGTTATTTTCTAGCCAATCCTTTTTTCTCACTTAGATTCTTGAAATACATTCTTGCACTTTTGAGAATCTTGGATATTTTTCCCCCCTAAGACTCTTACTGTGTTTTTATCTCTGTTATATGTATGTTAGTTGCCTTTTCTTTGAGTGGGCTTTGACTTTTGGGAACACTGTGAATGAGTGAAATCCACTATGTCCTATCCTCAACAGCCCGGCTCAGCTCCTGTAGACTCATGCCTTCTTTTATGGAGTCAATCCACCACTTATTTGGTCTTCCTTTTTCCTACTGCCTTTTCTTTTCCCTAGCATATTATTTTTTCCAAAGAACTCTGTCTTCTCACGATGCGCCCAAAGTAGGACAATTTCAATATTGCACTCATTCAGTCATCAGCATATGATGAGTTATCACCCCTATCCTTCATGTAATAACCTTGTATAGGGTCATTTTTGCCTCCAGCAAAGTTTCAGGCCTCATTTGCTCTAAAACCCACTCTGCATATAGAGATTTCCAGCTCATCTGCTCTGTCAAGACTTTTTCTCTGTAACTCATTTGATTCTGAGCTTTAAAATGGGAGGTTAATTCCTCAATCTTATGTCACTGAGGGAGGCCTGCTATAAGGTTTATGGCTTGAACAATAACCTTACTTGTTGAGATAGGTTTTAACATTTCCCTTATATTTAACACCAAACATTTGCAGAGTAGCCAGCAGTAAGTATGAATGTAGACTCATTGTGGAAAACAGAAAAGAAAAGATAATCAAAGAAGGTCAAAATTGGGTTTAACCTCCTTTATTTTATGCTAGAGGCCCGATGCACGAAATTTGTGCAAGAGTAGGCCTTCCTTCTCCCAGCTGTGGGCATCAGTTTCCTCTGGCACCCAGGACCCGGGCTTTCCTCGCAGCCCTGACATCGACCAGTAGGTCATCCGGAAGGATGTCCAATCTGATTAGCATATTACGCTTTTATTATTATAGATATGTAATACTAGGGAGTGTTAGGTTTTCTTTCAGTCATTTACTGCTTTCTGTAGTAACAGCATCCTAGTGATTTTTCTTTGAAAGGGTGGAAAGAAGAAGAGTTCATTATTCTTGTGTCTGACTGCCTAAGAGTATATTAAAATAGAGCAAATTATTGACATGGAAAGAACTTTGAACTTTCCCCCCTTCTGTAGCAGTCTATGCTATCAAGCTAAATATTTGGGTGATTATAGGCTAAGGTCGAGATTTCTTCCATCCTAAATTGATCTGATGTATCTCTCTGCTTTTTCATTGGCCTTAAGCTTTGGGCAAATTAATCAGCTTCTTTTAATATCCTTGGTTTTGTCTTCTAAAAGACTGATAATAACTACTTTAGAGGCTATTTTCAGGCTAAAAATAATGTGAAGTAAAGCTCCTAGCATACAGTAAGGCTCAGCAGTTGTTTGTGCCTTCTCTCTGAATGATTTTATTTTTTTGTAATATATTTTTATTTATTTCAGAGAGGAAGGGAGGAGAGAGAAACATCAGTAATGAGTGAGAATCATTGATTAGCTGCCTCCTGCACGCCCCTTACCGGGAATTGAGACTGAAACACAGGCATGTGCCCTGACCAGTAATTGAACTGTGACCTCCTGGTTCATAGGTCAATGCTCAACCACTGAGCCACACCGGTTTGGCTGAATTACTTTATTTTTGTCTATTATTTGTCTTCTTCTTTTCATCATTATTTTTATTATTACTGCTAAAATGTTCATCTTATTAGAAATTCTTGACTGTTTTGAATGTCAGTATCAAGAAAATGGACTTTTTACAACCATTCCAATATTTCTTAATCTTGTTCTGTGCTTTCTGCTATGCACTGTGAAGCATATGACAAGAGCATAAGCTATCACCCCTCTTCTTCATGTAACTATCTTGCATAGGGTTATTAACCAGGGACTCATGAAGGCCTGAAAAATGTATGCAAAACTTTTCCCCCCTATTGAGTGCTTCCATAGATTTCATTTTTCAAAAGGGCTTATACTTAGAAAAAATTTAGAACCTAGAGTTTATATTTATTCATCACCTTGGAGAAACAATTATAGAATATCAGCATAAATTGAAATGCTAATTTTGAGACATAATGGGAAGAAGAGGACATACTTAAAGTTTAAAGTCTTGATTATGAGCTTTAACTCTTTATTATTTACTAAGCTCAATAGCCTGAGTAGGCAAAACACATTAATTATTTGAATCTGATGATCACCCATAAATATTTATCAGGTTGTTAGGATTAAATGACATCACATTTGAGATAGTACTTTGGAATGGTGATATCTTAAGCTAGCATTAGTATAGCACCTGTTATTTTAGTTGCAGTTTGAGGAAGAAGACCTTTCTAGAGCACTTTTTAAAAATACATTACTTCATTGATTTTTTACAGAGAGGAAGGGAGAAGGATAGACAGTTAGAAACATTGATGAGAGAGAACATCTATCAGTTGCCTCCTGCATGCCCCCCACTGGGGATGTGCCCGCAACCACTGAAGGCCTACTCTTCAGTCCACAGGCTGATGCCCTCTCCACTGAGCCAAACTAGCCAGGGCTAGAGCACTTGTTGTTGTTGTTGTTATTGTTAATCCTTACCCAAGGATATTTTACCTTTGCCTTTTAGAGAGAATGGAAGGAAGGGGGAGAGAGAAAGAGAGAAACATCAGTTGGTTGCTTCCCATATGTGCCCTGATGAGAGAATTAAACTGCAACCTAGGTATGTACCCTGACCTAACTGGGAATTGAACCTGCAACCTTTTTAGGTGTATGGTACAATGCTCCAACCAATTTAGCCACTCAGGCAGGGCTGGCTATCTTGGTTACTATTTTTTTTTTTTTTATGTTCTAAGGATTATATATAAAGATTCTTTGACCTTATCTTAGCTTTTATTTTTTGTTTGTTTGTTTGTTTTTGTGGGGCTCTGGGGAGACAAAATTAAGGTATATGAAATGGAGAGAAATAAAGTCACCATTTGTATGGTACTGAGAGCAAATTTTCATCTAGAGATAGCATGGACCAGAGTAACTGATGAAAACCTCATGTGGACTGAAGTCAAAACTGGTCTTTAAGAATAGGTATATTGAGATAGAGAGGGATAAAGGAAATGTTAGAAAGAGACATAGTATGAGCAAAGTTCTGTGAAGGGGCATAAGATTAGGTGGTAGAAACAAGAAGGAGCTACAAATGAATAAGGAACCTTATTGCTCTTAACACGTTAAGCACCCAGTCAGTCACCGTTGACTGACCCTATACTTTCCGTCCTGATAAAGGGGCTGGGCACTTAATGTGTTAAAGGTGAAAAGTGGTTATTAACTCCCTCCATTTTTATTCCCCTTAGCCCCAAGATTAGCAGAAAGAAGATATATTCTAATGCCACTGTGTTTCATCCTGAAGGGTTTTTCCTTGGGGAAGAAGTATGGATGTGATGTAGATCCCAAGATTCATGGTTATGGTAGTAATTGTAACATTGTTTCTGGAATGACGGGGTATGTTCTGAAAGTTTTGCCATTTTTCTCACTACCTTTTGCCTGGAACAGTGCATATATTTGGCCCTCGGAATCATCGATGAGAAACCCAGGGATATAGAGGGTTAACTGTGTATTTATTGAAAAAAATCTGTATATTCACAGAGTTGTGCAACATTCATCACAATTTAAGAACATTTTAATGACCTTTATCCACTATCAGTCCCTCCCCCATTCCTCCAAAACTTCTGGCTGTAGGCAACCACTGATCTACATTTTATGTCTGTGGATTTGCCTATTTTGAACTTTTTATATGAATGAAATACAATATGTGGTCTTTGGGATTGTCTTCTTTTACTTAACATAGTGCTTTCAAGACTTATCCACGTTGTAGCATATATTAGTAGTCATTCATAACAGTAACAGTTTACTGCATGGATATACCACATTTTGTTTGTCTGTTCATCACTTGGTGGACTTTTCAGTTGTTTCTACCTTTTGGGAACATTATGAGGAATGCTACTACTATGAGCATTTGTGCACAAGTTTTTGTGTGGACATATGTTTTCATTTTTCTTGGTGGCATAACTCTGAGTGGAGTTTCTGGGTCATACGGTAACTCTGTTTAACCTTTTGGGAAACTGCAAACTGTTTTTCAAAGTGTGCTACATTCCCAGCAAAAATGTATAAGGGTTTCAATTTCTCCATATCCTCATCTACTGTTGTTATTTTCTGTCTCTTTTATTTTAGTCCTACTTCGTGTAAAGTGGTATTTCATTATAGTTTTTATTTGTATTTCCATAACTGAATTTTATTGAGCATTTTATCTTGTGCTTATTAGTCACTTGTATATCTTCTTTAGAGAATGCCTATTCATATGACCTTTATCCACTATCAGTCACTTTTCCCCATTTTCAAATTATTTTTTATTTTATTATTGAGTATGCTGCTGCCTTTTTTTGTAAATAGTTTTATTGAACACTCATATGTTTGCATTTTATCCGTACCTGTTCTATACAACAGCTAGAGGCCTGATGCATGAAATTTGTGTAAGAGTAGGTCTTCCTTTCCCGGCTGCCTCACCCTCTTCCCTCTGACACCCGGGACCCTGGCTTCCCTCTCAGCCCCGGCTTCATCCGTAAGGTCATCCAAAAGGATGACCAGTCTAATTAGCTTAGCACACTTTTATTATTATAGATGACTGAGTTGACTGTTGTTGCTGAGATGATGTGGCCTGCAAAACCTAAAATAGTTGCTCTTTAGAGAAAAAGTTTGCTGACCTTTGGACTAGATAATTTTGCAGCCATTAAAACACTTAAGAAGCATTAGTAAACAAATAGGAAGTATATTGGAATGAAAATAGTACAAAATAGTATATACTATATGATTTCAGCTATAAAACGTTATAACTGTATGCATGGCAAAGGGACTAAAAGTAAATACACTAAAATATTAACAGCAATCTCTGGATTGTGGATTTATGATTAATTATAACTGTTGCAGAAAATCTAAAGAAGAAAATTACATTTTACAAAATAGGCTTTTATTAGACAGAAACATTTGGTAATCAGCAATAAATGTATCTAAGATGACTTTTTAAAAATCATGTTTCTGTTTCTCTGCTTTTTATGAAGACATAAACATGGGAATCATTATTTTTCAGCTCTAGATGACATGTTTAGACTAGCAGCCTCTATCTCTATTTCTTTAGGAAGTGATCTTGAAACTAATGCTTAATATAGTGTTTTGTTTGTGATGGAATAGTGAATATATAATAAATTTTTGTTAATTAAATTCCCATTTATGACTTCTATGTTAACTTTTTCCACAAAGTTTTAATATATTTCACTGTTGGGCCTAGGAATGTTTCATTTATCAAGAAAAATTTACTAAAAATCTTATTAAACTTCTTAACAGCATTAATTTAATATTTTAAAATATATTTTATTGATTTTTTTACAGAGAGAAAGGGAGAGGGATAGAGAGTAAGAAACATTGATGAGAGAGAAACATCTATCAGCTGCCTCCAGCACACCCCCTACTGGGGATGTGCCTACAACCAAGGTACATGCCCTTGAGCAGAATTGAACCTGGGATTCTTCAGTCTGCAGGATGATGCTCTGTCCCCTGAGCAAAACCAGTTAGGGCTAATTTAATTTTTTAAAACTTTATTTAATGTTATACTGAAGAGGATGCACCCTTAGCCCCAGGTTATTTTTTCCTTTTCTTGTAGCTCATGTATGGCTTTCAGCTGTGTGTTCTTTATATTCAACCCCTGAAGTAGGGAGTGTACTTCATGTGTGTCCTCTACCTAAGTTGTTCAGTATATCCTGAGATCCAAGCCCTTTAGAACGTCTAAATATTTGACTGCTTTGAAGCATTGGGACACAGAACTAGACCTTTTATGTGGTGGTGTAGATCACTAAGCACCATTTCTTTAATATGGTTAGATAAGGCTACATGCTTACATTTTTCTGCATTTCCACCATTAAAAAAATGTATGAGTCAGGAGGTTTTCATGCTGTTGAGGTGTTAGTAGAGAAAACACTAAATTGAAAATTAAGAACCCTGTTTTTTTTTTTTTAATTTTCTTTGTTGATTAAGGTATTACATATGTGTCCTTATCCTCCCATTGTTTCTCCCTCCCACTACTACCCCCACCCCCCACACACACACACTCATGCCCTTACCCCCCTGGTGTCTGTGTCCATTGGTTAGGCTTATATGCATACATACAAGTCCTTTGGTTGATTCCTCCCCTTTACCCCGACCCTTCCCTACCTTCCCTCTGAGGTTTGATGGTCTGATCGATGCTTCTCTGTCTCTGGATCTGTTTTTGATCATCCTGTTCATGTTGTTCGTTATATTCCATAAATGAATGAGATCATGTGATATTTATCCTTCTCCAACTGACTTACTTTGCTTAGCATAATGCTCTCCAGGTCCACCCGTGCTGTTGCAAATGTTAGGAGTTCCTTCCTTTTTTACAGCAGCATAGTATTGCATTGTGTAGATGGAACACAGTTTTTTAATCCACTTATCTGCTGTTGTGCACTTAGGCTGTTTCCAAATCTGGGTTATTGTAAATTGTGCTGCTATGAACATAGGGGTGCATATATTCTTTCTGATTACTGTTTCTGGTTTCTTGGGATATAGTCCTAGGAGTGGGATTACTGGGTCAAATGGGAGTTCCGTTTTTAACTTTTTGAGGAAGCTGAGGACTTATTTTTTATAGTGTATGGGGTTGATAATTAGATTTAATTGACTTTGGAATTAAGCACTCCTCTGGTCTATTAGTAGGAGTCTTAGAGTAGGATGATAAAGTTTATTTAAACATTTTATTATATTTCTACACGGTCAGATAGGATGCTTGACCTCAAACTTAGAAGACATACATAGTATACTATTTTTTCTTCTTTGAGAAATAAAAGCATTTTATTAAAAGTATTCAAATGGCGAAAGTGTCTTAAAATTAATGTTTCTGTTTTCAAGTTCTTTTTGAGTATATCGTATTCAACAAGGTCCCTAAAAGTAAATGATAATGGGTATAATTAATGACTCCATAACAAATCCAGTTGGAAGTCAGGTGGTTTTCATTCCTTAATTTCAACAAAATTAGAGGAGGACCTAATCAGATTATCAACTAATACATTACTAAAACTAAATTTTGATGACATATAACTGTGATTTGGATGCGTAAGTTGAAAGGAGTTCAAAAACTCATTGTCAGTGATACAACAAAACTTCTACTCCTGTATACTTATTTTGTGGGAACATAGCTTTGGTGGTTTTACCTAGAAAACAAAAATATAGCCCAACCAAAATGGCTTAGTTGAGCATCGACCTTTGGACCAGGAGGTCATGGTTCGATTCCAGGAAAGGGACATGCCAGGTGTATGGGCTCAGTTCCCAGTAGGGGGCATGCAGGAGGCAGCCAATCAGTGCTTCTTATCATTGATGTTTCTATCTCTGACTTCCTCTCTGAAATCAATAAAAATATATTATAAAAAGAAGAAAAATAAAAATGATCTTCAGCTCTCTTTTTTATTCATTGTTATTTTGTATTAGCTTCTGGTATAGTGGTTAGACTATCATGTACTGTACAGTGTTGTGAAAAAATCAGTTTATGTTATAGCTAAATCCTTATAGATTTTGAAAGAGAAACAAAGATACTCTAGAGAGATGTAACATGTATTTATGAGTAAATTGAGGTTGGAAGAAGACGTATTCTTTTAATTTAGCAGCAAGCTTATAATTCTTTGCCTTTAAAATTTGACTCATTCAACTTCCGGTTGACACTTTTGACACTGTAACAAAGTAGTTTCTCAAGTATTCTAGAAGGATAGAAACAAGGTTTATGTATTTTATTTATTTTTTAGGTTTATGTATATACTTTCTTACAGTGAATTATTATGAGGGGGAAGTTTCTGCCTGATTCAATAGCTCAAAGAGGAAGAAATTCTTTTTTCATAGATAGGCCACTGCTTTCCACGAAGCATGCCTGCAGGTCAAATTGATTAAAAAATCCGTTAGTGGAATTAAACTTTTATCAGCATCTCCTCAAAAATGCTTATCAAAATCTACCCAGAAAAACTATTAATTTTATTATACTAATGATATTTTTAAAAATACCTGATATTTCTACATAAAAGAATTTTAGATGGGAAATTAGTACATACTGTTTTAATTTTATGTGATTGGTGATTATATTGTCCTTTATTAATTGATGTATTCTTTAAGTAAATCTTTATATGTGTGTGTGTATATGTATGTAGTGTTTGTCACACACACACACACACACACACACACACACACACGTCAGTAAATAGTGTACTGTGACATTCTTAACTGTTTTTAAAGAAGGTCTTAATAGTCATTTCTGTGAAAAAAATAAATGGCATTAGGAACATGGTTTATAATAGGATTGTTTCTATGGGAAAATCAGTATTTACTTTTATCATTTTGACAAGTCTTAATAGTCATTTCTGTGAAAAAAATAAATGGCATTAGGAACATGGTTTATAATAGGATTGTTTCTATGGGAAAATCAGTATTTACTTTTATCATTTTGACAAAAGGACCTTTTCCAGGAAAGTATTCTGCCAAGAGTCTGAAGATTGCCTATACTGCCAAACGGTCACCCACTTCTCTAGTCAGGCAAGTCTACACAGTGACTCTTCCATATACCATGTTCATTCCATCTCTTTTGCTTATTCCTGTACTGTTTCTTTCCCCAATTAAATACTGCTTATTATTTAATCCTATTTAAATTACAACATATTACTTGATTAACCTCTTATTTCTGGGTATGGTTATCATCAGTGAACTTTTAAGCTATTTTTAGAATGGTACCAATTCTATAGTACTATCATTCTTTTAACTTACATTTAGTTAGTCAATATTCTTCATTCTCTTTGTAGGGCATACTGACTTGTATCCCTGGCAATAGAGCTAGGCCAATAGACCACTTTATAGTACTTCTGTCCACTTGTGCTCCCATCTTTTGAGTTTTAAGCTTATCAAAAGTCAGTTGTGTGATGCCTGGTTTATGTATTTTAGGGAGAGGGTCAACAAAAGCTGATGTGCGGTATTAATATTTTAGATTAAGTATAAGTGAGAATTGTCAAGTGAATGTGTGAGAAAGAAGGAAAATTTGATATAGTTGGTCTGTGGTGCAAGCTGCACATTCATGACTTAGAGGAGAAGGATAATTAAGCGTATTAAAAAAGAAAGTTGTATTTGCTTCTGAATCTGTATTATAATCAGATATTTCACTCCTGCCCAGATGGAAGGAATAGGAGTATGGTAAGGTAGTCACTATGAAAACTAAGTCACTTGCTTTGGAATTTTACTCATAGTTAGTTGCTAGATAGATTGCAGTTGAATTAGGTGTGCAAAAGGCAACTATGAAATATTGGTGAAGAGTTTTCAAGGACTCTTTTGAAAGATTCAGATTTGTTCACAGATGTCTTTAGTTGTCATGCCACTTAAAAGAAAAGCATAACTTTTGCAGGGTGGGAATGATTTATCCATGACAAAGACTATATTAATATCACTAAGCAAAATATTATTCAAATAAAAGGTCTTAGCCTAATGTTGAAAGATTTATATGATTGAAGTTAAATGAAATCTATTCATACCTCCCACTTTTGATCAAATATTTTGATTTACAAGTATATACCAGTTACCAGTTTTTCATTTACTGTGTCTGTGTGTGTGTGTAGGTATTTATATAATATAATCATAGATTCTTAAAACCCTAAATGTCCTTAGAGAAAACAAGCCTTGGGGAGTTATGTGACTTGCTAAATTTCACAACAAATGAAATGATAAATCACTCTTTAAGGATATATGTGTGTGTGTATTCATGTATCATGTATGTGTGTGTACCTATTCGGTGCTTTTTACAGAAATTGGTTGATTTTGGAGTGGTGTTTTTTTGTATGTGTGTGTGGGATGATAAGCTGTACACTACTTAGAATAGATAGGACCAGTAAAGTAATTTATATCAGCTCAATGGCAGCCCACATATTTGGGACATTCATTGCCCTTTTCAGGCACTAGCGTGAAGTAGCTTAGGGATTTAGAGAGGCAAAAAAAGCTCAGTTGGTGTTCTATTTCAGAACTGTCAGGAGTAAGGGAGCAACTGTTGTATGTGTCTTGTGCTATTTTTCAAGCACTGACCCTGAAAAGAGGGATCTGACCCTGAAAGAGGGATCAACAAATCAATATGTATTGAGTGCCTCCCAATGTTGAACACACTACTTAGCCATCAGGGATACCATGGTGAATAAAATGAACACAGAATAAAACAAAGTTCCTGACTCTCCTAGACTTTCATCTCAGTAATTGAATTTATTTCTAGTAATTGAGTTATTTAACTGCAGTTTGTAAGTCAAGCATGCCAAACTCAAAGGCTAACATGGGCCAAATAAACAAGGTTTAAGTCTATGTGGGCCACAAAAAAACAAAAGCTTCAATTTTCATAGAAACGTAGGTTTATTTCAATAGAGACATGCTGAATACAAAGGGCTGAAATAAATGAGTAATCATTAACATAAAATAATAGAACATTTTAATAATTAATATTTGTTCTTGAACATTAACTAGCCAGACACTGAGTAGCTGCACCAGTTAATAAGTGTAACACAAATAAACCTATTTTTCTTGTTCTCCGAAATCAAAATATTTCCTGTGGCGCACACCAAACAAGTCAGTCCAAGACTAATGATATGGCCATCGGCTGCTAAAATACTCGCTGCTCGTATTAGTGGAGAGAAATGGTGAACCTGCGGATAGGCACATAAGGGAAATGAATGCAACACGATTATAGTAATCAAGTCATTAGCGAACTTGTAGCTTGTTATTAATAATTATGTATAACGGTATTGTAAAAATTAAGTTACGAAATTTTCTTATATACTGTTATATTAGCTGGGCAAAAAATATTCATTGTGGGCCACGAGGCTCGTGGGCCATGAGTTAGACATGCTTATTGTAAGTGCTATAAAAAGTGGAAATTTCGGTGCTATAAGAATGTATCACCAGAGATCAAGACCTAGTCTGAAGGAATAAAGCAAAGGAGAGGGTCAAAAAGGCTGATGTACGGAATTGATGTTTTAGATGAATTAAGTATAAGTGAGAATTTCCAATTGAATGTGTGAGAAAGAAGGGAAATTTGTGGAGAATGGGCAGGGATGAGCAAACCTGTCAGGGATAGTTTGTCCAGAAGCACTGATAAAAGGAAAGGCATATTCAAGTTTGAGAAATGGAAAGAAATCCTGCGAGTGTGCAAAACAGAAAGGAAGAGGGTCGAACAGATGATGATAAGGGAGTAAGCAGTGTTCCATGAATGTAAGATTTTAGAGAAGGTATTTGTGCTCAGGCCTAAGATCAATGGAGAGTTATTGAAAGGTTTTTAAAGCTTTTATTTCATAATATATTTGTATTTTAAAAAGATCACCTGGACTGCTCTATGGAAAATAGAATGGAGGGGAGACAAGAGTAGACATGGGAGACCAATTAAAGCAAGGAAATGATTCTGGTGTTAGAGATGGAGATACAGGCATGCAAAATATATGGACAGAGAGGTACACATTATAGTTTGACTTTTGCTTGTATGCTTAAATTATAACTTTATTGCTTCTTTGCATTCTTCAGTAATCTTAGTAATTTTTGCATCCTTACTATCAAGTATATAAGCTTTAGGATCGTACTATAAATTTTATATTTTCAGGGTAGGGTTGAATACATCATTTATCCTTTTGAACATATGGGAAATATGCTCTTTTTTTTTAAACTAGAGGCCTGATGCATGAAATTCGTGCAAGAGTAGGCCTTTCTTCCCCTGGCTGCTGGCATGGCTTCCCTCCCAGCCCAGGCTTTGTCTGGTCTAATTAGCATATTATGCTTTCATTATTATAGATTCACATGTAAGTAATAATAAAATGGAAGTATAGGTAATAGGATTCATTGTGTAATAATTCTTTTGTTTTTATTAGAATAGAAAGCATGTGGGGAAATATTTTAAACAAAGTGAAAAGAGCTTTGAACTTAGGCATAACTTATAAGTAATGGATATTAAGAACTTTAATAGAGTTACATGTTGATCAATATAAAGAAGTATAATGGTTCCATAAATTGATGATTTTTTAAATTTATTACATATTTATCATATACCATAAATTTAGAAAGTACTCTCGTCAAAATAGTTTCAAATTTTGTTATTACAAATACTACTAGAAGTTGATAGTAGATCTTTTCCTAATTTTTAAATGGGAAGCAATGTTTTACTGTTGTTTTTATCTTTCTAACCCAGAAAAGTCCCTTTTAGTTGAGATTTACATTAGGGTTTCATGCATTCAGTGGAAACGAGTCAAGAAGAGGGAAATTAATGACCTTGGATAGAGATGCAGAACACTACGTTCCCTGTTCTCACCCTACTCATATTTGTATATTGAAAGTAAAAATCTATATTTAAAATTATTTTATACAGTTGCATTGCTTTTTGATTTTCACTAATCTTATTTATTTTTATTTTCACTAATTTTAAATGTCATTACCTCCTCTATAGTGATGAGTTATAGAATTGAATTGGGTTTAAAATACCTTTGTAAATTTTACTTTGTTTGAAAATGTCACTGTTTTATATATATTGTACCATGAAATGGAATAGCTCTAACTTGAAAGATTACTTTTCTTCTAAATTTGTTAGAAGGATCCTCTTATGGATTAAATGAACTAATGTAATTGCTTATACCAAGTAAATTCTGTTTTCATAAAATTTTCACCGTATAATTTTATACAAATATTCATGTTAAAGTTTTTATAAGATGCTTAGATAGATTATGATTTGTTTTTTTGGAAAGAGACTCTAGAGATTCCTAGATTTAAGTTTTTATGTTGAAGCTGAATGTTGTTACCAAGGTTAATGCATGGTTCTTATATTCTAAATAACGGAACCCTCCTCAGATTCCTGAGTTTAGGTTACCCTTAAATATTACTCTTTCTTTCCATTATATAACAAAATCATAGTTGTATAAATGTTTAAAAATGTATATGAGTTTTAATAATCAAAAAATGACAGTGTAATCAAGTCAATTTCTTCATTAGCTCCTTTATTATACATGTGTGAGTAATTAATGTAATGGGTTAGGGTGTACTTTTTATGGCCCCTCTATTGCCTAGAATCTTCATGAATAAACATCTAAAAGAGTAAACTAATTTTAGTGCTAATTTAAGGAAAACAGCATTAAAAACGTTGGTTTAAAACTAACAGTTTGCCCTGGCCAGTTTTGTACAGTGGTTAGAGTCAGCCTGTGGACTGAAGGGTCTCAGGTTTGATCCCTGGTTAAGGGCAAGTACCTCTGTTGCAGGTTCCCCAGTCCGGGTAGGGGCACATGCAGGAGGCAACCAAGCAGTGTGTCTCTCTCTCCTCTCTCCCTCACTCTCCCTCTCTTTCCCTCTCTCTTCCCTTCAACCCCTTCTCCCTCCTTTCTACTATTTCTAGAAATCAATGGAAAAAATATCCTTGAGGAAACTGTTACTTAATTCAAGGAGAGGTGTAAACTGTTTTTGGTTTATCTGTTGTCTTTATTATTAGTTTCACTTTTATACTAAATTAGCAGTCTCTCTTGAGGTCTTTTTCTTTTGAGATAAAGTACTACATAATATAATTAGTAATCACCTTTTCATGGCTAAGTGCAGCCACATTCTTTGAACCATTTTTTTTTTGTTGTTGTTGTTATTTTGAATACACTAGTTTAAGTGCTAGTATATGCAAGCAGAAACCAATCAGGCTCATACCAAAGGTATTTAATTTAGAATTTGGCCTATATAACGAAAAGAAGAATGTAAAGATTTCAGAAATGGTTCAAAAAGAACCAAAAAATATTTCAAATGTTCTTTTGTGTTTTTTTAAATTTCAATTTATTGGGGTAGCATCCTATCTAATAAAGAGGGAATATGCTAATTGACCATCACTCCATCACAAAGATGGCTGTACTCAAAGCTGAGGCCAAGTTCCCATAAGGAGCCTTAACACCGAGCAATCAGCAGGGACCTGAGACTACCCCACCCCCACCCCTGTGGGGCTTGACAGGGGACCTCAGGCTGCATCCCCCACTGGTAGGGCTTGACAGAGGACCTCATGATGCACTTCCTGTCCTGGGGCTGGGCTAAGGGATGTTAGGCCACTCACTCCACCCCAGCGCCAGGCCGGGGGGCCTCAGACCGTACCTCTCGCTCGGTGGGACTTGACAAGGGACCTCAGGGTGCGCCCCAAACCCCAGCACTAAGCCAGGGGACCTGAGACTGTGCCCCCCTGCCTGGCTGAGCTTATCAGGAGACCTTAGCCTATGACCCCCACCCAAAGGGGCTTGACAGGGGACCTCAAGTTGCATGCCCAGTACTGGGTTGGGAGAACTCAGGCCGCACCCCTGCCCAGCAGGGCTTGATGGGGGACCTCAAGGTGCGTTTCCTGTCCTGGTGCTGGGGTAGGAGACCTCAGGCTGCTCCCCTAGTCCCAGTGCCAGGCTAGGGGACCTCATACTGTGCCCCGCACTAGGTGCTCTTGACAGGGGCCTCAGACTGCACCCCCCACCCATGCACCAGGTTGGGGGACCTCAAGC
Source organism: Antrozous pallidus (assembly GCA_027563665.1). NCBI lineage: Eukaryota > Metazoa > Chordata > Mammalia > Chiroptera > Vespertilionidae > Antrozous > Antrozous pallidus. The sequence continues at coordinate 69,787,338 of CM050521.1, read as the reverse complement.
TGTGCCTTCCTGCCTGGTGGGGCTTGACAGGGGACCTCAGGACATGCTCCCCACCCAGCGGGTCTTGACGGGGGACCTGAGGCTGTGACCCCCTCCCAGTGACAGGCCGGGAGTCCTGACGCTGCACCCCCATGCCTAGCTGGGCTTGACAGGGGACCTCAGGCCATGCCCCCCACCCAGCAGGGTTGACAGGGGATCTCAGGCCATGTACCCCACATGGCGGGGCTTGATGGGGGACTTCAAGTCACGCTCACTGCCCTGGTCTGGGCTGGGGGACCTCAGGCCACGCTCCCTGTCCTGGAACCAGGCCAGGGGACATGAGGCTATGTCCCCTGCCTGGTGGGACTCGCCAGGTTTGGATCTAACCCAATGGGGGCGGGGCCCGCTGGTCTGGGTCTCACGTGATTTTGAGGCACATGTGGGTAAGTGGAGACTTGGCTCTGGGTCCTGTGGTGTGCCCCAGACTCTGACAAGAGGAAGGTTTTCATATACATTTTACTAATTTTCTTTCATCCCTGGCATTTCTTTTCTTTCTTTCTTTCTTTCTTTCTTTCTTTCTTTCTTTCTTTCTTTCTTTCTTTCTTTCTTTCTTTCTTTCTTTCTTTCTTTCTTATCTTTATTGTTCAGTTTATTAATTACATTGTTCCCTTTTTTCCCCCCTATAGCTCCCCTCCACCTGGTACCCATCCCACCCTCCGCCCTCATCCCCCTCCACTGTCCTCTCCCATAGTTGCATGATTTTTGTCCAGTCTCTTGCTGCACTTCCCACACCCCCTTTCTCCCCAAGAATTGTCAGTCCATTCCCTTTCTATGTCCGTGATTCTGTTACATTCACCAGTTTATCCTGTTCATCAGCTTATTAATTCACTTGATTTTTAGATTCATTTGTTGATGGATGTCTATTTGTTGTTTCTAATTTACACTTTTATCTTTTTCTTCTTCCTCTTCTTAAAGAATATCTTTCAGCATTTCATATAATATTGGTTTGGTGGTGATGAACTCCTTTAGCTTTTTCTTATCTGCAAAGCACTTCATCTGACCTTCAATTATGCATGATAGCTTTGCTGGATAGAGTAATCTTGGTTGTAGATTCTTGCTGTTCATCACTTTGAATATTTTTTGCCACTCCCATCTGGCCTGCATGGTTTCTGTTGAGAAATCCGCTGACAATCGTATGGGTGCTCCCTTATAGGTAATTGTTTTTCTCTTGCTGCTTTTAATATTTTCTCTTTGTCTTTTGCTCCTGGCATTTTAATTATGATGTGCCTTGGTGTGGTCCTCTTAGGGTTCCTATATATTGGGGTTCGTTGCACTTCTTGGACTCCTAAGTCAATTTCTTTCACCAGGTGTGGGAAGTTTTCGGTCACTATTTCTTCAAATAGGTTTTCATTGTCTTGCTCTCTCTCTTTTTCTGGCATCCCAATAATTTAGATGTTTCTTATACTTGAGGTTGTCCCAGAGGCCCCTTACACTAGCTTCAATTTTTTGGATTCTTTTGGTTTCTTGCTTTTTCAGCTGAGTAGATTTTACCTCTTTGTATTTCAAATCTTTAACTTGGTTCTTGGGGTGCTCCAGAGCACTTTTAGGTCTTTGTATAATATTTTTTATTTTAGTCAGTGTATGCTTAATTTGTAATTGGTCCTTTTTCGTATTCTTAAGAGTCTCCTTCATATCCTTGAGGGTCTCGTTCATTTGCATGTAGGACTCATTCATTTCAATGTTGGTCTTGATCTTTTCCTTGCAGGTCTCGTTCATATCCTTGAGGGTCTCGTTCATTTCCTTGTCGGTCTTGCTTATTTCCTTATAGGTCTTTTCTAGGAGCCTCTTGAGAAGCCCTATAACCGTGGTTTTGAATTCCATGTCCAGTCTTTTTTTTCCCTCCATTTCTTTCACATCTGATTTCTTTCCATGTCTCTGCATGGTGGCTGCTTCCCTGAGTTGGTCAATTAGCTTTGTGTGGTAGACTTCCTACAAGGGACAGTGGCTCAGCCTCCCCAGTTACCTGAGGTGGATATGGGTTGCACAGTCTTGCTGAAGTTAAGCTCAGGTTAATCATTGTTAGCACTTGGAGGGGTTGACCTACAGGCCAATTGTCTGTGACATTCAGCTGTGCTCAGGTTGGATCGGCGGAGTCTCCAGGCCAAGCAGACAGCCTTAACTCTGCCCTAGGCTCCCCAGGGACTCTGTGCCGGGGGCAATGGCTGCCAGCACCTCTGAGAGAGAGCCGCTGCCAAGCTCCACCGGCTGCTGGGGAATTCAGACTCTGCCCAAATGCGTCTGCACACCCAACGTCTCACCCAGGGTCGTAAAACAAAGCAGTCTGATGGTTTCCCGAATGAGAGAGTAAGTCGCAAGCGCTCTCTACTTGGTCACGCAGCTTCGCTGTTCCCAAGTTCACGCGCAAGCTCGCCTTCTCCACAAGCCAGCAGACCCCTGTAGCACCTGAGCTTCGATGTGCCCTCCCACTGTCCAGTTTTTACCCTGTATGATAGTGGGTTCCCTGGACTTCGCCCAGAGCTGGAGAATCAGTCTAGTGGGACGTCTTTGTCTCCCCGTTCGAGAAAACTGGCCAGTTTTCAGCCGCCCGCCCTATCCGCTGGCGCGCACGCTCCTCCAAACCTCTCTCCACGCGTATCTTCAACGCTGTCCTCAGCCGCTCCTCTGAGTCACAGTGTCTTATCTTCACTTTTATTTGTGGAATTTTCACTCGGCCCCCTTTCTTGTGATTCTGGGTGGTGTTTGTTCTTTCGTTAAGTTGTAGTTTTAAAATTGCTGTGTATGACGGCAAGATAGGTGTTTTACCTATGCCGCCATCTTGGTTCCTCCCCTGGCATTTCTATGATAAAGAAAGGGCAAATAGTAATATTAAATTATGTCCTCTAATTAATTCTCTCTTAATGTGCAATAATTTTGTGTATCGCATCACTAATCTATATATATAAGAGCCTAATATGCAAAGTGTCCCCTCGGGAGTTTGACCAACCGGGAGTTTGATCACTTGCTATGACATGCGCTGACCACCAGGGGCTGGTGTGGAATGAAGGGAGGCTCCAGCTGGCGACCCACAGCTGGGAAAAGGAGGACCCAGCTGACAGCCAGCAGCTGGCAGCTGCTAGGGACCCTACCCATGCATGAATTTCATGTACTGGGCCTCTAGTTGGTTAATAAAACTATACAAATTTCAGGTGTGCAACTCAATAAAATATCTGCATTGTATACTAACCACCCTAAGACAAATCTCTTTCTATCCCTATTTGCCTACTTCCAGCTCCCCCAAACCTCCTTCCCTCTGACAGCTGTTAGTCTGCTCTTTCAAAAGCAGGCAAAAAACGTTTGGAATTCTAACGTATTCTTAGGTCTGGAGTAAGAATTTGCATGATATATCTGTTAGATTCATTTCAGATTTAACTTAAAAAATATTTCTTTCTATTATAATCTTTAAAATTTGGCACATAAAATACTTACATCTTAGTCAGATAGATTTGATATGAATGAAAGATAGTGTTAATATAATATTAATTAAATGAACAAAACCTCAGTATAAATTCAGTCTCTGATAATGATGTCTTTTAATAGTCATTAAAATGAATTTATATTTCTTGATTAATAGACATTTACATAATGCTTCTATGTAATATGTTTTTTATAAGGTCAAAAGAAATAGACTGGCAACCTTATTTTACAACACGCATTGTAGATGATTTTGGCACACACCTGCGAGTATTTAGAAAGGCTCAACAGAAGATAACAGAGAAAGATGATCAAGTAACAGGTAATACCTTTATTCCTGAAAATTATGATTTTAAAATCTGTTTTTTTTTTATCATTCAGTATAGCTTGAATTGGTCTTTTCTTTCTGCAGGGACAGCAGAAGATCTTGTAGATACCTTCTTTGAAGTTGAAGTTGAAATGGAGAAGGACGTTTGCCGTGATCTAGTGTGCACTTCTCCCAAAGATGAAGAAGGTTTTGTTTTCAGTTTCACACTTTTGAGAACAGTAACTGTTCACGTTGGTCAGAGATGAGTTAGTAAGACCCGTGAACAAATATAAGGGTGAAATTACTCTTTTAGGACAAGTAGCATAGTGAAGATACTGTGTCTATTTACTTTATTTGATTTATTTTAAAAAATATATATTTTATTGATTTTTTACAGAGAGGAAGGGAGAGGAGGGATAGAGAGTTAGAAACATTGATGAGAGAGAAACATCGATCAGCTACCTCCTGTACACTCCCCACTGGGTGTGTGCCCGCAACCAAGGTACATGCCCTTGACAGGAATCAAACCTGGAACTCTTGAGTCTGCAGGCTGATGCTCTGTCCACTGAGTCAAACCAGTTAGGGCTTTATTTTATTTTTTAATTCTTAAAATTAATTTCCAATTTTTTTTTTTCTGTTTTGAAGGTTACTTTTAAAAGTTAAAGATGGTAATTCAAGATTACCTCTCTTGTCTTTTTGGAAAATATAACAAGCATTAACATTTTATAATTGAAATTTATTTTTTCGATCTATAGTAGTTTTATCTTCACCTTGAATTTATTTCTAATTCAAGAATATATCTGATATCCTAAAATATTTTTTAAGGTAATGCTTATAATAATTTTAAATACAATTTTTAAAGTTGAACAAACTTCTTTTTGGGAGGTTAGATCAGATAAGCTTTAGTTGTGGATGTTGCTTTTTCCCTAGATTTGCAGTGACTAAGAGTCTTTTTTTTATTAATAGTATCAGGTGTATAATAAATTCCTATTAAGTGTCAGTACGTAACAACTACGGAGAGGCATTTCTAGTTGTGGAAATTGTTTTCTTTGATTTTTATAATGCTTAACATTTTTATTTCTTTACCTTGCTTTCCTTTTTTTATTCTTTTTGTATATATTGTGCGATTCAGTTTTTAATCGCCATTATATTAGCACTGATATTAAATAATTAAATATAAGAAATAGATATAATGATGTGCAGAACTTTTATGTAAACCAAGTCCTCAAATCTGTAAATTGGAAGAGCATACTCTTTTAAATGTGCACATAATTTTTAAGTATGCAAACATAATGAGTGTGGTAGAGTACAGGATACATGGTACAACAAAAGTTGTTTGGGGAGCACTTTTGTAGTTGACGTTCTTCAGTGATTTAGAGAGTGGGATGTAACTGAGCATATTTAAAAATACCATTTTGATTATTGGATAGTTACTATTTAGAGAAAAATGAAGAAGTTTTTAATTAATACTGATATGTACTAATTACGAAAATGTTAAGCCAGCATAATGAGAAGACTGCCTATTTCTACCTTTATATGTTTTATATCAAGTACTTCCTAATGTTATTATAGCTACTTTTTTTTTCTAGGATTCCTAAGGGATTTGTGTGAGGTCTTATTATACTTATTGCTACCTCCTGGAGATTTCCAGAACAAGACCATGCGATACTTTGTCAGGGTAAGCTTAAACTCATACCAAATAAATGACTGTAAAGAAACTTGGAGTAGTAGTTTCCAAAAGTTTTTGTCTCAGGTCTCTATGACACTCATAAAAATTATTGAAGATCTCAAGGAGCTTTGTTTTTATGTGGTTTTATGTATCAATATTTACCATATTATTAATTAAAACTAATAAATTTAGAAACAGAAGAATATACAAACCCACCTTCTGTTAGTATAGTGAGTAATAGAAAAGACATTTATGTACCAACTACTCTAGAGTCAACCAGTGTTAGTATTTTACTATAGTTAATCTGTTCCTCCCTTGAAGATAATCACTGTTCTGAAATTGGTGTGTGTCTTTTCTTTTTTTTCTTTGTTGTTATTCTTTAAATATAGATATAGGAATCCATAAATACTTATACTGCAATGTTTTGCCATTTAAAATTTAACAAATACATACTAGAGCTATCTTTTTGCTTTTCTCCATTGAACTCTAGATGTCATTATGGACATGTATCCATGTAGAACTAGGTAGCTGCATGTCAATTTATTTAATTTGTTTAACTGTGGTAAACTAGCTCATCTGTTTATAAGCTTTGTTGGTTATCAAGTTTTAATTTTACATGTATTGTACCTTTCTTAAGTAACAGATTGTGTTAGGGGATTTATATTATGCTATTGATTGGAACAGTGTATTACATTAAATTTGTTTGTGTTTTTTTAAATTTTGTTCAGGAAATCCTTGCACAAGGAGTTCTTCTTCCATTAATAAATCAACTCAGTGATCCTGATTATATTAATCAATATATCATATGGATGGTATGTACTTTCTAAATCACAACTCTTTAAAACAGTTTTTTTTAATGTAGAAGTAGTACTTGATTAGGATGATTATGCAACAATTTATTAAATAAAGATGTATCTAGAGATAATCTTTATATTTTCAACTAGTGGCTCTGGTGCATGAAATCATGCAGTGGGGGTATCCTTCTCCAATCTGGGACCCCTCGGGGATGTCTGACTGCCGGTTTAGTTAAGGGATTGAACTTAAACCAGCACTCGGTTATCCCTTTCACAATCTGGGACTGCTGGTTCCCAGCCGCTAGCCTGCATGCCTGATTGCCCCTAACCACTTCTGCTTGCCAGCCTGATCGCCACCTAACCGCTCCTCTGCTGACCTGGTTGACACCTCACTGCTCCCCTGCTGGCCCAGTCTCCCCCAACTGCCCTCCCTTGCCACCCACAACTGCCCTCTACTGTCATGACCCGTCTCCTCCTCTGGGACCAGCCTCCATGCTGCGTGAGCCGCTGGACCCCCAGGCCTCACCACGCGAAGCAGTTGCTGGGCCCTGCCTCCACTGTGCGCGTGGCCATCTTGTGGTGACATCATGCGCAAGGGCCAGCTAGGCTTTTATTAGTACAGATATTTCTATTTGCTATATTGTCAGTCAGATTCTCTTTAGGAGACAAGTTTGGTGTTATTATTTAAATTTAAAAAGGAATATTTTACTGCCCATGTGTATAGATAGATGGCCAGTATTTTTAAAGTTATACCCTTTAAAGTTATACCCTATCATGGAGGTCACAGAATCTGATTATTCTTTTGTTAACTTTTATAGATCCCTACTAGGCATTCTACCAAGAGGTTTAAAAATATGCATATCCACACTTCAAAAATTTTTTAAATGTATATCCCTTGGTTAGGAATTCTCTTGAAATTTATTCTAAAACTAGAGGCCTGGTGCACGAAATTTGTGCATGGGAGGGGGTTCCTCAACCCGGCCTGCCTCTTCCAATCTGGGACTGCTGACTCCTAATCACTCACCTGTTTGCCTGGCTGATTGCCCCTAACTGCTCCCCTACTGGCCTGATTGCCCCTAACTGCCTCTGCTGCGCCCTGTACCCTGGACCCAGGCTTCCCTCCCTCTGGCCAGCTGCAGGGAACCGTGGCCAGGCGGCTTTGCCCAGGCTGCAGCCACAGGCACCTGGGACTGCAGGGCGGGCGGCTTGTCTCTTTCCCGGGCCACAGGTACAGGTGCAGCCGCTGGCACCCAGAACCCCTGGGTGGTGGGCAGCTTGTCCCTCTCCAGGGCCACAGCCTAGCTGGTCCCCATTCCTCTCTTACGAGCTCATTTGTGTCTTGCTGGTCTCGGTTCCTCTCTCCTCAGTGTTGAATGTCTGAGCCATTAACGGCGTGAGGGTGTGATGGTCATTTGCATATTAGCTCTTTATTATATAGGATGATGATAAGCAGATTTGCAACAATACTTAAGGCCACTAATGGAAACATTGCATATAATACTAAAAAACTGAAAGCAATTTAAGTGTCTCACATAGAGGATTAGTTTAATAAATTATGCATATTAATACAATACTATGCAGCCATTAAAAATGATGGTGCTATATCCTAAGTCCGCTACCTTTTCATAGCTCCCTTTTCTGCTTTAGTTGGTTTAAATTTAATTGGCAGTCGTAATGATTAGTTCCTTCACAACATCTTCACTTACCGTTTCTCTCTCTTTCACTGTACTTGCTTAGTGAAATGACACTCAGGTTAAATTCAACTTAACCATCTGTCTACACTATTTCTATTCTTAAAAGCTAGTGACTAGAGAAAACATAGTGTTCATATAATCATAGTGATTCTGTTAAATTTAGGTCAGAGAATCCCACTCTTTTGTTTAAAATTCTCTAGTGACTTTCATTCCACATAGAATGAAAGTCAAAACATTTACTGTAATATACTGGTTTGCTCTCCATCACCACTAATCTTATTGTCTACTCTTCTATCTTTCTTTGATATAGCTCAACCATCATGGCTTCCTTGTTGTTGTCAAACATTCTGAGCGTGCTTTTCTACTTTGTAGCCTACTGTATTTTTTTATTTATGTTGTTTAGTTTGTGAACCATGAGAATTTAAGTACTCTGAGTATAGAGATTTTCATTTTGTTTTGTGATAAGCATTAGGAATATGGCAAATTGTGTCTGTCACATGGTAGCCACTCAAGATTCTGTTTTTCCTTAATAAGTGAGTCCCCCTCCCATTTGTTTTTTAAACTTTATTTTTTAGATCCGTGAGTCTAATTGCAACTATGAGGCCTTTATGAACATTATTAAATTGAGTGACAATATTGGAGAGCTAGAAGCAGTCAGAGATAAGGCAATAGAAGAATTACAGTATCTTCGATCTCTAGATACAGCTGGTGATGGTAAGTAATTTAAAGAATGTTTTACTTCTTTATTGATTACTATATCTTCAAACAAAACTGGAATTTACCTAAATGTCATTTTATGCTATTAGTTGTTTCTGCCTTAACTAAATTGAATCTAGCTTATTGTGTTATAACATGTTTTAAGAATATAGTATTATAGCTGTGGCCATTTGCTCAGTGGTTAGAGTGTAAGCCTGCAGGCCCAAGAGTTACAGGAAAGGGTACATATCTCAGTTGCAGGTTCCCCAGTCCTGGTCGGAGCATTGTGGGCGACAACCAATTGATGTCTCTCACTTTCCTCCTCCCTCCCATCTTTCTAGAAATGAATGGAAAAAATATCCTCTGGTGAGGACTAAAAAAACTACAAAAACAAACAAAAAACAAAGAATAAGGTGTTACAATTTTGAACGTGAGACTGTTATTCCAGTTATCTCTAAAATAAAGAAAACTGGTATGGTTTAATGTTAACTAAATAATTTCAGTACATAATTTTAGGTTATTTCATTATTAAATATAATAATTGCTCTATGCACTGGCTTTTATATTAAACTAGGGGCCCAGTGCCCGAATTTGTGCACCTTGAAAGGAACTGTGGGCCACAAAGCTGGGATGGGCACAGGGGCCGGTCTCGCCTCATCCTCCGCGCCCCTGCCTGGGCCCTCAGCCCCCTATCTGCCAGCAGCCCCCCCGCTCCTGCCACCACCTGCTTCTACTCACTCAGGGTGCTGGCCCTGCTCACACCTGCTGAGAGCATGGAGCAATTGGGGCCAGTGCCAGCAGCGGGTGAAGGGGGTCCAGTGCCTGCAGCAGGTGCGAGTGCTGGGTGGGACAGCGGGGCGTTGGAGCAAAGATTTTTCAATAACCACCAAAGGCTTGCCCCGATGACAGCGACCGGCACCCCACCTTGGTCTGGTGCCCCTGCTCACCTGCTTCACCATCCTGTTGCGGTCAGTGCCTGCCATGGTCCACACATGCCTCATGTTGGTTAGTGCACATCATAACAACTGGTTGTTTGGTTGTTCCACCATTCGGTCTGTTTGCATATTAGTCTTTTATTATTTAGAATGACAATATGTGCATGTTAAAGTATTTCACATATAACTACCACTTTCTAGTTCATAATCAATTTGTTTGTTTTTAGATATCAACACTATCAAAAATCAAATAAATAGCTTATTATTTGTAAAGAAAGTATGTGACTCAAGAATACAACGGTTGCAGTCAGGCAAAGTAAGTAAAGTACTTTTGAGTTACCATTTAGTTATAAATACTTTTTATTTATTAAAATGTTTGGCAAGGTGGGGACATAGGTGAAAAAGGTGAAGGGGATTAAGAGGTACAAACTGCAGCCCGGACAGCCTGGCTCAGTGGTTTAGTGTTGACGTATGAATCAGGAGGTCATGGTTTGACTCCAGGTCAGGCTGTATGCCCGAGTTTCAGACTTGATCCCCAGCAGGGGGCGGGTTGGGGTGCAGAAGGCAGCTGATCAGTGATTCTTTCTCATTGTTGATGTTTATATTTGTCTCTCTTTTCTTCCTCTCTAAATTCAATAAAAATCAATAAAAAGTACATATTGCCAGTTATGTAATATATGGTGAAGTAATATACAGTATAAGAAATATAGTTAATAATATTGTAATAATTGTGTGGGGGCAGATAATTACTAGACTTACTGTGGTGATGACATCATAAGGTATATAAATGTCTAGTCACTATAATTATACATCTGAAACTAATAATGTATGTCTAATATAAAAACAAATTTTTAAAATGTCTAGCAAATAATGAAAAGTACATTAACTAGTGCACTATGCTACAAAAGAACTTTCAGGAAAAAAAAAACCTTCTCTGATATAATGTGGTATAAATATTTGTGAAACCAAACTAAAGAGATTGAAATACTGCCTAAAAATGCTAAAGTAATTAAAGATTTTTTATTCCTTAATTTACTTATTCATCTATCCACTTTTACTTATTTTTTAAAAAAATCAATATTTATTGAATTTTATTCATGGGACACCATGTTAGATTTATCTAATAGACAAAATATCTATTTTCATGGAACTTTACATTTTAGTTGCAATCAGAAAATAAGCCAAAAAATAAATTGATATATAATGTAAAAAAAAAAAAAAAAAGGTAGAAAATAAGTAAAGTGTGAAGAAAAAAAAGTAAAGCAAAATAAAGGGATAGAGAATGTCCAGCAGTATTTTCTATAGGTGCTGAGAGATCTGGTGCCATTTAAGCATAGGAAAGTGTAATATGAATTCTATGGCTTTTTTTTTTTAGATTATTATTATTTTTAAATATATATATTTTATTGATTTTTCACAGAGAGGAAGAGAGAGGGATAGAAAATCAGAAACATCGATGAGAGAGAAACATCGATCAGCTGCCTATTGCACACCCTCTGCTGGGGATGTGCCCACAGCCAGGGTACATGCCCTTGATCGGAATTGAACCCGGGACCTTTCAGTCCGCAGGCCGATGCTCTATCCGCTGAGCCAAACCGGCTTCGGCTAGATTATTTTTTAAAGAGTCTTTTAGGGAAGGTGAAAGCAAAGGCAAAGGTACTGAGATAGTGGAGGTCAGTGTGGCTGCTTTGGAATGAATGAGAGGAATTGTTAATAGGAATGAAATTGGAGAGGAAACTTGGGGCTAGATTATATATGGTTTTACCTGCCATAGTAGGATTTTTTTTAAAGATTCTAATTGTATTGTGAATCCATTGGATATTTTTCTTGGCGAGTGATGTGATCTGACTTGTGAATTAAAATGTTTACTTTGATTCTTTGTGATGAATAAATTGTAAAGTGGTGGGGACAAGAATGGAAACTAAGAGATCATTTACAAGACTATTGCAGCCCAGGAATAGATGTCTTAGAGGTTGTCAGAAGTAGAGACTGGATATAGTGCTAATAGGATTTACTAATGGATTAAATATAGGATGATAAACTAAAAAGGGACTTGCATGATTTGTATTTTTTTTTGTCTTGAGCAACTGAATGAATAATGTCACTTTTTACTAAAATGGATAAAACTGAGGGAGGAGGAGATTTGGAGGAGTGAATCCAACTTTGGATGTTTTAGTCTGAGTTCATTGTTCAATTTTGAAGTAGACATGCTAATTAGTAAACTCAAGTTCAAGGGAAAGTTTAGTGGTGGAAATAACTTTGAGAGTTCTAAGGGATATCAGATGTTTACTTAAAGTTAAGAGACTGGATGAGGTTACCTAAAAGAGTGAGTGTAAGAGGATACCAGGAACTCAGTCCTAGGGCACTTCAGTTACTAGAGTTTAAGACAAAGTAGGAAATCAAAGATATAGAGTAAGTGGCTGTTGAGATTGAAGGAAAACCTGAGAATGTGATATCCTAGAAGCCATGTGTAGAAAGTGTTTAAAAAAGTGAGATATCAGGTATGTCAAAAGCTGCTAATAAGTTGAGTAAGATGAAACTTAGAATTGCATTGGATGTGCCACCAATGGGGTTGTTGGTGATCTGATGATAAACGTCTTTGGTGGAATAGTGGAGAGAAACCTTAATGAGAAAAGTCAGTCCAGGAGGAAATGGGAAGAGATGAATTAGAAATAGTGATTATTGTTAGCTGTTTGGAAGAGTTTTACTATAAAAAGAGCAGAGATTTGGGGCTATTAGGAAAACACATTTTTAATTAAGTTTAGTTTTTAGTGTAGTCACTTTTTTGGGCTGGTTTTTTATTTTGGAAATTTATTTGTGATTCTGATCATGTAATTTTGCAGTTTTTCTTAAGGAATACGTGACATTTTAAAATAAGTTTAGTTTGCTAGATTAATTTTAGCTCACAGTATTTGGGACCCATATTTTATATACACGTGTGCATTTGTGTATATGCCTGTCTTTGTTTTAGCTGTGTTAAAATTAGTTTAATACATCCACCCATGCAAATTCAGGATAAAAAAATGATATGATTTCACTAGTGCTTATTATTTCTTTTATTTTTATTTTTTTAAATTTATTTTATTGTTTTTTTTACAGAGAGGAAGGAAGAGGGATAGAAAGTCAGAAACATCAATGAGAGAGAAACATCCTCTACTGGGGATGTGCCCACACCCAGGGTACATGCCCTTGACCGGAATCAAACCCGGGACCCCTCCAGTCCACAGGCCGATGCTCTCTCCACTGAGCCAAACCGGTTTTGGCATTGCTTATTGTTTCTTTTAAGTAGTTGCACTATCTAGATCTTAGAGTTAGTGGTTCTTCATCATCATATTTAAAGTCTTGCCCAGATGCTTTTTGATATTGAATCCTTTTAAAATTTCAATGCCTTGTTTGGCAACCTGTCAGTTCTGTTTTGAATATTAAACTTTATCTCCTTAATAGCTCTGGTCATGCATTTTTCTTTGGAAGTAACCTCAAAATTCCTCCGAGATTTTTTTTTAACCATGCTACTCATCTTGAAATCTTAGAAGATCTTTTATCATACCTTCTTATTACAAATAAGGTTATAGTGAACGCTCTTCCCCATTTTTTATAAAGCTGCTGCTGGGCAGGAGAAATATAGTAGGGAAGTCATGTGCTGGCACTGGGCTGTTTTATGCCAGATATTTTAAGTCAGTTACCTCTTACTTTCAGTACTTATATGAAGGGATAACTAATTACACAAGAAGTTATTTTCCTCCTTCAATTTATCTTTCTTCTTTTTTATACATTGCCTATTCCTAGTTTAGTATCTGCCCTTGAATAATAGAGCCTATTTAACTTCCAGAGAATATGCCTATCTTTTAAAATCGAGTGTCATGAGATATGGATTTGGGAATATGTACAGAGAAGCTGGTTAAAACCCACATAAATATCGTGGGTTTTAGAAGAAAGGACAGCAGACTTTAAAAACAAAATCACTTACTAGCTTTGTGGTCATAGGTAAACTTTTTGGTCTTTAGCTTTCTTATATCTTAAACTAGAGGCCCGTTGCACAAATTTGTGCATGGATGGGGCCCAATCAGGCTGGCTGGGAGAAGGGGACAGATGCAGTCAGCCAGAGGGGAGGGGAGGCACAGGCAGTTGGCTGGCCGGCCCCGACCCCTGGTCAAACTCCCAATTGAACTCTTTAGTCCAACTCCCAGTTGTGGGTCAATTTGCATATTAGACTTTTATTATATAGGATGGCTTTGGTCGTACTTAATCCAATAGAATTGTTGTGGAAATTAAATGAAGTAATGTGTGTTCTGTATCTAGCATAGTGCTTGAAATTCAGATTTTTGAACCCTTTTTTTTCTTTTGTTTTATGTGTAGGTAGTTATCATGTTTTTAATTACTCCAAAAAGTGTACATAATTTATTGTTTACATAGTCTGAGGAGAAATATATACATTTCTACATTTATATTTCTATAAAATACTTTATAGAGATTTTACTCTCTTGGGAGCAAAATTATTCTTTTGGGAATATTTTCTGTTTTCCAATAGATAGACTTCAATCTGTACTTAAAAATGTTGGGATTTGTTTATTCTTGGACATATTAAGCATTCTAAACATCCCCTGGAGCCTCTAAAATATTTTCATTTGGAGTATGTAGAGAAAGAGAGAGAGAGAATTTCAAAACACAGTAATTTAGAATTACTTCGTGTTGGAAGAAATGAATGCTTATCATATTTAATATATATTTACTAATCAACTCTGAAAATAACATTCACTGAGCTGAGACTATTTTATTGGGAACTCACATGTATTAGAAGGGAAAAACTTCATTTTTATTCCATCTTAACTTGTACTTTGATTTTTTACTCCTATATAAAGATCTTTAACCTAATGAGTGAATAGATGCAGTATTAACTCACATTCGCTTTTATCTGTAGGAAATAAATACTGTGAAACTGGCAGCAAACTTTGGGAAACTTTGCACAGTCCCTTTGGCCAGCATCCTTGTAGACAATGTTGCACTACAATTTTTTATGGGTAGGTAAATCTATTTTATGAAAATAATATAACGTCTGAAATTTTAATAATTATAACTATTATTACGTTTTAAGTACTCAGTATGAGGCATGGCAAATCTGTCTCACCTCTTCCTCTTATTCTCTGAAATGTTCATTTTTTTTTCACTGGAAAACATAGAGGCAGAGATTTATTTTGTTATGAAGAAACAAATGCTTATTATAACTGTGCATTTGCTAAACTGCTTTTAAAATAAACCTTGGAAGAGTCTATTATGAATTCACATTATTGAAGAAGAGTATTTTATGAGGAGTACGTAAGTGCCATATGTAACTTGTTTGTATCATTTTTGTGTGTGAACAGGGTGGGAATTTTATTACAATTATATCATAATTACTTTTATTTGGAGAACATTTTTAGCATAATTCCTGATTCTTAATTTTCATGATAAAAAATATAGGTATGTGATTTTTTGGAAAAGTTTAATTTTTACTTTTAATATTTACATAAACATTAATACATATTATGATTATTAATAATGTTTATTGAGAACAAAAGCTGAATGCTAGCAAAATGGCTTATTTCTGATGAATCTTTGTGTAGCAATTTTATCCACTAGAGATTTTATTATGAAAAATAGATTTTAAAAAAAAAAGTGCTTTTATTTATGTTTCTACATAATTGGTCTTTTTTAGCTTAACTAATTCCTGATATAACTATATTTTCTCCTCAAAGACTTTTTTATGCCTTTTAAAATGCCAAATTTTAAGTATTTGAAATTTTAATTCTTCTTGTTTTATGATACAGCTTCATGCACCCAGAAATGTGTGACATTAATATCTGTGGTATGGATTTTATTTGGTAGATTACATGCAGCAAACTGGAGGGCAAGCACATCTCTTCTTCTGGATGACGGTGGAAGGGTACCGGGTTACAGCCCAACAACAACTAGAAGTTTTATTAAGCCGTCAGAAAGATGGAAAACTTCAAACCAACCAAACCAAAGGTCTTTTAAGAGCAGCTGCTGTTGGAATTTATGACCAGTATTTATCAGAAAAGGTGAGGATATATTTTACTTAATGTGTTCTTATCTTCTTTTGCAGTATCATTAATAATAATAATTTTTATAGCCCTAGCTGGTTTTGTTCAGTAGATAGAGCATATGCCTGCAGACTGAAGGGCCCCAGTTTCAATTCTGATCAAGGGCACATGCCAGGGTCCATGCTTGATCCCTGGTGTAGAACGTGCAAAGAGGCGCCAATCAGTGATTCCTTGACATCATTGATGTTTTATCTCTCTCTCTCTCTCCCTCTCCCTTCCTCTTTGAAATCAATAAAAATATATTTTAAAAAAATAATAATTTTTATAATACTTAAAAATATCCATTACTTACGCTAGGCACAACTTTTTCACTAATATTGTCTCATTTAATCCTGATCACAATCTTATTGTGTATATTATCATTTTGAAGGGAAGAAACTAATGCTTAGGAAATTGAATTAACTTGGCCAACGTCATAAAAATACTAAGTAATAAAGTCACACATACTTTAGATTCAAAGACAGAATAGTTTAAAGTAAAGAATGTAGAAGGTAAATTATGCAAACAGTAACTAAAACAGCAGGAATGGCTATGCTAATAGATTTTAGTATAGACAATAGATTTTTAAACAAAAATTGTTAATGAGAAAAGAGGAACATCCTCTCCTATATAATAAAAGCCTAATATGTTAAGTGACCGTTCATTCGACCAGTCGATATGATGCGCACTGACCACCAGGAGGCAGATGCTTGACTGGTAGGTTAGCTTGCTGCTGGTGTCTGGCTGATTGGGACTGGATGAGACAGGCTGGAAATGCCCTGGAGCCCTCCTGCGGTTCCTTCCTGGCCCGGTCATACATCGCTGGGGTCCCTCAGCCTGGCCTGCCCCCTCTCTCAATCCAGAACCCCTTGGGGGATGTTGTAGAGCTGGTTTTGGTCCAATGCCACAGGCCAGGCCAAGGGACCCCAGGGCCTCTAGTCTATCCTTCCTATATAATAAAAGAGAAATATGCAAATTTGACCCTACCTTCGCTCCTGATTGGCTATGCTACCAGCCAATCAGGAGCAGGGGCGGGGCCAAGTGGCACTAGTGCTGGGCCCTGGGGATGGAGATGAAACTGCCGTGGTGGCGAGCACCCAGCCCCCGGACGCTGTGAGGGGAAGTGGCGGTGAGCGCCCAGTCCCTGAGGCTGGGTGGTCGCAGGCAGCTGGGGCTGAGCTGAGCAGGGCAATGGCTGGGTGTCCAAGGCCTAAAGCAAGCTGGGGGTGAGCCATCAGTTGGACATCCCCTAAGGGCTCCCAGTATGTGAGAGGGGGCAGGTTGGGTTGAGGGACCACCCACCCCCAGCACACGAATTTCATGCACCGGGCCGCTTGTTTTATAATAAAAGGGTTAATTGATCAGGGTGAGGAAACAATTAGAAACATAATTGAAAAAAACAATTAGAAACACATTCATGAAAAAAAACCCACAAAACAAACCTGATAGAAATGAAGAGGGAAATAGATGATTTAGCAATAATAGTTTAAGACTTCAATACCCACTCTCATTAATTGATAGAACATATAGAATTATTAAATTGGTAAGAGAAATAAGTGTGATATAGGCTTAAGATTAGAGCTGAAAGTCCAAGTGAATTTTACATTTGATTGTGCTGTTTTACCACTATGTAAAAGAAAAGGATTTTTTAAAGGCTGCAGGCAAGTCTGAGAAGTCTTAGTAAAGGGAAAGTAAAACAAAGTTCAAATATCCTATGGGTCCATGGAATAAAAAGAATAGTAACTTTTTAAATTAAATATAGATAATACCCTATTATATATATAATCTTTTAAAATCACATCTACGTATATTAAGAACATACAATAATATAGCCTATGATATTTAAATATCTAATGCTTAGAAAGTTAAAATTTATTGCTGTATCAGAGGACAGAAACATAAATACATTATTATATATTTTTAATAATACTTGAATTAGCCGAGACCGGTTTGGCTCAGTGGATAGAGCCTCGGACTGCGGACTGAAGGGTCCCGGGTTCGATTCCGGCAAGGGCATGTACCTTGGCTGCGGGCACATCCCCAGTAGGGGGCGTGCAAGAGGCAGCTGATCGATGTCTCTCTCTCATCGATGTTTCTGACTTTCTATCCCTCTCCCTTCTGCTCTGTAAAAAATCAATAAAATATATTTAAAAAAAAATAATAATAATACTTGAATTATTAGTCCTATTAGTTACTAATTGCCATTGTGTACTAGTCCTGTTATTTTATTTAAATAACCACATTTGTGTAATAGAAAAGCAAAGAATACAGGTTAATAGATAATTTTGGGAAAACAGTCATTTCTGTATTGTTAAGGCAATACTAAATGTGTAAACTTATTTCTTCTTTATTTTATGAGTGGGGCAATCTGGTAAGTTGTGACCTATGATAGCTCTCCAGAAGTGTTGGTCATCCTCTACCAGGGAGCCTTATTTCAATTCTGTGTACCAGAGTTTATAGGAAAAATTAAATAAATATAAAATGTTGTTTTAAAATTTGCCTCTTATTATTTTCTAGAAACTGAATTTACTGAGCTTAGAGGGTAAATGAAAGGACGGAACCAGCTAACATCATGTCCCTCTTTAATCTTTGTCACATACTCAGAGTTGTGACAGTGTTTTCCCCTGAACAGTCCTATTCCTATTTCAGGGGAAAACATACACACACACACTACACCACACCCTCCTATACACAAACAACAGAGAATCATCCTTCTCCCCTCCAAAAATGAAAACCAACTTACAACCTGCTTGGATTTACTAACAATAATGTTGAATTAACAAGGGAGCATTATAAGTTCTATAGCCCTTTTTCTACACATTTATACCATGCTGTATACTTTTTCTTTTATCACTTTTCTTAATTTATTCATTCTGTTCCTTAAATACTTTATTGGATAGCATGGAAAAATATTTAAACAATGCTTTCTCTTGCTAGTTTTCTAAGAGTTAACATCCTGATCACTTGATCTCCGAAGTCTTCAGAATTAAAACATCAAAGTTGACATCATAAAGATGACCATATTCCTAGATTTCAGAATTTTTTTTCTTTCAGTAATTTTTCACATTGAATATCAGATTTCGGAAGTTGTTGGAACAGATTAACTTTTCAAATAAATTTTCTCTCATATCACAGTGGAACTTTTCCTGCAGTGTTATAAAACCAACTTTAGAATAAAGATAGTCTCTTTGAAAGGGCATTCAAAAGGATTGTTTCTATTGTTAAGTTGTGAGTAACAAATTATTATTTTGGCAGTTATAATAAATACATACCCAGAACTACTGAATGTTCAAAACCAATTCCTAATGAAAGTATTTCCTATGTGCCAGTCAATGTGTTTGTATGGTTTACATAAATCTCTTTTAATACTTTTAACAACTTTATGTAGTAGTATTTCCATTTGGCAAATTGAGTAAATGTTTGTCTACCAGGCTACTATATTACATGATAATAAGGAAATTCTAGCTCTTAGATCAGTCTCTTAAACATCGTTATCATTTATAAACCAAGCATTTTCTGGCCGTTATTTTCAATAATATTAAGGTTTAAATTGTATTTAGGAATTCCAAAGATAATTATTACTGTAATTTTTCTGTTTGTTAGGCATCTCCACGGGTTACTGTTGATGATTATTTGGTAGCAAAATTAGCAGATACTTTGAATCATGAAGATCCAACTCCTGAAATCTTTGATGACATTCAAAGAAAGGTATTATATTCAACATTTGTTATTAGATCTTTCTTGAAAAATATGTATATTTCCACATGCAAATAATTCATTTTTAAAAAAACATTGAAAATTGTAAAAAATTGCTTGGCTGGAATGCCTCAGTTGATTGGAGCATCATCCCATGTACCTAAGTTGCCTGTTTGATCCCAGTCAGGGCATGTACCTAACTTGTAGATTCAATCCGGGGTTGGGGCATACACTGAAGGCAATCAGTCCATGTTTTCTTTCTCACATCAATGTTTCTCTTTCTGTCTCGCCCTTCCACTCTCTAAGTGTGTCCTCAGATGAGGATTTAAACAAAAAGAGAGAGGAAACTAATGAGTTATGGTAATAATATTTCTCAATTACCAAAAGGTGGGCTACTTTGCTAGATTATGTATTTAACAAGTGAGAGAAATGCTTATTTTAGGCTGTTTTATATTGGTCTGATTGCAGAGCCAGATATACAGTCTTAGAATTTCATGAATTAATGATATAAATAAATAAATAACATCACTCAAATTGATTTGAATGTGTTTGAGTCTTAGTATGGACTTGTTTCTTAGAGAATACTACTTCCTAGAATATCCTATCTAATAAAAGAGTAATATGCAAATTTGACCGTACTTTCGCCACACCACAAGCCATGCCCACAGCCACACCCACCAGCCAATCAGGAGCAGATTATGCAAATAAACCCCAACCAAGATGGCTGCCGCCACTGAGAGCAGGAGGAAGGCTTGGGTTTCCCCGGCAACAGAGTAAGCCAAGCTTTCTGCCTGCCATTACCTGCCTAAGCCTCCACTCAATGTTACAAAGTTTCAATTATAAAAGATACAGAAATGGCAGCAGCCACTGAGCTGGAGAGAACAGAGGCTTGGGTTTCCCTGGCAACGGGTCCCAATCCCACCTGCCATTGCCAGCCTAGGCCTCCACTCTAGGCTACAATGTTTCAAACAGAAATGGCTGCCACCATGGAGGGAGCAGAAGACTTGGCTCCGCTTCAGGCCACAGAGTTTCAATTGTAGACATAGATTAATCCCAGATACCAGGGCCTCTGCTTGGGTTGTTGGGGGACATGGCCGGCCTGCAAACCTCCACAGGCCTGTCGCCCAGGCCGCCCCTCACCCTAAGGGGATCCCCCACCTTGGGACACTCTTTAGGGCAACCAGCTGGCCCCCACCCATGCACCAGGCCTCTATTCTAATAAAAGAGGAATTTGCCGATTGACCATCACTCCAACACACAAGAGGGCTGCCCCCATGTGGACACAAGATGGCCACCACAAGATGGCCATCGGGGAGGGCCATTGGGAGGTTCCAGGCCCTGAAAGGGAGGGCATTTGTGGGCGATCAGGCCAGCAGGGGAAGGCAGTTGGGTGGAACCAGGCCTGCAAGGGAGGGCAGTTAGGGGTGATCAAGCCTGCAGGAGAGGGCAATTAGGGGTGACCAGGCCGGCAGAAGAGGAAAGTTGGGGGCAAATAGGCTGGCAGGGGAGCAATTAGACATCACTTAGGCTGCCAGGGTAGTGGTTAGCAGGTGATCAGGCTGGCAGGCAGAAGCGGTTAGGGGCAATCAGGGAGGCAAGCAGGTGAGCAGTTTGGAGCCAGCAGTCCTGGATTGTGAGAAGGATGTCTGATTGCCTGGTTAGGCCTGATCCTGGTAGGGCAGTCAGACATCCCTTGAGGAATCCCAGATTAGAGAGGGTGCAGGCTGGGCTAAGGGACATCCCCTCCCCCTGTGCATGAATTCCGTGCACCAGGCCTCTAGTCCTCTATAATGAAAGGCTGATATGCAAGTTGTCCCCTTGACTGTAGTTAGACCAGGAGACAGGGCCATCTGGCCAACTGACCAAGGCCCCTTCCCCCAGCCGACCCTGCCCCCGATTGGCCCCTTCCACACCATCAAGGAGGGCCGGCCAGACCCCACCCATGCATGAATTCCTGCACCAGGCATCTAGTACTATCTAATAAAGAGGGAATATGCTAATGGACTGTCACACCCTCATAAAGATGTCGGAGCCCACAGCCAATAAGGATGGAATATGCTAATTGATTGCCACGCCCTTAAAGATGGTAGCACCCACAGCCACAAGATGGCAGTGCCCAGTCCCCTCAACCCTGCACAGCATGCCTGCCTCCAGAGTCCCCCGGTCACCTCAGCCCCCCACCTGCCAACGGCTGGCCTAAAGTGCAGAGAAGCCTTGGATGGCAGCTGCCCAGCCTCCCAGGGTGGGCCTGAAGTGTGGGCATGCCTCGGATAGTGGCTGCCTGGCTGCCCAAGGCTCAGGTAACGAGGGCTGGCTGAGGCTAGCGCTGCCGGCAGTGGCAGCAGCAGAGGTGTGATGGGGGCGTTGCTTTGCCCCTGATTGCCAGGTCACTTCCCACCCCTCAGGGCTCCTGGACTGTGAGGGGGAAGGCCAGGCTGACTGGACACTCCCCCCCCCCTCCAGTGCATGACTTTTCATGCATTGGGCCTCTAGTCCTAATATATAAAAACCCAGGGTTGTAACAACTGGAGGCTGACCAACTGGAAGTCACTGCTGGCCCCACACCCAAGCAAGCAGTAAGATACAATCAGGCAGGCAGGCAGAAGGGTTAGAGGTGATCAGGCAGGCAGACCAGTGGTTAGGGATGATCAGGTAGGCAGGTTAGCAGTTAGGAGTAATCAGGTAGGTAGATGGCCCCTTACAGGACCCCACCTCCCAGCAAAGAAAAAGGGAGGTCCAGGTCAGCCAAGCCATTATATCCCAGCCTGTCACCTGCAGAAGGAAGCCACCAGTAGCAGGGGATGGGGACAGCACTGCACATACGGCAAGCAGTGGCAGCGGCGGGGTGGGGCCAGCTGCCTGCAGCCCAGGGAAGGAAAGCTCCGATAGGCCCTGATCTCAGGCCAGGCCTAGGGACCCTACCTGAGGGTTCCTGGATTGTGAGAGGGTACAGGCTGGCCTGAGAGATTACCCCCCCACCACCGAGTGCACAAATCTTCGTGCACTGGGCCTTTAGTCTTCTGTAGTAATAAAAGCATAATATGCTAGTTAGACCAGACGTCCTTCCAGACAACCTTCTAGATGAAGCCGGGGCTGCAAGGTTAGAGCCCCTTGAACGAATTTCCTGCATTGGACCTCTAGTATGTATAATCTATCATATGACATATGTTGTAGTGAGACCCTTTTCAATGCAATTTCAGTACTGATAGACCAGAGGAAACATTAGTTGTGACAACATCTTGTAACTTTGGAGCCTGTGATTCATTATAGCAAGACCATTTTCTTGGTTAATGATTGGATTTCTTCATTTATTTTAATAGGTGTATGAATTGATGCTACGAGATGAAAGATTTTATCCTTCCTTCAGACAGAATGCACTTTATGTGCGCATGTTGGCTGAACTGGACATGTTAAAAGATCCTAGTTTCAGAGGATCAGATGATGGTGATGGGGGTATGTGGCGCACGTTGTACATTTATTTCTATGTATTCCTATGTATTCTTTGTTGTTGTTAATCTTTACCATTGACTTTTAGAGAGAGTGGAAGGGATGGGGAGCGATAGAGAGAGGGAAACAATGATGTGAGAGACACATCCATTGCCTCCTGCATACTCCCTGACCAGGGCCAGTGACCAAGCCTGCAGCTGGGGTACATACTCTTGACTGGAATCAAACCCCAGACCCTTCAGTCTATAGGCTGATACTCTATCCACTGAGCCAAACTGGTTAGGGTTGTGTTCCTATATATTCTGCTTACCCAATAAATTATCTTTAAGGCAATATAAGTTTTCTTGAAGTCCAAATATAAATTGTAATATATTAAAAAAACTATGAGTGACAATATTTAGTTACCATACTAAATTAAAATATTGAAAATGTAACAATAGGTTAAAATGTATAGAAGCCTTGAATTCTTTTCCTAAATTTTATTGATTTTTTTTCAGAGAGGAAGGGTAAGGGATAGTTAGAAATATCGATGAGAGAAAAATATCGATCAACTGCCTCCTGCACACTCCCTACTGGGTGTGTGCCCGCAACCAAGGTACATGCCCTTGACCGGAATCGGTCTGGGCACATACCCAGGTTTTGGTTACATCCCTGGTCTAGACTTATACACAGTGGGATAGCTAATTGATGTCTCTCACGTTGATGTTTCTTTTCTCCCTCCTTCCATCCTCTCTAAAATAAACATATCCTGGGGTGGGGATTTGAATGAATGAATGAATGAATGAAATAAAATAATAGTTTGCTATTAGGTGTATTGTCCTTGTCAGTGTTTAGGTTTTAGGCAGTTATAACTTTTTCATATAATAATACTTATATTTTCTTGTCTTTGTAAGGTTATTTAATAAAAAATAGACCTTCCCCAAATTTTTTGTTTCATATTTTTTTTCCTGACTTCTAAATTTAAGTGTACTCGCACTTGGTGTATATTGTGCATTCTGAAATGTTGGCTACTGTTCTCAAATTAATAGAAATTTGCTTTTAAAATCTCTTTAGAGATCCAAATTCATACTCTCTGAAGTGGTAGAAACCATACATATTAACTTTAAAGTACAAATGAATATTGCTTTACCAAATATTTATTTGGTGACTTAATTTGCTGAGATGTAGATAAAGCAAAAAAAGTTAGCTAGTTAACTGCCACATATCCAAAACAAACCATCCCCACACACTACGATATTCTGAATTTAATTAAAAAAAAAAATCATCTGACTCTGGAGTTGAATAAAGGATGGCATTTTCTTCAGCGAGGTGCTTGGTTCGATTATTTCTTCATCTGATGTCATTTATGGGGTTTGAATTTTACTTGCACAATATGATATATTACAATATGATAAATTCAATAACAAAATAATTTTCAATTCTACGGAAATATTAACAAAAGCGAGCTCAAAATAAACCATCAACATGAAAAGCCTCGAAAACTAAATTTTGTTGATGCTCCGAAGTCGAAATCTTTAAAAAATAATGAAGAATGCACACCCTGTTTACCATTTTAGGGGTGAAATTCATGATAACACAAATTTCAAGTGTCACAGTGAACAAAAGAAATCTTAAGGGCCGCAGTGTTTATTTCTCATGTGTCTGAGTGGCAGCCCTATATGTCGATTTTGGGATTTTTCCCATATGTGCTGGAATATTTACAAATTTAAGTTACCATAATTTTTTTTACAAACCCAGAGATGTCACTAACAAGTCTGATTTTAAAATTGGGCGTTCAGAGTTGATATGCAAGGTTTGCGGCTATAGATGTGCACAGTGTGTGGGGTAAAGGTTCGCCGCTTATGGTGTACAAAGGGTTAATTTTCGTAAAGTATAATTGACTTATTTTCTAACGTTTTAATAGTTAATTTTAGTTGCTTTTAAGTAAGTGGCATTGCATATGGAGTTTTATATATATTTTGTCCTATTATTTACAGAAATTTAAAAATCTAGATTTATAATGTTTTTGAACCAAATCTACCAAGAATAAGTATACTTAAAGATACGTTAAAAATCAATCTGGCTGAAATCGGTTTGGCTCAGTCGATAGAGCATTGGCCTGCAGACTGAAAGGTCCCAGGTTTGATTCCGGTCAAGGGCATGTACCTTGGCTGTGGGCACATCCCCAGTAGGGGGTGTGCAAGAGGCAGCTGATCGATGTTTCTCTCTCATCGATGTTTTTGACTTTCTATCCCTCTCCCTTTCTCTCTGTAAAAAATCAATAAAATATATATTTTTAAAAAATCTGTTCTTCACACTAAAGAATAATTGTAATTGTAATATTTCTTATCTAGGGAAACAGAAATAACAAAATACTTCTCACATATTGAATACTCAGTCTGCTGTATTTCCTCATCTTTTATTGTATTAGACAACTTAATACTGCACTATGAGGATAAAATAATTTAATAATTGCTCTCTATACATGAATGCCTGTATGTGTGAGTGGTGTGTGTGTGTGTGTGTGTGGACAACTTAGGTAGATACACAGTGGGACAGAAATAGGTTAACAGTTGTGAATACAAAAAACACAAGTTTATTTTTACATTATTATTAATTAAATTATTGTATTGTCTTCAACATGAATAATTTTAAACCTAATTTTGCCCCACCAATATATATATATATATATTCACTGAAATTCCTGGCTAGGAAAATCACGGGGCTTAAGGGAGCAGGTGTTTGGGAGTAGTGTATGACAGTTTTCTTCTGTTATGTCTTGGCTTGGCTGACTTTCATTCTTGGTGTTTGAACCTTAAATGAAGCAACCATTTCAAAAGTCTTTTACTGTATACTAAGTTAAATTTTCTTTCCCACAGAATCTTTTAATGGGTCTCCTACAGGAAGCATAAATTTGGTACGTACTGTTATGAGTACTTAATTATTAAAGTGGTTTGAAAATAATATGAGCTTTACTTATGAAAATGAATAATATATTTAAAAAAACCCAAATCATCTGTTAGTGTTATAAGAAATTGTGTTTTTAAAGAAATATTGAACTTGGCTATAAAACATCCATGAATTAGAATTTTAAAGTGAAACTTATTTTCATTTAATATTTTTAAATTACTGTGCTTACTACAATGATAGTACAGTTGTGACATATAAATAATTTACATTGGAATTAGTTTTCTTCTTTTGTATTTAGAAATGAAATATAAAACTAGTTGGGATACCTGAAAACTTCTAGATCTTTCTTAAATTCTACACTATAACAAATTCAGGTGATTGTAAAATTTTTTAATTATATAGAGTTTTGTAGTGAATTAGGCAACTACTCTATATGATTATAGGTTTAACAATGATAGGTTTTTAGCATATAAGCTGACATTGATGTTTCATGTTATACAAGGTGAGCTGTGAAGTAATGAACATTTCAATTCCTTTTTATCATTTCCATTGAATAACTTATTTCATAAAATGCTAGTATGAAATATTAGTGTTCTCTAAAGTTTAAGTCCAGAGTTTGCAGGGTATCCCAGGAGTTTGCTTGCTTGGTTTTTCCTTCCACCTACATAACTTTCTTTCAGACTTTTTGAAATAACTAGGTGGTTTATAGGTCCATTATCTTAAGTTGTGTATACAGTACACTTATTTCTAAAATAACTTCACCGAGTAACTGCTCTATTGCCATACAAAGTATAACCTTCAACAAAATATTACAGCAAATTAGCCAGAGTGTTATGTCAGATATTTTGTAACATTTAAAATGTTTTCCTAAATCATTTAGTATCATTATCATTTACTTGTTATATTCTATAGCCTTATAACAAAAAGGAATAGCTCCTAGAGCAGAAAGAAAATGTTAGCAATAATTTTCAATAATAAAAGAGTAATATACAAATTAACCATCCCTCCAACACACAAGATGGCCGCCCCCATGTGGTCAAAGATGGCTGCCCTCATGTGGATACAAGATGGCTGGAGGAGAGGGCAGTTGTGGGCAATCAGCCTAGAAAGGGAGGGCAGTTGGGAGGGACCAGGCCTGCATGGGAGGAACAGTTGGGGACAACCAGGCCAGCAGGGGAGGGCAGATGGGGGTGTCCAGGCCGACAGGGAAGGACAATTAGGAGCGACCAGGCTAGCAGGGTAGGGCATTTAGGGGTTACCAGCCAGCAGGGGGGTGGCAGTTGGGGTCAACGAGGCCGACAGGGGAGGACAGTTAGAGGTAACCAGGCCAGTAAGGGAGGGCAGTTAGGGGCAGTTGGGCTGGCAGGGGAGCGGTTAGGGGGTGATCATGCTTGCAGGCAGGAGTGGTTAAGAGTATCAGGCAGGGAGGCCAGTGGTTGGGAGCCAGTAGTCCTGGATTGTGAGAAGAATGTCCAACTGATTGGGTAAATGGTCAGTCGGACATCCCTTGAGGGGTTCCAGATTGGAGAGGGTGCAGGCTGGGCTGAGGGACACCCCCCCCCCCCCGCCCGGTGCATAAATTTCGTGCACTGGGCCTCTAGTATAGAATAAGTTTCCAATGTAACAAAACCTTTGGCTGGTTTTAAAGAGAGTGGAAGGGAGGGAGGGAGGGAAGGAGGGAGGCGAGAGAGAGAGAGAGTGTGTGTGAGAGAGAAAGAGAAACAAAGAAGCAACGATGTAAGAGAGAGAAATGGATTGGTTGTCTTCTGTACATGCACAGACCAGGGTGGGGATGGAACCTGCAACCCAGATATGTGCCTTTGACCAGGAATCAAACTGGGACACTTAGGTGTGCAGGCCAACACTCTGTTCCCTGAGACACATCAGCCAGGATGAAAACTTGTTTTTTTAATGTTCCCTGTGCTGGTTTGTAATTTGAAAATCAGCCTAGATAATATAAATTTTGTAGAATATTCCATTTCCTATGCATCTTCTCTCTTTCATGTAAGGTTAATATTAAAGCAAAGATTGTGCTATTTCTACTGCAATATATGAGCACGTAAAAACAGGTTATATTTATTTTAAAAATATTTTCATTCATATTCTATCCTGACAGAGGTTAGAGCTGGCATTGTGTTGTGAAAACTAGATTCAGGAGAGACTAGGTGATATGGCTAAAGTCTCTGATGGTATCAGTGGTGAAGCTGGACTAGACCTAATTTAATTTGATGATCCTCACTTGACTTGACCAGGGGAGTACAGTGATATCTGTATGGATTTATCACATTTGCTTCTGTTAATGATCAGTCTGTAGTAGGTACACTTTTGGTTGTCTTAGAGTGCAGTTGCCTTAATTTAAATGATTTTATGTCATCAGTATGGCTGCAATCTAATCATTTATATTACTCTTTTAGTAATAATTGGTAATATCACATTAGGACTTCAAAGTTAAGTCGGTTCATATGGTTATGGAAGTGTAAAATGTGTCAGAATCATAAAATGTTTGTGTGTCAGAGATCTCCAGCACCACTCCCCTGGTCAGTAATTTACTAAGAGGTGTCACAGACCATGACATAGCCCTACTTATGGCTAGGATTTTTTTTTTTTTTTATAGCAAAAGCAAATAAAGCAAAATCAGCAAAGAGAAAAGTTGCATGGAGTAAACCTGGCACATATTTCCAAGAATCCTCTCCCATGGAAATCCCATGGGACAAACTTAATTCCCCCATGATGAATGATGAATGTGACAGCACAGGTGAAATGCTGCCACTAGGAAAGATACCAAACTAAGTGCCTAGGGTTTTTATTGGAGGCAGGTCATTTATGCACACTCTCCCCAGTAAATGACAAAGTTCCAGATTTCTAGAAGGAAAGCAGGTGTTCGGGATACACCACATCCTTGGATAAACAACTCAGGTAGTGTGAGCCACTCTTAGCAGTTAGGGAATGGCGGAAACTTCCCTAAATCAAATTCCCAGATGCCATCCAAGGGCCAAGATTGCAAGCAGTCTCACAGTTTCAAGCTTGCTCCATTAATTCTTTTTTGTACAGTCTGTCTTTATTATATGACTAGAGGCCCGGTGCACAAAATTCATGCACAGGGGGCGGGGTGTTGTCCCTCAGCCCAGCCTGCATCCTCTCCAATCTGGGACCCCTTGAGAGGTGTCCGACTGCCTGTTTAGGCCCGATCCCAGTAGGATTGGGCCTAAATGGGCGGTCGGACATTCTCACAATCCAGCACTGCTGGCTCCAAACTACTCACCTGCCTGCCTCCCTGATTGCCCCTAACCGCTTCTGCCTGCCAGCCTGATCACCCCTAACCACTACCTTGCCAGTCTAATTGATATCTAACTGCTCCTCTCCCAGCCTGTTTGCCCCCAACTTCCCTCCTCTGCTGGCCTGGTTACCCATAACTGCCCTCTCCTGCAGGCTTGATTGCCCCCAACTGCCTCCCTTGCAGGCCTGCTCCCTCCGAATTGCTCTAACTGCTAAGGTTCCTGCAGGGCCTGGAACCTCCCAACAACCCTCCCTTGCTAGCTATCTTGTGGTGGCCATCTTGTGTCCACATGGGGCAGGATCTTTGACCACATGGAGGCAGCCCTCTTGTGTGTTGGAGTGATGGTCAATCTGCATATTACTCTTTTATTAGATAGGATTACTTTCTTTTTTCTGTATGTGTGGAGACTGTGTATGTGTATGTGTATGTGTATGTGTATGTGTATATATATACACACACGTAGCAAAAATTTTAAATTTGACCCAAAAGCCATAGTTTCAAAAGATCTCGATCAATTAGTAATAATTTTTGTTTGTGAAATTAATTTTGAAAATTATTTAAAATCAGTCTTGGACTATGGATTAAGTCCACTTGATACGTAATCATAATAATAGTTAACATTTTTTTGTTTAGGTAGTCTTCTAAATGTTTTACATGTCTTCTCATTTAATCCTCACATAATCCTGTGATGTAGGTGCCTTTATTTTTATTTTATAAAGAATCTAAATTAACGAATTATTTTTAAATTAACAGAAGTGCATTTAAATAATACAGAGTTGGCTATAGTATATCTCAACATTTTAAAAATTGAAACATTAAAATATGTCCACTTATTTTTATCCACATATTTTTCTTGCCATGTATTGAATATTGAATATAACTGAGAGGTAGCAAATTTTAGGATATGGGTAAGCAATGAAGGAAGAAATAATATGATTGACTTTGTAGTTTCTTAATCTTGGCTTTTCTATTTCCTGTTGGTGTAAAAGTGAGGATTATTGTTGAGGGTGGGGGAGTATACAAATAATAAAAAAATTATATGGGGCCAAGGTGAGTAATGCATATGTAATGTGGAATTCTTTAACACTTCCTATAAAAGTAAATTTTTTTTCTTTATTTCTCCTTTCCCTCAAGTCTTTAGATGACCTTTCAAGTGTATCTTCTGATGATTTAATACAACTTCATGCTTATATTTCAGACACAGGTAAGAGTCTTAAAAATTTGATTATTATTACCTTTACATTATTTTCCACATTTATTTTTATAAACCATTTTTCTGTAGTCATATTTTAAGTTAATTTTTCCCCTGCAGCATGTTCCTCATTAAATTTTTTGATATTTATTTACTTATGTATATAGGTATTTTCTTTCTGTAAGGTTGTCACTGTTAACATTTTACAAAGCTCAAATTCTAAGTATTTTGTCATTGCTATTAAACTCGAACCAATCTCTCTCTCTTCTTGTTTGCATCTAGCTGATATTGTCTGCATAATTCTCATTAAATCATTTGGGAGACAGATTTTAGTTCAGAATTTGTTTTCATGAATGCAAAGCCAATTAGATAACTGAATAAATGAAGCTTTTGGGTATAGGAGTTTACAGAAGTTCAAGACATGCTTGGATTAGGTGAGAAACCTCTAAGATTTTGTGTTTCAATCAGCAATATGGTTAGTGATCTGAGAAAAAAATCAATATTTATCATTGCTGTTAGGTTGTTAGATAAAGTCAGTAAGTAGTAGATAATGACATTTTCTTATGCTATATTACATAATAAATATAGATATACTGAGATATAGATCTCAGTTCAATTTAATGCTTACATTTTAGATACTGAAACGAAATTTATAGTATAAGTGCAGTTTAAGATAACTGTCACTATTTTTTAAAATTTGTTTTCTTACTTGAGCTGGAATCTCATTTGCATTCTGTTCTTTGCTAAATTTCTGTAATAACTTACCTATAATTTCTGTCTCAGTTCCTTTTTCTTTTACAAGTAGTTGGTGTGGTGTACACATTACTCTGCTCTTGAAGGTCTTAGATAAAAACCTGGTCGATAAAACCAGGTTGCTTTTTTTTCTAGCTTTTGCTAGAGTTGTTCCACCTTTCCTTCATTACATTTTAAACTCTTTTATAAACCTCTATTTTCTTTGTTGGCTTGTCTTCCAAATATGAAAGGTTTTGTTAAAGTGCAAACATTTAGTATTTGTGCTTTTACTTCTTTCTTGAAGACCTTAAGCTTTCGTGTCAAGGAAGATTCTCATGTCCATATTTCTTTTGTGGATCTTTCTCTTCTCCGAGAGTTCTGGTCTTCCAGCTGCATTAGCCTTTTATACAGCAAGTATTTATTAGTTTATTGTAGAAAGCACAACGTTAAGCATTTTTAATAAATTGTTACTTCTGTCAGACAAACTTTTAAATACTAAAGGAGCAGCATACATAGTGGTTAGAAGCACAACTTTTTGTCCAGATTGCTTGGGTTGAAACCCGAGCTTTGCCACTTAATACTTGAGTGACATTGGGTAAGTTCTTTAACTTCTTTTTTTTTTTTTTTAATAAAAAATATGGAGCAATTTATTCTTTATGTGCTATATTCCTTTTCAGTTCTGAGATTACTCAGTCATTGCTTTCATGCTTCACAGCACATCTGAGGTTCATCTTGACTGTAGTAAAAATCCTACTCCATTATATGTGATTATTTCCTAAAATAAAGCTGTTGCTGTTTTCTGCAGATTACTCTTCCTTCGTGGTATCTGAGGCAGCAGAGTTCTGGATGTTGCAAATTCGTTTTAAATGTTCCAACATTGCTTTTTCTTCCTCTTCTAGTTTTTCATCCTTTCTCATTTCCCACCTTTATTTGTGGAGTTTTCACTCAGCCAGCTTTCTGGTGATTCTGGGTGATGTTAGTTTTGTTCTTATGTTGTAGTTTTTGAATTGTTGCACGGGGCAGAACAATAGGTGTTTACCTGTGCCACCATCTTGGTTCTCTCCCAGTTCTTTAACTTCTATACTTCAATTTCCTGATATGTAAAAAAAAGGGGATAATGATGCTAATAATTAGTAATACCTCATAGGATTATTATAGGACTAGTTAACTCATTACAATAGCAATAACATGATGGAGATTTTATATTAGTGCTTATTCTCTAAATGTTTATTTTATCAGCTAGAGTCCTGGTGCACAAATTTGTGCACAGGTTTGGTCCATCCAGCCCACCGCAATGGGGGCCCATTGGGCAGGACCAGTGGGGGTGGGGGGGCATGTGCATCTGGTAGGAGGGGCCTGGAGCAATTGGCAGCTGGCCCTGCCTCTGATTGGGGTGTTGGAGGCAGATCGGGGGCAGGGGTGGCTGGGGGAGGGGGACGGTGGCCAATAGGGGCTCAGATCAGGCTGGTTAGCTGCCACAGTGTGTGTCATAGTTACTGGTCTTTCTGATGGTTCTGCTGTTCAGGTTACTGGGCTTTTATATATATAGATTGGCCTCCTGTTTCTCTTGGAGTCTAGATCTTCACACTTACCATCTTTATTATAGGAAGAAATGATAGTCTAGTGCTACTCAAACTGTGGTCCATAGACAAGTGCTTGCTGCTTCCTTCATTGAGAAGTCTTGCTTTAGAAAATACTGGCTAAATTAAGCAATATGCTTAGTGATGAGATTGATTTATATTCTGGTCCTATTTTTTTTATCTGGCTATAGATTAATAACAGATAGTTTGCACATCACCTGTTATGAGTAGCATAGTCCTAATGAAAACAAAACCTGTTTCCACTGTAATATCTCACCATCATCTCAAAATCAATATATGTAACCTCATTTATTTTCTTTAAAACCAAATTAACTTTTGTCTTCGGTGTTTCTTTTATAATAACCTCATTATTTTTTCTATGGTGCATACATCCTGGTCATGATCTTCATGCCTATTAATCTGTAACAAATCTGATTATTCCTTTTTAGAATGCTTTCTTACATTTCTCTCTTTTTTTTCTTTTCTTTTTCTATTTCTTGCTTTTATTAACTCCTCTAACTGGTTATGGTTTGCTGCCTATTTGACTTCTGTTTTCTATTTTCCTTTCCCAAACCTATCTTAAACACAACGGATAAAGCCATTCTCGTGTTTATATGCAAACTCTCTTCAATGATGGTGGTTCTCTAACATGATGAAAAAGTGTATTGCAGTTTGTTATGCATAGGTCTTTGAGAGAAGGATGATCTGAAGAGGAGAGCAGTGAATATACTGTTACCTACAGTTTAAGCTCCTGAGAGCAACATAAGCAGCCTTTCTCCAGTTTTATATTTTGTGAAAATTATATTTTACTAGAGGCCCGGTGCATGAAATTTTTGCACTGGGGTGGGGGAGTGTCTCTCAGCCCAGCCTGCACCCTCTCCAATCAGGAACCCCTCAGGGGATGTCCAACTGCTGGTTTAGGCCCAACCCTACAGGGATAGGGCCTAAACCAGCAGTCGAAAATCCCTTTCACAATCTGGGACTGCTGGCTCCCAACAGTTTGCCTGCCTGATTGTCCCTAACCACTTCTGCTTGCCAGCCTGATCACCCCCTAACCACTCCTCTGCCATCCTGATTGATGACTAACTGCTCCCCTGCCAGCCTGATTGTCCCCACCTGCTCTCCCCTACTGGCCCAATCACCCCCAGTTGCCCTCCCCTGCTGGCCCAGTCACCCCCAACTACCCTCTCCTGCTGGCCCGGTCACTCCCACTTGCCCTCCCCTGCCAGCCTGGTTGCCCCCAACTACCCTCCCATGCAGGCTCAGTCGCCTCAACTGCCCTCTCCAGCTACCCTCCTCTGCTGACCTGTCGCCCCTGACTGCTAGCCTGATCACCCACAACTGCCCTCCCCTGCGATCTATCTTGTGACCTCGTGGGAGTGGCCATCTTGTGCAAGGGTGTTATGGTCAATTTGCATATTACCTCTTTATTATTTAGGATATCCGGACATAGGTATGTCTAGATTCATCTCTTCTCAAGTGATTGTGTGCCATAGCATCTCCTAGCCTGAGAGTATGTATAAAATATTCGTAGAGATAAGAATACAACACAATATAAGAACCAAGTAAAATTACAGAAATTAAAATATAGTGATTGGAATTAAGGTCAATGGATGGAATACGACTAAATACAGATGAGTAAAGACTCAGTAAACTTTTTGGAGACCTGAAGAAATGACCTAGAAGAGAATACAATGCAGAAAAACAAAGTGGAAACTAGAAAATACAAAGAAAAGGATTCAAAAGGGCATGTCTTTTCATAAGACTAAATGTGAATAGGTTTTGATTTTAAAGACTATTGGACTTGGATAGTTTGTGGAAAATTAGTAGGAAAATGCCTATAAAAAGTCTCCAAAATAACTACACTTGTGAATTGTTGATTAGAAATGAGTTGCCAAAATAGCAGATAAACCTTATTCCATTGCTTTTACTTTCTGTTTAGCTGTGAAGATTTTAATTGAAATGTGAAGGCTAGTACAAAAGGTTATTATTTTGTTTTCGTTATTTTTCCTCTATTAAATTTCAGGCTTTAATGCTGTGCTGTGAAGTTGTATTGTGGTATCATAACTAATAATATAGGTAAAAGTCTTGGGGAGATTATTCAAAGTAGACATTACTGTGTGGTTGGTTGTGTGGTTGGTCATGTCATCATAAACTTGTGGCCTGTTTTGCAATGTAGCCATCCTATCTAATAAAAGTAGTATACAAATTAACCACCACTCTGCTATACCAACAAGCCATGCCCACCAGCCAGTCAGGAACGAGCATGCAAATTAGCCCCAACCAAGATGGCTATGGCCACAGAACTAGCAAGACAGAGGCTTGGGTTTCCCCGGCGATGGAAGAAGCCAAGCTTTCCATACACTCTGGACAGGTCCAGGCCTCCACTCAAGGCTACAAAGTTTCAATTATAGAAGATAAATAAATCCCAACAAAAGTGGGGGCAGCCATGGAGCTGGAGAGAGCAGAATGCTAGGGTTGCCCTCGGTAATGTTGGAAGCCAAGCTTCTGCAGCCCTGGTCCGTCTTGGCCTCCACTTAAGGCTACAAAGTTTCAATTATAGAAGATAAAGAAATCCCAACAGAAATGGCTGCTGACACGGAGCGAGGAGGAAATCTGGCTCAATTCAGGCTACAAAGTTTCAATTGTAGAAGATAAATAAATCCCAGATACAAGGGCCTCCACTTGGGTTGCTGGAAGTGGGGGGGGCGGGTTGTGGCCAGCCTGTAAACCACCACAGGCCCCTCGTCCAGGCAACCCCACACCCCAGAGGAACTCCTACCCTGATCCAGAACACTCTTCAGGGCAAACCAGCTGGCCCCACCAATGCATCAGGCCTCTATCCTACCTAATAAAAGAGTAATATACAGATTGACCATCACTTCAACACACAAGATGGCCAGCAGGAGAAGACAGTTGGGAGGGACCAGGCCTGCAAGGAGGGACAGTTGGGAGTCATCAAGTCTGCAGGGGAGGGCAGTTAGGGGTGACCAGGCTTTCAGGAGAGGTAGTTAGGGGCAAACAGGCTGGCAGGGGAGCAGTTAGGCATCAGTCAGGCTGGCGGGGGAGTGGTTAGAGGGTGATCAGACTGGCAGGCAAAGCAGTTAGGGGCAATCAGGAAGGCAGGCAGGTGAGCAGTTTGGAGCTAGCAGTCCTGGATTATGAGAGGAATGTCTGACTGCCCTAGAGGGGTCCAGGTTGGAGAGGGTTTAGGCTGGGCTGAGGATAGCCTTCCCCCTGCCCCCCTCCCTGTGCACGAATTTGATACATCAGGCTCTAGTCTATATATATATATATATATATATATATATATATATACACACACACACATATATATATAAGCCTGTGCAACCATTATGACTGGAACAACCAGTTGACCAGTTGCATTGGCACACACTGACCACCAGGAGGCAGACACTCAATGCAGGAGCTGCTTCCTGGTGGTCTGTGTGCTTGCACAGCCAACCTCCTCTGGTTCCTCCCTCTCTCTGGCAGGCCCTGTCCGGCAGGCCTCCAGGCCCCTCTGGCAGCTGGCAGGCCCTCAGGGCCTGTCCAGTGGCCAGCAGGCCCCGCGTGGCCCATCCCCAATCTGGACTGGGAGAGACGGCCCTGATAGACCCTGATCCCCAGCCAGGCCTAGAGACTCCACCTGTGCACAAATGTTGTGCACCGGGCCTCTAGTCATATATAATACTAAATGGGTGCGAGTACAGAGGATGGGAATCTATTTTATCCCCTGGTGACATCCCTTTGTCTCAGTCTGTCATTTCAAATTCTTCATTTCATGTTGTCCTTTTTGTTTTTGTTCTTCATCTTCCTCCTTTTTTTGTGTCTTTTGTTCCTCTTCATTTTGTTTTAAATGACTAGTATATGCTGACTATGACCCATATGCTGTGGCAGGAGTTTGTAATGATCATGGCAAGACATACGCATTGTATGCCATCACTGTGCACCGACGCAATCTAAACAGTGAGGAGATGTGGAAAACCTATCGTCGTTACAGTGACTTCCATGACTTCCACATGAGAATCACTGAACAGGTAATGAGGTTTTAAAGTGTGTGCTTTACATTGTTTTCTGAGTCAGTGTTTAATTCTAAATAGTTCTGAGGATGTTAAGGTATTGACCAAAGCCAATGAAAGAAAAAGTAAGAATTTGTGTATAATCAGTATAAATATTAGAATGATTTTGAACATTTAACTAATAAATCAGACTTTAATCATACCCACTGTGGACTAGACAAAATACCAATGGTATATCTTGGAAAATTAACATGAGTGTATATTTTTCATTTTGAGTCGTGTGTGTGTGTACACGTGTGTGTGTGTGTGTGTGTGTGTGTGTGTGTGTGTGTGTGTGTGTATGCAGGTATGCTTATCAGAGGTATTTGGGTTTGGCTTAAAGTAAGGAAGGGGATCACTGTAGAATATTTTTTTGGTTTTCAGCAGTGTATTTCAAAGCTATAGTCATTTTAGATGACATCATTATTTAACAGTGTAACAGTTAAATCTTTGATCCATTACATTATTTTAAGAACCATAACCTGAATTAAATTTAACATTGACCAAATAATGTTTTTAATTTGTATTAAATACAACCCTCTTGTTTTATAGAAATATAAAGACTGTTAAAAATAACAAATATAAATTATTTCCGTTCTACTTCTTGTTAAATATGTTTTCTTATCCTTAATTTAGAAGAAAATAAACTATCACCAGATGAATGGATTAGATGATCTCTGAAATTTATTTTAACTCGAGAGTCTGATTTCATTCAAGGCTTATAAATATGTAACTGGTATTAAACCAATATAAATTATACTAATTAATAGTGACATTTGATTGGGTGGACTAAAACTTTGAAATGACATTGTACTAGTTTAGTAATCAGAAAATGCGTTTTTCATTTAAGAGTGTAGTGGGAAAATGATTGGCATTGGTATCTCATTAAAATGTTTGTTTAATGAGAGTGAGATAAATTACTACTAACTTAAAAATGATTAAAAACAGGTTAGTGTTGACTCCAGAAGTCTATTAAAAAGACTATTTTTGAATTATATTTAGAAGGAAATTAATAATTTTGGACGTTTGCTTTTTCTATTCATTTTATGTATGTCTTTATGAATAAAGATGTATAAAAATAAAAGGAAATAATTAAAATGTTAAATGTCATATTATTTTAGAAATGGGCTGACCTCCCCATTCATTTATTTAATAAATATTTACTGAGCTTTTTCTGTATGCCTGGAGCAGTTCTCAATGATGCAAATATAATTGTGAACAAGACAGGTCCTTGCCTCTAGGAGTTTATACTGTGCATGTCTTTTTCATTGCATGAATTGTAACTAAGTATAGGTAAAAGTAGTGATTTAAAAGATATTAAATATACATTAAAGTGACTGAGTAAATGTATTTTTGTGCCTGGAAATAAACACATTTTGAATTCTTCTGATAGGAAATTTCAAAAATGTTTTTTAGGTTTTCGAGTAATGTATCTGGACTCTAAACCTGACATATTCGATGTAGAAAAATAAAATATATTTTGGAATGTCTGTGATTTACATATAGTATTTGAGTTTTTTGTGAGCATTGTAATACTCTTATTTTTGTGTGTGAATTCTTTAGGTAAATTTCCAATTTCTTTTACATTCCTTTAAAAATATTTTTATGAATTTTGGCATAGAATTATGTTATTTTTCAGGAATGGCCTACCTTGTACTTAAATAAACAATCTTTTAAATACCAAGTTTATAATATGTCAATATGAAGATAAAATTTTTCCATTTATAATAACAGTACTTTATAAAACTATTAATCATCAATACCTTTGTTCTAGACAGATAAT
Organism: Antrozous pallidus; assembly: GCA_027563665.1. NCBI lineage: Eukaryota > Metazoa > Chordata > Mammalia > Chiroptera > Vespertilionidae > Antrozous > Antrozous pallidus. Next base: position 69,749,059 of record CM050521.1, on the reverse strand, counting down.
TTTAAAAGGAGTTTGATAATTTAGAGTTTAAGAAAATAACTGTTCTTGTAACATTTATTTTTTTCTTTTTATTAATAATGTTCAATATTTTAAAGTTTCTCAAATAAATTGTTTTGTTGGACACTATTATATTCCCATAGTGTATTTCACCCTAACAAAATACTACAGAAGGGTGGCTGAAACAACAAACATTTATTTTCTCATATTAATTTTCTGGAGGCTGGGAAGCCAGATCTTAGTTTTGGGCTTATCTATTCCTGAGCGCCTCTTTTGGCTTTTAGTGACTACCCTTCTCGTCATGTCCTCACATGGCCTCTGTGTGCTCTCATTCCTGTGGTGGTTTGTATGTCCAAATTTCATCCTCTTATAAGCACAACAGCCTGATTGGATTAGGACCCACCCTAAGAACTTGTTTTAATTTTGTCACCTCTCTAAAGGCTTTCTTCACACACAGTCAGTTCTGACACACTGGAGGTTAGGTCTTCATATTGAGGAACTACAGTTCAGTCCATAACATATTGGTAATGCCAGAGTAAACTGTGCGTTCTGTAAAATTGAGTCCGTAGTTTACAGTAATAATATACCAGGAAATTAAATATTTTAGGACTCCTTGAAAACTTTATGTCTTATTAGGTGTGATTAAAAAACTTAATCCATTGGCCATTTTATATCCAAGGAGGACATATTCTGATAGTTTTGTGAATTGCCAAATTTATGAATATTACTACAGCATAACTTCTCCCCTGTAAATTGCCTCTCCACTTTCCCTCCTACCTTGCCTTGAGCAAAAGAACTGCTTTTACCTTTCATATGTAACATACAATGAACTTGTTGACAATATAGCTTCAAGCAACCATCTGATTTGCCATTACATTTAATTTTATCAGAATCTTCCAGTTTGGGGATGAAAATTATCCTACACCTTTTCATTCCTCTGCTCTTTAATCTCTGCTCCAGGAATGAATGAGTTTTTGAACATAGAATGGTTTTAGAAAGTTGTTTCACTTCAGAATATGTATCACATGGGAAAAGCAATGAGGCTGCTTGAAGTTTCAGATGCTAGGCTGTTGGGCAGGCACAATCACTAGCTAAATGACTTTCATCTTAAAATGTTTGTTAGTAGCTAGTGTGGTTAAAACTGCTTCAGTGAGGCACAGCAGATTACTGCGTAGCTGGAGCTTTGAAGGTGCACCCATGTGTTAAGTAATCTAGCACTTTATTTTTCATGTGGTTGGAGGGAAAGTATCAGTGTAGTACTCCAGCTGTGTATATATAGGCTATATTTAAAATTTTCCTTTCCTACTTTTTAAACATTTTTTTATTTCGCTTTTTTTATTTTTTATTTTATTCTATTTTATTTTTTATTGTTTAAAGTATTACAGATAGTAGTACGTATGTCTCCTTTTTCCCCCATTGACCTCCCCCCAGCTTCCCCTACCCCCCAGCACATGCCCTCCTCTTCCCTCCCCCTCCCAGTGTCTTGTATCCATTGGTTATGCTTTTATGCATGCACACAGGTTGATCTCTTGCAGCCCCTGCCCCCCGCCAAACTCTCCGGCCTTCCTGCTGTAGTTTACCATTACAATAATTAATTTGAAGTCATCAACATAAAAATATTTCTTTATAAGATTTTTTAACAAGCCAAAAACATAACTTTGATCATTAAAAACTTATTTGCTAATACTTTACTTACAAGTCAAAGGATTGTTACAGACAATATTTTCTAAACTTTTTATTATAAAAATTTGAACAAAATTAGAGAAAATATTAAAATGACACCCCATGCAAATATCATCCATCTTCATCAGCTGTCCATGTTTGTCATGCTTTATTGAAATTACTTTATAATATATAACATTAGAACTGTGGTTTGCCTTTGCAACAGCATGGATGGACCCGGAGTACATTATGCTAAGTGAAGTAAGCCAGTCAGGGAAAGACAACTACCATATGATTTTACTCATGTGGAATTTAAGAAATTTCCAAGCAAAATGGAGACAGACTTGTACTAGAGATGATGCAGACAACTCTGGGAGAGTCGGGGTGGGATGAGAGAGTGGAGGGATTGAGCAAAAAGGAAAAAAAGAGAACTCATGAACAAAAACAGATGATTGCAGAGGTGGAAGGGGAAAAGTAGAGGTGGAAGAAGGCATAGAAGGGATAAATGGTAATGAGAAAACTAAAATAGAAATTTTTAAAAATCGATTTGGACATATTTGGAAAATAATTTTCTATTTTCTGATTTGGGCTCAGTAAAATATATTGCAAAATGATGTTTCAAGAAGCTTTTAATATATAGATAAATTGTACCTAGGGAAATACTTTTCTCTTATTAAAAAATTAAGATTATTGAATATATTTTATCTTCTAGTTTGAAAATCTGTCAAGTATATTGAAGCTTCCTGGGAAAAAGACTTTTAATAATATGGATAGGGATTTTTTAGAAAAGAGAAAAAAGGATCTTAATGCATATTTGCAGGTAAGTTTCTATTTATTTTTGCCCATAGATTTTCATTTTAATATAGCTAATGAACTCAGTATGTCAAAACGTGTTTCATTGAAGGAATTAAGCTGGAGTGTTAGGTTATATCATGAAATATTGTTGGTGAAAACAGTATTTTTTTTTTGGTAACATTTAAAAGTGTTTGCCTGGATTTTGTAATGTACTTTCTATTAGTGTTAAATTTAAAATTAGTATGTGAATAACATAATAATTTAATGTGGATTTTAGGATTAACTATAAAACCTGAAAATGGAATAGTAAATATATTTATTTGAACAACTTTCATATTAGACTAGAGGCCTGGTGCATGAAAATTCATGCACTGGATTGGGGGTTCCCTCAGCCTGGCCTGCCCCCTCTCACAGCCCAGGAGGTGACATCTCTGCTGTTGCCATTGCCGGCAGTGCAAGCCTTGGCTGGCCCTGGTTACCTGAGCCCAAGGCCGGCTCAAGGCACAGGCAGCCTGGGCCAGCTCGAGGCACAGGCAGCCTAATAGCAGCTGGGCAGCAGCCAATATCTGAGGCTTGCCTGTGCCTCGGGCTGGCCCTGGGGGGCAGAGGGAACTGGGGGACACTGAAGGCAGGCGCACAGAGTGGCCAGATCCTCCTGGGATGGGCCTGGCCATGCCACACGCCTGCCACCCTGGCGGGGCTGAGGGGACTGGGGGCCACCAATTTGTGGGAGTGGATGTAGCCATCTTTGATGGCGTGGCAGTCAGTTAGCATATTCTCTCCTTATTGGCTTTGGGTGCTGCCATCTTTGTGAGGGCATGATGGTCAATTAGCATATTCCTTCTTTATTAGATAGTATGCACTGAAAATCAAAATAGCAGATGGGGAGAATAGTATATATCCTAATGTTAATAGTCATTAATGACTTTAACTCATAATTATTTTTTAAATGCAAAATTAAAATTTTTACCTTTTTTTCCTGTTAGTTACTATTAACTCCTGAAATGATGAAAGCATCCCCAGTTTTGGCTCACTATGTGTATGATTTCCTTGAGAACAAAGCCTACAGTAAAGGGAAGGGGGATTTTGCTCGCAAGGTAAGCAGACCATTGCATTGATTTTCGTACAGATCTGTTTTCATACTTTGTTTTCATTATAAGGAAATAAATTTATACTTTTGTTTTAAAACTAGACAATTTTATTAAATGTCTCATGGCATATTTATCTTCTGTGCTTTACTAAGCCTTCAATAGGTGGACCTAATAAGCATAAAGTCTTATCTTTACATGTGGATTAAATCCAGCAGTACTAGTAGCTTCAAAGAAAGGGAAAATAATACGACTTAGAAATGATGTATTAATGAAGGTTTGCCTGAAACAGGTCACAAGCTTTTCATTAGCTTCAGAAGGAACTGTTTCTTACTAAGAGGAAATGTCTTAACTTGGAGTAAGAATAAGAAAGGTGTTACCAAAACTGGTTTGGCTCAGTGGATAGAGCCTTGGCCTGTGGACTAAAGGTTCCGGGTTCAATTCCAGTCAAGGGCATGTACCTTGGTTGCGGGCACATCCCTGGTGGGGGGTGTGCAGGAAGCAGCTGATCGATGTTTCTGTCATCGATGTTTCTGACATTCTGTCCCTCTCCCTTCCTCTCTGTGAAAAGTCAATAAAATATATATTTTTAAAAAGAATAAGAAAAGTGTTAAATAGGATATGTTTTTCATGCTTAAGTAAAATCCTTAATATTAAAAAAATTTTTTTGGATGCAAGACCTATACTTGGAATGAGATACTAGATTAAAACAATAAATAATTAAGTAATAAAATTGGGCAAGATGAGCTTTGTGGGTGAGAATACAAACTTTGGGGTCAGATAAGCTTTGTGGGTGAGAATACAAACTTTGGGATCAGATAGCCTTTGGTTCAAATCCCTGTTCTTCCATTTGCTAGTTGCTCACCTGCCTGCCTGATCACCCCTAACCACCTCTGCTTCGGTCCTACTGTGGCAGCTTTGTCCGGAAGGACATCCAGAAGGTCATTCGACTGTTTGGTCTAATTAGCATATTATGCTTTTATTATTATAGACTATTGACTATATTCCCTGTGCTGTACTTTACATAACCCCATGACTATTTTGTAACTGCTCATTTGTACGTTTTTATTGTTGTTAATCGTCACCTGAGGATATTTTTTTTTTCCCATTGATTTTTAGAGAGAGGAAGGGAGGAGGATGGGTTAGAAAGAGAAAGAGAGAAACATCAACGTGAGAGAGACACATCGATTGGTCGCCTCTGCATGCGCCCCGGGCCCTGTCCTGAAACTGAGGTACTTGCTCTTGATCAGAATTGAACCCGCAACCCTTTTGATAGTGCAAATCCATGGGACAGCTATCTAACCACAGAGCACAACCAGCTATGGCTAATTTGTATTGCTTAATCTCTTCACCTTTCCCCAACAGCCTCCCGAGCCTCCCTCTGGCAACCACCAGTTTGTTCCTTGACAATATATTCTTTTTAAATCTTTATTGTTGAAAGTATTACAGGTGTCCGCTTTTTCCCTCCATTACCTCTCCTCTTCACTCTTCCGCCTTCCCAGGCCCTCACTGCCTCACGTGTGGAATCTGATGAACAAAATACACTGACAAAATAGATCTAGGGACATGGAAGTGTGCAACAGATTGATGATTCTGAGGGTGTGAAGATAGATTTATCAAATAGTTTTTAATGTAGGTTGTGGATTAAAGTGAAATCCATGCCTTCTATGCTTCTGAAATTCTGCCTCTTCTGTGAACATTATAAGTTAGTAGACAGGTGACAATTTTTCCTCAAGCTGTGCATTTTAAATGTCAAAGCTTCATGTTTATCTCTCTTCTGCTTGTGCTCTTAACAATAGTTCATTTACAGTGTCATTCCAGTTACACAAAAATTCCTGGCAATAATGTCAGTGTTGGAAAAAATGTTCTGACTGATTTGAGTACTCTCATGGTTAACCAAAAATTACTGTATATAGAATTACAATTACAGACGGACAGATACACGCTTCATCTTTTTATCCTTTTTATTTCCATGTTTCTTTTCACCAGTGGTAGTGTTGTTCACACCCTTTCTTCATGCTCACTTCTGTCCTTTGTTTCTACTCTAAATTGTTATACTTTGACAATGTCTCCCTATAGGTTGTATATTATTTTTTTCTGAAATATATTTTATTGATTTTTTACAGAGAGGAAGGGAGAGGGATAGAAAGTCAGAAACATCCATGAGAGAGAAACATTGATCAGCTGCCTCTTGCACAACCCCTACTGGGGATGTGCCCGCAGCCAAGGTACGTGCCCTTGATTGGAATCGAACCTCAGACCTTTCAGTCTGCAGGCCGATGCTCTATCCACTGAGCCAAACCAGTTTCGGCAATAGGTTGTATGTTCTATCAAGCATTTTTATAGCTCTATTAGCTCAACTTAACATGGGGAGTATCCAAAACTCTATCCCTTTTACAGTTATTTTTGAAATTTAGTTTTTTTGTTGTTGCTATTGCTGTCTTATTCTACCTTTCCAGAGTACTTTTCTTGGTGGAAAAGCAGATTAATTTTGTCTTCTTTATATCTTGTATTAACATTATTCCATGTTGCTTAAACAGTGGGGTTCAGTTTTCTTGCCATTTGCTTTTTTTTTTTGCGTGGCACATAATTTGTTTTTGTGATAGTTTTTATGAGCCTCAGCATTTTCTGGAAAATATTTTTGTAGTTTGGTATGACTGGTTTTGTGTCCACCACTCCCCTAACCCCCGCGCTTTTTTTTTTTTTTAACCTCAGATAGTTCCGTATTCAACTGCTTTGGTTCTTTAGATGTTTCTCCCTTTCTTCATTGAGATTATCGAACATTCGTATAGCCACATTTCTATTTTACTGCTCCAGATCCTCTGGAGATTATTCCATTTTATATCTCTGATCATATTTCCTTTTATAGTTTTTGTATTCTCCTTATACAAATATCATTTACATATCTGCTTTGCAACTTCTTTTTTTCTTCTTCAAAATGGACTTAAAATTCCCTACTTAGATCGCTTCTCGGCCTTTTGGCTAAGATCAAGTGTAAAATTCCTTACTTAGAATATATGTATCCTAAAAATTATTTTTTAAAATTAATTTTAAATAGTCACTTGTTAGTTATTTCAACTTTCGGTTTCTTATCAGCTTGTTTACTTTTCAGTATCTCCTTAAAATATCTGTCATTGTTGCCTTGAATTGTGGCAGAAGGATGTTATAGCTAATTCCACTTGCATCTGTTTTTGTTTTGAAAAATTTTATTTTCAGAATTTATTAAGTAAGGCAGTCGTAGTTTATATTTATTTTCTATCAATAACATCACTCAAATTTTTTAGTTGTACATTTGTGTGTGAAAATACATTTTTAAGATACATCAAAGACACAGTTACATACTTTTTAAATGAAATGAGCTATTATAGACTGGAAAATTATTCCATCTTTCATATAATACACTCTGTGTTTGCACAGACTTCTCAGTTGAATAACAGATCTAATACAGTAAAGTCTTGGTATAATATCTTTTCCTCTTTAGATGGACACTTTTGTGAATCCACTTCGAAATTCTATGAGGAATGTTTCCAATGCAGTTAAATCCCTTCCTGATAGCTTGGCAGAGGGAATGACTAAAATGTCAGACAACATGGGCAGAATGTCAGAAAGACTAGGTCAAGACATAAAGCAATCATTTTTCAAGGTAAGATAATTTGCATTAATGTCTAAAGCAAATTATTTTTAAGTCACCTAAAATTTATTGAGTTCCTGCTTAAATTTACCTATTTCTTTCAGAAGTTCAAAGCCCTCTAACATACAGTCTCATAAAGAATTAAACAAACAAACAAACAAAAACTACCAGAAATGTATACTATAAAACCCAGTCACTTCTCAGTCTCTCCTATGGTAGAATTTTAAAATCTATGTGAAACAAATATTTTAAATTAGTAAAGTACAGGTAGTGGACCAAGTAGTTTCTTGCTTCATAATTTGTACCTTCAAATTTTGATCTAGTTGTTTGTTATAATTAAGATTATGGAATGAAAACATATAGCTATTACAGTTTTCATTAGATCAGTTTGAATGAAGAGGAAATATACAGAAACACAGAATTTTTTTACTGTAAGAGACAACTCCTGAAATAGTGTGTGTCCATTATACTTCTCTATTAGTTCTCATACTTTCTCAGATGCTTCACCTTCATTTCTAATCATGGAAGTACACGCACTGAAATGAGGATTTCCAGTGCCACTTCTGTGACTTCTTACAAAGTCACTGAACTTCTCCAGGCTCTTTTTTCTCATCAGTAACACGAAACGCTTATAATAGGTGTTCTTGATGGTTTTGCCTGGGTTGATAAATGATTATGCTAGCACTGTTCTTCCTGTTTTTTTTTTTTTTTACCACAATTTGTCTAAGAGATTTATTTTTTTTTATCCTGTTCACATACTATCAAGCTCTCTGTGGTAAAAGAAAGAAGATTGGAGTTTTATTCCCTGTCTGTGTTACTAACTTTTGGTCTTTAAATCATGTAACCTTTCTTAGCTTTAAATTCTTAAAAAAGATATGGGATTTTGACCAAGTAATCTCCACTTCCAACTAAAAATAAAAAGTTAAGCATTAAAAAAAAAAATCTTTCAGTAATGAAATAATCACACTTGGTTTCTAATTATAGATTGTGAATACTTTTTGAATACTATGCATCAAATCAAATGCCATTTATTATATTTGATAATTGTTTTATTTTATTATTATATATTTTTTTCACTGTCTGTGGGTTTACTTTGTTCTTTGTTCTTTTCTTTTTTTTATGTTAGATGCCTCCTTTAATTCCAAAGCCTGATTCAGATCCTGAACATTGTCGAGTCTCAGCTCAACTTGATGATACTGTGAGTTAACGTTATTTTGGGTAGTATTCAGTTTTGATTCAAATCACACTTGACAGATCTTTTTAATCAAGTATAATAACATATAGTTACCGTTAATGTACATTTGTTATAAGTGTTGAGTTTGATGAATTCTTACAAGCTGAACATGTCCATGTAATTAGCACTCTAAACAAGAAACAGATTGTTGTCAGTACCCCAGAAAGCCCCTAATGCTCTCTTCCTGTCACTATGCTCTCCCCGCCCAACGGTAATCACTATCCTGACTTCCACCCTGCTTTTATACTTTATGTAAATGAGACTATAAGGTACATACTCCTTTAAGTTTTGCTTTTTCCCCCTCAACATTGTGATATTTGTTCATGTTGTTTTGTGTGATTGTAATTTCTTCATTCTTGTGGTCTTACAGTACCCTATTTTGTAAATACAGTACAATTTATTTGTTGTATTATGAGTAGTATTCCAATGAATATTCTGATACATGTCTTTTGATTAAAAAAATAAACATGTTTCTATTAGGGCAATACCTAGGAATAGAATTGCTTGGTTAGAGGGTATGCAAAAGTTCAGTTTTAATGGATACTGTCCCATAGTTTCCCGAAGTGTATTTTCCACTTCCACTGTCATCTGCAGTGCATCAGAATTCCAGTAGTCCAAGCCTGCCAGTCTGTGTCCTTTAATCTTTAGCCGTTCTGGTTTTTGTATTTCATGTGGATTTTCATTTCTCTTATGACTGAAATGTTGAACCCCATTTCATATGTTTATTGGCCTTTTTGGTGTCTTGTCTTTTGTGTCTAGTGCTTTTCCTTATTTTTCTGTTGGCTTGGCTGTTTTTATCTTTTGATTCGGAAGAATGCTGCTTTATATGATCTAAATTAATGCTTTGTCAGATTGTGTATTGCTTTGTATGCTTTTGTTTAACTGTATATACAATCGTACCTGTTGCAAGGTCACAAATAGATGTCGTTTTTTAAAATATTTTTGTTGTTTTACCATGCTGAAACGTACATTTGGCATTCATCTAAGGTTGATTTTTGTGTATGGATGAGGTAGGGGTCCAGTTGACCCAAACACCAGTTACTGAGAAGGCCTTTTTCCTAGTTTCTGTGCTTCTCCTTGGTCACAAATCAGATTATTGTATATGATTGGGTCTGGGCTCTATTCTGTTGTATTAGGAAGATTTATTTTACAGATCTAATTATTTCCCTTCATCTTCTCATTAAACTTCTTTATGATAAACTATCTTTAAAAATACAATATGTTTATCTGTTTTTAAAACTATTTCAGAATAATTTATATTATGTTATAATATTCATAGCATCATACCTTTTGTTAAGGGGTTTTACGGTTTAACCTTTTATTGGAATTATCATGTGGCACCAAACTTGAATGTACATGATCAGAGAACAGGTTTTATTTTGCCTCTGTGATGAAATGTGTCTCTCCTCACCTCCCCACTGCTGAGTTCCCTCCCCGGGTTAAACTCAGCTCTCAGGGTGTTGTGAAAGGGAAGGTACACTACGAAAATGTCTACAGGATGACAGTGAAAAATGCATAATTCATACTGTTTTCTCATTGTTTAAATTATAGCACTGATGAAGAAATCATTAGAGAGAGTATCTTATGATGAAAGAGTTATAAGTTTAACTGGCAATTATATGCAATTCTGTCGCACTTCTAAATCTCCTATTTTGGCTTTGTATATATATATTTTGCATCAAAACATTCTAGTTGTCTTTTTTTACTTTTTACATTGTTAATCAAATATTTCCATTATAAAAGTGTTCACATTTTTATTGGCTAAATGTTAAAATTCTTATAGTTTAGAGAAATATGTCTTAGTGCTACTAGCTGTTTACTAGATTTGATTCAGTTATTTTCCCTGAAAATACCTAAATATATAAAACTCACTAACCAAGCACAACACATTTTGTGTAGATTGTGTTTTATTATATTAAACTAGAGGCCCGGTGCATGAGTTTCATGCACAGTGGGGTTCCTTGGCCTGGCCAGGATTGGGCTGCAATTGGCTCTCCGACATCCCTCGAGGGGTCCCAGATTGCAAGAGGGCACAGGCCAGGCAGAGGGACCCCACTGGTGCATGATCAGGGCCATGGAGAGACACAGGAGGTTGGCCAGCTGGGGAGGGGCCATGGGAGGGCTCTTAGGCATGTCCAGCCTGTCTTGCTCAGTCCCAATCAGCCAGACCCCAGCAGCAAGCTAACCTACTTGTCAGAGCATCTGCCCCCGGTGGTCAGTGCATGTCATAGCAACTAGTTGGCTGGTCAACTGTCTGCCCCCAGGTGGTCAGTCCATATCATAGTGAGTGGTTGAGCAGCCTTAGCATATTAGGCTCTAATAAGCCTTAACATATTAGGCTTTTATTAACCTATATGATAAAAGGGTAATTGCAAATTAACTGTCACTCTGTCACAAAGATGGCAGTGCCCATAGTCAAAAGAAGGTGGCGCCCAGTCCTCTCAGCCCTGCTGGAGTCTCTCAGTCCCGGGTGAGGGCACTAAGTGTGGGCAGTGTGAGTAGCCTGGCAGAATGCTTGTGGTGACGAGGCAAGTGGTCCACCCCAGCCGTGGAGGGCGTCTGGGCCACAGAGAGCCTCTGGGCAGCGGGCGCGGAGCAGTCAGGCCCCACAGGGAGTTCCTGGCACAGGGATTTATGAGCAGGGCTACTAGTATAGGATAAGGAGGAATGTTGAGACTATTTTGTTCTTTTGAAAAAGATGTCCCAAGAAATAGGCAAAGGGGTTAGTATTTGCCTTATGCAACCAATACAGACTCTACTAAAAGTAAAAGAGGCAGTAATCTTTCCCTAAGACCATTATTATAGTCATGGAATTTGCTCATCATTATAGGGCTGTAAAATTCTGTATTCTTTCAAAATGACTTAAAAATGTCTTTTCTGAGTTAGAATGAAATGTCAGGTTATGCAAGCTATAATATAACTTGTTCTCTGACCTGTGAAATGGTAGCAATAATTTTGTGAAGTGATTTATGGTAGATAGGTAACTCAATTGAACATGCTTATTTCTTCTCATACATTGTCAGGTGGATGACAATATTCCGCTTAGGGTAATGCTGCTTCTCATGGATGAAGTGTTCGACTTAAAAGAGAGAAATCAGTGGTTGCGAAGAAATATAAAAAACCTACTTCAACAGCTTATTAGAGCCACATATGGTGATACTATTAATAGGTACCACATTTTTTATTCTTCTTCATTTATTACTTAGCTTTTAAACTTTTACTTCTGAAAGTAAATTGTTTAACCTTCTTAGGAGAATGTCCTTCTCTGGGCCCTTTAAGAACATTATTAAAGCAGTCTATTTCTCTCAGATTATTTATGTGCAAATTAAGTTGCTTATTACTCCATGAAAGTAGTGTTTATTTTATTCACCTAAAATTTTGACTTTATATAAATTTCTTTACTTCCAGAAAAATAGTCGACCATGTTGATTGGATGACCTCACCTGAGCAAGTAGCGGACTTAGTGAAACGTTTCAGGTATATCTAAGACACAGTCACTTCTTCCAGGTAGTACAGAGTTTAGCATTGTTATCACTAATTAACTGATTGCTTTTCTTTTCTTCCTGGCCATAAAGTTGTTTTTAGTTATCACTGATGAGCCAAAAGACTTGTAAGAATTGTAATAAACATTTTTTAGATGGGCATGTTGATCTTTGTTTTCTTTAAAACCAGAAGAGAAAAAAGCATAAAAAAATTCTTAAGATGTTAGGCTGCATTTTAAAGTGGCTTTAAAATAATTGAAATACCAGGGTGGACAAGGCCTCGCTATATAATCCAATACCTCGTGTTGGGGATTTCTTTTTCTCGCTTGTTCGCTAACCTTTATTTTAAATGAAAACTTTAAAAAGTATCTGTCTCTGGCCATAGTCTAATTTTTTAACTATTTGAGCTTCTGAAAAGATACACATTAAGAGCAGTTTTAGTCCAGCTTATTTGTTCATTCTATAAAATATTTTGAGCCCCTCCATTATGCCTAGCACTTTGCCAGTCACCAGGGAGTCTGAAGCAGTTCCTTCAAAAAAAGCCTGGTGTAGCAGAGAAACAGACCTCTTTTCTAGGAGTGAAATATAAGCAAAGACATTACTATTTATGGCCTGGTGTATTTTAAAATGGTAGAAGCAAGAAGGGAGCTATCAGTATTAAGCACTATTTGCTTGGTACTGTGCCAACTACTTTATGTACACTTTCTGGTTTTATCATGTTTCACGAGATAGGGATTTTGGTCTCTATTTTGTTAGGAGGAAATTGAGGATTAGACAAGTTAGGCAGCTTGTCCAAAGGCTTGTGTGCTGGAAACGGGGAACCAGGTTTCTCTAATCTGATGCTACATCTTCCTCTATACCAGTGGTCGGCAAACTGATTAGTCAACAGAGCCGCAGTTTGCCGACCACTGCTCTATGCCATACTGTTTCCAAAAGTTGGACCACTGCCCTGGCACATTGATTCTGGGTCAGGGGAGGTAAATGGCGTTGCTCGGGAGCAGTGATTCCCAGCCTTGGCTGCACAGTGAAATCGCTTGGAAAGCTTTCAAAGTGCTGGTGCTTGGGCCTCTCTCCAGAGCCTGACTTAATGAATCTGTTGGAAGACCTGCACATTCAGAGTTTTAAAGCTCCCAGGTGTTTCTAATGTGTAAAGTTAAGAACGACCATTCTGGGGATTCTCTCTCCCTTAGGCCAGATTCCCCCACAGAGGCTTAGTTATTGTGCTTGAATTCCTGCCTTTGGCCTCATAAATAAGGAACAAGAATTAAGCATGCTGTGAAAGTGAAGGAGAAGGGATTAGATGTGTGAAAGAAACATTGTACTCAATCCAGCTGTAAGGTGTGGGCACAGTTTGCGTTGTGTTGCTTAGTGATGAGGGACCTGAAGGAGATTAACTACTCAAACTCAGGATGTGGTGGGTTGTATTTAGATGAGATGTTCAGTCTCAATGAGAGGAGAGGCCTACTTTGAAGTTAAATGCTGTGACATTGTTGTGTATGTATTTCGTTTTACTATCTTTATTATTTTTCAGTGTTTACAAGTTATATCAGGGCAGAATTCATCTATCTTTCTTGTGTGTATCCTTTTATACCTAAAATTGAACCTTATACTTAGTTTCTATTTGTTGAATATCATACTTTTAAAACATTTCAGAAATATTTCCTCTTTCTGTTTACATTTGTGTTTTCTGTAGAAAATTGGAATAATTGGTACCAACTTGTATTATTAGAAAATAAAAATAGTTATAAAATTTAATCTTTTTAAATAGAGATGCCTTTTGGCCAAATGGCATTTTAGCAGAAGCTGTTCCATGCAGAGATAAAGCTATCCGAATGAGAACAAGAATTGCAGGAAAAACTAAACTACTTTCAATTATGCCAGGTGAGTGAACATGTTGGGTAAAAAACTCACTAATTTTTAGTACTTCTGAATTTTTGGAATTCTAGTTTGATTATAACAACTACCATTTGATTACTTACCATATACGAGGCACTGTTCTCACAGTCCTCGTTTTTCCTTAACCAGTCCTCATGACAACATTATGAAGGTAGGCACTGTTAATGCTGCAACTTTATATGTGAGGAAACAGAAGCTCAGAGAGATTAAGTAAGGTACCCAAAGTTTATAGCTGATAAACAAGCAAGTGTTGGGATTCTGACTCAGCTCTGAATGATATGAAAGCCAGTTCTTTCAACCACTTGGAAAAAAGGTGCTTTCAACCACTTCACTTTGCTGCCTTGAAATATTATGAGGACAATTTGATGATAAGTAAAATATGTAACAGACTTAAGGGCTAATAAAGGAATCTGAAGTTTGAGGTTTTGGGAAGAAATCGTTCTTTTTTCAAAGAATCCCATTACATAGGAACAACTGACTGATCCAATGTTAATCTTTATTAAAATATGATCTCAAAGAAAGTACACATAATGACATCCTGTGGTCTAATTTGAGTTACTTCTTTAGAACACTGCTCTCCACTAAGTTAAATTCACTTTGTCCCTTTTGTCTTCTCTCAATAAGAGACAATATGTAACATGACAAGCATTTTTGTATGACTAGGTGGTTATTTGGCCCCTTTTTTGGTTATGAATATCTTTGACATACCGAGGTATCTTCTCTCCACATTTAAATTATGGAATTAGAGAATCTAAAAGATATATTAAGTTCTTTAATATCACAGAATACCTATTCTTCTATAATTTAAAACTAAATTTCCATCATAGATTTTAATAATCAACTTTATCTTCTGTCAGTTAACTTGGAAACTTGCCACATGGCTGTTAATTCTGCCCTGTATGTAGAATGTATTGTTGCATTTGGATATAAAAAGCAAATTATAGAAATAACATTTCAGAAAAATAAAAGACACAATAACTTAAAATATTATGTGATAAACCACTAGAATACATTAGGTCTTGCTACAGACTGACTCAGTTATGCACTAAGAATTCTTAATGCATTTATTCAGTAAGTGTTCTTTAAGAGCGTATCATGTGCCGTACACTATTCTTTGCACAGATCTTTGCCTACTTGAAGCTAACGCTTTAGTGAAGGGACACAGAAAACAGACAAAACAATAAATATAGCACAGTATGTCCCATAGTGGAAAGTGCTGAGACAACAGAGTGCGGGAGAAGGGAGGGGTTAGGTAAGTTGCAGATATAGAGGGGGTGACTAGGATGGCCCTGAGAAGACGACACTTGTGTGAAGACTTGTAGGAAGTAAAGGTAAATATACAAATGTATGTGCATAATCCCTCACTTAAATTGTACCCCTAATTAGAAACACACCTTTTGAAGTTGTGTGTTTCTTTCACAAGCACCAAAGGAATATTTACTAGTACTACTATTGGGGCCTGATTGTGAATCACTAAGAATAGTCATACGTGTTGCTCCCATACTCCAGGATCTCTAGTGGCCTCATGTTGCCTGTGAGTAAACTCCAAACTCGCTCATCCGACAGCCACAGCCTATCAGTTTCATTCTTTTCTCCACTTTCTCAAGGGAAACCCTTGATTCGGCCTACGGCACCACCCCCACTCCTGGCATCTGCCTGGTTTTGTGCCCTTAGTGCTCACTCACTGATGTTTCTCTGCCGAAGCGAATCTTTCGTCTGGTTGTACCTGTCAAATTCCTGCCCAGGCAGCAAGTCCACTCCATTTGTTACTTCCTGGAATGGACCTTACCTTATATTCTCTACCCTGCGTATACATTTTTATATTTTTGGTATTTTAATGGCACTGTTACTGTGTGTGAATTAACCTTATACCCAAATTTATAGCTCTGTGGCATAAAATAAAACCTAGTATAGAATAAAACCAATCAGAAGCAGAATGATTGGATTTGTTCACTGGTATAAAACTAGCTTTAAGGGCTCTCTTTTGCTCTTACGGTATTCAATCCACATTTTGTTTTTTTTAAATATATTTTATTGATTTCTTACAGAGAGGAAGAGAGAGGGATAGAAAGTCAGAAACATCGATGAGAGAGAAACATCGATCAGCTGCCTCTTGTACACCCCCTACTGGAGATGTGCCCGCAGGCAAGGTACATGCCCTTGACCGGAATCGAGCCCGGGACCTTTCAGTCCAAAGGCCGACGCTCTATCCACTGAGCCACACCGGTTTCGGCAATCCACGTTTTGTTGTTGTTGTTGTTGTTGTTTTTTATAGCATATTTCTCATTGTGCATCACACACAGTAAGAATATGTTTTTGAGTTCATGGGTCACTTTTCACATTATTTAATTAAAGCCTTATAAATCCTTAGAGTTATAAGGATATTGGTTGTTATAAATCCCCATTTTATAGATAAAGAAACAAACTCAGGGTAGGTGAGTATCATATAGTCTGTGTGTTAAGGGACAGGATTGTAATTCTCATTGTGGTTCCTGAGCTGGTTCCTGTTTCTTTCTCATGTGCTGTCATGTCTCCCAGTATCTCTTGCATCAGTGTTTGGAGGCATGCATGCACATGTGTAAATTTTAAATCTCAGTTACAGTACAAGGCTGAAATGCATTAACTGAACACCTAGTACTTTTTAGTTACTCTACTGTGTTCTTTGCATACTTGGTTTAATGTAGAGCATAGTTAACTGGTAGGCCTTGTGCTTCTTTTATTTGAGTAATGAACTGTGTTTCTTTTCCCCCCTATATAGATGAACTGAAGCACATTATTGGGGCTGAGACAACACGGAAAGGTATTCTTCGTGTTTTTGAAATGTTTCAGCACAACCAGTTAAATAGGAGAATGGTTTATGTCTTCTTGGAAGGCTTTTTGGAAACCTTATTTCCACAGTATAAATTCCGTGAACTTTTCAACAAACTGCATTCACGATCAATGCAGATGCAGAAATATAAACAGAAACTTCAGACATCTCAAGCGCCTTCTTTGCAGAAAAGGTGACACTCCAATCTGTGAAGCTGGTGTTCTTTTTTTCCAGAACTAAAGCGTGGACAGATCTTCTGGGGCTTAACTCATATACTGTTGTGCCTGCACCAGTCTCTTAGTGTCTCAAGTAGATTATTAATACGTCCACAAAACTGGTTTTTTCATCCTTGTCTGTAATCCATCACTACCAAGAGAGTTGCCGTGTCTTAAACGTTTTGGTGCATATTTTTGCAACACTGAGAGGATACTGCCCCCATCTCAAGCAAGAACGATGTCTGTCTCTTTCGTTTTAAACTAATCAGCGTTCTGCAGCAATGACACAGTGCCAGAGTGTATGTATGAGAGCCACGGAAAGCACAAAGCAACGGTTCACAGATACATTAGCTAATTTGTCTAAAGTGGGAGACTGTGCAATGTATGATTTGGAGGGATTTGTTTTGCATAATGATTTTATAGGTATCTTAGAATTTTGATATATTGTAGGTTACCCAGATGAATGATCTTTGGAACATCTATTTTGGGTCTGGGGAAAGTGAAAGAATGCCCTTAGGTATGAGTTAACCTTATACCCAAATTTATAGCTCTGTGACATAAAATAAAACCTAGTATAAAATAAAACCAATCAGAAGCAGAATGATTGGATTTGTTCACTGGTATAAAACTAGCTTTAATTGATTCTAATGTGCTTTAAGGGCTTTCTTTTGCTCTTATGGTACTCAATCCATGTTTTCTTTTGGTATTCTGAACGCAAAAAAAAAGCATATGGTGGCTCTCACTTAAGTTACAAAATGATTGCAGTTTTCTTTACCTTTAAAAGATTACCATTATAAAGTAAGGGTATAATTTGTTGACACAGCCAAAAAATTCTGTTCTTCTAAAAATAATGAAAATGTGAAGAAACAGCACTCTATTGAAAGCTACCATTTGATAATTTTAAATTGTGTGATCTAGACATACCTTAAGTGATTTTAAAAATAGCAAATAAAAGGATTAAGTGAGTTTATTAGTCATATGTAAACATACAAATCCCTAATTCTATTATAGTGTACATATATGAAAATAATGAAAAACAGAACTATAATATTTTTTAAAATATGCTTTTATTTATATTTTGCATAATGTAAAAATCTGCTAAGTAAAGCAAGTTGGCAAAACCCCTCAGAGTATACATTTAAGCCCCTCAAATAATTTTATACCAACAACAAAATACCTTTTCCAATTTTGGAGCCTCTGCATTTCCCTTAGTTTTTTCCTTCTCCTTGTGTCCATCTTGGAAGTCTTTCTATCCTTTGTACGCAGGATTTCTGCATAGTTTTAAACACTTCCACTGACTAAGGGTTTGAGTGTGTCAGCATTTTTTATTTTAAAAATATTTAACACTAAAACCTTAAAATAGTGAAGCTACTGATCGGGCCGCTGAGCCAAGACCCTGGTATTAAAAGAAACGCCTGGGTGCTTACGACAGAGGGACAAAGCATTGGTGCCCAGTCATTTGGGCGCTCTGAAAATGGAGCAAGATATTAGTTATCATCTTGCTTTCACTGAGATCCTGCTTAAAGAGTGAAGCCTAATAGCAGAGTAAAGCCTTCCTTTAAAGCTTTATAATAATAATCGTATTTATATTAATGATGCTGGTATGCATACCTGTATGCATCTATTCATCGTGTGTTGCATGTCTTCAGAATTACATAAATGAAATCCCTTTCATGGCAACAAAAGAGAAAAGATCCTTACTAACTCTGGTGGAAGAAATAATATTTCTTCTTTTCAGTGTATCTCCCTGCCCTGGTCCCTCCTCATGCCCCAGGCTTTAAAAATGAGGCTGTTTGAAACTTGTCTGTCAAAAGCATCAGCATGGCCACAAGTGCAGTGATTTTCAAATATACCCCTGGCCAGTTCAAGGATATTTTTGACTGAAATAAATCTAAGTGTTAAACAGAAGAATTCACGTAAGAATCTAGTGTGTACATGTGAAAAAATATTTCTAGATAATGGGAAGAGCACTGGCCATCAACCAGGGAAAAAGAGACTGCAAATTTTTCATAACAGAGCCCTGCAAGATAACTGCATTATACCAAAAAAATATTTGAGTAAATGGGTCTTTAAGATAATTTTTGTTACGAGAGTTTATATTTCAGAAGCAGGAATGTCAAATGGTAGTCTATGTAAACGGTTGTGCATCTTCTCCATGCACATCTATGTTTTACATCAGAGAGAACTGTGGTCAGGCTAAAATTAGAGAGATTCTTTGAATGACTTGGTCAAGCTGTGTGTAAAATATTTAACCCATAAGTACAGTGTACTATGTTAAATGAAGTTATTACATTTAATGCATTTATTGCATATATAAATATACATGAAGAGGCTTTATGTCTTCTGATATTTGATTTTTGAATGTTTATTAAGTCAGTGGTGCCTGTGGGCAAAAACCATAAAAATTAATCATTCTTTGGGTTTTCTGATTTTTCAGGTAACAGACTATTTAGAAACCATCATTATTAATTTTCAATAGTTTATTCACCTAAAAAAATTTGATTGTATGATTTAAATATAGCAGTTAGATGGGCAGTTCCTATAATTTGGGTGTACTGAATAGTCGCTGAAAACAATTGTGCCATTGACCAATGGATGCACTTGGTTAGCCTTAATTTTTTTTAAACAAACATTAAAAACTTTTTTCTATTTCAGTTTGCTCATTTTAAGTTGTGTTACTGGTGTTTGGGGCGAAAAATCAGTTAAGTGCTACCAGAAAGTATACCGATTTTTAAAAAACTAAGAACAATATAAATTTCACAATCTAAAATTTTAATTTTGTGCAATATTTTCATTTAATGCATGTGTATTTGAGTACTTGTAAAATAAATGAATTTTTAATGTTTTGAGATCTAGTTTAAACGAATGTCTTCTTAACCCAACAACTTACATTCCGTTGTTGCTGCATCCTTTTATTTAAGGACTTGTTTTAAAAGTCTCTTTGTCACTCCTTGTAAAATTCTTTTGTTAATAGTAAATTTTGCTTATAGGAGCATGGCTCCTGTATACAAGGGAAAAATATAAAGAGCACATCTTAGGATTATAATTGTTAAAGATAACTTGTGCATATCATTGTACAGTAAGTGTCAACTGTGTGCCTAACTATTCTATCAATACTTTGCTTCTTTAACAAAGAAGAAACAACTATCAGAATGTCAGTTATTTTTATTGAACTAAATAAGAAGAGTAAAAATTTTATTTGGTTTGTGTTATGTTCTGTCCATTAGAAAATACTAATAAAGTATTAACAAACCTTTTTGTTGAATTTATTTGATAGTAATGCCTTTTTATTACTTAAAAAAAATGTTTGCTCAGTGGCCTTATTTTTAGTATCTCTGTATTTTATTTTCCTTGTCATTTTGGAAATCAAACAATACAAGATCCAGGTTGCTAGATGAGCTATTGAGTGATTGACTTATAACTAACTGAATTTAATTTTCCTTTTATGGGGCAAGTAACTTAATACCGCTTTGTTAAAGAAACTTCATACTTCCCTGCCATTCAGAATTATAAAGTAATTTTCCTATAGGTCTATAATAATCTATTAACAATTTTTACTTTTTCTCGTTTTTAATTTATAGTTTGCCTAATGTTTTAGACATTTCAGTTCTAAAAGTAGTTGTTTCATTATTCCCAGACCTCAGATGTGGTTACTGCCACCTTTACCAGGGACAGGCACAACATTTCTCAAGATACGTACTGTACAATATTCATCCCTCTGTGATGTTCTTGGGAGAATAATTTTGTACTTTTGATATAACTTATGCAGATTTACTTGCCAAAATCCTAAAATGTTCACAATTCAAACGATTATATTAAAGGTTCTGAAAGGTTTTATAATAAGAAAATCTGTTTAACTTTGTTTACCTAACTTCTCAAACTTAGTTATCCATAGAATCTTTTGTCATAATCAACTATTAGTGTCTCGAGGATAACATTCCTAATATTCAAACCTAAAGAACGTGGTTTGAAAAACAGTCATAAGAGGAAACTACTATAATTAGAGAATATTAACTCCAAACGGGAAAAAGTGGATTGGGGACACAAGGTTTTATTTATATTTTTGCCTGTCATTCCAATGTAAAGTTCAGTATTTGGAATAAAAAGAATATGAAAAATTAATGGCTAAACATCTACTAATCAGCCATTAATTTTTCATATTCTTTTTATTCCAAATGCAAAAAAAAAAAAAAAAGAAACTAGACCACCAATTTACCCATACACAAGAAATAGAAAAGTGGATAAAGGAATTAAACATAAGATGGGAAACCATAAAAATACTAGAGGAATCCACAAGCAGCATAATGTCAGACATGCTGAAGCAATATCTTCACTAATACAGCTCATAGGACAATGAAAACTAAAGAGAAAAACGAATGGGACTACATCAAAATAAAAAGCTTCTGTACAGCAAAAGAAACCATCAACAAAACAAGAAAGCCTTTTGCATGGGAGAACATTTGCCAATGTTCTCACTGATAAGGGTTTAATCTCCAACATTTATAGGGAACTCATACAACTTAAAAGGAAGATAAATAACCCAATCAAAAAATAGGCAAGGGACCTAAATGGATACTTTTTGAAAGAGGACATAAGGAAGGCCAAGAGACATATGAAAACATGCTCAGAGTCACCAATCAAGAGATACAAATCAAAAGAACAATGAGGTACCATCTCACACCTGTCAGAATGACTATCAACAAACGACAAGAGCTGGAGGAGATGTGAAGTAAAAGGAACCCTCATGCACTGCTGGTGGGATTGCAGACTGGTGCAGCCACTGTGGAGAACAGTATGGAATTTCCTCAAAAAACTAAAAATGGAGCTCCCATTTGACGCAGTGATCCCACTTCTAGGAATATATTCCAAGAAACTAGGAATGCCAATCAGAAAGGATATATCCACCCCTATGTTCATAGCACAATTTACCATAGCTAAAATTTGGAAACAGCTAAGTGCCCATCAGCAGACGAGTGGATTAAAAACCTGTGGATTAAAAAACATCTGCACAATGGAATACTATGCTGCAGTAAAAAAGAAGAAATTCTTAACCAGTTGCAACAGCATGGATGGAACTGAAGAGCATTATGCTAAACGAAATAAGCCAGTCAGAGAAAGAGAAATAATCACATGATCGCATTCATTTTTGGAATATAATGAGCAACATAAATGGATGAACAAAAACAGATCCAGAGACAGAGAAGCATCGGTCAGACTGTCAAACATCAGAGGGAAGGCAGGGGAGGGTGGGGGTAAGGGGGAGAGATTAACCAAAGGACTTGTATGCATGCATATAAGCCTTGGACACAAGACACCAGGAGGGTGAGGGCATGAGTGCAGGTTGCGGGGGGGGGGGGGGGGGGGGGGGGCATTGTGGAGATAAGGACACGTATGTAATACCTTAATCAATAATAATAAAAAAAGACCACCTATGGCTTTAAAATTTTTATTTTAATCTTCACCTGAGGGTTTTGTTTTTGTTTGTTTTTTAGAGAGGAAAGGGGAGAGAGAACAACATTGATATGAGAAACATCACTCAGTTGCCTCCTGTATGTGCCCTGACCAGGAATCAAACCCGCTGCCTTTCCGTATACAGGACAATACTCCAACCAATTGAACCTCCTGGTCGGGGCAAGACTGCCTATGATTTTTATAGGAGGCAGTTCATGTAGGCACCCTCTGCCTGGCATATACCAAAATTACGGGCTCTCAGAAGGTAAGCATGCGTTCTGCATAAACTATCATATTCGTATATATTTTGTACAAACAAGTTTAGGCATAGTGAGGCACTTTTATCATTTTGGGGGAATTGTAGAAATACTCCTGAAATCTAAGTTCTAAGATTTCTGAGAACAGGGACCAACCTTGTAAGCAAACCTTTCAAAGAACAGCAGTCACCTGCTATGTTAACTCATCTGTACAACTGTATACCTTGATGCAAAGAAACGGCTGATAGAAAGTTTGAGTTGCCCTGAACCCCAAAAATGTCTATCCTTGTAAAGAAGCCCCCTTGCCTAGAAGTAGAAACGTGGCAGAAAACATTCGGATGTAGACTTTAAAAGGAAAAAAGATAAAGTGATATACATACATACATGTAAAAACCTGGAGGAACAGATCTTGGTGTTTCCAAGGAAGATTCCCATAGTCATCAGTTGCATAGCACTTACTAATCACAACTTTGTGAGTGTAGCTACATTCCTCTTTAGTTTATGGATGGGAAAGCATCCCAGGCTCTATTTGCTAGATAATGCCCCCACCCCCACCCTCAGTTGTGATAAAGATGTCTTCAGACATGGCCAAGTGATGTCTGGGGCAAGACTGGCATTAGTTGAGAATCACTAATCTGCTCTCAGTCATAAAAAGCTGGTTTGGCTCAGTGGATAGAGCGTCGGCCTGCAGGTCAAAGGGTCCAAGGTTGGATTACAGTCTAGGACACCTACCTCCGTTGCAGGCTCCTTCCCAGCCCGGGCCCTGGTCTGGGCTTGAGAGGAAGCCGACCCATCGCTGTGTTTCTCTCATTGATGTTTCTCTGTTCCACACTCTAAAAATCAGTGGGAAAATATCCTCGGTGAGGATCGAAAACAAAAAACAGTGGAAACGAAAGCAAGAAGTAGGGACTGAAGACTGATTACGGACATCTGTGTCTTTATGAGCAAACACCTGACAACTCTGTGGGCGAATGTAAGCAAGATACCCGAGGCCGCCAAACCAAACACTAACTTGTCTTTGTTCAGTGAGCATCTCATAGCTGAGTGGGGAGGGCCGAGGAGGGGGCAGTGGTGCTGGAAGAGAAGGGCTTTGCAACCTGAGATAAGACAAACGGTGTTTATTTTTCCCCCTCTCTTGGAAGATGTGAGATAAGTGATTAAATGAAAACGTGGCTCTTTTACTCTCATGTCCAGGCCTCGAACTTAGCATCATGGATACAAGTGGGATCTTGTCCCCTCAAATCGTTCTGTTGTGAGCCAGTCCTTTCAAAGCCAGGAAATTCCCTTTCGGTCTTTGCAAGTGAGCACCTTTCCTCAGTGCTCCTGTTTCTGAGTTTCCCAGGGGCGCCGTCCCCCGGGTGGCCCGGCGGCTCACCTGGCCGATGGCCTCCGGGGATGAAAGGCCGTCGGCGCTCACAGCCAACAATCAGAGCGGTTGTCCTGGCCGCTCCGCTCCCCGCACCTCCCGGCTTTTTCTGGGTCTTGGGCCAGTCTGGTTCTGCTTTTGATTAGTGCACAGCTGCTGTATAAATCCACTGGTGGAAGCAATGTTGGGAAGCTGATTTTTGCCATCCGAACCTCTGATTCTCCATCAAACGCCGTTTGTCTTCCCGTTCGCCCGCCTTAAGGACCCTTGGTATCCACTGGCGTTTCCGACGCGGCCTTAGGCCAGTAGTTGGTTTCACCTGGGGTTTCACAGGCAGCCACGCTGGGCCGACACCCTGTGGTGGTTCTTCTGCCACAGGGGGCGTGTTCTGTGATGTTTGTCTGATTTACACAGTGCTACACGCTAAACGATTTTTAAAGAAAAAGTTTTTGTGCCTGCAATCTTGTGTCTGACCTCCCTCCTCCCAGTACTGCTGCAACACGTTGGTGAGTTTTGTTCTTTATTTTTGGTCATGGCTGAAGCTGTAAACGGGAACCTGTTCTCTCTCTCTCTCTCTCTCTCTCTCTCTCTCTCTCTCTCTCTCTCTCTCTCTCTCTCTCGTGTGTGTGTGTGTGTGTGTGTGTTTTAATGTGTGTAAGTAGAAAAAAAAGTCCTTATCTCTCCTTAGAAAAGTAGCCTCTGACAAATGGCTGTAATACTGTTTTTGTGGCTGGCTGGCATTCACTTTATTGTGTCCTTCAACTTTGGGAAATTAATTGAGCATATAACTTAGCATCAACGAGTGTATGTGAGGTGTGGACTGCAGATCGAATGGGGAAGATGGTTTCCAACTTCTGAGGCGCTTCAGGACTCCCTGTGCAACCTGAAGGATGCTGAGCAGCTGAATTTTTCAGTCATTTCTTTAAAACGATGAAATGTTACAATGAAGCAGATGAGGATATGGAAAAGAGCTTTGTGTTAAAAACAAACCAAGCAAAATACAATAGGAAAAAATCCAGTGCTGAATTCCTCTAGGGTACCCTCGCTTGCTCAGGAGTTGGACAAAGTTAATTTATTGCATAAATATGAAATATGTAAAATGTTTGTTGATAGACATGTTTTATGTTTCTGATTATATCATAACTTATAATAAATTGGGTTATAAAGTCTCAAATTCAATGGAGCTCCTGTTTTGGTGGAATAAATAGACTAAGGGGAACTTAAGTATTTAAAATAAAAGAACCAAATAATTTTTAGAGGAAAAAAAAAATCCAGTGGGCAAATTTGCTAGCTCTTTTAGGAAACCCAAATGCTTGCTTAGATGATAAGCATGTATTTGATGTTAGTAGAAGCTGTCACACTACTTTCCATGGTGGTTGTAGCATTTTGCATTCCCACTAACAAATTCAGGGAGCTGGTGGGAAAAATTAGCAATGATTGTGAGGCTACAAAATGAGAGACAAAGGCATACATGTGTTATCAGTTAACAAGAAGAAAAAGCTAAGACCTTGTTAGGTATGTAATTAGATATACAAACATAGAACATAGATAATATGATTGAATAAAGTGAATACTTGGGCAAATTAGGCAGTTTTAATAATTTTGGTTTAAAACCACTAGATATCTTTGCTCTCGTGCGAGGAGTAACATTGAAGTTTCTAATTTATACAACACATTGGTGACTTTCCCATTGACACCACCCCCTGGGCTGCCAGGTGGCTCACCTGCGCTAATTGGCTCCAGGGATGAACCGCAATTAGAATTTTTATCCAACAAAACTGGGATATGTTTTCCTGTGGAAAGTCTCATTGGGAAGCCATAAGTCTTCTATGCTATTTAATGGGTCAAGTAATTTATCTTTATCTCTACAAAACATTTAAAATTATAAAAATGAAAAATTGGGTTGGACTACATTAGTATTTTTCAACGTGGGGTGAATTAAACCCTCATGGCACATGTGGGGATATCTGGGCATGTTTGTCAAGATGGGAGAGGTTGCTACTCGAATCTTAACAAGTAGAGGCCAGGAATGCAGCTCAACATCCTTCAGCCCCCACACCAAGGAACTGTCTGGCCAAAATGTCAGTAGCACTGAGGTTGCAAAATCCTGGACTTAATGAAATTATTATGGCTTTATGAAAAGGATTGATTCCTCTGCTGTTACAAGTCACAAGATGATGCTATATAGTTCGTTATTACATTTATAAGACCTATGCAAAGAAATTTTCATATTTTTTGAAATTCATCTATGTTGTTGCATCTCAATAACTCATCCTTTTCCTTGCTCATAATATTCCATTGTATGGACATACCCAATTGTTCCAACTGCTCACCAGTTGAAGGATTTTTGGTTATGTTAGGGTTTTGGTAATTGTGAATCTTTAATTGTGTAATAAAGAATGTGGCCTCTATTCTGGTTCCTGGAAGGTGAACTCTAAATTTGTTGTCTTTCCTGAGTAATAGGAGTGTCTTTGCTATTTATAAGCACCTGAGTTTATGTTAATGAGGTGAGTTGACTTAGGATGCCAGCTGGTCAGCAGATCAACCCTGTGATTAAAGGTTTGGGACTTTGAGCCAGTCAACCTCTAGGAAGGGGAGGAGGACTGGAGATTGAGTTCAAGCACATGGCCAATGATTTAGTCAATCTTGTCTTTCTATAATGAAACCTCAATAGGTTTAGAGAGAGTGGACCAGAGGGAGAGGGGAAGGGAGAAGGGAGAGGGAGAGGGCCCACTTGTGGCTGAGGGCAGGCCCTTGCCAGCAGTCCCACCTCTGCCTGTGAGCTGCAGAGGAAACACCTTTTCTGATTGCTCATCAGCTAAGCTCCCTGTATGCTACTCACAGTGTTCTTGGTAACTTGGGTAATAAGAATCCAACAAGGTGATCTAGGGTTTTTCCACCACACTTGAGGAAAAAAAAGGTGCGCTGTTGGAGGGGCTAAGAAATGTCATATCCTGCCCTAGCCGGTTTAGCTCAGTGCTTAGAGTCTTGGCTTGCTGACCGCAGGGTGCTGGTTCGATTCTTGTCAAGTGCATGTACCGAGGTTGCAGGCTTCTCCCTGGCTGGGGCCCAGGTCAAGGCTCATGCAGGAGGCAACCAATTGAAGTGTTCCTTTCATGTTGATGTTTCTGCTTTCCCTCTCTCTTTCACACACTCTAAAAATCAATAGAAAAATTCCTCAGGTGAGGATAAAAAAGAAAGAAAGAAATATCATATCCTATAAAAGAGACATCTTGGAAATGCCTAAAGAAAGTTGTCATTTTTTTTTGTGGTGAAGGGACTGGAGTCTGTTGATGAAAACACCTTGGCAGCTGTGGTGCCCAGCAGTGGCGGCAGCAACGGGGTAATGGGGGCAGTCCCTTCCCCTGATCAGCCAGATTGCCTCCTGCAGAGAGAGGCCTACTGATAGCTTGGACCTGCAGGGAGCAGGCCTAAGCTGTCTGTAGGACATCCCCTGAGGGCTCCCTGACTGTGAGAGGGGGCAGGGTGAGCTGAGCCCCCTGCCTAGTGCATGAATTTCATGCACCAGGCCTCTAGTAATAATTATGATGCTTCTCTGAATTCTGTGAGTAGTTTTAATGAATTATTGAGGAGATGGTTGTGGGAACCCCTAGGTTTGAAGCCAGTCAATTTGCATTTAATCTGTAGGTCAACTTTGTGAGAATTGACATTTTAATATTGAACCTTTGAATTCATGAGTATGATATAATTACTCTCCACTGTGTATTACAGTCTAATTGAACAAATATTTTACATTATTTGTTAGATTTAATCAGTATTTCAAGTTTTTTAAATGTTATTGCAAATATTTCAAATAATATTTTAATTCTAATTTCTAATTGCATTGCTAGCATATAGAAATACAGTGTTTTATATTGACCTTATATTCTGTGACCTTGCTAAAATCCCTTAAAGATTCTTTGGGATTTTATTTCTTTTGCATAAACCACCATATCACCTACTAAGGAGGACAGTTTTAAACCTTTATTTCTAATCTGTATGCTCCCTCCCCTCTCTTTTACTTTACTTTACTGGCTAGAAGTCCAGTATATTTGCTGCATAGAAATGAAGAGTGTGGATATCTTTGCCTTGTTCTTTCACCATTAAGTTTGGACACTAGTGTAGGCTTTTAATACATGTTCTTTAGATGAAGGGAATTGCCTGTCATTCGTATTTTCTGATAACTTTTATTACAAATGGATATTGAGGTTTTCAAATGCTTTTCTGCATCATTTTCAGTGATCACAGAGTTGTTTTTGGTCTGTTGACGTGGTAAATTACATTGCTGACCTTCTCATTTTAAATAAACCTTGTGTTCCTGGGATTAACCTTAATTGTCATGATTTATTGTCCTTTTAATATATTGTTGGACTTGAACCACTATTGGAAAATCTTATGGCTGTGATCATAAAGGATATTAGTCACTGGTTTGCTTTTAATGTCTGATTTTACTAACAGGGTAACCATTTTTAAAGGGAGTTTAAAGTGTTTCCTCTTTTTAAAAAATATTAGGGAAAAATGTGTGTAAAGTTGATATTATTTCTTCCTAATTATTAGAACTGATCTGTGAGTCCATAGGAGCCTGGAGTTTTCTTTTGTGAACTATGAATTGGATTATGAATTCAGTGTCTTTCATAGATACAGGACTATGAAGTTATTTTTTTTCTAAGCTTTGGTAGTTGAGGTTTTTCATCTAAGTCAGTGTTTCTCAGCCAAAGTGACATCTGAGCAGGATAACTATGTGCTGTGGGAGGGTGTCCCATGCATAGTAGGCTGTTTAGCTGCATCCTAGGACTCTACTCACTAGATGCCAGGAGCACACCCCCAGTTGTGACCAAAAGCATCTTCCGATATTTTTGCCAAATGTCCTCTGTTGGTTGAGAGCTATAGAAAGTGGGCCTCTGTGATCTACCTTGAGGGGAGTCAACTTTTAATGGGAATTGTGACTGAATTTCCCTAGAGCAAACAGAATATGGGGAAGAGGGAAGAGGGAAGAGGATATAAGAACAAAGAACCATGTGGGTGAGCCAGCATCATGGTGGGAACCCCCGAGGCACCCAGGACGAAATACCTAGTACCCTCCTCAACTATTTTTATTCATTGTCATTCAGCTCAAAAGATATTTCTTTTTCCATTTGACTTTGTCTTTGATCTATGAGTTAATGAAAAGTAGATTTAGTATCTAAACATTTTTGGATTTTCTATATATCTAGTTATTTCTAGTTTAATTCTGTTTTGGTTAGAGCATGTACTTTATGTATATCTGTTCTTTAAATTTATTGAGGTTTGTTTCGTGGCCCAGAATTCTATTGATCTTGGTGAACATTTCATATTTACTTGAAAGAATGTATATTCTATTATTATTGGGTGGAATGTTCCCTGATTTGCTGCTTAGGTCCTGTTGATTGGTTGTGGTATTGAGGTCTCTATCTTTACCCATTTTATTTTTCTGATTTGTTTCTCAATTACTGAGAGAGGAGTGTTAAAATCTCCAATTACAATTCTGAGTCTATGTTTCCTATTAGTTCTGTCAGGTTTTGCTTCCTATTTTGAAGCTTCGTTCATACGTATTTAAGATTTTTGTGTCTTTATAACACATTGACCCATTTATCATGGCCTAATGTTCCTCCTTCTCCTTGCTAATAATCTTTGTTCAAGTGTCCACTTTGATATTAATAAAGGTCTTTAAAAGTGTGCTGCCAGCTGGACTTAACCCATAGAGTATAGTGTGTTGACCTCATTTAAAAGGTTTTTTGTTGCCCTGGCCAGGTGGCTCAGTTGGCGGAAGTGTCGTCCTATACACCAAAAGATGTCATTTTCAATTCCCTGTCGGTGTATGTGGAAGGCAACCTATTGACATTTATCTCTCAAATGGATGCTTTTCCCCTTGTGTCTCTCTCCCCTAGTACTCTCTCTCCTTCTGCTCCTCTATCCTTTTTCTCTCTCTAAAATCAATAAACATATACCCCAGTGAGGATAAAAAAAAAAAAGTTTCCTATTGACAAAGACAGGACATAGTTGATTTTATTATTGTTAGTTTTTTAATCTCTGCATTTTCATTTAGGTATTTAAAGCACCCATATTTACGTCAGTTATTAATATAGTTGAATTTAAAATTCCCATCTTGCCAATTTTTTTGTATTTTTCTCATTTGTTCTTCATTCCCCTTTCCCTCCTCTTTTGGATTAAGTATTCCTTATGATTCTATTTTATCTTCTAGTGGCTTTTAACTTTACCTCTTTTAAAAAAAATGAATAGTTCCTCTAAGATTTAAATTATACAATTTCAACTTATCACAGATGCCTTAAAATAGCATTATACTTCTTTATAGTGTAAG
Organism: Antrozous pallidus; assembly: GCA_027563665.1. Taxonomy (NCBI): domain Eukaryota; kingdom Metazoa; phylum Chordata; class Mammalia; order Chiroptera; family Vespertilionidae; genus Antrozous; species Antrozous pallidus. The sequence goes on along the minus strand of CM050521.1, from coordinate 69,718,839 downwards.
AATCATACAATAATATATTTCCAATCCCTCCCTCTATTTTAATGTTATACACTTTATTTTACATCTATTATAAGCTCTACAGTAAATTATTAACGGTTTTATGTTAGTCATACATTTCATAAAGGGATTAGAAAGAAGAAAAAGTATATATTTATGTTCATTTTTATCATTTATAATGCTTTTTCATTTTTGTACAAATCCAAGTTTCCACCTCGCAGTAATACTCCTGCCTGACAATTGTAAGTTTAACATTGTTATACATGTCTGTTGCCATTGAGCTCTCTCAATTTTTGTTGTTTACAAATGTATTTATTTTAGAACACTGTTTTCACTGTGCACAGAATTCTGGGCTGAATTTTCCATAGACTTATGCTTCTCTGTGACTGTAAAAAGATCAGTGGTTGCCAAGGTTTTGGGAAGTAAGAAGGGAGGGAGGACTAGATGAAGCAAAGGATTTTTAGCCTGAGGAAACTATTTTTTATAAAATAAATAGTAGATACATGTCATTAGGCCCATGTCAAAACCCATAGAACACTAGTACAAAAATTAACAGTGTAAACCATGGACTATAATTAAGGATGTAATTATTAATATATTATTATGTTAATTATTAATGGAATAGGTATATGGAACTCTATACTATCTCTCAATTCTGGAATTCAAATATCATTATCAAAACTCTATTGATGATTTTTAAAAAAAAAAATATCATTGTTGTCGGTCTTGCTCAGTTTTCTATGAGAAGTGTGATGTAATTCTTTGTTGCTTTATACACATTGAATCCTTTGTTTCTCCAGCTGTCTTTGAGATTGTTTTCTTTATCTTTGCTTTATGGCAGATTGACTATGAGGTGTCTAGGTTTGTGTGTGCACAATGTTCATTCCCATGCTTTCATCTTACTTGGAACAGTTATGGGAGCTTCTTGGAACTGTGAGTTTACGTATTTTATTATTTTTGGAAAATTATCTACATATATATCTTATTTCTTACTCTCTTATTTTTTTCTGGGACTCCACTTACACATATATTAGTTCAGTCGATGGCATCCTACATTTCTGGGATTTGCTGCCATGCTTTTTTTCTCTTTGTGTTGAATTCAGGAGAGAGGCTTTGATGGCTTCAACCAACATTCAGTTTGGGGCACTTCTGTTGGATGGAGTTTTCAGGACAAAGCCTTGGGTTGGGAGCCCTTCGTCTGGTCACCACAGCAGGGCTTCAGGGTGTAGAGCTGCAGGCCTGCAGCTGACTCAGCAGGGCAGGGGGATTTCTATAGAGAGATGCGTGGGCATGGCCTGAATCCCAGGAATGGCAGACTCTTCTCCCATGTGGGAGAGGGCAATGTGGGAAAAGCAAAATCATTCGTTGGGACAGGGAAATCAAGATAATTCTCATGCCCTTCCCTAAATGACAGAAATACTGGATAGAAGCTCATCTCTGATTGTAGAGAGGGCTATCCTCTGGGTGTCCATAGCTGTATATAAGTTTGTAGGAGATGGTTGCTTCCCCTCTACCTAGGACTTACAGGAGGAGGCAGAGGCAAGCTTAAATGATACACACCTAACATTCTCCTGTCTCATAAAAGAGTAGTCTGCAAATCGACTGTCACTTCAACACATAAGATGGCCACCCCGGTGTGGTCAAAGATAGCTGCTCCCATGTGAACACAGGATGGACACCACAAGATGGTGGGCAGGAGAGCGTAGCTGTGAGCAATCAGGCCAGCAGGGGAGGGAAGTTAGGGATGACTGGGCTGGCAGAGGAGGGCACTTGAGGGGGACCAGGCCTGCAGGGAGGGCAGTTGGGGGCAACCAGGCCAGCAGGGGAGGGCAGTTAAGGACAATCGGGACTGCAGGGCAGCAGTTAGGCATTGATCAAGCTGGCAGGGTAGTGGTTAGGGGGTGATCAGGCTGACAGGCAGAAGCAGTTAGGGACAATCAGGAAGGCAAACAAGCAAGTGTTTGGGAGCCAGTAGTCCTGGATTATGAGAGGGATGTCTGACTGCCCGTTTAGGCCTAATGCTACCAGGATCAGGCCTAACTGGGCAGCTGGACCTCCCTCAAGGGGTCCCAGATTGGAGAGGGTGTAGGCTGGGCTGAGGGACACACACACACACACACACACACACACACACTGTGCATGAATTTCGTGCACTGATCCTCTAAAGTAGTCAATAACATATTGAAGATTAGACGTCAGGTCCGGGTTCCTATTATGACAGAATCACACATCTCACCAAAACTATACCTGCTTGAAATCAATACACGGAAAAATTTAAAGGAATTCGCTCATTGGCGCCTCTGCTGGAGGGTCCCTGGGAAAAGACATCCCCTCTCAGTTTACCAGTAGGTGAGACTTGCCCCTTCCTGACAGCTGCCCTGTTCCTTCCTCATTGGCTCTCGCTGTTTCACAGGGCAAGCAGCATGCAGTGCATCGAGAAAAAGCAAAAACCAAAAGGGCTTGGAATCAGACTCCTGTAGCGGAAAGGGTAGTTCGGTGCCCCCCGGCTGTGACCCTGGGCACTGACAAATGGTCCTCTGGGCCTGTTCTCCAATTCAGACCCGCCAGAGGCTGCAGATCCCCCTGGAAGCGCGTGCGTCCCCAGGGAAGGGAGAGGGACTCTGAATGGAAGCCTGGCCAGGCAACAGTGCCCAAGTGTCCGAAAGGAAGAACAACCCCTGGGCAGCATTTCACAGCGGGGTCTTTCCAAAATCCCCACCAGGCCTCCCGGTCGCCGGGGAATGAGGTGGGGCCCGTGTGGGCGAGAGTGCGGCTCAGAGACGGAGCGGGATGAATTCGCTTCGCTTCCCCACCGCAGCTTTGGCGCTGGGGGCGCTGGGCCCGCCTCTGCACGGCACGCCTCTGGGCGTTCCCTCCGGCCTCGGCCCTTGGTTTTCCTCGTCCCCAGTTAGGAGGCAGGCTTCCTAGGGGAGGCCCACAGTGAAGGGACGGCTGTACCTGTCGGCTCGTCCTGAAGACGCTGGTTTCTAAAGCACAGGCTCTCCTGACCCATCCACAGGGCGGGGGCGCAGCGGGTGAGCCCGGGAGATGCCGGGGGTCAGGGGAAACCCTTCCTGCAACAGGTGTTGTCAGGTCTCTCTCTCCGGCGCCCCGAAGGTGAGAGACGCAGGAAGGCTCCGATGCGGTTAGCCGCCCGCCAGACACGCAGGAAGGAAGCTGCGCCGGGGCTGGGGCTGTGGACAAACGCTCCTCGGCATCTGTTTGTAGGCATCTTGGTGTGCGTGCTGCCCACGGCGTCCTACCCCTCCAGATGCGGTTTGTGACTCGCCCCTGCCCTGCCCGCCCCTCTCCCGCCGGCCCCCGTCGCTGCTCAGGCCCGGAGAGCGCGCACACACTCCAGCCCTGGCAGCGGGGGCTGAGCGCGGGGCAGGGGCTGAGCCGGGGGCGTTGGCAGGGGCACACGCAGGTCTGGAGGCCAGCACCCCTGCTCCGCTATCGATCCCACCACGGGCCAGCAACTGAAGACCAGGAGCCTTCTACGGAGTCCGCAAAGTGCAAACGCTGTCAGAGAGTGCATCCATTCCAGCAGGCCTTTCTAGGGGGTTCAGGGGAGTCTGGGTCAGAGGGGCCATGTGGGAGCTGCTGTTGTGTTGTGGTTTGGGGGGGGGGGGGGGGGGGGGGGATATGGGCGGATCTTAGGAGCCAGCAGCAGACACACACCCAGTTAGGAGTCTGGCAAATTGAAATGTTTGATTTTGATTTTGTCCTTTCACACAATGTCAAGGGGGAGGCGAGTGGCCGGAGGTAGTAAACTTTCTCTTTTGGGCGCAGACGATGAGAATTGAACCAATCCTCCTGGCTGTTGTTTTCCAAAGGGTACCGGTAGAGTTGAGGGGACAGAATGATAATGGCTTTAAAGATCTCCTCAAGCCTAAGTGAAATAAGCCAGACAGAGAAAGATAAATATCACACGATCTCACTCGTATGTGGAATACAATGAGCAACATAAACTGATGAACTAAAATCGATCCAGAGACAGAGAAGTATGGATCAGACCATCAAACCTCAGGGAAGGTCGGGGTAAGGGGGAGAGATCAACCAAAGGACTTGTATGCATGCATATAAGCCTAATCAGTGGACACAGATCACAGGGGGGTGGGGGCATGAATGGGAGGTAGGGGGTAATGGGGGGTAATGACACATGTGTAATACCTTAACCAATAAAGTAATTTAAATAAACAAAGAAACAAATACAAGATCTCCTCAAGTGAGGGCCACTCTCTTTATCAACAGGGACAGGCTCCTCTCGATCTGCTGGCTTCTAAAGCCATCACTGAAAAACCACTGTTCAGACTCTTGGAACTTCCCTGGGATAATGAGGGATGCTGGCAATAACATGGTACATTAAACAGGCCATAAATTTAACTCCAGGACTGAAATAATATTTAAGTACAACGGCAAAGGCCTCTGGCTGCCTCGTAAATCAAAAAGCATGGTCCTCCAAGGGAGACAGCGAGTCCAGATATAATCCAAATATGTGGGAGAATTCACTTTGTGATAAAGAGGGCATCTCTTAGCAGGAGGGCAAAGGGCAGTTTAATAGTGGGTATTGTGAGACTGGTGAGCTCATTTATACCTCACCCACATATCACAATAAACTTATAACACATTGAAAAATCCCATATTTTAAAAAGAAGCCCTAAAGCACCCGAAGAAAACACTGGGAGAATTTTTGTCTCCTTGAAGTGGGGAAGGTCTTTCTACTTAGTTGGTTCAAAATCTGAAAGCCATGAAGTGCAAGGTTAATCCAAGGACATAAGTAAAAATAACTGTCGCATGGCAAATTATGCTCTGAGCGTGAAATAATCAAATGACAAACTGCAAAAAAGTGTAAGGCCAAAGGCTAAACTCCCAATACATAAAAGATCTAGTGAAAATCAATTTGAAAACGGAGATGTTTTAAAACATAAAGGCAGCCTGTTATGCACATTCTGCATCTTACCTTTCAGCTTAGTGATAACTTCTTCATACCTTGTCACTGCTATGTTTCATTGTTTGAGAAAAACCATAATTTCCTTATCCAGGCCCCTATTGGTAGACATATAGGTTTTTTTTTTTTCCCAATTCCTTGCTTTAAAACATGTTTTGAATGGAAGAATTACAATGTTCAAGAGTTTATGAAATCTAATTGCCTGTGGATTCAGATTTTGGCTAGTATCAATTTCAAGCTACATGATCTTGATCTTGGGCGTCTGTTCCCACATCAACAGTTCCATGTGTTAATATGTTGGTAAAGGGCTTAGAATAACACCTGGCCCGTGATAATTGCTATGGCAATGTTAGTTGTTGTTATTATCACTATGTGACAAACGGTATACATCTTCTTAAAAATATATTTTTACTGATTTCAGAGAGGAAGAGATTTGGAGAGAGAGAGAGAAACATCAGTGATGAGAGAGAATCATTGACGGCTGCCTCCTGCACGCCCCCTTACTGGGGATCGAGCCCACAGCCTGGACATGTGTTCTTGGCTGGAATTGAACCCAGGATCTTTCAGTCCACAGGCCGATGCTCTATCCACTGAGCCTAACCGGCTAGAGTAACAATATAAACTTATTGGCTTTTATAAACTTTTAAAAAAAATAATGATTAGGACTCATAATAAGAAAGAGAGAGAGGCCTTAAGTGAGTGGGTGATATGTCCTAAAGGCATATAATGCAGGAGCCACTGATGAGGAAAAAACTGTTACTTACCGTTTCTAGCTTTTCATTGACGAGCTGGTTAGACAGGCAGCAGGGCAGGCCAGGCCTGCAGCCAGGAAATGTGGGGGCAGCCCCACAATCTGCATGGTCATAAGCACACCAGGGACTCTGCTGCAGGTGATCCTGGACAGCAGTGGGAGAGAACACTGCCAACTGTGCCCTGGCTGCATATTCACCCTGCAAGCATAGTGACTTAGAGAAATTGATCAGATTCAGTTTCTTAACAGTGAAGTCAGGGTTTACTACTAGTAAATATCCAGGAGAGAAGAGGTTGACTTGATCGAGGCATTATTACTTCACACCCGCTTCCAGGGTCTGTTGCTTGTTTGCATGTTGCATGCTTATTTCTATTGCAAATCCTTGTGGCCAGTGAACTTGATTTCCGGATTGGTCAATGTCCTCCAAGTCCAGCACACATTCTCTTAGCTCACTCTTGTTACCATTTCAATACTGGGCAGAGCTGCTCGAGAAAAGCAAGCTCTGGTGCCACTGTGAGATTTGTTGTTGCCCTGTAAGACTGAGGGAAAGACCACAGGCCTCAGAGTCAGTCAAACCTCAGTTCCTCAATTACTAAACTGAGAAACATTGAAAACATTACTATACTTCCCTGAACTCAGTTGGCTCATTTGCTATATCAGGACGATAATACTTGTGCCCACAGTTATCCCAATGACTGGAGATAATACAGACAGGATGTCACAGTGGGTGCTCAGTGAAAGGTAGATCTTTGGCTGAGGCTCATTTTTCCAGGGGCTTCTCTGCTGGGTATCTGATGCCCCCTCCTGGACAGTCCAGAGCCTGGATTCAGTAAGGGTCAGCTCAGTGCTTCAAGCTAAAGGTCTGTAATTTCCTGAGGCAGGACGTCAGAAGTGTCTGAAATCAACGCCAGATAGGCAGTCCAACCACGAAGAAAATCCAGGAGAGAGGCACTGGGGTAGAAACCAGCTAAGGGCAGAAGACTGAATTTTCCAAATGATAATATTGATGATGACCATACTTTCTGCTCTTATTTACATGCCCAGAACTTACATGAGTTATCTCAGTTACTTTTCACCACAATTCTATAGGGCAGAAAAGTAAACCTTCAAGATCTTGGAGTAGCCAAAACACAAGGAACTAAAGAAAGAAAGAAGTTGGGCTTTATCAAAATTACAAGTGTTTTGTTTCAAAGAGCACTATCAAGAAAGTGAAAAGAAAACTCACAGAGGGAAAATATTTGCAAATTATATATCTGATAAGAGACTTGAATCGGGAATATATAATGAACTCTTACAACTCATTAATAAAAAGGCAAATTACTCAATTAAAAAATGGGCAAAGAATCTTAACATTCATCCAACAAAGACATACAGCTAGCCAATAGTATGTGAAAAGATGCTCAACATCAGGGAAATGCAAATCAAAACCACAATGAGATACCACTGCATATTCACTAGAATAGCTTTAAATTAAAAAAAAAATTTGGACAATGAGGATGTGAAGAAACAAGAATTCTCATACACTGCTGGTGGGAATGTAAAATGGTACAACTGCTTTGGAAAACAGTTTGGTAGTTCTGTTAAATACAGAACTACTATAGGATCTGCGATTCCACTCCTACACGTACACCTAAGAGAATGGAAAATGTGCATCCACACAAAAATTGTACTCAAATGCTCATAGTGGCACTACTCATAATACAAAGCCCAAAGTTGGAAACAACCCAAATGTCCATCAGCTGATGAATGGATAAACAGCATGTGGCATATTTATACCATGTGATATTGATGATAACAAGGAATAAATGTTGGTAAGTGTATAAATATATAAGTGTATAAATGCTGGAACCAAACTAAATGAAAGGAAATAGTTACAAAGGGCCATATACTGCATGATTCCATCTATATAAAACTAGAGGCCTGGTGCATGAATTCGTGCATGGGTTGGGTCCCTCTGGGTAGCCTGCAGGGATCGAGCTGAACCCACAATCCAGTGCTGCCTGCAGTTTCTGCCTGCCATCCTGCTCATCCTGGCCCCACTGTGCCTGCCGTGGGCTTGCGCCCAATCAGGCCCTATCAGGGAGGCTCGTGCTGCCACAGCAGCACTCACCAGCCATAAGCCCTGCATCTGGCGCCCTCCCAAGGGGAGTAGCCTGTAGGTTCAAGCTGACACCAGATCTCTGACATGCCCCTGAGGGGTCCTGGATTTTGAGATGGTGCAGGCCAGGCTGAGGGATCCCACTGGGGATGAGCTGGCTGGGGAGGGACTGTGGGAGGGCTCCAGGGTGTGTCTGGCTCATCTTGCTCAGTCCCAATGGTCCAGACCCTAGCAGCAAGCTAACCACCAGTTGAAGTATCTTCCCCCTGGTGATCAGTGAATGTCGTAGCAACTAGCCGACCAATTGACAGTCTGCCCTCCTGGTGATCAGTGCTCATTATAGCAAGCGGTTGAGCAGCCTTAGCATGCCATTAGCATATTGCACTTTAGTTGTTTGGTTCTGCTGTTCAGTCTATTTGCATATTACCCTTGTATTATATAAGATGTTCCAAATGGGGAAATCTATAGAGAGTGGGGGCCAAAGGAGAGATGTACAGTGGCTTTTCATGGGTATGGAGTTCCTTTTGGGGCTAATGAAAATGTTCTGAAATTAGTGGTGATGGTAGCACAACCCTGTGAATATGCTAAAGAACACTGAATATTCTTTAGGTGTGTGCATTGCATGATATGTGAATTATATCTCAATAAAGCTGTTAATTAATAAATGAAAATTTAAAAAATTCTTATGAAGTAGATATTTTATTTAATAGATGAAGGAATGGGAGCTTGCTGAAGGCCAAACCAGCACTAATGAAACTGTCAATTCCAAAGCCTGGAATCTTGATCAGAACGTTCGTCCTACTGCTGTTAGGCTTTCCTGAGGTAGAGAATGAGCTTGGAGTAACTTTTATAGGGACCATAGGTTTCTTTTTTAAATTAAGTTTAATTAATTTATTTTTAGGTTGTATTCATTTATTTAATTTCTTTATTGTTTAAAGCATTAGCTATGTTTTAAGGCACATAGTTCTGACACGGTCTGGCTCTCCACCTCCTTGAGGAGTCATCTCAGGATGCTGGATTGATTGGCTGGCTGTTGAAGACAGGCTGATAGGGCACAGGATCACCGAGAATATTCCCGGGGAAATACCGAGTCCAGACGCTCTGAAACTTGGATGCGTCTCATCACCTGCGAATCTTGTTCACAATGCAAACATCCAGGCTCCGCCCAGATATACTGAATTCAGAGGGGACCGTTGCTGCTTGCTGCGTGCTGCCAGCTGGTGGGATAAGCGCAGAGACTCTGGTGGTAGTGGATAGGTTCCTGCAAACAGGCGTTGGAAGGAAAAAGCGCCACGGGATGTTATTCCAGTTCCTGTGCTAGGGTGCTCTTAGGAGCAGTGGGACGCTGAGCCCTGGGCATTGTCTGAGGCCCTCCGGAGGCCTGGCTGCAAGTCGGAACCACAGTGGTGGTCCAAGAAGCAACATTTTCATTTTGGGAGATGCCGTCCGTGCTTTGGCTGCATTAAGAAGAGGAATTTGTCTTTCCTGGAAAACTACTCAAACCATTAAGAACAATACGAAGTTTTGAATAGCATTCATTCCACATCTTCCCACCAGAGCCAAGTATTATTTTATAACTTGATGAACACAACCCCAGATGTGGTATAACCCGAGCCTGTGTACAAGTAGAGAGAGTCCTGCTCTTCCACATGAGTGTGCTAACGCCATCAGTACACATCTTGTAAACTTGCTTTCAAGCTCTTTGGGACCCCCATGTTTTAGGGAGAAAGGACTTTATTTTTAGTGAAACAAACACACAGTTTGTGTTTTATTCTCCTCAGTTTCATAACAGTCACCATTGTACATGAAGCACAAAAACAACCCTCGTTTTGAAGTACAAACCCCAAATCAAGAGATCACAGAATTTTCACTTATGTTTATGTCATTGCTCTTTTTTCCTTTGTGTATTGCAAAGCTAATAAAACACAGATTGAAACAGTTTATTTCTACCATCAATTTTTAGCAGTGTGGGAATATTACGGTTGTCAAAAAACTTCGTGAATGCTTGCTCACAAATGTGCTCCTAGAAATAAGACTGTGGTGTTTGCAAGTTAATAAATTTTAAGATTATAAATTATTTAAAAATTTGTAAATTTTTACATGCAGGGCAGATGATTATTTTTTGTTGTTGTTGCTCTGAGTTTCTTGGCAATTCTGTAATTTGACTGGGGCAAGAATGAACTTACAAGCTATTTCATAAACTTCATTGTATTGTGTAGTAAACATGCATGGAGAAGGTCCCAATAAATGTTTGCTATAAGAAATTCAAGAATTTTCCAAAACAAACTTTATGCCTGAATATTATTTTTCCTATAATCAGGGAGTTTAATAGAATATTTTCTGCTTTTGCCCCAGGGGAATATCTACTGGAATGCTAGAGTCTAACTGAGAGCAAGAGGTAAATTAATCTAAAAAAAAATTAGGTGAAAGAAATCCTGTTTTGAAACATGTTTTTTATTTCCCATGACATTAATTGTTTCTCAAGAGAAATGCTCAACTTGATCCTCAGAAATAATAAGAAGCAAATCTTTGTTCATGGTTAAAAGGACTATTAGCAGGAATTAAGGAAACTTCTGTAACAAATGGACAGAAATCTCTTGCACTAAATGATATCACATTTAAATATAAAGAAAAGTGTTTGCCACATTTTTTTTTCTTCACGTATAACTGCCTTTTCCCTCTGTTGGTATGAATCCGCATTCCTTTTTTAGAAGTGTATTCTTCTCTCAAGAAAATATTATAAAATTATCTTGGGATACCCATAAATAAGCCAGATTTTTTTTTTTAATTTCAAAGGTTTTTGCACATACTGTAACTTTTCTGCTTGTAACCACCTCCTTCCTTGTAAGTTGACAGTTTGATAAAAGTAAAAATTAAAATTTCTCAAAAAAGCATAAAAATACCAATCTCTCATTTAAAAAAACCTTTTCTCGTTATGTGCCTCAGGGGAGCAGGCTGATTCACAAAGTCTGCTAGTTCATTGCATAAAATAATTTTTTTTCCCCCCTGAACCTGATGGCAATGCTGGCAATAGGTGAGAGTGGGTTCATAGCAGTTCCTAGTTTTTGATCGGTTAATGTTAGGAGTTCAACTATATAGTTAATCATTTTTTTTTAGCATTTTTTATTTACTGACCAACCAATTATCACTCGTAGGCAGCTGACAGAGCAAAGAAAGCAGAGAGAGAAAACTTGGAGAAAAACAAATGCCGATTGGCATTAACAGCGTTGGGCACGCCCTCTTTCCCCTCCAGAAAACAGTGTCGGAGTGAACTACAGAGGCTTTCTCAGGTGGGCACACCTGTCCTGGTAGACACCCCCATGGGCCAGAGCTCCTGCTGAGGCAGAAAGGATCTTGAGGTTTTCCTGTGAATGCGCACCCCTGAGCCAGCAAACACCAACCTTCGGGTGAGAATGCGCAGCTCGATTGCCCCTCTTGCAAATGTGATTGCTGGGATAACGGAATCGGAAGCCCAGACATGGATATTCAGTCTTTATGGACACTACTTAGGTAGAGATACACTGAACTGCACTCAAAAGGCAGGTTCGTGTTGCTCCATGTCGACTTATGGCCAAAGGCAGTAAGTCACCAAGGGAGGTGGGCACTCCTGAGGGGATCAGAAAACCTTGGGAGGTAGCACAGAGAGAGGAGTGAGGTGAATGGGATTCACCACCCCACTTCTATGAGATGCAGTGTTAGTAACATCAGAGCAGCGGGGATCACAGGGAACAGAGTTTGAGAACCACTAGGCCCCTTTGCAGGGATACCCTCCCCTCCCCACTGCTGGAAAGTCTTGCAAGACCACCTAATATATTACATTTCAGTTAATAAATATCGTTAGGTATTGTGAAAAACAGCCTGCGTATTAAAATAAATAGATTGCAGTCCTACCTCTTACTAACTAGCCCTTGAACCAGGAAATATAATGTCTTTGTGTCTCATTTACCCCATTCTAGCTTGGGGTAAATGGAAAAAGAGCTGATGATGCAATGTCAAATGGCAGAGAAGTCATTGTCTTTGACGTTGTGATAGCTCTGTGAACCCGGGCGAGTAGAATCTTTGATAGCCTTCTGGCCTCCAGAGAGATCTTAAAAGTCTTAACATCAAAGGTCAGGATGGGATCTCGGATTAGACCCTAAAAGCAAATGAATATGCCATAGTCACTGAGGCTCGATTGCTTGAACCCCAGTCCAGAGAATGGGGGTCAACATTTGGCTTGGTGCAGCAAGGGGAGCAGGCTGTGTGGAGGAACTGTGCGAGGAAGCTCTTTTGGGTCCTGGTGAGCAGTAGTGTTAGACACGGGAGAGAAGGGATGGTCCTTCTGGTAAATAACTAAGTATGAGTTATTTATTTCTAAAACATGCTCTCAGCTAAAACAGCAGGACTGTTCTTGGGCTTCTGGCAATTAACAGAGAAGTTAATGAGCATCTAACAGGTGTACTGAATACATCTAGAAATGCTGGCAGAGGAAACAAACATGGCTTTAAGACATTAGATTGCTACAAGGCAATCAGAGATGCAGGCACTGCGACCCCAGAGAGCAGAGAAGGGCCCTGAAGGGTGGACCTTCCCCATCAAAACCTGAGTGGAGTTGTAAGTGACCCCAAACCAGGAAGCTTAGAAGTCCAACAGCTGCTGCTCAGAAGCTAGAAACCTGCAGAGAGCTTGGAACTATCTCACAAGGGTGGAGAGAGGAACTCCCCCCAACCCATAGACACAAGGATTTCAGGGTCCCCCAAAGTAGAAGCCCTGGTAACATCCAAACTTCCCCTAAGGCTGTCAGAAGGGCCTGTACCCCAAGAGCTAAGGGTAACTTGGAGAAACGGAAAAATAAATCCATTGTGTAACAGAACACTTGAATAACAAAACTATCAGGTTTGGCCAAATGACATAGTCACAGTGTTCAATGCAATAAGGGGGTATTAGTTATTTATTTTTAAAATATGCTTATTGGTTAGGGAAATACACTCAGGATTGACAAATAGAAATGAGAAAAGGTTCCCTGGCACCTTACTATTTGCTGAGTAAAGGGGCAGAGAGGATGGACGGGCGAAAAAGCAGAAGCACAAGCCCATGAGGGCCCCCACAGGACCAGAGGAGGAGTGGGAAATAGCAGACAACACCAGGACGAAGAATTTCAAGATAGAATTTTCATAGCTGAGGTTGCTTGTCATTATGATTCAAAATAGTTTAAGACTGTGGCAATTATATGAAATATCTCAAAACCAATCAGCACTAAAACTGAGCATTTCATGTATATCTGGCAATTTAATAAGATTTTGTTGTAAATCTGTAAAAACACGGGAACTCCAATCTCTTCTGTTCTAATGCAATGCTGCTTTGATATTTTGCAACATCTTCACTTTCCAGCGAAGCCATTTTCAACCGCATATGTAATTGGAAATGCTATAAATAAGTCATTGAGATCTTTCCCAAGAAGTAGAAAAGTCTTAATAGATCCAATTCTTTTGTAGTTGCCCTAGTTAAATTATGCTTTACTCTCAAAGTCAATTTTTAGCTCAGTTAATTCTTTCTGAAATGCTGGCTAACACATTCCATTTCATTTTTAAAATGGATAAATCCCAGAAAAATGCTATTGTAAAGATCATATAAATCTTTAAATGTCATCATCAAGTCTTTTTAACAGCTTCCAATTGGGAGTGGTATATTTTCAAATCAATAGTTGAAGCCTACCATTTTCTCATTACTGTAAAAACAGAAGCTCTGGAAATTCTGTGGGCAAGCTTACTTTAAAATTATGTAAAATTGTCCATTAACTCTCATTAGGTTTTTTTTTTCTTTAATCTCTTTTCCTTCTGGCTTAAGAAGGATTTCATTTAAGCTTTTCAATCTATTTTAAAAGGGTTAATGTGTTTTCAGAATATTTTAGTTTTATTGCTTAATTTTTTATCTGGTAAGATAAAAATCAATAATAGTATTCAACAATAGTATCAAATATTAAACGAAAACATTCAAATGATTTCCTTTGGAAGGTCAACTTATTTACGTTTGTAGGATAAGACACACAAACGCTTCTTCCTGCCACTGAGCATTTTATAAAATAATCTGTCATTTAAGTGATTAATCTCATTTTAGAAATAGAGCTAGTAGCAACTACTGATTTGCTGAGGCTCTCAGTACAATTCTTAGTAATTAATTGTCAAGAAATAACATCATGAATTCTTAAAGTATTTGGTGCTATTTTTAAAAAAACTATAAGTCTATTGTTAAAAGAAAATAAGACATGGGATCAAAATAGAGTCACCTATCACCAAAACAGGAGTTACAATTTTCAGTTTCCCCAGAACTGGAATCCTAAACCAGTCAATGAGGAGTCTCCTGCTAAGTATCAGCAAGAAATCTGTCTCACATATCCCCGCCACCTCCCTAGAACAGCGACTGTCAGCATTTGTCACCTCCTGGCTCATAATCCAATCACTAAAATCCTATGGCACACCACAAAATATATTCTGACCTAAAAAAAAAAAATAGATACAATTTTGATTCAGTCACAATGGATGGCAATTGTGTTAGCTGTTGTCGTTTTTATATTTGACAAGCTAAGGCAGTGGTTCTCAACCTTTCTAATGCCACGACCCTTTAATACTGGTCCTCATGTTGTGGTGACCCCCATCCATAAAATTATTTTCGTTGCTACTTCATAACTGTAATGTTGCTACTGGTATGAATCGTAATGTAAATACCTGTGTTTTCCGATGGTCTTGGGCTCTTCAGCAGCGGTTCTCAACCTGTGGGTCACGACCCCTTTGGGGGTTGAACGACCCTAATGATGGGGGGTCGCCTATCCTTAGAGGACCTGTATTAAAGGGTCCGGCGTTCGAAAGGCTGAGAACCACGGTGTAAGGGAAGAGGTCAGCGCCCTGACTCAGCAGCCAGGCACTTCGGGTTTAAACGTGTGTGTGGCACAGCAGCCTGTGGTGGCACACTGGCGGAACCACAGCCTTAGAGGAAAGCAGCCTTGCAATAACCAGCCACGGGGTATTTTTTCCCTAGTAAAACGCGTCCCTGCTCCCTTCTGCCGATAGAAACCTCTCAGTTTGTGCAACTTCTTGGAGCTCCTTTTTATCTGCTAGATTGAATTCTGCCCACTTTTTCCTCAAATAAGTGCAACATTTTTAACATGCCTCACTTTACCTTTGTTTTTGTTATTAATGAAGGTATAACATATGTGTCCTTATCCCCCCTTGCCCCTCACTTTACCTTTTATACTATGTTCTAACCAATTACAGTTGCAACTTTACCTTTTGTATAAATTTCAAATCAGACATTGGCAAACTCTTTTGTATCCGTTGTCTGTGATTTTTTTAAAAAAAATCATTTTTCTCCTTAAAACTGTTACATAAGTAAAAATCTCATTATTTGCAGAATACACGTCCACCTGACTGCTAATTATCACACAGCTGAATTTTGCCATCTTTCACCATCTTATTGCTTATTTGTAAAACAGTATCATTCTTCAATGGAAGCAATACATTATTTTGGTTAGATTCCCACCTTCCCCCTTTGTCACTAAAAGCCCATCATACACCTGTTAGGATCACTTTTTCTAATATTGGGTGTCTTACCCCATCTGTTATCATTAGTGCTATTTGATGATCTTTCTTTTTTTAATTTAATCAATCTTGTTCAGATTATTACAATTGTTCCTCCTTTTCCCCCCCATAGCTCCCCTCCACCTGGTTTATTTGATGATCTTTCTGATTAAAAGATGGTTTAAAACTTCCAATGCAATATTAATAGCTTTCACACTTCCCTTCCGACTCCTACAAGGATGATCATTCTTTTTCGACAATTCCATTAACATGTTTCTTGTAAAATGTTCAGTTGATCTTGGTGATTCATTATAGCCTCAATTTAATAAAAGAAAGTGCACAGGTACATTTGCAGGGCTGATGGATGGTTTGTTCCATTATGGATATATTAGTTGTTAAAATAATGAAATATTCCCATTCCAGTTGGGAAATAATTTCTGTTCTGTATTTGAGTTTTTAAAGGAGTGTGTTCATATGTATTTTGTCTTCATATATGAAACAATTGGGTCTTGGCTCAGATGTTTGTGAGTATGTATAATATATGTTTTTCTGATTCATATGAATGTCTAGAGAAATATTTGAACATTCAGAGAAATGTATTTTGTTTGTTTTTGTTTTTAGTAATTCTGGACTGTCTAGCATCTATTGCCCTCCTTTAAATACCAATAGAATTCCTCAGATATTGGCACAACTAAAGATGTGTCTACGAGTTGCCAGAATTTTCCGTGAAGGGAAATACTGTTCTTGAGGATCACTGGATTAGCATATATTATTAAAGGCTAGTTTATCTTCTGCTTTGGCCCAGCAAGATGATATGAGTAAAAACATTTAGCTTCAGTTGCTCTCTCTACAAAAATAGGACAGAATAATGTCTGATTTCCATGTAAACAGAGAAGGTAAGGCAACGTAAGGCTAAACTCCATAGTCAGGGGCAGGGGAGTGTTTGCATAATGAGGACATTATCTGAGCTGAACACATTGTGAGCACATGTGATTTTTCTACAACAAGGATACGAAAATTATGATATTTTATTGAAGAATTACATTGTGCCAGCTCTATGTTCATTGTTTGACAGCTTTACATTTTATTTAAAATCCTCCAAACTTCCTGATCTGGAGTAGGTATTGTTACCCACTTCAGAGGAAAGGTATATCCTCAGGACAGCTGCCTGCTGTGTGCGCTTAGCCCAATGGCTGGTTGCCAAGCCCCCAGGCTCTGAGGACAGGGTTTGGGGCTGGTGTTGAAGGCTACCACTTTGCTCAGGCCTAGAGGATATACCATGTGAATGGCTGAGGGCACAGCTAACGTCATGCTGGTGTTTTTCTGTCCCACTGTCTCTTGGGACCTTGATTTTATGTGCAGCTTCTATTTTATAAAAAAAAAACTCTTCCTCGCCATTTTCAAAATTGAGCTATTAACTTGAGCCAACCAAGTTTTTTGTTTTGTTTTGTTTTCAGGTTTGGGGTCTCTTTTAGCATTTTGTCGAATTCTTGGGCTGATTAGCAGAGTTTTGTTTACATATATGAGTGATTAAACCCGTTCTGTCTCCGATTAGTTCTGTAAATAGGCTGAAATTGTTATTTAGAGATAAATGTTTTCTAGCAGAAACTTGGAGCATCAACATAGTGGATAGAAGGAACCATTCAGTCCAAATGTTTGTTGGGGAAAACAATGTCTTTGTTAATCCCCATCATTTAGAAATGAAATGTTGATTCTTCTCCTAAATTCAGATCAGTTGCTGCATCACTGTTGGTGATATTTGGACGCAGGAAATGTGTGGGGTAAGGCAAAAAGAGCGTGTTATTTGCATTTTTGTCAAGTGAAGCCCGGCCGGTGTGACCGAGTGGAGCATAACCTATGAACCGGGAAGTCACGGTTCGGTTCCCTCTCAGGGCACAATTGGAAATAAGGAATCTATTTTTAAATATTAGAGTAGGGGGGAGTATTTTAGCCCTGATTCTGTAGAAAATAGAGCCAGAAAAGCTTGCATTCAGATACATTACTAGGAATTGCAATCCACAGAAGCAGGAAGGAGGGAAACAGAAAATGAGGCAGAGGAGGGAGGGCAAGTACTAGGAAGCGCATTACAGGACTGGCCACATTGGGTAGCAAGAGTGAATGACTGTCTCCCCCTCCCCCTTCCAGAGCCATCTTCTGAGAAGCCATAAGGGCGTTTGCATTTTAGCAAAGTTCTCCTGAGCAGAGAAAGGAGGAGAATTTATCTGACAACCCCCACTTTCCATGGGTCAAAGATTTACCCCACAGGATGTTAACTCTTCATGGGATATTAACTCTATAGGTCCCGGGGGCACACACTTGACCACTGAGAGGCTGCCTGGCTTCCCACACTACAGAAGCTATAGCTGGAGGGGGGGGGGAGGGGGCATGAGGCAGGGCTCTGTGGGCCTGGGCCATGGCATCTAATGCACAATAAATGGCCAAGCGTCCTGGAGGGCGGTGCTGCCAAGAGAGCCAAGTAGGAGTCCTGAGGAAGGGGTGACTCATGCCGGGACAGTCTCCCCTTGAATGCCTGGCCCCCTCCATATGAGTCAAAACAAAATTCAGCCAACACTGTGAGTGGAGAAGCCCCATGATAAGGGAGGCAGGCTCTCTGGGGTCCCACTTTGGGCAACAGAGGCATCGCAGGCCCTCAATCTTCTGAACAAACGACCCAATTTCTTGGCATGCCATTAAGATAGATTTGCTAGAAACTGACAGCCACTCAAGGTGGGGTGATAAGGGCAGTACATTAACTCAGATAAGAGGAGATTCTGAAACTGGTGGAGTTAGCACAGTGGTCGGCAAACTCATTAGTCAACAGAGCCAAATATCAACAGTACAACGATTAAAATTTCTTTTGAGAGCCAAATTTTTTAAACGTAAACTTCTTCTAACGCCTCTTCAAAATAGACTGGCCCAGGCCCTGGTGTTTTGTGGAAGAGCCACACACAAGGGGCCAAAGAGCCGCATGTGGCTCGCGAGCCACAGTTTGCTGACCACGGGTATAGGCTGACAGAATATATGGGAAAGCTGGAAAAGAACTTGGGCAGGAATTAGGACAGATAAAGCACAGCCCAAATTCTGCCATAGCCCTTCCCACAGTAAACCACCCCACGCATCCATTGGGTAATGAGTTATTATTATAAAAATTTGATACTTGCGTTTCAAAATAGAGACCTTTATAATGGAACTGATTTTGTTTCAGTCCCTGTCGCTAAAGACCTGAATTTTCGAATTAATGGGTCTTAAACATTATCCAATAGAAAATTTATGTGAGCTGAACTATGGGAATATCACTTCCAACAATTGATGCTCTCTCCTCATTGGTTTCACATCAGTTTTAATCAAATAGAATCAGATAATTTTGATTTTTCTGCCAGAGTATCTGGCATGTTTTCTGGCAACTAAATGAATAATTTTATTGAATGTGCATAGCTTGAAATTTTCTGGTCATAGTGTTCGATTGATTTGCTCTTTTGTAATCAAGTCAAATAAGCTAACATTTCTAGGTACCCAGGCAGAGAGAACACGGCTTAAGCATGTATTGGACGGTATTTGTTATGTTGTGGAGTTTTGCTGATGGACACACTGAACCAGGCAAGATGAGATGTGAAATGTAGTAAGCCTCACGGATTATCCACAGAGCAAAATCTGCTGTTTTCTACGTTGTCCAGTTTTTTAGCACCTGCTAAGGGGGAAAGGCAGCTTATATCACCTGCATACGTGTGATTACAGCTCGAAAAAAATGCACTCTTTTCAGCCTTTTGGGTCTTCTCTCCAAGGAACCTCAAAATTGCAACTACATTTTGCAGATGTTTTCAATGTATTTAGTTAAAGAAAAACAATAGAAGTCCATCAAAATTTTTAATTTTGGAATGGCAAAAACATTTGACTGATTTTTTTTAGTCCTTAAACAGATTACTTAAAATGTTACTTTGAAGTAGTCATAATTTCATAGATACTGTACCCCTTCATTGAGACTGGACTAGGGGCTTTCAAAAGGAAGAAACCAGAACGCCACAGCCCATACATCACTGATGATCTTCACATCGTGAATTCACAATGTGAACGAATAGATTCTTTGCTTTTCGTGATGTGTAAGGAAACACCCCCACCAGGTCCATGTGCCATATCACAGGGTTGCCTAAGATATGCGGTTCACCTGACTCCATTCTGCTGAAATGCCATATGGGAGATTTCATCTAAAGAAACCTAGAGCCCTGACCGGTTTGGCTCAGTGGATAGAGCATTGGCCTGCAGACGGAAGGGTCCCAGATTCGATTCCAGTCAGGGGCATGTACCTTGGCTGTGGGCACATCCCCAGTAGGGAGTGAGCAAGAGGGAGCTGATCGATGTTTCTCTCTCACTGATGTTTCTAACTCTCTATCCTTCTCCTTTCATCTCTGTTAAAAATCAATAAAGTGTATTAAAAAAAACACACACACGTAGAAACAGTCTCTTTTTCCCTAACCAAGAAGAGAGCAGGGCTTAAAGAGTGCTGTTTTGAAACTGAATGTCATCTGTACAGGAAATTTATAAATGGGATCAAGGCCGGATTGCGGCCTGGTGCCAGGCAAAAGGCAGGAGGTTGTCTTCTCTCTCTCTCTCTCTCTCTCTCTCTCTCTCTCTCTCTCTCTCTCTCTCGACCAGGCCACTCGGGAGTGCACATCCTTCTGTAGAAGCACATTAAATGAGCCCTCCTACAGGCTGCTTGAGCTCCTGGAGATCCTTCAGAGGAGCCCCTGGGAGCCTGTGGCGTGCAGGTGTCTCCCACGAACTTGACCCGGCTGCAGGAACCACCCGAGGGTCTTGGGCCGGAATGGATTCTGCACTTGGCAGTAATGACACTGGCCTCCTCGGATCCATTACAGACTCACGGAGCCCGTGGCTCTTGACCTTGTAAAGATCAGGCACTCCATTTCAAACGCCTGACATGGTAATCCTAGTTGAGAGGTGCAGATCAGGGGTGACCTGTGATTTTCAGGTTTCCCTTTGATCTTCTGGCTTCCCTCTTTGCTGCCCCGCCACATGTGTGTTCCAGCACAGCCACTGTCCCTGCTCCTTCCCCAGGGAGCCGCCCACCTGCACTCGCCAGCCGCCCCTTTGAAGTGAAGGCCTCAATTCAGGGGGCGCCCCCACCTTCACCCTCTCACTCCCGCAGCCCCTCCCTGTCTCATTAAACACAAACATTCACAGGCTGGGCTCCTAGGCCAGGTCAGACAAGCTGATGTGGTCTCTTCACATGCTGACTTCCCAGGGCAAAGTGTACCGTGGGTTTCAATGGTTTCGTCGTCACTAAGAAGGATACCATGGAGTTATTAAACCAGGCCTCCGCTCTGTGTGATGACTGGATGGTAATGTACAGGCACAAACAACTGCCACATTATGATGGAGCGCAGGATTCCGTCTTAAGATCTAAGAACACTGTTGTGAAGTTCGTATGGATTCACCCATAAACTTCAACATTTTTAAATATTTTATCAAATCACTCACCTATCAAATGACAGGATGCCTGTTGTTCTGAGTGCATCTTTTCCAGAGTGACGGTTAATTGATCTTCGTGTTATGCATCAGCAGTTATTTAATAGCAAAACAAAATCTGGTTTCTCCACTTCTTAATGACAACTGGAAAATAAAAGATCAATATTTTTCTAAGAAAGATCCATCTCCTTTATTTCATCAGTATTATTACGCAATGCAGAGCCTAGAATATAAAGCAGAGCCAGAATTATGCTGAATATGATCTTTTCCCCTGGGGATCTCCAACATTCCTTACACTTGAAAACATGTTGAAGTTAAGGGGATAATAGGATGGGGTCTTGCTTGATTTTGTTCGTTTGGGACAGTTTCTTTACTTCTATGAGCCTCAGTTTCTTCATCTATAAAATGGTTATTTTGCCAAAACCAGTTTGGCTTAGTGGATAGAGCATTGGCCTTCAGACTGAAAGGTTCCAGGTTCGATTCCGGTCAAGGGCATGTACCTTGGCTGTGGGCACATCCCCAATAGGGGGTGTGCAAGAGGCAGCTGATTGATGTTTCTCTCTCATGGATGTTTCTGACTTTCTATCCCTCTCCCTTCCTCTCTGTAAAAAATCAATAAAAATATATTTTTAAATGGTTATTTCTTCACAGAGCTGAATGAGAATCAGGGAGGAGCCTAAAAGTTTCAGAGCCTGCTGCTCAGTCAAGCATCCTGAAACCACTTGCAGGGAAGACTGGAGAGTGGCTGGCCTGTGCTGACCCCCTCTCCTGGGGGGTTCAGTGGAAGTCTATGAATAAGGTCTTTCCTTCAGTACCTTCTGGGGGCCACATCCTCTAGGTTCCTCTCCTCCTCCCCCCAAGTTGATTTCTTACTAACTGGCTAGTCATAGCCACTGACCTAACAACTTCAAGGTGCAGGTTTTTAAAAGATAGTATTTGTCACATTCCCAGGACAAGTGTATAATATTCTCTCCCCGACCCCAAGCCATTTTGACCAAAGAATACATTCACGTTTAGAGAGCCCTCTTCTCCACATACCCTAGTTAGACAATATAGGTTTTTGAACAAATGACTGGGGACTACAATATTTTAACAGAATTGAGCCAACATTGAGGACTTTTCACAAACTTCTTTAATTCAATTTAATCACTTGATCAAAAATTTTTATATAGCATACTTAAAAACCCTTCTGATTTTTCATACTATATCTCTTCTATTGAATTATTTCCACCAAGATTAATTCTCTTCTATGGAAAGTTGACCAAAAAAATGTTGATTTATTGGTCATCTTGTTTTTCTACATGCCAATTTTTTAACCTATTGCTATTATGGGCTTGGCCATTATTTCTTTAATTAAAAAAAAAATGAACCTATTCTAACCCACCAAAAAGTTGAAGGAAGAGTAAAATAAAAGCTCATATACTCCTTTCATAAATTAATTAAATTGTTCCACAGTTGGCCCAGATATTTAAGACCTTTCCCTTTCCCAAAATCATTAATAGGCAACATACTTCAACATAGCCTATTAAATCATTAATAGGCTACATACTATCCCAAGAACAAGAACACTGTTCTACAAAAACCAAATCCTTAGTTGTTGGGTTCATAGGTAAGAAGGGAAAAATGATTTGATGAACATTAATTGAATAGAATCAACTAACATAGAGTCCATATTGCATTTTCCCAAATTATCCCCAAACATCCATTGTAGTTTTTTTAATTTGTTTCATTTTTTGCATACCTTACGCATGGCTGTACTTTCTCTTGTAGATGCAAAGCTGATACTTTTTAATATCTTATGTTATGGTTCTCATAAGCCATCAGAGTCGAAGAAAAAGTACATTGTCCTCTGAGATAAGCAAAAGTAACTGTTGTCCCCAGGTATTTCTGACCCTAACAAACAAACAAAACAAATGTGAACATTTACCGTAAACAGCAAGGCCCTAGCAAAAGCAAATTTATCCTTAACTTTTACAGTGCTAATATTAGCATAGGTTGTAGGACCTTGGTTAGTATGTTAATCATAAGGAAAAGCTGCTGTGTTTCCATCAGGAATAGATGAATGCACAATTGGTAACCTTGAGGAGTTTTGCGCTTTTTAAAAAAAAAATTAATTTGTGACTTTTTTTTAGAGTGGGATGATTTCCTTGGGCTTCTTTGCATGTCTTTGAAATTACATGTTGGTCCCTCTTGAGTCTCCCTCAGTCTAGAACAATCACATGACCTCCCTCTGTGCTTCAAGACACTGAGTCCATTCAGGAGCCCAAGCATATTGTTTTGCGTACACCCCATATTCAGGATCGTCCTGCTCAATATGACAAAACCCATGGCCATCATTACTTGTTTTCATGCCAGCATTGTTCCAAATGTAGCCCACGTGTGCCACCTCAAAAGCCAGCTCCGTGTCCTATTGATATCTGAGGACTTCCTTGCTTTGTGGTACAAGGAGTTGTTCCAGGCTCACCCTGCCCTGGAATCAGTTATTTCTCCAAACAGTTCTGAGCCCCTTTTAGTGGATAACGGTATTTAGAAATTGAGACATACGCCATTTCAATAAATAAAACCAAATAATTTTTTAAAAAACTCAGTATTGATAGTTCCGATGAAATTCATCAACACAGGAGTTTTCCCCTATTCCATTTTATTTCTCTTTTCTCCCACAATGAAACTACAGGTTCCTCACAACATTGCTGTATTTACTCATTCAACCCAAACTGCAATATATAACATCAGAATTATAGCATCAATAGTAACAAGCCTAGTAAGCAGTTAAGGGATTTTCTTAGTCTTATGATATTTTTACACAATAGATAACATTCTATATATACTATTTTGAATTTCACTTGTTTGCTTAACAATATAACCTGGAAATGACTCCTCACCAGTTCATAGAACTTTTCATTATGGCCAGTGCCTCTTTGAAATTCAGTTCTCTTGGTGTAAATGGGTTTTTCTAGGAATTTTAAGTCAGTAAATTGACACTGTTTGTAGGCAGTGGCAATTACGCTTTTGTTTTTCTCAGGTCCTTTTTAAAAAAAATTATTGTCACGAAGATAGTATTCTGTCATTATTTCATCAAAAAATTTACATTAGATTTTAAAGTTTTGATTATAATAAAACTCAACATTTTAAAATGATGGGATTATTTTTAGAAATATTTATTGTTAATTTGATAATTAACATGTGACTTATATTTATTTTCCATCTCATCTACGAGAAGGTTTTAAACAGTACCTCTTAGGATCATTCTGCCCAAGAGTAGAGTATAGCCCTAACCAGTTTGGCTCAGTGGATAGAGTGTTGGGCCTATAGACTGAAGGGACCCAGGTTCAATTCTGGTCAAGGGCATGTACCTTGGAGGCAGCTGATCGATGTTTCTCTCTCTTCGATGTTTCTAACTCTCTATCCCTCTCCCTTCCTCTCTGTAAAAATTCAATAATATATTTAAAAAATGAGTAGAGGATAAATCAATCTTACACTCTTTCCATCGCTTTGGTGATGCGACTGGCTGACTACCGGGCTGGCTAAGGAACGAGGGAGTGGCAGGCTGCAACCTGGCTGAGGCCCTGGTATGAAAAGGGAAAGTGAGAGAGAGAGGTCTGGCTCCCTCCAGAGGAGGGATGGAGATCTGCCCTGCTTCCTCACCCTGATCCTTCCCTTCTGCTCTGTAAGGTCGACCAGTCCTCCGAGGTGGCCTCCACGATTGCCACAAGTTGGAGTTTTCCAGCAGATTCTTAGCAAGAAGAATTTGGTGACTTGGTAGTTCGATACTCAAGCCTGGAAATCTCTAAAACAGATCCCGATGCGCACGTTTGCTGGGGTTTGTGCGGTTACAGCAAGAGCCCTGACCTGTTGCGGTGGTTTCCTCTGAAACATACTTTTTCTGGGCTGGGAGGGCTCACTGAGCAGATCCCCCGGGGGCTGCAGGAAAACCCACATGCACACCAGTGTGGCAATCCTCCCACTGCCTTCTCCTTCCTCCTGACACGCATAACTCCATCGCAGGCTTCTCTATAAATAACCGGTCATGCAAACTGGGGATGTTGGGAGTGGGAGATGGGGAGGTGTGAAATAACCTGGGGGTCGATTTTCCCTCGCTCTGGTTCACATGGAGCCATAACATACTGTTTTAAAAAAAGTTATTTTATTTTTTTACAGAGAGGAAGGGAGAGGGATAGAAAGTCAGAAACATCGATGAGAGAGAAACATCGATCAGCCACCTCTTGCACACCCCCTACTGGGGATGTGCCCGCAGCCAAGGTCCATGCCCTTGACCGGAATCGAACCTGGGACCTTTCAGTACGCAGGCTGACGCTCTTTCCACTGAGCCAAACCAGTTTTGGCATCATACTTTTACAGAGTTCAAGAGATGGGCACTTAGAGCCATCTTATCTCAGGCACTTTTTTTGTGTAACAGCTTTTTCATCTGTAAAATGGGGGTAATAACATCTACCCTATCACCTCGACAAGGGTTGCTGCACACATCTGTATTAAACTCTGCCTCTCTACAGACACACGATAGGGATACTTTAAAGACCCATATGAATAAAGGAAAGGCATTTTTATTTTTGCCGTAGCTGTAGAGCCCTATGACACCATGACACATATCCTGTATCTGGCTCCATCACGATATTTTCACTTTGGTATCTGGTGGAGTTTGCCAGGAAGTAATTCTTGAGAAGTGAGCATGATCTTCAGAGTTTGATATGATGTAATACAGTGACTCTTTTCAAGTCACGGTTTATTTAAAAACTGGAAAGTGTCCAAGGAGTCACTCTCTTTCTTCCACGGCCAACAAATAAGTCATCGTGAATATCGAGCCTTGTTGACAGTGGCCTTTTCATGTCGGAGCTGCTAAAAGCACATGTGTTTGAATCGGAGGCCACTAGCCTGTATGGTAGGTAAGAAGAATGAAAATCCAAGTTCCTGCCTTAGCATCTCCCCTGGGCGTTAGACATGTCTGATGATGCCTGCGATTGGGGCGGCAGAGGCCTGAAGTGAGTATTTTCAGGACAAAAAGTGGCTCTTGCTAAAACATGGAGATTCTGAGACAAGGTTCTGGCTTGGGAGTGGAGGTGTGACTAAGGATAACCTGACAGCTGTCACTAGGGGTCTCCTCTGGCTCAGCCCACAGACTGATTTCATGGGAAAGTGCCTTGAGCAGAGCGGAAAGAGGCATTCACCAAAAGTCTCAGTGCAACCCTGGGACCCAGGACTGCTGTGCTCTGGGATCTGTGTAACGCAAGCATGTCAAACTCAAAAGCTAACATGGGCCAAATAAACAAGGTTTAAGTGTATGTGTGCTGCAAAAGAACAAAAGCTTCAATTTTCATAGAAATGTAGGTTTATTTCAATAGAGACATGCTGGATACAAATGGCTGAGTAATCATTAACAGAAAATAATAGAACATTTCAATAAAAATTATTATTTGTTCTTGAACCTTAATTTACCACTGAATAACTGCACCAATTAATAAGTGTAACACAAAGGAACCTATTTTTCTTGTTCTCAGAAAGCAAAATACTTCCTGTTGGCCCACACCAAACAAGTCAGTGCGAGACTCCTGACGTGGCAATCGGCTGCTGAAATATCCGCTGCTGGTATTGGTGGAGAGAAATGGTGCACCTGCACATAAGGCGCGTGAGGGGAATGAATGCAACACAATGACAGTCATTAGCGAACGTTGTAGTTCGTTATTAATAATTATGTATAACAGGATATTGTAAAAATTAAGTTATGAATTTTTTATTAGAATGTGCCTTCCATGCCATTATGTTGGGTGGACCACAAAAATATTCATTGTGGGCCACATGCAGCCTGCAGGCTGTGAGTTTGACATGCTTGGTGTAACAGGAAGAAGTAATCTCATGGTCTCCCTTCGGTGAATTGGGAACTCTGGTGGAATGAGGGCAGTGATGGAATATAGAGCAAGTGCCATCATTGTCATCTGGGAGTTCTCTGGGACTGGAGAAATCATTGTGCAGTGTGTGTGTGTGTGTGTGTGTGTGTGTGTGTGTGTGTGTATTGGGGGCATGTGTGGGAGGAAGCACTTAAAAGGATCTAATGGTCCTAAGATCGCAGGTGGAGATAAAGCCAGGCATACTATCTTGTTACTATTATTGGGACCTTCTATTTTTGTCCTAGATTAGTGCAGTGCTTGCTTAATAATCTAAAACTAAATGAGGGAGCAAAAATGTGACTGTATTTAATGCCCCTGGACTACACTCTTAATCATTAAGATGGTAAATTTTATGTTATATGTATTTTACTACAATTAAAATAAAAAAATGTGTGTGTGTGTGTGTGTGTGTGTGTGGGTGGGGTGGGGGATTGGGGTATGTGAGATACAGGTGACTTTTCCTTTTACAGGAAAAAAAGTTAATTTAATAAACAGAACAATGTGAGGCAAAGAATAGCCTCAGGGGGTTTCTGCCAGCCAGGCTGAGTAATAATCCACTGTGGCTGGGTCATTAGCTCTCCTATCTGGTCATTAATCCCTGTTCCTTGAAAAAGACAAGCGCCAACTGCAGTCCTTTCCAATAGGATATCTGAGTCACACTCACTCCATTGAACCCTTTCCAGACCAGATGTTTGAAGACTGTTCAGTCCTCTGGATAAAAACTGTCCTTTATCTTCTTGATTTATGACAGCCTTTTATTTGATGATCAAACAGAGCCACTCATAATTCTGCTAGCGATGTCTCAGAAGGCCCTCAGGAGAATATTGATACCCCATAGGCTTTTGGCCTTCAGTCTGCTTTATTCTACCATCCGTGCAGGTCTCAGCACGCTATGCACTTTCTTCCAAGTGGGAATATTATTTACATGATTGCTCTTTGCCTTTGATTCTTTTTAGATTGGGGCCTCTGTAGGGTGATGCTTGAAATGGCAGGCTCTTGGGGTAAAATGCCTTTGGGACTCCCCCAAGCCACTCATGTAATCTGACCCTGCTATTCTTCTATTATAACCCCCACTGTGATGTTATGAGAGGTTTTCTGTTTTACTTGACACATCGGGTTTGGGAAATGTAATTCTTGTGCAGTGAGAAATAAAATGACTGCACATTATTTTTAAATCTGTGTTTTCTTTCAGAAGAAAGATTATAAAAGGACACCTTTAGAGCCAGAAGAGTTGTTAGAGGATTCAAAAATAAGATGAAAGAGGTTGGAGCATTCAGAGAAATGCACATTTAGGAATATAACTTGCTATTTCGACTTGATTTCCGACCCCCACACTGGTTATAAGAATGGCACCTCACAAAACAATGGAGTAGTCTAGTCAGTTTAGTCTTTTTAGATACTAAGTCACACAGCCCAGACACGATTGATGGGAAACACTCGGTTTGATTGGGCATCAGGAAACAGACCAGTGAGTACTCATTCATGGTTACAGGGCTGGTAACCATGGAGAGGAATACATGCAATTTTGAGAGGCTCAGGGAACGTACACTCCCTCCAGAATAGCTTTCTTACCTATTGTCAGGTGCCTGAAATAATGTTATTGCCCTTTCTCTTCTGTACTTTAACACCTTCTGCACACATGTCTCTGGAAGGAGTTAAGCCACTTTTTCCAGTGTGGGGCTGTTTTAAAATCACATAGGGCACTTGTTAAAATGGAGAGTTGGTACCAAAACTCTCTGAATCAAAAATTTAGGGATGCACATTTTAACAGGCACCCAAATTACCCCCCCCCCCAAAAAGACTGAAATCCCCATTTTAATGTTATTAGTTATTTTGACATATTTGGGCTGTTGTACTGAGGGCACCTGTTGGTAGAGAGGAGACTTAGAAGGCATTCAGAAGGGAGGGATGGGGGGAACGGGAACACATGAAAGAGAAGAAAAAGCGGGAGGGAAAGATTGATGGGATATAGAAAGTCTGGTGGAAGAGATATCTGTTCTGTTTCACAGTTTGACCTTTGGAGTTCGACATGTGGAAGGGTCTTTGTGTGTTTCAGAACCTGTGACACAGAAGAGTTAAAGGAAAATACAAACCCACCACAGACAAAGTGGGAGGAACAGAGGAGGCAGCCTACCTAACCGTAGAGAAAGGATAGCTTGAAACTCTTGGAAATAATCCAAGAAATCACAAATTGAAAGATGACTTAAAACACCATAGCAACATAACTTCTTTCTATCTCCAAAAAGAAGATCATGAAGGCAAGTGATGAAACAAAAACATATAAACATATATTTACCAAAAATATAAAGGGAAAACTATGAAAGAAATTGAATATGTATTGTCCACCTACTGTCTGCCAGGAACATGGACATATTTATCTACTTTAATGCTTTCAACTGCCTACAAGTCCCTTATTTTTATGGCCAGGTTATAAAGATGAAAACAACAACAACTAAGAACTAGAATGTTTAGTGATTTGCTCGATATGATATTTGGTGTCTGAGTGTAACCACTGAGTGCAGCAGGTGAAGACTGACAGCTGCCCACACAGCCCCCATCATACTCTTCTTCCTGCGTGCAGCTGGACTGCATGTCCCGGGATTCTGTACCATGTCCTCCATATGGAATAATTGACAGTGGAATAAGTGTTCTGCTTCCAGACCTGGCCTGAGAAATCCCTCCTGTCTTTCCCTCTTCTTGATGACTGGAATAGAGACGTGTAATGGGGCTACTTCAGAGCTTATGGGCTAAAGGGGGCATGGCTCCCACCACCTGGAGCTTCAATCTGCATAAGCAAAGAACAGATTCCTCATGTAGTTAAACCAGAACACATTTAGACCTATTTCTCACTGTGATCATCCTATCATAACTAATGCGTGTACAAAGAAATTGTGTAACACTGCTAAAACTCCAGGGACAGATGACCGCATGATGTACAAACAGCTTGTGGAATAGGAGAAATACTCAGCATTAAATGTACAGAACTGTTTCCTTCCCAGAGAATAAAGAATTATAATTTGTGAGTGATATCTGCCGAGAAGGCTGTGGGGACCAACATACTTTCAGACAACACTGAGGCATTATGTGTTGGTATACTCTTTTTTTGGAGGGAAATTAGACAATGTTTATTAAAAGGTATTGTTACAATTATCCTTATTGAATTGAAACCCAGTCCTTAATAGTATTCCTAAATAATTATGTGGGAAAAGATCATTGGTAAAATCAATGTGTTAGTCAAAATTCTCTAGAGAAATAGAATCGTGTGTGTGTGTGTGTGTGTGTGTGTGTGTGTGTGTGCGTGAGAGAGAGAGAGAGAGAGAGGGAGAGACAGGGAGAGACAGGGAGAGTCAAGGAGAAGTTGCAATTTGAGTCCAAAAGTAGTCTGCTGGCTGAATTTCCTTTTTTTCTTAGGAGATTGGTCTTTCTATAGTAAGGCTTCAACTGATGGGATGAGGCCCACCTATATGTGGAGATAATGTGCTTTACTCAAAGTCTACTGATTTAAACGTTAATCTCATCTGGAATACCGTAACACAGTTATCTATAACTAGTAGCCCTGTGCATGAATCTGTACACCAGTAGTTTTTAGTGGAGCCTGGCCGCTCAGTGCCCGCTGCCCAGAGGCTCTCTGCAGCCCAGAGTCCATCCGCACCCCAGCCTGGCCAGAGGCCCTCTGCAGCCTCGTTGCAGCGGCGATGATGCAAGCATTCCACCAGGCTGCTCATGCTGCCCGCTCTCAGTGGCTCCCCGCCCCGGGACTGGGGGATTCCAGCAGGGCTGAGAGGAGTGGGCATCACCATCTTGTGGCTATGGGTGCCACCATCTTTGTGATGGAGAGATGGTTAATTTGAATATTACCCTTTCATTAGACAGGATCACATGTGACCATGTATTTGGGTACCACAGCCTACCCAAGTTGAACCATAAAATTAGCCATCACAATATGTTTAGTTACATAGTTTAAAAAATGTGAAATGCTTTATCACACCATGGCACTTAATGTAGCGAAATATCATAGGCATTCAAAATTAAAAATTTGAAAACTGTATAGAAACATGGAAAATGTCACTTTCTCACTTCATGGAAGCTTATCAAACGCCCTGATTTCCAAGTTGTGTGTGAGAGGATGGATAAGCCATCGTCCTTCATCCTAAAATGTTCACAGGCCAGTGAGGCAGGCATCCTAGGAGCAGAGTTTGGGGGGGAGGCTGTGCTGCTGAAGGGGGGGGGGTTAGTAATAAAGGAAGGCGAGGGAGTGGACAAAGAGCAGCTCAGGAAGTCTAGATGCTACTGAGGCATTTGGGCTTTATCCAGAGCAATAGGGAGCCCTGAGGTGTGTTTCAACAGAGCAGCTGCCTTTATAGAAGATGATTTTGGTTGCAAGCAGTTAGGGCTGCTCTGTCATGGGATTCATGTGTAACAAGGCCCAAGGACAAGAGACCAATTCAATAGGCCTGGTGAAAAATGACTTGAGCTTGAACGAAAGTGGTAGCAAACTAGAATGGAGAGAAGAGATTCCAGGGAAATGTGGGAGAAACAGAATTAATGGGCTTTCATAACAGATGAGCCATAGAGGTTCAGAGAGAAGGAAAACTTCAGACAACACTCTTAGATGTCTGGCTTGGTTGCTTCCCAATAGAAATAAGAATAGAGGGGAAAAAGTAATTGGGAGGGATGTGAAAATGAGATTGTCAGTCTATTTTTAAATACGTTTCACTTCTTTGTTTCACATGCCTTTAAGACAACTGCCGTCAGGGTCCAGTCAGAAAGCAGAAACCAAAGCAATTACTGCAGCAGGAGGAAATTAATTTAAAGGATGAGTTAAGCCAGACAAAGCCAGTCCGGGCCACTTCGATAAGGCATAGCTGGGATGTGCAGGAAGCAGTTTGCTTCCCCGGGCCGAGCGAATAAAGGAAAGAAATCTGGGCTTTCAGACCGAGAAGTGGGGAAGAGATACTCTATGGATGTGGACAGAGCTGAGGAATAACGACCTGGACTGAATATCTGGGAAGAAGTTGACATTCCAACAGGTGCTGCTGGGATGCAAGGCTGTTGCTGGGGTGGGGACAGGAAGGGGATGGGAAGAGCCACTCCCTTCTCCCTTCTCCTGCCTGGCTCTCCCCCCAGCACTCCCTCTTTGCAGAGTCTAACTCCCTGGGGAAGGAGAGATGTGGTTTGCATAGTGAAAGTCCCAGCATCACAGAGTGCAGATACAAAAGAATATGTATAAACATAATTTTATTTAGAAAACTTAATGTTAGAAGAAAGGTTATAAATCAATGATCAAGGTATTAATCTCAAAATGAATGTCCTTTAGGAAAGGCACCAAATTTTTTAAAAAAGGAGAATAAGATAATATTAAAGGACAATAATTAATGACATTGAAAATCAATGTATAATAGAGAAAATCAACAAAGGCAAAAGTTGTGGTTCTTAAAAATATATATTTTATTGTTTTGTTTTTTTTTTACAGAGAGGAAGGAAGAGGGATAGAGAGTTAGAAACATCGATGAGAGAGAAACATCGATCAGCTGCCTCCTGCACACCCCCTCTTGGGGATCTGCCCGCAACCACGGCACATGCCCTTGACCAGAATCGAACCCGGGACCTTTCAGTCTGCAGGCCAATGCTCTATCCACTGAGCCAAACCGGTTCTGGCAAGTTGTGGGTTTCTTTAATAGCAAAATTGATAAACTTAGTCCTAAGACTGATCATGAATAGAAGAGAGAACTGAGGAAAATTCACCAGCATCTTGACTGAAGAAAGAATATTGCTACATATTCTAATAGTATTAAAGAGAGAAATAGGCCTGGCTGGTGGTTGAGCTCTGACCCAGGAACCCAGAGGTCCCTGGTTCAATTCCTGGTCAGTGCACATGCCTGAGTTGCAGGCTTGATCCCCTGTTGGGGTAGGAAGAGGAGGCAGGTGTGCAGGAGGCAGCTGATCAATGATTCTCATCATTGATATTTCTATCTCACCCTCTTCCTTTCTCACTGAAATCAATAAAAATGTTTTTAAAAGAGAGGGAAATAGGATATCAGGAAAAACTGAGTCAAACTCACTTGGAATCCCTTGTAACTAAAAAAGAGAGGGATGTTTCTTGGATGTAATAGCCTTGGAGGCGGGAGCTTCTTGAGTTAGGGCTGCTCTGTCATTTCAGGAGGAACCGTCTGATGGAGAAAACCTAGTCAGCTGTTGCAGCTGCGGCTCTTTGGAGATGAACAAGTAAGTGCTCCTTCACAGGCTTGGGAAAACCCTCATGGTTTCATCATAGAGTGACCAAGCTTGCCACACGGAGCAGGACGAATCTCACTAGCATATGCTGAGCCAAAGGAGGCAGACAGAGGGAGTGCACTGTGTATGCCTGTTCAGAGTTCGAGGAAAGCAACACTGATAGACGGTGGTAGAAACCAGAATTGCGGCTGCCCTCGGAGAACCAGGGCCTGGGATGAAGCATGGGTGAGGCCTCCAGGCTGCTGGATCAATATGCGGTCATGGGGGTGTATTTGATTTGAGAAAATTCATCAAGTATGTTCTACCTGAATAAAAATAGGCATTACAAACTCAATTGCATAGCACCGAAGAGAGGGATCCTAGCTTGCTTTAGTCTCTTTCCTGCTCTTACCAGACCTTGTGTTATCTTCCACTTTGCTTCCCAGCTCCCCTTTCACCCGGTCAGCAACCTCTCTAACCAGGAAGGACGTGAGGCCTGGTGTGCAGAGCCTGGGGACGCTGAAATGCAGACATACCTCTTGGCTTTTGTTAGGAAGACGTATCGGCTGCATTTCACCGGCACCGCCTGTTCCTGTTGATCACTGGTACTTTGCAAGGTTGTCGGTAAGTGAAAAGCAGGAAGAGGGACTCTTTCCCAACACCGATGTGCTCAGCTAAGACCTTCGCAAAATTGCAGGTTCCAAATGCTGAGCAGGGGGACATTGCATCTCTCTCTCCAGCTTTAGACAGAAAGAAAGATGCCTCCAGCTGGCCAGCACCCAGAAGTCCTTTCTGCTGTGGGAGCTTTCTAGTCTATCATTGACTAATTCACCCCACACCCATTAGCAATCACTCCCAATTCATCCCTCCACCAGCCCTTGGGAATGACTAATTCACTCCAAATGGCTTATTTCACTTTGCACAGTCCTCTCCAGGTCCACACATGCACCACAAGAGATAAGATTTCCTCCCAGTGTGTGAATGTACCATAACTTTGTTCCTTTCATCTACTCATGGGCACTGCGGTTGTTTCCAGATCTTGGCTAAATAATGCTGCAATTAACACAGAGATTGACATATTCCTTTAAATTAGTGTTTCAGATTTCTTCAGACATGTCCCCAGAAATGAAATCACTGGGTCATAGGCAGTTACATTTTTAAATTTTTGAGAAAACTCCATACTGCTTCCCACAGTAGCTGCCCAATAGTCATTGCCACCAAGAGTGCCGGTTTTTCATCAACACTTATTGTTGATGTATGGATGATAGACATTCATAGAGGTGTGAGGAGATATCTCGTTCTTCGGACTTCAGTCATAGTAATTCTGAGGTTTGATTCATATGTTTCCAGTTATCTACAAAGGCCGAATGCTCTCAGGTTTAATTGCTTCTGGAAGACAGGCTCCTGTAAAATATGTCCTTGTATCCGCTGAGCAGAGGGCCGTGTCACAGACCCTGTGCTAAGCGCTGACACATCTCTCATGAATTTTTACAGTCCCCCAAAGTGCCCAGAGAGCATGCTAGATCACCAAAAGGTATTTCATTAACCCAATTTTCCCGTTCCCAACCACAAGATTCTCTTTCAATTCCTTCATTTCCAGGGTTGAAGCAAGAGAATTTGTGGCTGTTCTGTCAGGATCAGGCAGTCAACTTCTGAGAAGACCAAGGGTAACCTTTGCTACCAGACAAAGTTCTTCTTTGTTTGGGGCTAAACAATTAGGGCGCACAGCCTGCTTTCCCCTGCCGCCCTCCCTGTCCAAGGCTAAACTGTGAAGCTGCACTGCCCTCTTGTGAGGAAAATTGAGAAACGACGGCCTGGCTGTCTGTGATCGGCTGTAATTGGAAGCTACATTTTGCAAACCACCTGTTTTTACCAGGTTTCTATCACAGGTTCACAGAGCCCCCGATATTCAGTTTCATCCTGAAATAACATTTCCAGTGCTGTGACAGTCAAGGCCCCCCTCATCCTGCCTCTCTTACCCCCAAGTTATTTAATGTTTCTTAGGTTTTGAAAACTTTCCCCTGTTTCATCAAATGGATGTAATTAAACAACATCAGGTATGATTTTTCCTCACTAATCACATACGGATTTGACTGTCTAGATGAAAGCAGGAAAATCCATGTAGATGGTCAGATTCTTTGGGAGGTGGGGCCCTTCCTTTTTATGGATGAGAAACCAGAGGCCCAGAGAACTGTGGGAATTATCAAAGCACGTGATTCGGGATCCCTGTCTCTCATGCGTGGGTCCAGCCCCACTTTTGTGGCCAGATATGGTGGGAGGAAGCTCCTCAAGGCAGCTTACATAACACTTCTATCAGCCTGACAGATTGGCAGTGCTGGAAGCATGGAACATGGACATTCTAATCAAATTTGAGTCTCATTTTTTTTAATTTTTTTATTGTTCAGTTTAATTACATTGTTTCCCCTTTTTTTATCCCCCTATATCTTCCCTCCACCCTGTACCCATCCCACCCTCCGCCCTCACCTCCCCCTCCCCAATGTCCTCTCCCATTGTTGCAAGACTTTTGTCCAATCTCTTGCTGCACTTCCAACAACACTTTTCTCCCCAAGAATTGTCAGTCCATTCCCTCTCTATGTCCATGCTTCTGTTATAGTCACCAGTTTATCTTGTTCATCAGCCTATCAGTTCACTTGATTTTTATGTTCATTTGTTGATAGATGTGTATTTGTTGTTCATAATTTATATTTTTACCTTTTTCTTCTTCCTCTTCTCAAAGAATATCTTTCAGCATTTCATATAATACTGGTTTGGTGGTGATGAACTCCTTTAGCTTTTTCTTATCTGCGAAGCACTTTATCTGATCTTCAATTCTGAATGATAGCTTTGCTGGATAGAGTAATCTTGGTTGTAGATTCTTGCTCTTCATTATTTTGAATATTTCTTGCCACTCGCGTCTGGCCTGCATCGTTTCTGTTGAGAAATCCGCTGACAATCGTATGGGTGCTCCCCTGTAGGTAACCAACTGTTTTTCTCTTGCTGCTTTTAATATTCTCTCTTTATCTTTTGCTCTTGGCATTTTAATTATGATATGTCTTGGTGTGGTCCTCTTTAGATTCCTATATTTTGGGGTTCTGTGTACTTCTTGGGCTTTTAAGTCAGTTTCTTTCACTAGGTGGGGAAAGTTTTCAGTCACTATTTCTTCAAGTAGGTTTTCATTAACTTGCTCTCTCTCTTTTTCTGGCACCCCAATAATTCGGATGTTGGCTTGCTTGAGGTTGTCCCAGAGGCCCCTTATGCTATCTTCAATTATCTGAATTCTTTTTGTTTCTTGCTTTTCCAGCTGAGTGGATTTTGGTTCTTTGTATTTCAAATCTTTGACTTGGTTCTTGTGGCCCTCTGGACTGCTTTTAGGACTTTGTGTAATATTTTTTATTTCAGTCTGTGTATGCTTGATTTCTAGTTGGTCCTTTTTTTTATCTGTGAGGGTCTGGTTCGTATCCTCAGAGGTCTTGTACATTTCCCTGAGGGTCTCATTCATTTCTTTGTAAGTAGCATTCATCTCCTTGTAAGTCTCATTCATTTGCTGGTTGGTCTTGTTTATTTCCTGGTTGGTCTTGTTTATTTCCTGGTAATTCTCATTAAGTTGATCGGCCTTTTGTAGGAGCCTCTTGAAAAGCCTTATAACCGTGGTTTTGAACTCTATGTCTTGTCGTCTTTTCTCCTCCATTTCTTTCACACCTGATTTCTTTCCATGTCTCTGCATGGTGGCTGCTTTATGTGGTGGCTATCCTCAAAGGGACAGTGGCTCAGTCTCTCCAGTTACCTGAGGTGGGTACTCTTACTGCAATCCTTTATGGGTTGTATTCAGTGTTTTTGAATTTAAACCCAGCTTTTTGTTGTTAGCCCTAGGAGGGTTTGACCTCCAGGCCAATTGTCTGTGAAGCTCAGCTGTGCTCAGGTTGGATGGGCGGAGTCTCCGGGCCAAGCAGACAGCGTTAGCTCCGCCCTATGCAGCCCCAGGGGCTCTGTGCCGGGGGCAATGGCTGCCAGCACCTCTGAGAGAGAGCCGCTGCGGAGCTCCACCGGCTGCCGGGGAATTCAGACTGTCCCCAAATGACTTTGCATGCGCAATGTCTCACCCAGGGTCGTAAAACAAAGCAGACTGACGGTTTTCCGAATGAGAGACAAGTCGCGGTGCTCTACCTGCGCCGTCACGCAGCCGAGCTGTTAGCACAAGCTCGCCTTCTCCACAAGCCGGCAGACCCGGCAGCACCCGAGCTTCGGCGTGCCCTCCCACTGTCCAGTTTTCACCCCGTATGATAGTGGGTTCCCTGGACTTCGCCCAGAGCTGGAGAATCAGTCCAGCGGGACGCCTTTGTCTCCCCGTTCGAGAAAACTGGCCGGTTTCCAGCCGCCCGCCCTCTCCCCGGCATGCACTCCAAACCTCTCTCTGCGCGCGAATCTTTCAAGGCTGTTCGCCGCCGCACCTCCAAGTCACAGTGTCTTATCTTCACTTTTATTTGTGGAATTTTCACTCGGCGAGCTTTCTGGTGATTCTGGAAGGTGTTTGTTCTTTCGTTAAGTTGTAGTATTAAAATTGCTGATTATGACGGCAAGATAGGTGTTTCACCTTTGCCGCCATCTTAATTCTCCGAGTCTCATTTTTACTCTCTATTTCTTGAACCTTATATCTCCTCCCCGTGAAAACGCTGAATTTTTTTTTTTTTAAGAAAGAAG
Organism: Antrozous pallidus; assembly: GCA_027563665.1. Taxonomy (NCBI): domain Eukaryota; kingdom Metazoa; phylum Chordata; class Mammalia; order Chiroptera; family Vespertilionidae; genus Antrozous; species Antrozous pallidus. The sequence continues at coordinate 69,681,197 of CM050521.1, read as the reverse complement.
ATCTAAGAAGGTGAGAGAGTTAAGAAGGAACTAGTGAACGGGCATTCTGCAGGTCTGTACCTCACTTGGAACTGAATGCGGTTTTTAAATTAGCAGTTGACATAATCACATCATCTTTGACACAATTACATCATCTTTTCTCCAAATTAACCACATTTGTTTGCTTTTCTCCATTCTGCTATTGTTTCCCAGTGCTGAACCTGGCAAAGAAGTACACTTCACAAACTTCAGTTGAAATTTACATATGACCTGGTCAGAAATTTGGGTTGGTTCAGTGAACTTCTATGATGAGGGATTAAGATTAAATGCCAGACTCTCCTGAGCTTTATTTTATTTATTTATTCACTCAATGGTGTGTATTGAGAATTGTTTCTAGGGCTGTTGCTTATAGCTGCGTGGGTTACCTATGCACAACACTCCTTGGCAACCCATAATAAAACACTGTCCTTGTTCACATAGAGCTTACAGTCTAGTTGAAGGAGAGCATATCTGACAGTCTATTTAGATGTCTTAGACACCTTAAATCTCTCCAGACTTTGTCCACATCTGACTTTGTCTCTAGCATTAATTATCCTTGTAAATTAGTTGACTTCCTGTGTCCTTTTGGGACATCATGGGTGCTCAAAAAATGATTATTAAACGAACACACTGACTCTATGTGAACAATGTTAGAAAAATCTACTCCTGCTTCTTCAGATCTCCTGTCAGAGAGAGAAGGTCACATCAACAATGATTGTCCCAATGTAAACACTTGTGTACAAATAGCCATACCAATCAAATGAAAGACATTGTGGGGATATGTGCAAGGGGGCGGAGCCAGGGACAGAATTCCCAGCAGACTAAGCATATGACAAACAAAGAGAAAGAATTTTTTTTTAATTTTTTAAATTGATTTTTTGCAGTATAATAGTAGTACATGCTTTCCTTTCCCCCGAGAAAGAATTTTTGAAAAAAATTTTTTTGATGTTTCAGAAAATGCATTGCATTATTATCACAGTAAGAATTTGAACTTGGTTGAAATTTCTTTACTTCAGGGTTTAGATCTTTTAAGAACTATGATGGTACATATGGTAGGTAATGGAGGAAGGCGGTAGCACCATCTCTAATGCTCAGGACTTCTGAAGATTACCATCTAGCCTTGGGACAGCGTTGCATCCAATTGTGGTCAGTATTTAACTTCTAAGTCTCCAATAAGTCTTCTGTTTCTGAGCTCATATGGCAGGGAAGAATTTCATGCTTCTGGAATGAAACTCAAAGGGGTTGGAGCTACAGAGGACAGGCAGTATACATCCTTACATTAAGGCAGAGCATTTGCTTCAAGCACTAGGCTTTGCTGGTGCCTGGTGAGTACTTACTGACAAGCTCCCAGTGGAGAGGAGAGGGAAGTCCTCCCCAGCTGTGACCTTCACTCAGCTTCTCCCAACGCTGGAGGTCAATGTTATTGGCTTTTCTCTTCCGGACACCCTTGCTGTCTTCATTCAAGACTGCTCTGGGGTGTACCTTCTACCTTGGCTTAACTTAGTACGGAATTTAACAAATACCCCTGCCGTGAGATTTATTAAGGGCCAGAAATTTCTAAAGATGCCCTTCATTGAAATGATTTCTGTTTCTTGGAAAAAAAAGGAGCCAAATTAAGACAAGCAGTCAGACATGAGATCAAAGATCAGAGGAAAATAATAGGGCGAGTTAACAGACTCAGTCATGAGATGAATCAAAGATGGAGGTGTTTAACTTTAGGAACAGAGGGGAAATTTAACCACTGGCCAGAAAGAAAACAGGGAAAGACAGCTTATTAAATTAAAATTTCCACTGTTCAACAACTTGAAGAGCTTCACCTTTCCTTTTACTGACAGAAAATTTCTCTCCGGTGAAATCATGTCCGTGACTAAGAAAGGCTCCATCCACTAGCCAGGGCAAGGCAGAGGGCCCTCAGGGACACCCAGCATTGTTTGTCCAGCTTGGTTTGCGTGATGCAAGAGCCAAGCAGCAACCTGCAACAGGGCTGGCGTCTGCGAATGCCTTGGGCCTTGTTGTAGACAATATTTCTTTTTAGGCTAAGGGGTGGCAGGCTGCCCACATTGCTTTATTCCCAGAACCAAATGAAGCCTTCCTTAAGTGTGACTACATGTTAATAAACATAGTCAGTGAACCCCACTTAAAAAGAATGACCTGTTTATGAAAGAAACCTTTTGAAAGGCAGGATATTTTTCCCTGTGGGCCAAAGCTTAGGGAGAAAAACAAAGAGCTCTTTCAAAGGCTTAAAACATGATGGAGGATGGATTCTGACTTTCTGACTACAAAAAAATAGTGATACTTTTAGCTCCAACCTGCTTGAGGGAGCTGTAAATATACTTTATGGGCACAGGTTGGACCTTTCCAACTTTCTACCTCGAATGCTATTCAGACTTGTTCAGGGAGAGGGATGCTAGCCCGAACTTATGTAGCAAGAAACGGAGGCAATGGAAACAAGTGATCTGCCCAGCGCCACCAGATAACTTACAGGTGTGGTCAAGAACAGACCCAGCTGAGCCTGAAAGCTGCTGTGACGGGGGAACACCTGACCTCAGGTCTAGTTACCCTCTTTTCTTATTAACGTCTTCTTTTCTCTTTTCTCATTGTCTTCCATTTTGTCTCATTGATTCTTAGCTCTTGCCAATGAGTTGGGTAAAACAGGAGCGCTGGCACTTCCATTAGAAAGTCTGTGTTGGTCCAGAAGGCAGAGAACCTCGAGCTTGTTCAATTTTTTGCTAAATATACCTATGGCAATAAAATATTATTAGCAAAATGGATCCTGAAAACAACACCTGTTAATCCTAAAACACTTTGTATTTCTAGGACTATTACTGTAGAGTACAACTATGTGTGTGTGTGTGTGTGTATGTGTGTGTGTGTGTGTGTGTATGTATATATATATATATATATATTCCAGTGTTTGGCATTTTTATGTAGAAAATATGTCAGAAGAGGTTGTTCTTTTTTGTCTGAAGAGTTTATTGATTTCAGAGAGAAAGGGAGAGGGAGAGAGAGATAGAAAGAAACATCAATGATGAGAGAGAATTATTGGTTGGCTGCCTTCTGCACACCCCCCTACTGGGGATCCAACCTGCAACCCACACATGTGTCCTGACCAGGAATCCATCATAACCTCCTGGTTCATAGGTTGATGCTCAACCACTGAACTACACCACATGGGCTAAAGAGTTATTAATTCCCTTATTATTAGTCAAACATACATTTACTCACTCATTAATGATTTTATTTGAGAGTTATAGATCTTAAGCTTACTTTTGGCACAGAACTGGCCTTTGTAATGAATGTTGTAGAGAAGAACTAAAGAAATTCATCTTTCTTAGACTTTTCTTAAGACAACTATTTAAGGAATGGGAACTTGAGTGTGGTTAATTCATTTTCCCCAGTTAGAGAATTGGAAGTTGGCTCAATGTAAGTAAGTGTTGCTTTAAGTCACCAACCAATATAAATGCATAGTCTAATACTCTTTTGAAATAGATTAATATGCTCTCTCTTGTGCATGCTGAGTAGAAAACCTTCCTCATTCAACCCAGGACCCCATTGCCTTGGGAAAATCAGGTTTCTAGAGACGCTTAAGAATAAGGACAGAATCCATGCTCAGCCATGACACAATAGAACCGAAATAAACCCCAGGGACAGTAACTGTTAAAGCTTTCTATTTGAAAGAACTCTTTTGAGTGTATTTCAAAAAGTTTGTGCAAACAAAAACCAAATGAGAGAATATATATTTGCACAAAAAACATATACATGAGTGTTCATAACAATAACATCTATCTTTGTCAAAAGGTGCCTGAAGCTCCAGACAGGGCACCTTTGGCTGATAGCAGGCTTTTCTAGGTGGCCTCAGAGGCCAGACTTAGCAGAGTGAGGCCCACAGTATCCCAGGATAGGAGTTAGGCATAAGCATTCATGGCTCTTCTGTCAACGAATTATCCTAGGTACAGTTAATAGGGGCTCTGCCAGTAGAGGGACAGGCAGAACCATGTCATTATGAATAAGTGACCCATGGCCTGTAGAAAGAAAGGGGATAGTTCATGTTCCAAGTGTGTGAATATGGACAGAGCTCAGCCCAGGATGTGGATCGTCAGTGGGAATTATGGGGCTAAGGTGGGTATTCTGGGCTGGCCTGTGTAGCTTCTGATCTACATGCAGTCACATGTGTGTGAGACTTCTGTCCCATTTTAGCTGATGGGCTATTTTAATAGGATTCAAGCTCACTGTGGAATGGCTCATCTAATAATGCACATACTTTTGCAAATTAGAGCTTTATCTTGGAATACATGACATAAAAAGATCTATTGAATTTGAAGTCAATTTGCATTAATACAGATAAAGTTAATATTACTCTGTCAATAAAAAAAGAAAGGCTCAGCCAACATGACTCAGTGGTTGAGTGTCAACCTATGAACCACGAAGCCATGGTTTGATTCTTGGTCAGTGAACATGCCTGGATTGCTGGCTCGATCACCAGGGGGGTGTGCAGGAGGCAGCCGATTAAAATTCTCTCTCATCATTGATATTTCTATCACTCTCTCCCTCTCCCTTCCTCTATGAAATACACACACACACACACATATATATATGTATACACACACACACACACTGAGCGGCCAGATTATTATGATCTTTGAATGCATAATAACTTGATACACACACACACACACACACACACACACACACACACACACACATATAGCCTGGTGCACGAAATTCATGCATGGGGGGACGGGGGCTATCCCTCAGCCCAACCTGCACCCTCTCCAATCTGGGAGCCCTTGAGGGATGTCCGACTGCCCATTTAGGTCCAATCCCGGTAGGATTGGGCCTAAACAAGCAATTGGACATCCTTCTCACAATCCAGGACTGCTGGCTCCCAACTGCTCACCTGCCTGCCAGCCTGATCACCCCCTAACCACTACCCTGCCAGCCTAATTGATGTCTAACTGCTCCCCTGCCAGCCTGTTTGCCCCCAACTTCCCTCCTCTGCCAGCCTGGTTACCCCTAACTGCCCTCCCTTCCAAGGCCTGGAATCTCCCAATGGCCCTCCCCTGCTGGCCATCTTGTGGTGGCCATCTTGTATCCACAGGGGACAGGATCTTTGACCACATGGAGGCATCCCTCTTGTGTGTTGGAGTAATAGTAAATCTGCAAATTACTCTTTTATTAGATAGGATAGAGGCCTGGTGCATGGGTGGGGGCCAGCTGGTTTGCCCTGAAGAGTATCCCAGATCAGGTTGGGGGTTCCCTTGGGGCGAGGGGCCTATGGTGGTTTGCAGGCCGGCCACATCCCCCAGTGATCCAAGCGTAGGCCCTGGGATCTGGGATTAATCTATGTCTATAATTGAAACTTTGTAGCCTGGAGCAGAGCCAAGCCTTATGCTCGCTCTGTGGCAGCAGCCATTTCTGTTTGAAACTTTGTAGCCTAGAGTAGGCGGAAAGCTTGGCTTCCTCTGTTGCCAGGGAAACCCAAGCCTCTGTTCTCTCCAGCTCAGTGGCTGCCACCATTTCTGCATCTTTCATAATTGAAACTTTGTAGCATTGAGTGGAGGCCTACGCCAGCAATGGCAGGTGGAAAGCTTGGCTTCCTCTGATGCCAGGGAAACCCAAGCCTTCTTCCTGCTCTCAGTGGTGGCAGCCATCTTGGATGGGATTTATTTGCATAATCTTCTCCTGATTGGCTGGTGGGCGTGGCTGTGGGTGTGGCCTGCAGGCATAATGAAGGTATGGTCAAATTTGCATATTACTATTTTATTAGATAGGATTGGAGGCATGGGTGGGGTCCGGCCAGCTTGGCCAGGGGATGGGGACATGGGCAGTTGGCTGGCCTGCCTGCTGGTCAAATTCCTGGACAAGGGGATAATTTGCATATTAGCCTTTTATTTTATAGGATATACTCTGAGTGACCAGATTATTATGTGTTCACACACTGAGTGGCCAGATTATATGGAAGAACTATACCAAAGTGATCAATTTCTGTGTATGCCTTGATGTGGAAATATTATGTGAGGAAAAAGAAAGTTTTCAGCTCTCAGAGTCTCATCTGCGAAAGGAATATAGTAGCTCATAACTAATTTATGCTGAAGCTCAAGCATGACTCTTTTCTTGCCATGCCTTAAATTAATTAGTAGGCTCTTTGTATAAGACATGAATAACAAGTTCAGAATTCCCAGAGACTGGTATCAGGTAGGAGGTTTTCTTTTTGTCTTAATGAAGTCTCTTATTTTATACTCAAAACATCCATTAATATCAGGCATTGCCCATACTTTTTTCTCTGCCCTCAACTGGTAAAGTTTCTTCCACCTTGTTGCACATGTTGGAGTAGTGAAATTCTTCTCTCAAGCCACCAATCCTGGGAGGCAGACATGGGGACAGTCAGCCATAGCCTAGCTCCCAGGATATGGTCCACTTAGAGCTTCTTCCAAGGCTAAGGTAACTGCCTCCTCTCTTTGTACTCAGATTGACCTCCAGTGATGGCATCCAGTTATAAATGCTTTCCTTTCTCATTGGGGCTTTTGGGACATGATCTTGGAAGAGCTCTCATGACACAATATGAAACAAAGACTGCAGCAATCATACACTTTCCACCCCTCCCATTTTTATTTCATATAAATTATCCCTCGGGAGTGGTAGGGCCTAAGCCTTGCAGGATGACACATCCTGGTGATGTCAGGGACAGCCTTTGCCCTCTCAAAAAGAGAATTGTTTTAAGACAAATAGCTCGGGAGCCTTGGTCTGCGAGGACATATAAGAATTTTATGATGGAGAATCTTTTGGGAAACAACATTACAGGGTTATTGTGAGGATCAAATGTGGTTATGTGTGTGGGAGCACTTTGTACAATCAAGTCTTACGTATGTGTATATGCTTTATTATTGTTTTGGGTACAAAGTGACTATGGAAATCTTCCTTCTTTTAAGATATTAGATTGGTCTGGAATGGGAATACTTGGGGATGTGACTAGAGGTCATATAATGAAGGGTGATGGGAAGAGGGGAGTGGGAGAGATGTCCTTCTCTTGGATACCATAACTTTCCCCCACTGAACCCATAAAAGAGAAGTGATTTTAGATGATAACAAGCACCTTGTTATTATACCTCAAGATGGTTCTCATTTTTGAGGACTATTGAGCAGGATGACTGCAGCGACAACCAGTGATGCTATCACAATGCAGTATTAGTGGCCTTGGGTATCCCGTCCCAGACTTGGATGAGTTACAGCTCAGGGAAAGTGGACACATTCAGTCACGCACACCACCCTAGCCCTGGTGCTGTGCCAAGAATAATTCTAGAAATGCCTTTCTAAACAACATTCCCCTTGCTGTTCTTTCTACCTTATGGGTGCTCTCATCAACTCTAGGAACGTACAGCTCTCAAGGGAGATAGGTGGGGCTTGGAGGGAAGGTTCTAGAGTGGAGCCAGGTGAGAATTTTCCCTGATATAAGTATCCGAGGTTAAAATTTTGGACTAATATACTGACAGAGATCATCTTAAAGTATGCCAGTGCCTCTTAATGCCTAATGGATTTATTCCTATTTACACACATGTCTTCAAAGGAGGCATTTCTTTTTATATGGCACCATTGTTTCCAACTAGCCAGGAGCTGAGTCTGTAATCACCATTTCATTAGGATAAAACAGACAATGAGAGTCCGAGTAACTGAATGAAGATGTATTTTCTTGAATTTTAATGATTAATGGCAATCTTGTAAGACATGTAAATGCTACTACACAGTAGGGAAGGAGTGTGTGGGCCAACTATATTATAATTCACATACCAACAACCTTGACCATTTTCAGAAACAGTGTCAACAATAGTTTAAATCTGTCCCATGTGGACTCAGGTCTTGCTGGAATTTTTCCCTGTTACTGATGGATGACCTTGGTATTTGGCTGGCTCAGGCATTAGTTCATCTATATGTGTTTATTGTTCATCTATATGTGTTACTCACAGGCTGAAGGAACACTGCACGGCGCTATTATTATTTTGTTTTATGTATAAAACAGAAAGTGTTAAGTTCACTCCACCAAACAAGGTGGAAGACATGTCATGATTCTTTTATTTGTTTACATCAAATTTAACCTATGTTCTTGTGCTGTAACATGGGTAGGAACTTCAATCTCTGTCATGTGGAGTCTTTTTGACCTTGGCCCCAGGGTCATATAAAGAGCCCATGTTCATCCTTTGTCCAGAATATTTAAAGAAGGACTTATAGTTCCCTGAATTCATGGGCTTTGGTAAGACAAGGAATCTTACTAAGCTATATCTCAGTCTTTACCCTCTTCTTGTCTTGAGATGAAACCATCAAAATCTTACACCTCCTTCTTGACATGCCCACATCTTCAATTCCAAACCCCCTACCTTTCAGAGCATCTGGCACAATTCCCCTGAGTGAGGTAAGTGTTCCATAACGAAATATCCAAGGCTGGTGGGGTTAGGTAGGTACTAGTAGGATGTTGGTTTCCTCCTGAAGGGCCTAGAAGAGTTTCTGGAATATAGCAGCATTAAACCAATATTTATTAGGCAAAAGAGAATCTAAGGCCAGAGTTGATTTTGGGGGGAACAGGGCGAGGCAAGGAGCATCTTAGGCTTTGGTCCTGATACAGTTAAAGTCTGCTGAAGGCACGCCAGGCACTGCCTCCAGGCCTGGGTTGTATGAGATAATTTACTATGTTTTGCTTAAGCCATTATTGGTTGGGTATTATGTGACTTAGCACTAAAAGCAGCCTATTGTTTTCCCGATACACTTCCCAAGGTCATAGAAATAAAGGGAAGAGCTATTTGACTCTAAAAGCCAGCAAACCACACACATAGCACAGTTAAGTGCCTAAACCCACAGGCAGCACCGAGCTACTTATGAGTGAGCAGAGACTATCCACAATTTGAAGTGGAGACTAAATCCAGGAGATATTAAGATATTCCTAGAGAAGCAGTGAAGGCCCCAGCACCACACCAAACCTGAGCAGAGCATGAATGCAATGGTAAAGGTGGCTTTATCTTGCTTCCATGGGAAAATGATTCCCATTTATCGAAACCCGTGGGGGCACGGCAGCAGAGGCCTCGGAGAACTGGTGGGGTGACCACCATTTTCAAAAAAGGCTCTCTTTCTGGGTTGGAGTGGTTTGTTGGCAACCTCCTTCATGAGGACCTGTGGCTGCCCTGACATAGAAGGGCTGGGGAGAACTGCCAGTCAATTGGCTTCTGCGAGGCATGTAGAATTCCTGCCGACTTATAGCTCTCCGGAGAGCATGTAGAGGCCCAGGGTGTGGGGTACAGTCATTCTTGCCATCTGCAGGGGAGCTTCCCTGGGCCCCTCTCAGGGCTCCAAGCCTGGTGATATGCTGGCAATGAGCAATGCGGGGCCCCGGCCTCCTCCTGGGGTCAGCAATCCGTTGGCTGTCCAGATCCGGACTCACTGGGCTCCCCGCCGGGCAGACCTGGCCTGAGGGCCTGGGACCCTTTTGGACTCTCTGTTAGGCCATCCAGTGTCTTTTCTTTCTGCCGCAAGTGCCCCTTTACTGACAGTTTTGTAAACCCACACGTTTCACTTCTCGGTCTTCTCTGTACCGCAGTGCAATCTCTAATCTTTTTTGGATGTCCCGATCTTGGAAAAACAAACTTAAATAAGTCACAAAATACCGTGAAAGAGGATGTTTATATCGGTTTCTGGCATTTTTGGGTCGACACTGCCATCTAGTGGTGAAACGATTCTTAACCGTGGGTGACTTGAAACTTGTGATGAAATATTTGACTTCAAGGATCTTCGAATGATAGATACAGTTTTGAGCAAGAGGAGAGCCAATTATGATTCAACTTAAACGTATAATTTTGAACAAGAGAAATTAGAGGCAGCGAAAATCATGTGGTAACCAGTGTTCTGTACATTCATTAAGTTAATGATCGGGCTAACAGCAGACATTCTTAGTTATTTGCTCTCGAGAGTTCGGTTGCTCCCTCCGTTTTCAATTCCTAAAGTTAAAAAAAAAAAAACAAAAACAACCCTTATCCAATCTAGCCACTTTGTGGTGCCAATCCTAAACCAAAACAAAACCCAAACAAACAACAAAATAACTTCAGATGACTCACGCTTTTGTTCCTTTCCACTCTCGCCATGCTTGTTTTGCTTCTTCCCCCAAATCTCTCTCAATGATTTGTCCGTTTATGAGCCTTTCTTCCTCTCCTGTGTGTGTTCCAATACAGTAAAGATATTTTAATACATGTTGTGCCGCCATCGAGATTTATAGTTGGGGCAAGTCTACGGTGCGACCTGAGATTCTGCATTTCCCCCCAGCTTCTCACAGATGTCCACACCGACATTAGGCTTCAGAGGGCAATGACTACATCCTCAACAATCCAAAATCTTTCTTTAGAATAGGTCAGAAAATGAATGAGGAGCACAAGGACAAAATGTCTTGTCCTACGCAGCATCTCCTAAGAAGTGGCTAATCCCCTTTCTGGCTGATGTCGGGGTGGGAGTTATGCAACTATGTGCCACCGATGCTGCTTGTTCTGCCTAAGGAGATAAGCTCAGGGACACTCCCTGCCCTCTGCAAGGACCACTGGCCTCTCTAGGGGACCCGTGAGAACTGGGTCTGGCAGAGGCCTCCCCCGCACTGTTCTGAGGCTAGACAATCCCCTTAAAGTGCTACATTTGGTTGCACATTGGAATCACCCAGGAAGCTTAAACACTATACCTGGAGGTCAGGGTTTCAAGGTCCCCAGGTGATTCTGATGAGCGGCGAGTCTGAGAGCCACTGTGAACCTCAAGGCCACCAGCTTGTCTGTCCTCTCCTTTCTCCTCATCAAAAGTTCACCCGAGACAATGATTTGGAGCACCATCTCGTCTGCTGGAGAGGGGGGTTCAGCTCTGAGATGCATTTTCTCAGGTGTGGACTCTCTGCCTGCACCCCCAAAGGATGGGCCTGCTTTAAAGCAAGTCAGGACCCTCCCCACTGGCCCTGGGACTTGGTGCCCTTGTATAATATTTCAGAGTCACGCCCACCTGCTCCCCCTTGGACGGATGGGTATATATTTGTTAAAGGCAGTCAACATAGGCTGGAAACTTTAATGGGTAGCGCTATAAATTTCCTGGCAAGAAATGATTGGTTTTGTGAAATTATGGTTAAAGATCAAAAGAAAAATGCTCCGGTTCTTTAATCTTGTCTTTTTCCATTAGCTATTTAAGGGGTGGGGGTTGGGTAGGGGAGAGAAAGCAGGGGGTGGGTGGGGGGGGGATAGAGAGGAGACAGATGATGTGTGTATAAACAACAGAGCATTTCCCCATCCTTATCCTCTGGGCTCTTCTGTATTTTGGGGCTCTGCTAATCCAATCTTCTTGGAACTGTTTCCTCTCCAGCTTTCATAGCATCACTGCCTCCTGGTTCTCCTCCAACTCCTCTAGATTCTCTTGGGTCTCCTTTTCTTCTTCCTGCAGAGGGGAAGGTCCCAGGGATTCATTCCTGGCTCTTTCCCCTTCACGTTAATTTCTCCCCTCGGTGGGACACGACTCGCTAGCCCCGCACCCACCTATACTCATCACTATGCTGATGACTCCACATCTGTGGTACAGCCCGCGGTTTCCTCCTGAGCGTGGGGTTCCTATGTCCTTTGCTTACGAACCTCAGTAAGCCCTGCAGAAACCTAAAATTCAGTATGTCCCAAATGGAACTTGTAATTCATTCGCTCAGCTGGTATACTGAGCCACTGCTGTGTGCCAAGGCACACAGGTGTCTGGAGATTCAGGAGTGAACAAGACAGATACTGTTTTTTCCCTGACGTGGAACTTACATTCTGGTGGGGCAGGCTGACACAGAGCAGTAGAGTGTAATGTCAGGAAAGGATAAATGCCCTGAGAGAAACTAGGGCAGACTAGGGGATGGAAGACGATGGTGTTCACCTCTAGGCACAGGAGGGCAGATGAGAGCGGATGAGGGAAGCCTTCTATGAGGGAAGTAAGTGAGAGTCACAAGTAGAGACCCTATAGGCAGAATTTTCTCCAGGTTGTCCCTTTGACTACCATCTACTTAGTTGCTCCAGTGAGGAATTTGGGTGTGTACGTAGGTCCTTCCTCATTCCTCAGTCCCCACATCCATAAAACCTATCACTTTTGTGAACTTAATATTTCCCAGGGTTCTCTTTCCTTGTCCCCACTGCCACTGCTTTAATTTGGTTCTTTAGTTTTCCCCCAACCTGGGTAGCTGTGATGGCCACCCAAGGAGTAGCCATGTCCCCGTCTTAATCCTGCAGTTTCCCATCCACCACAGTGACACAGCAGTGCATCCCCTGACACTCAGGGTTGCTCCTCCTCAGCTCTCCCTGGCCTCCAGGGTGAAGTGCAAGCACCTTCACCGGGCACAGGAAGACTGTGAGGACTGGGCCCTGACCTTTGTCTTGAGCCTTGTTTTTCTCTAAAGCAACAATATTGCTCAGTCTACTAGTCATGCTCAGTGGTTTTCCAAATAAGCAATATTCTTTTTCTTTTTTTTTTTTTTTTTAGTTCCAGGGTTACAGCTAAATGACCCTGAACCTCTCACTCAGCCCGTGCTTACCTCTTTCAAAGGGCTTTCCTGACTCAACCATCTTGACTTATTTAACTCAACCATCCCCAACTTATCATGGCGGCTTCGTGTACGACTCACAACTGGGCCTTTGTTGGATGTGTGAAAAATAGATGTGCACTCCACATTTATATTAACGTAACATTTAATTTTTAACAGATACTGTACTTTGTAGAGTATGCTAACTCACGTAGACCTCAGACCAGCTCCTTTGAGATAGTTGCATTATCCCCATTTGACAGATGAAGAAACTGAGGTGCTGACCAGTCAGGTAAACTCCCCAAGGTCACACGGCAAACCCAGGCAGGCTGGCTGGCTCCAGGGTTCATACTAACAGCCTGATGCCTCACTGCCTTTCTGCAGCATTAGAAAGGATCCTTTAAAAAAGCTGTAGAACTGCATGTGAAGCATACAGACCATAACCTTTTGTTGGAATGGCAACAATAATCACTCCTTCCAGCTTTCTCTGTGCTGGGAGGGAGAGTAGATTAGAGGGGAGGGTGTCTGCGGAGCCCACATCAGTGTAAAATGACCTAACAGTAACTTGGAGATGGGAGAGGATGTGTGGACAGAAGGCCAGTGACCAGAAGGCTCCCCTATCCTGAAGGTGTCTCAGAACTACATCGGGTCCAGGGAAGATGCCACAGAATCATGCTAGTTCTGGCTGCATGGGGCACCCTGGTGACTCAGTTAAACCCTCCTGCCTGCATGGCTAATGGGAGCGCATCATAAAATTGAATCACTTCGTAGCGAATAGATAATTGCAAAAGTTCTGGGCAGTGATGGGCCTACACTCCTGCCACCCTAGAGAAAGATGTTTTCCCCAGAGAGAAGCCAATAGCTTCCTTCCCCCTCCCAGAAATTATAATTATTTTTCAATGATGCATATATTTTCATTTAATAGATGTGCCATCTATTTAAGAAGGATTTACCATAGGACCTATCATGTACTTAAAGCAAGGCAGGGGTTTACCAGACTCCAATCTTTCACGCAGGCAGCCGGCCATCAGATAAATCGTAAAACTAAAAGAGAAGACTGTGTGCTGGGGAAATGTGTTTGAATCATTTATCTGCCCTAAGTTCCCCGGCAAAGCTGTCTGAAGCTTGGCTGTTTCTCTAAGAGCAGGACATTCTGACATGTCCCCACTTTGTATATTTTTTGAGAATTAATTCCTATTGACATCAAAGGGGAAAATGATGGCATGCACATCAAATTCTTGTTCTGAGGAGGGTTCCAGGGGCTTGTCTGTCTTTCTAGAGAAAACAAAAGCCGTTCTGTTTCCTCACTTGTTCTGCAGCAGCTACCACCGTAAATGTAAACTCAGTTTTATGTTTTCAGTTAGGAGCCCAGGATTGAAATGTACTTGAGCTTTTTCTGTATCCTTTAACTTTAAACAAACATATATAGTTGATTTCAGCAGAGAGGCGGGGGAGGGAGGAGAAAGAGAGAGAGAGAGAGAAAGAGAGAGAGACATCAATGATGAGAGAGCATCAACAATCAGCTGCCCCCTGCATGCCACACACTGGGGGTCCCAGACATGCGCCCCAACTGGAATTGAACCATGACCTCCTGGTTCATAGGGTGACGCCCCACCATTGAGCCATGCCGGCCCAGGTGTGTCGTTTAACTTTTTAAAGTAGGTAACCCCAAAACACTTGAGGTGATATCAAAAGACGTAAAATGTATTCTGGTCATTGAACAGCTAGTTCCTCTTCTCCGTTTGTGAAGTCTCAGCTCCGGGGCTGTCACTGGGGGGGTGTGGGGGGGGGGGGCTGCTTACTCCTCTGCTTCCCAGAATTCCTGGCCACAAATATTACTGTGGGGGTGCTCCTGCCTGCCCTCCAGCTCTGGCTCAGGGTGTGGGGGTACACTCATCATTAGATGCTGCCACCCCTTAGCTTCAGGTCATCCTTTCTGGGCAGTCTGTACCCTCTATGATGATTATTCACAAAAGCCTTCTGTTTGCGGATCTCGATGAGACAAAGGGGGAATTCCCACGTCCTCACTGAGTCCTGCTTCTGTCTTAGAACATCAATAGATGGGATGCTTTCGTATTGCTCCCTGTCTCAATAAAATGTGTTATCACCATGTGCTCCTCCTCAGATTTCTTCCTCTCTGTGCCCTTAAGAGGGAGAAATAGTTCCCTCTCTTTGCCAGACGGTGAGTTTTTTCCGAATAGTTTGTGACTAAGCTGTACTACCCAGAAGGAACGGGAAATATGGCTCTTGCTCTTGGGATGTACTGTTTAGCTAGCAAAAAAACACATGTGATTATTCAAGAGGATACGGACGTGATAAATATGGTTATGGTTTAGCTAAGTGGTTCTCAGCCCGCCTTTCTGCCACAACACACACGTAAACGGAAGGTCACAGATGTGATGCTCACTCATGGGTGTAATCATGGTTAAACACAATTCCCGAGAAAGTAGCTATAACCCCACCTCCTTCTCTCCTGTTCCAGAAAACATCAGAATGCTAGTGTTTAGAGGGTAGCCTTACATGTATTGGCATTTAAAAAAAATTATTTAAAACGTTGCTCCTTTATCTCTAGTGATGAATCACCGTGCAACTTGCCCACCGTTTAGAAGTTGAAAGATGTTGGTTTATGCAATAATTGCGACCTGGATTCATGGTAGGCTGGGTCCCACAAATATACCATTATCGAGGAGCCCATGAGCGCCTCTGTCTCAGGCAGAAGGCATATCCTCTTGTGATTAAGACTGCTGAGGCTCCAGAGAAACATGTCTGTTTTCCTATATTTCTTTTAAAAAATATATTTTATTGATTTTTTACAGAGCAGAAGGGAGAGGGATAGAAAGTCAGAAACATCAATAAGAGACATCGATCAGCTGCCTCTTGCACACCCCCTACTGGGGATGTGCCCGCAGCCAAGGTCCACGCCCTTGACCGGAATTGAACCTGGGACCTTTCAGTCCACAGTCTGATACTCTACCCACTGAGCCAAACAGGTCTTGGCTGTTTTCCTATATTTCTTGTCCTATACTCTTGATGTATTGCATCTACATGTCATGAAAATCTACAGCTGAATTCCTGCTGACACCACCCCAGAGTCAGAGAGAATCTCAACTGCAACCCTACCATTTTGGCTCAGAGTATAGCGTGTCAGCCTGTGGACCAAAGGATCCTGGGTTCGATTCCAGATAAAGGCACATACCTTGGTTGCAAACTGCTCCCTGGCCCGGGCTCTGGTAGGGGTAGGCAGGAGCCAACCAATCTATATGTTTTTCTCACGTTGATGTTTCTCTCTGTCTTTCTCTCTGTCTTTCTCTCTCTCTTCCACTCTTCCTAAAAAACAATGGAAAAATATCCTCAGGCAAGGATTAACAAAACAAAAAAACAAAACAAACAAAACAAAACAAAACAAAAAGAATCTCAGTGGCAGAAGTGCTTAGATCTGCCACACCCGTTCTGTCAGAAAAGTAGCATTACTCCTCAGAAACATCTGAGCAGCCACCTGGCCACGTGACTTGCTCAAATAGTAAGAAGTGACAAATATGTCACTTCCAATCAGGCCATTGCTTTTCTCGCTTTGCCAAGAGCAGCACTCACTTCCCAGATGAAGGTTACCCTGGAAAAAAGGAGACACCGAGTTCAACAGAAAGTCCTCTGCAACTGACGGTAATGAGTAAGAAGTAAACTTTTGTGTTTCTAAACCATGACAATTGTGGCGTCTTGTTTTTGTTTGTTTTCAAGAAAGCATAACTTAGCATATTTTTTACCTATTGGATCACGGAAAGGCCATCAATTTTAGAGAGATTTGGTTTCAAGTTTGATCTTTCATGTTTCGTGAGCATGTCCCTTAACCTCTAAGAACCTCAGTTTTCTCATCAGTAAGATGGGACTGGTAGGAGGTGCAGAGGCATGGAACAGGCTGGTTATTGATAAGAAAATTATTACTAATGAGAAAATATTTTTTTTATTGTTACAATGAGAATCAATTAGAACATTATAGTTTTTTACAGTCTAGTATTTATTGTACATTATGGCAGGTACACTAGAATTTCAAAAATCTAAAACATGTAAGAAGTGCTGAGGGACTAGCATTTGTATCAGCAGTTAATAAATGTCTTAGGTTATTGATTATACAGCAGAATACCAAGGAAGCACTAACACCAATACAAAACCATGGAAGTTAGCCTGAAAATGATCAGGCTAACAACATAAGCTACTGTTTTAGAATTTTTGGATATAGAACATTATAGTTTAAAATATGCTATCAACTAAAAAAATGTATAAATGTTAAGGAGCAACTTCTCTTAGAAGGAAAAGTTATAGGCAAGAGGTAGCCTGTAGGTCCACAATCCACCTCTGCTCCTTACTCACGTTGAGGTCTTACACCACGTACTGAAATGCCTGTGAGCCACTTTCTGAATACATAAAAAGTTAGTGTGAGAACTATGCAAAGTTGTTGGGCGGTTACTGTTAGAAAAGTGTCTCAATCACAGAACCTAGCATAGAGGAAGAACTCACTTCATGGCAGCTACGAGGATTGTGAGAACATGGGTTGTTCTACTGTATCTGTTGTAGATTCTGGTATATAATCAAAGTTTTAAGGGGTTGCACATTTATATGATCCGTTTAAAGTGAGTGGCAACTGTTGCTTATTTTTTCTTCCAGAACTCTCATCTCATTTATTATTATTTTTAAAATTGTATTAATCCTCAGCTGAGGATTCTTTTTTCTTTTTGTTCTTCTGGTTGGGTGGTTTTTGCTTCATCATGTTTCAAATCATTGATTTGATTCTTGGAATCCTCTAGTCTACTGTTGAATCCTTGTATATTATTCTTTATTTCAGTCAGTGTATGCTTACTTTTTTTTAAAGGTTTCTAGAAAATTCTTGAGTAACCTTATAACCATGGTTTTGAACTCTATATCCAGTAGTTTGCTTTCTACTATTTCTTTCATTTGTGACATGTTTTATTGTCTCTGCATTTTGGCTGTTTCTCTGTGTTTGTTTCTATGTATTGGGTAGATCTGCTATGTCTCCTTGGGTTGATAGAGTGGCCTTGTATAGTAGGTGTTTTATAGGGTCCCGTGGCTCAGCCTCCCCAGTCACTTGATCTGGGCACTCTAGGTGCACCCCCTTGTGGTCTATGAGCACAGTCTTGTTATAGTTGAGACTTGATTGCTATTGATGTCACTGGAAGGAATTGACCTCCAGATCAATTGGCTGTGAGGACCAGCTGTGACTACAGTGGGAGAGCTGCTATGCAGGAGACATCCCTATGGAGCAGGACTTGATTCAGTGGGGCTTTGATGCTCACTGAGTCTACTCCATGAATGTGTCACTTACGGATGTATAGAGTTGTAATCTGGTATGGTCGGACAGTGTCCACTGGGTTCACTGGCTCTTGGGTCTCCAGAGAGGCGTAAAGTCAGTCACTGCCTGGGGCCACCCAAGAGGAGCTACAGAGAGATCTTCAGAGTCCTCCTCTTTGTAGTAGGTTTGGAAGTGCCCAGACAAGACCCAGCTATGAAGCAAGGTAGGCTGGTGCTGCTGCTGGGTATTGGCCCTTTTATCGATAGGTTTGGGGCTCCCTGGCCCAGCTGCAGCTTGTTTGAGAGATTTTAGCCTGAGCAAGGACAAGCCATCCAGATGAAAAAGCGATTGCACACAGATTGGGTGGGGTTGTATATTGAATGAGGCAGAATCACCAGGGTGGAGCAAACATAAATGGCTACCAGTTAGCTCTGTGATCAAGGAGGTCCCAGCATAGGAACAATGATCCCTGAAAGCACCTCCATCTGGAAGAAAGCTGCCCTAGAGTTCCTGCCCTGAATCCAGACAATCCAGTTCCTCCTCATATGTGTCTGTGTCCCCCAGAGCCTCGCCCTGGTGCTGGAGCTCAGAGAAAGCGGGACCTTGTGAGTTCAGTTTGTTGTGCCGGTCTTTTAAGAGGAACAGCTGAGTCTCCTGCAGCATCTGTTTCATGAAGCTCTAATCTGCACTGGTTTTACAGCCTGTAATTCTTACTGCCTGAAGGGACTTCTTTTTCCAGCTCCGGGATCCTGGGCTGGGGGTCTGGGATGGCTGTGGGACCCCTTGCTCCTCTGGCAGCCTCCACAGAGATCACTCCCTCCTGATTAAAAAAGTGGCCCAGGTCGGTGCAGGACCAGCCTGTTCCTCGCCTCTGCACCTCCTACCAGTTCCAATGCGCTTTCTTCTTTACTTCTGTAGTTGTAGGACTTCCATTCGGCCAGCTTTCTGGTGGTTCTGGATGATGGTTGTTCTGTATTTTAGATGTAATTTTGGTGTGGTTGTGGGAGGTGCATTTACCTACACTGCCACCTTCCTTTCTCTGCCAAACCTCTCCGTTTTTAACTGGTGTCGAGTTCTCTTTTCATTCTTGCATGGATAAAACAAAACGACTTCTTGGACCAAAACATTGTCAATCAGTATTGCACATATTTTTGTCCTTTTGCTCCTCTTTACCCCCTCTTTTTTCGGTGAAGAGCAATGATTACGAAGTGCTATTAAGGGTCTAAGTAACGCTTCCTTCCCTATGGATCCTTGAAATATTTTTAAGTTTTATTTTAATTCATAGACTCCCTCTGGAATGAAATCTCATATGCCCACTGGGTCAGTATGGCCTAAATCAAGGGAGATGACATTGGCTTCTACTAAGGGAGACCACATTCACATTTGATGTGGATCTGTAATATCTTCCACATGTGACCACAAAGCAGCCCCAGCCCTCCCTCCCAGGAGACGTGGTGAAGACTCCCAATAAACTCAGTCACACAGCAGGTGGTGAGGTAAATAAAGCTGACTGGTAGCTTCTCTTTGCCCCTGAGGCTTCCATTTAATAATTAATGTGATTTTAGAAGCCACTTAAAGACGCTGCCTGGGGATTATATTGATAAGAACAATCAGATGTACTATGCATCTTGGTTTTTCTTGTCCACTTGAATTCTCTCTGCCTGCTGCTTCGTGCGAAGTCAGGGTGACATTATGGCTTCATGTCTTTTCAAGGGTGTCTGACTACGTGGTATGTATGATATTCCCTGGTTCCAGTGTTTTCAGACCCTTTATCATGAATAAGTCCAAAGGAAAACATTGTTTCATGTAGTACTTTTTAAACTGGAGTGTCTTGAAATGAGGAGACCCAGTAGATTTACAGTTGGAGATGTTAAATGGCAGAATAATGACAATCTTCTAAAACAGCGATTTTCAACTGGTGTGCCACAAGAATTTTTAAAACATGCAATACCTGACTATTTAGTCAGGAGCACTGTCCTCTTTTCCCTTAAGTTGTCAAATAAAAACAAAATGACAACAGCCAATACAACAATAGCCACCTGATGTTCAAAATTATAACTATTTTGTTTTGGTGTGCCGCAGAATTTTGGTAATTAATTAGTTCATGCGTGCCATGAAATGAAAAAGGTTGAAAATCATTGTTCTAAGAGAAAATAAATAAGAACGATACTCTCAATTCTCAGAAATCTCTAGGATTCAGCAGAGATAACATTCAAGGAAGTTATTTTCTTCTCTGTGAAAAAAGAAGGTGGAGTGGGGGTGATTCTGTGTCACTTTTTGAGGTCACGGGGTGTGGTGTGTTAGACAAGAGTAAATACCTTGTATTAATCATTTTTTACCTTCTTTTATTGTCAGTGTGGATTAATTTCATTATTCCTTATTTTTTTCTAATTTTTGTTAATCTTCACCAAAGACATTTTTTCCACTGATTTTTAGAGAGAGTGGTAAGGAGGGGATGGAAAAAGAAGAGAGAGAGAGAGAGAGAGAGAGAGAGAGAGAGAGAGAGAGAGAGAGAGAGAGAGGAACATCAATGTGAGAGAGACTCATTGATCAATTGCCTCTGGCAAGTGCCCAGACTAGAGCCAGGAATTGAACCTGAACCCCAGGTATATGCCCTTGACCTGGAATTGAACCAGCAACCCTATGGTGAGTGGACTGATACTCTGACCACTGAGCACACCAGCCACAGCCCTTATTTTCTTTATTCTTTTACTAGTGTCCCAGTGCATGAAATTCATGCATGGGCGAAGGTGGGTGTTCCTCAGCCCAGCCTGCACCCTCTCCAATCTGGGAC
The DNA here is from genome assembly GCA_027563665.1 of Antrozous pallidus. NCBI lineage: Eukaryota > Metazoa > Chordata > Mammalia > Chiroptera > Vespertilionidae > Antrozous > Antrozous pallidus. Next base: position 69,660,539 of record CM050521.1, on the reverse strand, counting down.
CCCTCAAAGAATGTCCTACTGCCAGTTTACAGAGATGGGGCTAAACCCTAAACAGGCAGTCAGACATCCCTCTCACAATCTGGGACTACTAGCTCCAGCTACTCATCAGCCTGCCTGCCTGCTTGATTGCCCCTAACCACTCTGCCTGCCAGCCTGCTCACCCCCCAATGCCCCTCCCTCTGCCAGCCTGATGACATCAACTGCCTCCTGTACCAGCCTGCTCACCCCAACTGTCCCCCATATTGGCCTGCTCACCCCGACCTTCCCTCCCCACTGGCCTGTTCTCCCACAACTGCCCCCCTGCTGGCCTGCTCACTCCAAATTCCCTCCCAGTCCTAATCACCTCCAACTGACCCCCACTGATGGCCTGCTCACCTTCAACTGGACTCCATGCTGGTCTGCTTTTCCCCAGTGGCCCTGCCCCCCACCAGCCTGATCACCCACAACTGTCGTTCCATCCTGGCCTGATCACCCCTTGGCAACCCAAGCTCCTTGCCCATCCTCCCCCCCCACCACCCACCCAGTGCTTCCTTGAGCAGAGGCCAGGGCTGGCTGGAAGCAAGTATCTGGGATTTATTTATCTTATATAATTGAAACTTTGTAGCCTTGAGCAGAGGCCAGGGCTGGCCAGGGTGGGTGGGGAGCTTGGCTTCCTCCAAGCCTCCTGCTGGCTCCAGCTCTATGGCTGCCACCATTTTTGTTGGGATTTATTTATCTTCTGTAATTGAAACTTTGTAGCCTTGAGCGAAGGCCAGGGCTGGCCAGGGTAGGTGGTAAGCTTGGCTTTCTTCATTGCCAGGGCAGCCCATGCCTCCTGCTCACTCCAGCTCCGTGGCTGCTGCCATCTTGATTGGGTTAATTTGCATCCTCACTCCTGAGGCTGATGGGGTGGCTTGTGGGCATAGGGGAGATACAGTCAATTTGGATGTTTCTCTTTTATTAGTGTAGATTTTTATCCATATTACTTGCTATCGTCTAGCCTATGCATTTGCTTGATTGTCTCTTTTCTGTCACTCCAGTAAGATATACGCATCACAACGGCAGGGACATGTGCTCTCTCCTGTGCACCTATACCTAGCGCAGTGATTCGAGTGACAATAGCTAATATTTACTGGATGTGCCTGGGAACGTTCTAAAGCACATGCCATTTATATTACTTGCTTCACACAATAACTTTGGAGAGAAGCAGTATTTTAATCCCCACTTCATAGATGGGAAAACTGAAGCTTAGAAAAATTAAGCAAATTTCCCTTTAACTCACACTGTCGGTGAGCCGTGATGCAAACCCAAGCTGAGCGGCTCCAGCATTTGCATTCACAGGGGCAGGAAACTTGACTGCCTTGTGCCCCACTGAGTCCTCCAGCCCCAATACCTACTGGGCTCTCAATAAATATTTTTCGAATAGATGGATGTTCAGTCTCAAGAGTGATGCTCCTGCCTCATCAGAGTCAATGGCCATCCAAGACGGTGAGGAGGCTGAGGCCTTGCTGGGACTAGGTACTTCTGGAGCAGTCAGGTGGGATCCTGCTCTCTAGGATAACACAGAGGCTGCTCCCGTCCCTCACCGTGCTTCCCCTTCTTCATCTGCTGTCCACCTTTCCCCCACATACAGGTGCTGGGGCGAGGGTCCTTCTGGAGTCAGTAAGGCTGAGCTCTGGGGAAAGCCTCTCAGGGAAGCTCTGCACATTCATCCAGGTCACTCAGTCCTCGGTGTGCAGCTGAGTTGGTGTTGCCAGCAGTGCCTGCAGGTCCCCAGATCGGTGCCCTGGATCTCATCCCAGAGCCCCACAACTGGCTTAGCCCAGGCAATGTGGACTCCATTGACTCATGCTGTACTCATCGGATGTCCTTCATTAATAGCTCTGTCTGGGGACAAGCCTTTGACTTCTCCTTTTATTGTCAAACTGAAAAATGCTTTGATGTGTCTGTGTCTGTGTGTATGTGTGTGTCTGTGTTAAATTACTGTGGCTAGGCCCAGAAAGCATTTGCATCAGATCTTAAAAAGTTAGATCTAAAACATTCAATTTTCCTCTTCTCTCTTTTGGCACAGCAGTTGAGGTGTAATTTCTTATACCTCAGCAGCAGCTTTGGGGAAGAACATTACATGTGTGTGTGCGTGTGTGTGTGTGTATGCTTGTGCACCTAGGTGGGAGGGAAAGGGCAAGAGGTGGAGAGCTCCAAGGCAGCCAGGTTTAACTATCAAAGCACAAAGGTGTTGCCTCAGTTGGGACTGTTAAGCTTTGCAGCCTATTAACACACACAGTGGGGGGTCGTGCACTTGGAGGTAACACAGAGCACCCCTTACCTGGACACAAAGGCTGCCTTGGGAGTCAGGTTGCTCACCACAGTCCAGGCAAGGCCTTTCAACAAGAAAGGAAATGAAAGAATAAAAGAGGCCTTCATTTGTGGGTAACTCATAAGCAGAATCCTGCCTCTGTTATCAGGGAAATTGGGTTTAGGATCAAGGTCTGATATAAGCCCATAAAAACTGAGCGAAGAAATTGAATTACTGTTTAACAATCAAGTTTCTGATAAATGTAAAAAATGACTATTCCATGTTTCCAAACAACAAGCCAAATGTGTAATAGTGTGAACCTCATTTGGCAGCCAAATAATCCTTATCTTGTATCTCATATTCTCATTTGTGAGCTTTTACTTGGCCTAATACATCTGATAAGGAAAGCCATTCACGCTTTTAGTTTATATCAGTGTTTTGGTTTTTAAGCTACCCCTTGAATTCCAACATTCTGGTGTGTTGATGAAAGCCCCTTAGGAAGGTGAGTTATAGCAGGCACGGTCTCCATAGACTATAGAACTTGGCACTTTAAAATCTCAACAGCCCTTTGAAAATCTTGAAAACTATGATGTTAAATAAAAATTCATGTACCTAATAGTCCATGTTATGTACATGCCCCAAGAAGGTTATAATGATCTTTGTACAGAAATAAATTCTTTCTACATTATTATTGAGAGCAGGTAGCTCATTAGTCATTTGCTAAAAAACAGAGCAAAAAAGATATATTTTTTTCCGCTCGTAGTCTACACTTTGGGGGAGGAAAGATCTAACAGGCAATACAAATAAATAAGTAAAGTATGTCCTAAGCTAGAGGGTGATGAGTGCTGTGGATAAAGAGAAGTATTATGGGGAAAGAGAGATTAGGAAGGGAGGTGGGAGATCTATGACAATTTATCATAGGATGCTCAGGTTAGGCCTCTCTGAGAAGGTGACATCGAATCAATGTAATAAGCAGGCAAGGGAGTAAGTTATATCTGTGAGAAGAACATTTCCAGAAAAGGCAACAGCCAATGAAAAGGCAAATATGTGAGCATACCCAGCATGTGTGAGTGTCACCAGAAAGGGGCTGGACCAGGAGCAAGGCTCCTTCGGGCTGGCCTGTGGTAGTTCTTGACTTTGTGCAACATAACACAGGTGCAGGTGACATTGAGGGCACATTTATTAAAGCTGGGGACAGTGACACCAAGGAAGGGCTTAGGCAGAAGGAGTAACAGGAGAGAGCGTAGCTAGTGCTCAGCTTTGGCTCCCTAGCAACCGGATAGAAAAGAAGTGAGCCAAAGAGGGGCTGCTGTTAGTGCACTGGGAAGTCAGACCAAAAGGAGGCTTTAGAGACAGGCTCAGGAGGTAAGCTGAGGTCTCTTAGCATTTCGGAGAAAGAAGATGAAAAGTTCATGCCATAGAAACGGCATGGGTAAGTTCCCAGAGAGCTCATGTCAACATCCTTTGCCTGACTCTTTTATCTCTCTTCCAAAGGCAGGAATCTTAGGAGAGGTCTAAGGAGAGGGTCTTTCCAGAATATTCATTAGTTTTCCAGGCGTGTCCTTCAATATGTTGATTCGTCAAAATGAGCATATCGGGGAGTTTGGGGTTATTCTCTGATCAGCTTCACTGCTTTACTTTCCCCTTGTGACTGTCTGGTTCTAATTGATGTTGTTGTTGTTATTTGTTCCCTGGACTTCATCTGTCCTTGGGTTTACTTGGCACAAATGGCACTAGTTGGGGTCTCTGTTACCTATCTCTACAACCAAGGCTGATTTAATCTGTTTATTCTCTGGTCAGGGAGGAGAATTAAACAATTTGCTCGCAAATGTCCTGAGTTAGGGAAGATAAGGTCTTGTGATTCACTAGCTGGTTATAAATTGGTCAAATTGTTTGTTCATGTGTAATGATCTCGTCTCAGTTTCCCCATTCCACTTGCTCAGGAATTTTCTCAACTCCTTACTATCCTGACTCATGAGGGATAGCCAAGAAGCATATGAGGCTTGGGTGCAAGCAGGAGAGTAGTAGGAGTAGAGGTCAGAGCAGAAGAGAGTTATAGGATCTTTAGGTCTTGTAAGGACTTTGATTTCTACTCTAAAAGAAAAGGGAGCTATTGTAGAATTTTGAGCTGAGGACTGTTTTGATCAGGCTTATTTAAAGGAAGTAATAGGAGTAAACTCTGGATAGTCAAGATACCAATTAGAAGGCTATTGCCATGTCTATGTGTCTTAGTTATCTATGGCTCTCCAAACTTGGTAGTTTAAAACAAAAAAATTATTATGTCACAGTTTCTGTAGGTCAAGAATTTGAGTGTAGCTTATCTGGGCACTCTAACTGAGGGTCTCTTGTAAGAATGCAATCAAGGTATCAGCTCAAGGCTTGATTAGGAGAGGATTCACTTTTTTTTCCCTACCACACCCACTTTTATTTATTTTTACTTTTTTAAAATAAATCTTTATTGTTCAGATTATCACAATATTGTCACACTTCTTTCCCCTGATAATCGTCAGTCCAGTCCCTTTCTATGCCCCTACTATATTCATCAGTTTATTCTGTTCATCAGATTTTTAATTCACTTGATTTTTAGGTTCACTTATTGATAGATGTGGATTTGTTGTTCATAATTTTTATCTTTTCCTTTTCCTTCTTCAGCCTCTTCTTAAAGAACACCTTTCAGCATTTCATATAATACTGGTTTGGTGGTGATGAACTCCTTTAGTTTTTTCTTATCTGCAAAGCACTTTATCTGACCTTCAATTCTGAATGATAGCTTTGCTGGGTAGAGTAATCTTGGTTGTAGGTTCAGGTTATTCATCACTTTGAATATTTCTTGCCACTCCCGCCTGGCCTGCATAGTTTCTGTTGAGAAATCTGCTGACAATCATATGGGTGCTCCCTTGTAGGTAACTAACTGTTTTTCTCTTGCTGCTTTTAATATTCTCTCTTTATCTTTTGTTCTTGGCATTTAATTATGATGTGTCTTGGTGTGGTTCTGTTTGGATTCCTTTTGTTTGGGGTTTGGAGCGCTTCCTGGACTTGTGAGTCTATTTCTTTCACCAGGTGGGGGCAGTTTTCAGTCACTATTTCTTCAAATAGGTTTTCAGTATCTTGTTCTCTCTCTTTTTCTGGCACCCCTATAATTCGGATGTTGGTATGCTTGAGGTTGTCCCAGAGGCTCTTTATACTATCTTCAATTTTTGGGACTCTTTCTGCTTCTTGCTTTTCAGACTTAGTGATTTTAGCTTCTTTGTTTTTCAAATCTTTGACTTGATTCTTGCAGTCCTCTAGTCTGCTTTTGGGTCTCTGTATAATATTTTTTATTTCAGTCAGTGTATGCTTAATTTCTAGTTGGTCCTTTTACATATCCTCCATAATCTCGTTCATATTCTTGAGTGACTCGATCATATCCTTGAGGGTCTTGCTCATATCCTCAAGGGTGTCGTTAAATTTATCAGCCTTTTCTAGGAATCTCTTGAAAAACCTTTTAACTGTGGTTTTGAACTCTATGTCCAGTCATTTTTTTGCCTCCATTTCTTTCACATGTAGTTTCTTACCTTGTCTTTGCATTTTGGCTGCTTTCCTGAGTTGGTCGAGCAAGTTTGTGTAGTAGGTGTCCTCTAGGGGGCAGTGGCTAAGCCTTCCCAGTTACCTGAGGTGGATACTCTTGGTGCACCTCTTTATGAGTTACACAGTCTTGTTTTAGTTAAGCCTAGATTGTTGCTGGTATCACTGGGACGGGTTAACCTCCAGGCCAATTGGCTTTGAGGATGAGCTGTGCTCAGCGTGGATGGGGTGGAGTCTCCGGGCTGGGCAGGCAGCGCTGGTTTCCGGTCAGCTCCACCCTAAATGGCTCCCAGGTCTCCTTGCCCTGCGCAAGTGCTGCACACACCTCTGAGAGAAAGCTGAGCTCTGCCTACTGCCAGACAGTCTAGTTTCTCCCCAAATGAGTCTGCACACCCAAGACTCACCAGAACGGGAAAACAAAGCAGTCTGGCAGGGTTTTTTTTTTTCTCCCTAATGTTAGAGGCAGCCATGAGCCCTCTCCGATAGCTCACGCGCCTTAGCAGCACCCAAGTTTCAGTGTGTTTACCCCTTATAGCCAAATTTCACCCCGTATTTATCTGGGTTCCTTGAGACTCGCCCAGAACTGGGGCTCAGTGCAGTGGGATGCCTTTGTCTCCCTCCCAGTTCAAGAAAACCAGCCAGGTTTGCAGCTGCCCACCCCTTCTGTTCATGCGCAGCTCCAAACCTCTGACTCCACGCGTATCCACAACTCTGTCCTCCTTACCTCCCCTGAGTCTCAGTGTCCTTTTATTTTTCCTTCTGTTTCTGGAATGTCCACTCAGCCAGCCCTCTGGTGGTTCTGAATGATGTCCGTTTTGTCCTTAGTTGTAGTTTTGAATTTGTTGTAGAGGGCAGCAGTATGGGTGTTTACCTATGCTGCCATCTTGGTTCCTCTCCTCAAGAGGATTCACTTTTAAGCTTACATGGAAGCTAGTTTCTAGTGGGTGTTGGACTGTGGTGTTTGATTCCTCTCTAGATACTTATCAGAGAATATTCTTAGTACTTTGACTTATCATCCTCTCCATAGGAGAGCTTTCAACATGGCAACTTACTACAGGAGAGGAAATAAGGACAGAGAGAGAAAGAGGGAGAGAGAGAGAGAGAGAGAGAGAGAGAGAGAGAGAGAGAGAGAGAGAGAATGAATCCTAACTTAACCTAACCTCTGGAGTGATAACCCATTAGTTTTTCCTATTGTTTGTTAGAAATACATCACTAAGTCCAGCACACACCAAAGGTGAAGAGATTGTACAGGGTGTGAATACCAGGAGCTGAGGACCATTGCCAGCAATTTCAAAAGCTGCCTGACAAACTGGGCAAGAGATTATGCTAGAGCTGTAGTTGTAGAGAAGGTCAGCGGTGATGAAAAAATACAGGGAAAATCTTGGAGTTGTAATTCATGGTCTATTGTTCTGTTGCAGACTTCAGGCACCTCGTGTAATATCTCTCAGGTTCATTTTTTCTACATTTAATTACAAGTCTATTCACCTACTACTTACAAGTATTAGTTAAAACATAAAGCATTTAAGTACCTAGTCAAAGTTCACATAGCTTATACATGATAGACTCTGTATTTAAACCTTGGCAATCTGTTTCTATAACTTTAATCTGGGGAAGATACTAGAAAGGATAAAGTAGCTGGAACTATTCTAAAAAATGCAAAGTGCTATACAGATACAAGTAAGTTGTAGTCACCCACCATAAGCGTAATAATAGAAATAGCTTAGTTTTAAAGAACGTTCACCCCAAAAGATGATGCCGATGTCAGTTTTCCTGGGTGGAGAATGTTCGCAGCGCTGGACAAAGGATGGAGCCCTTCTGTCTTTCCATGTGTGTCTCATGTGTTTCCAGGGGGCGTGGAAGCAGAAATGAATTCCTGCTCTGGCCTGTTTCTAGACAGTATGGCAGCACTTAGATACTCCCTGGGATAAAGCCACATCAATTTTGACTTAGTGTTCAATAATTGGGGCTAGAGAAGAAAGGATGGTTGGAAACAGATGGGAAATTTGATTTAATGTGGGGCCAGTTCTGTTTTTAACCAAGAAAGCATGTGGCCCTGTCAAATCAGAATGGCCTCACAGGACCCTGCACTGGCATGAGGTCTGGTCCAAAGAGAAATCCACCAGGAGATAGGAAGTTCAGGGTAGAAGCTTAGGGGCTGGGCCAGGCTGGATAGTTTCAGTGTAAGTAGAAGGTTAAGTCTCCAAAGTCATACCAGTAGAACAGAATGAGGCAAAGCCTAGATGTCGTTTGGTTAATGGAGTTGGTGACAGTTATTCTAATATCAATATAGAAATTTCAGCTTTCTCATGCACAATTTTTGCATGGTAGCTCTTTTTCCCTCCTTTTATTTTACACTATCTATATCTTTATATCTTAAAGGAATTTCTTGGTATCATAAACTGTAATTGTGTTGGTTTTTAAAAGCTGGTATGACAATCTCTGCCTTTGAATTAGTGTTTAGATAATTTACAGTTAAAGTAATTGGTAATGTGATTGGTTTTTAAATATACCATTTTGTTACATCATATACAAAAATAAACCCAAGATGGATTAAAGATTTAAATGTAAGACCTGAGACCATAAAACTTGTAGAAGAAAACATAGGCAGTCAAATCTTTGACATCAGTCTTAGAAATATATTTTTGGTTGTGTCTTCGACAAGGGCAAGAAAATAAAAAAAAATTAACAAATGTGACTACATTAAGCAAAACATTGTGCATAGTGAAAGAAACCATCCACAAACTGGAGAGGCAGCCTATTGAATGAGAGAAAGTATTTGCAAATCATATATCTGAAAAGGGGTTAATATTCAAAATATATAAAGAACCTATAAAACTCAGCATTAGTCCCCCAAATAATCCAATTGAAAATGGGCAGAAGACCTGAATAGACATTTTTACAAAGAATATATTCAGATGGCAAACTAGCACGGAAAAATGCTCATCATCACTAATCATCAGAGAAATTTAAGTAAAAATCACAATGAGATAGCATCTCACATCTGTCAGCATAGCTATTACCAAAAAGAAAAGCAACAAGTGTTGGTGAGGATGTGTAGAAAAGGGAACCCCTGTGTATAGTTGGTGGGATTGTAAATGGTGCGGTCACTATGGAAAATACATGGAGGGTCTGCAGAATAATACAAGTAGAGCTACCATACAGTTCAGAAATTTCAGTTCTCGATAATTCAGATTAGATGGTGATTTTCTCAGCTTTTGCTTTTCTAAAAATAGCCTTTATCTTGCCTTCGTTTTTAAAGATATTTTCACAGGCTATGGAATTCTAAATTAACATTTATTATATTTTTTATTGTGATAAAAGTGTATACCATAGCATCCACCATCTTTACAGTTTTGAAGTGTATAGTTTGGTAGTACCAAGTATATTTACATTATTGTGAAACAAATATTCAGAACTTATCTTTCAAATCTTAATCTCTATACCCATTAAACACTTCCTTCTTTCTCCTGCCCCTTCACCAAGCCCCAAGCCCTATTTTCTTTCCATTTCTATAAATGTTACTACTTCATTTTTTATTTTTTATTTTTTTATCTTTATTGTTCAGTTTATTAATTACATTTTCCCCCAATAGCTCCCCTCCACATAGTACCCATCCACTCTCCGCCCTTACCTCCCCCCCTCCTGTCCTCTCTCATAGTTGCATGATTTTTGTCCAGTCTCTTGCTGTACTTCCCGCACCCTTTTTCTCACCAAGCATTATCAGTCCATTCCCTCTCTATGTCCATGATTCTGTTCTATTCCTCATTTTATCCTGATCATCAGGTTGTTAATTCACTTGATTTTTAGATTCATTTGTTGATAGATGTGTACTTGTTGTTGATAATGTATATTTTTACCTTCTTCTTCTTCCTCTTCTTAAACAATACCTTTCAGCATTTCATATAGTATTGGTTTGGAGGTGATGAACTCCTTTAGCTTTTTCTTATCTGCGAAGCACTTTATCTGACCTTCAATTCTGAATGACAGCTTTGCTGGATAGAGCAATCTTGGTTGTAGATTCTTGCTATTCATCACTTTGAATATTTCTTGCCACTCCCGCCTGGCCTGCATCGTTTCTGTTGAGAAATCCACTGATATTCGTATGGGTGCTCCCTTATAGGTAACTAACTGTTTTTCTCTTGCTGCTTTTAATATTCTCTCTTTATCTTTTGCTCTGGGCATTTTAATTATGATGTGCCTTGGTGTGGTCCTCTTTATATTCCTATATTTTGGGGTTCTGTGCACTTCTTGGATTTTAAAGTCAATTTCTTTCGCCAGGTGGGGGAAGTTTTCAGTCACTATTTCTTCTAGTAGGTTTTCATTATCTTGCTCTCTCTCTTTTTCTGGCACCCCAATAATTCAGATGTTGGTATGCTTGAGATTGTCCCAGAGGCCCCTTACACTATCTTCAATTTTTTGGACTCTTTTGCTTCTTGCTTTTCCAGCTGAATGGATTTTGCTTCTTTGTATTTCAGATCTTTGACTTGGTTTTTGTGGTCGTCTGGACTGCTTTTAGGTCTTTGTATAATATTTTTTGTTTCAGTCAGTGTATGCTTAATTTCTAGTTGGTCTTTTTTCATATCTTTGTAGACGTTGTTCATTTCTTTGTAGGTGTAATTTATTTCGGTGTAGTTCTCATTAAGTTTCTCAGCCTTTTCTAGTAGCCTCTTCATAAATTACTGTGGTTTTGAACTCTGTGTCTAGTAGTCTTTTTTCCTCTATTTCTTTCACAGCTGAGTTCTTTCCTTTTCTCTGCATTGTGGTTGCTTTCCTGAGTTGGTCCCTTAGCAGTGTGTGATAGGTATCCTCTAAGGAACAGTGGCTCAGCTTCCTTATGCAGCGCCCGGCGTCAGCCTTAGGTCCGCCCTTCGTGGCGCACAGAGTCAGTGTCTAATGGGCACGCAGCGTCAGGCTTAGGTCCGCCCTTCGTGGCGCACCGCTTCAGGTCTATGGGGCTCTCGGTGTCAGCTTATCTATGCGGCTCACGGGTCTTGGTGTGGGGTGGCAATGTAAATCCACCACCGATCTCCCCATTGCCAGACAACTCTGCCTCTCCCCAAATGAGTCTGCACAGCCAAAGTCTCACTCAGGGTTGTAAAACAAAGCAGTATGGTGGTCTCTGAGCAAGTGAGCGAGTCGCGCGTTCTCTGTCCGGTTACGCACTCCAATTTACTTGTGCACTCTCCATAAACACACAGACCTCAGCTGCACCCGGGATCCTCCTTTCCCCGACCTGGGAGCTCGCCTGGAACTGGGGGTTGGTGCTGTGGGAGGCCTCCGCCCTCCCCGCTGGAGAAAACCAGCAGGGCTTGCTGTCTGCCGCCCGTCCCTCACCGCTGGCTCGCGCTCCGAACCTCAAAGCTGCGCATTGCTGCTCCTGAGTCACCGCTGCGTCCCACCTCTACTTTTATCTGTGGAATATTCACTCAGCCAGTTCTCCGGTGATTCTGGACATTGTTTGTTCTGTTGTTAAGTTGTAGTTTCAGAATTGTTGCGTGGACAGCTAGATAGGTGCTCACCTATGCCGCCATCTTAGTTGTCTCCCCATTTCTATAAATGTTACTACTTTAGATAGCTCATATAAATTAAATATTAACCCCTTATTAAATATTTGATTTGCATATATTTTCTTCCATTTCCCAGGTTGATTTTTCACTCTGTTTTGTCTCTCCATGAACAAAGGTTTTTAAGTTTGATGTAGTCCCATTTGTCTATTTTTAGTTTGTTTCCTATAGGTATTTGTTTATTATTTAGTACTTTCAGATGTCTTCCAACTTGTATAGTTTCTAGTGAAAAGTTTGTGCTATTCTTACCTTTGTTTCTATTTTCTCACTTGTTCTGTTAAAAATTGTCTATTACTGGCTTTAAGAAATTTGTTTATGTTGTCTTTTAGCATAATATTGTTTGTATTTTCCTTCTTGAGTCTTTTGAGCCCTTAAATTTGTGAGTTTATGGAATTTATCAATTTTAGAATATTTCAACCATTATTTCTTTGTTTTCTTTCATTTTAGAACATTTTCAAAATTTCTTCAAATATTCTTTCCATTCACCTTTCTTTTCCTTTTAAAATTCCAATTATATTTATGCTAAAGCTCTTGATATTGACCCAGAGTTCACTGAGGCTCTATGAATTTTTTTCCAGTATTTTTTCTCTCTATGCTTCTTATTGGATAATTTCTATTGTGGTTTTCAAATTTGCTCATCTTCACTTGAACAGTTTCTAATCTGTTATTGGTTCTATCCAGTAAAATTTTTTATTTCAGATGTTATATTTTTCATCTCTATTTCTATGATTTTTTCCCCAGTTATGATTCATATTTTCCTGCTTCCTTTTATCTCTAGTAATTTTTGTTTGGATCAAGTTTGTAGACTAGGTTTATCTGTTTGTCCTTTAAAAAAAATTACAGAACAGATCTAGCGTAATCTTTACACTTGAGCTAATTTAAACTCACTTCTAAGATATGATTCTTCTATGGTCTCTATTACATACCTCCTGTACTTCACAAGATCTTTGTACTCTCACTGGTGGGAACTCAAACTCTTCCTGTGTGACCTCTAGGAATTCTTTGGCTTATAACTCCTCAGTGCATTTTGTTTTCTCAGAAGTTATTCTTTGCTCTGCCTCATGATATTTCAAGTGCAGTTGTTATGTAGCAATAGATTCTAGGATTCTCCTATGCAAATTTCTGAAATTTATTCTAGCATGCAAATTATAGATACCTTGGCCCCTTCCCCTGTTATCTTTGTCTCCTCCACTCAGTGAAACTGCAATTTGGATTTCTTCTTGCTCAGCAGTTCAGAAATTACTTGTAGGAAAAAAGTCTGGGCAATCATAGGACTTTATTTTCTTTCTCGCTGGGGCACAGTTCTGTTGTTTATTGTCTAATTTTGGGACCTTCTATTTGAGCTCTGGGTTTTTAAGTTAATTTGGTTTGTCTTTGGAGAGAAGCACTGTTTCTCTGGTTGGATTTATAGTTTATTCAAGGAGTATATCCTTATTCTACATAATATCAGTTGAGTTATGACCCAAGGCAATGATTTATTTGTAGAGACTTCTGCCTTACCTCCATCAGGATAATCAAGCATGCTGACCCATCTCTCTGACATGGCTTGGGGATCTCTCAGGGGAAATGCAGTTGAGCTCTTGGTGAGGAAAACACTCTCGGTTGTTGAGTTGTGACTGTCATAATGGGCAGAGGATTAGGGAAATATAATTTGAGTGTCAAGACTATATTGTGTTTTCACTGTTAAATTCACAAAATGGAGAATTAAGCTTTGCAATGACCTCCACAGGGAAATTTATTTTAAGCCAAAAGTGTTTGTAAATAATTAATTACTTGCTGTGGTTTTTAGTTTACCTATTGCATGATATTGTACAATGCAGAACACATCACACACATTTATCAGAAAAGGTGTTTTACAGATAACCAGATTGCAATGAATTCCTTTAGCATTATAGGATAATTGCTCGTGAGGATATTCTGTGAGCTTTCTTTAAAGGCTATCCCAGAGATGACATATGGCCCAATGGGTTTGGCATCCTCGCTTCCCAAGAGTACAAACCACCCTAAAATGTTTTCACCAGTGTTTACCAGAGAAGGTTGGATAGAGGATTGTTATGGGTTGAAGCTTTTTAAACCCCCCCCCCCCCCGACACACACACAATTTATATGTTGGAATCCTAACTCCAGTATCTCAATGTATGACCTTATTTGGAGGTAGCATCTTTACAGAGATAATCAAGTTAGAGTGAAGTCATTAACGTGGGCCCTAATCCAATATGATGGTTTTCCCAATAAAAAGGGAAAATTTGGACATAGAGATACACATAGAAGGAAGATGACGTGAAAAGGCATAGGGAGAAGATGGCCATTTACAAATCAGGGAGCGAGGCCTGGAACAGATTCCTCACAGCCCACGGGTGGAGCCAATCCTGCCAACACCTTCACCTCAGACTTCGAGTTTCTAGACTGGGAGACAATTTCTGTTGTCCAAGCTTTGCTATGGCAGCTCTTGCAAAAGAATACAAAGGTTAATGCACAGTTACTTATCATAGACTGACTGGTGGGAGGAAAAAGCATGTGAGAACAGTGAGCCGCCGTGAAACTCCTCGGACACTGCTAGAATGTTAGGTAGGGATTTGTGTGTGGATGGATACAAATGACGCTTAGACTGAAAAGAATGGGGCAAGACAGCAGGGCTAACCAAGGTTTACTAATAATTTATTTGTGCTCATATGGGAAGGATTCAGAAGTAGAGGAACTTTGGTGGCTTCAAAAGAGATTATTTGGAGCACATAGATGGTTTGTAAACAACAACAACACATAAATAAATTTTGCCATTGATGTTCAAGAAACTTAATATGCCTCAACGGGCTTGAGTTCTATATCACTGCTCTGAAGGATTATAAAGTGTATGGAACACACACAGATCTCATTTCAATGAAATGTCTAGGACTTCTAATGATCTACCTTACTTCTCTCTCTGCCTCTCTTCTGTCTCTGAATTGTATGGGGACAAGCGCAGATTTTTTTTTAAATCCCTGGCTCATTCTTTTACCTACTGGCTCATCCTATATAATAAAAGAGAAACATGCAAATTTGACTGTACCTTGGCTCCTGATTGGCTATGCTACCAGCCAATCAGGAACAGGGGCAGGGTCAAGTGTCGCAAGTGCTGGGCCCGGGGGGTGGAAATGAAATGGTCATGGCAGGGAGTGCCCAGCCCCCGGGCACTGTGAGGGGAAGTGGTGGTGAGCGCTCAGCCCCTGGGGCTGGGTGTTCGCAGGCAGCTGGGGCTGAGCTGAGCAGGGCAATGACTGGATGCCCAAGGCCTAAAGCCTCGTCAGAGGCTTTAGGCCTTGGGCAGGCTGAGGGTGAGCCATCAGTTGGACATCCCCTGAGGGCTCCCAGTATGTGAGGGGGGCAGGTTGGGTTGAGGGACCACCCACCCCCCAGTGCACGAATTTCATGCACTGGGCCCCTAGTTTGTTTATAATGAAAAGTTTTGCAGCAGTCAAGATGGTAACTGTCCCAATAACAAAACAGAAAAGGGGGTCCAATGTTACCTCCCAAATCATGAGACTTTATTAAGAGCGGAAGTAAAAAGTCCCAAGATGCTCACTGAGCAAGTGAGGGAGGCAGTTGTGGGTGTCCCAGGCCTGTCAGCGGGTCCGCTTCCTCTGACCATGGTATAATTTAAAACTCTGTTGGTCAGTGCTTCTTAACTTGATTACAACAGTTCCCAGGCTGTGAGGAGTTAAGCCAAAAAAGGTTTCATTATTTGCCATTTCCCTGAAGATTTTAGGCTTGCTGTTTCAAAGAAAGCTAGATACCACACTGGGCCAACTATTTGGTGAGAAGTCTCTCTTCTGGGAGAAAGCCTGTTGCTCAGATTCCAGCCTTTCAAATGTCAAGTGTTACTCATCCCCGCTCTGGCTCTTGGAAGCATGCGGAGTCCTTTTTTATTTTCACTTGAGAATGTTTGCTTCCACTAGTAGCTCAGGGAACTGTTACTTGCTGTTTGAAATCTAACCCCGATACACAAAACGTATGACTAATCCTACTTACTGGAATTTCAATGTTTTCATCAAGGTTGCAGTTTCCATTTCAAATTTTATATAATGAGGGCAAAATACCAACTGGCAAACACTCTCTCTTTCTTTTTCTGTTGGTGTGCATCAAAATATAACAAAACGGGCAGTTTTATAATGGTGATTTTTGCAAATGAAAGAAAATGGTCTCCATATGTATTTAAAGAGAGGAGAACTCCCAATCTGAGTACCCAGTTAAGTTATTTACTACCCAATGAAGGACTCCAAGTTAAGCTGTCAGCTGCTTTTCAATCTTCTGGACAACAGGGTTATGGGGTTATCTCTAACCACGAGGTATGGTGTATACACTGGAGTCATGGCCAATGGAAAGACTTTAGAACAACATACAAATACTCATGCCATAACAATGACTTAGTTAAGCAATCATTGTGATGGCCATTGAAAAGATGAAAGAATATCAGCTAACCAAAACCAAATTTTTTGCCTTCTTCCACAGCAATCATTTATCACTTCCTTATGTGGTTAGTTCCCCAAATATGGATTTCTGGAATACTGTGAGGAAGAACTCATATCCGGAAGCACCAGTGGAATCGGGATGAGATTTACTCACCAGGCAGCTCTTTTTACTTTTTTAAAATGTAATTTTATTGGTTTCAGAGAGGACGGGAGAGGGAGAGCGAGATAGAAACATCAGTGATGAGAGAGAATCATTGATTGGCAGCCTCTCATAGGTCTCACACTGGGGACTGAGCCTGGAATGCAGTCACGTGCCCTGACTGTGATCTCCTGGTTCATGGGTTGGCACTGAACCACTGAGCTATCCTAGCTGGGCCAGGCAGCTCTTTTAAGGCAAGACCTGACTAGCTGAAAGGGAATATAGATGTTCATTTGGAACAGCCAGAGACAGTTCCAAACCCTTCTGCAAAAAAAAAGAAAAAAAAAAAGGAATTAATCTAGAGATTTTAAAAAATCTAGAGCCCCAGGTTCCATTCCTAGAATTTCTGGTTCAGTGGGTCAGTATTCTATCTAATAAAAGAGTAATATGCAAATTGACCGTACCTCTGCTACATTCACAAGCCATACCCACAAGCCACACCCACCAGCCAATCAGGAGCAAATATGCAAATTAACCCCAACCAAGATGACTGCAGCCATGGAGAGAGCAGGAGGGAGGCTTGGGTTTCCCCAGCGATGGAGTAAGCCAAGCTTTCTGCATACCTTGGCCAGCCCTACCAGGACTGGGCCTAAATGGGCAGTCCGACATATCTTGAGAGGTCCCAAATTGGAGAGGGTGCAGGCTGGGCTGAGGGACACACCCCTCCCCCCATGCACAAATTTCATGCACTGGGCCTCTAGTATATGTGTGAGTGTGTGTGTGTGTGTGTGTGTGTGTGTATGTGTGTATATATATATATATATATATATATATATATATATATATATTAATTTCCAGATTATTCTCTGCTCAATCATGATAGAGAAGTTCTGGCCCCATTTGCCAGTTTGCATAACTGTGGCAACAAAGAAATTATTCTGAATTATTGAATTACTTGTATAGATCTGCTGAATTTGGCAGGCAAAGGCAAACCTTTATGTTGAATCTGTAGAACAACTTCAGATCTCCTGCTGTTTATATGGCTTCTTTAATTCCTTGTGGTTACTTGTGTGTCACTTGATAAGCAATCAGCTAAAATCTTTCGTGTTCTGAACCAGGCTAGATATCAGAAACACCTGTGGATCTACTTGAAACTATATTTTCTCCAGACCATCTACATCAGAATCTTAATGAGGTGTCTTACCACGTAGTTGATTTGGAAAAGCAGTTAATTTTGAGAATCTCATTATACCAATGGGGAGAAATGCTGGTGTTGGATACTGATTGAAGCTGAAATGCCTATACAGAAATCCTATTTATTCTATTGAAATAACTAAAACCATCCATTTCACTGTTTTATCATTAGCTTCTGCATTCGATCCATAGATATTTGGTAATGGTCCTAAGTCCTATTGAGAAGAGCAGGGGAGATCTGTAACACTTGAACGTATATAAAAGCTTTCAGACACAGCTTATGGTGAATCTCGAGATGTGGAGAGGATCTGAATGGGTAGTGGAGTAGGGAGCAGAGAATTCCAGGGGATGAGGACAAAATGAGGGAGGTGACTAAAATATAAAGTGGAATTTCATGCCAGTAGGACAGTGTTACAATGTAGCAAAGCATGTGTAGTGGGAATAGTAGAATATAAAATTGCTTAAAGTTGAAAAAAATGAGGAAACCATTACAGCGTTTTATGTGAGCACAGGAGTAAAATGGTAACATTTAAGTAGTGTGTGCCAAAGTTTGGGGCCAGGGCTGTGGCAGTAACTTACAGTGAGGACATGGAACTTGACCTTCGCTAGTGGCTGGGGAATACATGGACTGGTTTGGTAAATACAGAAATAGCCTCATTTCCTTGGCAGATATTTAGAACTTTTTGTTTAAGAAGAAACCATATGATGCAGAAGACAGCATGGAATAACTATCTCTACAGTCACAAAATAACTTCTTTGGCCAAATTGCCTGCTGGGTTAAACCATCAGCAAAATGTTCAGAGATAGCATTAGCAAGATTTTTGGTTATGTCCATGGGAAAAACTTAATATGTGTTCATACAGCAAGCAGACAGGCATTTAGGCATTTGAATATTGTGATTAAGCAAGTAAAATAAAAGGGTATAATGAACTGCAAAGCTATTTGAATAGTTCTCCTCCCTCCATTATGCATCATGTTTGCAAATGATTTTGTACACACAGATGACATTTAACTCAAACATGAAGATCCTAGGTTTTTTTCTGGCTTCGCTACATTATAATAATGCTCCAATTTATCTTTCAAAAGCCCTTTAAAAAATGGCCCCTTAAGTAAATCTTTTCTTGAATGCTCCTTTGTATGCCTCACCTCTAATCTCAAGGCTTCAATTGCTCCTGACCCCTCTTCTCTCACTCCCATTGTCCTAATGCGAAAGCACTGTCAGTCAGCCACTGTCTTTGGCTCAAGGCAGCAGATGGTCTGTGTAAAATTCAGAGGACTCCTGCTCTGACAATGATATAAGGAGACCCAGACAGTGGGGGGTGGACCCCTGGAATCTAGATCTTACAGCGGAATGGGGAAGCAATGAACTTGCAAAGAACTTGGAAAAATCTTCTTTGAGATGCAGATAGATCAGGTTTGAAGAGGATAAAAGTAGTTGCTTTTTAGGAAGAGTAACCCCCCCCCCCCCCCCTGTTTGGTTCTACAAACGGTCATGGCCAGGCACTGGGAATATGGCATTGACTGGAGCTGGACACAGTCTTTGCTCTTGTGGAAACTTGCCTCAAAATGTGCTCAATTTATGGAAAAAAATTGGGGATTTTAGAACATATATAAGTCCTTTACATTCTTTGACCTATGCCACTCATGCAGCAATAACTTGAGTCTTGCTGGAAGCAAAGCCTCTGACTTTATGAGATTCAATACTGTGTTTCTTCATGTCCTCAAATGTGACGACGAAATTGAAAAGTGGACCTCTCTGAACATCAAAGATATTAGGGGCCAGTTGTTAAGAGTGGCAGTAAAATACTATGGGGGTGGCATTGTTTGTAGTCCAAGGGCTTATCTCTGAAGACCTGTCCAATTTATAAAAATTTTAAAAATTCTCTTTGGAAATCCCAAGATTGTAATGTTAACTAATTTCTGGATTTTTTTTTTTTTTTAGTATAAATATGTCTTTAATCACATGTCAAAGAATGAGCCTGGGCAGTGTGGCTCACTGGCTGAGCGCTGGTCCATGCACTAGAGGGAAGGCCATTGATTTTATTCCCAGTCAGGGCACATGCACAGGTTGTGGGCTTGATCCCCAGATGGTGGCGTGCAGGAGGCAACCGATCAATGATTCCCTCTCATCATCGATGTTTCTATTTCTCTCTCTATCTCCCTCTCCATTTCTCTCTGACAGAAAAACAAACAAACAATAACAAAACAACATGTTTTTTTTTAAAGTGATCCAAATTATTATATAAACAAAACAGTAGAGAAAATGTGTCAAACATAGTTTCAATCATAACGTCAGTTTGAATTTTCCTTAATGAATGGTGAATGCTTCTACTTAGTTACAAGAATCTTTTGACTACGTGGCTGCTGAAGATTTGGACTTTGAGCTAATACATAGGTTAATTGTATCTAATGTGCATATGTCTCGGTGGGGGCAATTAAATAGAGTTATAGTGTGTCCGTGTTATAATATGTTTTGTCTTCCTGATTCATCTGTCAACTCCTACAATTCCTCTTTCATTCAAGTGTCTGCTCCTCCATGGGAGAGAAAATGCTAGGGGACTCCATCCCAACAGGGTGTTCTTTTATAGGTTAGGTTACCTGGACAGGGAGATATGAGTATTCATCTTAAGCATCATCATTTCCTTGAAGGCAGACAGGTGAGGGTCCTGCTGGAAGATTCATCTCCACGGTGCTTCTTCTAGCTTTTACCTTGACCACATCCTCAACTGGGACTCAAGTATGAGGTTCAACAATGTTCTTCAGCAGCCCTTGAGGATGTCTGACTTAAATTTATAGCGGCTGTCCCTTAAATATAAAGAATAATTAAGCTCAATCAATACTTTGATATTTTTGAAAGAAAATGAACAGTTTTCTACATTGGGAAACACAGGAGTATAAGCACAGGTGGTAAGAATGTTATATATTTCAAACTTTTCTTTCCAGAGGTGTGTGTGTATGCATAATATATATTTATACTTACATATATTTATATATATTTAAATATATATTTTAAATATATTTTATTGATTTTTTTTTACAGAGAGGAAGGGAGAGGAATAGAGAGCTAGAAACATTGATGAGAGAGAAACATCCATCAGCTGCCTCCTGCACACCTCCTACTGGGAGGGGGGGGGGGTGCCCGCAACCAAGGTACATGCCCTTGACTAGAATCCAACCTGGGACCTTTCAGTCCTCAGGCTGATGCTCTATCCACTGAGCCAAACCCATCAGGCCTTCCAGATGTATATTTAAACACTGTGTTAGAAGGTTAATTTGTATTTTGGGTTCCGTTTCAGAGCTCATCATCTGGCACTTATTATGGGTCCACCTGAGACTTATTTTATTTTTTAATTATTATTTTTTAAACTATAGTCCCAGTTTAAAACATCATCTGAGACATCTACTCCACACTGCCATGTTCCCTTCCTCCTGGGTTGTGCTGTTAATATCAGATATTTGACCTGTTTTGTCTTCCAGTGCCGGAAACGCCCAGCAGATGTCAGTGTAAGGCAGATTTGTTTAGCACAGGTTTTCTGGAATAGCAAACAGAATTGTTGCTACAGTAGTGATGGTATATTGGGTACTGGACTTAATTCTTTCTACTCTCAACAGGGTGGAGGTTGGTGTTATGATATAAAGAGACTCCTGGGATTCCTGTAGCCTTTCCATAATGTGAGGAAATTGTTTTCCCTCAGTATAAATCAGAGGACAAAGAAGGGCAGCCTTGCATTTCCCAAGGTACCCAGCTCAGCACAAGGCGTGGCTATGCTCTTTGTGGTACACAGGGCAGTGTGGAGAGACAGCTGCTGAGGTACATAGATGGTCAGCAAGAAAATTGGCTTCAGAATGAAGTAGCCTCACTCCTCTAGACTCCATGCCCTTAGTGTTGAAGGGCAAATACAAATGGGTATAAAAATATGTGTCCTCCCTCACCATGCCCAGTAGTGGACACGATGGATCCTCATCTGAAAAAAGAAGGGGGAAAGTTATTTTGGGACTGCCTAACATTTTATGGATTTCAAGTTCAGTTAGAAAAGATAGTTTTTCCAGGGAAGGCCTGGGCCCATCATCTGACTTGCTGTAAATGTGGATGCAAGTCAATCTAAATTCTCATTAATTTCCAATTAGACAACTAGTGATGATTTTTCCAGCTTTGCTGAGGTATAATTGTATGTATTAAAGTGTATAACATGAACCTAGCTGGTGTGGGTCAGTGGACAGAGTGTTGGCTTACTGACTGAAGAGTCCTGGGTTTGATTCCAGCCAAGGGCACATGCCCGGGTTGTGGGCTCAATCCCCAGTGAGGGGTGTGCAGGAGGCAGCCAATCAAGGATTCTCTCATCACTGATATTTCTATCTTTCCCTTCCTCTCTGAAATCAATGAAAAAAATATTTTTTTAAAAAGTGTACAACATAATTATTTGATATACATAGAAAAATAATTAAACCATTAAGTTACTTAACACATTCATCATGTCACATAATTACCATGTTTTTCTTTGGGTTTATGGTGAGAATGCTTAATTTATTATATTAACAAATTTTTAGTACACAAAATTATTAATGTAGTCACTGTACTGTATGCTAGATCCCAGGACTTATTTGTCTTACAGCTGAAAGTTTGCAACTTTTGATAAATATCTCCCCCATTCCTCCCATTGCCAAGACTCTGGCAACCGCCTTTCTACTCTGCTTTTATGAGTTGTCCTTTTCCTTTTTTTTTTTTTTTAAAGATTCTGCATGTAAGTGACAATATATTTTTCTGTCTGGCTTAGCTCACTTAGCATAAAGCCCTTCAAGTCCTTCTATGTTGTTGCAAATGTCAGGATTGCCTTCTTTTTATGGCTGAATAAGATTCTTTTATACATGATGCGGCAAAAGTAATTTTACAACTGTTCATATGAAAAGTAATAAATATAATAATATAAGAATAAACTCTGTGTTTCATGTACTCACCTCTGTCAACTTACTTTTGTTCTGTGTGTGTATGTATCAATATCACATTTTCTCTATCCAGAGATCTGTGGATGGACACAGGTTTTTCCCATGTCTTGGCTGTTATAAATAATACTGCTCTGAAGGTAGGAGAAGTATCTCTTTAAGATACTAATTTCATTTTGTTCAGATATATGCACAAATGTGGAATTGCTGGATCAAATGGTAGTTATGTTGGTTTTTTTGTTTTATTAAAAATTTGTTAATGTTGACATTATTGTAAGAGTCCCCTTTCCCTCCCCCTCCTTTGTCCACTTCCACCCTCCTTGCCCATACCTTCCTTGGCATTTAAAACATTTTTTTTTTAATTTCAGAGAGGAAGGGAGAGGGAGAGATAGGAACATCAAAGATGAGAGCGAATCATTGATCGGCTGCCTCCTACATACCTCTGTTGGGTATTGAGCCTGCAACCAGGGCATGGGCCCTGGCAGGGAATCAAACTGTGACCTCCGAGTTCACAGATTGACACTCAAACACCGAGCCACACTGACTGGGTGCTTCTTTGGCACTTTTGAGGAATTTCCATACTGTCTTCCACAATGTCTGTACCTTCTTACATTCCTTCCTGCAATACACAAGAGTTCCCTTCTCTGCACATTCTCACCAGCAGTTGTTATCTGTCTTTTTGATAGCCATTCTGCCATATGTGAGGTAATATCTCATTGTGGTTTTGATTTGCATTTTTCTAATGATTAGTAATGTTCAGCACCTTTTTATGTACTTGTTGGCCATTAGTATTTCTCTGGGAAATGTGTATTCAGGTCCTTTACATAAACATTTTTAAATTGTTTTTACTTGGCATGGTAAAAGTGTTCATTTTATTGCTATTAAGATATAAGTTCTTTATATATTTTGGATATTAAATCCTTATCAGATAGATGATTTGCAAATGTATTTTCCCATTTTGTAAGTTGCCTTTTCTAGGAATTTATTTTTTTCTAGGCTGTCTAATTTATTGACATATAATTGTTCATAGTAATCTCTTATCATCTTTTGTGTTTCTGTGTTATCAGCTGTAATATCTCTGGTTTCTTATTTTCTGTTTGAATCTTCATTTTCTCTTAGTCCAGATAATGGTTTGTCAATTTTTCTTATCTTCTTAAGAAAGCAATTCATAGTTTTTTCTTGTCTCAATTTCATTTATTTTTGCTCTGATTTGTTATATCCTTCCACCTACTAACTATGAGCTTAGTTTTTCTTCTATTTCTAGTTCCTTGTGGTATAAAATTAGGTTGTTTATTTGAGATCTTTCTTTTAATGTGTTATATTACTTATACACTATATACACTATAACCTTCTCCCTTAGAAATACTTTCGCTGTGTCCCATCAATTTTGGGAAATTGCGTTTACATTTTCATTTGTTTGAGAGAAAGTTTCTTAAATTTCTCTCTTGATTTCTCCAACCCATTGGCTGTTAGAAGTATGTTGTTTGATTTCCAAACATTGGTAAATTTCCCAGCTTTTCTCCTGTTATTGACTTCTAGTTTCATTCCATTGTGGTGAGAAAAGATACTTGATATGACTTCAATCTTCAATTTGTTAATACTTCTTTTGTGACCTAACATATGACCCATCTTGGGGAATGTTCCCTGTGTGCTGAGAAAAATGTGTATTTCCGTGCTGTGGGAAGGTGTGTTCTGTAAATGTCTGGCCTTCTGATTTGAAGCACAATAATTCATAACGTTTTCTGGCTGGGAGGAGGTCCACTGTTTTGGGGCTCTGTCTTAATTTAATCCAGCTTTCAAAATTGCTGCAGATATTACAAACAGGTACATGTTATACATAATTATGACCTCACATCTTAGCAAAGTTATGATATTAGTGATGATAGTGATGACAAAGGAGTATTTTTACTGGTTTCCTTCCATCAAGTTTAATTTTAGAATTGTTCATGTTTAAACCACTCTAAGGTGGGAAGCTATTCCATTTCAAAGAGGTGAGACTGCTTTTGAGGTTTGAGGAGATGAAGGTGGAGATGGCAATGGAAATGGTGAAAAGAAGATGGGAAGAGGAAGAAAATAGCCTGTTTAGAAAGTGAAAGAGCATCTCCTAGCATCAGTTTATTGTACTTTGATCCCTTTTGAACTCTACTGAGAAGACATTTGCTTATTTGCATTACTGGTTAAGTTAAATAGAATAATATGTAAGGATCATTACATATTCATGTAGAGCTATACAAACCCTTCCTAGACATTTTACATTAAAACTCCCCCCCCCCCAACCCCTAGTCATTTGGTTTTGCAAAGGGAAAAAAATGCTGTAATCCTCTTGAGAATGGTAGATGGACAAAAAATATTTATCAGAGTAAGTGTATCCTGTGGCAAACAGTGCACAGAAAACCAAATTCCAATTGTCATTCATTCTCGGTCAGAGAAATTTAATTACAGTCTATATAATTCATCCTTCCGAAAGGCAGTGCTTGCTAAAAGGATAAGAATCGTTACTCCCATGTAACTAACTTTAAGACTTTTTCCATTGCTGAATTTAAACATCTGGGGAGAATTCCCTGAGCAACTTTAAGGCGCATCAGAAAATGGGATTGATCTTTGAGCTTTGGGGCCACATGCCAAGCTGCTGACAGCCGCCTTTCCCTCAGTGGGATATTGTTTTCGGGGTGAGGTTTTACATAACCTTGGCAGAGAGCCCCGCAATTTCTGCTTCTGGGTGAGTTGCTGGGGCTGAATTGTTGGTGATCCTGGACTTTGTTGCAGCCTCAAAACGTTATGACCTGAGACAGCCGGGTGGGGAAAGAGAGTGAGCCTCTTTAAAAACGTTCTTTTGCGAGTCGGGCGGCTCCAAGTGCTGGAAAGGGAGCTGAGCTGGGTGTCAGGCGATTTGGGTTCTCATCCTACTGGGTGATCTTGGCTCCAACACTTTAATTCGAGGCTTCTCTCTTCAAGGCTTAGGAATGTGGACCGAATTTTAAAATTCAGGGGAGATACATTAAACCTTAGCTGCATTTTCTTTCTCAGGAATTATTCTCAGGGTTTTTGAAGCTTGCTTGAGGGCACTGGGGGAGTCAACTAGACTGACACCTAAAATCCAGTGATCCATTTTGGAAACTCTGACTCTGACTGCACGCTGGTAAGTCTAATGTGTGGATGAAGATGGGCTACGTTTCTAGCCCACAGTCATAATGGAGCCCACATAGCCCAAGTTTTGGGTTCTGTAATTTATTTATTTACTTATTTATTAAAAATATATTTTATTGATTTTTTTACAGAGAGGAGACATTGGTGAGAGGGAAATATCTATCAGCTGTTTCCTGCACACCCGCTACTGGGGATGTGCCCACACCCAAGGTACATACATACCCTTGACCGGAATCAAACCTGGGACCCTTCAAGTCCCCAGGCCGATGCTCTATCCACTGAGCAAAACTGGTTAGGGCAAGGTTCTGTTATTTTTAAATCTCTTCCTGTGAAATTGCCTCTTGAGATTGGACAGGAGTGTTGCCAGGTAATCTGAATGTGATTGAAAGGACAGACCTCTGCTCACAAACCACAGGCCGGGGGCCCAAGGCTGTGGCTGGCCAGGCCCTCTTTCCCCCCAGGCAGCCTTACAGAGATCCTCCTCTTAACCTGAAATACTACTGTTTCCAGAAAGAGACAACCAGTAGCTTCCCAGGGCAAGGCGTGAAGAAGGTCATACTGAATGTACTGTGCACTTGGGTTGTTTTTTTTTTTTAACCTATAATATTACAGGCTCTTTGGTACCACCTCCCACAGATCCAATGTCTGCTACCTCCCGTTAAAAAAGGAAATAAAGTTTGACCCTGCAGCAGCAGATATAATAACAGCCGCAATACCTCTCCCACCAACAGACACATGGAGGCTGAGCTCAGTGGCCCCCACACGTTAACCCACAGGGTCCCCCTGAGGCAGGTCTGATCATTATCCACATTTTACACACGAGGAAACTGAAGCTTTGAGAGATTAACTAACTTGTTCAAGATCTTCTAAAACCACTGGTCTTTTTATCCTTCTGAAGTTTTTAATCTGCATTTTACCAAATTTTTTAAATGATATTTCTCTTGCCTACTATTTCTCTCCTCTCTCTCCCTCTCTCTCTCTCTCTCTCTCTCTCTCTCTCTCTCTCATCATTTGCCATCAAATGGCTTCAGTTAGGAACTGAGATCAGGGACTTTTTATTTCCCGGTTTTCATGAAACTTTATGTAGATGAAGAAAGTTTAGAACTAGTATATCACAAGTAATTCTTCAAGATACACAATTTAATATCTGCCAATACATGAATTTAAGTATCAGAGGAGAGTCATTTTATCACATGGACCAGATTTAATAGCATTTACTATAACAAGATCCTATATAGGAAACTACATTTACTAAAAAAAGTAAATGATGAAGTAATCATTAGTTATTTACTTTACAAAAACATATTTTTTTATTTTATAAAGATTAATAATAGAGGATTTTAAATGCAATATTCTAACACATTATTAGGTGCTTTGTCAATGGATTTAGAACCTCAGGGTTATAGTGGAAAAAGGATTTATGGATGGCGATAGTGGGAGAGGTGCATTGTGTGGGGTATATGGGAACTCTCTGTACTTTCCATTCATTTTTTTTTTGGGAACCTAAATTGCTCTAAAAAAGTTTATTAATAAAAAACATAAGGTAGTTGCTTAGAATTTCAGCTTTGTGACTCACTGACTGATCTTGAATAACTTCTCTGAGTTTCAGGTTTTTATTCTGACAAATGAAGACAATGATGGATACCATATCAATATTGAGAGGATTCTCTCTCTCTCTCTCTCTCTCTCTCCCTCCCTCCCTCCCTCCCTTCCTCCATCCCTCCCTCCCTCCTTCTCCCTCTCTCTCTTCTAGCTCATTATAAGTACTAAAACAACAACAACAAAAAGTCCTGGTTCCCTTCCCCTTAAATTCCCTTCTGTCACACTTGAGAGAGATGGTGTGTTTAAAGGACAACAGGGTTGAATCCAAATATTCTGCCTCCTTGTCGGATGCATTTTTCACAATCCCTCCCTCTTCCCAGAAGCCCAGCTGGGAGGGCAGGGAGAGATGCCTGTCTGCAGAGGTTGTAACTGGTGTGACCTGCGCCGGGGAAGCTCACCAAGGTGGCTACAGAAAAACTATGGCGGATTTCAGGCCCTGTTTGGTTTCCCCAGAATCCTTTTCAGCAGCCTAAATAAAGCTGTAAGGAGGCAATGTCTAAGCATTTCACCAAATTGGTTTTTCGGTATCAGTCTTGCTTCCTTGGTGTGTTTAGGTGTTTTGATATCTGAGTTTTCTCCAGCTGAGGTCAGCTCCCACATCCAGTTGAAACATTCTGTGAAGTTGCCCTGTGGATCTGGGCGCGCACCCGCTGAGGAGCACGTCTGTTTCCGAGGCAGTTCCTGAGGCCAAGAGGTTACAAAGCTCTGTTTTGTAGAATAAGTGGGCCTGCCATTTGGAGAAGCAAAACAATAAAGTTAGAAGGGACTAGAAGAAACTACTAGGCAGTTCAGCGATTAAGCCATCCAGGAGGTAGGTTCTCCTTTTGTGGCTGTGGCTCATCTCTGACTAAAGTGCACACCTTTTCACCTGCCAAAACCACGCGGCTTCCCATCTCCCCAGATGACAGAGTCAGGTTCCCTGATGGGGGGACTCCATTGCTCCTTCTCACACCGCTGAGGAAGTCGAACCATTGCATCATACCCCTGACACGAATCTGGCATTGTATGCCACCTTCTTCAAAAAAGAAGTCATGGAGCAGCAAAGGCATCTGTAATGTGACTAGGTAAATAAATACTCAATGACAGTGTTTTCTGGAACGGTTTCTAGGCAGAAGCTGTCAGGCCGGGGGTCTGGAGGCTATGGTTGCCTAACTGTCCTAAGTGGCTCCTCAGCTCCAGTGCTGACCAGTGTGAAAGGGGTGTGGGGTGCATCACCACTTCAAAGCAGCAAGTGGGAAAACAATGACTCCTATTGTTGTGAGGAATGGAAAGGACAGCCCAGGCTCAAACCTAAACTATCGGTGGACTAACCCAGCAGAGCTGCCAAACACGGTGGGGGAGTCCTCGTGTGCCCAAGGCTCCCTGTTGGAGCTGCTGGGCTGGTGGATGGAGCAGTGTCCAGGGCCGGGCTCTGCCTTTGGTGGGGTCCCAGCTCTCTAGTTCCCTTTATCCCTCAGGCCCTCAGGCCTCAGTTAGGTTCTCCTTTCTCTGTAAGCCCAAACCTGGCTGTGGAGTAAGAACAACTCCCTTGCTCCCCAGCCCACGGCCTTCTCCTTGTGTCTTTGTTTTGGTGGAATGTTGGAAACAAGAAAATGTGCTAGTTCAGAACTTGAATTCCAGCTTAGATAGACTTGGGTTTGCACCCTTTGGTTATTTATAAGCGTGGACAAGGCACTCATCAGAGAGAGAGCTTCTGTTTGCTCAATTTTAATAGTGCCTACCTACCAATTATTCTAAGTGACTAAATAAAAATATCCACAAGAAACAACATAGGAAGTGCACAATGAAGGTTAGCAAGTACAGCAGATCTTGTTACAAGTATTTGTTTTTATATTTATCTCTTCTAGCGATTCACTTTTCCAGGACAGAGGTCTTGTCTCAGTCAAGTTTGGCATCTCAGTTACCTAGCAACATAATTTGAGCATAGAGGTTGCGCAGCAAATCTTTGACTAATGAATAACTACATCTAGGTGTGTATACAGATTGCATGTGTGTCCATACATGCAGAAGCATTTATAGCAAATGATATAACAAGGCCTTGGGAACCTCTACTGTACTTATGGATATGGAGAGCATCATTAGGAAAATTATATATGACACTATTAAAACCATGGATTAATTATTTTGGAGAATTTCCATCACCATAATTGGAACTTTTCTGAGTTTAGTTCCTCTGGACCTTCAGGGTAAGACTCAGTCCCCAAGAAAGGAGGAGGCTGCATATCTATCTACTAAGGATGTGCTTTCTCTGGGCAGATTTTGGGTGGGGTGCTTGATTGGGGGGAGCATAGAGGTGCTGTGGGTGCCTGCATGATGCCAGAGTCCCCCCACAGGGTCAGATTTTTTCAGAGTAGAAAATTTGAGAGGTGATAACATTGACCCAAATTGGAAACTCCAGAAAGGGGGCGGAAGAACCAGATTTTGGGGAGAAGAAAAGTTAGCTATTGATATTCTGAGTTTTAATTGATATTGTATTTGAGTAGGCATGTCCAGAAGACAGAGGTGATGATCATGTTATAGAGGTAAAGAATTGCCTGGCCACCCATGGCGGTGAGAGATCCCAGAGTCTGAGGATTGAGGAAAGCTATTTGAAGTCATTTAAGACTTAGTCTAGTTTAGAGCTTATTTTCATTTCACAAATAAAAGTGAGGGGTTGAGAAATTGTTACTAAGGAGATCTACAATAGACCTCGATCTCCATATACAGGGCAGTGGCCACGGGAGCTCACTACAGCTACTTGCACCCTCCTTTCTCAGCCAGCAGTTTGCAGTAGAGGTCAACTCCTGGGGAAGGAACTGTGGACCTTTCTGAACTCATTCTTGTTTGTTTGCACAAACCTGATTTAGCTGTTTGAGAGTTAAGAACCAGAGCATTGAAGCAAACCAGGTGCCGAAAAGAGAGAAGTAAAGGAAAAAGACTTGTAAAATTATAGATAGACGATCAAGGGAAGATCTTTATGAAAATGACAAGCTAGAGTAGAAGAAGAGAACAATGGTGGGGAGAGAGATGGCAGATGATGGAGGAAGCAACAGGGAGCACACTCTAAGAAGGAAAATGAAGGAACAAGATGGAGAGATTGGGGCTTAGTGTGAAAAATGATACCATCTTCCTCTGAGTCTTGAGGGGAGGATGAAATGGTACAAGGAGAGTCAAGGCCATTTTTCAATGAGCAGGATATTTGGGAGATTGTCATGTTATCCTATATAATAAAAGGCTAATATGCAAATTATCCTTTCCACTGTGAGTTCAACCAGGGGGCAGGGCTGGCCTGCCAACCTCCCAAATCTTCTACCCTGCCAGCCTGGCCTGATGGGCCCCAATTGGGGTGGGCTGGCCAGATCCCATCCATGCTCAAATTCATTCACTGGGCCTCTAGTTGTTATTTAATCATCACTATCCATTTATTGAGTTATTACCATTTGCCATGCACTATATTCACAGTAATTCTCATGATGGCCATCAAGTTGGATATTATTATTGCCATTTCATAGAGTAAGAGACTGAGGAAGAGGGAGTGTAAGTAATTTGTTCAAGGTTACATCCCCAAGCAGACAGCCTGAACCCACATATCTGTGCAAATTCGCAACTTGCCTTTTTGCCAGTTTCGAACAATCTTCGAACATCTGATGAGAGTAGAAAGTTTTTTCCTGTGATTAAAAAAACACACAAATGAACTCAAAGCCATATGTACACACCACATTTTACATGCATTTGCTGGAATTTCATGACCCCCCCCCCCCCCGAAACTCATCTATGGGCCTCCGCAGATATCTTGACACCAGGTTAAGAGCAATGAGCCCAATTTCCAACAAAATAACCTTTAAATATGTATCAGCCTTCCAAACTGTCACAACATGATGTGATTCAAATGACATTTCTGTGGCTCCAAATATTTCTGAATGGCTGGCTTCAGCACTACCTCAGAATCCGTTTACTGGCCACAGAGGAAAATCAGCCCCAGTTACTTGCTTTTGTTTTCTCCCAACAGTGTTTGTTGTGCTGCCCTGCTCATTATCTTTGGTTTGGAACGACTTTTGGCTATTTTCAAAGTTAAAAACCATTCCCAAAGGATTCCATCATAAAAGAAATACAAAGAATGTGCAATAGGCTCAGAAAAAAACAACAACAACTCTAATGGGACATTTTACAAGGGGTTCCATCTGAGGTGAAACCTTTGGATAAGGAACTATTCTCGAACCCAACCATATGTAGCTACACAGGCTGTCTGTGGGTATGACTTTAATGACAGTAACTCATTGCAGTATATGAAGAAAGGAGGGTTTGCCTTTAAAACTATACCAAGTTCAATTATCCTAAGTTACTTAGTAAAATTTACTGCTTTAGCATTGTTGTTTTTTATTCTGGGATGTAGAACCTTTGGATAGAAGAGGTACACTACAGTGTCACTTTTGCATATCTGGTCCCGAATGTAGAAATAGTACACATCTTAGTGTCACTTGGCTTGTTGGTTTCTATAATCAGTTAATCTTCAATGCTTCTGAAGAGTAATTGAATAACTATACTTAAAATATTGGTTTTTAAAAATTATTTTTGTGTTATCCTTTTAAAGTCTGAGTGATATATTACTCCTTGGATCATTGGAAGTAGTTCTAGAATTGTTTGTCTGACTTTACTTGGGCTGTTTAAGTTATAAATTATATTAACTAGAGAAAGTTGCTTCTTTCTGACCACATATGCTTATGGTGCTATAAAAGCCAGAAACCCTATATTTTATACGTAGACTTGAATATGTAGAAGGGTATGATTAAAATTTCCGCAATCTCATCCTGGTCCCAATCCCTCTTAAATGATGACTGACTTTGCTGATGTGTGTCCATACCAACCCGTTGGGCTCTTTTCTGGAATGGACTCTAGGCCCACAGAGATGAGCACACTTCTAATAATTAAAGCGGTGCTTCTCACCTTCATTTCCTTTACCACCAAATACTCATAGACACCCATGCACAAGTTCTTATCAGCAATGCATCCCCATCCCATGTCCCCATCAGTAACCAACTGTTGGGTCATCGATAATATAGGCTGTGGTGCCCATGGGTGGTTTCAAGTCCAGGTACTTATGTTCTACTTTCCTTCTCATGGACCTAGAGTCATGTACTGTGGTAATGTGATTGACAGTCTGATGATGACCTTTGTATCTCCTCAGTACATTTGGTATTGATTATTGATACTCAAGGTGTGGTTCAGGCATGTGCAGACCTGGGAGTTCAGAAATGCAGAAGAGCAGGTCCCAGTCCAGACCTATTGAATTAGCATTTGCAGTTTAATGAGACCCACTACCCAGTGACTTGTGCTCACACTGGAGTTTGTTAGATGATTCTACATAAGCTCACACACATAAAAGTTGCAGAAAATACTGAGCTTCTGTGTTTTGGGTTATGCAGATTGACAAATAACAACAACAAACAAAAACAAAAACAAAATCCCAACAACACCACAAAAGCAGACCAAATAGACACAGCAATTCCCCCTTTGTCATGTGATGGGAATAAAAATGTGTAGAATGGTTAAATTCCAGATAGTTAGTGTATTCTCTTTAGCCTTTGAAACTGGTTATTTTTCCACTTCTATGGCCTTTCATGTTAAGTTTGGGCTCTGTTCAGACTCACGTAGTGAAACTGACTAAAGCTAATTATCCAAACCAGCATTTTAAATTTGCTTCTCCTGGGAGCAAGATTTTGTGGTTTCATCTCAGATGAACCACAGTGTTTGGGAAACAAGCTAGTTTCATCCCAAATCAGTAGCAAGGTTAAGGACACAATCAACTGACTAAAAATATATTGTAAATTCAAGATGCAACTTCAAGTTTGTGTCAAAAACAAGTGCTGTGTCTGGAATGTCACACTCCACGGAGACGCTGGGGAGCCCAGTGGGTCCAACTGGAGCCTGGAGCGCACTCTCTAATCTCCTGAGCCCTTACTTGGTGGGATGTTGAAGTGGATCCCCCTTGTCCCTTATCTGCTGCTGAGAGTGCAAACTGGGATAAGCTTTGCAGAAGACTTTTGTGGTGAACATGTACAAAAGCATTCAAAAATGCATATTCTCTGATCTAGCAATTTCATTGCTGCAAATTTATTTAAAAATAGTCACAGACCCTGGATAGGTAGCGCAGTTGGTTAGAGTATCATTCTGACATGCCAAGGTTGCTTGTTGGATGCCCAGTCAGGGCACATACAAGAATCAATGAATGAATGCACAAATAAGTGGAATAACAATTTGATCTCTCTCTCTCTCTCTCTCTCTCTCTCTCTCTCTCTCTCTCTCTCTCTCTCTCTCTCCCCCTGTCTCTCTCCCCCCCTCTACTTTCCTCTCTCTCTAAAAAAATCAAATAAAAGTAATCATCAGTATGGATTAGTAAGTGGAGTGGAATGTGAATTCTATGAAGACATGGCTATAGTCAAGAGAGCCCTTCTGTTTGCCCCACATTGGTACCCATCCTCTGTTCTCTGTGACCACCCCCACCCCCCACGTCACTCAAGTCATCTTCAAAGCAACTGAAGCTCTTTTAGTTAAGCATGTGATCCCACTTGGGGCTTAGTTTTCTCCTCTGGACAATAAGAAGATTGGGATGAAGGCCATGTTTCTCAGAATATTGTCTATGGAGACACCCTGAGCCAGAATCATGTCACCTGCTTGTGTGAAAACCAGGCCGGGATGATCACAGTACCCTGTGAAGGAGGGTTATTTCCTCTGTATGGAGGAGGAGACTGAGGCTCAGAGAGACTTTCATTTTCTGGTTGGTGAGAGGTAGAGCTGGGATTTGAACCTCCACTGGTGGAATCCCAATGCCTGTTCTCTCTCTCTTGGTGCCAAGGAAACAGGTAAACAGAGGTGCAGAACCATGCCTGCCCTTGTGAGCTCACATTCTAGAAGGGCGGATTTTGAAGTTTATTTCATGTGCCCCACATGGTTATTTAGAGTGGCTTTTTTCAATGAAAATACTTTGTAAATTGTAGATTTACTACCATGGAAATAGTAGAAGATCTAGTTTTAGTTGTTTCCTTTTTTTTTTTTGATTTATAGAAATTGAGATTCTACTCTTCAAATGTTTAATACTCAGTAGCCAATGGAAAAGCAACATCTCACTCTTTTGTAGGAACGCCTATTGCTCGGCTTGGCCGGATGCTGCTGCTATGAACTGGAGCAGAACTGACCCAATCTGAAGACTGCTTAGGCTACATCTGCTCTAGTGGGATGTTCAAGCCTTGCCTCTTATTCTAGGAAAGTCCCTGTTTCATGACGAGTGGTTGTAGGTTTGATACAGCCTTCACTCTGTGCTGTTTATGTCTCCATTATACCTTCTGAATTGTTTCTCAACTCCAAGAAAAAAAATCTTTTAAAGCATTAATTACAAAAATATTTACTGAGCACCTTTTACTAGTAAGATGCTTTGCATTGGGCAAATATAGAGGGCTACACAGTGAACAAATCCCCCAAGGACTGTTGTCTTCATATCACTCTGGTAGTGGTCTGCTTTCAAAGTCTTCCCCCTTCATTTAGTTAAGCTTCACTCTGAAATTTAGTTGAAAGAAAATGCTCAATTAAAGTGACATTTTGTATGTAATTTAACTCATGGGAAGGGCAATCGTGTGCAACATCCTGTATACTTAAAGCATTACTTCCGAAGAGGAAGACACACAGCATATTAACTCCCTATCTTAAAACAGTGAATTATTATTGTTGTTATTGAAAATAGAATCACAGAATCTGGTTGCTTTGAAAACCCTGCCATGCCATTTAATGCTCCTTTATTATATTTGATCTTCAATTTTATGGGCTGCTTTGGTTAGTGGTGGTAACAGTAGAGAATTACTGTCACCTTCAAAGGGGATGAAATGAGGAATGGAAGTGATTACAAATAAGTTAGCTTTTTCATGTATAGGAAGCAGGAATAGTAAAGAAGCAGCAATGCATTCTTAAAATGATAAACTGACTGACTAGGGCATTTTGAAGCCTCATTAAAAATCAACAAATTGATCTTAGTGCAGCTCATCTCATGTGTTAGCTGGGTTGTCCAGTACTTCAAGGCTCTGGTAAAAATGGGCTCAGAGGACGGTCTCCACCAAATGGCAATAATCTAACATTTGAAAACCATCTTTCCTTTCTATGGAGTCTAGTGAGGCAAAGACAGAAAAAGGTGGGCCCTTCCTTAGAGTGATTTTCATAAAAATGTTAATTTTAATTTATTGATGGCAAAAGTAGAAACCTGCCAGAGTTGCTATTGCATCTGGGACTTGTAAGGCCATGCTGAGAGTATAAATGTCTTTGCTGAACACCAGCTATATCTACCCACACTTAAATAAATTAGAATCAGATTCTACATCTCGAAGAACTGTTTACATTTGCCATAATAGAATGGAAGTAGCAAGAGCAGAAAGATGGCCTGGCCCGTGGCTCAAAAGCAAGCTCAGGTCAGTGCTGTGCCTTTGACCCATTTATCCCTGCTCAAGGAGCTAGAGGCCTGTGGCTATTTGTTACATTCCAATCAGCAAATCAAGGAATCTGCTCTGTATTTCATTGCCATAGGACACCAAGTTTCTCTTGCTGTGCAGGCATCATTATTTCATGTGAAAATCTAGGATTCCAGGAATCATGGAATTAGTTAGTGTCCTAAAAGATTCTTATTAAAATCCATGCCTTTAAATTGGTTTCTATAGCCTCACTTTAGGCTACTAGTTTGCATGAAGGCATAGAACTAGAATAAGTGGAAGAGTCACACTAAGTCTCCTCCCTTTGCTCATCACTCCTCCCAAAGCACTAATCATATCCTCCCACCCTATTCATTTATTCAACATGTGCATGCATACACACACACACACACACACACACACACACACACACACACACACACAGCATTCTCCACTATTTCTGTTTATTTATTTTTTAAATGGAGGGACAGTATGATGATACTTTTGAAGCAATCTTCTAGATATGTCTTTAAAGCATTAAACAATTCCCCTGGATTCCTAATCAACTCATCTATATCTCCTATAGTAGCAGTCTTTTGTTCTAGTGGCCTGCATTTATGAATCTTTGCAAGGCATCCACTTTAGTTTTCATAGAAATTATGGAATACAGCTGTCGTTTTTCACTCTTATTTCATAGGTTTGCATAAAACTTAATTGGTTTGACATGATTAAATAATAACTGTGATTGGAATTTGTAGTTTGGAGAGCATAAGACATAACACAACAGGTAGGAGGAGAAGTGTGCAAGGGTGCGGGGGGGGGGGGGTGGATGCAGTAGCCGCCACTGGCCAGTGTACCATGGGGATCGGCTGCATCAGTTAATCTAGCGACTTGATTCAGAGGATGCTAAGAGAGCTGTGATAACTTACATTTATACACGGTTTACTCGGAGCCAAGCATCAGTCTGTCATCTAATCTTTACTGGGACTGTGAAGATTAGGCATAATAATACAAAAGCAAAGTAGTTTGTCCAAAATCACAATGTTAGTAACAGAATGAGAAAAAAATGCAGATTTCGATGTCTGCAAAGACTTTGTGTTTAACCATTGTGCTATGGTATAATGTTTTATTTTATTTTATTTTATTTTTTTTGACAATCTAACAACCCTAAAGAAGCCCATACCTACAGAAAGAACACAGATATCATCAATGAAATCTCCATTTTAGTGAAGAACTATGGTCTTTCCCTACTTAGTATCAGTTTGTTGCTATTTCTGCTAGAGGAATTCACAAGAAAAGCTTTGTGGAAGGAGCCTGGGAAAACACAGGCAAGGACTCTTGGGTTCTGCAGAAAGGAGGGCAAATAAACAAAATGTCTCCTCCTGCTCTAATTTATTAGAAAGTTTACAGTTGCTGTAGTGAGTGATGTCAAATCTCCTATGTCCTCAGGACTTGTAAGAGTTCTGGCAGCTTGCAAATTTCTAAGCTGGGAGCATGGAGACTTGAAGCAGACATTTGTTTTCTTGTGGTTTTTTGTGCTGTTGCTCCACCCTGTTCAGTTTAAGTCCCTCAGTTTTAATGAAAGCTTTGATCTCGGATGAGAGAGAATAATTAGGCTAATTAGGGAATGTTTGTGATTTTTATTGGTGATTTAGACAGTGATATGGTGAGGTTGTGCATTTCATATATACAGTCTCCCCTTCCTCCTTCTTTGTTTTTTACTGCTCCTATCTTTAGGAATCAAAAAATATTTAAAAATCAATTTAAAGTAGAAAATTGACCTTGGCTTTCTGACTTAATTCTTGGACTAAGCCAAGCATTTGTTTTGGGAGGCTTCTAGAGCCCTTGAAGCAAACTTACTTGCCACACCCTTTATGCTAGTCATCAGCAAACAGGAAAAATACTTTTAGGGAGCTATTGAGGGACTGTATCCCCCCAAAATAACATGTAGTTGAAGGAATTACAAGATTAAGAGCATCAGCAAAATAAGGTACTAAAGCTGAGCTGAACATTTCATTCTGTTTTGAATTTTAAAATGAAATGACAATAAAACAGCTCATTGTGTCATGCACATCCATCTATTGCTTTATCAACAGATGTTTACTGTGCAGATTTCTGAGATTTGAGCACTTCAAGGCAATGCTCACAAGTCTAGAGTAAGGAGGAGGGACTTCAGTCCTTCAAGGTCACTGTGGGAAGTGGGAGATGTCCACCAGAGGCCTCTTGAATAAACAAAGATCCATCCAGGGAGACATGGTTTTTAAAAGACTTTTAAAAATTAATTTTGAGAGAGAGAGGAAGGGGGGAGAGGAGAGAGAGAGAGAGAGACAGAGAGAGAGAGAGAGAGATGAGATAGCAAAACATCTATCGGCTGCCTCACTACTTATGAAGCATCCATCTTATATAAAAACTGCTGTTTGAAATTTTATTTTATTTTATTTTTTTAATCTTTATTGTTCAGTTTATTAATTACATTGTTCCCCCTTTTTTATCCCCCTATAGCTCCCCTCCACCCTGTACCCATCCCACCCTCCACCCTCACCTCCCCCTCCCCACTGTCCTCTCCCATTGTTGCAAGATTTTTGTCCAGTCTCTTGCTGTATTTCCCACACCCCTTTTCTCCCCAAGAATTGTCAGTCCATTCCCTCTCTATGTCCATGATTCTATTATATTTACCAGTTTATCCTGTTCATCAGATTATAAATTCACTTGATTTTTTTATTCATTTGTTGATAGATGTGTATTTGTTGTTCATAATTTATATTTTTACCTTTTTCTTCTTCCTCTTCTTAGGTTTCAGCATTTCATATAATATTGGTTTGGTGGTGATGAACTCCTTTAGCTTTTTCTTATCTGCGAAGCATTTTATCTGATCTTCAACTCTGAATGATATCTTTGCTGGATAGAGTAATCTTGGTTGTAGATTCTTACTATTCATTATTTTGAATATTTCTTGCCACTCCCATCTGGCCTGCATCGTTTCTGTTGAGAAATCCGCTGACAATCGTATGGGTGCTCCCTTATAGGTAACTAACTGTTTTTCTCTTGCTGCTTTTAATATTCTCTCTTTATCTTTTGCTCTTGGCATTTTAATTATGATGTGCCTTGGTGTGGTTCTCTTAGGGTTCCTATATATTGGGGTTTGGTGCGCTTCTTGGACTCCTAAATCAATTTCTTTCACCAGGTGTGGGAAGTTTTTGGTCACTATTTCTTCAAATAGGTTTTCATTGTCTTGCTCTCTCTCTTTTTCTGGCACCCCTATAATTCGGATGTTGGTATGCTTGAGGTTGTCCCAGAGGCCCCTTACACTCTCTTCAACTTTTTGGATTCTTTTGGTTTCTTGCTTTTTCAGCTGAGTGGATTTTACCTCTTTGTACTTCAAATCTTTAACTTGGTTCTTGGGGTGCTCTAGAGTACTTTTAGGTCTTTGTATAATATTTTTTGTTTCAGTC
Organism: Antrozous pallidus; assembly: GCA_027563665.1. Taxonomy (NCBI): domain Eukaryota; kingdom Metazoa; phylum Chordata; class Mammalia; order Chiroptera; family Vespertilionidae; genus Antrozous; species Antrozous pallidus. Next base: position 69,621,790 of record CM050521.1, on the reverse strand, counting down.
AGTGTATGCTTAATTTCTGGTTGGTCCTTTTTCATATCCTTGAGAATCTCCTTCATATCTTTGTAGGTCTCGTTCACTTCCTTGTAGGACTCATTCATTTCCACGTTGGTCTTGATCGTTTTCTTTCAGGTGTCATTCATATCCTTGGGGGTCTCATTCATTTCCTTGTAGATCTTGCTTATTTCCTTATAGGTCTCGACCTTTACTACGAGCCTCTTGAAAAGCCTTATAACTGTGGGTTTGAACTCTATGTCTAGTCGTCTTTTTTCCTCCATTTCTTTCACATCTGATTTCTTTCCATTTCTCTGCATGGTGGCTGCTTTATGTAGTAGATGTCGTCTAAGGGACAATGGCTCAGCCTCCCCAGGTACCTGAGGTGGGTACTCTTACTGCAATACTTTATGGGTTGTACAGTATTTTTGAATTTAAGCCCAGCTTGTTGTTAGCCCTAAGAGGGTTTGACCTCCAGGCCAATTGGCTGTGAAGGGAGACTGTGTTCAGGTTGGATGGGCGGAGTCTCTGAGCTGTGCAGGCAGCCTCAGCGTCAGCTACGTCCAATGCGGCGCTCGAGCGCGGGTCTCTGTTGGGTGGTAATTGTTGCAGGCACCTCCAAGAGAAAGCCGCTAGTCTCTACCCCTTGCCAGACAACTCTGCCTCTACCCAAATGAGTCTGCACACCCAAAGTCTCGCCCAGGGTTGTAAAACAAAGCATTCTGGTGGTCTCCAGGACCAGGGGGCAAGTCGCCAGGGAGCAAGTCGCGCGTCCATGCCATCGCACACTTTATACTCACAAACTGCTTTTACAAGCAACCCGGTTTCTCCTCAGACTAGGAGACCTCTGCCGCACCCAGCTTCCAGGGTGCGTACCCCAGACTTCGGACCTCGCCTGGCACTGGGGAATCCATGCAGTGGGACATCTCCGCCCTGCCCATTGGAGAAATCCAGCTGGGGTTGCTGCTGCTAGCCCTACAGCCCGTGCGCATCCCGGGCTCCTAACCTCTGTTTCCACGTGTATCTTCAAGACTGTGCTCCGCCGCTCTTCAGAGTCTCAGTGTCCCACCTTTACTTTTATTTGTGGAGTTTTCACTCAGCCAGCTGTCCGCTGATTCTGGGTGATGTTTGTTTTGTTGTTTTTTGTAGTTTTTGAATTGTTGCGTGGGGCAGAACAATAGGTGTTTACCTATTGGTTGCTCTTCCCTGCTGTTTGAAATTTTAACCCTGCTATTTTGCTTTTGTAGATGCTTGCTTGCTTAAATAATAAGGGAAATAAGACTACTCCGAGTTCAGAGAGGCCATTAAACCTTCTGCGGATGAAATTATCAGTGCTGGCACCAGGCCAAACCTTTGGTTGAGATCTCAAGGCCCCAGCACATAGGGGCTCTTTAAGAATTTGCAAAGGAGGCCAGAAACACCCCATATTTGGGAGACAAAGAAGGTAAAAACAAATAAATAGGGAAAATTCCTCCATGTTGGGGCCCAGAATTTGAGAGACATTTTCTTCTGGACCCCCGCGTAATAGTAATAAAGTGTGACCCCAAGCTCTCTGAGCATTGCTTGATTATTCCAGTTTTCTGTAACACTTAGATTGTCCTCAAAGCTGCTGGAGTCACAGCGATGGGGCCTCCAGGTGGGAAGCATTGCTAAGGAATTTCATGAGGCCAGAACTCTTTCAATGACAGGCAGCCCTGTGCTAAGAGGTATTGGCTGCCCATCAGTTGTGGGGAGCGTTGCACTTCAGAGCTGGGAGGAGCCTTAGAACATGCTCTGGTCTTCTTCCTTTGCTGCAATCTTGTGGATCAACCCCAACTCTGAGGCTATTCAGGCTACTCTATTTAACCAGCTTAGGGACTTTCTTAAAGTCATGTGAACTTTCTGAGCCTGTTTCTTCAACTGTACAATGGGAATACTTGCTTGCAGGGTTTGCATGCCAATGGACATTTAGTTGGTTAAAGTTCTTTTTATTAAGCATCTACTATGTGCCTGACTTGCATTAGAAGCTGGGGATACAAGAGTGAACAAAAGAGCCCTAACCAGTTTGGCTCAGTGGATAGATCATTGGCCTGCAGACTGAAGGGTCCCAGGTTCGATTCCAGTCAAGGGCATGTACCTTGGTTGTGGGCACATCCCCAGTGGGGAGTGTGCAGGAGGCAGCTGATTGATGTTTCTCTCTCATCGATGTTTCTAACTCTCTATCCCTCTTCCTTTCTCTCTGAAAAAAAAAATCAATAAAATATATATTTAAAAAAAAAGAGTGAACAAAAGAAATATTCTCTTACCCTCAGGGTATTTATAACTCACCTGGAAAAGCAGATATTAAATAGTAACTGGCACAGAGTAAGGTCTAAACGAATGGTAGCTATCTTATGATCCACTAAAACGAATGAGGACATTGCAGTACTGAAGGTTCAGGGATGTGTTTGCAGAGTCGGGACTTGATGCTGAAATCGACACTGTAAGTCAGGTACTTGTCACAGACGCTGGACTTGTTGATTCACTTGGAGACTGCATTCCCCAACCAGCCATAAGGTAGCTTGGGTCCCCACAGTGTTTCCGGGTTAGACATAGGCTAGGTCAACTGGGATAATTTAAAAGCCACAATCAGATTATTTTATATGCCCTTGTAGGTTCTTGAAAAAAAAAATCTGCACAAAGAGCTCTGATTCGTATTTGATCGCAGAACTGGTATTGAGAGAATGTCTCTTCTGTAACTCGATGACTCCCATTAAGGGACTCAGATGAGAAATTGGAGAATTTAGAACCAACAAAATTTTCACTTCCTCCTTTCTTACAGTGAGAACCTTATGTTTACCTTTTTGCCCAACCTGCCCAAAGTTGTGGTTTCAGAATTAATGCCTAGTCACAGGGAATGCATAAATCCACGAGGTTGGCATATATGTTTCCTTCTCTTTTCTATGGCTCTGATGTGTCTCTTATTTCTGCTATTTTATTGTTTGTGTGTCTTCTAATCTCAGCTAAATACCAACTTAATGCTTTCTCCTGATGGGCAGGGAATGTCTGTATAATGGGGGCAACATGAATAATTGATTTCTGGACAAAAATGCCTTTTGGCAGGTATCAGATGGGCTTTCTGTTGCTTTGGATGGAAGAAAGCCCCAGAACCTATGACCTCTTGGTGGACCTGGATCTAATCTCAAAACAAACGCCCTCCAGGCCTTTCTTTCTATCTCTGTGTACATTTATGGGAATATCAGATCAGGCATGACTTTTATTTTTGTTAATCCTCATCTGAGGATGTTTTCCATTAATTTTTTTTAACAGAGAGAATGGGAGGGAGGGAGAAAGAAACATTGATGTGAGAGACACATTGATTGGTTGCCTTCCACATATCCTTACCAGGGCTGGGATCTAGCCTGCAATAAGGTACATGTCCTTGACCGGAATCAAACCTGGGACCCCTCTGATTCTCTTTTCACTGAGCCAAACCGGCTAGAGTAGTGGTCAGCAAACCCGTGGCTCGTGAGCCACACGCGGCTCTTTGGCCCCTTGAATGTGGCTCTTCCATAAAATATCACAGCCTAGGCGAGTCTATTTTGAACAAGTGGCGTTAGAAAAAAGTTTAAGTTTAAAAAATTTGGCTCTCAAAAGAAATTTCAATCCTTGTACTGTTGATATTTGCCTCTGTTGACTATGAGTTTGCCGACCACTGGGCTAGGGCAAGGCACAGCCTTTAAAAGCTTTTTGGTCCCATACTTATTAAGTGCTGCAAGGCCAGTGTCGCCTTGGCTCCCAGCAACTTGGTTTGCTTTGATTAGAATTTTGTTCTCTGTGACCAGAGCTACCTTTGTTTACCTCCAAGTTCTTGGCCTTTGTGCACTAAGTCCACAGCAGTTTTCTGCAGGAAGGCTGCTCTGTTCTTGTTGCTATCGAGAAGGGAATACAAATAAAACATATGGACTCCACTCTCAAATAAGAATATGTTTTGACCAAGTAAAGCTATAAAAATATTATAAAACCTTCCAGATTTCCCCAGATTGCCAGCCTGGGGACAAAGTAAAGTCACAGAAAAAGTCCCAGAGTGCTGGAGTTCTGGCCCAGCCCAGTGAGTGATTTTCTTGCAACTGATGGTTTTTTTTTAGTTGAAGAAGTCATGGGGGGCCCCATGATACGCTCACCGAAGCCCACAATGACCTGCACCCTTTGTTGCCTCGGAGGTCCTCTCATTCTCTTTGTGGCCCCTATTTAGTGTTCCCCCAGTGACCCTCTCTTGGCTGTAAAGCTTATGGCCCCTTTAGACCAGTGGTCGGCAAACTCATTAGTCAACAGAGCCAAATATCGGCAGTACAACAATTGAAATTTCTTTTGAGAACCAAATTTTTTAAACTTAAACTTCTTCTAAAGCCACTTCTTCAAAATCGTCTCGCCCAGGCCATGGTATTTTGTGGAAGAGCCACATTCAAGGGGCCAAAGAGCCGCATGTGGCTTGTGAGCCACAGTTTGCTGACCACTGCTTTAGAGGCTATATTTTCCTGGCACTCCATCCCTGTGGTCTCAGGCTTGGACTTATGATTGTAATCACTCCTTTTCTCCTGTCCCTCACTCTCTAGTCCCCTTGACCAGAGTTATACCCAGTGACCAGGCACAAAGCAGAAGTACCCATGTCCTCAAGCAAGGCCCTTCTCTCACTTGATCCACCTTTTAGTAAATGGGCGAGTGTGGTGACTATTAGCTGTACACCAGGTCTATTCTCCTTTCCTTCCACATGTGGGTGCCTGGTGAGAGACTCCTTTTCTCACAGTCTACCCTGCTGCTAGGTACAGCCGTGGAACTAAGCTCTCTCTGATGGAATGTGGGAGTTTAAATTTCTGGTCACTTACTTAGAAAGAAAGTGTTTGCCTTTGTTATGCCCAGATTTCAAGACCCCCAAAGACCACCAGGGAGTCGAGTCCGATGCAAAAGCAAAAAAGCCTTAATCACAAGCTAGCTTGGCTCTCTGCCTCCACCGGCACAGGGGCAGGATGCAAAAGAGGGTGTGTTTCAAAAGCACAATGATTTTATAGGGCTAGGGGTCAGTAGGTGGGGGCATACTCCGATTGGTTGGGTGAGGGCTGGGGCTAGTGACCCAAATAATCCCTGACGCACATGACCTGTCCTTTGCTCTTGATTGGAGCTCAGGCGCCCAGTCTTTCACGATTGGCTAATTCAAAGGGAGGGGTTGGTCTTTGTGATTTCAAGATGGCAGCCCCCAGGTAAGATTACACATCATGCGGCCAACATGGTGACTGCCAAGTCACACAGTCCAAAATGGCAGCTGTAAGAGGGGACACAGTTACACAAGATGCAGGATACGGTACAAAGTGGAGTCAGTCCCGCTCTGCCCTTTCACCTTGCACATTCTCTTCCTCCTTTCCTCTGGGGAATGTTGACCTAGCCATTGAGGCAGTATCCTAGTCTAACAGGCCTTAAAGTGTATTCTGGAGATTCCCAAGGCCCTTTCAGGGAGTCTGAGAAGCCAAGCTACTTCTAATCATCTTAACATGTTATTTGCTCTTTTCCCTGTTTTGCAGTTGTATTGTTGTGGCAAATGCAATGGTGTGTAAAACTGCTGGTGCTTTAGCACGAATCCAGGCAGGACACCCACTGTCCCCAGAGTGATCGCATTCTTCACAGCCTCGTGCTTGCGAGGAAACAAAACAACAAAATGCCAGTTTCCCTTAATTATGCCCTTGAAGAAGTGTTACAGATAAGCAGTTTCATTAAATCAGTGCCATGGAGGGCGTGTCTCCCTAATATTCTGTGTAAGGAAATAGGAAGCACGCATAAATTCTTCCAATGCACTCAGAAATGTTACTTTTTTGGAAGTGGGGTTGGGAGTAGAAATTGGCTTACCACTTCAAAGGCAAAAATGGATGGTATTTGTTTCTAATGATAAAATTTGAGTTTTCAAGTGAAAATTTAAATTTTGGGAATTACGTTATCTGCCACCAGGAACTTGGCAGCATCTAAATATTTAAAAACTTTTCTGCTGTGATTGGTGGTGATAGTAATGAGCATGGTTTTCTAATATTGGGTATAAGTGTGTCAACATTTGGAAGTTCTGCATAACTCAGTGAACAATAATTTCTTTTAAAGTACTAATGCCTAACGCTACAAGATCATGCATTGGTTAAATGATCCACTGGAAGTGTAAAACAAGAAATTTTGCTTATTTGTTTAATAAATGTTGGCAAATGTATTCAGATATATAATTGTCACTATGCCAATGGATTTTAAGGTAACAAAGTATGAAAAAAGTTCACTGATGTGGTTTCAGATTCTATATTGCAACTAACCTTTAAGAAACAATTACTCGAGTTTGATGTAGTATCAAAGAATAATAGTTACAATGATCTGAAAAGGCTATTAAACGACTCTCCCTTTTCTCAGCTATATTGGTTTATGAGGCTAGATTCTTTAGACTTAGCTAAAACAACTTATTGAATTGAATACAGAAGCAGAAGCATTCAATCATCATCATCATCGCCATCATAAGCTTTCTATTATTGAGCCAAATATTATGAGAGTCTCAAAAATATCAAATAATGTCACTCCTCTCACTACTTTTTGAAGAGATAGTTATTTTATAAAATAAGTTAGTTTTCTTAGTATGCAATAGTTTTATCAAAAATGTGTTTTTATTGATTTGAGAGGGAGGAAGAGAGAGGGAGAAAGATAGAAACATGGATGAGGGAGAAACATTAATTGGCTGCCTCCTGTATCCCCCCCACCAGGATAGAGCCCACAACCAGGGCATGTGCCTTGATTGGGAATTGACCCGACAACCTTCTGGTGCATGGGATGATGCTCAACCAATTGAGTCACACTGGCTGTGCTTATCATGGTTTTAAAAATTAATAAACATTTTAAATAATTTTTTAGTTCTAATTTTGAATACAGTAAGCATCACTAGCTATTGTTCACATAAATAAGTCTCTTTGGGGTCCTCATAATTTTTGAGTGTAAATAAGTCGAAGACCAAAACATTTGAGAATTCCCGCCTTCAATGATGGCAGAGCTACATGAACTCCATCTGGACTACGGTCTCCTTGACTGGTATATGAAAGAGAAATACACTCTACTTCATGTGAGCCACTCACATGTTGGCTATTCTGCTACAGCATCTTGGCTCATACTCTACAAATATATTGGCCTAGAAAGTGATCTAGTGGATGCAATTAGAGTTGTTTTTCTCCTTCAATGCCCAATCAGTGTCCCCAAGTCAAGCCTGTGTGCCTTGAGATTCCCAGGAATAGTTGAGCAATGACTTTTGTAAACATTTTAGACAAGATCAGTCCTGGGGCAGTTGCTAGTCTTAATGTATCAACTCAGTTGTCCTTCTCAAAAGGACTTTAGCATTCTGAAAAGGTGGATTTTTTAACAAGTAAATTGATTGTGCCTATATTCTGGGATCTTTTTTACATAAGGTTTTAATCTTCATTCTTTCTTTGTTCTCTTAACATCAACATGTTTGGTCTAGTTGTTATGGTAATAACATTTTCCTGAGACAACAAGGAAGGCATGTGGTTTAACAAGTACACAGGGGGTATTATTCAGGACAATGGAAGAATCCTTGATTTGAATGTTTCTGAGAAAATTCCTCATTATTGGTCATCATGCTTATAATAAAAGTCCCTAGAAGAGGGAATAACATTCACTAATTTCTTTTTACTAGATGTTGCACAGTAAACAAAATTGCTATTTTAAGGTGATTTTTAATCATAGTGTTAACATTCTATTGTGTAAACTCAGGTGTACATACCCTTCAACCCCCAAATCCTGACTACTCAAGAGAGGAGAGAAAACCTCCTGGTGTTTTCCTAATTTCCCTTTGTTTTATCAACCTTGTTCAATGTTTAAAATTTGATCATGTCCTTGTTTAAAATATTAGGAATGACTATTCATTTTCTCCAAGATAAAACTACTTTCCATCCTGGGCATTTAAGAATCTATATAATTTGGCCTCATTCTAACCAACCACTGGAACTCTTAGCAGGCAGGACAAAGCTCTGTAGGCAGCTGACTCTACAAAGGAGGAAAGAAGGGAGATTGGAGATTCATTGTCGATAATATCACCACTTTCTTGTAAACTTCCTTTATTCTCTTGCCTCAGTCATACTCACCTGCACCATCACAGCCTGATTAAACTCGTTCTGCCCACTCTGCACCTGATCTTCAGCTGAGCATTGTTCAAGAACATCAGACAGCCCTGCTGAAGCTCTCCCTTTAAAATAATCACCACAAATCTCAAAGGGACAGGCAACAAAGATTGGCAGTTCTCCCACCTTCCTCAACCTTCACTCTCTTACTAATTGAGCTGATGTTTTTTTCTCTAACTTCCTCAGCTGGTGACCTTGACTTTTAACTTATTTTAAACCATTTTATCTTCCCTCTGTTTAGAAAGAACCATTCTCAGTCCTTGTCTACGGATAAAGCTCCCATGCCTGGTTCCATTATTTCTGCTTACATACCATTTCTGTGAAATAAGAGAACATATTTCTATGTTCTCCAGGAGACAATATTTATTACACACACTCCCATTCATTGTGTCACAGACATACTGACTTTCTTTTTGTCTTAAGCTTTCTGTCACAGGTCTCTTGCGCTGCCCTTTTCTCTGCAATGTTCATTTCAAATTCAGACCAGATGTCACTTGCCATTTCCTCACAGAAGTCTTCCCTTACCATAGTAACTCAAGTAGGCTTCTGTATTAGTTTCTAGGCTCCCATAACAAAGTGCCAAAGACAAGGTAGTTTAAACAACAAAATTTTATTTACTCAAAGTCCCAGAGGCTGGAAGTCCAAGATCAAGGGGTTGGTAGGGTTGGTTTCTTCTGGGGCCTTTCTCCTTAGCTTTTAGATGACTGTCTCCTCCCCAGGCTGAACCATTTTTTTTCTGTGTGTCTATGTCCAAATTTCAACTTCTCATATTAAATTAGGGCACAACCTAGGACCTCATTTTAATTTAATTATCTCTTTAGATACCCTATCACCCCAATCATATTCTGGAGTACTAATTATTAGGATTTCAATATGTGACTTTAGTCCATAACAATAGCTCTCTATCCCATTGTAGCATTTTTTCTTTGCATTTATCACTATTGGAATTGATATAATTCCTTTGTTTGTGTATCTGTCTTTCCCACTAGAATGTAAGCTCTATGAATGGAGAATCTAATGCCTGCAACAGTGTCTAGCACAGAATAGAAGTTCAATGTATGTTCATGGAATAACTGAAAAGGCAGAGAAAAGAGGTGATAAATTATAGATGCTTTGTTTCAATTTGGTAAGATTTTTGTTCTTCTGCACTATTGTTTTTTAGTTCTCCTTCTTTTCATGCTTTTTTTTTTCTCTTCAAACCCTTCAAGACTTATAGCATCGCTTCTTTTGGACATCTTTTAAATTCCATAGCATAGACTGATTTTTCCAGTGTCTGAATCTTCTACAGCAGTTATTGCCTTTATTTTTCTGTCACATCACATCATTGAATATTATATCCTTGATTGTTCTTTGTTTCCTGTCTTCACTGTGTGCTTCATTTCCACTGAGATTGTGATGTGCCCAAGGGTGTCAGCCATCATTTATTTATTTGCTTTGGAGGATACTAAAGAATCCTAAGTTAATTGAAGCTGAATGAACCAGACTTGAATATAATTTCTTTCTTATGTAGGAGCAAAACAGGTACCTCTGAGCAAGGAACCATGAGTGGAGTTGGCAGCTCTGTGTGGTGTGATTTCTGAGGCATCAGGAAAAATTGTCTGCTCTGCCTACACATTTCTGCTCTGTTCTTCCCTCCACATTTGAACATAGATGTTTCATGGCAACTTTCTGAGAAACTGTTAGGCCAAAATAGAGCAAGGTTTTTTTTATTTGTTTTATTTTTAACTGCTTTTTTTTTTTTAAAGGGATTCTTGACATATAAAAAGCTATAGATATTTAATAAACTGAAATTAGGTTTAGAGATAAGTATCCACCTTGTGAAATCATCATCATTGTTAAGAGCAAGTTATTTTATATTTAATTTTTTAATTACAAGTTTATGTTCAGTATTATTTTGTATTAGTTTCAGGCGTATTTATAGTGGACATATACTTTATAATGTGTTTCCCCTGAATTTCCAGTGCCCACCTAGCACCATACATAGTTGTTACAATGTTATTGACTATAATCTCTATGCTGTATTTTACATACCCATTACTATTTTGTAACTACAATTTGTACTCCTTAATCCCTTTGCCTTTTCACCCAGTCATCCAACTCTCCTTCTCTTTGGCAACCACCAGTCTGTGGCCAGATTATTATGATCTCTGAACACATAATAATCTGGCCACTCAGTGTGTGTGTGTGTGTGTGTGTGTGTGTATTAGAGACCTGGTGCATCAATTCGTGCACGAGAGGCTGGCCAGAGGGAAGGGACATGAGCGGTTGGTCGGCCTGCCTGCTGTTCAAACTTCTAGTTGAGGGGACAATTTGCATATGAGTCTTTTATTATATAGGACTAGAGGCCCCAGTGCATGGTACCTCAACCCAACCTGCCCCCTCTCACATACTGGGAGCCCTCAGGGGATATCCAACTGATGGCTCACCCCCAGCCTGCCCAAGGCACCCAGCCATTGCACTACTCAGCTCAGCCCTGGCCGCGTGCGACCACCCGGCCCCAGGGGTTGGACACTTGCCACCACTTCTGCTCACAGTGCCTGGAGGCTGGGAGCTCCCTGCCACCGCCACCACCACCACCACCACCGCTGCTGCTGCTGCTGTCGCTTCCCCTCACAGTGCCCTGGGCCTGGGCGATCGCCACCACTGCCATTTCATCTCCACCCCCAGTGCCTGGTGCTTGCACTACTTGGCCCCGCCTCTGCTCCTGTCTGGCTGGTAGCATAGCCAATCAGGAGCTAAGGTACAGTCAAATTTGCATGTTTCTCTTTTATTATATAGGATATACACTGAGTGGCAAAATTATTATGCATTCAGAGACCATAATAATCTGGCCAATCAATGTATTTGTCTGTTTCTGGTTTGTTTGTTCACTTATTTTGAAGAGAAAGATCTTTTGAGTGCAAATACTCAGGGGAGGCAAGGTAGTGACATACACTCACATTTTATTGACTGATTCTTTTCTAGAAAATGGGGTGGGAAGGGATTAGATGTCTGAGTTGGTAAAAGTGTGTTAAAAAAGAACCCTGAGGACCTAATTTACATGTTAGCTGAGTCAGCCCTGCCATGGACTAGCAGGCTGAAGAATTGGAAGGTATTTCCTTGAGTTAGAATCAGTGTTGGCTGAGTCTCTGCTCTAGGAAGCCAGGCTCAATTCTTCATCCTATTAATATGAGCCACACAACCTTAGGGAAATCACTTCTCTGGGAACTGGTGGAGGGGTAAGAGATTGGGCTAACCAGTTTATACTTAGGGATTGATATTCCTTCCTTATATGCTACCTTAACAAGGGCAGTGGCATATAAGGAAGTGGAGGGGTTATTTTTTATTTTCCAGAAGGTTTCAAGTTACCAGTATACAAATTAGAAGACATGGGCAGATAATGAAAAATCTCTCAGTAAGTTGGAGTGGGTATGGGGTGATGGTGCTGATAACTGGCTCTGAGAATGCTGTTGCCCTAGAGAGATAGTGGAAGAAACTGATTCCTTCACCCCTGTGGATTACGGTGAGCAATGGAAAGGAGGTTGACTCTGAGAAAAGCAGTTATATGATTATCTCATTTTAGAATAAACTAAAGCTCAGTGAACTGACTTGAATGAAAGTCTCAGGGATGAAATCCAAACCAAGTGCTCTTTTGATGACTGTATACTGTCTTTCCCACACACTTCAGAAGTGAATTAAACCGGAAAAGTGATGAAACCCTAAGAATATTCTAGAAATCCGTGTGGAACTTGTCAGAGGTAAATATGACCTCTAACTTAGGGTGGGGGGATGACCTTGCAAATAGTTTAGAAATACAATCTTTATGTTACATCGAGATTTCCTTAGTCCCCACCTACTTTGAGGCCAATTTTATGCTCTGGACACACACACCACTTCCTGCCAGCTACCAACACAGCCTTGACGTGATGGGCATAATGACTCATGGTCACGTAACATTCCTTTCAGACACACATCAGCATGTTTGTTATTGCATGACTGCCCAAACACCCACAGAATCTAAGGAGGTAAAGTAGCTTTAATGTTGATGAATGTAGTCCCACTCATTTCTCTTTTATTCAAATCAAACTTGAATTGATCACTGTTTGGGAATTCATTTTTGCTCTTAATAAGAAATAAGGAATAAAGGCTGGTTTCAGTCTTTAGAGTCAAGCCATATTTTGGAACTATTTTATTTGGAAACCACACCTATATCATAGCAAGGAAATCATTGACATGAGTCACATGACCCAGCTTTCAAGAGTTGGCATTATACAGTACGACCTATAATAGGTCATCAGAAGATATCCCATAAAATGCCCATTAGCTACTCAAGGTGGAAAAATGGCTTGCTTATACCTGAAGTAGGTTATATGGTCATTGAAATGATCTGATTCACCTATTGAGGCTGTAAATTTCATGCCATAAATCATGGCCAATGACTGGATTCTTCTACATGATTTTCTTAACTGGTTTGCAAGTACTATAAAGTATAAATCATATTTATACCATACATTGGATTGAGGAAATACATATTTTATGTCAACTACAAAGCCTAAAAGTATTAGTATAAGTAAGAGTCAAGTAAATGTAAATTGATTAACTTCATATCATTTGTTAAAATGCTAAAAATATTTGTTAAAATGCCCCCCAAATATTTATAGTTGTTATTTTTATTTTGAAGAATGATAGAGAAATTCATTTATTTATCTATTCATTTAATTGATATTTAGAATGTGCAATCCAAGCACTAACTCTAATCCTTATTAGTTGAGTGAACTGTGGCAATTACTGAACCTTTCTACCTTAGTTTCCTCATATATAAAATAAGGAAGATAATAGTACCTACCTCCCAAGTTTGTTGTGACCATTAAATGAAAGAATATCTATGAAGTGCTTGAATATTATTTCAAGCATTATGAACAGTGACATTTATTATTTTTGGAAAAGGAGACACATTGATTAAATTGCTGTGTAAAAATTATCCTAGAATTTTGTGGCTTAAAAAAAAAACACCTGTTTACTATTGCACAGTTTCTGTAGGTCAGGAATATGAGTGTGGCATAGATAGATGTTCACAAGCTGCAATCAAGGGTCTACTGGGCTGTAGTAATCTCCAGGCTGAACTGCAGAAAAATTTGCTTCCAAGCTTACACATTGTTGGCAGAACTTAGCTCCTCAATGGCTGTTGGCCAGTGTTTGCCCTCAGTTCTTTGCCATCTGGGTCTTTCCAAAATGGCAGCTTGCCTTGTCAGAGCATGCAACTTGAGAAGTCAATAGATTAGAATTGGCTTGCAACACTCAAGAAATAATCTTCTACAAACTAGTTAATAAGTGATATCTCATCACCTTGCCATATTTAATGATAAAATGTGAGTCACTAAATTCAGCCCACACTTAAGGAGAGGGTATTGCTAAAGAGTGTGAATACAAGGGGTCAGACATCATTGGAGCCCACCTTACCACAATGTTAAAGGAGTTGGTACAACCTATAATAGGTCACCAGAAGGTATCCCATAAAATGCCCATTAACAATATAAACTTAAGAATTACATATTTATTGGGGGGGGGGATGTTAAAACTAATTCTGGAATAAAATAGCAATAAAAATTGTGATAAGTACCATGAGTTGGAAATATAATATTGATGACCAGTTATAATATTAGTACCTGAATTGAGTTGGCATATTTCAAATGAAGGTATCTCTGAGGAAATAATATTTGTTTCAGATTTGAAGGATGAGTTGAGCTAGCCAGGGGTGGCGCACAGAGAGGCAAGAGCCCTCTTAGAAGAATGAAGAAATGATATGTAGGCCCTGAGGTAGGTGAGTACCTACAGTGGCTTCTCCATGTGGCATAGGGTTATCACAGCATGGTAGCTAGTTTCTGAGATAGAATTCTCCAAGAGAGTGCTCCAAGGGAAAAGAAGCAGAGGTGGAAGCTGCCAGGTCAGGTTATAGGGCATTCCTCCCATGGAATTATATTGGAGAAAGCAGTTAAAAACCTCCATCAATGTCCAGGAAAAGGGTAATAAGTTTTAACTTTGGAGCTGCCACATGCTTGTACAAGAACCAGCAGAGTTATTTGGAAAATTACAACCACAGTGTGTGATTTTAGCAAAAGTAATTTAGATTTGAGTTAAAAATTGGAAAAAGAAGTAGGAAAACGAAGAAAGTATGTATAGATACCCCTTTAAGAAGCTTGGGCAGGGCTGGGAGATGAAACTTAAATGGTAACTGGAAGAAGATGGATAAAGAAGGGACTTCAGGAGATGTTTCTATGTATCAGGAAATGATCTTCTAGAGAAGGAGAGTGTGAAGATCATATAGAAATGGGCTAGTGGATGAACTAAGTCTCTGAAAGATGGGAGGGGGAAAATCTAGAACACAGATTTGGAAGATTGGTCTTTGATAGAATATATATATATTTATTTAAAAAGGCAGAGTAATAAAGTGTCAAAATTCTTGGCATGGAGGGACATAGATTTACATATATGAACACAGAAGTTACTATTTATCACTAGCTTGAGAGAAAAAAATAAGGAGACACATCATTTGAGGGAATCAGAGACTTACTGTTGTTGTGAAATAATCATTTCCTTATTCAAGTAAAGTTGATGACCTTATCTTTCTAGAATGTTAAGAGAATTGATATGTTAAGTAGAAGATTGGAATAAATTCTCATGTCCTTCCAAATCTTAATATTCATGCTTTTATAATCTTGCCTTCAGAGCACTGAGTCTTAGATTTCTCTACTTGCAGTATGATAATTGATTCATCTGAGAATAGGTGAATCATTTTGATTATATAGTAGGGTGGGTGTTGAGACATCCCAAACACAGGCAATCAGACCTTTCTCTCTATATAATAAATTAATTCCCATGAGGCCAACTATAAGTGTTGCTTCAAGATTTGACTCTAGCCGAGACCGGTTTGGCTCAGTGGATAGAGCATCGGGCTGCGGACTGAAGCGTCCTGGATTCAATTCTGGCAAGGGCATGTACCTTGGCTGCGGGCACATCCCCAGTAGGAACGTGCAAGAGGCAGCTGATCGATGTCTCTCTTCTCATCGATGTTTCTGACTTTCTATCCCTCTCCCTGCCTCTCTGTAAAAAATCAATAAAATATATATTAAAAAAAAAAGATTTGACGCTAAGTATGCATGCTTTCAGGTCACAGTATTTCTCTTCTATTTAGAGGTCTATCACAACAAAATCCTGGTTGAGGGTCAGGTAGGTTAGGTTCACTTTTGCACAAAATCAAGGTGTGGTGTTTTTTTTGGTCTTTTTGTTTTTTTCATTTTTCATCTAGCTTTGCTCAAAAGACAAATATGGTAGAGGGATTTCTTCTGAATATCAAGAGTTCACTGGATGCCACCCAAGATGTTGATTTAGGCTGGGGTCTCTTTATAAGATTTAATGCTTCATTGGCACTGCTATGATTATGCAGGTGTATGCTAGAAGTTAAAGGCATGACTTTGGGTGAAATAAGGCAGTTATCTTGAATCTAATACATGGGTGTTATGAATAGCTCGCTTTACACCCTGAATCTTCCAGAATGAAACTCACTCTTATAAGGGCCAGACTGCTGTATATTTACTGCATATTTATCAACACTCTACTCTCATACCAGTCCTGTATTTGAAATAGCCAGATGCACAAGATTCCATTTCCATTGCACAGGAAGAGGATACCTGACTTAGGTGTGCCCAACTTCTTGGTAGACATTACCTAACCACTAGAATTATAGACAGTCAGTGCCAAGGATTGTTTTTTATTTTGGCATTGGAAAACAAAAGTGTCTGGGGTTTTCTCTTCGTCTTGACAATATCAAACTTTCCAGGAAGATGGGCAAAAATGTATGAATTATTGGGTTGTTTCTATTATGCCTTCTACTAGGTGGTTTTTTACCCCCATTAAAAACAATCCTATCTAATAAAAGAGTAATATGTAAATTTGACGGTACCTTCACCACGCCCACAGCCATGCCCACCAGCCAATCAGGAGCAAATTATGCAAATAAACCCCAAACAAGATGGGCTGCCACCACTGAGAGCAGGAGGAAGGCTTGGATTTCTCTGGCAACAGAGGAAGCCAAGCTTTCTGCCTGGCTAGGCCTCCACTCAGTGTTACAAAGTTTCAATTATAAAAGATACAGGAATGGCGGCAGCCACTGAGCTAGAGAGAACAGAGGCTTGGGTTTCCCTGGAAATGAAAGAAGCCAAGTTTTCAGTCTACTGTTGCTGGGCTAGGCCTCCACTCTAGGCTACAATGTTTCAAACAGAAATGGCTGCCGCCCTGGAGAGAGGAGAAAGCTTGACTCCGCTCCAGGCTACAAAGTTTCAATTGTAGACATAAATTAATCCCAGATCCCAGAGCCTCCGCTTGGGTTGCTGGAGGGTGTGGCTGGCCTGCAAACCTCCACAGGCTCCTCGTCCAGACTGTCCCTCACCCCAAGGGAACCCCCACCCTGATCTGGGACACTCTTCAGGGCAAACCAGCTGGCCCCCACCCATGCACCAGGCCTCTATCCTATCTAATAAAAGAGTAATTTGCAGATTGACCATCACTCCAACCCACAGGAGGGCTGCCTCCATGTGGACACAAGATGGCCACCACAAGATGGCCAGCAGGGGAGGGCCATTGGGAGGTTCCAGGCCCTGCGAGGGAGGGCAGTTGTGGGTGATCAGGCCAGCAGGGGAGGGCAGTTAGGGGTGACCAGTTGTGGGTGATCAGGCCAGCAGGGGAGGGCAGTTAGGGGTGACCAGGCTGGCAGAGGAGGGAAGTTGGGGGCAAATAAGCTGGCAGGGGAGCAGTTAGACATCAATTAGACTGGCAGGGTAGTGGTTAGCGGGTGATCAGGCTGGCAGGCACAAGCAGTTAGGGGCAATCAGGGAGGCAGGCAGGTGAGCAGTTTGGAGCCAGTAGTCCTGGATTGTAAGAAGGATGTCTGATTGCCCGTTTAGGCCCGATCCTAACAGAATCGGACCTAAACAGGCAGTCGGACATCCTTCGAGGGGCCCCATATTGGAGAGGGTGCAGGCTGGGCTAAGGGACATCCCTCAGCGACCCCCCCCCCCGCATGAATTTTGTGCACCGGGCCTCTAATGTTCTATATATTCGTTGTTTAAATAAATATAGACTGGAAGTATTTAAAAATAAATAAATGTGTTTTTATTTATTTTTAGAGAGATGAAGGGAGAAGAAGGGAGAAAGATAGAGAGATAGAAACATTGATGATAGAGAAGAGCATCAATTGGCTGCCTCCTGCATGCTCTCTACTAGGGATTGAGCCTGCAACCTGGGCTTGTGCCCTGACCAGGAATTGAACCAGTGACCTCTTGGTTCCTGGGTCAATGCTCAATCACTGAGCCACACCAGCTGAGCAAGACTGAAAGCATTTTAACAGCAAGGACTGGACGACTTCCTTAAACCGTTTTATATCTTAGTGTCTTCTCAAGACTGGAAACCTCTTGAGACTTCTTTGATTTACTAAGAATGAGATTTGATTCCAACTGTTAAAAAATGATGAAGAAAGACACATTAGAGATACCAACAAACTTATTTGTACTTTGTGAAGTGGAAACTCTCCATTGTGAGAACAGCAAAATGGGTAAAAGAAAGAACATTTTTATAGGATGAAGAGTCAAGAACAAGGGAAAGAAAAATTGAAAATATTTGCTTGGCTGGGGCCACATACTCAGCCTTGTTTGGGTGTTTGGGGTGAGAAAACAAGAAAATAAATATAGAGCCCAGAGTTGGCTAGGCATTTGGGAACTGGCTAACTGGTATACTGCATTTCTGGTGAAGAAGAGCATTTACAGGGATACACATTTAACTAACTTTGGTTTGCTGATGTGGCAACATGGGCAGGAGAGACTTCATCATGGGCCTAGAAAGTTATTTTCACACACCCAATGCATTGAAACTTGGACTTTAAGTTTCTATATCTTCAGATTATTTATTCTAGGTGCTCTAACAATTGAAAGGTATAGAATGAGGCTGCCCTCCTTCTCCCCAGTAAGAGATAGTGGGTCAAAATGAGGCGGACAGGAGAGACCAAGAAGCAGAGGAGAGGCCCAGGACTGTGGTAAGGACTTACTTCCCTAGGCCATGGCATATTGCCCACCGGTATATGGTGGCCTCTTGGTAAAGGTTAGTCAACGAATGAATGTATGAAAGTTGAATTAATCTGGACAGACAAGTTGGGTTAGCTCCAAATTTTCACTCTTTTCTTGGGAAAGCTGAATTAAGTCCAGCTGTTCTTCAGACTGCCAAGCCACTTTTGAGCAAGTTCCTTTCTATTTCTTCCATTTCTACTCATTTTCCCCTTCAGTGCCACAGAAATAAATGCTGCACCAATTATTTATTCTTTATAGGGGTTGGCCCTTTGTATTGGTCATTTTCTTAATTGCTCACATTCTGCATATTTACTTATTTTTTCCCAAGGCTGTTTCATTCCCAGGAACACCTTCTATGACTCCATTGATGAAAATGCGAAGGGATTTTTCTATCTGGGTTTCTACAGATTTTCTCTAATGCCAGTTTTCTTATCTAAGCTGACAACACGATTACACACACACACACACACACACACACACACACACACACACACGACTTTGGAGTTTCAAATGCCTCAAGATGTGTCTCCTTCATTTAGAACCAACTATTTCAAAAATATGGGTGTGCAATTCAGTTCTTTCTGAGAAATTTTGTGAGGCTGTTGAAATATATGCACATCAATCAGATTCACTGATCTAATATGACACCTAACCAGCTGGGTGAGAACATATTTGTAAGTCAATTTACACAACAGGAGTAGCCTCCTGGCACCCATAGGCCCTGCAGGATATGGTTATAGGAACTAATAAGGAAAAATAGAAAGACTCTGAATTGGAGCGCCCCTGACACATGGAACCTTCCCACACTCTTTAGCCAGTATAACTTACAACCCGCCCCCCCAAAACCCCCCAAAAACAACTTGGCATTAGAGTCAATTTTAAGAAAAAGACAAAAAAAAACCAACATGCATTTATTTATTTTCCAATGCTAATCATAATATTCTGATTCTTGTTCACTATACTACTATTTTAAAAATAGAATGATTATAAGACACACGCAACTTTATATTCTTTCTTTGACATTTATATCACATTTTCTTTGATAGTTTATTTGCGTCTTCCCTCTCATTTACCATATCTCCCCCTTTGTCTTAAATATTGGCTAATACTAGTCTTAATACTGCCTAACTTTTGAATCCAACGGACAAAACCAGCCAAAGCACAGCTGTATTCAAACTTCCTGTCTTCATTTTTCTTTTTCCCCCTCTCCCTTCCCACTCTCCTCCTTCTTCTCCCCCAACTCCTCCTCCCTCCCCCCCTCCTCCTCCTCCTCTGCCATTTCTCCCTCTCTTTCTTTCTGATACACAGAATAGGACTGATTTAATGACTCATACTCCCAAGTTATTAAGAAAATAACAATGTGTTTAGGCATGGCCCTTATTTTATTACCTTTCTTTACCGCATCCACAGACTTGGATCCCATTGATAGACTGCCCCTATGTTCCGGTGATCATTTGGAGCATTCCTGACTACCAGTCACTTCAGTGTTCCTGGGGCAAATCTTTCCTTCTGTTTTTGAACTGAGGAAAATTCTTCATTGATTTGATGGTGGTGGTTTCGGTGACAAATACAGTAGAACAGGGGTTTTCAAATTATAGGGTGCTTCTTATCACCTGGAGTGCTTGTTTAGACAGAGGTGGACCCACCCCACCCTCGGAACCTCTCATTTAGTAGATCTTGGGTGGGGCTCAACAATATGAATTTCAGATGATATTGGTTATGATGGCCAACTGCTCTTTGAGAACTGCCTCATTAAAGAATTTTCACCTTTATACCCAAGCACCAGTGAAAAAGAATTGGAGATTATTTAAGAGAGAATGATTTGCCTCAGGCTAGAAAGCCAAGGATTTACTTAGCATTTGTATTGTTCTAAATTTGGAGAACATCTCTGCTGTCAAAGCCATTTAGCCCAAGGAGGAAATGTGTGCTTTTATTGTTTATTTAGCAACGACCAGGTACGTTCTTTTATTTGTGAGATATACATAAAACCTTATATAAGAGTCCAAAAGTTAACCGCATAAAATGTGGAATTCCACTATTTCCATATTAATGAAAGATAGGGTTGTACAGCCAATGGCCTCTTATCCAAATGTGTATTAACTGTAGGCCAGTTATCTGTTGGATTCACTATAACATTTTAGTTATTTCTAATCTTTGTCCTCTTCAAATTGGGATAATAAAAACGAAACTTTCAGACATGGAATGAAAAAAAAAATCAGTTGCTTTGGCTAGCAGTGAAATACGCAGAGGCAGGAGCAACATTGGAGATTCAGTAAGACAGGGAAAGATGCAGTTTCAGCAAAGTTATGGAAAGCTTCAGTTTTCTCATCCCTTTTTCTTCCTTTTCTAGTTCTTTCTTTCTACAAATATTTATTGCAGTGATGAAAAAGTGAACAAAGCTTAGCCCAGAACCATGCACAAAGATGCTCAATAAATATTTGTGCATTAACTAAAAACTGAATGAAGAGGTAGACACTACATTCCCTAGGAGCGGAGAATAGATGATGACATTACTGTTGAGCATCATTGTCCAAGCCTGAGGGGACTTTAGAGATTTCTCTCTGTCCCATATTACAGCAGGAATAGAAAAATTTGCACTTCCTGTGTAGGCTGCTACCAACAGATACCCCTGGCACTCAGGCTCATAGAGAAAAGATGGAATGCTCAGAGAGGGTGCACTACACAGGGTGGAGAATGATGCAATTTCTGTACCTCTCCAAGGATCAGCCCACTTTTAGGTGTCTTTATCTCAAGAATCATCAATTCACCCACAGGTCTGTTGTAAAAACGCCAGCTGCTGGACTCCATCTTCAGAGACTCTGATTCAATAGCTATGCGAAGAGCCCCTAACTGCGCTTTTGTAGCAAGTTCCCAGGTGATGTGGGTGCTCTTGGTCCAGGGACTACAATTTAAGACCCTCTGCTTTAGTCATTTCAGAGCGAACTGCCATCATTTCAATGAATAGTTTACCTTTGTTAATGAGGCTAAAAATATTAATAATATGGTTTTAAATGATTCATATTTACTGAAAATGTATTAAAGATATGCTGTTCTTCCCAGCAGGACATATATTTTTAAAAGTTTTATTATGATCAAGTCCAAATTTAAAAAAGTAGATTTGCTTTCATTAAGAAACATAACATAACACATTGGGAGAAAAAACCTGTGGCTATTTATTTTGGAGTTTTCATATCTTTCAGGTTTAGTAGTTAATAATTTTCCGACTCCACTGAACTTTCTTAGAAAAGAAAAACCAGTCCCCCTAATCACAGATAAAAAATAAAGGTTAAAAAATAATGTGGCCACTGTGTGTGTGTGTGTGTGTGTGTGTGTGCGTGCGCAGGCACGCGCATGCACACACAAATAATCACAGAGGAAAAGCAGACCTGTTGCACTATTTCAATAGTGCAAATGATTTAGACATATGTAAGTCAGGTATATATTTAATATTTAAAATTTCTGTCTTAGCCTGGGAAATCCAGCACACAATAACCAGAAGTTTTCTATAATAGTAAACTTCTTATCTTTTGTATCCTTTTTATGTTTCAACAACAGTTCCTTGAACAAACATTGACTCAGTGTTTTTAATCTAAGTGGAACCAGTCTTATATTTATTTTCCTTTTGATAAACAGCTCTGAGGAGAGGACGCTTTTTACATGAGTTCCATGACAGTAACAAGAATCATAATTCATATTTTCTCTCTATTTATTCAGGATTTGGTTTTGTACAAACTGCTGTTTCTTCTGATTACAATAGGTAAGTTAAGATGTTGGTATCTGCTCTCAAATGTTATAAACTCACTTTGAAGTATTCACAAAATAAGTATTACCACTTCTACATTACATATTGCATCCAGGAGTTCTGGACTATGAAATTGGTTCCCTATTTGTTCCCTACTCAGTCTGGGTTAATATTAAGAGAAGTAATTAAATCAAGGAATAGGGGATCCAACAATTTTAGCTAAACTTATGACCAAAGCCTGTTGATTGCATGGGTAGTCAATATACAGAAATAGGGAGGAGACACAGTAAGAAGCCAAATCTATTGAACAATATTCTGAGTAAATTGAAATTAATTAAACTATTATGGAGAAAAAATAAATTTAGAATACTATCAAGACAACCTAATTCTCTGTCCCATGTATTGTTCATTATGCACACATTTAGACCTTATAGGCTACAACTTCCTTAGGATCAGATATACTTTTATAAAAGGGAATTTTGGGATTATGTACTAAAGGAAATTTCCCTGAGAATATATGTTTAAGCACAGAGCATAGTCGCTCAGTCAGCTGCTTCTGTTGTGGAAAGGACATAGAGTTGAAGAACTTACTATAGATTTAAAACATAAAACAACACCCATTGTACTGACAGAAATAAGCAAAATTCTGGATTTTAAAATTTTATATTATTTTATATTTATTTTCAGAAATTAAAAAAAAAAAAAACCACGGAAAATCAAAAGTCATTTTGATGCTAAATTATTTGAAAAGGAGGAGGAATTTTGGAGACAGGTAGGGAAGAGGAAAGGAAACGTGACCGGGTCTTGAGGAGGAAGGGAGATAGCAACGTGGCTTTCGCGGAAGGGGACTTTTTGGATAGGTGATGAGAGGAAAACCTTTCTACGAGGGTTCCCTACAGCAGGCATTCTAAAAACCTCCACAGTCTATCAGGCCTACAGAAGATAGGAAGATTGTGGAGGTCATCATTACTGTTGTTGTAATTACTTATCTGCCAGCCAGCTCTTCCTCTGTCCTTTCTTCAGCTACTGAGTATGGAAGCCAGATGTGGTCACTTACACTACTCCACCCCTGGGCTGAAAAACAATCTAAATCGAATGTGTGATTCACGAGAACCAATGAGCATCCCTGTCTGTGGTTCAGGGGGTGCAAGGCTGGGACTGCTACCAGCCAATATCTCCCACCAACAGAGAAGCCTAACGTCAGGGAAAAAGAAAAGAAAAAAGAAAAAAAGAATGAAGCCAGCACATGAGGAAAAGCAGTGGTGAGCAGATGTAAGGGATGAATGAGAGAGAATCCTAGAAGCAAGGAGTCCCGGGTGTCTTGGTTCCTGCAGCGCTTTTGTCAGTTTTGAGCTGACCCCAGTAAACATCTGTTACTTGCTTTTTTGCTTAAAGTTGATTGGGCCTCCATTCCATAAAAAGAAACAGGTCCTAATCCAGGTGTCCTTCCTTCATCTGTCCTCACCCATCATGATGACTGCCAATTTGGTGTAGGAAAATATTGCTTTATGTAGTATTTTACTAAAAACTGATATGGTACTTTTCCCTACTGTAGTGAGTCTATATTCCTTTGGCTTAATAACAAAGCCCTAAAAGGTATTACTGGTGAGCTTTCAGGCTTCAAAGCACTAAGTAATCTAGGGCATAACCTAAGAATAACTAAACATCCAGTGCCCTCATCCATTTTGGAAGCTGTAATGTGTGTGTCTTGGGGAGGGACAGAATTCTTAAGGTTGTCTAGTGGGAGGTAGTGACCATCCTTGATAACATCTGGGTTGAATCTGAATTTAAATTTTGGACTTATATGTCCTCAAATGTGTATGACTTTCCTTGGAGGGGAACAGGGCTTTCAAAGAAATTGGAAGTTTTTCCCACTTGAACTTGCTGCAGACCAGAAAGCAAATGAATCTGATAAATGCTAGAGTTCACTGTCTTTGAAAGTTCCTTTCCCAGGTCGCTGAGGGGCCTTTTCTTTGGGAGAACTTTGCCATTCTCTGGACTCCTTCACAGCAAAAACAGAGCACTAGAACGCAATTTCCAAATCCTCAGCTGGTTTTTAGAAGATTGGTTGTTTAGCACTTGTGAAAATGCCTTTTTTAATGCAGAGATACAATCCAGCATGTGTCAAGTTCACAGACTGTCATGATTTATCACCTAAGTATCTGGGAATTGGCAGGCTGTTTTCTGCTAAGCAGATTTTCCTTTATTTTTTGAACCAATGCCTTTTATTTGGATGTACTAGAATTCATATGCTTTTCATTAATTTGAAATTAACTTATGTCAAGATGTTATTTTATAAGAGCAATTTAACATCCATCAAACCCTCTGAGTATTTTTCCCCCTATGCTCTGGGCCCCATTTTGACCTTAGAAGACATTAGGCATGGTATCAAAGGCAATTGACTCCAAGGTGAAGACGTGGGCTTGGCTCAAAGATGAGAGCAGAAGATTGCAGTAAATATTAAAAGGAAAACCCAATAAAGTTTCACTGAAGAAGTAGTTAACTAGAAATTGAAGACTGGGTTCCAATTTAGCTAGCTGGGAAACAAAGAAATTGTCTTGGTTTTCTTTGCTATACAATGGGACTAATGGGAAGTTGTTTTAAATAATAAAGGATGTACAATTATAAAAACATCTTGAAAGAAGGCACACAATTCAATAAAAAGACATCGTGATGATTGAAGTCCATCAAACCTTTCTTTCTCAATTGTGATGACAGACTTACTTGATATGGGGATGAATGCTTCCCCTGGCATGTACTCTCCAATGTATATTGACTAACATGGGTGGTGATTCCCAGACACTTTCCAGTTCCTTTACTTTGCATTCCCACTAATGCAAGCTTTTTTGTTCAGTTAGATAAGTTCAGGATTGTGAGTCAAAATTACATGTTTGAAGCAGAGAATTAAAGGCAAGTCTTCTTTCTACTCAATGCTTTTCACTCTCTTTGGATGAACATGAGGGCAGGTGGGGTGATATGAAAAGATGATGGACAATTTGCCTAGGAGATATTGCTCATCTACCTGCCTGAGTCAGGAAAAGAGGACTATTTTTCCTTCTTAGGGTTGTTTATTCAATATATACATTTATATATAAATATATGTAATATAACATAACAAATACATTGATGATATAACTTTTACTAGTAGTTGTTAAGTTAGTAATTATTGAACCTGCTTTATCTTCAGTACTTTGATGAAAACAGATTGTTCTCTTTTTTAAAATATATTTTTATTGATTTCGGAGAGGAAGGGAGAGGGAGAGAGACAGAGACATCAATGAGGAGAGAGAATCATTGATCAGCTACCTCCTGCAATGCCCGCCGCTGGGGATCAAGCCCACAACCCCGGTTTGTGTCCTTGACCAGAATCAAACCCAGGACTCTTCAGTCCACAGGCTGATGCTCTATCCCCTGAGCCAAACTGACGAGGGCAAAAGAGATTGTTCTTTTTCTTATTAAACAAGGAAGATTCTCATGACATGGTTTTACCCAGAAGAATCTGCTGAGTGGAGGGGGAAGGTGCTTGCAACTGCTGGGGAGACAGTGCCTGGTTACAGCTCATTTCTTCTCCCTGGGACTCCTACAGGAGCCTTCTGGTTTTCCTACCCCTTCTGTCTTCATCCCCAATGAGCCTATAGACTGCTGCCAACCTTTTCCTTCTAAAGTACAACTCTGAGTATGTAATTCCAAAGAACATACATCTTAATAACTCCACATTGACTATTAAATTAAATATAAATATATCAAACTGACATTCTGAATTTCTAAAATATGCTTAATTTTTAAGGTATTTAATAAGATCCTTTAGTGTTTTTTTTTTAAATGCTCTGTTGAATTAGATTACATGGTCTTTCTCAGAGATAGCCTGCTTCCTTCCTCTGGGAAAGTCATTTTTTTCTCTGATTATTTCTGTTGAATTCCTTTATATTAGGTAAGGCCATCTCAGAATCCCACTGCCTCCATGAAGCCTGCTATGTTCTCCCAACACCTATTTGTGTAAGTGATGAAGACTTGTACTCCAGTGTGAGTGAGTGTGAGCCTTGCAGAGACAGGCTTGGTGCCTGTCATCTTTGTCTTTTTAAAAAAGATTTTTAAATTAATTTTGAGAGAGAGAGAGAGAGAGAGAGAGAGAGAGAGAGAGAGAGAGAGAGAGAGATAAACATTGATATGAGAGTGAAACATTGATCAGCTGCCTCCTACATGCTCCCTACTAGCAATCTAGTCTGCAACACAGGCATGTGCCCTGACCAGGAATTGACCAGGCAACCTTTTGGTGTTTGGAACAACTAACACCCAAACAATGGAGTCATACTGGCCAGAGCCCATCTTTGTCTTTCTTGATATTGATAACCCCATATTGACCATGTAACAGACCTCCAATGATTATTTCTTGAACTGAAAATTGAGACTGAATGGTTTATTCAACTTTTCTCTACTCAGCTCATTATTGCTATCTCTAGGATCAAGCTCGGGCTTCCACAAATTCTTCTCTAATAAGCTCAGTCAGTAGCTTCCCTCATTTACGTGATAGCACATTTTTATTTTACTACTCCTCCCACTATTTGACCTCAGACTCTTATTTCCTGCTTTTTGTTCCTCTTGCTTACTTTCATTCTAAATTTCTTAAAAATACAGACTAGTTGAATGCATAGCCCTCTCCACACCACCTGGAGAATGCCCTGTTTTGACAGGTGCTCGATGGCCCATTATTGGTTGACTAATCCCAACAGCAGGAGAAGTGGTCTAAGGAAGAGGTCAATTTTGTCAACTGCTGGGATTGGACCTCCCAGAAAGTACAGATGCTGTAGACCACCAAGAAAAAGAGGGCTGGTGATCTCAAGACCAGAATTTAGCCTTGATTAATTTACCATAAATCTTTATGGCACAAATCTTATTTTTGAAAAGTTTCAGAATGCACTTAGATTATGGAATTGAAACAAATACAAATTAGAATTATTCAGAACAGTTTGTCAGAGATTGCTAAGTGAATGAGAGGAAGGCTCTCAACTTGAGCAAGAGAGAAGGGTGGCATTGGTGAATTAATTCTTCCTTGGAGGATAATACCTACAATTTGGGTAGCTGCCACCTGTTGAGTGGACCAGGCTGATGGTTTTAATGGGAGGTGCATGTGACCCCTGGGGACATAAAGTATTATATAACAAATTCCTATACTCTCCCCTCTCCCCACACACAAACAGTTTAGGAGTTTCTTATTTACATGTTTTAAACTGAGAACCAAACGTATATATTTTTAAGTTCCCAGAAGATTCTGATGTGCATTTATAGTTAAAAGCCATTTGGTCTGGAGTTTGGGACAACTTGATTCCCAAGAATAGGTTTTCTTCAGGTAAGGATAACAGACACTAAAATTAGAAAACAAGAAGCACTTGACTTTGTCATTTCTATATAGTTTGTTATGAAAAAATTATATGTATCTTGATGAGTTTATTGTGCCTTGTTATAATACCTAAGGTTCCATCAAAGAGAGAATGGAGGGTGTACTTTGCAAGTAATAACTAACACAAGCTCTGTGTACTTGTTTAATTTCATTCTATCTTGAAGGATTTTGTGTCCTCTCAGTTATGGGAGACTTTTATGGGTCCAGCACCCTTTCCAGCTATCTCTAACTTTTATTCAAAGGGAAAGTGTGATTTTTCTTTTAGAAGGTCCTTTGTTGCTCTGCATCCTTAATTGCCCATAGTTCCTCTTTTCTTTTCACCCTTGACCTGTGGATGCCTGCTTGGTTACTGAGTTTTTGGACTCTCCCACTCTCTGTCTCTCTCTCTCTTTCTCTCTCTGTCCTCCTCCCCTATCCTCCCCCCCTCTCCCCAACCAACCCCTTGCTCCTGAATTGCCTTCTAAAAAGTGATGTTCTTGGACCTATACTTGTTACTAGTTTCCCCATTTAGAGCCCTGTTCTGTTTGTTTATTTTATGGTCTTCTTAACTGGGCTACACACTTTTAAATCTGAATGCATAAAAATCATCAAACAAGGCTGCTTTTAAACAGGATTATAATGATGCGAGGTGGTTATTAGTATGAACTATGCTTTACAATTTCTCAGGAAACCAAAGCATTACTACAGAGGGAGGAGGGCTTTCTCTATGAAACAGTTTTTCCACAGAGTTCTTTTGGTACTTAATGTCCCCTTCGATGGGGGTTACTGAGCAGACTTTTATTTTAGAAAAGCGTTTTGTCAAGATTGAAATTTCTCTGAACACTTGAGTAGTTCATGTGCCCACTGTTGTAGAAGACACAATACAATCCTTAAAACAGCCTCATTCACACATTTTATAGGAGGAAACTGAGGGTGAGGGAATTTCATAATGTGCCCAAGGTCAGCATAACTGTTTGGTGAGCATTTCATCTCTCACTTACTGCAGTTAGGTCAGCATCCACTTGGCACTGAGGCTAAACACACAGATATTAAAAAGGAGCCAGATTTGGAGCGCCTGCCCAGAGTGTTTCTTCATTCGGCATGAGGGATGCTGCCATGGCACATCGATGATGCCATTAAAATGAGTCCTTATCACCCGCTGATGTGTCATAGTGAACACACACATTTCCTTTCCCAGGGAGGAACTGCCTCTGGGAAATGGACAGGCTCTTACAAATCTAACAGACTTCTGTAGGCTCTCAATTCAGTTCAGGAGTTAACATCGCTTTTTAAAAAATCCAATTCTGTCTTCAATTTTGTAGAATCCTTGTCTTGTCGTCCGTAAGGTCCAAAAAGTTGGTGACTGCTGGATTAGAAGACTTCTGACTTTAGAAAGCATCTTGGGTGGATTCTTTATATTTCTGGTTAATTTTGATGACTGTAACTCAGCCCAGTTTTCAATTCTCAAGTTCAAGTCTAATCAAAAGCTCCAACTTTTTTTTGGTTTTGCTCCATCTTTCAGGCCCAAACACCTCCTTGACCAGGAGGAGGGAGAGAGAAGGAAGCATATTTTCATTCAGCTGGCCCTGGCTTAGATCTCTCCAGCTGGGGGATGCTTCTCCACTGGCCTTCAGGGCCCCCGTGGGATAGCATCCAAGTGTGGACCTTCTCCAGGGGCACAAAGGTGTGTTCTCCCCACTCACTATCCAGTTCTCGGATCTGGAATCCCATACTGTCCAGCTCTGGAGTATAGAAAGTGATGTGAGAAAAGAGCTGGCTGCATGCTTCAGTGGTGGCCCCTGCAAGGTGGGAGACCGTACAACTCAGCAGCACCACGGACTTGGGCTGTGAATAAGCCGTGCAGTTAGGTGCAGGCAGTTTGTTTTTGAGTCCTTCATTTCCAGACAAATAGCAGACACTGCATGTGGTTGGTTGTCTGTCTGTCTATCTATCTATCTATCTATCTATCTATCTATCTATCTATCTATCTATCTATCTATGTTTGCTCTTTCTCTTTTTCCTCATTTAAGAAGTGCACAATGCTGAGGCTGTTTTGTGGTGGTTTAAGTAGACATAGTTTGATTGTAATGAGATGCAAGCTGAGGGAGAGACAACTTCCATCTGTGAAAATGAGAAACCACAACCAACTCTGAAGTTTGGTGAGAAAAGGAAGCATTTTGATATAGAAATAGCTAAGAGGCTTAGCGACTGGGACCAGGAAAACCTGTCTAAAATAGGACCTCCACAACAGTGTTGAATGGAAAGAGTGAGAGAGTGGACATCCTTATCTTGTTCCTGAATTTAGAGGAAAAACACTCAGTCTTTCAACATATGATGTGATGTTAGCAGTGGTTTCTTCATCGATGGCCTTTCTTGGTTTATGAAGTTCCCCTCTATTTCCTAGCTTGCTGAGAGCTTTTATCATGAGTGGAAGTTGAATTTAGTCAAGGACCTGTTCTGTATCTATTGAGCTAATTATGTGCTTTTTCCT
Source organism: Antrozous pallidus (assembly GCA_027563665.1). Lineage (NCBI taxonomy): Eukaryota > Metazoa > Chordata > Mammalia > Chiroptera > Vespertilionidae > Antrozous > Antrozous pallidus. Next base: position 69,591,933 of record CM050521.1, on the reverse strand, counting down.
TTTGTAGGCTCTAAAACTGATGAATGAGATTGATAGCTTTTGAAATGTTAAAGTAACCTTGTTTTCTTTCAGTAAAACTGAAATGATTGCGGTATTTTATTTTCTAAAATATAATTTGGTTTAAATTTGCTAAAATTTTCTTTAAGAATTCCATGTTTATGGTCCTGAGAAATATTGATTTTTTAAAAATTGGATATCTTTCTCTGGTTTTGGTATTAATCTAACACCATAGAAGGAGTAGGGAAGTCCCTTTATTTTCCAGAAGAGTTTGTGTACATGACATACTAGACAACTGTTTTTAAAAAATATACATATTTTATTGATTTTTTTACAGAGAGGAAGGGAGAGGAATAGAAAGTCAGAAACATCGATGAGAGAGAAACATCAATCAGCTGCCTCCTGCACATCCCCCACCAGAGATGTGCCCACAACCAAGGCACGTGCCCTTGACCGGAATCGAACCTGGGACCCTTCAGTCCGCAGGCCAATGCCCCATCCACTGAGCCAAACCGGTTTTGGCTAGACAACTGCTTTTTTAAGTGATCCCTTTATTTGTTTGTTTTTTCCTATTGATTAGTTAATAGGAAAAAAATTCTTAAGCGAATCTTAGTTTTATATTTCTGAGGATCATGAAAATTCACACGATTTGAATTATTTTATAAACTTATGCTTATAAATTATAACATTTATGTATTTTTTATAGAACTGATATGTTCTTCAAAATACTTCATGCAAATATTATATATATTTTTTGGCAAGTGGATAAATTGTTAGATACTATAGTCTCATTATGGTATTTTAAAATTTAAGAGCATAGTACACAGATTAAATTGAGATTATGGGTATTCCTTTTGAGTAGCTTTATAATACTACTAGAGGCCTGGTACACAGATTCGAGCACCAGTGTGGTCCTGCACCCTCTCGCAATCTGAGACCTCTCAGGGGATGTTGGACTGCTGGTTTTGGCCTGATCCCTGCAAGACTGAGCACAGAGTTATTAGTGTAAATGACTTTTAAATATATATAATAATAAGCAGAGGTATAAGAATCAGAGATCTGTATGTGCCTCCAAATAAATTAATTCTATGGCTGATATTGTCAGGTTATATAGCAAGAGGATTACCTATTATGTCTGAATGGGTAACTAGTTATTTTTGGAGAGTTTGAAATGGAAAAAAAATTAGTGGCATTGATATTTGTAATACTTTAAAATGTATTGGTAATTTCCTCAACATCCTATGAGATAAACAGGAAGAAATTACTATTATGTAAATTTAGTATCTAGGGCATTAAGAATTTAGGTAATTTTCCAAGTCTGTACAAGTAATCACAATGAGAAGAGCTTTTGGGTTTTTAAGGCAAATTTATTCTTCAAATCCTGGTCTATTTCTGTGGCTATCCCTGTTTTGGTTAACTTAAAACCAAGGTTTATGCATCAATCCTTAATATGAACACAATTGGTATAAATGTCAGTTTACTATTCTTTATATATATATATATATATATATATATATATATATATAATAGTATTGGGCTAGCCTTGGGAATTAAAGTATGTTCAGTGAAGTGAAGAACCTCTATTGTGCATATTAATTTCCTAAACATTCAAAACAATGTTTTGAAGGGGAAGGTTATTACTGAGATATGTGAAAAATGAATTTCAGGAATCAGTAACTTGCCCGAATTCTCAAAGGTTACATAGTCATGATGGCAACTCTGGCCATGATAAGAGTTGGGGGATAAAATTTCTGAACCCATTTCGTGCATCTAACATAGTGGTACTTACTCCACCATGGCCCATACTGAATCACATCTGGAGCTTTAAAAAGATACTATTGCCTGGCATCCACCCTAAGAATTAATTCCAGGATTTGGTGTCTGGGCCCAGGAATGGATATTACAAAAACAAACAAACAAACAAACAAACAAAAAAACAATTAAAAAAAAAAACTTCTTCAAGTGATTCTCTTGTGCAGCCAAAGTTATGAACCCTGGTAATGCTGTAGACCTGAGGATATGAATTACTGGGCTGTTGAATCAGGGTGATCCAAAGCCAGTGGGTTCTCAAACATTCAGTTCATGTGGTTTTTCATGACCTGAAAGCAAATATAGACAAGTTCCTGGTGTTTTATGTGAAATATTGTTGTCAGGTCCCATCACCTCTCCTAGCCATTATTCTCTTGTATTTACAGATGACTCATGCTGAACAGTACTCTTATTTCATGTTGCAGCTTGGTCCTTCATGTGGCTGTCCCAATGCTCATTTATCTCTGTGTTTATGGGCACAGCCTGGGAACACAGAACAATGCAAGTCATTTAGAAATTTGAAACATGATTTCTGGTAATGCTTCAGGAAGTATTTTAAATTTAATTTTGATTTCTAATGTGCTCTGGACTCTTTCCTGAAGTAGATTTAAAAAACTGGCTATTGGCAGAGAGGAGAATAGGTGGAAGGGACTTGGGCTAACACTGAAAGTTGTGTGATTAGTCCTGATTTAAATACTGGAAATGACTTGAGTCACTAATGGCTTTTATAATTCTGAATCTATTCTTATTTTATTTTTATTTTAACAATACCTGGATAAAAATTTGTTAAGAATGTTCATTTAACTCATTTTTATAAAAAGGAATCAGGAGCCTAATTTTATCATGATCCCCAACACACACCCCCTGCCTACATTTTCTTCCTTTGAAATAAAGTGGAGTAAAGGACAGAGACAAATTCTAGTGGCTATATTCTGACTTAGGACAAAAAGTCCAAATATGATTGTCATCCTGGAGCCATCCTATGCTCAAATCTTAGACAGACTATTTTCCATGGTCTCTCCCCATTCATCCTCTTGAGGACATACCTAATTTGAAAAAGAAAATGTAGATTACATGATCCCCCAAAATTTAGCATAGAGAAGCTAAAAGCAAATGTTTATTTGTAAGGGTGGGTTAGCAGGGTGAAGATAGTCAGGCTTACCTTGCACAACTTTTAAAAAGTTTATTGAGCCTGGCCAGTGTGGCTCAGTGGTTGAGTGTTGACCTATGAACTAGAAGGTCATGACTCCATTCCCAGTCAGGGCACATGTCCAGGTTGCAGGATCCATTCCCAGTAGATTTTTCTCATCATTGATATTTCTATCTCTCTATCCCTCTGAAATCAATAAAAAGCATATAATCAGGTTTATGGAATGGCATTGTCTATGACTGACAAATGTAAAGAAACTGCTGTTAGATTTCTAATATAAATATTTGACAATACTTGTGAATGAAACTATAGAAATAGAATACCACCCCCATCCTCAGTCAATGGCCACATTTTTCATTTGGCTGGAAGTCAGCATTTAGATATTATTCAAAATAAAATTTTGTCCCACGGAATTGGCATCTTTGTTACTGTATATCCTTCAGGTTTCCTGGGGCACTATGGGAAAAGTGTCACAGCCCCAGAGAACACTGAAATAAGTTTGCTCCATTTTGCTGATTCAGATAAAGAAAAATACCAACTTTTACTAAGAATACCCTAAGTAATGTCTTAATCTAGTTTAGACTAAGAAAAACTAAAGATTTTTTCTTGCTTCTTTCTCTTTCTCTCTCTGTAGTATTTACATAGGTATGTACATATGTATGTATGTGTGAATGTATATTTTTGTGTGTATGTATGTCTTTTCAAAAAAAGATTTGTAAGTTTATTGAGAGCCTGGTCACACAACTGTGTTGTGTTGAAACTTCCTTTGTTGCCAATTCTACCTGATTAGTTTCAGCTCTTTAATAGCCTAGTGGTTGTAGTAGTTGATGTCACAGGAGTGTGGAATATTGGCACATGACTTCAAACAAAAGCTTGAAGTGAAATTTTAGGGGAGATCCAAGTGGGTTCTGTAAGTGCTGGTAAAGAGTACCAAACTTTCATGATTCATTAACCAGATCTACATACACCACTTAGAACGAGGTGAATACTTGCTTCTTGTCTAGTCATTAATTTGTTATCCACCTACATGGAAAGAACACATTAATTATGTTAGTTGGTTAATGGACAGATCTCTACTTTGCTCTTCGTTTTATAGGTAGTTCGAGCTTATAGATGCCAAATGTCTTGTTCTAACCTTCTGCACAATTCTTAGGATGACTTTTGGCCAGTCTAAACATTGCCTAGGAATTGTTTATCATGGCTGATTAAATACCCCTCCTGAAGTATATGTACTATTCATTTCTGCTTAAGAATCTCCAACAAAGCAAATATTTACACAAGAGGGTGATTCCCCTTGAGCTGCAAGGATAGATCAAGCCAGTGGTACTGAAATAGACATGACTGTGTCCAGGTCCCTAAGATTTTCATCATGTTTAATGACTGTACAAGTTATGCCAGGAAGAAGGAAGATACGCTGTTTCTCTGGGGCTTTGCAATATAACTTATGTTTTATTTACAAGGCTGCAATAGAGGGTTATGTGATGGGTTCCTCCCCAAGTCCACTTACTTGCTATTTGTAGAAAGCTATATTTGGTGTCTTTAAAAACACTGAGAACAGGGCAAGGCAAAGGAAGAAGAAAGATGTTAGGATACAGGGAAGTTTCCCACAGGAATTACCAATGATTTATCCTATAGAGGATGTCCTCAATTACTTCTTGTTCATGGAAATCTTTTTTACCTGCCTTACTAAAGCCTTGAAACTCATATCTGGGATGTGTTAAGCAACCCAGAAAGTTTATTCATTAGTTTTGATTTATCTAATTAATGAAAGAGTAAAAAAATCAAAGTCATTTTCCTTCTCTCCCCAAAATTCAGGGTTTTCAATGCTTAACAGCTTGCGCCTTACTTAGAACAAACATATTAGTCAGATTGGATATACTGACTTATAAATCACATATTAGTGCCAAACATGTTCTGTTACAAAAAATTAACACTCCCTCTTGACACATAATTTGGCTCTGAATACAAACCAGATAAATAATATCTTTTTTTTATGCCACATTTGGGAAGTAAACTGAAATTTATAGGCAATAACTGACCGCTTTTTCTCTCACCTGTATCACTGGATTCAGGGGAAGAAGCTTTAATATATTTGGCTCCTCTCAGAAAGCAATGCCTTTTCTTACCCAGTGCATTTAAACTTGAGGGTGGGATAAGTTCTAATGGCTGGAGTCTGCCTTAAAGAGACAGCTCCAGGTCCAGTGTGAGTCGCACCCTTGCTGCAGGGAATTGAACCTGAACCCTTACACTTCAGAGAACACCATGGTTTGACTATTGGAACTAAAGCATAAAATCTGGGATAAATACACTATACATGATCTACAATCATATTCTTTTGGTAACTATGACTCAGCAATGCTTAGAAATACTTTTTTAAACTAAAAGGTTTGAGATCTGAAGAAAGAACAGACTCAGAGCTGACTCATTCAACCAAAGGAAGTCTTCAAAATAGTTACCCAATCAAGACCATGTATTTCCTGATTTTCTACCAGAAAAACAAAACATTTGCCACTTTTCAGTTAATAATAAACTAAATCTAAAAGCAGAGTTTTTTTTTTCCTCTTAGAAATCAAGACAGTCACTTAAATTATGAGGACATTATATTAATCTCCTTAATTCTTTGTGGGGATTTTAGTTTTTTTTTTCCGTCTTTATAGATTGCTTTTGATATCTTCATAGAAGTATTATAAATAGAGGTATTTTCAACTCTTGTTAATGTCAAAGAAACACTTTCCTGTGACCTGTGTTCACAGAAGTTCTTGGTCCTTGCTCACTACCTCATTTTCCCTACAGGTTCAGGCTGAGCTTTGAGTGCTTAAAACCGGGCTCCATTAGGACTGCAGATTATGTGAGCCAAGTTATCATGTGACACTGGGCCAAAACCCTTTTCCAGGGATGCAAAATAAGAAACATATTTTGTTAGTATGTTTGATGAAGCAATTGAATCTGGAAATCAATTAATAATGTATATTGGTCACTCAGTTGTTTGATTTTGTTTGTTTTTAGCCTGATCATCTACTATGTGCCAAGCACAATTCTATACTATCTTTTAGCACCCTTGGCCTCTCACACTATGATATATTCTGAGTTCTTCCTTCATTACCTATACCAGTGGTAGGCAAGCTCATTAGTCAACAGAGCCAAATATCAACAGTACAATGATTGAAATTTCTTTTGAGAGCCAAATTTTTTAAACTTAAACTTTTTCTAATGACACTTCTTCAAAATAGACTCGCCCAGGCTGTGGTATTTTGTGGAAAAGCCACACGCAAGGGGCCCAAAAGCCGCATGTGGCTCGGGAGCCACAGTTTGCCAACCATTGACCTATACGAACAATGTCATGGTCTAATGGAAAGCAGGAGGATTTTAAATAAATATTCCAAATTCATATTTGAGCAGGGCCCCTCACTTGTTGACCCGCGGCGACCTGAATCTCAGATTCCTGATTTGTAACTTGAGAATAAAAATATCCCATGTTTAAAATTGTTGGCAAGCTTAGGAAACTTTTTCCTGGCCTCCTAATTTTATAGATGAGGAAAGTATTTAAGGGAAATGGCAGCAGTAAAAAGAAAAAGAAAAGAAATGGAGGTAAGTTTAGAAAATACTGTGTAGGAGGCTAAATGAAAGACCTGCTGTGACATAGGCAGCTGATGAACTAAGGTGGGATGTGTTCCCCGGGAAAGGACATTGACGGTATGCTACTTAGTGAGCCAACTCTATCGCAGAACTAGGATCCAGATATCCTCATTGGCTTGTTTGGTTTGATTGACAGGAAATGGGCCATCTTGATTCTATTTGCCAGAACCATCTGTCATAGGATGGAGCCCATCCTTTGTGTGTCAGGGAGAGTAGGCCTGTAGTGCAGGTAGTTGGTATCGAATCACTGTCCTGTGTCGAGTTTGGAGATTTATACCTAGGGCCTGTTGCCCCTGAATCAAAGTTGAGAATTATGCTGCAAGGTGTTCTTAGCTATGGCCTTTTCTTTTGGCCAAGACTGCATGAGCGTCTATAAAACTGAAAGGAACAGGGACTAGGCAGACAGCTTCTCAGAAGGGGGAGACTGTGGATACAGTCTACATCAGAGGAAACAATATTTCCTCTTGTCTTGTTCAGATATTTTTAAAATTTTCTTTCTCCAGCTATCATAATGCTTCTTGATTTATTTTGAAAAATGAATATAGTTTCTTTAACTGTCTTGGAGTTCGTGCTAACTTGGCCAGGAGTCCAGCTAAGGTGAATAACAGCAATGTGTCAAGTCAGGGCTATCAGCAGAAATTGAGTGACTATGGACATTCCTGGGATCCATAGAGGTGGGAAGGGCACTAAGTCTCTGAGATCAGAATTGGTAAGTGCCTGCTTCATAAATGGGGTTAAATTATGCTCCCCACACAGAATCAGCTTATGCTATGCTGCTTTATGCAACCCTTTGAGGTGGGTACACAAGTGTAACCTACAACCAGAACATTAGATATACTCAGGTGCATTTTACCCCAATCACAAAACACTGAAATTGCTTGGATTGGCAGGCCAGAGGGAAGTGGAGAGTATATCTTAAGGAAGAGAGGGCATGCACCAAAGGTGTAATACACGCAGAAGAAACTGAAAGTTGATTATGTTCAGAAGGTTCATGGAATGTTGATTAATTGCAGCAGTGATAGCAGCCAGTTCAATAGTGCATCCTTCAGTGTGTGAGTCATGCTAAGAACTAGCTCACAACTTAGAAGTATGCATAGTTTATCTGTAAGAACAGCAGGGAAGGCAGAGAAGATGGGCAAAGATAGGTGGGAAGACAAGTGGATGGAGAATGAAGAAGTTATTTTCTTATTTCTCCTAACTTTAATGAAATAGGAAGCCAGGCCCATCAACTGATGGTGAGAAGGGCAGGGGCTGTGGGAGGTATGACTAGGAAGTGATTGGCAGAGAGAACAAGATCACTGGAGATGAGGTGGTCAGGGGCTGCAAGGCTGAGATAACAGAAAGATTTTCCACAGGGATATGAAGATCACAAGTCCTGTGGAAAGACCAGCGATGGAGAAAGCTAGTGAGCCACAAGCTAACTCTTCAAGAAAGGAGTGCAGTCAGATGGATCTCTTTTGTGATCAGAACAAAGAGAGATATTGGATGCTATCATTGCAGCCATGACTCTTCAATTGCTGAAAGTTTTCATTGAGATGGGAAGAAAACGCTCCGGAGACAGAATTAAATTGCCAAGAAGATAATTACTGAGCTTCCTGGTTTGTTATTTCATAGACAAAACAGCAACCCCATGAAAAAGCTGTAAGATAAGTATTGTCCTCACAGGGGTCCAAATTTCAGATGTAGCAAGAATATCCCCCAGGATGTTTTTGAGAGTGCCAGAGGACAGAGAAAAGTAAGGAAGATGAGTGTGAGCTGGGAAAGTGGGTTTAACTTGGGAACAAACAGAGCCATAAGGAAAGGACACTGGTTGATGAGGGATGACCTGGGGGTTTCAGGAGAATAGAAAGGTTCTTATGAGCATAATTTTTTCAGTGAGGGTTTGTGGACTATAAAATTTAACTTTGTCATCATGATGAGGATGATGATCATCGGACCTGTTCAGCACATGTCACTTTGGATACAGTCTACATCAGATTTGTTCTATTTGTGTGGTTTCTATCTCCCAGACTATGTTTATTAATATTGATCTGCTAGGCTTGAAATAATGTCAGAGGCTTTTTAGTTCACTCTTGTGTATTGTATATATGTGTGCGGTCAGTTTTATGGAGGTATAATTTATATGCAGTAAGAAGTGAGATTCACCCTTTTTTAGTGGATCATTTTATGAATTTTGACAAATGATTATACCACCAAATCAAGATCTGTTTTCAAACAGTTCTAACAGCTCCCCAAATTGACTCGTTCCTGTCACCAACATCTTATTCCTACCCTCAGCACCTAGCAACTACTGATTTGTTTTGGTCCCTATAATTTTGCTTTTTCCAGAATGACAACTAAATAGAATCATATGTAGCCTTTTAAGCTAGCTTCTGTAATTTAAACTTGATGCAGTTGCAATTCATTCTTGTGTTTTTCAATGGTTTGTACCTTTTCTTTGCTGAGTATTATTTCATTATATGGATTCTAGTGGGCTGGTGCACGAAATTTGTGCATGCAGGGGGTGGGGGCAAATATCTCTCAGTCCAGTCTGCATCCTCTCCAATCTGAGACCCCTGTGGGATCGGGCCTTATCTGGCACTTGAACAACCCCCTCGCAATCTGCTCCTAACTGCTCACCTGCCTGACTGCTTGATCACCCCTAACCACTCTGCTTGCTGACCTGATTGCCAACTGGTTTCCTCTGCCGGCCTGCTCAGCCCCAACTCCCCCCCCCCACCAGCCTGATCACTCTCAACTGCCCTCCCCTCCTGGCCTGATCACCCCCAACTGCCTTTTCTTCTTGGCCTGATCACCCCTAACGGCCTCTGCTTTGGCCCTGCCACCATGGTGATTTGGGACCCCTAGCGTGCTTGCCAAAGCGCGGTGGTGGCCAGCCTTCTCCCCGGCCTCCCGCAGTTCCGCCCTTTGTGACTGTGCCAGTGATCTGGGACCCCTGTGTGCAAGCTCTTCGTGATATGGGAGCCCAGACACCTGCGACGAAGTGTAGCAGTGGCCAGTCTTCCCCCCCGGCCTCTCGCGGTCCCGTCCTTCACACGCACACCGGCAATCTGGGATCCCTGGCAAAGTGCGGCAGTGACTGGCCTTCCTGCTGGCCTCAGCGTGGCCTGGGGAACGGGCGCTGTGGGCCTGCCAGGACCTCCAGCGCAGCATCCGCTCCCCAGGCCCACAGTGCACATTCCCAAGGCCATGCAGAGGCAGCTTGAGGGGTTGGGTTGCACGCCATGCGGCCCCACTCCCCGCTCCTGATTGGCTGGTAGCGTAGTGAAGATACGGTCAAATTTGCATGTTTCTCTTTTATTAAATAGGATAACACAGTTTAATTGCGAATTTACCAAGTGAGCAATATTTGTGTTGTTTCTACTTTTTGGTGATTATGAATAAAGCCTCTGTAAACATTTATGCATATGTTGTTTTTTGTGGGAATATAAGTTTTCACTTTTCTTGGATAAAAATCAAATAGATTATTTATCCTGCTTGAAAATTTCTGGGCTGGAATTTGTGCATTCAATGTCCTTCATTATTTTTGTGAAGTTCTTAACCACCATCTTTTCCATTGTTTCTCTTGACTTCTCAGATTCAACTGGTGTATGTTAGACCATTTGATAGCATCTTATAGCCCTTGTATGCTCTCATCTGTTTTACTCCTTTCCCTTTTGTGTTTCAATTTAGGACATTTCTATCCAGCTATCTAAGTTTGTTGAGGTTTTTCTTTAGCTGCAGTGTGTTTCTTGAAGTGACAGTTGAGGGCATTCTTTATTTCTGTTTTTCTGTATTTGTTTCTAGCATTTCCATTTGACTCTTTCTTATAGTTTGCATATCACCACTAAAATTTAGTATCTGTTCATGCATGTTGATATCTTTCCTGCTAGAGTTTTTAAGATGTTATGGTGATTTTAAATTCACTATAATATGGTCCAACATATGAGTCATCTCTGGTTCTGTTGATTGCCTTTTCTCTTGTCAGTGGATTGTTTTGCTCTTGATTTTTTTTTTTTTGCATGTCTCAGAATTTTTTGTTGAGTTCTGGGTATCATGCGTAGAACTGTAGAAAGCGAGGTAAGTAGTATTGATGCTAAAAAATGTGTCCGCTGTCTTCTGTAGACTGTCATTGTGGGGTGTTAGGTCAGTCTATTAGATGTAAGTTGGTTTTGGGTTTTGTTGTTGTTATGGGTATATTCACTGTATCCCTGGCTTCAAATTCCTCTTACATTACTTTGTGCTTAGGGTGAGGTCTCATTTGCCAATTTGTTTATTTAATATTCCTCCTCCACCCTCACCAGTAGGTGTTCTCTGTGTACCTGTACTTCCGAGAAGTTTCTCTCCATTCTTGCCACTCCCACACTGGTAGATTGCTGTTGCTTTTTATTTGGTTCTTGTTACTTTAGTGGAGATAAGTGTTCTCTGTTTTATTAGAGGAAAATCGTGGCAGCATGGGAAGAATGGCTGAGATGGTAAAAATTGCCCTCGTGTCTACAATTTCCAGAGGTTCTATATATTTATTCTTGCCTACCATTGGAATTCAGGAATTTATGAAAAATTTAACTGGGCTCATCTTACGATCTCTATGGCAGCTCTGGCTTCCCTTTGTTCCCATTAGTGAGCCCATGATCATAATCCTTCTGTCTCTTTTCTTAGTGTTTAGACTGGTTGGACTCCCCATAGCATGAGTTTTCTAGGGTCAAGACAATTAAGATTTATGGTTTCTCAAGCCTTTTCTAGTTGATAGGGTAGGAGTGACACTCTTTCTACATTTCTGCCTCCCAGGAAGAAGTCAGAAATAGGTACAAGCTTTAAAGTAGAAGATTTTTAGCATTTTTTAAAACTTCTATTCATACCAGAATGGACATTGAAAATGTTTTGAGCTTGATTATATTGATTTGTATTTTGATAAAAAAAATAGATCTTGGCTTATGAAGTTCTGAGCCCAGCCTTTACAGTTTCAACAAGAAGACAATTGTACATTCTACAGAAGGTGATTCTCCATGAGAGAATGGCATCGTCGGTGGTTAGTAGTCCCCACTGCCACTGGGGTAATCTGCCCCTTATTTACTGCCAAATTATGAGCATAATGAGTCACAGGCCCATTTCTAAATATATCAACAGCCCTGCAAAGTGTTTCAGGGGCACATCTAGCAATTACGGTCATGAGAAAGGTCATGATGTACAGGCTTTCATCATAATTTAGCTCTCCCTCCCTAGTTTGCCTTGGGTATGTTGAAATGCTGTGACTGTTCAGTTAGAAGCATTGTTCATTTTAGAAGATGACTTACTGGAAATGAGTAAAATATTTGAGGGAGGCCATTCCATTTAAAGGCCCATTTCCTCATTCAAAAGCTTTTTTGTGTAAGGAAAAGTGTCTCAAAAACTCTTCTGTGTGACACACCAAACTCATTCCTTCTAAATCATCGATTAGAATCCACAACTTTGACTGAAGAAAAGATTCCCTGTGGACTTGGATGCCAGCCATTTTCACTGAACCCCCATCTCATCCGCTCCTGGTAATAACAAGAGCAGTGTTAGGAGCTTCTGTGCCACTTCTTCCCAGCCTGGTGGGCATTTCTGAAAGTGTGACCCTGGCAGCATTGAGCAATCCATAGCATCCTCTGACATTTTACTATGGCTATAAAATAGGATGGAATCTTACAGAAAGTTGCCCCCCAAAGTAGCCTTGCATAAAAGAAAATTCTTCTGAATCCCATTACTTTGAATAGTGTTCCTTAACAGCAGCAGCAAAAAAAAAAAAAAAAAAAAGTATTTTTTTTCTTTTTTACAGCCTATCTAAATAAAATAAAATAAGAGGGATCCAAAATCAGAAAACATTTCAAAATTAAATATTCAAAGATCTCTTAAAGTCAGCACTCTTAATTTTCTTTTAAAAAAATCTTTATTATTCAGTTTATTAATAACATTGTTCCCCCTTTTTCCCCCTATAGCTCCCGTCCACCTGGTACCCATGCCACCCTCCACCCTCACCTCCCCTACACTGTCCTCTCCCATTGTTGCAAAATTTTTGTCCAGTCTCTTGCTGCACCTCCCACACCCCTTTCCTCCCCAAGAATTGTCAGTCCATTCCCTCTCTATGTCCATGATTCTGCTATATTCACCAGTTTATCCTGTTCATCAAATTATTAATTCACTTGATTTTTAGATTCATTTGTTGATAGATGTGTATTTGTTGTTCATAATTTATACTTTTATCTTTTTCTTCTTCCTCTTCTTATAGAATATCTTTCAGCAATTCATATAATATTGTTTTGGTGCTGATGAACTCCTTTAGCTTTTTCTTAGCTGTGAAGCACTTTATCTGACCTTCAATTCTGAATGATAGCTTTGCTGGATAGAGCAATCTTGGTTGTAGATTCTTGCTATTCATCACTTTGAATATTTCTTGCCACTCCCGCCTGGCCTGCATCGTTTCTGTTGAGAAATCCGCTGATAATCGTATGGGTGCTCCCTTCTAGGTAACTGTTTTTCTCTTGCTGCTTTTAATATTCTCTCTTTATCTTTTGCTCTTGGCATTTTAATTATGATGTGTCTTGGTGTGGTCCTCTTTAGATTCCTATATTTTGGTGTTCTGTGCACTTCTTGGGCTTTTAAGTCAATTTCTTTCACCAGGTGGGGGAAGTTTTCAGTCACTATTTCTTCAAGTAGGTTTTCATTATCTTGCTCTCTCTCTTTTTCTGGCACCCCTATAATTTGGATGCTGGTATGCTTGAGGTTGTCCCAGAGGCCCCTTACACTATCTTCAAGTTTTTTGATTCTTTTGGCTTCTTGCTTTTCCGGCTGAGTGGATTTTGCTTCTTTGTATCTCGTATTTCAAATCTTTGACTTGGTTCTTGCGGTCCTCTGGACTGATTTTAGGTCTTTGTATAATATTTTTTATTTCAGTCAGTGCATGCTTAATTTCTAGTTGGTCCTTTTTCATATCCTCGTAGGTCATTTCCTTGTAGGTCTTGTTCATTTCCTTGTAGGTCTCGGCCTTTTCTAGGAGCCTCTTGAAAAACCTTATAACCGTGGTTTTGAACTCTATGTCTAGTTGTCTTTTTTCCTCCATTTCTTTCACAACTGATTTCTTTTCATTTCTCTGCATTGTGGCTGCTTTCCTGAGTTGGTCCATCAGCTTTGTGTGGTACATGTCCTCTAAGGGACAGTGACTCAGCCTCTCCAGTTACTTGAGGTGGATACTTTTGCTGCAGCCCTTTATGGGTTGTACAGTATTTTTGAAGTTAAGCCCAGATTATTGTTGTTAGTACTAGGAGGGTTTCACCTCCAGGCCAATTGGCTGTGAGGGTAAGCTGTGTTCAGGTTGGATGGGCGGAGTTTCTGGGTTGAGCAGGCAGTGTCAGCTCTACCCTATGCTGCGCCTGGGTCTCTGTGCCAGTTGGTAATGGCTGCACACACCTCTGAGAGAAAGCCACCACTGATCTCCACCCTCTGTCAGACAACTCAGCCTCTCCCCAAATGAGTCTGCACCCCCAAAGTCTCGCCTCGGGTTGTAACACAATGCAGTCCGGTGGTCTCCCGAACGAGGAAGCAAGTCACGAGTCCTCTCTGTGCAGTCGTGCACTTCTGTTCCCAAGTTTACGCGCAAACTGCTGTTCCCAAGTTTACACGCACTTTCCACAAGCTCACCCTCTCCACAAGCTCGCAGACCTCTGCTGCGCCTGGGCTTCAGCATGCTTTCCCACTGTCCAGTTTCACCCGGTATGAGTGTGAGTTCCCTGGACCTCGCCTGGAACTGGGGAATCATGCAGTGGGGCGCCTTTGCCCTCCCCATTGGAGAAAACCAACCGGGTTTGCAGCCGCCTGCCCTCTCCACTGGTGCACATGCACGGCTCCAAACCTCTGACTCTGTGAGTATCTTCAACGCTGCCCTCCACCGCTCCTCTGAGTCACAGTGTCCTATCTTTACTTTTATTTGTGGAATTTTCACTCAGCCAGCTTTCCAGTGATTCTGGATGATGTTTGTTTTGTCATTAAGTTGTAGTTTTGGAATTGTTGTGTGGGGCAGCAAGATAGGTGTTTACCTATGCCACCATCTTGGTTCCTCCAGCACTCTTAATTTTCTTAAAACAGTTCAAACTTTCCTTTATGAACTTTTGCTCTAAAATCACCTGAAGTTGTCAAAACTCAGGAGATTATTTTTAAAAAATGATTAGTATCAACAACCTACTTTCACATTTTGCCCAAATTATGGCATATCAGTTTCCCCCTGAAGATTAAGGGTCATATTTTCCACATACTATTCAGATAAAGAAAGAATTCCAAAATGAAGTTGCACTTTCTTCTCATCTGCTTATAATTTGAAACTCATACATTTTCTTCCCTAATTAATATGGAGTCATTTTTAACAGTACTTCTTTACTCATTGTTATTCATTTTCCATGTATTTATACTAATGATGGGTGTGAAGTTCTTAAACTACTAAGTTTATGGTCACCCGCAGCTCTGTGCAGGCCTGGAACCACATCACAGATCTTTTGACACAAAAGTATAATCTATTTATTTTGGGAGAAAAGCAACATTAGTGAAAACCAAACCATTTGGATATATTTTTGTTTGTACTAGAACTAAATTAATCAAACCAGAAAAAATTGTCTGGCTACATCTAACATTAAAAAGATTCCAAAACAAAAACTAAACCACATGGAAGATAAGATAAAAGACAGCCCAAGACTCATCCAGATAAGAGTCACAAGCTGTAAATGAAGATACCTTTAACCCTAAAGAGCCAAGGTAGAAAAGAAATTAGAGTTTGATACAGAGGAAGAGTTAAGTTCATGTAGGCTAACATAGTGAGTGCTTACGAGATTTCAGAACCTACACTAGGAGCAGTAGATCCATCTGATTTAATTCTTACAGAACCAGGAATCTCCATTTGCAAAGGCAGTCAACTCTTAAACTTGTTAGATTCTTATCACTCATAGGAACCTAGGCAAATTAATTATCTTCAAATTATAGCCAAGCAGTAGTGTTTTCAAAATATATGTCTTTGAAAGTTTGAGGTAGAGAGTTAGTTACTCAGAAAGTTAGGTAACAAGATTATCTAAACTGTCAAACTCTCTAATTTACTCAGTTCTTTTTATTGAAACATACATATGTGGTGGTGGGCCATCTTTATGAGAGTTCTATAGATGGGCTCTGATGGGCAAAGCCATGGCTATACCATCACTTAGTGGGGAGGGTGTGAGTACTAAGAAGTGATGTTTGGTGCTGGGGTTGGAGAATTTTCCAAAAGATAGACTTTAAATCTTGAAAATCACAGAATTAAAGTTATTGTCTTTTTACTGGTAAAACAACACAGAGAGAATAATACCATGTTGTAGCAGAGGAAATGAGATAGGAGCTAGAAAATACATAAAACAATGTTAAATACACAGCTTTTAGTAGGGTGGGATGGTGGAAGACATATTCTTACGGTGCTAGTCTGAAGGTAAGCTTCAGTGACAGATGGAGAACCAGCAATGGCCACTACTTGATGATTTCTGGTTTATAGGATATTGGTTTCATGTCCATTATTTTTGAGGCCATGAGGCAAATATGTATCCAGTGAAAAAATGCGAATTTTTTGAGAATGTCACACTGCTGGGTTATCTGCATACTCACTATTTGCCTTTTTATTCTTTAATGATTCCATTGTTATTTTGCCTCAAGAATGATTTTGGGTAGCTTTAGGGTCTCTTATATGGCAACATTCCTAAGATGCTGATTAATATGAGAAGAATAAGCTAGGGAAGGAATTAATGGCCTGTTTAGGGCTTTCTGAAACTATGACCATGATGGCTCTTAACCATTTTGTGGTTTGCATGGCTTAGATATTCACTTGACTTCCTTGGTTTGGTTACATTTTTGCTGTGTGGCTGTGTATGTCTGTGAACTTTTTTTTCTTTCCTGTGTGCCATAATCTAAGCCACTCAGTAACCTGCACATTTTCACCTTACCTTTACCTTTACATGAAGTTAGCTCTTCCTCCGTATCTAACTCTAATTTCTCTTCTACCTTGGCTCTTTAGCCTTAAAGGTGTCTTCATTTACAGCCTGTGACTCTTGTCTCAAGGGATTACAAGGCTCAGAGCAAATTAAGAAGGAACAAATAACCCTACAAAGTTACATCCTTCCCAGCAGGTTTAGTTCTTATGTACCACTCCCAATGTCTCTCCTAAATGGTTACTTTGTTTTCTTTTCTTTTAAAAATTTATCTTTATTATTGAAAGTATTACAGATGCCCCTTCTTTTTCCCCACCCATTGACTTCCTCCACCTTCCCCAGGTCTTCATCACACTATTGTCTGTTTTCTTTAGAGTGAGCAAAACTAAGCTTCTCTTCCAATGCTTTATCTATTCTACACGGGCTGTCCAGAAGGTCACGTCATCCAGGCCAGAAAGAAAAATCAGAATGAGATAGGAGCAGGATTTTAGAAATGCTTAATGAGGTTAATTCTACTCTTCAAACCTGGCAGGGAAAAATTTTTGTCTCTCTTGGCTGATGAGGTAATCATCCTCTCTATTCGTCTTTATGCTGAATTCATCAAGAATGAACAGGCTAATTAACTGGTTCCCCTCAGAATCACTTGGCCTAACTTTTAACAGTATTGTGAAAAAAAAAAGTATTCTTTCTACTGAATCTTCTTAGCCTTGGTCTTCCTTCATCCCACTTTGCACTTTTTCTCTGCTGAAAAACATACCCAAAAACATATCCCTCATAGATAAAACATTCCATGCTGGGTCAATGGGCTCAGGGACACAATTCTCCCTTCCTGTATCACTCAGTCATTTCTAAGTACTCCTAGCAAGTTTTCTAGGTGCTTTGTTAGAAACTAGCTTCAAGAAGTCTGTAATTCTCAAATGCACCATAAGAATATTATTTGGAACTCTTTAAGATTTTCCAGTCCAAGAGAAATATAGTACTTATGATAGCTTTTTACATGTTTTCTAAAAATTACAATTTCGAAAATATGCATATGTTTCACATGGGCAAAAAATACATTCACTTTTATATGGATTAAAAGTAAAAACAGTGTTCTGTAATCAGAGATCCAGAAGAGTTTTGTATATAAAAAGGTAAGCTCTGCAACACTAGAAAATGTTTAGTCATGTTGTCTAAGAATCTTATTTGTTCTCCTGCCTCATTTATTTATATTAATTTGTGATTACATGTAACATAACACCTACCCCCTTAGTAATATTGTAAGTATATAACACAGTATTGATAACAAGCACAATGCTTTACAGTAGATCTCTAGCATTTATTCGTCTTGTCTAATGGACAATTGTACCCTTTGACTAACACTTCCCCATTTCCCCTTCCTTAGCCTCTGGCAACCACCATTCTAGCTCTGCTTCTGAATCTATTTTGATTCTAATACATAAGTGGTGTCATGTAGTATTTGTCCTTCTGTGTCTGGCTTATTTCACTGAGCATAATGTCTCTCAGATTCATCCAGGTTGTCACAAGTGGCAGGATGTCCTTTTTCTTAAAGGCTGAGTAAGCATATACATTGTATGGAAAGACCACTTTTCTTTCATTTTTCCATCAGTGGACATTTAGACTGCTTTCATGTCCTGACTAGGATGAATAATTCTGCAGACACTAAAGTGCAGACTCCTTTTAGATACATACCCAGAAGTGGTATTGCTGGGTTGTATAGTGGTCCCATTTTTACGTTTTTGAGGAACCTCCACACTATTTTACACACTGTCTGTACCTATTTACATTCATACTAATAGCGTACAGGGTTCCCTTTTTTTCCACACCCTGCTTGCTCACAGGAAGTGATTATCATAGCTTAGTAATATCTGATTTGAGTAGAAACTTGGATTTTTGGGGGGTAAATACTTGATGTGTGAAAAACATTTGTGAAGCATTACATTTAGATAGAATCTCTGGATACAGTGGTTGATTTCTTGTGAACCAGATTTAGTAGAGTATTTTCTAGCAGGACCAGCTGTGTGTCAGTGCTGGGCCAGGCAGACTCGGATTAGAAAGTAGGTGGAGTTTGGTCTTGCCCCTGACTACTTCTTTATGCACTTTTGTTTCCCTTTCTCAGTGGCACATCTTCCTCTCCCTCAGTGCGTTTCTCTCTCTGTGTGTGGTTGGATGGGTGTGTGTGTGCACAAAAGAGAAAACAGACATAGGAACTGTAGAGAAATGGAACGAATGTTGCCTGTGACCTTCAGACTCACATGTTTCCTAAGTAACCACTGCTTATCTTCTTGCCACATTCTTCACACAGAAACACTCCTGGAGGGTAGACTTGTTAAGCACACTACCAAAAGAATGTTGATTTTCTGCACACTTCTTCCAAACTGACAAGAGGCCAATTCCACCTGGAACCCTAACTTTCCAAACACACTCTGCAGCTAGGCCAGTGGCTTTGCTTGGTGAAGAGGACACAGCTAACAGGGAAGTCCCTGCTGCTGAGGACTCTGTATTGTGGGGAAGGGAATTGGTCTTTGGAAAAATATCTCAATAGTTACATTACACTCCTTACTCATTGACTATTCTTTGTTTTGGGAGCAGATTCATGGTCATACTGATACTGGAGGTCTTTTTAGTGATCCTGGGAAAATTTGCATAACACCAAAAAATGGGTGAAAAAATATCTATAATCTCACCATTCAGAAATGATTTTTATTAATATTTTGAAGATTATTCTTCCAGTTCTTTTAAAATATGTTCTCTGTGTGTGCGGTGTGCATGTATGTGTGTGTATGTTTGTAAAAGAGAGAGACAGAGGCAGAGAGAGAGAGAGAGAGATAGGAATTTATTTGTCATAGTGCTTTGTAGACCCTTCTTTCATCTGTTAGCTCATTATAGACATTTTCCAATGACAATTAATATTCTCCTGTAACTGCCATTCTCAACTGGGGGCAATTCTCGCTGCCTGCTGCCTGAGGACATTGAGTAACATCTGAAAACAATTTTTGTTTCTGGCGTCTATTGGGTAGAAGCTAGGTATACTTCTAAATATCCTACACTGCACAGGACCGTCCCCAACAAGGAACAATGCAGCCTGACATGTCAATAATGCTGAGCAACTCTCCTTTATTATATTATTTTAAATAGTTATCTAGCATTCTATCCTAACATAGGATCATCTATTGCTCCATTGATGGAAATTTGTTGTTTCTACATTTTTGTTGGTATTATCAACAAACAGTTGAATATTCTTGGTCACATATATTTGAAGCACTACATTTAGATGGGATCTCTGGATACTGTGGTTGATTTCTAGTGAACCAGTTTTAGTAGACTATTTTCCAGCAGGACCAGCTATGTGTCAGTGTTGAGCCAGACTGGACTAGAATAAAAACACTTAAACATGAAAACTGGTAAATCAAAGAAAATATACTTCATTGAGCCTTTAACTGCTGTTCTCAAATTTTTCTGAAGAAAGGTGATTTCATTTAATCCTCCCACTGGTGTGATATTTCTATCTTTAAGCCTCTTTTTGTTAGTGAAGTCAACCTCCCTCGAATATCTCCTAGTTATTTGAAGGGACTTTTTAGCTCTTGCTTGAGTCACAAGATTCCTCAGAGAGGGGACAGGAGCAGATTAGTAGCACCTGTGGGCCCTTTCACTCTGACACAGCAAGTTGGGGGTGACGAAGACAGCATAAGCAGAGGTCTGTAATGTTCTTCTTATTCCTAACCTACCTTGGACTAAACAGATTGCGTGTTTAGCCCTTGCTGTGGCCAATGGACAGAAAAAACAAGGGTTTGATTAGAATTTACATCCAGGCATTTGTCAGACCCAAGTCTAAACCATTAGTTTAAAATGAATGATACATACCAAATGCTTGGTATAGAGCTCCACCTGTAATACATGCTTATTTCATTTTGGCTACTTTTACTATTTTAGGGTGAGAACAGTCAAGTCCCCCAACTAACCAACATTTTCTGTGTTAGGTGCTGCAGCAAGTCTAGGGTAGACGTATGTTTGTTATTTCCTTGGCCATTGATCATCCTTTGAGGCATGACAGCTCTCTGTTCAGAACCTGGGTAGCTAAACACGGGTTCAAATCACCGGCATGTGCAGCTGAGCTTAAGAAATGTTCATTTCAAAACGAGATGTCCAGCTTTTTAAAAAGGCATTTTCCTGTGACAGCATATCATATATTTGCAAGAGACCAAGTTTGTGGTCGGCAAACTGCAGCTCACGAGCCACATGCGGCTCTTTGGCTCCTTGAGTGTGGCTCTTCTACAAAATACCATGGCGTGGGTATTTTGAAGAAATGGCATTAGAAGCTTAAGTTTAAAAAATTTGGCTCTCAAAAGAAATTTCAATCGTTGTACTGTTGATATTTGGCTCTGTTGACTAATGAGTTTGCCGACCACCGGACCAAGTGAATGCAGGTCTGTTTTTCTCCTTCAAATTAGTCATTTAAAAAATTAATTCATTAAATTATTAATTTGTACTATAGTCAGATTATTTTTCTTTATGTTTCTCTTCCTTAGGAATGTAGGTTTATCATGTCAACACTGACTGAAAATGCAATGGTAAATTTTTACATATAATCTTCATAGCATTTTTAAAAAACCTCTCTTGACCGATGCCTGTGAATACCTTTCTGGCTGTCCAGAGGGACACAGAAAGGCTTCCAGTGTCCATTAAATGTGAAACCCCTTGAGAGAAGAGTTCATGCCTTTTCATCTCTATACGCAGTGCCCACCACTGTGCCTAATATATCATAGATGCTCAATATATGTTTATTGAAAGAAACAGAATATGATACATTCCCCAGCATCTGGAATACCATACCTTGTAAAGGGTTAAATAATATGAAGGAAATGTTTGTTTGTTTTTATTCTTAGCTTATTGAATTAATCCTTTCACTTTCTTTTCTTCCTTCCCTCCCTCCCTCCCTCCTTCCCTCCTTCATTCCCTCCCTTCATCTCTTGGGCTAAGCAGGCAGTGGAATGTGGTAAAATATCAGAATAACCATTTCTTTGGCTGTTTTACATTTAATCAGTTGTGCTTACACTTGACCTCCAATATCCTTTTCAAAGATATAGTTAAACAGGAGGTACAACATGTCAATGAGTTTTGTTTATGCTGTTTTTCCTTAAAGGATGAGAAAACATTGACCACACACAGACCTTTTTTCTCAGTGTTCTGAGAAAACATAGATGGCTATCACTGTTTTCAGAAAATGAAGCTAGTCTAATTCCAAAGAGTACAAACTATTATCTCATCGGAAATCTTGCATTGCCTAATATTGCACAATAAACACCAACGTTCACAGCTACTTGGAGCATGTTGTTCTCAGCTCTTCTGGAGGTATTAGTAGTATTTGCGTGTCACCAGAAAATGTATCAGTTGCTCCTGCACCTCTGAGAGTGTACATTAATGCTGAGATCTTGAACCCCACCAAATTCTCTGTCCATTGCCTAAACGCGTCTGTGTAGAAACCCTGCTTGGCTAAAATAAGCACTGGGTTATTGTTAGCTCTGTGGGATTATAGCATGCATACTTGTCCTGTGGCTATTCTTACAGAAGAAATGCGTTCACATTTGACATCTGTCACCATATTGGACATGGCTTCTGTAGACACTGCCATGTTCCTTTCTATTTTCAGAGTGCTTACAGTTTTTACAAAATCATGGGTGGCACTATATTTCATCTAATACCTGTATTACACCTATTTTAAATAATTATATGATTTCTCTCCTCTAGCCTGTCATTGAGCTTATAGATTGCTAACCTTCTGTTTCAACACAAATTGGTCATGATCTTTAGCTTCTTATATCCATTGCTAATATTTTATTTACATGTAATATGTTCAAGAGTGAACTTGACTTCCAATTTTCCTTTCACTTAGGGATCTCTGGTTTTGATCACAAATTTTTACTAGTTGCAGCAAGTAAACTTAGTAGTGTTTTTTTTTTTTTTGATCAGTGTTTTTAGGATTTGCATATATAAACATTACATTGAATAGTTGTCCTTGCCTGTCATGTCATTTAATCTTGGTATATTCCCTATGGCATGATTGAAAACTATTGAACCATGTTATATATTTTAGTGTTTCTGTATTTTGAAAATTTCTCTTTTAGTGGATTTTTAAAAAAAAATTTTAATTATTTACTTGAGCTAAGTTTTCAGTTTTAGTAATATAAGGTCATTCCAAATATTCTCTTAATAACTTGTGGTGGTTTACAAACTGTCATTATGTCCCCCTTTTATTACTATTTGTGAATTTTCTTTTCTTAGTTAATCTTACCAGTGTTTTTTATTAGTATTTTTTTCATTAAAAAATACAGCTTTTGTCTTTGTTTTCTATTTGATAGATTTTTATTCATGTAAGTAAATATGCCAAACTATAGCCTTATTGATATTTTTACCTATTAATTACTGAGGATATTTTAAAAATCTCCCACTCTGGTGATGGATTTATTAATTATCATTCTGTAGTCATATAAATTCTTGCTTTATGTATTTTGATCTATATTATTGGTTTTCTACAAGTTTAGAACTTTTATCTACCTGATGATTTAAGCCTTTATTATTCTATTATGAATGGACTTATTTCTAGTAATATGTTATGTTTAATTCTGTTTTACCTTACATTAATTTAGTTAATCCACCCCTTTTTGGGAGCTCATGTTTGCCTGATATATTTTACTTTATTCTCCTACATAATCTTTTTTGAAGGACACAATTTAATGATTTTAGAAAATTTATAGAGTTGTACATCCACTACCACAACTGGTTTTATAATATTTCTAGCAATCCCCAAAGTTTCTCCTTGACCATTTGTAGTTAATTTCTGCTCCCATCTCCAGCCCACAACTGATCTTCCTTTTATCTCTATAAATTTACCTTTTGAACATTTTATATAAATGGAGTTATTTATTGTACTAGTGGCCCATTGCACAAAATTCGTGCATAGGGGGGTATCCACTGCACCCACTACAATCTGGGACCTCTCGAGGGATGTCTGAGCGCCTGTTTAGGCTGGATCCTGATGGAAGCGGGCCTAAACAGGCAGTTGGATATCCTCTCACAATCCAGGACTACTGGCTCCCAACTGCTCACCTGCCTTCCTTCCTGATTGCCCCTAATTGCTTCTGCCTGCCAGCCTGATTGATGCCTAATATTCCCCTGCCAGGCTGTTTGCCCCTAACTGCTCTTACCTGCAGGCCTGGTCACCTCTAATTGCCCTCCCCTGCAGGCCTGGTTCCCTCCCCCAAACTGTTCCTCCCTATAAGCCTGAGTCCCCCCCACCTGCCCTTCCCTGCAGGCCTTTGTCACCCCTAACCTTCCACCTCTGCGAGCCTGGTCACCCCTAACTGCCCTCCCCTGCAGGCCTGGTCCCTCTGAACTGCCCTCCCATGTGGCCTGACTGCCCACAACTTCCCTCCCTTGCAGGTCTGGTCCAGCCCAACTGCCCTCACCTGCTGACCATCTTGTGGTGGCCATCTTATGTCCACATTGGGGCAGGATCTTTGGCCACATGTGGCAGCCATCTTGTGTGTTGGAGTGATGGTCAATCTGCATATTACTCTTTCATTAGATAGGATTGAGGATTGGTGCATGGGTGGGGGCCAGCTGGTTTGTCCTGAAGGGTGTCCCGGATCAGGGTGGGGGTTCCCTTGGGGCATGGAGTGGCATGGGCTACGGGCCTGTGGTAGTTTATAGTCTGGCCATGCCCCCTGGTAACCCAAGCAGAGGCCCTGATATCTGGGATTTATTTGTCTTCTACAATTGAAACTTTATAGCCTGGAGTGGAGCCAAGCCTCCTGATTGCTCCGTGGCAGCAGTCATTTCTGTTATTTATTTTCTATCATTGAAACTTTGTAGCATTGAGTGGAGGCCTAGGCTGACAAGGGCAGCAGGGAAGCTTGGCTTCCTCCATCACTGGAGGCAACCCTAGCCTCCTGTTCTCTCCAGCTCCGTGGCTGCCGCCATTTTTTTTGATGATTTATTTAACTTCTAACATTGAAACTTTGTAGCATTGAGTGGAAGCCTGGGCCGGCAAGGGAAGGTGGAAAGCTTGGCTTTCTTCATTGCCTGGAAAACACAAGCCTCCCTCCTGCTCTCCATTGTGCAGCCATCTTGGTTGGGTTTATTTGCACATTTGCACCTGATATGGCTTGTGGGCATGGTTTGTGGGTGTAGCAGAGGTATGGTCAGTTTGCATATTACTCTTTTATTAGATAGGATAACCTTTATATTTGTTTTCTTTGACTCAGCATAATATTTTACACTCATCCATTTTGTAAAATTTTCGCTATTTTCATTGGTGAATATTATTCCATCCCAGGCTATGTTTAAGTTTTTTTCTTTGCTTCAATGTTCTGCCATATTATTATGTATCTTGCTTGAAATTCAGTGGGGTTCTTAATTCTAAAACTCTCAACAATTCTGTAAAATTGTCAGACTTTCTTTAATACTAACTTCCACCCTATTTAATCGTTTTTGTATTACTGGAACTAAGCCTTCTCATTTTATCCCTTCATGTTCTTTAACTCCTCATCATATTTTTCTATCTCATTTATATTCTGAACACTTTCTTTAGATTTTTCTATTAGTTTCAATGTGTTCATATCTTCTATTTCTAAGTTGTTGTCTGACCTATATATTGAGTTTTTATATCCAAATATGTATTTTTTTATTTCTAGAAATTTGATATATATATTCTTTCAGAACTCCCTGGTTATTCTTTTTTTAAAAAAAGATGTCTTTATTACTGATTTCAGAGAAATGGGAAGGGAGATGGAAAAAGAGCGAGAAACATTGATATGAGAGAGTAATATGGATTGGCTGCCGCTGGCATAACCTCTACTGGGGATTGGGCCTGTAACCCTGGGCATGTGCCCTGACCAGGAATTCAACCAGAGACCTCACAGTCATGGGACAATACTCAACTCACTGAGCCATACAGGCCATACCTATTCTTCTCTTATTTACACACGACTTCTTTAGTCATATAAAACATTTACCTTAGATTTGTGTCAGAGAATTTCAGTATCTGAAATGTGTGCATATCTAAGTCTGTTACCTGTTGTTTTTGATAACTCTCATTCATGTGCCCCACATCCTTGTATGTACTGGGATTTTGGACTTCGAAATCATGACCCTTCATTAAGTGAACTCTTTGAATTCTGATTGTAAGTGTACTGCTTCAGGGCAGGTTGGTTGTGTTTTTTCTTGGGAGGTTTATTTTATAATTCATTCAAATGGTGGAACCAGGTAACTATAGAGGGAAATTATATTGCCTCTATCAGACACGACTTTTGTTTCTCTTTATTTCTTTCTTCTTCTGTCATTTTCATGTTATGTCAATATAGTCTAGGAAAGCTCTAATGCCATATCCAAATTTTCCCCTTTTATGAACTTTTTTCATTTTTTCATTTTTTATTTTATGTCTTCAGTTACCAGAAAGAAAAAAAACAATTCAGATCTTAAGCCAACTGAGGAGGTTTGAGGCCAAATGTGTAATGGTAAATGCCTTAAATAGCAGATCTTGAACAACTTTAATACAGGCCAAAACTCCACGATGAGCTAATGAAGCAGACTCTTGTGTCTCTGCTTTATAGGGCATGGCTAATGACTCTGCAGTGTCCTCTCTTTATATCCTGCATGTTGTAACGGATGATGCCATCAGAAAGTCATTTCTTTGTGCAAGGAGAGGTATTAGCCTTTGGATGTTACTCAACCCACAAGCTAATTAAATCCTTATTCTTCGTTTATTTTCTTTCCATAATTGTACAGATCACTTAAATGTAGTATATACATATTTTGTAGGCTTATTGTTAGGGACAGCCTATGATCAAGTGGTTTCTTCCACCCACTTGCCCATATATAGCAAAAGCAGCATTTTATATACAGACTAGAGGCCTGATGCACAAAATTCATTAGGGTAGGGTCCCTAAGCCTGGCTGCTGATCAGGGCCAATCAGTGAGGTGACTGGTGGGGCAAATGGGGGGCCCCCTCTGGCACCTGCCTTGTCTGGCCCGGGACTTGTGGGCTGGGGGCAGCTCCTGCATTAGTGTCTTCCCCCTGGTGGTCAGTGCTCATCATAGCAACCAGTTGTTCTGCAGTTTGGTCAATTTGCATATTAGGCTTTTATTATATAGGATAGCTGGGATTTTAAAGACAACTAACATAAATTATTTTCTTTCTCTAAAATCTAACTTTCAAATAACTTAAATTACTTTCATATGGGGATTTTTCTTTAATGTAATTAAAAAATAGTCTGGCCCATTTATATGTTTAATAAACTTTTGTCCTGTGAATGAAAGGAATGTCCCATTTTTGATCTGGGCATTCATATTATGTGTCTTATCTGATTCTAAAATTTTGGAGACATAACTTCAAATTCTGTGGTCTCAGGTAAAGCATTTTGGAATTCAAATAGCGACTTTTCACAATACATGCAGTAGTAGGTGTGTGTGTGTGTGTGTGTGTGTGTGTGTGTGTGAGGACTCTGCTGGTTATGGCATCTCAAACTAGTAGTATTGAGGCAATGTGTGGAACCTGGAGGTAGTCCTAGTCCAAATTGTTTTCCTCCAGACTGAAAGAATAGGTGAATTTTAGTGTGTTTAAATCTGTACTTGATATAAAAAAGAAACATATTGTAAATTCTTAAAGATGTCTATTTTGTTTTATTTTTGAGGGGGAAGATCCTTGAATACCAGCATAAATATTTCCTAGGACAGTGGTTGGCAAACTGCAGCTCACAAGCCACATGTGGCACGCGGTTTGCCACTCTGTTGACTAATGAGTTTGCCGACCACTGACCTAGACTCTCGATTCCAATAATTATAGGCTGTTGTTTTTCCTTGTGATTAAGCCCCTATACCAGTGATCAGAAAACTCATTAGTCAACAGAGCGGTAAACTGAGGCTCGCAAGCCGCATGTGGCTCGTGAGCAGCATTTTGCCTACCACTGTCCTAGAACATGTCAAGTCTCAATCCACACGATAAGGTACCTGGTAAAAAGGGATTTAATTTTTGGGGTCCATCTAACAATACATTTGCCATCTTTTGTGGAGTGGGACAAGATAGAGGATATTGATCACTGGCAACTTTAATTCCTGCAAGTGAAAATGTCTGAGGACAAACCATCTTGCGTTGGACATAGTCACCATGATTGACACTTTGTTTACACAAGCATAGGCAAGTGTCCACCAGCAACCCAAGTTCTTAGAACTGTGAAATAATCTTCTGAGTATAGTTACTGGGTCCTAGTGTGTTATGTTTGCAGTTCAGTAATGCGAATGGAGGTGAAGGTAGTTCAACTATGACTTGAATAAGGAGAAGAAATGTTTTTTTTTAAAAGAGAGGATTATATTATATTGTAATGGACAGAGGGTTATTTAAAATGGGTTAAGCAATACTTTGGGGAATATACCACACCACCTTCCTGGCAAATTCCATCACGTAATCTTCTAGTTCTGTAACTGTATCTATTGTGATAGTTAATCAATCTATTAAATTTTTTTTTCAAAGTAGCAGCTCCACTTAAAAAAAAAAATAACACCCCTCCTACTTTGCCCCTCACTCCTTCCCCCTGTTTCTTGTTTTCAGTATCCACTATCCTTAAATGTATTTTATATGCTTAGTTTCAAATCTTGGTTTTGGTCCATTAATTCTGCTTTAGTATGCACTATATGGGGAATCTTTCTCTTAGTGTTTGTACTTTTAAGATGCTGCATTGCTCTCCTCTTTGAGTTCATATTCCCCAGAGCACATTCACTACCTCCAGTAGTGATGTATGAGAGGACTCTCTTGATGAGTTTAGTGGGGTGGTGGCTGTTACTTTTCTCTAGCAGAGTTTTTTTTTTTTTAAGGGGTTCTTGGGATGGGGAGAAAGACAAAGCAGGAGAAGGAGAGTAGGAAACGCTTGAGGGTGGACACGTTTGCTTAGTCATTGTCATTTTGTTAACACTGCCTCTCAGGCTGACTAGAGCTGTACCCGAATCAGACTCCCCACCCCCAGTGGGCACTGGACTGGCTCCTGGTGGTGATGAGGGAGAGGGGAAGGACACACAAAAATGCTTCTCTTCCCCATTCACTGTGTCCTTGAATCCCAAGGATTGCCCAAGTTCTTATGGAAGGCACTGGGAAGATGGGAGATTGCTAGAGATGAGAGTGACGGTGGCCGGATAATGCAAAGGTGTGGCTGGACCTTGTGTGTATCAAGGAACAAGGAAGTGGATAGTTGTGCAACACATATCACTGCTTCCTGGTCTTTGCTATCAGCACCTTGGTTCTTGAAAACACTCTCCCCTATTCTTATATTTCATTACATTTTCCCAACAGCGTAATTCATCCTGCCTGGGATGAATAAACAACTCCAGAAACCTTCCCTTGGACCCTCCTCTTCATTGCCTCATGGTCCACAGGGGGCTCTGTAATTGCTAGTGGGTCTCATGTGTTTCATCATTTATATTTCTGTTCGATGAGTAATCCTTTGTATTTTTTAGGCAGCTGATGTGGCGGTTATATTAATGAGCAGTTATAAAAACCATGCATCTGTAAATCCTTTTGATAAATATTTATAAAGTTTCAAAATCCTTATGTCTGAGCAGTATAAGTCTGTCTGCAGGACAGTCTCCTACGAAAGCCATTCTGGCCATGGGACTTCCTCATAGGAGTGAGGGATAGGGAACTCAGAAGAGTCTTCAGCAGAGATAAATTAACCTTCACAGATGGCAGACACTTTCAGACACTGATACTAAACATCACTGAGGTCACACAATATAAAGTCTTCACTTTGAGGACTGGGAGAGTTGGGGGATCCAAAGTCTGGTTTAAAAAAGTCCAGAAGACACGTCCCTGAAATTTATCCTCTGTGTATCTTAGAACAGAGGTAAAATTCTATATAAAGTATTTTTATGAGAAAGAAAAATTTAAATGAAGGTTATATAAGTTAAAAGTTATAAATTTGCAAAATAAATATACTTTAAAATAACTCTCACTTTTGAGATTTTTTGTTGTTGAAATTTTGAACATGAACAAAATATCCCCCTTTTTACTCAAGCCCTCCCTAAAATTAGGTGATGTATTAGTTAAAAGAAAAGATAGTAGAAAGTAGAATCCAAATTGGACCAATTCATCGGGCTGGACTTGGCAGTATAACATTAGAAAATAACTTTACTTTTTCTCCTACCATTTTTGAAAACTACTCTGTCATGTATTCCTTCCTCACACTTAGATGATATTATCTGGTCACTTTCATTCCCTCCCTCCCTCCCTCCCTCCCTCCCTCCCTCCCTCCCTCCCTCCCTCCCTCCCTCCCTCCCTCCCTCCCTTCCTTCCTTCCTTCCTTCCTTCCTTCCTTCCTTCCTTCCTTCCTTCCTTCCTTCCTTCCTTCCTGATTTCAGAAAGGAAAGGAGAGGGAGAGATAGAAACATCAATGATGAGAGAGAATCATTGATCAGCTGCCTCCTGCACATCCTCTCTGGGGATCAAGCCCACAACCCAGGCATATGCCCTTGACCGGAATAAAAAACATGACCCTTCAGTCTGCAGGCCAATGCTCTATCAACTGAGCCAAGCCAGCTAGAGCTCAGTTTCATTTCTAAGATATTAAAAGTATCATCTGAACTGAACTGAACTTCTCATGTCCAGTTTCAAGCTTTTTCCTTTCTCTTGTGTCAAAACCAGAGAGTATGGAAGGGCTTTGGGGAGTCTCCCCTCTTTCTGGTTTCCTATCTTTTTCACTTGCCGTCCTTTGCCTCTGGATTCTTCAGGTTTGGATGGAAAGGTGGAGTCAGACATGAAGGAAAGCAAAACAAACAAACAAACAAAAACGAAAAACAAACAAACGTTGTATATATTTAGCTGGTGCTGTTTGGAGCTGTCTCTCAACTGTCAAGTGCTCTGGCGTGGCTGGCTCTTCCTTTAATAGGACACCCTGCCCCTCCCCTGTCTCTGACCTCAAGCCTCTTGCCATGGGAAAAGTGCTCTCCAGCTAAAGCATTTCATCTTGCTCTAGTGATATCAACCACTCCACAGTTTTGCCTACCCTGGGTTCACTCAGTTGTTGACAAGTGACAGGTTGTCTTGAGTGAAACTCTTTCAAGGTTACTCAATCCTTTGCCTCCTATAGTCTCCCAACTCTGGTCTGATCATTGAGGCCATTCCCAGGAAGTTTTCACCTTTTCTACTTACAGTGCCATGTAGCAAGTGTAGAAAGGACCACGCGTTTCCACAGCTCAGGAAGGGTGAGGATAGCAGCAGCGCACGCATGAGAACTCGTTAGTATCCCCTTGTCCAGTCAGATCCCATATGAGGCACACTGTATATAAGTGGAACCAGGCATAGATAACCTAATTGGAGATACTTACATTGTTTTAGTTCAGTATCAAGACCCAGTAGTAATACTAAGTTTTCATTGGCCAAATATGGATGGGATAGAGTGGGAGAAATCAAGATTTAAGAAGGCATTTAAGAAGATTTGTTTTCGAGACAAATGGGTGTGTTTTAAGCTTCTACTAAATCTGGAATAAGGTCTCCCTTCTATATACCAGATACTATCAGTCTGAACACACACAGGAATTCCTGATAGGGTCAATTCAGTTACGAAGAGGGGTTGAGAATGTTTTTCTCTAAGAGTGCCTGTAGATGTCACTAAAGTAAATGACTCTTTTATCCTTGGTTTGATAGTGGGGCCCAAAACCCACAAAAAAGTAAAGTAAAAAAATGATATTTTTGTCAAGTCCATCTTGCTGTTTGATTAACAACATCATGCAACATAGCAACAACACCCTAATTCACAGGAAGTTTACAAATTGTCATTTTTCTAGCAGTGATACCTGTTAAACAACAAAAGTTTACTCAGTCTTCATTTTCTAGCGGGGAGGGGAAATCATCACTCCGACCCCTCCCTCCTCCACTCCCCTCACAGGTGTGCTCCCTTTCAGGATTCTCCGTTCCAATAATTACAGACTCTTGTTATTCCTCGTGATTAAGCCCCTAGCAAAGAATATTGATGCTCACGAAAGAAAAAAAGAAGTCACATAGGCCTTGGCTGTAAAAGGAAAAGGAAGGTAAAGAATGCATTTTAAAGCATGCCTGGAAAATGCATTCGAAATGTTTGCGTGTTTTTTCCCCTCTGCACTGGTTGCAAAGATAACTGTAAAGTTCGATCATCTAGAAAAGATCACCTTTCCCCTCTCCTTCAGGAAAGGGAAACACAGTGTAAAATGATCAGCTAGGAACTGATTATATGGGAAAACAACTTAAAATGTCCTATTTAATGTTACCCAGGGAGCACTGGGCACCTGTATTTTGATACAGTTGAGGGTATCTTTTTCTGCTGGGACTGTATTCTGTAGGCCATTCTTCTCATTAAAAGGCTACGGGAGGCCCAGGTTGAGACCCACTGAAAGAAGAATGCTCAGTGAAATGGAATTTACAGAGACTCAGAGTCCTGTTAACAGAGTGTGAACAGATTTCCTTATGCTAGCAAGAATGTTATGGGCCTCATTGGAAAAAGGAGTGAAATTCAAACAATTGGAAAAGTAGACAAGGAGAATAAGACTTCTGAAAAATAGTAATGTGTCCTGAAAGATAGCTTAGGGCAGGAAAGATAAGATACTGAGCATTATCAGCAGAATCTAGAAGAAAAAGATCTAGACAGAATGGAGAGTAATCTTGTAGTTAACCTAGAATAAATATTATCATCTGTTCCATGTGAAGGAGGATTGAAAGTTGGTAATAAGACCCATTGTATATTTCTAATACTTTTGATGGATAAGCATAAGTAACTGGTAAAATTCAAACTTATATATTTCAAAAAATATATTTTGATTCTAATTCTAAGGAAAATTTTCAGCATTTTTTTTATTCATCCTATTTTTGTCTTTATAAAGACCTGTACTGAAGAACTCTTGTTGGTATTATTATTAGATATTTGAAGACAATGGACCCTAAATGCATTATTGGGGAGACTACTACAAAAAGTATTTCATTCATTTGATTTAGTAAAATAAAAATATTATATGCTAGAGAGGTTTCTCAAAAAATGAACAGAATTACCATATGGCCCAGCTAGTCCAGTCCTAACCCAGGAGAACACATGCTCATACCACAATTTTTACATAAATGTTTAAAGCAGCATTAGTCACTGACCAGAAGGTAGAAACAATCCAGGTGATCAGCAACTGATAAATGAATAAATGAAATGTGAAACACACACAGAGAATGAAATACTATTTGGCAATGAAAGAGAATATGGCATTGATACCTGCTGTAACAAGGTTGAACCTTGAAAACATTATATTAAGGGAAATAAATCATTCAAAAAAAGACCAAAGACTATATAACTCCTTTTGATGAAATGTCCAGAATAGGCAAGTGGATAAGTCTATAGAGACATAAAGTAGATTAATGGCTACTGGGGTTGGAGTTGGGGATTTGGAAACATGGAGAATAGGACATTAGGATGTGACTGTTAATGGGTATTAGGGTTATTTTTGGGTGGGGAAAATGTCTTAGAATTAAATCACGGTGATGCACAACTTTGTGAATATACTAAACAAAATCAGTGAATTGTACAATTCAGCACAATAAATTTCATGGCATGTGAATCATGTCTGCGGGGAGGCAGGGAGGAGAGAGAGAGAGAGAGAGAGAGAGAGAGAGAGAGAGAGAGAGAGAGAGAGAGAGAGAGAGAGAGAGAGAGAGATGGATTCATGATGAAATCAATTTGAGCTTCCTTCATTAATGCTTCCAGGAACAAAAAGTTTCTTCTCCTTTCATCAATTCAGATGAAAAAGAGAAACTCACAAGATTCCACCACTGGCCTTTTCTTGCAGGGATAGAGACATGCATCTAAGAGATAGGCAACATGCTGGGGTGGGAAGAGGGATGAAGTCTTGTATTAGTCACTCTGAAGAGGACTGTTTCCCCTCTGCAGCCAGATCAGTGAATACAAATGAGTCACTGCCTAAAGTGAATGAGTCACATTTAATTTTTGGGTGGACGGATCCTAAAATAGACAGTGGACTTACATTAAACAGTAACACATCTGCATGTTTTGTGTGTATCTGCATAGAAATTATATGGGAAACCAACTTAAATATTTCTTATGTTTCCGTTTTTGTTTCTTTTGTGCTGAATACAATCACACACCCCAAAATTTAATAAATCATTCAAAAAACTACAAGCATAATCATTTTAAGGACAATTAATATTTTAGCAGAAATGGCTTCTGCAGTAACCTTTTCCTTCTAAACAATATGAAGAAACTACATTCAGGTCAAGACAAGCCTATCATTACATAGTTTACTCCAGTGGCTTTCAGTATAAAGTGTGTTTATAAAACCCGATGGAGTTTTATAACTAGAAAAGCCTCAAATAGGCTTCTAATGATAACATGTGACCTCCACTCTGCAAACTGATATTTTGAAGTATTTTCTCATAGTCCTGGGACAGTTCCTTTGTGTTTCACCATGTGCTATTGCTCCTTTAGCTCAGGATGAATCTGGATGTTTCAGCTATTTGGCATCATTATGCATTTTTAAGAAACATTATATATATATATATATATATATATATATATATATATATATATATATAATGTTACAAATGTGATGGTACTTCATGCTTATTGGATTGCTTGTTTTACACCATCCTTATTGTTTTTAATAGTGCTTTTAAATGTATTTAGGTAATATTTTTTCTTCTAGGAATAGTGCTTTTAAATGTATTTAGGTAATATTTTTTCTTCAAGAACAACATTTCAAAATAGTTAGTTGCATCATAACTCATTTAAAATATTTACTGATTGCCTGGCTGGTGTGGCTCAGTGGTTGAGCATCAATCTATGGTCCAAGAGGTCATGGTTTGATTCCCAGTCAGGGCAAATGCCATGGTTGCAGGCTTCATCCCTAGTGTGGGGCATGCAAGAAGCAGCTGACCAATGATTATCTCTCATCATTGATGTTTCTATTTCTCTCTCCCTCTCACTTCCTCTCTGAAATAAATAAATAAATAAATAAATAAATATATTTTTAAAATATTTACTAATTTATTATTCTTATTTCCAAAGGACATAAAGTAGCTACAGTTATTTCACTGTTCTAATATCGAAAGGAAAGTGGCAAGTCATACAATAAATAAAGGTATCCATAATAACAAAAGCACAATATGCTAATTAGACTGGACATCCTTCTGGACATCCTTCCAGATGACCTTCTGGATGAAGTCACAGAGGCAGAGGTGGCAGTGGCTGAGCCCATTGCACAAATTTTGTGCATCAGACCTCTAGTTAATATATATACACATACACACACATCTAAATACATCTACATACATATATACAGATATGTGAATAAATAAAATATAAAAGAAAAAATATTAAATTTAATCAAATAATTAGTCATGTTTGAAAGATTTTAACCAGTGCAGGTAAGATGACTTTTTACTTATATTAAATAATAATTTCTGATTTAAAATGGCAGACTTAGCAACAGGCATTTGGGATTTCTATTTCTTGAAATCCCAATATGTAATAACAAAGCAATCAACTACTAAAATTGAGAGAACAGGGGGAAAATTATTCTTGAAAAAGATTGCAATAAATTTCCAGAAGATGTGAGGAAAAGATAAAACTGTTGGCAGATTGAACAACAAGTAAGTCACAACTGCTCAAAACACACAGGCAGGAATGCAATAATAAAGAGAGACCTGAATAATGTAGCAGAACTCCAGAGATGATCCCAGCCCCAGAGCATGAAAATGTGAATGAGAAGCAAATCACGAGATTAAGTGAAAGGCTGACCATTGAATGAAGACTAGGATTGCAATCCCCCCATCCTCCCTGCCATCCCATATCCCAAGACAGTGGAACTTAGGACATTTCTAGGCAGCCTGATATATATATAACTTGCAGGCAAAAGCAAATACAAAACAGTAACAGCAAAACAATCCTAAACCTTCTAAAGAAATCAAATGCCCTGCAGGTGTAAAATCAGGTCTCCAAGAGAAATCCTTCCTCATTATATCATTTGGAAGCACCGTCCCCACCTTAGCCTAAGTGAGTTCTCCTTTGTTGTACACCCAAAGATGAAGCCTGCTAGTAGGTTGGCTTTGCCTGTATACAGAGCGTTGTCAGACATCATCTTTGTGTGGGAGACCTAGCCATACAATTAACATATATAAACAACTCCTTAGGAGACTCATAATTTTTAATCTTAGAAAATCTACCGATTTACTGTTCTTCTTTACAAAAATTCAGCAAAAGATAATTTAAAATATGAATAAAACTAGCAGCAAGAAACAACTCAGCCCTGGCTAGACTGATGTAGCTCAGTTGGTTGAGTATTATTGCATTTTCTGAGAGGCTGTGGGTTCAATTCCTGGTCAGGGCATATGCCCAGGTTGTGGGTTCAGTCCCCAGTAGGTGGCATGCAGGAAGCAGCTGATCAATTTTTCTCTGTCATTGATGTTTCCATCTCTCTCTATACCAGTAAAAGTACTTTTTTTTTTTAAAGAGCAACTAAAACAAGAATATTAATTTCAGAAGAAACAGATAATTAATGGGATAAAAGAAAACTATGAAAAAGTAAATTATCATCCTCATGAAGATTTGAAAGGATATTGCATCCAAAAGTAAGAGAAAGAAACTATAGAAAAAGGAATAATGGAGAATAAAAATAAGTTCTTTTATATTGAAGACATGATTTTAAAAACTTAAGTTATGAAGATGAAATTTTAAAAAATCAGAAAAATAGAAAAAAAGCCACCACCTTCCCACAACTGAAAAAAGAAAAGAAAATGAGAAACTTGAAGGATCAATCCAGGAAGCCTGATATTTGACCTACCAGTAATAAAAAAGGAACAGAGGAAAATGGAGGGGAGGAAGCTAACAATAAAAAAATTGAAGGAAACCTTACAATATTAAAGTACAAGAATTCTTTAAATTATAAAGGTCCCCCGAATTTCCAGGATGGTGAAAAAATCCATATCTGAAATTTCAGACAAGGAATTAAAAAAAAAAGCATAAAGTTTAGGATTGGGATGCAGAGGATGTCATATTTATGATTCATGAAAATGAACCAGACTAATATCAGACATCTCACCAACAACACTGGGTCCTAGAAGCAACAAAACATTATTTTAAGGCTCTGAGAAAAATTCTAAGCTTAGTCAAAGTCCTAATCAAGGATGATAGTAAAATATAGCTATTTTCAGACTTTCAGAAACATTTCTAAGAAGAAATGTTTGAACTTGTATTCTAATTTTATAAACTTTTCTACAGAATTACTTGAAGACATGCTTCAAAGGTAAAAACCAAGAAATTGAAAGACCTTGGGGGAAAAAACTAAAGAATTAACCTAGGAGTTATCTTAAAACAAACCCTCGTACATCCATTACAGAGATCTAGAAAGCTGTTGGCCCTAGTTGCAGTCAGTCATGGTCATGGCAGAGACCAGCAAACCTGAATCAGAGGAAACGCCTGCGATCAGAGAAAAGAGTAGGAAGAACTGGGCACAGGGGCTGCAGTTTGTGTGAGATAAGTTATAGTTCATTCAGATGGTGTGATATTTCTAAGAGTAAATTAGGCCAAATTCTAGAATTGAGAATTGTTGACAGGTAGAAATAATGTGATGGATTAATTAGTATTAGACTTGCAAGCATGTGACAGAAAAAATTAATAGTGGCTTAAAAAGTTTTGTTCTCTTCTCCCAACCAAGTCCAGTAATCAGAGTCCTACTATAGAATTTCCCTGAATTAATCAAAGCTGCAGTCTCCGCCCACTTTTTTTGTCTACTAGGATATGGCCCTTATTAGTATTGTTTTCCTCCCCCTAGCAGAAAGGAGAAAAATGGAGGCAACATGCCCCGTCTTTTTTTAAAAAAATGTTTTTATAAATTGATTTTTTTTAGAGAGAGAAGGAGGGCAAGGGAAGAGAAACATTGGTGTGAGGATGTGAGAGAAAAACAAATCTGTTGCTTCCCATATGCATACCAACTGGGGATAGAACCCATACACTGGGCATGTGCCCTAATTGGGAATCAAACCAGTGACCTGGGCTGACACTCAACCAACGGAGCCATACCAGCCAGGGCATAACATGTCCTTCTTTGGTGGAGATTGCTCAGACAATTTCTATGTACATCTCATTGAAACGTAGTCACATGATTACACTTAAGAATAGATGGGTGGGACTGTGTACCTGCTTGTATTTGGGGAGGTTGGGGGAAGCTATTTGTAAAGAAATAATGGAGAACAGATAACGGGGGGCTACAGAATGCCTTTTCCTCAGGTCCCCAGGCAAAGTCCTTTCTCTGCTACTTCTTTTAGGTCTTAATGGCTTACCCACTGTATTTCCTTTAAAACTTTGAATGTATTTAGGAAGACTTGGGATGCAAAGGTTCTTAGAAAATAGATTTACTAAATCAGGGCATGAGACTTTTTAGGAGGGTGCATGAATTGATATGAATAGCAAATATTTTTATTAGACTAAAACCTAGCACATGTATTACAACTTTTTATGTGAATATACTCTGATTCACAAATACAGTTTCACTTAACTGAATTTATTGTAGTTTATTCTTGCACGCTTCATCAACAGATACTTGCGCAGTTGGTATGCATATGAGAAGCAACAGATTTGTTTTTCTCTCACATCCTCACACCAATGTTCCTCTTCCCTCGCCCTTCTTCTCTCTCTAAAAAAAAAATCAATTTATAAAAACATTTTTTTTTTTTTAAAGAAGGGCATGTTGCCTCCATTTTTATCTTTTCTGCTAGGTGGAAGGAAAACAATACTAATAAGGGTCATGCCCTAGTAGGCATGGCTATGGAAGAATAAATACTTAAAAATACCTCCTCATACTAAAAAGTCTAGAAACCATTCTTATCAGATTTTATTCTAAAGATTTATTTGTGTTATTTATTCTTGACTTTGTTTCATAAACTCTGCCTTGTTTTCTTTTTGCCTAAATTCCTTCACTTTATTTTAATTTTTATTGTCATGTTGCGATGTTGCAATGTTTCTAATTTTTGTAAGACACTTTATATTATTTTTAGAACAGGTTGAGTGTAAAGACAAAATCTGATAATAGCTTTCAGAGGTTAGTTCCAACTTGTAATGGCGTGGACTTTGGCTGTTTAATTGTCCCTTGCACCCATATTCAATGTTGCCCTCTTTTTCTTTTAAATGGCTTCAAACTTCTTGTGTGTGCTGATTTTTTCTCCTCTTCTTCCCTCCCACTCTCCTTTCCCCTTTCCCTTTCTCTCTCCTCCCCCCTCCTCTCCTTCTTCCTCTTCTTTACTTTTATTTTATAGAGGAGGCAGAAGAGGGAGGAAGAGAGAGAGAGAGGAAGTTGATTTGTTGTTCCACCCACCATGCATTCCTTCCTTGGCGCTTATAATAAGTGCCCTGACTCAGGCTCTAACGTGCAGCCTCGGTGTATCAGATCAGCGCTCTAATAGAGATGTATTCCCAGCACTTAAACCCTTCAAGAGTGTCCATCCGTGCTCACTGTCCCCACACTTTGGCAGTGCATTCAGTTCTTCACCACCTTATTGAGCATGCTGTTGTGTATTTATTTAGTTTCCCTCCTTCATTTCTTCATTTGGTTTTTGACTATATTTAATTGTATTGCCATCTACGGTCAACTCCTTGAATCCTGGGTGCCATTTGCTTTGCTCCCTTTTCTTCCCCGCTATCATTGGATTGTGAGATACCAAGTCCTTTCCTTCCAGGGCTTTTCAGTTCTCCTTCACATTTATTTTTAGCCGGCTCTGGGCCTATTAAATCCAGACTTCCTCCCAGTTAATCCCGCGTTTCTATGGATTATCTCGTCATCATATCCAAACATAACTGCCAAATATACAATCTTCCTTTTGGCTTGGGTCAATCCCCCTGATCTTTTATGAGCCGCACAGAGACCTTTGAAGTACTGTTTCCTCTCTCCACTCAGGGCTGCTGGCAGAGAGGCAGGCTGGCTGAGAGGGGAGGGGGAGGGGCAAGGTTCAAGGCCAAATAGCTGCGGCATCACAAACAGTGAGAGGGCCTTGCCAAAGCCTAAGTGCTGACCTGGTTTGGCTCTCAGAGCGATGAGGTAAGGCTATCGAATAAGTTGGAGGTTGAGAAAGATTAGATACCGTCAAATTCATAAAAGTAAGATAATCTTTCTCCACAGAGTATGCAAGAAAGTTTTTTTTTTTTTTTTAAAGGAGGAATGATTGTCATTCTGTATAACCTGGATTTATTGTGGCTTGGACATTGGCAGGGATCTATCGGAAACCGTGTTGATGGATCCAGGCTGCATATAACCCGAACGGTGTAGTAGATTTCATCATGTCCAAACAGGACCACTGAGTGCACAAGAAAGGGATCATGTGGAAGGAGAGAAAATATACTGGGTGATACATGTCTATAATTCACTTGATGTAGAGAATGCAGGCCTTTAGAAGGTTAAGCAATAACCCAAGTGCCTAGCAATGGTGCACAAGTCCAGAGAAAGCCAGCTGGAGCTCTAATCAGGAGGTCCATAGCCCACCAGTGGCTAATATAAGTGCTTCTATTTTTTCCCATCTCAGTTGACAAATAAGGGAAGCAGCATAATCATATCAGAAAGTAGCTTTTATCCGTGAAGTGGGCAATTTAAAAATTAGCATAATATTAATGCGTAATGAAATGAAAAGTTTTAGGAAAAGGGACTTGGTTTAAAATGTTTTAGAGGTACTCTGCACATGTATATGAAAATAAAAAGAAACCAGTAAGGCTTATACTATGTTCTCTATCCTTAAAATAGTACCCACTGCTTGATTCCTAAACAGTCCTGGGCCAACCATTGTTTCCAAGAGATCAGGTTGACTGGAGTTGACTATCAGGGTATTAGGTCCTGCTTCTTAAAAGTTGGCTTTA
Source organism: Antrozous pallidus (assembly GCA_027563665.1). NCBI lineage: Eukaryota > Metazoa > Chordata > Mammalia > Chiroptera > Vespertilionidae > Antrozous > Antrozous pallidus. The sequence continues at coordinate 69,551,503 of CM050521.1, read as the reverse complement.
GTTAATTTTCCATGGAGGTTGGGATCTGACCAGTTGAAAGGACATAGCTGGCATTTTAGTGAAGCTACAGTACAGATTGTTTTGTTTTTGCCTACTTGTTCATGAAAGTTTGCTACTAATTGTTAAGCGTGGGAGAATGTTATGTAAGACTAGTTTTCATTGTATTAACCTGGTAGATCATTTTACTGAACGGTTAACTTCCAAACAACATCAGAAAGCATAAGAACAAAATACGCAATATTGGCTATTCTTACTGTTTAAATTCTCTGCTACTCTGAAGAATGAAAAACATGTTATTTTAACAGCTTTTTTTTTTAAACTTGTTTCTTTATTTGTATGGGAGAACATTATCTTAACATGTTAGCCATGTGTATTTCCAATTTTGTCAAGTCTTGCTGAGTTATTGTCCAAATATTTTACCCAGCTGTTTAAAGTTTGCTGTTGTTTTTTTAAAATTTATTTTAGATATTTAAATCTAGCAATCAGTTTCTTTGTTTTTGAGCCTAGGCTTTTGTTTTTCTTCCACAACTGGCAAATTTGCTCACTTAAGTTCTTATTATTTTTTATGATGTAATTTATTATGATTATTTTTGCATGTAGCTTTCATCATCCTGGAATTGTTTCAGAACTATTTATCAAACATATTTTCTCCTCCTCCTTACTCATTTGGAATGCCTTATTTATTACATGTTTAATTTTTTGTATATTTGACAGTCCTTGTTCTTCACATTATTAGAACTTCATAACATGTTTTAACATTTGATAGTTTTAAACTTCCTTCAGCCATTTCACTTCTTTTTAAAAAAAAAAAACTTTTTTTTAATTGGGCGAGGGAGGTGGAGATAAATGGTGATGGAAGGAGTCAAAAAATTTTTAATTTTTTTCATCATTCATTATTTTATTTTAAACCTAAATTATTTTTGCCTAAATGCCAGTGGAAATTGTGAACATGCTTTGTCTATTCTAGAATTTAATGTATGGGGCTGCCTAATAGAGTTTCTCTAGTAAAGAAAATGGCTATTTTCTCTATTAAGAAAATGGCTATTGATTTTAGATAGAGTGATATTTTTACATATAAATAAAGCTTTTTCAGCCTCATTTTTTTAAAAAGATTAAAATCTGGGAATGGACCTGACTTTTACCAAAATGATTTTTAACAGCTTTGTTGAGATAATCAAACATTTTGTGTTTGTTTTAGGTGGTTTGCTATGTCAAATGAAAAATTCCCGATTATTAAGCTTCATTTACCCAAAAAGAGATGTTTTTAAAGTTAAAACTCAATGAACCCAAGAATGCATAACAATTTATCAAATCTCTTACATAAAGAACATAATATATTTCAAAAAGTGAACTTGAACTTTACCTAAATGCTTTTTTACTTTTATTAAATTAATAAATTAGTTTATTACAATATAATTGCTCCTCGATATATTGTAAATTTGAAAGAAAACAATTATTTTGCTCTAATATTAAGCTTTCCCACCTTTTATTTATTTATTGTCTTAGGCTCAGAAATGGATATTTAGTTTGGAAAGATTATTTTTCTCTTTTCAATTATATTTGGAATTTTTACTCTTTTTCAAAATGGTTTGCTAATGTTTTTCTTCCTTATTGCTTATTCCTCCTCAAACGGGTTTCAGGAAATTACCTGTGCCTAATGCTGTTTTGTTCTTTTGTTATATATTATTTTCCTTCATTTGCTTTTTTTTTTCTTCCATCACCATTTATTCCCTCATACTCTTTTTAAAACACATTTAAAGGAAAAGTTCAAAAGATTGAATTCATATAGCAGTGATGATTTAAAAATTGGTATTAAACATTTATATTAAAATAATAATTATTTTTATATAAATATATTACATGTAATCTAGTTATTCTGTGAGTGATCAGGAACTTAAAGGTTGTTATCTTTAAAATAGAAATTTGTTGGTTGAGGATGTCAAGAGCATCTTTATGGGAAGCCCACATTAATCACATTTTTCTTGGGATTCATGTTTTTTGTTTCTTGGTAAGCACTCTGTACAAATTCAGTATAAGTGAATGAGGTGAAGAGAGTCAGTGTATGTTTTAGAAAGTGCCTTCACTAGACCATATATCTGGAGTAATCAAAAGACCCATAGATATATCTTTGTTGAGTACAAACTGCAACTCTTTAGTATAGTCATTTGTAATGTTTAAAGACAGAGCAAGTATCTGGAAGATATATGAGTAACTGGCATTGAACATTATATCGATCAAATACAATCGATGAAATCAGAGAATCTGAACAGCTACTAAAAAAAAAAAAAGCAAAGTCAAGCATATTATGAGAAAAAGAAATTCAACACTTTTAAAAACCAGATTAAAATCTGTAGGTTGACAATAACAACAATACCAGCTTCAGGGCTGCTGTGCCATGCAGTGGGAAGAAGATGAGGTTGTAAATCCCTTCCGTCACTTACCTGCAGAGTTAGACACAACCTCATTCAGCTTCAGTTTCTTATTGATAAAATAGAGATAATAATAACCATCACATAGACTTGCTTTAATAATTTCCTGTATGTATGTGTATTTATTTTTTCCCCCAAATCCTTTGCTGTTCAAAGAAGTTCCAGACCAGGCTCGGCGGGTGTGTCTCAGTGGTTGAGTGTCAACCTCTGAACCAGGAGGTCACGATTTGATTCTTGGTCAGAGCACATGCCTGGGTTGCAGGCTCGATCTCCAATGTGGGGCGTGCAGGATGCAGCCGATAATGATTCTCATCGTTGATGTTTCTCTCTCTTTCTCCTCCCTTCCTTTCTGAAATCAATAAAGATTTATTAAATAAAAAGAAGTTCTAGACCAGTAGCATGGACATTACTTGGAACCTTATGAGAAATGGAGAATCTCTGCCGCACCTTGATCAGAATGAGCATTTATCAAGGCCGACCAGAAGGTTCCTTTGTACATTAAGTGTAGGAGAGCCTAGCATGGGGTTGTGCTGAGTTAGTATAGTTTTCATCCTTTCAAATTAAACGAGTTTTAGCACATGAACTTGTCCCACACATGTTTACAAAATCTTCATCAACAACTATAATCACAAAATATAGATTGGCATCTTATCCCATTTGACCTTATTCCTGGTAGTCCTTCCACAAAGTGTATATGTTTACATTTCCCTCCTACCTTTTATTATTTGTGCTTTTTGAAACAGGATACTAAAATTGAGTTTTGAATAAGACACCAACTCAAAAATAGATGTGAATTTTCAAACACAGTTTATATATACAGAACTAGAGACCCAGTGCACGAGATTCATGCACTCAGGTGCAGGGTCCCTCAGCCCAGATTGTGCCCTCTCACCATCTGGGGACCCTTGGGAAATGTCCAATTGCCAGTTTAGGAGAGCAGGCCTAAGCCAGCATTCGGACATCCTTAGCGCTGCCACCGCCACTGCCCTCACCAGCCATGAACCTGGCTCAGGGCTCCTGTGGGAGCGCACTGATCACCAGGGGGCAGCTCCTGCATTGAACATCTTCCCCCTGGCCATCAATGTATGTCATAGTGACTGGTTGTTGGTCATTTGGTCATTTGATCACTTAGGCTTATATATATATATATATATATATATATATATATATATATATATATATATATATATATACTAGAAGCCTGGTGCACAAAAATTGAGCACTGGTGGTGGCGGCGGGGGTGGGGCATCCCTCAGCCCAGCCTGCACCCTCTCAGAGTCCAGGAGCCCTTGAGGGATGTCTGACTGTCTACTTGTGAGAGGTGGGCCAGCAGTTGGACATCCTTAGCGCTGCCACAGAGGTGGGAGAGGCTCCTGCCATTGCCACTTGCTCTCTCTAGCCATGAGCCCAGCTCAGGGTTTCTGGCTGAGTGGCACTCCCCTTGTGGGGATGCACTGACCACCAGGAGGCAGCTTCTGTGTTGAACATTTGTCCCCTGGTAGTCAGTGGGCCTCATAGTGACCGGTTGTTCTGCCATTCAGTCAATTTGCACATTAGCCTTTTATTATATAGGATGGATGGATTTTCACAGATGCCTTTATCAGGTACATTAAGTTCCCTTTAATTCTTAGTTTGAGGGGTGTTTTAAAATCAATAGATAGCTGGATTCTTTAGGAGTGTTTGTGTCTATGTTCATAAGAAATATTGGCCTATAGTTTTCTTTTATGTTTGTCTTTGTGTAGTTATGGCATGAGAGGAGTGATGGCTTATAGGCATTCTTCTTTTTTTTTTGCTGTAGTCTCTGTAGTGATTCCCCTTTTTAAAACTTCTGCTATTAGGAGTTAATTCCTTTTCTCATTTTTATTTATCCATCTTCCTAGAGATTTTTGTTTTGTTCCATTAATCTCCAAAGAAAATACCTTTTTAAAATTATTTTCTCTTGTTATTCTGATTTCAATTTGATTTTGCTCTTTATTATTTCCTCCTTTTACTTATGTTGGGTTCTCAGTAGCTCTTCTCTTTTTAGACCATTAAAGTGAGGAGTTAGATAATTTAATTTATAATTCCTTCTATGCTAATAAGCATTTAAAACTATAATTTTTCTTCTAAGTACTGTTTTAGATTCATCACATATACTTTGATGTGTCATGTTTTAAGTTTCCTTTTATTCCAAGTATTTTCTTATTCCAATGGCAAAATTTATTTTTTTGGTCTTGTGTTTTCTTTGAAAAGTATTTTTCAATTTCCAACTATTTGAAGACATATCAAATATATTTTGGCTATTTGTTTCACTTTAGTTATTATCAGAGAAAAAACTCCATATGATTTTTATCCCATTTATATATTTTATAATGATTTTACATATACTAGGACATATTTTATAGCCAGACACATAGTATATCTTGGTAAATGTTGCATGGACCGCTGAAAAATAGAAATACTTTGCTTTTGCTGGAACGCTCTATAAGTATTAATTAACTCTAATTGGCTAATAATGCCAATTAATTTTTCTACAACTTTCCTGATTTTCATTTTACTTATTGAATCAATTACTGAGAAAGGCATATTGAGATATTTTTAAAAGTTATAGTCTAAAAGTAACATAGGGAATATACCTGTTGTTTTTATTTAAAAACTTCAAAAGTCAAAATATTAAATATTAAAATTTAACTCTTGTTCAAAAGAAAAATGTTTATTTCAATTTAATAACATAAAAATTCAATAAAACAGAAAGAGGGATAAATGAGTAATGTATAGCTTGTTAATTTTTGGTCTATTTAAAATGTCCTTATATAGCACATGTGGTTTACTTGCTATAAGTCTGATTGTTTGACAACTAAATTAAAACATTTCAAGGATAATTCCACCCCAAATTTCAGGGCAAATAATTTGCTTCTCTGTATCTCTTTTGTGGACTATTTTTCTAAATAGAGTTTGATAAGTCTCTAATACCAAATATTGTTACATATGTTAGAACATAGTGTTCTATAACATGTGTTTTTACAGCAGACCTTATTTTTCACTGATATGCACCTGACACTTCCTTGCTCATTTAGAGGATATGGTGAAATTAGATACCAGTTGAATGAATTGCTGTCATTTATAAACCTAAAAAGTATTAAGTTCTAAATTCTATTTTTAGTATTCATGTTCATTGCAAACATGCCATTTTCAAGAATACAACATGAGAGTTTAAATAGTTTTTTCCCCATGTAATATGCTCCATGTTAAAGGCCACATTTGCCATTACAAAACCTAATGGGATATACAAAAATATTACTAAAACTAATAAATGAGCTTAGCTGCCTGAAAGCCACAGTGGCAACTTCAGAACTGCAATTTCAAAACAGGGATAACAGATAATAATGTATTTTGAGGCCAGTAATATGGAAACTACTTGAATATGCCATGTTCCATGTTTACACTAAGATGGAATTACATTTATCTACATATTAAAGCTCCACAACCTGACTTCAGTCCTTGTATGGATTGTTAGCTGATAAATACATCTGGTAGATGAGATGATGAATACATTTTGCATCGGTTTATATAATTTAATTCAGTTAATACTTATAATCCCAGAACTAGTTGTTAATTCATATTTATATTTTGAGAAATAATGCAAAGGATGTGTTATTTATTGTAGATGGAATACTTTTTTATAGTGAAACGTACTATTTCTCTCTTTTTGGAAATGTAGAACAAGTAGTATTTTTCATTCAGAAGCATTTATTTGTACTTATTATTTTGGCCAATGTCAGAACTTGAAGTTCATAACACACTTTAAACACACATCTTGGGGAACACAGCATGGCGTTATTATAACCAAGAGAAAAATGTCTTAATTGCTTAGTTACATTGATATTTGTTTACTTCAATCATAACTCAAATACATTTTCAAACAGGCTAAACTCCAAACATCTGTGGACATTCCCTACATCCATTTCTGAAAATAATCACTGTGCATCTATAGTTTACAACTATTGGCATAGAGTCTGATTTCCCCCAGTATTTATATACTGTAAATCTGCCAAGCTGCCTGAGTACACGAGTCACCAGTATTTGAAAGGATAAAGGACTGAAGATGAGAGTTAATGGTTAGAAACTGGTAGAGAGTTAAAAGCTTTCTTGTTGGAATGAGATGAAGGCATTTAGAACCTATCAACCCAAAAAGAGACTGGCGCATTGTCATTTAGTTGCTTCTATTTTATTCTATATTATCCATGTGCCCAAGAAAATCCAAATCAAGTTTAAAGGCAAAGAACTGAGAGTGTAATAGCAGTTTATAAGTATTCAAAGAGTACATTGACACATATAGTAGTGTGGAGAAGGCCTGGGAAGGGTGGATGTGGAATAGCAGGGGTCAATGGAAAAAGCAAAACAAAGGGGACATCTGTAATACTTTCAACAATAAAGATATATATATTTTTTAAATGATAAATATAAAAATATTTGGAGTATAAATATGAGTGCATAAAATAATGTTTGGCAAGTTAAATCTGGTCTGCTGAGTTGGTAATAAAATTCTATTGAAACACATTTTTTTATGCCCATTCGTTTAGGTAATGTCTGTGGTGTCTTTCATATTGCAGTGGTTCTGTGGGCTTTTTACAGAAAAGAATTTTCCAACTTCTGCTCTAAAACAACATTGATGCATTAGCCCTTAAATGTGTAAAGAGAAATGTAGACTTGAAACAACCTTTAAAATGAGATGTTTTCATTCCATTTTTGCCTCACCCATTCTTACATTGGTTCTAAAATGCAAATTTAGCAGACTAATAGTTGGATCTTACATTAAGCTCCCATAACTTGCCCCATATTCATTTTCTGTTCCTGTCATCAACATTAATAGTAGTTTTGGTGAAAAAGCAAGAAATTCGGCAAGAAAGTAGTTTTTTTTTTTATTAAAAGAAAGTTTATTTAGAAAGTCACAGAAGTATAAGTGAGCTGTAGAAGAAATGGGCTCAGGAAACAAGTTATAAAGGCAAAATAAGGAGTTTAGGAGAGAGGAGGGTAAAGGTGATGTTCCTGGGTGAGCAGAGAGGAGGACAGGAAAGGTGAGGGCATGCTCCCAAGAAGGAGGGCATGCTGGATCTTCCTTCTTGAGAATATTTATCTGGTGGTCTCAGTGGAGGATCCCAATAGAATATGCACCAGCTTTCCAGAGGCCTTTCAGGGTGAGAAGACCCCAGGAGGAGAAAGGAAGGATCAAAAGAAATATTTGAAACAATAATGACTGAGAATATCCCCAAACTAATGCCAAACACAAAACCACAGATCCAGGAATCTTAGAGAACATCAAGCAGGATAAGTTCACAAAACTTATACCAAGGCATATCATTTCAATGTACAGAAAACAAAAGAGAAAGAAAAATCCTGAAAGAATCTAGAGATAAAAAGCACCTTGACTACGAAAGAACAAAGGTAAGAATCACATCCCACTTCTCAGAGAATGTGCAAACAGGAGGGGAGTGGAGTGGATTTTTTGTGTTGAGAGAAAATAAAACAAAACACACCAACCTGGAATTCTGTGAAATTTTCTTCAAAAGTAAAGGAGAAAGACTTTCTTAGAAAAATATTAAGGAGATTTGTTGACGCGAGAGCTGCCTTGCAATAAATATTAAAAGAAGCTTTTTAGAAGGAACAAAAGTAATATAAGGAAGATATATTTACAGAAAGGAAGAGTACTGAAAAAGAAATATGTGAAAGTAAAAACTTTTATTTTCATTATTCTTAATTGATCTAACAGGTAACAGTTTATTCAAAATAATAATAGCAATAATAAGCAATAATGTATTCCATTATGTATGTTTATGTATATATCTTGTATACACACACACACACACACACACACACACACACACACACACACACTAAGTGGCAAGATTATTATGACCACCTGACATTTGTAGGCAAATTAGCTGTACACTGCACCTTATAGGATATGGAAGCCAAAGGCCTGTTTGAACACCTTTGCTGTCTGCAATTACCAAGATAAAATGTCTCCAATTTGCACAGGAACACAAGGATTGGACAGTTAAGCATTGGAAAAAAGTCATGTGATCTGATGAATCTCATTTCTAGTTGCATCATGCAGATGGCAGATTGAGGGTTTGGCGGAAGCAGCATGAAAGCAAGCATGCACCTTCAAGCAGGTGGGGGCAGTGTTGTGGTTTGGGGCATGTTTTACTGGCATGATGGCCCTTTAATTCATGTGGAACACATAGGAATAGCACAACATACCTAAGTATTGTTGCTGATCAAGTTCATCCTATCATGTTGACGGTGTAGCCCAATGGAGATGGCTTCTTCCAATAACACAATGCGCCATGCCACGGTGCTCATATTCTGCTGGAGTGGTTTCAAGAACATAAGAAAGACTTTACCTTGCTTAGGTGGCCCCCACAATCACCAGATCTCAATCCATTTGAGCATCTGTGGGATGAAGTTAAGCCATCAGGCAGCTGGTTCCACAACCATCAAATCTCACAGAACTGGACAATGCTATTCATCAGGCATGGTGTCAGATCCCTCCCATCACTTTCAACATCTTGTGGAGTCAATGCCAAGAAGAATCAGTGCAGTATTGAAGGCAATAGGTGGCCCAACAAAGTACTGATGAGGTGGTCATAATAATCTGGCCACTCAGTGTGTGTGTGTGTGTGTGTGTGTGTGTGTGTGTGTGTGTGTGTGTGTGTGATTATGCATGCCTATTAAATAAAATGAATGATAGCAGTGCTACAAGGAACAGAAGAGAGAAGTTAGAATTATTTTATAATTATAAGGACTCGCATTACTTATGAAGTAGTATAGTGCTATTTGAAAGTGAACTTGGGTTAGCTGTAAATGCATACTACAAACTTTAAGGCAACCACTAAAAAAAGTAAAAAAAAAGTTAGACAAGGAGAGAAAATGGAATCTTATAAAATGCTCATTTAAAACTATGAGTCAGGGGAAAAAAAAAAAGCTGGATGATTTCCCAGCCTCCCATGCATTTAGGCATGGCCAGGTGACTAATTTCTGACCCATCTAAAAAATGGTGTGTGTCATCTTTTGGCAAGGTTTGTCTAAGGGTGGGAGCTTGCCCTTTATTTTTCTATTGTCTTCTTCCAGCTGGAATTACAACAGGGTGATTCCCTGAGGCAGCTCTGGCACCACAAGCTACTTGTTGAGGTGGCAGAACAATAGGGTAGAAGGAGCCTGGGTCCAACTGCTTAAAATCTGTTCTGTCCTACCACACCTTGACTTACTGCATTTATACAGCAGCGGAAAGGAAACTGCTGTGTTTTAAGCCTCTGTGAGTTTGGCTTACCTGCTATTCACAGTTGAACTTGATCTTATATAATAAATACAGTGGGGGGAAAAAGGACTCTAGACTCCAATTCAGCAGCTGTGAAAAAAAATACTCAAAGTAAAGAAAAAATAAAAACAATTTACTTAAATTAAGTAAATATCATTCACCAGAAACCAACAGCTAGTATCTTTGTATGTGATTAAATAATAAAATTTATTTAAATTACTAGAAGCCTGGTGCACCACATTTGTGCACTGGAAGGTGTGTGTGGGGAGTGTCTCTCAGTCTGGCCTGTCCCCTCTCTCAGTCTGGGACACCTTGTGGGATATCTGCCTATGGCAGAAGCAGGAGAGGCTCCCACCGTTGCTGTTGCGCTTGCCAGCCATGAGCCTGATTTCTGGCTGAGCAGCACTCCCCCTCTGGGAGCACATTGACCACTAGGGGGTAGCTCCTGCATTGAGCATCTGCACCCTGTTGGTCGGTGCTCATCATAGCGACCATTTGTTCTACCCTTCGGTTGATTTGTATATTAGGGGATTATTATATAGGAAAATCAGAGACTAGACAGTTTGATTACCATAGCGTTGTTGGTCCTTGCAGATATAATAATAGAAGAAAATATAATAAATTATCATGAAATAAGATACAAATTTCTCTATTTTGCTGATGACATTATATATTTGTAATGAAATCCCACTGGCTACAAGATAGCTATAAACAAACCAATACTTCCCCTCCCTGCTTTAGTGCCAGCAGTAACAAGGGTGGGGAAAAAAGGAAAAATATGTCATTTAAAATAGTAATAAAAACTGTAAAAAATTACTTAGCAGTAAATTTAACCTGGAAGATTTAGATCTAGTTTTATAGAGTTTTATTAGAGGTCAAAAAAAATTCATCTTAATTAGTAGAAGGCATACTATATTCTGGAATGGGAATACTTACTGATAAAAAATAAAAATATCAGAGTTATATTTGCATAAATATATGAATATAATACAATTCCTATTAGAATCTCAATATAATTTCCTGTAATTAACTGCATTAAATTATTTTAAAAGTATGTGGAAAAATTAATAGCCAATAATATTAAGGAAAAGAGAACAATAATAATAATGAAAGGGGAGTTGCCTTATAAAATATTAGAATACAGTTTAGAACTTCCTATGATATCAAAGTGGTTTTGGTATAATACATAAAATGTAGATAAGTGGAACAGAATACAAAATGATCTTCATTATATATAAAAATGTATCCCGATTCATAGCTCTACATTTAATCTGTGTCACACAAGGGCTTGAGCTCATTTCTGGGCACATCCCAGCGCACATTGTCAGGCTCCATCCACACTCTCCACATATCTCACACTCTTGGCTACCTCTGAGGTTTATGGGATACAAATTCCTACAGACTTATCTGCCCCTTGAGGGATAAACGCAAGGAAGAGCACACTTGGGCAAGAATTCTGGAATCCTAGTACCTATAGAATGGTCCAGATAGTATAGACTCAGAAGGAAGATGACCCTTTGGCCTTTCTGACAGGTTGCTTCATCAGGAGAAACGTGGCCAAGCAAGCATCAGGTTAGTGTCTTCTAAAAAGTGTAGACTAAGGGTATCTCTGTATGGGTCTTAGCTCAGTGGTGCCACTAGATTATTTTTTCTTCTGTAACAACCTCTCCATGATCTAGGAGTAAAGATAACTTGTAGCAGAATTTCCTAAAATGGAAACATATCATGATCAAGAAATAAATCATTATTGTTAATACTGGGGTCACTTGTTATAGCAACATAAGCTAACCTTTTCTTACACACACACACCCACACACACACACACACACACACACACACACACACACACGCATATTTATGTTTATGAGCAATATATAAACATGGACATTTATTAACTAGTTTGTTAATGTGGCTTTTGCATCAGGAATGAGGTGTTGCAGAGGTTGGAAGAATAAAATGGAATGGGAAGAATAAAATAAGCAGAAAAAAGAAAAAAATAGTAAGACAACAGACTACATTTAAAATATGTATAAGATAAAATACCATTTATCTAACATGATATGTCTATGTGTATTTGTGCATAAGGAAATGCATGAAAAGATGGGGAATAAGTGTTAATCCGAGCATTTCAGGCAGGGATACCAAGTGATAGCTGGCATAGAACTTTTTGTCATTTGAGTTGTCTAAACGATCGCATTGTTTAAGTAGCAAGAGAAAAACAACCAAGCCATTTTCTTTATAGAAGAGAAAAAGATTCTTTTGGGAGAGTATGAGGCAGTTCCTCTCCTTGAATTAAACTGCCTGACTTCCTTCTGTTCCCAATGATTGTGACCTTTCTTCTGGTAAACTGTGTTTTCCCAGAATCTGCTCATGATCCAGTTGTTTTGTAGAATGGAAATCATGACATTTTCCCAGTTTCCTTAAGCAGATTGGCTCATTTGTAATTCAGGTATTCATGTGTGCTGTCCCTAGCGACACAGTAACTTAATGTTGAGAGTGTATTTCTGGCTTATCGGTTGATTCAGTTACTTTGCATCAAGGGTTCCTGATAATAGTCAGACTTGCCATTCAGACTAATTTCATAATCAAAAGATTTATCTAAGGAGAAAAGTTAGGAGTCATTTGTGGAGATCTGGACAAGATGTTGTAAAACCCATAAGAGGAAAAAATATCTTTCAACATTCCTTGCTTAGGGCCTGGTCCGACCTCCCAGATTCATCCTTTTAGCCAATATTTATTTCTGTTTGCCAGTTTTAAATGTTGGGTAACATTGAAAAGAAAACATGAATTCTTTAAAGTAGATAATAAAATAATCAAGATAATGTAATAAAGTAAAACAGTAAGATAAAGTGGTATAACATAAGCACTATAAAGTGACAAAGATAAAAGTCAAGAATTAAATCAACTGTGATAAAAGTTAGAAATGAGACAACAAAAACTGGAAACTAAGAGATTAAAAAACAAAAAGCAAATACTATTAGCTAGAGGGGTAAACTCAATGAAGTCATAAAAGAGAATGCATAGATGAGCTTACAGAATATGATAAAAATGTTTAGAATCATAAATGAGGACTGAATCCAGGGATGGACTGGGATCCTTTGGTCTGAGGCTTCTGAAAACAGACCCTGAGCATCTGGCTTGATTCTTCTTTTTAGGCTGGAAGATGTCTGGGTTTGAAGGTCCCAGATGGATGATTTCAGGAGAGCAGAACCCTAAGGTTTTGGTCATAAATCTCTCTTCTTGTATTTTCCCTATCATAACCTCAGCCATCACTTCCAGTCAGGCAAAGTTGACCCGTTACTCCCCAAACATATGACTGATGCAATCTTTATTTAAACACATTCTCAAATATTTGCGTTTCTTTGTACTGGTTTCTTTGGGTAAAAGGGAAGAAGAAGAATAATAGTAATAGTAATAATAATAATAATAATAATAATAATAATAATAATAATAATAAAACTTAGCAAAAGCTCCTAAATTTTACATTAAGCCTTTCCTCCCATTTTAAATTCGATTCTTGTGATTTGTAAAGCTGTACTTCTGTGCCAATATCAATTCATATTACAGAATTTTAATGTTTATTTCACTTCACATATTTGAAGTTCTTAAAAATCTGATTTTTCCTCTCGTTATCCACTGTATAATGCAAGTGGTACAGATTGGTTTGGGTCTCAAAAATCTATGAATAATTTTACCACAATATGAAGTCAACATTTTCATTTCAGTTCTCTAAATGAATAAAAAACAAACTTTTCTTAAACGGGATTTGATATCACAGAGGTATGAACAATTAAGAAGTTTTTTTTTCTTACTTAGATTAGCTTGAGATCATTTTATTTGATCAAACTGCAATGATTCTGTTATAAGCAAAATGATTTGTATTCAACAAATGTCTTTGACTAAAGTTTCACCTTGACTTGATTCCCATTTAACTAAATCTGTTGTAGTAAACCTCCATTTTCCATGTAAACACCACATGCATCTATTCCCTATAAATAGGCAACAGATGGTAAACATCAGTCTGAAAGTGACACAGAAGAAGGATTGTGATTTAGAAAGATCATGAAATCTGGGCACATTTGATAAAGGCTGTTGCTCATCGGAGTAGGCCAGCAATGGGCCATTTGGAGAAATATGCATTGATTATTGTCTCTGATTCATTCATTTCTGAATTAGTGACTAACTTCCTGGAAGCAAGATTTCAGCAATGGTATTATCTATCATACCTCTTGGGAAGTATTCATTCAAGAACAACAAACCCACCTAGGATAGTCTCTGAAGGACTTGCCAAGGTTAATATTTTAGTTCAACATGTCAAACCTAGAATGGGCTTATCTCAAAATAATCCAAACTGGTTTAAACTGCTTTTGAGGTCTCAGTTCTAAGGCAAGTCAAGGTATCGGTGGGCTTATGGAAGCTGAGCAAACAGCAGGCACGACGATGCTACCACACACATTTTTTTTACAATATTGTCAGGCAGAGCTCTGGAGATGCCCTAAAACAGTGGTCGGCAAATGGCGGCCCTTGAGCCACATGCGGCTCTTTGGGCCCTTGAGTTTTTAGCAGAGGCCAGCTTAGGAGTATCCTAATTAAGTTAATAATAATGTACCTACCTATGTAGTTTAAGTTTAAAAAATTTGGCTCTCAAAAGAAAATTCAATCGTTGTACTGTTGATATTTGGCTCTGTTGACTAAGGAGTTTGCCGACCACTATCCTAAAAGAACCACGGAATTCACCTGCATTGTCAGGGTCGCAGGAGCTCTTCCTATGTCACGAGTCATTTTACTGAACCAGGTTAACACGGATTTCAGACGCTTCTAGCTCAAGCATGCTTAAAAAGACACGTGTATTCCGGATTCCCAAGCACTACAGGAAATGGTACTGTTAGAGTTTATTTTTTAATAAAATATATTTTTATTGATTAAAGAGAGAAAAGGAGAGGGAGAGATAGGAACATCAATGATGAGAGAGAGTCCTGCATGCCCCACACTGGGGATCGAACCTGCAATCAGGGCATGTACCCAGACCAGGAATTGAACCATGACCTCCTGGTTCATAGGTTGATGCTCAACCACTGAGCCACCTCAGCTGAACATAGAGTTTATTTTTAATTCCCTTCCATAGCAGATAGTAGACAGCATGACAGTCATGGTGGTGAACTGAACAAGGACTGTTTACCCCTTTTATAGAACACTAGAGGCCCGTGCACCGGTGGGGTCCCTCTGCCTAGCCTGCAGGGATCAGGCCAAAACTGGCTCTCTGACATCCCCAGAGGGGTCCTGGATTTCAAGAGGGTGGTTCTCAGGTGATGCACCTTGGAATCAGGCTCCCTCCTCTCTGGTTCCAATTGCATCACCCGAGAACTGCAGCTGCCAAGTCACCTCAGCTCAGCAGCTCCTGCATTGAGCATTTGCCCCCTGATGGTCATTGCACATTGTAGCTACTGGTTGAGCGGTTGAATGGTCAGAGGGTCGCTTAGGCTTTTATGTATAGAGATTATTGATCTCAGACAAAACAGCAAACTTCTGGCAGGAAGCATTAGCTCTACAGCATGCTCAAAACTATTGTTTTGAAGCCTGGTCTCCTGATCAACTCATTGTTTTAGAGGAAGTACTTGAAATAATTTGCATAATGACTTACAAATTTTTCTACACTCTGAAGCAGAACAGACCCCTTTATTGGAATTATAGGTATTATTGGTATCACCTGTAACTTCCCTGCTTTGCTTAATGAACTAGATTGTGTCCAGTGCTTAGAAAAACTCATATACAGACAGTCCTCAGGTTACATCGAAGATTCTTCCTATGGCAACATAACTCGATTTTTGCCATAAGTCGGAACCCACTACATAAGCATCTATGTCACTCACATGGAGCATATACACAGCAGTAATGAAATGAAACAGTCAAAAAAAATTAAAAGAAAGATACCAATTCCTGACCTCGACTTGTGGTAAATAAATAATAAAACACATAAAGCACATATGTACCTACGTCGAATGATGGGACTTTTTTAAATAAATAAATAAATGGGAGATGGCGATATAACCACAAAATGATGTAAGTTGAGTCTGATGTAACCCGACGACTGCCTGTACGCTCTGATTTACCCTGCATTATTGTTGCTGGCACCCCACAATAGGGAGAATCCATTGGCTCAGAAGACCAGATGTATATTCTTTCTTGTTTTGTCTCATTTGTACAGTTCAGTCCTGCCACAATTTCAAGAACAGGTATCTAGGCCTGTTTTGACCAATGTTACTAGGATTATTGTCCTGCTGACTACTTTGCTTGCCTAACAGGATCCTTTTATGTAGCTGTAGCCCTGAAGGTTGTCAGAGTGAGAAAAAGGAAACCAGAATGTGTTGGCCAGGCTCCCTGGGCTCCCAGAGCTGTACAGATACAGGGTCTGGGGGAGCAAGAGGAGCACTTACCAGAGAAGCTCATCTGAAAAGTCTGCTCTGATCCACACTTGGTTTTTCCATGTAGCTGTGCCCAGCCTGCTTTAAAGAATAATGCTGAATCTAACTCACTTCTTTAAAAGCCTGGCCATGACCCCCCCCCAAAAAAAAAAAAAAAACTAGGCTGCTCATAGAGCAACATCCCAGTGATGCTCAATGCTTGTCAACCAGAATTCCGTTTGTATTTTCTTCTACTGCGTGGATTCCCATTTGCAGATTCATCATCCCCTGGTCCTGCCTCTGTGAGCACCAGCTGCCTCTTTTCCTCACTTGGGACCTAGAATTCTGGTCATTTCTTGCATTTTACATAGTTTACCCCCACCCCCCTTTTTAAAATCACTGTACCGCCATACCTGTCTATCATTCTCATAGGCAGTTCATTCCTGGCATGTCTCACTTGACAGGCAGGTATTTTACAAGGCTAAGACCAAGAGAGGATTGGTGAAAATGATTCAGTCCAATGTAAGTTCAACCCAGTTCTAACCTTAACAAACCAGGTTCGAAAGGATTCAAACTTGGTGAGAGTAGTTCAAACTTGTCTTTTAACAACTAACACAATTTGTATTGGAGATGCAATTCTTCTTCATCTAGTTTAAGTTTGGGTCAGTGGCCTGTTTAAGATGCAACAATATAGATCAATCAGAAGGGGAATGTTTTCTTCTTTGGGCACCTTAATGTCCTGTGAGAGAATTATTTACTACAAAATTTTATCATATTTATATCATCAACCTCTCTCTCTCTCTCTCTCTCTCTCTCTCTCTCTCTCTCTCTCTCTCTATATATATATATATATATATATATATATATAGTTTAAAGTATTACAAATAGTAGTACCTGTATTTCCTTCCCCCCCCCACACTGACTTCCCTCCAGCCTCCCCTACCCCTCAGCAGATGGCCTCCCCTGCCTCCCCCCCGCCAAGTCTTGTATACATTGGTTATGCTTATATGCATGCATACAAGTCCTTCGGTTGATCTCTTACAGCCCCCGCCCCCCACCCTCCCCTGCCTTCCCACTGTAGTTTGATAGTTTGTTCAATGCTTCTTTGCCTCTGTTTCTATTTTTCCATTTCTTTTCTTTAAAAAATCTTGCATCTGCATATTAGAAATAAACATATAAGAACAAAAAATGTTTGAGTCTCAGTTTCAATGTCCAACAGTTCCTGTTTCAATGTCAAGACAGGTCTGTTCCAACCACGAAGACAGTCCAGAGATGGAAATGCTAACGACACCTTGCCATGCTAGCAGTCAGCAGTTGTGGGTCGTTGCAGGTTGTCCAGGACCAAACCAGAGAGTGTGAGACCCGCATTGCCACCATTTGTCCACCAGCCAGATATCATTGCTCATCAACCTCTTTTGAATATAAGGTAGTAATGCAATTTTGAGAACCATCAAGTGAAGTAGTTTGATCACTCAAAGAGGAAGAGGTTACCTGAAATCTTAGAAAAATAAAGATTAGAAAAATTGATACCAGTTCCAGTATTATTCCTCTGAATATCTAAATTTAAAGGTAAAGTCATTCAGGCCTGAGAACATGAAGACAGAAAGCAGCATAACTTTAAAATCCAATATTATTAAGGGAAATGTGGAAAAAACAAAGGATGTTGAAACTATGCAAACTATTTCCATTTGAGATAAAATTCTTAAATGCCCTAGCTTTGACCTACACTTAAAATATTGAATCAACATTAAAAAGTCTATACTTTTAAATGCCAAGTTGTTCCAAAGTCTAAGGAAAGTAGTCTTTTTCTATTAAAAAGATAAAGAAATATGGTGTAAAAGTTATTTTTCTTTCAAGCAATGTTCATATTCAGTTTTTTTGTGTGTGTTTTTTTTTAAACCCACCTAAACATTTTTTTAGGCACCATGTTTTTTCAATCAATTTTTGGCAACATATCTTAAATTTAAAATTGAAACTGTTCCATTGAACGCTCCCAGAAAAGAGAAAATGAAATATTAAGTGCTGATTTCAGGCTTATTGAAGTCTCTGCCTAAATCTGCATTTGAGAATTAATAGTGCCAAAGTTATTTCATTTGTAACTTATTTAACATTTGGCTGAAATGAAAGAATAATTACCTTATCATATCTTCGCCTCTGGGGCCAGCAATTTCCTTCAGTGAATGCCTCCTAAGACAGTAATTTTTTAAATAGAAAAGTGATGTTTATATTAGGAAGCAGATTTTCCTTTGGTTTCCACTAGAGATGTTTCTTCACACTTAGTGGATAAAAGATGCTTGAAGGTTGTGCTGTCCTTTGTGAAAAGCTTCTCAGTGCTTCTTGTATACCGGGCAAAACAATCAAGTTATTGTGAAAGTTTTTGCCTTTAAACGTGACCTAAGAAAGGAAAACAAGTGGTATCACCACAAGACTCTAAGTGATTTGTGGGCGAATGCCTTGGGAAGAGGGAGAAAAGCAAGTAGATTATTGAATCAGAACATTAAGAGATGGAAAATATCTTTGAGATTATGCAGTCCAAACTTGTTTTAGTTAGGGTCAACAAAATTAAAATCTAGATAGTTTTGGCTTATGCTCCAAATCCCACAGATTGTTTAAAGCAAGTATCAAGCCCCGCTTCCAGAGTCTTGTTCTGGAAATGAATAAAATAAATGTTCACAGTATACTTTTAAGCAAAAAGGAATCTTTAAAGTTGTTCAGTTGCCCACAAGCACTGTCAGTCAAGCTGTATATTGTGAATATCACAATTCAGTTAGAAAAAAAACAACAACAAAACTCCACTTCTGTTTTTATTTGAAGTTGGGCCACAAATACTCAAACATGCAGTTGGCAGAAAGCTAAATTTCCATCAAAGAATTGTGTGTTTTTAGCTGATTTTTCCCATATGATCCAATGGCCAAGCCAGCCAATTTTGAACTTCATTTTTTGGGCTCTATTGGGTAGCCCTAGATGATAATAATAATTACTACACTTAATTTGTGAAGGTTACTACAATTCTTTGGATACAGTTTCATTTCTGAGATACGGCTAACAGAGTAATTTCCTATCTTGAGTGAATATTGGAATCACGTAGGGAGCTTTGAAAGAATGAATGGTGTGCAGTCTGTGTGGCTCAGTGGTTGAGCATTGACCCATGAATGAGGAGGTCATGGTTTGATTTCTGGTCAGGACACATGCCTGGATTGTAGGCTCGATCCCCATTGCAGGGCATGCAATGGTTCTCATTATTAATGTCTCTACTACTCTCCCCCTCTCCCTCTCTGAAATCAATCCTCCCATATAATAAAAGGTTAATATGCAAATAGTCCAAATGGTGGAACAACTGAACAACCAAACAACTGGTCGCTATGACATGTGCTGACCACCAGGGAGTGTGCGTGGAACATGGTAGGCATCAGTAGCAGGTAGCAGAGCACGGAACATTGTGGGTGTTGGCTGTGGAGTGATGGTGGAAGAGGTGAGGGGGGTGCCAAACCAAAGCGAAGCACCAGTCACTGTCATCAGGGCCAGCCTCTGGTGGTTACTGAAAATTCTTTGCTCCAACACACCGTAGTCCTGCCCAGGATTTGCACCTGCTGCCAGCACAGGTCCCTTTCACACCTGCTGCTGATGCCAGAGCCACAGCTTACACCCGCTGCCTGTGCCTGGCACCGTCCCTGATCACTCGGCACCTTCAGCAGATTTGAACAGTGGCTGCTGGTCCTGATTGCCCCTCAGAGCTTCTCCACCTCCCCCTGCTCCTGAGGGGCAATTGGGGCAGCAGCCACCACTCCCACCCACTGATGGTGCCAGCTTCAATTGCTTCAGCACATGGGAGTGACAGTGGTGGGAGTGGGGCTGCTGGCAGACAGGGGACTGGGGACCAGGGACCAGGGGCTATGGTGGGAGGGGCCAGGTGGGGGCACAGAGGATGGGCCAAGACCTGCCCCTATGCCCCTGGCAGCCTCGCGGCCCACAGTTCCTTTCAAGGTGCATGAATTCATGCACAGAGCCCCTAGTAAAAATATACTTAAAAAAAGAATAAAAGTTTGAATCCCAACCACAGAGATTTTTATTTAATTGTTTGGGAGTATCACATTGGCATTAGATTTTATTTTGAAAGCTCTCTGGGTGATTCTAATGTACTAAGTTGAGAACCACTGAGTAAGAAAATATGGTTACTCTCATTGTAGTTAATTAGAGGCCCTTGAAAATCCCAGCTTTCCTGTTTTTGTGGCTCAAAGTTAATGTGGTGGGCTACTGGGTTTGAGGTCTTAAAAGTAGGGGGGAGAGGGGCTGATTTCACTTCTCCTGTTAATCTTTAAGGAGCCAGTTCCTGAGAAATTCTTATTGGATTCTAGTATTCTCCCATCTTATTGTAGCCTATGTGTGGAAATGTTCAGTGCAATGTCATATTGGCTCAGAATTCCCCATGCCATGCTGCCTGGCCATTAAGGGACACACATTGCTATTCTGCAGCATACTTAAGGTCAGCAAAGCAGTCCAAAGACATTCTTTTTCAATTTCTTTTAGGCCTTGGACACAGTTTGATATTGTTTTGTATATTGTTTAGACCTTGCACACAGTTTGATTCAGTTTGAGATTATACTTAATCTTATGAGTGACAAAGAGAAATAAAAATGGATAAGGTGACAATGTGAAAATACCTCTCAGTTGCCAAAGTTATAAAAGGGGCATGTTGAAGTTTTCTCTGTTCTGAAACTATCTCGAGAGGAGTTGCAAAATAATCCTTTCCAGACTACTCTCATTTTATAATAGCTAAACTCCATGTTAGCCATAGTAAATAAATATATCCCTGATACTAACTTTAGAGCTCCCTGGGTAAAGTTACCTGTGTGGGATGATGCACCTTTGTAAGTCAAAACCTACCCCTGCAACTTGCAAGATGGGGTTTGTACTGAAATCATATTTTGTTGGGCCCATAGTATTATTTTTTAAGTTTATTTTTAATATCTGTATTGTTGAGAGTATTACAGATGATCCCTTTGTCCCCTTATTGTTCCCCTTCACTCAGAACCTGCCCCAGGCCTTCACCACCCTATTATCCATGTCCATAGGTAATGCATATATGCATATAAGATCTATGATTGAGGAGGAACCAAGATGGCGGCATAGGTATACACCTATCTTGGGTCCCACAAAACAATTTCAAAAATACAACTTAACAACAGAACAAACATCATCCAGAATCACCAGAAAGCTGACTGAGTGGAAATTCCACAAGTAAAAGTAAAGATAGGACACTGTGACTCAGAGGAGTGGCAGGGGGCAGAGTTGAGGATATGAGTAGAGTCAGAGGTTTGGAGCAATGCACACACAAGTGGATAGGGTGGGCGGCTGGATGCCAGGCTTGTTTTCTCAAATGGGGAGGGAGACAAAGGCGTCCCACTGCACTTATTCCCCAGTTCCAGGTGAGGTCTGGGGAACCCACACTCATACGAGGTGACACTGGACAGTAAGGAGGAAGCATGCTGAAACTTGGGCACTGCAGACGTCTGCGAGCTTGCAGAGAGGGCATGTAAACTCGGGAACTGCAGAAGCGCACAAACACGCAGAGAGGACTTGTGACTTGCTCTCTCATTTGGGAGGGAAAAAAGAAAAAAGGGAAACCATCAGACTGCATTGTTTTACAACCCTAGGTGAGACTTTGGGTGTGCAGACTTACTTGGGGAGAGGCTGAATTGTCCGGCAGCAGGTAGAGCTCGGTGGCAGCTTTTTCTCAGAGGTGTGGGCAACCATTACTGCCAGGCACAGAGACCCAGGTGCCGTATAGGGCAGAGCTGATGGGAAATCAAGGCTGCCTGCTCAGCCCGGAGACTCTGCCCATCCAACCTGAGCACAGCTGATCCTCACAGCCAATTGACCTGGAGGTCAAACCCTCCTAGTGCTAACAACAATAATCTAGGCTTAACTTCAACAAGACTGTGCAACCTATAAAGGGCTGCACCAAGAGTATCCACCTCAGGTAACTGGGGAGCCTGAGCCACTGTCCCTTAGAGGACATCTACCACACAAAGCTAGTGGACCAACTCGGGGAAGCAGCCACAATGCAGAGACATGGAAAGAAATCACATGTGAAAGAAATGGAGGGAAAAAAATGACTGAACGATTGGACATAGAGTTCAAAACCCCAATTATAAGGTGTTTCAAGAGGCTCCTAGAAAAGGCCAATGAACTTAATGAGACCTTTGAGGATATGAATAAGACCCTCGAGGATATGAAAAAGAAATTAAGCATACACTGACTGAAATAAAAAATATTATACAAAGACCTAAAAGCAGTCTAGAGGACTGCAAGAATCAAGTCAAAGATTTGAAATACAAAGAAGCAAAATCCACTCAGCCGGAAAAGCAAGAAGCAAAAAGAATCCAAAAAATTGAAGATAGTGTAAGGGGCCTCTGGGACAACCTCAAGCATACCAACATCCGAATTATAGGGGTGCCAGTAAAAGAGAGAGAGCAAGATAATGAACACCTATTTGAAGAAATAGTGACTGAAAACTTCCCACACCTGGTGAAAGAAATTGACTTAAAAGTCCAAGAAGCACACAGAACCCCAAACTATAGGAATCTAAAGAGGACCACACCAAGACACGTAATAATTAAAATGCCAAGAGTAAAAGACAAAGATAGAATATTAAAAGCAGCAAGAGAAAAACAGTTAGTTACCTATAAGGGATCACCCATATGATTGTCAGCGGATTTCTCAACAGAAATGATGCAGGCCAGACAGGAGTGGCAAGAAATATGCAAAATGATGAATAACAAGAATCTACAATCAAGATTACTCTATCCAGCAAAGCTATCATTCAGAATTGAAAGTCAGATAAAGTGCTTCGCAGATAAAAAAAAGCTAAAGGTGTTCATCACTGCCAAATCAATATTATGAAATGCTGAAAGGTATTCTTTAAGAAGAGGAAGAAGAAAAAAGTAAAAATAAAAACTGTGAACAACAAATACACATCTATCAACAAATGAATCTAAAAATCAAGTGAATTAAAAATCTGATGAACAGGATAAACTGGTGAATAAAACAGAATCATGGGCATAGATAGGGAATGGATTGACTATTCTTGGGGAGAAAAGGGATGTGGGAGGTGCAGCAAGAAACTGGACAAAAATCATACACTTATGGAAGAGGACAGTGGGGGGAGGTAAGGGCAAAGGGTGGGATGGGAACCGGGTGGAGGGGAGCTACAGGGGGAAAAAAGGGGAACAATGTAATTCATAAACTGAACAATAAAGATTAAAATATAAAAAAATAAAAATAAATTTAAAAAAAGATCTACGACTAATCTCTTACCATCCTCCTTAACCCCCTTCCTTCTGAAATCCATCAGTTTGTTCCATGTTTTCATGCCTCTGATTATATTCTATTAATTAGTTTTTTTTTTGTTTATTAGATTTCTTATTCATCATAATATTTTATATTAATATCACTTCCCCCTGTTTGACTGTCCCTGGGCCTCTGGTGATGTTTCAGCTCATGTCACATGGGCTGGCTTTCAGAGTATTCCAAATTTTGGGGAAAACTAACTTTTATTTTATAGTAAGATAATAAAAATTAAATAGCCACCTATTTAATTATATTTACATTGACGATATGATAATTAATTTCACAGGTTCTGTCAGACCCAGTGACCTCTTTTTCTAACACTATTTTGTAATCCCCTTTTTACTTGTCTGAAATGAAATTCATGGAATATATAAATATATTCACAGCTTAATTTAAAATAATATATTTTTGCACAATATAAAGAACATGAAGAAGTATCAGAAAAGAGCTTTATAATAAAACTAGAGGCCTGGTGCACAAAATTTGTGCATGGGGGGCAGAGGGACTGTCCTTCATCCTAGCCTGCACTATCTCCAATCTGGGATCCCTCAAGGGATGTCCGACTGCCCGTTTAGGCCCGACAGGAAGTCAGACATTGGACATCCCTCTCACAATCCAGGACTGCTGGCTCCCAACTGCTCCCCTGCCTGCCTTCCTGATTGTCCCTAATATCTTCTGCCTGCCAGCCTGATCACCACCTAACCACTCCCCTCCCAGCCTGATTGATGCCTGACTGCTCCCTTGCCAGCCTGTTTGCCCCTAACTGCCCTTCTCTGCAGGCCTGGGCTGCCCCCCAACTGCCCTTCCCTGCCAGCCTGGTCACCCCCTAACTTCCCTCGTCTGTGGCCTTGTCACCCCTAACTGCCCTTCCTTGTAGGCTTGGTCCCTCCCAACTGCCTTCCCCTGCTGTCCTGATCTCCCACAATTGCCCTCCCTTGCAAGCCTGGTCTCTCCCAAATGCCCTCCCTTGCTGGCCATCTTGTGGTGGCCATCTTGTGGGCACATGGGGGCAAGATCTTTGACCACATGGGAGCAGCCATCTTGTGTGTTGGAGTGATGGTCAATCTGCATATTGAGAAAGGATAGAGGCCTGGTGCATGGGTGAAGATCAGGGTGGTTTGCCCTGAAGGGTGTTCTGGATCAGGGTGGGGGTTCTCTTGGGGTGTGGGGCGGCCTGGATGAGGGTCCTTTGGTGGTTTGCAGGCTGGCCACGTCCCCCAGTGACCCAAGCAGAGGCCCTGGTATATGGGATTTATTTAGCTTCTACAATTGAAACTTTGTAGCCTGGAGCAGAGCCAAGCCTCCTGTTTGCTCCGTGGCAGCACCCATTTCTGTTGGGATTTATTTATCTTCTATAATTGAAATTTTGTAGCCTTAAATGGAGGCCAAGACAGGCCAGGGCTGCAGAAGCTTGCATCCTCCATCCATCACCGGGGGCAACCCTACCCTCCTGCTCTCTCCAGTTCCGTGGCTGCCATCATTTTTGTTGAGATTTATTTATCTTCTATAATTAAAACTTTGTAGCCTTGAGTGGAGGCCTGGGCCAGCCAGGGTGTGTGGAAAGCTTGGCTTCCTCCATTGCCAGGGAAACCCAAGCCTCCCTCCTGCTTTCTCCAAGGCCATAGCCATCTAAGTTGGGGTTAATTTGCATACTTGCTCTAATTGGCTGGTGGGCATGGCTTGTGAGCATAGCTCATGAGTGTAGTGGAGTGATGTTTAATTTGCATATTACTCAATTATTAGATAGGATCATATATATGCCAATATGCAAATGTAGTCACCAGTTCACTAAATGTAAACAGTCTCACACATTTCCTAAAGGTACCAAATGGTCAGTCTTGTCTCTTTGAAAAGCATTGCCTGTGACATGTGCTTCCTATTCCAATGCCCCGTCCCAACCTCCCAAACTTCTCCATCTGTTTCATTCTTAAAACTGTTCCACTCCCCATCACTGTGTCCAGTTTTTCTCTTTGCATAGAAACAATATGACTTATTGGTCCCTGGTCCTTCTCCCAGTGTTGGTAGACAGCGCATTGAATTCGTACATTGGAGTTGGGTGCCACAGTGTTCACTCAGGTAGGGGAAGGCCGTAACAGAGTTTGAAGTCATTTAGGAAAATAGGCAGTTTTCTAAAGAGAGATCCAGTTTTAGAAAAGTTCAAGTTCTTAGCTTTCACTGGTCTAACTCAGTGAGAAAGAGCTGGGAATCTCAGTTCCTATAGAAAAGTTCCAGTTTCTTTTGGTAGGCTTCTGATTTGACAGCTCTGGCTGAGGCGAATCTGGACAGCCAAGTTTAACATTTTAACAATCTGACCTCTTTGACAGAAAACAAGCAGATCTGTTACAGATTGAAAGAAAATACATTTGAAATCCATGCGAATTACTGTTTTTTTCCCAAACTATTTACTCATTATATATTTAAAGGTCACCCATACACATCAGTGTTTCAACTTTCTGGGAATTTATTCACTGCTAGTAACTTCAATGTGGCTGCCCTGTTATCCATTACTGGCTGGTATTTTTAAGTCTGGGAGTTCTGAACTTCTAACTTAGAAGAAAAGAATAAATAGCTTGGTTGCAACATTCTGAATCATAGAAAAGAGGTTTCGTATTTCCAAGAGAACCGTCAGAATCGGATGCGATGTTACCTCCTTTAGCAAGCAACATTATCCCAAACAAGAGACTCATATTTTTACCACATTGGGCTAAATCTGATGGGTGTAGGTTTCAGTTAAAACATTGCCAAGTTTCTGTTTGAGCAGGATGAAATGCTCTCTTTCAATAATTTGTTTTTATTCTCTCTTTAGAAGCACTGTTATTTGGATGGAAGAATAAACAGTTATCAATAGTTCTCTCCACATGGTGGCCTCATGTGTGGTTTCCATTTGCTTAATTAGCCTTTGCCATATTTTAAAATGTATCTATATAAACAAGATTTTCTTTTTTTGTAATTAAAAGGAAACCTGTCTCTCTCCTACCCACTTCCCCCACCCCCAGATCATTCTGGGTAAGGGTCTTGAGGAGGAAATTGGCTAAGACTCTAGTGTTTCTTATACTTTCATATGCACAGAAATCACCTGGGATGTTGTTAAATTGCAGTTCTGACTCAGTAAGTCAAATCCTGCATTAACCAGATAACAGTTTTTGCTGATGCTGAGGCTGCTTCAGGAACTTGGGGATCACTGCTCCAGGGCCTTCTTCATCATCCCCTGGAAGCTTATTAGAAATGCAGACTCAGGCCCTACTCTAGACCCACTAAATCAAAACCTGCATTTTAGCCCAGCTGGTGTGGTTCTGTGGTTAAGCATCGTTCTATGAACCAGGAGGTCATGGTTCGATTCTCAGTCAGGACACATGCCCGGGTTGTGGACTTGATCACCAGTATGGGAGTGCAGGAGGCAGCCAATGATTCTGTCTCATCATTGATGTTTCTCTCTCTCTCTCTCTCTCTCTCTCTCTCTCTCTCTCTCTCTCTCTGAAATCAATAAACACATATACGTTTTTTAAAAACCGGCATTTTAACAGGATTCTCAGGTGATTTCTGCATTACAATTTGAGAAGCACTACCTAGACCAGTGGTCAGCAAACTGCGGCTCGTGAGCCACATACGGCTCTTTGGCCCCTTGAGTGTGGCTCTTCCACAAAATACCACAGCCTGGGCGAGTCTATTGTGAAGAAGTGGCGTTAGAAGAAGTTTAAGCTTTAAAAATTTGGCTCTCAAATTTCAATCGTTGTATTGTTGATATTTGGTTCTGTTGACTAATGAGTTTGCCGACCACTGATCTAGACAATCCCTAAGTTCCTCTACATCAGTTACTCTCAATGTTAGCCTCCTGTTTTAATCAACCTGGAGCTTTTAAAATTCCTGGTGCCCAGGATGAACCTCAGCCTAGTTCCATCAGAACCTCTGGGGGTGTGGCCATGATATCATTAGTTTCTAAAACCCCCTAGGTCGTTCCAATGTGCAGTCAAATTTGAGAACCACACCATAGATGGAACTGGAGAATGAAAAGCAATCTTTTTTTTTTTTTTTCGGCCAGTAGATGAAGGTTTGAAGGCACTTGTTTTCTATGTTGCCACTTTATTAGACAATGAGTCATCAGCCATTGGGCCAACAGGAAACATTTTGTGCCAGAGCAGTACATTGCTTAACTCCACTGGATTTCAGGAACCTAACAGTATACATTTGGCTCTGTTGCCTGGCCTCACTTTACTTTAGCTTTATCACACATAAATAGGAGCTAACTGTCCCTGCGTTCTGCGTTCTCTGGGTGAAGACCTTAAAAATATAACCTGTGGGCATTAAGGTTATTTCATCCTAAACTGCTATGCTCTGTTCTTATCAGATCTTAACGGGAACAGAAAGGTCTCCTCCATGGCTAATATGTACCAGGATGTGGATTAAGTACTTTAGAGTGATAAACGATACATTACTTAAAAGATATGGGTGGTATTTTATGTGATACAGTAAGGAGAATAAAATGCAGTCCTTGACCACATATGGGTCATTTTCCCTAAAAGCAAAGGTTTGACTTGTGTGGGCATGTGAGTTGGAACACTTGCTCTGTGAGCCTGTCCTAATATTCGCAAGCCTTTAAACCTTTCCTGGGCCAGCCAAGTGTTTGTGGTTGATTGTTGATTTTGGAAAGAAATCATGCATTACTCAGATATGAAGAAGTGTTAGATTGTCATCATTCCTAGGGGTAACAAAGACTGCTTTTAATTCTGGATAATGTTTCTTAATTTTATGTTCCAGGAAAGGATGAACTACATTTCCACATACTTATCCTAGGAATTTCTGTGCACAGCGGGCTGTAATCTATGGTGTTCTGGCAAGAGCTGCTTAGCTTAAGAAGAGGATGGAATTTATTCTAAATCCCTCTTCAGAGATGAGGAATATGTTTGAACTCTTTTTTTTCTTCCTTTATATCTTTGTCAACTTTTAAATTTATTTTAACTCTCTGATTCAACAAATACCCATCAGACTAAACCACCCATCAGGCCTAACATTACCACCTGTTGTTTGAATTTGTATCCCTTTCATTTGCCCTAAGTTTCCTTACCCCATTAAGGCAGGGTCACTTACCTTCATTCCCCCTATCATCCTGATTCCAGTCTCTGAGGGGGGGTCTCTACCAGCACCTCGGCATCTCTTTCAGAGAGTGGGGTTTGCTGTGGGATGCCCCCACTCCATGCTGGCTTTCCATGTGGCAGCACAGCTACACACAGTGTTCCCGACATGGGTGTGCCCAGTAGTGTGTTGGTTTGCGGGTAAAGAGTTTTGTTTTCCTGAGAGGTTTATTCTGTTGTACATTTGGGATGTGTTAGAGACAAATCAATTCCTCTCAGCTCCCTCTCCTAGCTATAGCTAGGAAGTCCAATGGCATCACCCTGTAAGGGCCAGAGGAATTAGTTTTTCCTAACTCTATTACCCAGATTAGTCACGTTAACCAAATGATTACCAAATGGCCCTTTCCCTGTGGCTGATGGGTCCCAGTCACAGCTTCCTCAGAAGCTAAATGAGGTGAGCATCCATGTAAGAGATGGGTGAGCACACAATGCCCTATTATAAACTACAGATGTTGTGCACCCATCTCTAGGATTTATTAATCTAGCACAACTGGAGCTCTGTTGCCAACTGAATAACTTCCCATTTTCCTCAACCCCCAAGCCCTGGAAATCACTGTTGTATTCTCTGTGTCTATGAGTGATGGTTACTTTAGGCATTTCATATCAGGAGAATAATACAGTATTTGTTCTTCTATGACTAGCTTATTTCACTTAGCATAGTGCCCTCTAGGGTCATCCATGTTGGCACAAATGGCAGGATTTTCTTCTCTTTCAAGACTGAATGATATTTCATTGCATGTATCACGAATTTTAAATATCCACTTATCTGTACATGGACACGGCTTGTTTTCGTGTCTTGGCTATCATAAATAGTACTGCCATGAACACAGGAGTGCAGAACTGTCTTCCAGACCCTGATTTCAGTTCTTTTGGATATACACCCAGAAGTGAGATTGTTGAATTATAGAGTAGTTTTGTTTTTAAATTTTTTTATTGTTGAAAGTAATACATGCTGAAACCAGTTTGGCTCAGTGGATAGAGCGTTGGCCTGCAGACTGAAAGGCCCAGGTTCAATTCCTGTCAAGGGCATGTACCTTAGTTGCAGGCACATCCCCAGTAGTGGGTGTGCATGAGGCAGCTGATTGATGTAATACAGATTTACCCTTCACCCTACCCCACCATTAACCCCTTCTAGCCCACCTGCCCCTACCCCAGGCCTCACCACTCTATTCTCTGTATCCATGGCTTATACATATATGCATCAAGTTCTTTGGTTGATTTCTTCCCACTATCCCCACTTTCCCTCTGAGATTTGACAGTCTGTTTCATGCTTCTATGTCTCGGAATCTATTTTGTTGTTTTACTTTTACTTTTTAAAGGGCCCTCCATATTGTTTTCTATTGTTTGCTGCAAAGTAGATCACACATTAAGTGTTCTTCACACACACACACACACACACACACACACACACACACACACACAAGCCCCCCAAAACAAACAAACAAAATCAAGCCATAAAAACTAGGGAACACCAGAAACTCTGGGAGGTGGTGAAGATATCTGCTACCTTGACTGTTGGTGATACCACCAGGGGCATTTGCTCATATCTAAACTTACCAAAGTGTACTCATCAAATATGTGCAGTTCTTTGTATATCAACTATAAGGCTGTTAAAAAATAGACAGATGTATAAGTGATTCCCATGCAATGCTTTGTGGCTAAGGGTGAGAGAAGGGACACAATGAATCTCAAAAGGCAAGAGTCAAAAAGTTGGGGGAGACTGGATACATTTCAGTCCTCTGCAAGGGAAACCCTGCCAGTATTAAAAGCTGAGAGCCCCAAACCAGCTGGTAACCCTGCCAGTATTAAAAGCTGAGAGCCCCAAACCAGCTGGTAATCCCATATTATAAACATCCCAAATAGATGTTTCTCTGCCAACCATAAAAGTAGAGGTTTAATCCTTAAGACATTGAGAAATATTGTAGGGAAACCATTTCTTTCAGCTTGAAAACAAAATCCTGCCATAAATATAATGGAGATACTTATAGAATAAAACAAACAGGAAACCATGGCATTCTTATTACACGGAAGACTAAAAAATAAAGGCCCTCAGGCAATCTCCTTGTTTCCATAAGTATTAGTAGATGTTAACAATCATGTTTGGAAGTGGGGGTGAGGTAGCATTTGATAATTTCTGGGTATAAAGACTCCCATCATGACTGATTTCAAGCTATTGAGCTGTTCACAATACACTCTTGCAAGTACAGAGTCCATTGCCCAGCATCATTGTATACTAACAACCAAAACATTTGTGATTTTTTTTCCTTTTAGACCTCATTTTCCTTTCACTTTCAAATGACACAGAAATTTATTCATCAGAGGGTGTCTCAAAGATATATTTTCCTGGCAGATATTATCTTTATAATCTACTCCTGCACTACTCTCTTTTTTTTAGGGAAGAGTGGGGATTAGAATCATCTAAGGACTCTTCAGTAAAGTGTGTTTTCCCACCTGGCCAGCATTCCCAGAGTTCCTGTAAAATTTCGAGTGTGAAAAGCAAAGCAGCCCAGTTAGCATCCGACAGTATGTTCAGCAGTCAAGGTAGAGACCTGGAATCATAAGGTAAAGTATCAAGAATGCATAGGGCTGATTTAAAAGTGACCTAGAGCCATGTTTCTAAAAAAAATATTTCTTATTAAATCTATGTATGCTCATGGCTATAAAAATTAAACAAAAATATGATGGCTGCCTAGAAATGTTATGCCCTTCACCTCCAAGTTGAAAGCTTAAAATCTGTGAATATTGATACCAGTTGAGATTTTGCCAATTTTACAGTCTGTAATTTAAAATGTTTAAAAAAATCTATTATACTCAATATGATTTTTAATTTTTTAACATTTCAATACAGTTGATGTTCAGTATTATATTAGTTTCAGGTGTACAGCATAGTGGTTAGATCACTTATGAAGTGACCATCCCTCTGATAAGACTAGAGCCCTCCTGGCACTATACATGGCTATTACAGTATTGTTGACTATATTTCCCATACTGTGGTATATATATATATATATATATATATATATATATATTCTCCATCAGCATAAATATGTTAGAGTTTCAATACAATATTGTGAAGGCAAATGTATACCTCCAGGATTGGCATATTTTCTTACTGAAAAAAAATAGTCTTGTAATTATTGCTTAACAATTCAGTTTCCAACAATTTATAAGCCCATGCCATTTCTCTATATGTTTATAAATTGTTGATATCTTTTCTTCAGACTTAGATAAACTGGAGTTTTAATTCTTACTTTGTTACTTTTTCAATGATGACTCTGAACAAAATATGTTCCATCTGTAAATTCTGTTTTTAAATTTGTAAAATGGGAAAAACAGAAGGTTTGTTGTGAGGATTATTTTATGTGAAAATGTACATAGAGCATTTAACTTGGCATATAACATATTAGATGTGCACATAAAGGCATACTAGTAAGTGTAGAGCTATACATGGAGACATACCTATTCATGAGTGAACTGACATATGTATGATCCTACACACAATGAGATTAAAGCCTTTTGCATAGTCCCTGAACAAGTTGGCATATTTCTCTTGAAATCTTTGTATAGCTTTTTAAAAAATGTTTTCATTGGTTTTAGAGGGGGGAGGGGAGAGAGAGAGAGAGAGAGAGAGAGAGAGAGAGAGAGAGAGAGAGAGAGAGAGAAGAGAGATCAACTGTCTTCTGGACACCCCCTGTTGGGGATGAAGCCTGCAACCCAGCCATGTGCCCTGACCCAGAATTGAACCTGGGGTATGGGACAACACTCAACCAACTGAGCCAAACGGCTGGTCTGGATAGCTTTTATAGCTTAACTGCCATCAGTGATGACATCAACTGCTAAGAAGAAGGAGAATACATTAATTATTTCATGAATAGAAAATAACCATTGCCTGTAAATAGACTTGACCAAATTTGGTTTCAGCAAACCTGTTTTATAGATTGCTATGCATGAGTGTCCAGTGACCACAGGAACAGGGGAACTAGATGTATAGAATGAGAGCTGGAGGGGTGACAAGCATCACCTAGTCTAATTTCATTTATGCAAGAGGGAAATGAAACCTAGAGAGCTAGAAAAATGACATTTGAGGTTTCACACATTGAAATCAAGTAGAGAATTATTTGCCTTTTCATGTTGACAATTCTGAAGAATGCACTTCTTGTTAGGACTTGTATGATTATACCCCAGAACATTTCAAAGACAATGGGAACCATCCAATCAGGGGGAAATGGAACAGGTTTCTAAAGATGAGATACCTCAGAACCTACTTGATAGCTTTTAAATGGCAGTAAGAAAACATAGCAGAAGCAGGGAAAGATCTAGCCACTTTTTTCTGAAGGTCATGTGTGGTGGTAGATTAATTAGTATGGATTTTGTGAGGGTCGGCATGGCATCTAATCCCATTTTGGAACCTGGCTAATAGGAGGCACCTCAAAGATTATATAACGAAGCATCTGAATAGTCTAGGTTCCAAATTAATGTGTGAAGCATTTAGCAAATGCTGGATAAATGTTTGGTAAATTAAAGGTAGAGGTTGTAGTCATGCCAGGCCTCTTTGGCATCATGGTAATTATTTTTGCACCACCATGCTCACAAATTCTCTGACATGGAAGAAAACAAGGGAAACAATGAAGAGTAAGGAAAAAAATTTTCCCCACATCTGTCTTAGTCCAGAAAGTACAATTTACATACAGATGCATAAAATAGAAATAACAAAAGCTAAAGAATCACATTTGGAAAGCCATTAAAGAAAAGTCCATTTGTGATGTGTTTGTGTTTAAAAGTTTTACTCTTGGCAAAACCAAACTTCTTTTTGAAAGATAAAAGCTTTATTTTTCAAATGGCTTCAAATGCAGTTAGTCTGTAGAGCAGTTACCAATAGCATCGTAATGTATTAATTCAAGTGAATGCAAAATATGTAAACCTGAACCTCCTGAGTTCTCAAAATAAATGGGAAAGATATTTGGCCCTAGCTGGTTTGGCTCAGTGGATAAAGCACAGGCCTGTGGACTTAAGAGTCACAGGTTCGATTCCAGTCAAGGGCACCTGCCTGGGTTGTGGGATGGATCCCCAGTGGGGGTTGGGGGGTGCAGGAGGCAGCCAATAGATGATTTTTTTCTCATCATCTCTCTCTCTCTCTCTCTCTCTCTCTCTCTCTCTCCCTTTCTCTCTCAAATCAATAAAAATATATTTTAAAAAATAGTTTAAAATTAAAAAAAAGAAATTTGAATAAATACTTTTGAATCTTTAAAATGGACTCAGTTTTGTAAGTAGCCTGCTATTTGAAGGGTCAAAAATGTGTATAAATGTGATATCCTTGATCAAGCGCCCATTCGTTGCTTCTACACACTGTCATTGAGAACCTGCAGTGTTCCAGGGCAGCAAGCAATTGCTCTTGAGGGATGGAACAAAATAGCCCATGAAGGGCTTTGAAGTTTGGAAATTCAAATTAAGAAAATGTTCTCTTGATCCTTTGTAATGGGGTGGGGATTGTGCATGTAGCACAAAACTCAAATAATAGTAGTTTAAACAAATAGGGGTCTTATTTTTGTCATGTAGTTCAAGTCTACACGTGGACAGTCCAAGATTGGTGGAGATATTTTAAGGATCTCACCAAATACCCCATGATTCCCATTTTATCATTCTTGCATAACCTTAGCATCAGTCCCCTCAGATTTTTGTATTCTAACTCTGGGCTTACAGCAGATTTTTCTCAACCTGGACACAGTTGTTTCCAGGGCCTGATAATTTGTTGTGGGGGTTGCCCTGTGCATTGTAGAATACGCAGCAGCACCCCTGGACTCTACCCAATAGATGCTGATAGTAACCCCTCCCCCATTCCCTACCAGTGTGACAACCAAAAATGTCTCTAGACATTGGCCAACAACTCCTGGGAACATAACTGCTCCAAGTAGAGACTCACTGAGGTGAAGTAGAAAACTTGATAATTGCCCATCCTAGAGGTTTTGCTGATAGCGAATTCTACTCATGCATGAAGACAGAAAGCACGTCATGTGGGAGCTACAGGGGACCCTTAAGAGTGATCACATCTGCTTGACTCCAGGCCTGAGAATACACATGAAAGCAGGCCCCTTCCTTTATTTAGGGGTGCTAACATCAGGAAAGAGAGAAAAGCAGGAAAATAGCAGATATACCAGAAAGGTACCCCTGAATCAGGGCTGACACAGCAGAAAAAAGGCCAGTGAGAGAGTTCTCTTTGAAATTATCTTCTCTTTTTAGTGAGTCACTTTTTTAAAATTTTATTTTAACAGAATCATTTCATCGGGCCTGGGAAAGCAGTAAATAATTAAGCTAAAAGAAGCCTCCAGAAACCGCCATCCCATAATCCTGAGCAGTGAAGTGGAGCGCAGAAGCGTGGTCTCATCAGGGTAATGGGCTGGATGCGGGGCTGGGGGAGAATTGACTTCAATTATTCATCCTTGACATCTGGAAGGTCAGTTTCGCTTTTGCAATCTGATTACATTTCGGATTAGCATACACTTTGTTGTCAAATGTTCCTAAAGCCACCCTTAATTATTTAAGCACTCTTAGATTATTTAAATCCATGGGTAATAAGTATATCAATTTAGGCTGGGGACAATGGCTACACAGGGATCCCCTTTTCTTGCGTAGTCTCTCTAATGAAGTTTCCACATGATTTGTTTTTTATCTTTTAGTTATTATCTCCTCCTCTGATCCTCCATTTCCTGATCTCTTTATTCTTGTTGCTTTTCATGTTTCCTGTCACTGTTCTTCATTAGGGATTCTGTCCTGTCCTAGGAGTTTAGCCATTCGCCTGCGGAGCCCTAGGTAGTCTGTGGAAAGTCTTCCTTAAGGTCCTTGAAACTTGTAAAATTATTGTCACAATTTGAGTCGATGAACTTGCTTTTCTCTGCAAAATGGGTCCTTAGGGACCCCTTTCCCCACCCAACACAGATTCCCAAAGGGTCCCTGACCTGAAAATGATTAAGAGCCAGGGAGGAGCATTTGCCCCCCAACTTTTAGCCTAGAAGATAAAGGGCACGTGTGTGGGGGCACTTGCTATTTGGCAGGGTCTTTGTCCTGTTTTTTTCATTTCACAACCTGTAGATGCTATAGGTGTTATTGTCATAAGTATTTGAGGATTCAAAGACCCAGAGAGACTACATAATCATCAAGGTGATCCAGCTTTCATAGTGGCTCAGAATTTAAATGATTCTTTTTAAGACTAAATAGAAAAACCTTTTTCTGGAACTTCAAAAAGATTGGGCAGTGAATAATCAGGCTGAAGTGGAGAGAGGGAGAAAATAGAGGGAGGTCTGACGTCCTGTACATTTCCTAAGGACACAATAAGCAGGACTCAAATGGTCCAATAAATGGGCAAAGGACCTAAATAGACACTTTTCCAAAGACTATATTGAGATGGACAGCAAGTATGTGAAAAGATATTGAACACCACTAATACCAGGAAAATGCAAATCAAAACAATGAGATACAACCTCATACCTATTAGGATGGCTATTATAAAAAAAAAAAAGACAAGATATAGCAAATACTGGCAAGGATTTGGAGAAAAGGGAACTCTTGTACACTGCTGATGGGAATGTAAGCTGGTACTGCAATATGGAATTTTTGTAAAAAATTAAAAAATAGAACTACTATATGAGCCAGCTGTCCCACTTTGGGGTATATCTGTAAAGAAAACAAAATCATATTGAATTATATCTAAACTCCCATGTTCAGAGCAGCATTATTCAAAATAGTCAAGGTATGGAAATCACCTAAGTGTCTATTGATGGATGAATGGATTAGTAAAATGTGGTATATACTACAATGGAATATTATTCAGCCTTTAAAAAAGATATCCTGTCATTTGCAACAACATGGATTAACCAGGAGGACATTATGCTAACCAAAATCATCCAGACAGATAAAGACAAACACTGCACTTATATAGAATTCTTTTTAAAAAAAATTGTTGAACTCATAGTAACAGAGAGTAGAAAAGTAGTTACCACAGACTGGGGGTTAGGGGGTGCATAAGAGAGATTGGTAAAGGGTATAAACTTTCAGTTTTAAGATGAATGAGGTCTGAGGATCTAATGTATAACATGGTGACTCTAGTTGATAATTAAATTTGCTAAGAGAATAGAACTTAAATGTTCACGCATACACACCAAAAGAATATTTGGGAGGGATGTAAATGCCCTTATTGTGACTAAATGTTACAAAGCACATTGTAGAGCTATTTCATCGTGTGGTCCTTTGAACAATGGCACACAAAAACAAGTGTCAACACCAGTAGGCTGCTGCCAAGAGTGGCATTTGGTATGGTGGAGGATGGATTACAGGCTACCACAGCAACAGCCATGGCAGAAGTGTCCCCTCTGGGGATTACAGGAACCCCTTGCCTGTCATCTCTCATCTCAGACAATGTGGCTCTGAGCCTGCTAGCTATGCTGGGTGAGAGTGAAGGCTGTCACATCTAGCTCCCAGTGCTTTGATGTGATCTCTCTTCTCTTTGCTTTTTCTCTACAAAAAAGTGGCAATGAATATGTCTATTGAAGAGGAAAATGACATAAATCATTGCAAATGAAAATAAACCAGTTAATGGACAAGAGGAGCTGATCTGGAAACCAAGGGATATTGTGTGTACAATGAAAAGTTACATTCATTGAAAATAAAACTTTCTGGTTTTGTTTTATATTCTTTATTTTTTATTTTGTTTGATTTTTTAAAGTGCATGTGATAGTGTTCCATGTGTTTGATGAAAAATATTTTATAAAAGATGAATAAGAGGTGTAAAGAAAGAGCTTTTGAATCTAGAGTCTCTTGACATAGATATAATGAAATGTACTGAATCTTGAAATAGGAAACTAAATAGAAATTATTTACATTAAATGATTATTTTATTATGGCATATAGTGGTCATAAATAGTGACAGAAAATGGGTGAGCTTGACCTTTAATTGAGTGAGAAGGTTGTTTATAAGACTGAGAAAATTTCATATGCCAAGAGAATATGTGTTTTCTAGACTAGGAGTTGATGATATGAACTGATGACTCTGGATTCAAATTTAGTGGGTTTTTTGTTGTTGTTTTGTTTTTGTAAAGAAAAAAGAAATTTTAAACAGAAATAACTGGCTCCTGGTACATTGATACTTAATTTGAGACCCATTTTAATACCTCAAGTCTAAATGAATGAAAACCATATGGATTACATCTTCCTTCAAATATCCAAGTGAAAAAAAAAGAAAAGAAAGTATATGTATTTGACAAAACGATGGAGAGTATTTCAAGTTTCGAACACCACACACATTTAACCATTTGAAATGGATTTCATGCTTCTATTTGTGGAATTTGTTTTCTGTCATTTATATACTATTTTAGAAACTCTGTGATCATCATTTTAGGATATTTAAGTGAACTCAAATATCTTCTGCATTTAATTATTTTCAATGCAATGCTAAAACGAAAAGGAATGGAAATAGCTTATTTAAAATATAGGGGGCTTGGGAGTGTTTTAACTAACACCTTATCCCTGTTAATAAATCTATTAATTTTTTTTTCTTCAAAATTTTTTCTCTTCTTCAAAGTCTACTTGTCTTAGGCAAATATATTTATAGTCCTTTCTTGATAACTTCACTCCTATTTCCGATACATTTCTCAGGTGACATCTATGAGTGGAACCATGTTTTTCCTTCGTGTCTCTCTGATCTTGAGAGTGGCCTTGGGTTGAGAGCAGCTGTTTGCCCAAACACATTAGGGTTGTAGATCTAGATGTTAATGTGAGAACAGTGAGCCATCAGCATCTTTTGAATGCTTGGTTATGAGGAATAAAAGTCCTTTTCTGAAAGTGATTGAGAGAGCCTAATCATTCAGCTTGTTACTACAGCCCAAAGCCACACAGAAATTTTTGACATAGTCAACTTAAGTCAGTATGCAAGAGTTTGACCACATTATCCCTTTAGAACCCACATATTCAAAAACAAATAGAAAAAAGACACATGTCCTTCATTTGCTATAAATATTAAGTTTTCAAGGAAGCAAATGTATTCCTATGTTCAAGTGGGATGGATTTTTGCAAAGCTTTTAGAAATTATTAATCAGATATCTCAATTCTTATATACACATAGTGTCATATGAAATAAACTCTGGTCAAGACTTACTAGACAATATTTTTCTACTTCTTTCTTCTAAAATAAGAATTTAAATTATCTGA
This sequence comes from Antrozous pallidus, assembly GCA_027563665.1. Taxonomy (NCBI): domain Eukaryota; kingdom Metazoa; phylum Chordata; class Mammalia; order Chiroptera; family Vespertilionidae; genus Antrozous; species Antrozous pallidus. The sequence goes on along the minus strand of CM050521.1, from coordinate 69,512,697 downwards.
ATTTCTTTATTACATAAGAAGGTATAAATAATAGATAAGAGTCCTCCCACAAGCATTGGCTTAATTTCTTTTTTTTTTTTATTTTTATTTTTTAAAAATATATTTTATTGATTTTTTACAGAGCAGAAGGGAGAGGGATAGAAAGTCAGAAACATCAATGAGAGAGAGACATCGATCAGCTGCCTCTTGCACGCCCCCTACCGGGGATGTGCCCGCAGCCAAGGTACATGCCCTTGCCAGAATCGAACCTGGGACCCTTCAGTCCGCAGTCCGACGCTCTATCCACTGAGCCAAACCGGTCTCGGCGGCTTAATTTCTGATAAGATGCCATCCTCAGTCTTACTTCGCAGAATCTTAGATAACATTTTTATGATTAACATAGAAATATCTGTTAACTTTTTCCTTAAAGGATTCCAGAAAAGGATTTTATTGAGTTGACAAGAATACAGGTGGAAGTTAAAATATAAAAGATAATGGCATTTATTACTGATTACTACTGTTTATTACTGATTACTCTTTGTATATTCATAGTTGATAAATATTCTGATCTTGAAACTGAGTAGTAAGTTTTCAAGTTCTATTTTCAAGTACTGATTCTACCAGTTACCCAGTGAATGATCTAAGACTAGGCACCCGGTGTGTCCTTGCAAACATTTCCCGCGCCCCCAAATCATTGCTCTCATAGAACATACTTTCCTGAGGTAGAAAATATGGATAAAAATAAAAATATTTCCCTCATGGTATTATTGAGGACCAAGTAAGAAATATTTGTGAAAGAGTTTAGTTAATCTTTAAAAAGATAATATTAATGGTTGGGTTAAAAAACAAAATTGGCTGTACCAGTCTGCATTCTCACCAGCAGTGCAAGAAAGTTTCTTTTTCTCTGCATCATTGCCAGCACTTGTCCTTTGTTGATGATAGCCATTCTGACAGGTGTGAGATGGCACCTCATTGTTGTTTTGATTTGCATCTCTCGAATGATTAGTGACTTTGAGCATGCTTTCATATATCTCTAGACCTTCTGTATGTCCTCTTTTGAAAGGTCTTTATTTAAGTCCTTTGTCTGTATTTTTATTGGCTTGTTTAACTTCCTTTTCTTAAGTTGTATTAGTTCCCTATAAATTTTGGAGATAAAACCCTTATCAGAGATAGCATTGGCAAATACGTTCTCCCTTGCAGTGGACTTTCTTATTGTTTTGTTGATGGTTTCTTTTGCTATGCAGAAGCTTTTTATTTTGATGTAGTCTCATTTGTTTATTATCTCCTTAGTTTCCATTGCCCTATGAGCTGTATCTGTAAAGATATGGCTAGAACAAATGTCTGCTATTTTGCTGCTGATGGCTTCTAAGATTTTTAAAGTCCATTTTAAGTTGTTGTTGTTTTGTGTGTGTGTGTGTGTGTGTGTGTGTGTGTGTGTGTGTGTGTGTGTGTAAGTTAGTGCTCTAGTTTCGTTTTTTTTGCATGTTTTGTCCAATGTTCTCAACACCATTTATTGGAGAGACTGTCTTGACTCCATTGTATGCTCTTGCCTCCTTTGTCAAATATTAATTGAGCATAATGGCTTGGATTGATTTCTGGAAAAACAGTATGGTATTTCCTCAAAGATTAAAAATGGAACTTTCATTTGACCCAGTAATCCTACTTCTAGGAATATATCCCAAGAAAACAGAAACACTAATGAAAAGGGATATATGCACTCCTATGTTCATAGCAGCACAATTTACAATAGCTAAGATTTGGAAACAGCCTACGTGCCCATCAGCAGATGAGTGGATTAGAAAATTATGGTAAATCTATACAATGGAATACTATGCTGCTATAAAAAAGAAGAAACCCTTACCATTTCCAACAGCATGGATGGAACTCGAGAGCATTATTCTAACTGAAATAAGCCAGTCAGAGAAAGATAAATACCACATGATCTCACTCATTTGTGGTATATAGTGAACAACATAAACTGATGAACAAAAACAGATCCAGAGTCATTGAAGCATTGAATAGACTGTCCAACCTATGAGGGAAAGTGGGGGGTGAGAGGGTAAGAGATCAACCAAAGGACTTGTGTGCATGCATATGAGTATAACCAATGGACACAGACAGGGATGGGAGGGAATAAGGGAATATGCTTGGGGTTGGGGCAGCTGGGGAGAGGTCAATGGGAGAAAAAGGAGACATGTGATATGTTAAACAATAAAGAACTAAAATTTAAAAAACAAAACAAAATTGCACTGAATAAATTTTAAGGATTTTATTGGCTTTATTCGGTGATTCATGAATGGGGCAGCATGCAATAATATATCAGATAGAAAGGAGCTTCAAAGAGCTATGAGCACTAGCTACCACATGATATGTAAAATATATTTAGTCAAAACTGGATTTACTTAGATTACAATGTTAAATATTTATACTATAGATTAGTTGTTCTTAACATATATAATAATCCATTTTTTAAAGAACCAAAATAATTTAGATTGCCTTCTTTCCCATTCTCTACAAGTATGTATCAGTTTTGGACAGGTAAACTATTGGATGAACTTGTTTTTATTAAAACATTTAAGCACTCTTTTTCCCTCCTTTTGACTATTCAGTCATGGTAATTTAGGTTTTATAAATTAAGAGTCAATCTGTCTCTCTTAAAAGTAAATATGTTAACAGATATTTGATGAGATATTGTGAATAGACCCAATTAGTTTCTATATGACACATACAATGTCTGATATGGTCTTATCCTACAAGTCTTTTACCTTATAATTGAAGAAGTGAGACATACATGCCAGAAAAAAAAATCCATACTATTATAGGGTAATCTTATCTAATAAAAGAGTAATATGCAAATTGTAAGTACCTTCCCTATGCTCACAAGCCACCTGCACAAGCCACACTCACCAGCCATGCCCATCAATCAATCAGGAGCGAGAATACAAATTAACCCCAATCAAGATGGCTGTAGCCACAGAGAGAGCAGGAGAGAGGCTTAGATTTCCCTGGCAATGGAGGAAGCCAAGTTTTCCACCTGTCTTTGCCAACCCAGGTCTCCACTCAATGCTACAAAGTTTCAATGATAGAAAATAAATAAATCCAAATAAAAATGGTGGCAGCCATGGAGCTGGAGAGAGCAGGAGGCTAGAGTTGCCTCCGGCGATGGAGGAATCCAAGCTTTTTGCCTGCCCTGGCCTGCTTTGGCCTCCCCTTAAGGCTACAAAGTTTCAATGATAGAAGATAAATAAACCTAAACAGAAATGGCTGCGACCATGGAGTGAGCAGGTGGCTTGGCTCTGCTCCAGCAATAAAGTTTCAATTGTAGAAGATAAATCCCAGATACCAGGGCCTCCTCTTGGGTCGCCAGGGTGTATGGCTGACCTGAAAACCACCACAGACCCCTCGTCCAGGCTTCCCCAAGGGAACCCTCACCCTGATCTGGGACACCCTTCAGGGCAAATCAGCTAGCTGGCCCCCACCCATGCACCAATCCTCTATCCTATCTAATAAAAGAGTAATATGCAGATTGACCATCACTCCAACACACAAGATGGCTGCCCCCATGTAATCAAAGATCCTGCCCCCATGTGGACACAAGATGGCCACCACAAGATGGCCAGCAAAGGAGAGCAGTTGGGAGGTTCCAGGCCTGAAAGGGAGGGCAGTTGTGGGTGATTATGCTAGCAGGGGAGGGCAGTTGGAAGAGATCAGGCAGTTGGGGGCAATTAATCCTGCAAGGGAGGGCAGTTATGGGTGACCAGGGCAGCAGAGGAGGGAAGTTAGGGGCAAACAAACTGGCAAGGGAGCAGTCAGGCATCAATCAGGCTGGCAGGGGAGTGGTTAGGAGGTGATCAGGCTGGCAGGCAGAAGAGATTAGGGGCAATCAGGAAGGCAGGCAAGGGAGCAGTTGGGAGCCAGCAGTCCTGGATTGTGAGAGGGATGTCCAACTGCCCACTTAGGTCTGATCCTTGACAGGTCCCAGATTGGAGAGGGTGCAGGCTGAGCTGAGAAACATACCCTACCTCCTGTGCATGAATTTGATGCACTGGGCCTCTAGTATGTGATAAATATCAAACAAATGTAACTGACATTAGGGTGTGTAGAGTTTAGGGGATATGGAGAATATTTTGAACATGATTCAAGAAACATTTGGTTCTTTATCTTTCATTCAATAAATATTTATTGAGAACCCTTTCTTATCTTGGCATTCATCCAGATAATGTCCCTGTTTTCATGAAGCTTACTTCCTTTAAGGGAGGTAGACATAATAAAATGAAATAAGATAATTTCAGATACTGAGTTTCATTAAGAATATGAAACAGGGCAAGGTGGACTAAGGGAGGGATCTGGATACTATTTAATCACTGAGGCCTCTCTGAGTAGGAGACATTTAAACTGATGGATGTCAGGAGTTAGCCGTGATGTGTACCATGAGAATAGTAAGCAGAGAAACCAGCCAGTCTAAGATAGGAATAAGTTTAAGGTATTCAAAGTTCTGAAAGAAAACAGTGTGGCTAGAAGGATTGTAATAAGCAAGAAGAGAATGGTAGAAAATGTTTGATATGTCTAGATTATGAAAGATGATGGAAGTCGAGGGGGAAAGTTTTCATTTTGTTTTAAATGACATAAAGAGACATTATATGCAGATGATTAAAGTAATATATATGTCTAGTAAAAAGACAATTTGGCTGGTAAGTGGAAAAAGGGAAGGAAAGTCAACAGTGTCAGTGCTGTTGTGAGCCCAAGAAATTTGGGGTAATATGGAAATCATTGGGACTTTGAGAAGAGCCACTTCAGTGGACTGGTGGCATGTGAATTCCCAATAGGAGTTGGTTGAGGAGAGAATACAAAATGAGGAAGCAGAATCCATGAAACACCCCCCAAACAACACGTTTTTAAAGCAATATGTTTTCAAAGTTAGAAGAAGCTGAATCCTTTCATTTGACGGGTAGCTGAAACAAAATCTAGGGAATCCTTTTATTTGACAGGTAGCTGAAACAAAATCTAGGGAATTCAACTAGCTGTAGAACCAGGGCCAGATGCCTAACTTACAATTTGCCATTCTTTTTGTAAAATTGGATTTATTGGGGTGACATTGGTTAATAAGATTATATAGGTTTTAAGTATACAATTCTACAATACATTATTTGTATATTATATTGTATGTTTGCCACCTCAGTTCAAATCTCATCACCATTTATTTCTTCTTTACCTTCTTCTACCTTCACCCCCCCACACACACTCCTCTTTATCAACCACCATGTGTCCATTGGTGTTTTTTTTCTTTTTTTTTTCTTTACTTAATTCCTTCATCCTTCTCACCCTGCCTACTAAAATAATCCTATACAATAAAAGCCTAATATGCAAATCGAACAAATGGTGGAACAACCAGTTTCTATGATGTGCACTGACTGAGCTGCCCCCAGCCCACAGGCCCCAGACAAGTCAAGGCAGCTGCCAGCAGGCCCCCCCACCCCGATTGCCCCACACATTGCCCCACAGATTGGCCCTGATCGCGTGCCAGGCCTAGGTGCCCTACCCATGCACAAATTTGTGCATTGGGCCTCTATCAATAATAATAATTAAATTTATTGACTAATTACTAGATGCCAGGTACTATTCCAAGAGATTTACATAAATTCATGAATTTGATCCTCACAATAAAACTATGAAGAAGTTCTATTAAAATCTCCACCTTGGGGGCAGAGAAAATGGTGGTGGAATAGACAGATGTGTCCTGAGTCTTCTCCCAGAGTAAATAGAGGGAGCAGCTGAAACGAGCAGAATCCAGCCCAAATTGGCAAAGGAGACACAGCTGGTGAGATAGTTTGCAGCTGGGAAGGGCAGAGATCCCCGGGATAGAGGTAAAATAAAAAATCTAGGCAGTAAAATCTGCCGGACCTCTGTACTCAGAAGGTCACGGAGAAACTATAGGGCATGAAGCCGTGTCCCTGGGGACAGGAAAAGCATCTGTCTGTGAAAAAAGGGTCCACTGGACTGTGGTAGGTAGAGGATTTTGGGATCTGAGCTCAGAGACAGCCCTAAGGACTGCCAGAACGCACAGTGCTGGCAAGAGAGGAGCTTGCAGAGATGCAGTCTCTCCTCACACTGGGGCCTGCGAGGGAGTTAAATGATAATTGAGGCTAGCAGCTTATCAGAGAAAGAATTCAGAGTAATGATTGTAAGGATGTTTAAACGGATGGATGACAAATATACACAACTCAATGAGAACTATAAGGAGCTGAATGAGAATGTCACTAACATGAAAAGAAACCAAGAGGAGATGAAGAACGACATAGCTGCAGTAAAGAACACATTGGAAGGCTTAAACAGTAGATTAGAAGAGGCTGAAGATCACATCAGCGAATTAGAAGACAAGGTAGGAAAAAACACACAAATACAGCAGCAACTGGAAAGAAGACTTAAAAAGCAAGAGGAGAGCCTAAGGGAGCTTTGGGACAACACAAAACAAAACAACATTCCCTTAATTGGGACACCAGAAGGAGTGGAAGAGAAGCATGGAATAGAAAACCTGTTTGAAGGAATCATGACAGAAAACTTCCCTGATATTGGCAAGAAAAAAACTATGCAAGTCCAAGAAGTACATAGAGTCCCAAACAAGTTGAACCCCAAAAGACTGACATCAAGACACATCATAATTAAATTGGCGAACATCAACAACAAAGAAAGAATCTTAAAGGCTGCCAGAGAGAGACAAAAAGTTACCTACAAGGGATCTCCTATTAGAATAACAACTGATTTCTCAACAGAAACATACCAGGCCAGAAGGGAATGGAATGAAATATACAAAGTGATGCAAAGCAAAGGACTGAATCCAAGAATACCATACCCAGCAAGACTATCATTCAAAACTGAAGGTGGAATCAGGAGCTTCACAGACAAAAAAGGGCTAAGAGAGTTTATCACTACCAAGCCAGCAATGCAAGAAATGCTAAAGGGGCTGCTGTAAAAAGAATAAAGAGAAAGGCATAAAAAATAAAAATAAACACTAAGGAAACATTTGACAACAAACATGTACTTGTCAATAATAATATTAAACATAAAAGGATTAAATGCACCAATCAAAAGACATAGGGTAGCTGAATGGATAAGAAAAAATGACCCATATATTTGCTGTCTACAAGAGACCCACCTCAGAGCAAAGGATTCACACAGACTGAAAGTGAAGGGATGGAAAAACCTTTTTCAGGCAAATGGAAATGAGAAAAAAAGCTGAGGTTGCGATACTTTTATCTGATAAAATAGACCTCAAAGTAAAGGCCATAACTAGAGATAAGGAAGGCCACTACATAATACTAAAGGGAGCAATTCAACAAGAAGATATAACTCTGGTGAACATATATACACCCAATGCAGGAGCACCCAAATACATTAAAAAAAAAAAAACTCCTGGAAGATATAAAAGGAGAGATCGACAATACAATCATAGTAGGGGATTTTAATACACCACTGACATCACTGGAAAAATCCTCTAGACAAAAAGTCAGTAAAGAAACAGCAAATCTAAATGACTTACTAGATCAGATGGACCTAATTGACATCTTCAGAACAATTCACCCCAAAGCCATGGAATATACGTTCTTCTCAAGTGCATATGGGACATTTTAAAAAATAGACCACATATTGGGTCACAAGCAAAGTGTCCCCAAATTCAAAAAGATTGAAAGCATATCAAGCATTTTTTCAGACCACAATGGCATAATATTAGAAATAAACTATAATAAAAACATTCTAAAAAATTTAAATACTTGGAAGCTGAATAGCATGCTATTAAACAATGAGTGGGTTATCAATGAGATCAAAGAAGATATTAAAAACATTCTGGAGGCTAATGACAATAAAAATGCAATAATGCAATTGCTATGGGACACAATGAAAGCAGTCTGGGGAAGGAAGTTTATAGCTCTACAGGCCTATCTCAAAAAACAAGAAAAAATGGTAATAAATCATCTAACTGAACAACTCAAAGAATTAGAAACAGAACAACAAAAAAGCCCAAATGAGCAGAAGGAAGGAAATAATAAAGATCAGAGCAGAAATGAATGGCACAGAGACAAAAAAAAAATACAAAAGATCAACAAAACCAAGAGCTGGTTCTTCGAAAGGATAAACAAGATTGATAAACCTCTAGCCAGGCTCACCAAGAAGCAAAGAGAGAGGACTCAAATAAACAAAATCAGAAATGAAAGAGGTGAAATAATAACAGACCCCAAAGAAATACAAAGTATTGTTAAAAAATACTATGAACAACTCTATTCTAAGAAACTACACAACCTGGAGGAAATAAACATGTTCCTAGAAAAATACAACCTTCCAAAACTCACTCAGGAAGATTCTAAAAATATCAATAGGCTGGTAACTATGGAAGAAATTGAAGCAGTCATCAAAAAACTTCCAGCAAACAAAAGCCCGGGGCCAGACTAATTCACAGGGGAGTTTTACCAAACATTCAAGGAAGAACTAAAACTTATCCTCCTCAGACTATTGCAGAAAATTCAAGAGGAAGGAACACTTCAAAGCTCCTTCTATGAAGCCAGCATCACCCTAATACCAAAACCAGATAAAGATAACACAATGAAAGAGAATTACAGGCCAATATCCCTCATGAATATAGATGCCAAATCCTCAACAAAATTCTAGCAAATCAGATCAAGTAGTACATCAGATTGATCATACACCATGACCAAGTAGGATTTCTCCCGGGGATGCAAAGATGGTAGAATATTTGGAAATCAATATATGTGATACATCACATAAATAAATTGAGAGATAAAAATCACATAGTCATATCAATTGATGCAGAAAAAGCATTTGACAAAATCCAACACCCTTTCTTGATGAAAACTCTCAGCAAGGTGGGAATAGGGGGATAATACTTCAATATAATAAAAGCCATATATGACAAACCCTCAGCCAACTCAATGGGCAAAAACTATAACCATTTCCCCTAAGAATAGGAACAAGACAGGGATGCCTATTCATTATAGTGCTGGAATGCTAGCCATTGTGATCAGACAAGAAGAAGAAATAAAAGGCATCCAAATTGGAAAAGAAGAAGTAAAACTGTCCTTATTCGCAGATGATATGACACTGTACATAGAAAATCCTAAAGTCTCAGTCAAAAAATTACTAGACTTAATAAATGAATTCAGCAATGTACCAGGATACAAAATTAATGCCAAGAAATCTATGGCATTTCTATACACCAATAATGAACTTACAGAAAGAGAGACTAAAAAATCAATCCCATTTATTATCGCACCAAAAAAATTAAGATACCTTTTTAGAACCAAGATGGTGGCATAGGTAAACAACTATCTGGCTGCCCCACCCAATTTCAAAACTACAATTTAACCACAGAACAAACATCATCCAGAATCACCAGAAAGCTGGCTGAGTGGAAATTCCACAAATAAAAGTAAAGATAGGACACTGTGACTCAAAGGAGTGGCGGAGGGCAGAGTTGTGGATATGCGTGGAATCAGAGGTTCAGAGCCGTAGCGCAAGTGGAAAGGGCAGGCAGCTGAAAACCCAGCTTGTTTTCTCAAATGGGGAGGGAGACAAAAGTGTCCCACTGCACTGATTCCCCAGTTTCGGGCGAGGACCTAGAACAAACTTTCCAAAAATTCACCTGGAATAAAAAAAGACCCCAAATAGCTGCAGCAATCCTGAAAAAGAAGAACAAAGTAGGTGGGATCTCAATACCAGATATCAGGATGTATTACAAAGCCACTGCTCTTAAAAACAGCCTGGTACTTGCACAAGAACAGACATATAGATCAATGGAATAGAATAGAGAACCCAGAAATTGACCCAAACCACTATGCCCAATTAATATTTGACAAAGGAGGCATGAACATACAATGGAGTCAAGACAGTCTCTTCAACAAATGGTGTTGGGAAAATTGGACAGATACATGCAAGAAAATGAATCTAGATCACCAACTTACATCATTCACAAAAATAAACTCATAATGGATAAAGAACTTAAACATAAGGTGGGAAACCATAAAAATACTAGAGGAAGCCACAGGAAGCAAATCTCGGACATATGTCGAAAAAACTTTTTCACTGATACTGCTCCTAGGGCTATGGAAACTAAAGAGAAAATAAACAAATGGGACTACATCAAAATAAAAAGCTTCTGCACAGCAAAGGAAACCATTAATAAAACAAAAAGAAACCCCACTGCATGGGAGAACATATTTGCCAATGACATCAATGATAAGGGTTTAATCTCCAACATTTACAGGGAACTCATACAACTTAACAAAAATAAGATAAACAGCCCAATCAAAAAATGGGCAACAGATCTAAACAGACACTTTTCGAAAGGAGACAGAAGGAAGGCCAAGAGACATATGAAAACCTGCTCAAAGTCATTACTCATCAGAGAGATGCAAATCAAAACAACGTGATACCATCTCACACCTGTCAGATTGGCTGACACCAACAAATCAACGAACGACAAGTGTTGGCGAGAATGTGGAGAAAAAGGAACTCTCATGCACTGCTGGTGGGAATGCAGACTGGTGCAGCCACTGTGGAGAACAATATGGAGCTTCCTTAAAAAACTAAAACTGGAACTCCCATTTGACCCAGTGATCCCATTTCCAGGAATATATCCCAAGAAACTAGAAAGACAGATTAGAAAGGATATATGCACCCCTATGTTCATAGCAGCACAATTTACCATAGCTAAGATTTGGAAACAGCCTAAGGGCTCATCAGCAGATGAGTGGATTAAAAAAAAACTAAGGCACATCTACACAATGGAATACTTCACTGTGATAAAAATGAAGGAGCTCCTACCACTTGCAGCAACATGGATGGATTTGGAGAGCATTATGCTAAGTGAAATTAGTGAGGCAGAGAAAGATAAATATCACATGATCTCACTCATTTGTGGAAATATAATGAATGGCATAGACGGATGAACAAGAACAGATCCAGAGACTAAAAAACATCCATCAGAATGTCAAACCTCAGGGTAAGTGGGGGGTGGCGGGAGTAAGGGGGAAAGTCAATATATTTGACCTCTTGAACTAAGGTAAGTAATTTGTGCTTTTACCTCCCTAACAAAGTTTATATAAAGTTATTAAAAAAAAAAACCTGGCAGCTAGTTTGAAATTGAATTGACATGGCCTAGAGCAAAGAATATCCTTACATGATATTATTCTACAATGTCATTATAATTTTTGATATTGTACAATTATCCCAAAGAAACTTACAAACTAATTATTTGAATGTTTGGCAGCAATTAAAAAAAAAAAGGACAGGAAAGGATCTAATCCTTTTCAGAAGGAGTTAAGGCACTGGGAAGGCACTTGAGCATTCTATATTGCCCCCTCTTGCCCTTTTTGCCAAGAAGGACCCTCTTCTCACAATCCAAGTACACACAGCTGTTGCCTGAGGTTCAGTTCAAACTGAGGTTGAAACCTCGGGATGGCTGGCACCATGGATTTGTCTCTCGCTCAATGGTGTGAGTTGGGCCCTCCCTGGAGAAGAAACCTGAGTCCCCCGAGATATGTGATCAGCAATGGGACCCCACCAACAGTGAGGGGATCCCAAGGCAGGTGCTGAGTTTAGAGACCACAGGGGCATAGACTACCAAGGAGACAGTACTGACCCTCACATCACCCTGCTTGACCCCAGACGATGGCTGGTTAGCCAGAGACGGGTACGATTCCTCAGGGAAGGAACAACCTAAGACAGGCATAGTCGCAGAGGGGCCATCAGGAGAGAACTTGAAGGTCAACAGAGGTGGGGCACAGACCCTCAGCCCCCTAACCTTGCAGGGGCCTGAACTCACACCCCTTCTGAGAGAGGTCTCCTACCCCCATGGCTGCTTCACCTCCCATGCCCAGCTCAGATTGGGACCCAGGTTACAGACAGAGACTTGGCCAGCAACAGCAGCCCTATATCTAAATTCAGTCTAACACCAGGAATACTCAGGGCCTACTCAGGAATGCAAATAATCCTTTCCACTAATATTTACAGGGTAAACTAAGATTATTGTTTGAGTATTAAGTTTGACAGTAAAATAGTAATCAAGTTCAGATTAATTTAAATTGGCCATTGAAATAAGGGAATACTCAAGAAACTTTAAGTGTACTGGACAAAAGGCTGTTCATAAAATATTAACTAAAATTTCTATTAGTAGTTCATCTCATTGTAAAGTTGCCTAACATGCAAAGAACCTAAGGCAGTCATACTTTTGTGCAAAAATTAAATTTTAAAGTTACCAAGACTGCAACATAAAATTTCCAAAAGCCTCCATTAATAAAAAAAAAGAGGGGGTGATAGTGGGGTAATATCATGTAAGGAAAAACATCCTGTAAGTAAATTACACCTAGAAAATTCTTACTTCAGAATATCAATTATCATTTGTAATGCTAACAGCAGGACACCCATGAAAAACACACATGGTGTCAAAATAAGTCAAAGGAAAATCATTTGGGCAAAAAAAAAAAAAAAAAAAGAATCCCAAGTCTAATTTACAGAAAATATTCCTTTATTAACTCTTGGTCGAGAGTATGTTTGTATATTTTCAGAAAACTACTCCAGCACCATATGGATTCCTGCAACAGAGAGGAACTGACAGGTCTGTTCCAACCACGAACACAGTCCAGAGATGCAGAACACTGACGACACCTTGCCATGCTAGCAGTCAGCAGCTGTGAGTCCCTGCAGCTTGCCCAGGACCAAACCAGAGAGGGTGGGACCTGCATTACCACCATTTTTCCACCATCCAGATATCATTGCTGACACGTACACATAAGGAACTATTTGACATTGAACCTGGGACTCAGAACTGTTGGACATTGAAACTGAGACTCAAACATTTTTTGTTCTTATGTTTATTTCTAGTATGCAGATGGAAGATTTTTTATAGAAAAGAAATGGAGGAAATATAGATACAGAGACAAAGAAACATTGAACAGACTCTCAAACTACAGTGGGAAGGCAGGGGAGGGTGGGGGCGGGGGCTGTAAGAGATCAACCAAAGGACTTGTATGCATGCATATAAGCATAACCAATGGATACAAGACACGGCGGGGGGACGGGTACAGGCGAAGGCATGTGCTGGGGGGTAAGGGAGGCCAGGGGAAGGTCAGTGGGAGGAAAAATGAAACATCTATACTACTATTTGTAATACTTTAAACAATAATATATATATATATATATATATATATATATATATATATATATATATATAATAAAATAAAATCTCCACCTTATAACTTGGAAAACTAAGGCACAGGATATTGCAGTATCTTGTTCAAGGTCATGAACAAGGTAAGTTCTGGCAGAGCCAGAATTCAAAACTCAGATACTGAGATGAAATAGGACATATTCTTAACCATATACTATTCTATTTATTACCCCATTTGTTTCCAATCCTTAAGACCCCTTTTTTAAATTATCTTCATAATTTACTGTGTTAAGTTTCTTAGGTCTTTAATCTCTCTTAATCTCAATACATCTCATCATTAATTACTATTTGTAGAAAATACTATTTATGTTTAAATTTCTGATTGAGTGTTCTTAAATTTTATTCATTTTTACTTGTGGTAAAAGTAACTACCATAATGGCATGAAGTCATTGCTCATAGAAACAAGCTTTCTGTGAAATTGCTTCATCATTTACTGACCACCATAAGAAAACTGTCTGTGGAGAAACTGATGTAAAAAATCATTACTCATACGTGTGCTTGTCTGTCTCTGAACTTCACCTCTAGCAACTTACTCATTAAATTGCTTCTTGCCAACATTTAAATTGTAAAAGAAGTAAGATCTCTTAGGTGTAAACTTTAGAGCATCTACTACATGGTTCTAGGCAGTAGAGATTCAAAATTCTTCCTAAGAATAAAGATTGTTGTTGTTTTTTTAACCTCTTAAATAAAATAGGGAAATTTCAGGAAACAATAGAGCTTCTCTTAAGTCCCTTGATTTTTTAAGATCTGAACTTCACAATCCAACTGAATTTTCATTGAAATTTCCATGCTTCTTCCACAGCTGTGGTCTCAAAATATCACTTCCATTTATTTTAGCCCAGGGAATAACTGCTCGGCAAAACCACAGTCAATCAGACTCAAAGTGCCCCAAATCCTTCCTGCCTTGGAATTTTCCATCTACAGATCAAAAGATTTTATGCCCGTCAGCAATTTTTTAAATGCATTTGCTCCTCGTATGCACAACTTCCATTTAAAGACTCTCCTTGGCTGACTTCTCTGATGAAATTGTTTGCTTGCCAAGAAAACGACATTATTGCAGAACTTTCAAAGGGGCCTTCAGGTCGTCTTTGACAATGACCTGATGTTCCACATAATGCCCAACTTCAGGTCTGGAGAAACCCCTGTTCTTTGCACCAGGGGCAATGGAATTGGTTTCCAGTGTGTGTAAACTGTGAGACAATAGAAACAAATATAAACCTCTTCAATGAGCAGGTCATTTAAAAAGAGAATTAAACATACAAGGGAAATCACTGTAATCTATCAAAATAATGTCATGTCATTAACAAAATAGTGTCATGGTTCATAGCGCAGTTTTAAGCTTACATATGTGTAGTGGAGTTGAAAGAACTTGGAAATGTTTTTATTCTATCCTTTTTTTAAACTATGAATTTATTTGAATAATCTCAATTGCCTTCTTTTAATGACAGGAAATACAATACATGTAACAATGGATCTGGAAAAGAAAAACAAATTTGCAAGGGTGGTAATCTTTTGGAAAAAGTTACTATTCATGAATTATGGAAAAGTAATGGGAGCCAATATATCACTTTTCTTTGCTCCAAGTTTTCAACTTTTTGCTACAGCCAAACCAGGCCTTATAATAAAATCATGATGACTTTTCAAAGCAGAAAGGGCAGCAAACACATACTATTGAGTCTTTATAACCTCAACAATAATAAAACACCTTAAGCTCATGCTGTCTTCATGTAAAGCTTCCATCTATTTTTTAAAATTTTTATTGAATTTATTGGGATGACATAGTTAATAAAATTATATAGGTTTCAGTTATACAATTCTATAATACATCATCTGTATAGCATGTGTTCACCACGCCAAGTCAAGTCTCCTTCTACCACCATTTATCCCCTATACCCTATCCTACCCCCCCACACCGCCTTTCCCTCTGTAATCACCATGCTGTTGTCTGTGTCCATGAGTTTTGTTTTTTCTTTGCTTAATCCCTCCCCTTTTTCACCTAGCTGCCCCAACCCTGTTCCCCTCTGACAGCCATCAGTTTCTTCTCTGTATCGTCGAGACTGTTTCTGTTTTGTTTATTTTGTTCTTTAGATTCCACATAGAAATGAAATTGTACGGTAGTTTTTGAAGCAACTTTTTATTTGGTTTCATCAAATCAGTATGTTGTACTAAAAACTGGGGTTGAATAAAATTTGACCTAAATATCCATCTTTTATTTCTGTATTTGGCTTAATCAATACACCAAAGATCACATAAGCTTGCTAATTTATTTATTGAGTAATTGTTCTGTACCGTATAGTATTTATACTTATATAAAATGTAGAAATAATTTTCTGCATTTCTCAAGAGTCCCAATCTAAGACTGTTAGATTAAATAGATCTAAATCAGTTTTTTGTCCATTTTCATGTTTTTTTCCTTCCCTTGGGAGAAGAGTTATAGTTTCTGAAATGTTGGGAACTTTTGGGGAACATTTTATGAAGAAGGAGGGAATGAAGAAGTGAACAGTAGGAACAGTGGGCTTGCTTGGTTGGCAGTGCAGAGATTCACTACACAGTGAGAAAGAAGGTCCCTCTCAACTTTATGTAGATCATTCTTCCAGGAAGAGATACAAAGCCTTGTTGTTGTTGTTTTTATCTTGCTTATACATAGCAAAGAAAAAAATGTGTTCACAAGACCACTTTGACAACATGCAGTGTTCTCATATTTTGTTTGTTTAATGAAGTCTAGGAAAGTACGAGAAGCTCAAGTCTATAAAATTAAAGCTGAAGATCATAAGGGTTAATCTTAACAACAGGTGAGAAAGAGATGTACTTTGTCTAATGTCAGATGGGAGTGACCCAAAACTAATTGCTGATTACCTAAAAACACGTGTATATATATTTTTAGCAATTAGTGGAGTGCTCAATAGAAAACATATATATTTAATTAGCCATATGGTTTATTTATACTAGAATTGAAACTGCATGTCTCTCCTACTGTGTCAGGGTTTTATAACTTCACAAATTATATCTATATACATACTTTTATTTCATCCATTTTGATTCACAAAAGTGAGTAGAATTAGCATGATATTCAATTCATATTTAGTTCTATTGCTAGAAAAGTAATTGAAATATAACAGAGATATTTTTATTATTTTAGAAGTAGTAAGAAGTCTTGAAACTTTAATGGTTTCAAACTATTTTAATTCCTTTACATATTATAGGTAATACATTAGAAATAGATGATTTCAAGGATATTGGGAAAATCAAGCTCAATAGTCAGGTTCTATTGACTTGCAATTTAATCAAACATCTAAGGAATCTCTGGTGTAATGTGTATCTTTTCCCCATGCCCAACAGAAGTAGACATGACCACAACAACTATTTTAATGCAAGTTACTTCTTGAATCCTTCTAATGAAGAATTTATTTTTCTATTCATGAAATATTATTCTGTCTGCTCTGAAAGGCTCCTTAGAAATGTGAGGAAGGTAAGATATTTTTTTTTTCTGAACCTAGTCATCAACCTCATCTATATAAAATGCCGGACAGGTACCTTCCCCTTGTCAGGATTCCATGTAGACCCACCAATATCAGCTTTGCCTGGATACAGAGACAATGATGCTATCTTGGTATAATTAATTAGGTGATCCTTTCTACCAATTATTTTCTTCCTGTTCTTGATATCATATCCTTTTTCACCTATAGAACAATCAAACCAATCATGTAGAAACTGAAATGAAGTCTCTCAGGCAAGAAAACTTAAATAGCACAACTCTCAGATCCATTAATCCCTTTTATATAGCAAAATAATTGATACCTTCTCTAGCAAATTAATAATGTTCACTCAGGCAATTTTTTTTCAGGATGAAGGTGAAGTCTTATAAGTCAAAATAACAATGAAACTCATGACAATTGGACCAAGAACTCACTCTTGACTTGAATTGTTCTGTCTTTAATTAGTCCAAGAACTCATGGTGCCTTTTTTCTAGCTTCTTCAACAACTGCAGTTAATCACAGAATTTGGCATTACTCTTTCCACCAATGCCATGAATATTCTTTGAATGAATGATTATTTTTTTGTGTGGAGTCTTTCTGCCCTGAGGCTATCAAAATTTCATAGTTGAATTTCTTCACATTCTTCAAAGCTTTCTTTCAACTTTGGCTAAAAACAGCATGATGGGACAAGATTCATTAAGTGGGTTTTTGAGTTAATCTGCATTCAAATACTTTGTGATTATAGCATTTAAAACTGTTCATCAGAGCTCTTGGCTTTTGGAGAGTCTTTGAAAGTTGTGTCTCTGAGGAAGGTAGAAAAGACTATGACTTGATCAGAGTATTTGGGACAAGCAGACATCCATTCACATAGACTGTTGAGTCTAGGGTCAACTTCCCACAGATCAGGCAAAAAGAGATAAGAAAATAGAATTAGTTGTCTATTTTTATTATTCTGGATTCCATTTCTAAATACCAAAGAATCAAAGTGATTTTCACCTCTTCCTGTATTGATATCTAGAACTTATTACCCAAGTGGTGTGGCAGGACTTAAATGATGAAGAAGATTAAGCATTTTCTATCTGGCTTTTAAACTTATTGTTTGTGCAAGCTGACTATCCTCCCATTTCATCTGCTTGAAATGGAAACCAGCCAATGTCCCCCTCTCCTGATCTTAATATCTTTGTATGTGGCCACAAACTTCACAATTATTGCTCTTTCCACTTTTTTTTAAAGTTTGTTTTCTGTTCTCCAATTTCCCTTAACCACACCTGAATTTCTTTCTTCTTTTATCTTCCTCCCTCCTTCCTCATCTCTTGTATCTACCTGCCCTACCCATAGTTCTAAATGCCCTGTAGGGGGCTCCATCACACTCCTTGCCTGTTCTAGTCTTTTTTCAGTTGGCTTCCCCAGAGACTTTTCAACTTAAGAAGTAGATGATAGATGAGAAAAGAAAATATAGTTAAGCAACTCAGGGATTTTTTAGCTTTTGGAGAAAGTTCAAAAGAAAGTTGCAAAGCCTATGGGAAAGATTTAGAGAAAGTAAGATACCCTTATTGATCCAGAGCTAATAGGAACTGAAGATTGTTTTACAGTACACATTGAATTAAAGTGCCTGAAAGGAAAAAATACAGATTAGCTCCCAAAATAATTATATGTAGGAAAATACATGGTCTAATTGACATACATTCTATGTCATTGTGATAAAAAATGTTTTGGTGGGCAGAAAAACCTGAATGGAAACCAAGATGGCGGCATAGATATCTTGCTGCCAATACACAGCAATTTCAAAACTACAATTTAATGAAAGAACAAACATCATCCAGAATCACCGGAAAAGCTGGCTGAGTGAAAATTCCACAAATATAAGTGAAGATAGGACACTGTGACTCAGAGGAGTGGCAGAGGACAGAGTTAAAGATACACACGGAGTCAGAGGTTTGGAGCCGTGCGCGCGAGCGTACAGGGCGGGCGGCTGCAAACCCGGCCAGTTTTCTTGGAACGGGGGAGACAAAGACGTCCCACTGCACTGATTCCCCAGCTCTGGGCAAAGTCCGGGGAACCCACAATCATACGGGGTAAAACTGGACAGTGGGGAGGCACGTTGAAACTTGGGTGCTGCAAGAGTCTGCAAGCTTGTGGAGAGGGCGAGCTTGTGGAGAGTGCGCATACACTTGGGTACAGCAGAGCTGCATGACCTCACAGAGAGGACTCGTCAGTTACTCTCTCGTTTGGGAGACAACATTGTTTTACGACCCTGGGTGAGACATTGGGTGTGCAGACTCATTTGGGGAGAGGCTGAATTCTCCGGTAGCAGATAGAGCTCAGCAGAAGCTTTCTCTCAGAAGTGCTTGCAGCCATTGTCACCTGGCACAGAGTCCCAGGTGCTGCATAGGGCAGAGCTGTTGCTGTCTGCTCAGCCCGGAGACTCCGCCCATCAAACCTGAGCACAGCTGAACCTCACAGCCAATTGGCCTTAAAGTCAAACCATCCTAATGCTGGCAACAATAAGCTAGGCTTAACTTCAACAAGACTGTGCAACCCATATCTACCTCAGGTAACTGGGGAGGCTGAGTCACTGTCCCTTCGAGCATGTCTACCACACAAAGCTAATCGACCAACTCAGAAAAGCAGCCACCATGCAGAAACATGGAAAGAAATCAGATGTGAAAGAAATGGAAGAAAAAAAACGACTGGACATAGAGTTCAAAACCATGGTTATAAGGCTTTTCAAGAGGCTCCTAGAAAAGGCCAAGACCCACAAGGAAATGAACAAGACCTACAAGGAAATGAACAAGATCCATGAGGAAATGAACAAGACCTACGAGGATATGAAAAAGGACCAACCAGAAATTAAGCATACACTGACTGAAATAAAAAATATTATACAAAGACCTAGAAGTACTCTAGAGGACCGCAAGAACCAAGTTAAAGATTTGAAATACAAAGAGGTAAAATCCACTCAGCTGGAAAAGCAAGAAGCCAAAATAATCCAAAAAATTGAAGTCAGTGTAAGTGGCCGCTGGGACAACCTCAAGCATACCAACATCCGAATTATAGGGGTGCCAGAAAAAGAGAGAGAGCAAGACAATGAAAACCTATTTGAAGAAATAGTGACTGAAAACTTCCCACACCTGGTGAAAGAAATTGATTTAGGAATCCAAGAAGCGCACTGAACCCCAATATATAGGAACCCTAAGAGGACCACACCAAGGCACATCATAATTAAAATGCCAATAGCAAAAGACAAAGAGAGAGTATTAAAAGCAGCGAGAGAAAAACAGTTAGTTACCTATAAGGGAGCACCCATACAATTGTCAGCGGATTTCTCAACAGAAACGATGCAGGCCAGATGGGAGTGGCAAGAAATTTTCAAAGTGATGAATAGCAAGAATCTACAACCAAGATTACTCTATCCAGCAAAGCTATCATTCAGAATTGAAGGTCAGATGAAGTGCTTCGCAGCTAAGAAGAAGCTAAAGGAATTCATCACCACCAAGCCAATATTATATGAAATGCTGAAAGATATTCTTTAAGAAGAGGAAGAAGAAAAAGGTAAAAATATAAATTATGAACAACAAATACACATCTATCAACAAATGAATCTAAAAATCAAGTGAATTAAAAATCTGATGAACAGGATAAACTGGTGAATATAATAGAATCATAGACAGCCGAGACCAGTTTGGCTCAGTGGATAGAGCATCGGACTGAGGACTTAGGGTCCCGGGTTCGATTCCGGCAAGGGCATGTGCCTTGGCTGCGGGCACATCCCCAGTAGGGGGCGTGCAGGAGGCAGCTGATCGATGTCTCTCTCCCATCGATGTTTCTGACTTTCTATCCCTCTCCCTTCTGCTCTGTAAAAAATCAATAAAATATATTTTAAAAATAAAATAAAATAAAATAAAAATAAATTAAAAATAATAGAATCATAGAAATAGAGAGGGAATAGACTGACAATTCTTGGGGAGAAAAGGGGTGTAGGAGGTACACCAAGAGACTGGACAAAAATCATGCACCTATGGGAGAGGACAGTGTGGGAGAGGTGAGGGCAGATGGTGGGATGGGTACCGAGTGGTGGGGAACTATAGGGAGAAAACAAGGGGGAACAATGTAGTTAATAAACTGAACAATAAAGATTAAAATATTTTAAAAAATGTTTTGGTTGGTAGGGAAACAAGAGTTAGAACCAGATTCAAATTTAAAATGAACCATTTAGCCCTGGATGATTAGCTCAGTTGGTTGGAGCATGGTCCTATACACCAAAACATTGTGAATTTGATTCCTGGTCAGGGCACATGCCTAGGTTGTGGGTTCGATCCCCTGTCCAGGTCCCTGTGGAAAGCAACCAACCAATGTTTCTCTCTCACATTAATGTTTATCTTTTCTCCTCCTTCATCTCTCTAAAATATCAATAAGAAACACATCTTCAGATGAGGATTTAAAAAAAAAAGAATCAATCATACATGACGATAACTGGAGTAAAGGCCAAGCAGAATAAATCCTCCACAGGAATACTTGTCCATTGCATTTTAACATTACTAACTTAGACAATTGTTTCAGTGCCTACATCTATGTTGTTTACCTGGTCATGTGGATTATTCTCACTCATTATATTTCTTGTTCATTCTGTTATGTGCCAAGTGCTTGAAAATAAGTATGGTCCTAAAATTAATTGACTACCTCCCTGTACAGGCCCTATATCAGATGCTTTATATTTGTTAATGTAATTAATCCTATCCTGAGAGGTGAATTGGGTTATCCCTATTTTACAACAGATAAAATTGAGGTTGAGAGTGGTTAAACAAGGTTGCATGCAACTAAATATTAATGACTGGACTTCAATTCATGCCTATCTAACTCTATTTTTAAGCATTTCACAATTACTTATATTTACAGTTCTAAGTCTATTATCAAAAACCATGGTGTCCTACCAGGAGATTTGGCGTTTTTGACATCAAGTCCGGGAAGGCTCAGAAATATATGATATAAAAGGGAGTTGTAATTTTCAGGTCAAATGTTGTAACAGGATCAATAGATGATGCAATCTTTACTCACTTGTTTAAAACTGACCCTTTTAACTGGGTTAGGGAACAGTGAAGGTTCCTTAACTATTCAGGGACTAATCTCCTACCTTGATTTACTTAACAGTTATAAGGAGCCTACTATATACAGGGCAATGTGATAGACGATGACAATGAGAGAGAGAGAGAGAGAGAGAGAGAGAGAGAGAGAGAGAGAGAGAGGGAGAGAGAGAGAGAGAGAGAGGTGTCAGACTTCAGGATGGGGGCAGTTGGAGATGGCCAAACATCTCCAACTGTAATAGAGGCAAAAAGAAAAAGAACAGAGTGTGCTCCAGCTCTGTCACTTCCCCTTTGGTTATCAATGGGGAATTTATTTAACCTTTTTTAAATCAGTTTCCACACCAGTAAAAGAGATATAATAATTCAAGCTCTGGATATATTGAGGATTAAATGAGTCAGTGAGTATAAAAGAATTTTGTAAACAGCAAGACATCATCCAAATTGGAGGTGCTTTATAAACAGAGATGCTGACATGTTATTGGCTCAACAGACCCCACCTACAGAGTCAACTGGGAGATGGCTATTTGACAACATAGAGATCCTCCCGTAAGGAGATATTTAGCCTGCTGCTAACTTGGGTGCCAGGCAAGTGTGTGCCAACCAGAAACTTCCCAGACTTTCCTGGCTCATTCCAGGCTTTTCTGTCTCTGGCCCTCTGTAACAAACTTGACTTTTAGAGAAAGGCACCATAGAGAGTTAGGAGCATACATTTAAAAATGTTTTTATTGATTTCAGAGAGGAAGTTAGTAGATAGAAACAATGATCAAATGGTTGCCTCCTGCATGCCAGCAAATGGGGATCAAGTCCAAAATCTGGGCACGTGCCCTTGACCAGAATTGAACCTGGGACCCCTCAGGCTGGGGATTCTCTATCCACTGAGCCAAACCAGCTAGAGTAGTAGCATACATTTTGACCAACTTCATCCGTTTTCCCTCCACTTTCAATTTCTTACAATAACCAACCTGTTCTCTGATTCTAAGAGTTTGGATTTTTAGAGTTCATATATAAGAGAATCATATAGTATTTGTCATTCTCTGTTTGACTTATTTGACTTAACTTAATGTTCTCAAGTTTCATCTATACTATCACAAATGGTAGGATTTCCTTCTTTTTTATGGCTGAATAACATTAAGTGTGACTGCATGTGTGTGTATATATATATATATACATATATATATATATATATGACATTTTCTTTATCCGTTCATCCTTTGTTGAACACTTAGATTACTTCCAAATCTTGGTAATTGTAAATAATGCTGCAGTGAACATGGAAGTGGTTTCATTTTCTTCAGATATATATACCTCAAAGTAGAATTGTTGGATCATATGGTAGTTTTATTTTTAATTTTTTAAGGAACTTCCATATTGTTTTCCATACTTGCTATAGCAATTTACATTCCCACCAACAATATAAAAGGTGTATCATTTTTTTTTCTATATTCTCTCCAGCATTTGTTATATACATAAAAGGCTAATATGCAAAGTATCCTCTCAGGATGTTGACCGGGAGTTTGATCACTCACTATGATGTGTACTAACCATCAGAGGGTGGTATGGAATGAAGGAAGGTCCCTAGTGATAGCCAGAAGGAAGGCCCCAATTGGCCCTGATCGCCAGCCAACCCTAGGGACCCTACCCATGCATGAATTTCAATCACCGGGCCTCTAATCTTTTTATAAATGTCATTCTAACATATGTGAGGTTATTTCATTGGGGTTTTGATTTGCATTTCCATGAGGATTGATTACTGATGTCAAGCATCTTTCCAGACACCTGCTGTCCACTTAAACCTGTTCTTTAGGAAAATGTCTGTTGAAGTCTGTACCTTTCAGTTAGTATGCAATGCCTTTCCACTTCTGGTTTTGATGAATAATCAGTTGCTTCACAGACCAACTGGGAGAATACTAGGAAAGAAGAAAGAGATGTGGTGGTGGCAGTTCATGTATTTGTTAGTCTGCGATATTATTTAGTCTAACGGTAACTAGTTTGCATGTTCTTCTGCTTGGGAGCAAGTGGCATTGGGGGACTGAGGTGGGTAGCAGATTTGTGTGTTGGCAAATAAATTGATTTCTCTGATGTTATCCTAATTTAGATAAAATAATTAGCTCTAACATTAATGGTATTGAGGTGAAGATGGAGATGAACTTGCATTTATCAATTTTTGACAACAAAAAATATTAATCTTTCATTGATCATTAGTTTGCTTTTGCTTACTACATCTATTCATTTGTCTTAGGTCAAAGTCCCCAGAACACAACCTCTGAGACAGAGATTTGCATGAGAGTGGTTTCCTGGGGAACAGGACCACCAGGAGCACAGGGAACCTTAGAAGCTGACTGCATGTAATGCAGCTGTAACAATGTCCACAGCCAATCAGCTCTGGAGCTGATGGCCCTGTAGAGATATATCTTGAATCCAGGCATTGGGCCAGGTCTTCTACCCTGTATCAACCAGTTGAGGGATATGGATGCATCCTGTGAAGGGGTGAAACGTTAGTAGCACCCTCGATGGAGGGAAATTTCCAGAAAAGACTCTGCTCCGAGCCAAACATCAAATAGCTGAGGAAAGGCATGCCTCTGCCCTTGTTGGGGACACTAGAATAGTGCCTTCATATGGCTAATGAAAAATATATGTTTTTTTATATAAAGAGGGAATATGCTAATTGACCCTCACACTGTTGCAAAGATGATGGCACCCATAGCCAATGACAACACATAGCATCCACTGCAACCACTAGAAATGTGCATGTTGGTCTGGATGTGAGAGATACTGTGAAGAGAAACACAATATTTTATTTACTCAGATATTCTGAGTAATAGTAACTAAAAGTTTAATTGTCAAATTTCAAATCATTCAGATACAACAAATATGCTTAAAGCCACGGTTATGTGTGTTCTAATTTTTTTTTTTCTGGCTATCAGAGATTATGGAAGAAACAGTCCCAACCTCCTGGAGTCTTAGGAACAACAGTGATTAGGCAGGGGAAGCATAGAGGTGCCCATGAATAAGAGAACTGCTTACAGTAGCACATAAACATGTTATTCATTCTATCACTGCACTGGCCTGTGTGCCATTTTTGTCTCTTGGTTGCTATTGTTCCTCTGGTTAATCCAAGAGTGGATAATTGGTGCCTCTGGGATGCAGGCATTTAGATGGTGCACCCAAAGAGTTCTTAGGTAGGTAGGCAGGCTTGGGAGGAGAGCTGGCCACTGACAGATTCCCTGAGCTGGAAGACCCCTCTGCTTCTCTCTCAACATTCCTCAGGATTTTTTTGAAAATTTATTTTTCAATTAAGGTTGATATACAATATTATATTAATTTCAGGTGTACAGTATAGTGATTATATATTTATATACCTTACAAAATAATCACTCCATATGCTACTGTACATCTGACACCATACACAGTTATTACAACTAGTGGCCCAGTGCATGAAATTCATGCACATTAAAAGGGAATTAATTAGAGGAAATATTTTAATATTGCTACTTGCCCTTTCTCTATAATAGAAGTGTCAGAGATGAAAGAAAATTAGTAAAATGTATATGAACATCTTCCTCCTGTCAGAGTCTGGGGTGTGCTGCGGGACCCAGAGTTAAGTACCCGCCTATTAGTGTCCACCTTGAAATCGTTTGAGACCCATACCTGGCTAGCTCCAGCCCCATTGACCAAGACCCAGACCTGGCAGGCCCCACCCCTGTCAACACCACCAAGCAGGGGGGGCACAGTCTCAGGTCCCCTGTCCTGAGCTGGGGCAGGGGGAACGGCTTGAGGTCCCCTAGCTCAGGCGGGGGAACTCGCCTTGAGGTCCCCTGTCACACCCCATGGGCAGGGTGTGCAGCCTTAGGTCCCCCATCAAGCTCTGAATGACAGGGGGCCCAGCCTGAGACTGAGGTGGGGAGGCCCAGCCTAATGTCCCCCTTCAAGCTCCACTGGTCAGGGGTGTCTCCTGAGATTCTCCGTCAAGGCCCGCTGGGCAAGGAACATGGTCTGAGGTACCATGGCCCAGCACTGGGGTGTGGGGTGCAGCCTCAGGTCCACTGCCCCAACCCAGCACCATGCAGCCTCAGTCCCTACTGATTGCTCATTAAGACTCCTTACAGGAACTCACCCTCTGCTGTGGGCACAGCCATCTTATTACAGTGTGATGGTCAATTTGCATATTCCCTCTTTATTAGATAGGATGTTATTGATTATATTCCCTATGCTGGACTTTACACCCCCTGACTAGTTTTATAACTGGCAATTTGTACTTCTTAATTCCTTTCACCTTGATGTTGGTTCCCCTTATCCCGAGGGCAGTCATTTGGGATATCAATAAAACAGTTCCTACCTAGCTGCCTATCATGCATTCTTTTGCAGGATAAGAGGGAATGGAAAACACATCCTCACCTAGCTGGTTTTCTTTTCTCATACTCTAGTGCAATGGTTAGCAAACTCATTAGTCAACAGAGCCAAATATCAATAGTACAACGATTTTTTAAACTTAAACTTCTTCTAATCCCACTTCTTTAAAACAGACTTGCCCAGGCCATGGTATTTTGTGGAATAGCCACACTCAAGGGGCCAAACAGCCATATGTGGCTCTCAAATCACAGTTTGCCGACCAGTGCACATACGTCACCGAGCCTACTACAAGTACAATTATGGGGATAAGGGGAAACCTCACTCAATATATTGGTTTCTGTGTCTACAAGTGAATAATTATCAATTCATCCTTAGAACTTGATACACTACCCAAGACAGAGGAGGAATTGAGCAGCTATTGATTGAGTGAGCAAAGGTTTAGCAGCTCAACAAAGCTTTACAAAATAATTTTTTTAACTCTTTAAAAATATTTTCTCAAGTTAGAGCTAACATGCTTCCACTCCATCTTGTACTCTTTTCATTGGGGAACAACATCTGTTCCCAACCCCTTTAAGAGCCATATTATATACACCAAGACTGCAATTAAGTAACCCACAGCCTTCTCCTCTTTTTGGCCAACCAACATTATTTCTGTGATTCCTTCCTCTTAAGCCTGGGTTTCCAACTCTTTAATCATCTCTGCTCTCTTCTGGATCCAAATGTCCCACTTTTAAACTGTGGAGACCCAAATGGAAATCTATCATAATGATGTCGTAAAAGTTTGGCCAATTTCAGGGGAAACCAACATCTGCTTGGTCTTCCCTCATTATCTTCTTGCTGCCTTTTCATTAAGGAGTTCTTAGGAAAAGCTGTAAAATTTCTTTTTTAATTAATTCAACAATTTCCCTTCTAGCGTAAGTCTTCCTGTTTATATGCACACAATTTCTATGCAAAAATGGAAGAGTAAATAGAGGGTTTTTAAGTCACAAACTTACATCTTTACACAATATTTTAAAATATCTTGCACTAGTACTAAATACTTTTAGAATCTAAATGCACAATACTAGCCTTTTTAACTCATTAAATATAGTTTATTGTGTATTAACTCAATAATGACATTGTTTTTGCATAGATTCTTTTTCAACTTAAAAACATTTTTGTTTTCTTCTCTTGGATCTTTTTCTATGCTCTTGTCATAGACCTCATGGATAAGAATTAAAATAATAACTGGGCCCTAGTCAGTTTGGTTCAGTGAATAGTGCATCGGCCTGTGGACTGAGAGGTCCTGGGTTTGATTTCTGTCAATGGCACATGCCCAGGTTGCAAGTTAAATCCTCAGTAGGGGCTGCAGGAGGCACCCGGCCCATCAGTGATTTTCTCTCACCATTGATATTTCTATCTCTCCTTCTCCCTTCCTCTCTGAAATAAAAAAAATATATTAAAATAATAACAATAATAATAACTAGTATTACATAGCACTCACTATGTGGCATGCAGGTGTTTTATATATATTAACATATTTAATCTTCATAGCAACCCAATTATCAGGTGTTATTGTCATTCCCCATTTTTCGGATGAATTGAGAAACAGAGAGGCCAAAGACTTGCCCAAGATGGCACAGCAAATGCAGTTGAGAGCTGGGATTTAAACACCAGAAGCCTAGCTCTTGAATCTATGTTTTTATCATGACCTACTGTCACATGTTTATAAATATAAAAAGGTGGACTGACTCTTTTGTAGGTTTCTCTTTATTAGTGGTCATTAATATACACAAACAGAAGTTTTCTTTGTATTTAAAGATGGTTATTCTACTGTAGCTATTATACGTGAATACTGATGTTGATTTGACTGAAGAAATGACTAATGGTAGTTTCTTGATCTATTTATTTATTTTTTTACACAGAGGAAGGGAGTGGGATAGAGAGTTAGAAATATCGATCAGCTGCCTCCTGCACACCCTCTACTGGGAATATGCTGGCAACCAAGGTACATGCCCTTGATCAAAATTGAACCTAGGACCCTTGAGTCTGCAGGTGGACGCTCCTTATCTATCCACTGAGCCAAACTGGTTAGGGCATCATGGTAGTTTCCTACTGGTATACTTTCATTGCTTCCTTATATGGAAGAACTTTTCACTTGATAAATATTGGTAAATCTAATTTCCTCTAGGAAATATTGAGCCCATGTTGCTCAATTATGAATGGCAACTTCCAGGTGCCCTAGAAATTGGCCCAACTTGAGTTTTGAGCTACCCACAAATACAGAAAACTGCTGGATCTTCTTGCCCTGAGTATAACTCATCTCAGAGTTATACTAGAACCAGAACAGATGGTTCTATTGTTATCTCGCAGGTCTTCCTGTGGCTTTTGGAAATGGTACTGACCTTTCAGAGAACACTCCAGACCTTTCTAAGAGAAGTGTCTGAACTATTGAATTGGTGGTGTGTTGAGACTCCAGCAAACTTGTTCCCACTTCAGCTGTTTGGGTTGTTCTTTAAATGTTTCATTTAAACTTTGGGGAAAATAATTTCCTTGGTGAAGAAAAATAATTATATTCCAGTTTATTTTATTTGGACCAATATATTGAACATAATATTCAAAACTGCTCCCCAAACCAATTCCACAAGTAGGGGCTACACCTATTTTAGAGAGAAGCTTATCTGAAAAAAGCCATGGGCCCATTTCCAAATGTACCTTTGTCCTGGCCCTCTGTGAATAGGACAAGAAACAATATTTACAATCAGGTGCAGGCATTTTAAAGGAATTTTAGCAAATGCTCGTTCACCACAACCTAATGTTATAAAATATTCTCTATAACAATGATTACTCTTAAAATATAATATGTATGCAGTTTTGTGGTAGGACATGCAAATATTAGGAAATACATACATAATGCATATATTTCCTAGTGTGCTATAATTTTTAAAATACAGCAAAATATTAGCAATATTTATCTCTCAGGAAATAGGATGGGGACTGTTGGGGATACAGATGCAGACTTTGACTTTTTGTTTTATTCATTTCCCCTATTGTCTAGATTTTTAAAAAACCCTGTGCATGATATTTCATTACAAATAGTTATCTGAGCAGTGAGATTATGGGCCATTTTATTTTCATTTATCATTATATCTCAAAAATAAATATTATTTAAAAATGCAAAGTGCTTCTTGAACTCTCATGAAAGTTTAATCAGTTGATATATTTAGATAGTTGGCTAGTTTTACTTGGAAAGGGAGAGGTGCCTACCTGATCACTTTAGGAGTTTAGCACCGAAAGGATCTAACCTTATTGCTTTACAATAAGGAGCTGAATTTAAATGACATTAAATTATTTGTTCAAGTGGCTGCTAGTGAGTGGCAAAACTAGAACTACAATCTAGGTCCCCTAACTCTAGCCAGTACTTATGAAACCTTTCCGAAATATTATTTATAATTTCAAAATCTACACTAATAAAAGAGAAACATGCAAATTAACATCATTCTGCTATGTTACCAGCCAATCAGAGTGAGTATGCAAATTAACCTGAAAACATGGTGGCAGCCTGGCAGGACACCCCTCACCCTCCACCCCGTCCCTGCCTTTCCAAGCCTGTGGGGGTCAGAGAAGTTGGGTGTCAGTGCCTGAGGCTTGCTGCAGCCCAGGAGATGAAGAAGCCCTGTCCCATGATCCCAGGGCACAGCCAGCAGCAGAAGTCACCCACAATGCATCCCAGGGAATATGGAGAAGCCCCCCACCCTACAGTCCCAGGTGCCAGCACTTGTGGCTGCAGCCCAGGCAAAGCCACCTGCCCACCATAACTTTGGGCTGCAGCCAGCCTGGGCACATATGGCTGACCAGAGGGAGGGAAGCCCAGAGCCCAGGTGCCTGTGGTCGCCTGTAAGAGGGAATCCTGGGTCCTGGATGTGGGGCTGAGGCAGAGGTGGTTAGGGGCAATCAAGACAGCAGGGGAACAGTTAGTGACAGTTAGGAGCCAGCAGTTCTGGATTGTGAGAGGGATGTCCAACTGCCAGTTATCCCCTGAGAGGTCCCAGATTGGAGAGGGTGCAGGCTGAGCTGAGGGACACCCTACTCTCTCCCCTCCCGTGCATGAATTTTGTGCACCAGGCCACTAGTAGTATTATAATTTGCAACTCTAAATATTTGCAAATATAGTCCTTTCATCTAATTGTTCCATAAAACCAAGCTATAGAAGAGGTATAATTAAATGTAAGAGCTAAATATGACTCACAGGTCAAGTGAATGACAACTATGTTAAGTGAAGTATATGTGCTGGAACACACACTCAAGTTTGAAAAGGAAATGGTTTTTACTTGGGGTAAAACTCATTATTGAAGGGTGAAAGATTCGAGGTGAAAATTTTGATTTCAACTGATGACTTATTTGCTGCTCTTCCTCTGTTGGGATTGTAATGAAACCCATTTAGACCTCAGAAAAACTCTTTAATTCTAAATATCTCCTTATTTATAAAAGGTTGGTAGAGTGGTGCCACATATATTTATGGCTAAAAAAGCCTGATATCTGTATGTTTCTTTCAAAATATTTTGCAGTCACAAAAAGAAAAAGCAGCTAGGTAATTCTAGAGTAAAAGGAAGCAAAAAGCATGAAAAACTATCAGCCCTGATGTTGAAACCTAATTCAAAGGCAGATCTTATTAATAATATACCTTAGTATGGAGAATGTGAAATCACTACTTTCTCCTCTTGGCATCAAAGGCTTATTATGTTCTTTACTATTTATAAAAAGGCTTAGCTCAGCTCTTGGAACCTGTGAACAGAGATGTAGGAAGCGTTGTGTATCCTCTCTCTTGGCGTAGCTTATGGAAACATATGTGCTCTGTTCCTTGGACCGCTGACCTCTGTCAAGTGGGGGAACTTGTCACGGAGGGATAGTTTCATTCCTCATAGACATCCACATTCACCCGGGAGTGCAGCACTGAGAAGGCAGTGCTTGCTGAATGTATTATTCAATAGCTGTTAAAACGTTTCCCTCTCCACTCTAAACCCACAAGTAAGCTTTGAACAATCCTAAGAAAATTTACTTCAGTGTCTTTTCATTCTACTATCTTGGAGTGGGAATACATAAAGAGGAGTAGCTCCTGGACGATTTTAGGCCCACTTTCTGAAGGCAAAAAATAATATACAAGAGAAATTGTAGCTGCCTGGACGTTGAAATTTTGTGATAAGATAAATTCTCATTGTTTTACCGTTACTTTCTTCTTGGAGCAGATTATCATTGTTAGTAACCATTCTTTGCCTCCCCCCTCTCCCCCCCACCCCCGCTCCCATTTAATATGCTCTAGTAGGATGATAAATTGTGTTATTTTTATTTTATGGGGAAACTGAGGCTTTGAAAAAATTAGGTACCTGACCAGACAAGGAAGTCACTGGGTTGAGGATGGAGTTGGTATAAAGGATTTGAGGAACCTGGATAGATAAGCAGGTGCTGAATCAGTGAGATGTGAGACATTATTGGCACTGAGCAAGGAGAACAAGCCCCAGGGAAAGAAGGCTGGCTTACCAGGAAGTGGAATTAGCACAAAAGGTCAACTTTCTTTCACAGATAAAGGAAAACTCACAAGTCATATCCCTGATGCAATAAAAACAAAACCTAGACACTTTGGCAAAAACATAGCATGCCCGGGGTACAACTTTGCTAGAAAAGTCACAGAATAAGTTTTATATGGAGGAAAATAGTTTTTAAAACTGGGTGCCTGTTGGGATAGAAAGAATTTCCAGGTAAGGTAAGGATTAACTCTCTGTCCTCTGTTAAATCTGGGTACCAGCAGGAGTAAAAAGAGAAATATTTTAGGAGTTTTCATTTAAAAACAAATGAAGGAAAATAAGAAAGAGCTGTGTAAAAATGAAAGTGAAATATCATTGCTATCATTTCAACTGAGAACCAGCTATTCCAGTATTGCTACTGGAGGCTCAGTTTATTCCAGCTCTGTGAATAAACTGGGGCTAGGATAACGAAGACAGTGCAGCTAAATTTAAACATTTTCAGGAGGACTTGGGGAAACCATTAAATTCATTGGTTCAAGCAGTTCACTAGAACATTTTCCAGCTACTTATTGAAGCTGTGGAAAAATTTGGGAATTCACATTTCTCCCTCTCTGATGTGGAAAGTTTAAATTACAAGAAGATGGAAAGGAAGGAAATGGCCAAAGGAAGGAAAACCATGATTGAATTATGGTTAATCTGAAGGTATTGGTGTTTTTCAATTTAAGAAAATGCAAATGATCAGGTCAAAGGATGAAAATAATATAAAACTGCAATTTGTTTGTGTTCCAAAAGAGGAGGAAAAGAGAGAGCTTTCCTTAAAAAACGTATAAAAATAAAGAGAAATGGTCACTGTCTAGACTGTACTTCATTTATCTATTTGTTATTACAATAGATGCCTAGTGTGTGGGCTCTCCACACAATGCATGTACCTGTAAGAGGGCATGAGAAAGCCACTTGACCATTCTGAACATGTGATTATCAAATGAAGTGGGCGCTAGCTCTTAGACACTAGAATTGCTGCCATTCATTTCTTGCCATGTTCTAGGCACTTACAAGGCAAATACATTAAATTTCATTCAATTATTCTAACAGCTCTGTTAATTAGCTATACTGGCAGATATAGTAGCTGAGGAAATTAAGGTTGAGAGAGGGTAACTCATCCAGTAAATGAGGAGCCAAGCTTTAAACCTAAGTATAAGTCTATCTGATGCAGAGCTCATCCTCTTTCTGATGCCACACTCTCTGCCACCGCTATCTTACTCTAAAAGGCATTTGTAGTTTGATGAATAAAAGAAAGTTTTCTGAGAACATGGAAACCAAAGGCAATACTCTTGAGGGATGAGGATTAAATAAGAGAAATGAAGATAAACTGGGAGAATACATGATGTGAGCACCTAGCACAGAGCTTCCATAACAAAGATGTTCATCGTATGCTGATATTGATGGGCGACAAGGAGGAGAAATAAGTCAGGCTGAGGATGGATAGATACAAAGTTGGCCAAGTAGAAAGCTTTTCCTTTGAGTGAAATTATAAGGGTCTTTTAGAGTCATAATTTCAAAGAAATGGAAGGAAGCATATACAACTGAGGTTGTGCCAGAGGTAAAATTCCCACAGGAATGGAAAGGAACATTCCATTAAGATATGGGAATTGGAGGTATGTTCTCCAAAACTCCCCAAATAAAGCACATCCTTATTCCTTTAGTTATCATGTTAGAAGGGCAAAGCGTTTCAAAGATTTGGGGTTTCCAAGGTTAGGACATACATATTCTTTACAATTATTTGTTTTGTCATTTATCTGATATACATACATATTTCTTTTAAAAATCTATCTTAGAATTGCTTGTTTTGCTTTGTCATTTATTTCTGTTAAACTTGTAAAAGTGGCCCTGTGTCAAGGTGCTTAGCAGAGAGAAAGTGATTGTCTGCTTCCTCATCTTTTCTCAAGAAAACTATAGATTATAGGAGGCTATTTATCAACAGTACAATCTGAGTTTTCACCATCATCTTGTAATAACTTTCCTTTTTTTCTCATGACATTACTGAAAGGATTTCAGGGCACTCATCGTTGCTTTGAACATATTTATTTTTAGGAAAAAAATAGACATTTGAAATTATGATAAACCTCAAAAATGTTTAGGTAGTAGATGTTGATCACACAGATTCTCCAGGGGAGAATTTCTACTAAATAGCATAACTATAGCAAGAGGTAGTCAAGCCTGAAAACATTGGTGATGTGAAATAGTAGGCCAAATAAAAGTTGATTTTTAGCATCACATTTCTTAAGATATCTTAACATGCCTGAAGCATGTCTATCCATCTTATCAAAGTTATGACTAGAGAACTAGCTAAAATCCTTCAGACATTTCTAAGGTGAAACTTTCTCTGGTTCCATTCCTTTACAGACTGATAGATAATTATTGGTAGAAAAACATGTATTTCATGATTTCTTATTGTAAAAAGTCAAACCTTATTTTCACCTTTCTAGAAGTAAAAAACAAATAGCTATCAAATGAACTGTGCTAACTACAGAACGGTAGTATCAAGAGGAAAGAAAGTCACTATCCAAAGAGAGCAATTTTGTATATTTCCTGCAGGGCTATTTGCAAGTTTTGGGAACTTTTTTCAGGCTGCTTATTTTCCCTGAGACTATTGCCCTTTAGATAAACATGTTCTAAAATATCCATAGCCATGGCTCTACCTTCTTCTAAGTCTGTACTTCCTCAGAAATAGGAAAGGAATGTTTCTCGTCACCTTCCAAAGTAAAAATCCCTTTCCTAGAAAATGAACAGCTAGCTCTTTACACTGTAGATGATATATAAAATGACTTCACATTTTCCAAACTCAATCTGCATGGTTTTGCATAGTCATCATTTGTGGATAAACTCCTCAGTGACTTGGCAGTAGCCTCTCCCTCCTAATTTGGGCCTGGGTCCCTGGTTTCAAGTATAATTTTTTCTTTTAGGGAAGATGTACCACAAGATTATTTTCATACTTATACCTAAGGATACTCACAGATTTCAGGTGTGCATTTTCTGTGCTAGTTAGAGGCTGTTAATTACTCCCTGTTTTGAGACAGTTTCTTTGTGCCTCCCTTTTAAAAGAATCATTGAGCTTGCACATTAAATTGCACAGCCTCATTTTCAGCAATTATTTAGACATATAATTTTACTGGTTTCTTGCTCAACATTATTTCTTATTTCCATATCAATCTCTCATTCTTGGATTCATGTTTCATTCACTGAAGTATGTTTACATATGGTTGTTGTTGTTTTTGCATACCTGAAAAGTTGAAATTGGTTAGTTTATGGGTAATATCTAAAATAGGTCTCAGAATACGTATTCCATTAAGTATACTTTGGAAAACAATGTTATATGTTTACATAAAGCCAATTATGTTGGCTTTAAGGATTCCATTTCTGAAGCCAAACTTGATTTCATTTATTAAACTTTCTCATGACCAAAGGACCATCATAAATCTTGCTTTAATTGGGCCACACACAAAGAATTACCAGGAATACATATTTCCCTTATTTTAATATATGACATTTCAGTTATACTTTCTCCCCCTGTTCTGCAGTGCTGAGTTACAGATCAGTAAACACAAATAGGAAATTAAACATTTCACCTAAGATCTTAAAGATAAAACAAAAACTCTGAAAGTAAGTAAAGCTGTAGGTTTATTAGTGTCTCTTCTTTTCTGTCCTTTTTACTCCTATAAGAGGTAAGCTGAATCATAGTTATAGACATAGGGCAAGCAAACATACCCTCTGCTTATATCGCCAAAATTAACTTTTGTTACTATCTTTTAGAAAATAAGAAAGTGAGATTTGGTTAAAAAATAAACACTAAGGTAAAGAGTCAGGAAAGAATCCTAGACCAGAATAGCAACACTACTTTGAATTAAGACTTCCTAAATAAACGCTTTTCATTTACACCCAGAAATTTCCACTCCTCTCACCACAGCCCACCCGTTTTTTGTCCTCAAAATTCATTGCCAGGGATTCCAACCAGTAATGTGAAGGTTTTAAAGAAACCATAAAGACAACAAACTCTGTAAATATAGAGGCAGATTTAAAAGACAAATCTCTTGTTGAAGATCAGTTATATTAGATTTTGTTGGATATGAAAAATGAGTAACATAGCCTTCCCCTTCGTATTCTGAATTAGCCCTGTCATGGCCACCGGAATTCCTACTTGCGAATTTGCCACAAGATTGGATTTCAGTCTGTACAATGAACACATGGTAGATATACAAGTGACTTCTCAGCCTTTTGATGTTGGTTAAGAGGAAGGAGTGGGGAGCTGTTTCCTGGAAGAGTATGGGGCACTAGGGAGCCTTAAAGAAGGAAACAATGGCAAAGGAAATGTCAGTCTTTGGCACTCATTATATTTCTATGAACAATGAATCTCGTGAGTTTTGGGGCTTTGAATGGACATGTTTCAAGTTCCAGTCCTGTTCTCACCACTGCCTTGGCGACCACACATAATACTTCTAAAATTTAGATTTACTCTTGAAAAAAACAACCAATATCGTACCCATTTCCCCTTGTCACTTAATGGGCATACTGGATTGTTGTGATCGCAGACAATGTGAAAAGCATTTTGAAACATTTGCAGTTAGAAGATTTATTAAAAGGCATGGTTGTATCAAGTCTTAGTTTTTGCTCCCTCCAGTTCCCCACATATATTTATGCTTCTTACAAATTGAGAATAGTAGGAAAGATATACAAGAAAATAGCAAACCTCTATATTCATATCACCAGAAATAACCTCTATATAACTTTCAATATGTATATTTTAAAAATTGTTGACATTATTACAGATGTTCCCATTTCCAGCCCCCCATTGCCCACCTCCATCAACCTAGCCCTCCCTCTCTCCTGCCCTCACTACATCTTTACAGTCATATATATTTTTTTATTTTTAATACATTTTTATTGATTTTAGAGAGGAAAGAAGAGGGAGAGAGAGACAGAAATATCAATGATGAGAGAGAATCATTGATCTGCTGCCTCCTGCAAGCCCCCCACTGGGGATGTGCCCTTGACTGGAATTGAATCCGGGACCTTTCAGTTTGCAGGCTCTATTCACTGAGCATAGATGGCCAGGGCATGCATATGTATGTGTGTATATATATTAGTAAGAATTAAGGGTTTTGTAATTTATAACAAATGGAATTGATTTGTATGTGTTTTTTTTAAATTAAGTATAGCTATTCAAATAGAAGTCTATCATGGATTTTATTTCCCACAAAATTTTTGCCAAATGACTACTCTGTTTTCATTTTCCCTGACTTTAGGGCACAGTAATACCTCACAACTTTTTAAATAAATTTGATATGATTCAAACATTTCACATGATTACCCAGCATATATCATCCAAACCCTTGGATTGTTCCATCATTACAGAAAGAAAAGTCAGTAGTCTGGACAATGCCTTACTCAGAAATTCATACATGAACTGTTCAACCGACAAGGTCCCAGTCAGGGACTAATCTGCTCATAATTTCTTTACCTTTGGACTTTTAATGATCAATATGATCAAACAGCAAATAATAAGCTGGCAATGGTCTACTGCCTAGAAGCACTGTGCTAGAAACAGAAGGTACAGCCATGGTTCCTATAACCATAAAGGAGTGACTCCTCACCCCTGTTATGTTTTCAAAGAGGTCCCTTAAGAGAATTATGTCATACCCAGCCTCCATTGTGATGGTATAAGTTAAACCATTCAGGAATGTGAGTTATTTAAATTTCAGGTGTTTCCAGACCTGGCTCCTTTCTGTATTCAGAGTTGTATGGGGTTTTCTAATTTCACTTTCTCTTTTCCTAATAATTATCAATTCCTTAAGAAGGATAGAAATAAAGTCAGGAGAAAGCTTTTGTTAATTGGGCAAGGCACTCAATAATACTCTATATTAGAATGTGCTTAGCACTTCAATAATATCAGCTTATTTAATCTCTACATCTAGTTACTGACATTAGTATTTTTGGTTAATAAGCTTTTTGTTTTTAAAATCCCATTTTCCCCTTTTTCCTGAGCACAAGGTCTCCCTGTTTAAGATTACATTTCTCAGTTTCCCATGCTCTTTACCTCACATCTGATTGGTGAGAACTTAGTCACATGACCCAGGGGAAGATCAAAACCTCTGTGTGCAACTGAAAGAATATTACTCATCTTGGTCATCTGCTTTGCACCCTTTGTATAGGCTGGCTGTATTTGCTGAGAACCAGGCTTGTCCTTGTAAATGTGGAAAAGGCCTAGAGATGTCTTAGAGGCATAGAACTGCTCACCATGTTTAGAACACCCATCTAAAACTGTTTCATAAGGAGAGATACACTCTCTCATCTAAGTCATTGTCCTTTTTAAAGCATTTTATTTTGAGGTCTCTTCTTTCTGCAGCTTAGTCCTTACCTCAACTAACAAATTATTGACCTCATTGTACAAATCATGCAAAGTGAGGTGCCTGGGAGTAAATGAGGTACAGGGATTTTTCCAGTTTCCCATCCTTACTCAGCAGCACACATTTCCATTGAAACTCAGTGAGCCCCTCCAGAATGGGAACAGAATTAGACTCCTAGCAGATGCAAGTCAAAACTCTCTTTAACCTCCGCATTTCTGGGCCTCAAATAACAGTTTTCTTCAAGAGGTTTGCTTTCCCAGAACAGCTTGTCTTCACTGCAATAAATTTTTTAAAAAAGCTTTCAGAGTTGTAGGTTTTGTGGCATCACCCCAACTTACCTCAACACCTCTAACAAATGGCAGCAGGAGAAAGGACTCTTCCCACATGAGCTACTCACGTGTCCCTGTCCCTTAAGGAGTATATTATTCCTTACAAAAAAGAACCTATCATCTTGCTCTACAAAGGCCAAATAAATGTAATTAACACCAAATTTGTGCTCTGCTGACCAAATAGCACAGCCTTAAAAAGATAATCTTTGTGCAATAAGTGACTAGGCCTTCTCCATAAGTCAATCAGGCAAAAACCTGGAGAGTAAATCAAGACTAAAGAGAAACCATCTGGAAGAAATCAAACAGGCGAAGCAGGTGTGTTGGCTTGTGTTTGGGAAGATGAATCACAGAATGAGGCATTGCACATTTACACAAAAGCAAGATCTATCACCTTTGTCAAGCTTTGAACTGAGTTAAATTCATGACTTATTTAAGAAGAGCTGGTAGCTGGGAACTACTTGAACTAAGAGTGTCAAGACCAATTCTGAAGATGTTTTCTTATACTTGGCCTGTTTTTTATGTGCTGCGAGTAGTGCCAAACAGCAGAGGCAGATGCTTCTTCAGCTAAGTGTGATTTTAAGTGATATGAGAAATGGAATGATGGACTATTTCCCCAGAGGAGAAGGAAGAAGAAATTTTTGCAAAAAAAAAAAGTTGTAAATAAAATGTCTCTGTTGTGTTGGTTATCTATAAAATAGGCTGTTCCTCAGTAGGATGAAAACAACACTGGACCAAATAGCTCTGAATGACTACAACAGACATCTGTGGACACTTAAAAGGGACGAAAGCTCAAAAATTGAACCCCAGCACCACCTGGAATACATATCATAGGCAACATAATCTTGTGTTCAGCAACACAGAAAATGCTGCCTTGCTGTTGTAGAGGTGGATTTAGACATCCCAAACAATTCCAGCTTGGCAGGGTTCATTAGGCCAAAAATAATTGCCTCCTTCAGTTTGGGCCTCTGAGAATGCTTCAGAAGTTGTAGTCCAAGAATGCTAACACACACACACACACTTACACACTCACACTCACAGCCACTAAGTAGTGCCAGGAGTCTGATTTCTAGTAACTTCTGGCTAAGATCCCCAAAATCAGCCTCTCCTGATTTCTCACAAAAAAAGATAAAAACTAAGGAAAAACACCAAAACCTTGAATTTGCAGAACCTTAGATCTTCTTATATCCAACTTCAAGGTGGGTAGAATTGGATTGAAAAATGCCATTGAGAAGACCCACCAGTGCCAAAGCTTTGCAATAGAGCAAGCTGCCCAGCTGGAAGAAGGCAGAGAAATCTCCAAACCATTTGTCCTTTGGCTCAAAAACACCAGAACTATACCAGCAAGAAAACTGGGCAGCTATCCCTCTCTTGTACAGGTTCCTGTCTTACTGAGAGGTCCAAGATCCTTCTGTGCCGCCCACTAGACCCTCCTCGCATACGCTTACTACCACTAACACAGCTCTTTCTATGGAGAGACTGGTACTCCTGGAAAACAGAGGAGCATGGAGGGTTGCCAGATTTAGCAACTACAAACACTGGATGCCCTGTTAAATTTATATTTTATGTAAACTACAAAAATTGTTTTATTATAATTATGTTCCAAATAGGGGGATTACAGATTATTTTTTAGTGTCAATATATCCCAAATATATATGGGATATATTTAACACCAAAAATTATTTGTTGTTTATCTGAAATTCTAACTTAACGGGGTCTCCTGTACTTACTGTGGTAACTCGCAGAAGGAAGAAAGAGAAAGAGAGAATAACATTACCACGTTGCATCCTGTAGATGCAGACCCTGCAAATAAGAATGTGGTAGGTTGAACAAAGACACAAGATGCCCTTGCAATAACACTGACTGGATGTTAAAAATTTACATTTATTAAATTTTCTCAAATAAATAAATTTTGGAAGGATAATATCTAAAATCATCCTGGCACAAACAGTATCACTACAAGGGAGATTAATTCTTGAAAATGAAGAATTAGGCTAGAATGTATATTTATTCTTCTGCCTTATAGCTTATTGATAGCCAGATTCCAACAGAACGTCATGAAGAAAATCCATACATCCATCAGTAGACAAACATTGAGTCTAGAGCTTGTTTAATTGAGAATAAAGAAAGGAGGTTGTGGGAGGGAGGAAATAAGGGAAAATAGATTTCAAAATATGGAAAAGTAACTACTATCCCAAGAACATTTTACTACTTGAAATAACCTATTGTATCAAAAGGACATTAACTCCAAGAAATAGGAGCTGGAAGTCGTACAATTGAGAACCAAGGTCTGCAGGATAATACAATTTCAGAAACTTAGAATTAAATATAGTAGGAGTATTACAATTTTTAGAAGAGTTAATGAAGGAATAATGTGTAATGCTGAATCAGAGTTTAAGTATGAGATGCTCTCTCAGAACTCATAAGAAAAGTCAAGCCCGATGGGTGTGGCTCAGTGGTTGAGCACTGAGCTGTGAACCAAGAGGTCACAGTTTGATTCCCGGTCAAGGCACATGTCCGGTTTCAGGCTCTCTCCCAACACATCTTTCATCTTCACAGCCCTTTCCTGATGACTCCAGCACTCAGTGACCTTCACAACAACTATATAACCTTAGTCATATTTCCTAGTACACACGTTATAAAACTGTTATTTATTACTGTGCATGTATTTGCCCTACATAAGCTTTAATTTCCTGTGGATGGTGTGGAAAGAAGAGAGAGCGATCTGGAAAGGATACTCAACAAAGTGCAAAATGCTTATGTATGGTGTTGAAACAACAACAAAAAATAGAATACTAAATTGAATATGTAATATTGACTCAATTATGGAAAACTGCATAAAGCACAGACAGGAAAAATAAACCTAGGAGTTGGCAGTGGTTATGTTCTAGTGGTCATATTATGAGGACTTTTTATGACTGCTTCATATTTGTCTACATTCCACGAGCTCTATTTATTCTATAATAAGTCAAAGTATGCTCTATAAAGAAAAAGAACTGTGATACAAAATGGCATATAAAAGAATCAAACTTTTCAGGAAACATGCGTTATAAAAATAGAAGAGAACGGTGAATCAAAAATGTTAGTAGTATACACCAAAGAAGATACTTGAATGGCAAGTAGGAAGATAGGCAAAGCACACTTTGCTGAATGTCATTATTTATCAAGGAAATGCTAATTAAAGGCACAGTGAAATCACTGCACACATCAGAATGTGACTAAATTAAAAAGTTTGACAATATGTGTATCTACATTCAATATTGATAGTAATGCCTATAAGAGTAAAAAATTGAATGTAACCTGCCTATCTAATCCTACAGAAATTCTTGAGAAATTATTATATCACTTCAAAACAGAATAATTTACAGACAACAAGTTATGCTTTTTAAAAATATGTTTTTATTGATTTCAGAGAGGAAGGGAGAGAGAAAGAGAGAGATAGAAACATCAATAATAAGGGAGAATCACTGATTGGCTGCCTCCTGCATGCCCCACACTGAGGATAGAATCTAATACATCCCAGGCATGTATCCTGATTGGGAATTGAACAGTGACCTTCTGGTTCATAGATCAAAACTTAACCACTGAACGGCACTGACCAGACAATAAGTAATTTTTGAGATAATTTTAAATGACAGGTTAAAACTTACAATAGTGATAAAATATGTCAAATATCAACAATAGTTACTCTGTGGTATTGGTAGGAGATAGCTCCCTTTTCTTCTTTATGCTTTTCCACATATTAGCATATATTACTTACATTAGAAGAAAAAACAAAAGAGTGTATTTTATGTAATACCTTGTTTCTGGAATACAAACACAATTCCTTCAGCAAGGGGGTTTGTTGTTTATGAACCAGTGACCCTTGCTGCTGCCGTGTGAATGATGTGTGTTTCTGGGCAATAACTTTTCTTAATATATTGTGTATTTTGGATTAATTATTGGCCAATTTGATATTCTATATAGGTGTAGTACTTAAAATGTGGTTTGTAGTATCTCTGGAAGCCCCTGGATTCAAAATTGCTTTCACAATAATTCTAAAACATGATTTGCCTTTTCATTTTGTTGTCATTTGCAATGATGGATAAAACTTCCGATGTCTTCCTATGACATGGTAGTGCCTCCACATATTCACTGTAAAAAAAAAAAGTAAAAACATATACTTCAGAATGTCCTT
Organism: Antrozous pallidus; assembly: GCA_027563665.1. Lineage (NCBI taxonomy): Eukaryota > Metazoa > Chordata > Mammalia > Chiroptera > Vespertilionidae > Antrozous > Antrozous pallidus. The sequence continues at coordinate 69,470,168 of CM050521.1, read as the reverse complement.
GAGGAAGTAGTAAAAATTACTTTATTACATCTCAGTCCTTGAGTACATGTGTTTTTAATATTCTCTGTGACACAAAAGGAAGGAAACCTAAAGCATACCAAGTATGATGATTGTCTTAAAGACAAGAACTTGAATTTTGAGCTAAACTGTCACCTTTTCATGAAACACCATTTTTACTTGAAAGAATAACTGACAGACGCTATGGTTATTCAGATTTGGGTATTTGACATTTGCTTGAAAATGATCATGGGGAGCTTCTTACTCCAAGGAAAACAATGGGCAGTATTTATTGACTGATAAAATCTGAGGTTGCTAGTGAAAATTAGACTTTTGGAAAACAGGTATCTATTAGCATGAGTTTAACAGCTTCCCAATACTTAAAAACTTTTCTGGTAGAATTAATTTAGAATTATTAAATGTCATCTTTTTATGTTACATGATGAAATGTGTTGATATTAGGAAGAAGTACATAACTCATGGGGCCAATATTTTCTAAACGATCAATGTACAACATTAAAAAGTGGTATGTGGGTAAAGGATCTATTCAATGTGCAAGATGGACCAATGGCCTTTAATGTAACGAAGTAGAAAGTTCACTGATAGTTTTCACATTCCATATTGCAACTGAAAAATGGCTTAATAAATAGGCCTGGAATAAAAATAGCTTAATAAATAGGCCTGGAATAAAAATAGCTTTTAAAAAGCTATTACTAAATTATTTTCCCTTTTAAACCACATTTGAACATGAGGTGGATTTTCTTTACTATTCCAGCCAGAATAACGTATTGCAACAGGTTGAATATTGAAGCAGAATAATAATTAAATTAAATTATTCTCAATAAATCCCTGAATTGGGTTTATGAAGCCTCAAATATAGAAGCCACTCAGTTACTATTTAGATAAATGGAGATTGCCATCAATATTCAACAAAACAAGGAAAACTGCCTTTTCCTTTAAATTATCTTATTAAACATTTCCTTTATTATCTTACGTATTAGAGAGAAAGATATTAATTGTAGCTCTTTGTATTTTGGAAATCATCCTAGCATTACAGAGCACAATACCAAAAATAATTACTTCAATTTACCTGTTAGAGTTGTGTTTAGCAGCAGGTAATATGTAAATAAATGTACAATGTAGATTTACCTTTTTCTTACATAAAAAGTTCAGGTAAGTCCTCTAGGGCTAGTGAAGTAGTCCCACAATGTGATCAGTGTCCGAGTCTTGCTACACCTTTTTTGGTTTGCCATCCCAGCATATGATTTTAGTATTCATGTTCGCAAGATTACCCCTCTACTGTCCACACTCCAGGCAGGAAGAAGGAGGCAAGGGGACTGAAGGCATCAGCTGCTGTTAATCAGCTTTGCATCTCATTGGCCAGAATTGTGTGACCTGACCACTCATAGCTGAATGAGATGCTAGGCAATGGCATTTTAACTCTTTCTGGCCTGTGTTAGTGGTGGGCAAAGGAGAAATTGGTTTGAAATACACATTGGATCAGCCAGTGTCTTGCCATATATAGTAATAAAAGCTCTCTTTAGTGGAAAAAATTGAAGTAGGTATATAATATTTCTTCCTGGGTGAAGTGAATAACAATAGCATTGACAAGGTGGCCAATGTGTTATTAACTATACAAATATACTCTGTATATTATTTTTTAATATATTATTTTATTGACTTCAGAGAGGAAAGGAGAGAGAGAGAGAGAGAGAGAGAGAGAAGAAAGAGAGAGAAACATTAATGATGAGAGTCATTGTTTAGCTGCCTTCTGCATGCCTCCTATTGGGGATCGAGTCCCCAACCCTGACCAGGAATGGAACTATGACCTTCTGGTTCATAGGTCAATGCTCAATCACTGAGCCATGAAAGTTGAGCATACTCTGTATATTCTTTTTAAAAAAATATATATTTTATTGATTTTTCACAGAGAGGAAGAGAGAGGGACAGAAAGTCAGAAACATCGATGAGAGAGAAACATCGATCAGCTGCCTCTTGCACACCCCCTGCCGGGGATGTGCCCGCAGCCACGGTACATGCCCTTGACCGGAATCGAACCTGGGACCTTTCAGTCCACAGGCCGACGCTCTATCCATTGAGCCAAACCGGCTTCGGCTACTCTGTATATTCTTAAAAACAAAGAAAATAAAAGAGCCATCCTTTAATTTTACCCATAGGAAAAAAACACACAATCATTTAGGATCAATATCCTAATCACAGAATAGCAAACTTAGCAGCTATTAAGCTTCTTCATTTATGTGGCTCACAACATATACTAGTTAAAGAAGATAAAAGAAGGGAAGACTCTATGTTGATTGGAGATAACACCACAGGATTATAATCAGTAAGGAAGGCTTCATTCCTTTCACATTCATTGTTTATTGGGCACAACTATGTAGCTGGCTCTTATGACGGGAATAAAAAAAAATGAGTAAGGCATAGTACTCACCCCAAGAAACTCAACATCCCCAGTAAAATTTGCTTTGAGTTTTTTTTCCCATTACTTCATTTATAGGAGGTTTGATGAGCCAATTCATATAAAACTATATAAAAAATGGTTCTAACATCAAGACCTCTGCCTTTATTTTATATACTTCTCAAGCTATGATATACATTTTGCTCTACCATTAGGTACTATATACATAGTAAATGACTCACTCTTATTGGATAAGAGCCCAGGGATAATATTCTTGAAGCCAGATTTTTAAGTAGAAGAGAGAGAGGAAAGCCATATATCTTTGCTTGGAATAGGTTAATTGATCCTGTATCAGAAAGGGTAATTTGAGGAGCAAATATTAGAACGGAAGTTTCTTTTAACTTAAAGGCTAAATTTTTTCTTCTTTCAGGAAGAAGATAGGAATACATAGATAAAATTTAACTATTTCAGAATCAAAATTGGATACTTTTTGAGCTTTCCAAAATTTCAGTGGTAGAAAATAATTGTATATATATTTCATATAATATATTTTTATATCTGGTTCAAAATTTTGTTACTTTAGTTCAAAATTTATTTAAAGCTACTGTTAGATTTCTTGAAGAGTTATTATGGTTTGCAGTCTGCTGGTAGTCCCAAATAATACCAAATGCCTATTCAGGTCTTTTTAACAGTTTACCAAGATTAAATGTGCCCAAAACATAACATTTTTGTGGGTTTGCAATGCTAAATTCTGCTTTTAACCCTACTTCCAGATCTTTACTTTGGGGAGAAAGAAAAATATTTCCAGATTTATGGCCCATTAGGGGAAGACAGACAATAGATTTGCTTTAGCCATGCTTCCATTTACACATCCAGCTCTTTCAACCCAAACGTCCCTCTAATTCACCAATTCTGCTTTTCTGTAACTTCAGACCCAAGGTTTTAGCATTCAGTCCTTTAAACAAGTTATAATATTAGAGTATGATTGCACATATAAATCTATTTATTATGAAAATGTTGTGGTTGTTTTGGGGAAATGGGGAGATCAGTTAAATATTTTATTAGAGAAATTTTATGAATGTCATCAATTCTTTGCTTAGTTTTAAGTCTTGGCTAATATGATTTCTAGTTTGGGATTCTATTACTTTAATGATACAATTACTTTTCCACTTAAAACTTTATTGCCTTCATTCTTTATTTGTTAATTACATTAAAGTCCATTTCTCTATGATAAAATTTAAACTTCAGTTATTAAAAATCACCTTGTTTGTGTGTAAAAGCCAAAGTATTTTAATATAGATATCCAGTGATAATATAATGAATAGTTTTTTAATGCATGGCAAAAGAGAAGGAGAGAAAAATATAGGCCAGAGTATTCTGCCATCAACCAATTGTGATTCTCCCTTTAACTCCCTTTGGTTTTTTAATACAAAATTGTTAAGAGAGTGAAGCAAAATACCTACAAGGTTTTGCTTATCTCTAAAAATTCCATAAATCTCATATCTATTAGAGAACAGGGCATAATCTGTTTAGTGTTTATGTATCTTTAAATCTCATGCTCACATACCACATACACTACTAGATTATTATTTATATCCTCTTTAGACATATCTTCAAGGCAGACTTAGTATATGAACCAAAACAGATTGTTTAATGAAAAATGCTTTTCTTGAACCATAACTAGATCTGTTCTTCCAAATCTCATCTTCTGTTTTTTGTAAAATATATGAGCTGTGAAATCTAAATTCAAATACTTAATACTTATTATGATAGTTCAGCTGGACATGAGACTAAAAGGAAGTTACACACTACAGATGGAAAAGCAAATGTATAAATTCTGCAAAAATTAAACCAATGACATTACTCTTCTTCATGAGCTTCATATCAAAACACAATTCTATCCAGGACCCTGCTGGTGGAGGCAACATCTGTTCTGTATTTATTTTACTATTACCAGTCCTTTTAGGTTTCCTGAAACCCTCTTCTAAAGATAAACTCCATTTCATAGGACTCTAATTTTCAACACTATAAAATAAGGCTTCCTTTGTAGAATTCATAGTCAATAGCGATTGGATTATGGAAGTATGTTTTAAATGAAAAACTTCATAGGAGATATTTTTATATTATTATTTATTTCAGAACGTAACAGTGAGAACTATATAAGCATTTCCCCCTTCATTGCTGTTCACAAAGAAATGATGTTGGTTTTATCCCTTTCATAATGCTTTATTAATTTTTCTACTGGCTTTCTTGAGTTTCAGAGTAACAATAGTTCTCACCAAAAACCCTCTCAGATGAATAGACTTTGTGACTGCCCTCTGGGACATTAAAAACTATTTAATAACTCATGGAATACACAAACACACACATCCACAAATAACAACACACAGCTATCTTTCCATCGCTTTCACAATCATTTTCATTTGTTAATATTACTCTATTCTTTCCATTCATATTTTCAATGCACATTTACTGAGCAACTTTTATAGACTGGGCACTGTGCTGCATATTGTAGACATAAAGGTAAATATGGCATGCTCTTTGTCCTAAAGCAGAGTGCAAGCTAGTGGCTAAGACAGACATACATATAACTCAGTATTACAATACATTGTGATTAGGTGCCCTAAGGGAGGTAAGTGCAAAGTGCAGAGATAAATCACAGGTGGAATATAGCTAGGAAAACATTTAAAAATGGGCAATAAGAGTGAAGGCTGGGTGCTCAGGCTGCCATATTGAAAGCATTATAGAGTGGGGACCTGGAGTTCTCTGTATCCTCAAGGGAAGTCAGGTTATTCTCCCACATTGTGTACCCCATGCAAAAGGTGGTTATTAAAGCTTCCTCTCTTCACCACACAACTCATTCATTCTCAAAAATTCATCAAACAATGGAAGCTAAAGTGAAAATAAACAAATGGGACTACATCAAAATAAAAAGCCTTTTCATAGCAAAAGAAACCACATAACAAAATAACAAGAAAGCCCACTGTAGGGGAGAAAATATTTGCAAATGTTATCACTGATAAATGTTTAATCTCCAACATCTACAGGCAACTTATACAACTTAATAAAAGGAAAATAAATGATCCCATAAAAAAATGGGCAATGGACCTACAAGGAATCTTTTTGGAAGAAGACAGAAGGAAGGCCAAGAGACACATGAAAACATGCTCAAAGTCTATCTGACAGATACAAATCAAAATGACAATATGATACCATCTCACACCTGTCAGAATGGCTATCATCAACAAATCAACAAACGACAAATGCTGGAGAGGATGCGAGAAAAGGAACCCTCGTGTACTGCTGGTGGGAATGCAGACTGGTGCAGCCACTGTGGAGAGCAGTATGGAGTTTCCTCAAAAGACTAAAAATGGAACTGCCATTTGACCCTGTAATATCACTCCTAGGAATATATCCTAAGAAACTAGAAATACCAATCAGAAAGCACAGATGCACCCCTATGTTCATAGCAGCACAATTTACAATAGCTAAGATTTGGAAACAGCCTAAATGCCCATCAAGCAGAGGAGTGGATCAGAAAACTATGGTACATCTACACAATGGAATAGTATGCAGCCATAGTATTCTTACCATTTGCAGCAACCCGGATGGAACTGGAGAACATTATGCTCAGTGAAATGAGCCAATCAATGAAAGAAAAATACCACATGATCTCACTCATTTGAAGATAATAAAAAAATTATAAAATGATGAACAAAAAGATAGATACAGAGGCAGTAAAGCATCAAACAGACTGTCAAATTACAGCAGGAAGGTTAGGGAGAGGTGGGGGAAATAAGAGATCAACCAAAGGACTTGTATGCATGCATATAAGCATAATGAATGGACTCAAGACCCTGGGGGCTGAGGGCATGTATGGGAATGGGGTGAGTGGGGCAATGGGAAGATATGTACACATATAATACCTTAATTAAAAGAATGGAAAAAAAGTCATCAGACAATAGCTTCTCTTTCTTTGGGGCTCCTGCCGTCTGGTTACCACATTCCACCATGCTCCTTGCTCTTGTTTACCAAAACCCTTGTCACTCCTCATTTATCAGGTACATCAGCCCTCTGATTGCTTTCTTGCTACCTGTTTCCTAGCCAATTTCAAGTCAATGCAGACAACCCCATCCAATAAACTTTCTTCCCATTTCTCTGATCTCTTCAATTCCAGGGACCACCACCACCTACCTGACCCCTCCCAGACTTTATCAGGACTCTCCTAGTTTCCTGTTTGGAATTCTTAAACTCTTGGGTATTCCTTCCTTGTCCTCACATTTCTCTCAACCCCTTATTTTCAGCTCACCAGTGATTGGACCACACTAGACTACCAAAATATTTACTATTCATTTCCCCTCTATCCTCCCAGCTTTTCTTGTCATCTCTTCTTGACGTGTCTGCCCAAACCCCATTCATCCTCTTGAGCCCAGATGTGCCTATTGCAGCACCTGCTGAGAACAACACAAAGCTCAGCTCATTCCAGAACTTTCTTCTCTTCTTACACCTGAAGAACTCGGTACAATACAGAGAAGGAAGAGTGACTGTGATGGCATGCTCATGGTCTCCACCTTAATGCAAACCCTTAATGTGCTCTGTAATCATTCTCCTTCGCAGCCTCACAGAAACCACTTCAAACTTCTACCTGTCTCCTCCATGCCCTGACTTGCTATTTTACTTATCAGTTTCAAAAGATAACTGAAATTCTAATTCATGACAAAATGGTGACCATCAGTCTAGCACCTCTTTGACATTTAGACCTGCTTCAGCCAACATCTGCATGTATCATAAATTGTCCCTTCAAGGTTAGTGGAAAAGAGACACCACCTCTGATAAAAAGCTATTCTCACCACCTTCACCTGGTTCTCATTTCCTCCTATATCCTCAGTCACCTGATTCATCAATCACCTCTCTTCTATAGTCAGTGTCTCCTTTTCAATATACAGGTGTACCTTGTTTCATTACACTTTGTTTTATTGAGCTTCCCAGATGTTACATTTTTTACAAATTGAAGGCAAGACCCTCCACTAGAAAATAAGTATATGACTTGCTTTATTGTGATTCTCGCTTTATTGCGACGGTCTGGACCGAACCCACCGTATCGCTGAGGTATGCCTGTATTAACAGAATTCAAGTTTCTCTCAACTGAAAATCCAAGGCCATTTTCTGACTCTGTTTATTATTCCAGCTACTTCTCACCCTTTTCTTCCTTTAACACCTGTGCCCACAAAGGTTTTAGCATGCACGTTCAGCTTCCAGTTCCTCACTTTCCACTTAGGCTTTATCAATTTTTATTGTAAAATATTTTATATGTATAATATAATACGGTATAAATTATAATTAAAATATATCCACAGCTCATCTTAGAAACAGAATATTACCAATGCCTTTAAACTAAACTTGTGCTTCCCTTCCTAGCCCATCTTCCTCCCCACAAAGGTAGTAATGAGTTTTTACTTGATTTCCATTTGTTTCCCTATAATTTATACATACTTCAACAGTATATGGTTTAGTTTTACCTGTTTTAAATTTATGTAAATTTCATCATAACGTTAGTATTCTCCTGTGACTTTGTTGTTGTTGTTGTTTTTTTTTTGCATACTAGCTTTATGCAATTTATTGATAAACATAGCAGCTGTGGTTCATAATGTATCTTATAATGGGAATTTATAATAAATAAACAGTATTTCTAGTTGTTATTATTACAGCAATATATATATATATATTACAGTGCTTAGCACTCAGAAGACAATGATTGGTAGTCCTCTTCCTTTTTCTCTTGAAATTACAGATTTTATAGGTTTAATATATTTGATTATCGGGTTATATGGTCTATCCTATACAAAAACTCTGCTGCCAACTTTCTCATACATGACTCCATCTCTGTGTGAGAATGTCTCTAAGCCAGGGTAGAATTAATAGTTCCAGTAGAATAAACATATCCATATTTACTACATAATGTCAAATTATTTTTTAAATCACTGTTCCCATTAGTATCACCACCATCTACACTAATCTACACTAATAAAAGAGAAACATGAAAATTACCATCACTCTGCTATGCTACCAGCCAATCAGAGTAAGTATGCAAATTAAGTATGCAGCAGCCCATCTCCCCCTCCCCCCCCCCCGCACTGCACCAGGACTGTGGGGGTGGGAGAAGTTGGTGCCAGTACTAGTAGTTAGCTCTTGCCCAGGAGATGGAGAAGCCCCCACCCCACAGCCTCAGGCTCCAGCACTTGTGAGTGCAGCCCAAGCGAAGCCACCTGCCCACCATCCTCTGCAGCTGCAGCCAGCCTGGGCACCTAAGGCTGACCAGAGGGAGGGAAGCCCAGATCCTGGGTGCTTGTGGTTGGCTGGAGGAGGGAATCCTGGGTCCCAGATGTGGGGCTGAGACAGAGGTGGTTAGGGGGAATCATGCCAGCAGGGGAGCAGTTAGAGACAATCAGGCTGGCAGGCAGAAGTTAGGGGCAATCAAGCAGGCAAGTGAGTGATTAGGCACCAGCAGTTCTGGATTGTGAGAGGGATGTCTGACTGCTGATTACATCCTGAGGGGTCCCAGATTAGAGAGGGTGCAGGCCTGGCTGAGGGACACTTCCCCTTCCTGCCACGCCTCCAGCCCCCGTGCATAAATTTTGTGCACTGGGCCACTAGTCAGGGTATAATTCTTCACATCCATAAGAAGAAACCAATTGCAAATATAACAGCTGTAAACTTAAATGTCACTGTCAACACGTTCCCACTATGGTTCTTTCTTAATGTTGTAAATTTTTGCAGGTTTGTACAAATGTTTAATGACGTGTTCATCATCATCATATCAACAGAGTATTTTCACTACCTGAAGATCCTCTGTGCTCCATCTATTCATCCCTCCCTTCCCCCAATCCCTGACAACCACCAATATTTTTATTGTCTCTCTGTTTTTGCTCTTTCCAGTGTATATTATAGGTGGAATATTATGGTATGTATTCTTTCCGGATTGGCCCCTTTCTCTAAGTAACCTGTATGTAAGATTCCCCATGTTTTTTTCATGGCTTGATAAGATCATTTCTTTTTAACACTGAATATTAATTATTCCACTATCTGGATGTACCACAGATCCCACTGAAAGACATCTTGTTTGCTTGCAAGTTTTGGCAATTATGAATACAGCTGATAAAACATCTGCAGACAGATTTTTGTGTGGAAATAAGTTTTCAACTCATTTGTGTAAATAACAGGGCCTGTGATTTCTGGATGATATAATTAGGAGCATTTTTGTAACACACCATCAAAATCTCTTCCAAAGTGGCTGTGCTATTTTTGCTTCCCCACCAGAAATAAATGAGAGTTCCTGTTGCTCCCCATTCTCGCCAACATTTGGTATTTTCAGTGTTCCAGATTTTGGCCATTCTAATAGGTGTGTAGTGGTGTCTCATGTTAATTTGCGTCTCCTTGGGGGAATATGATGGGGAGCACAGATGCTTCCTTACCAGCTCTATATGTTCTTTGGTGAGGAGTCTGTTGGGTCTTTGGCCCATGTTAAATGGGGTTGCTTATTTTCTTGCTGTTGAGTGAATAACTCTCAGTCTGTTACTGAGCCTATGCCTCTGAACTGTGAACTTCACAAGTACTTCTATTCTTCCTTGTTTTGCCTCCCCGCTTAGGTGCAATAGGATGACTAGAGCTGCTGGAGTTGGCTATCTCCCTTGTCCCCCATGGAAGATTTACCTGGATATTTCCTGGGCCCTAGGTTTTAGGCCTTGATTACCCCCCAGCTGTCTAGGCTCTGGTTAACTAGTTTCTCCTGAGCACAGGCTTGTTAAGAAGAACACAGGTGCTCTGGGGTATGTCCAAATGATTCCTTTACTCCTCTCCTGACGTAAACAGGACAGCTTTTTCTCTGATGCTGACTGTGGGAGCTTGGGAGCTCCTGGGAGTAAATCTCACAATATCCTGAGGCCCCCGTCATGACTGCCTTCCCCTGGAGCTTTTAACTCTTGGGGTGAACACACTGAGCCTCCAGCAGCAGCACAGTTACTGCCGAGGGTTCCCTCACTCAGGTAGGTGATGACACCCCTCTGTGCTCCCCACTCTGCCGGGTTCCAGAGGAAGGCCTGATTTCTCAGTTTGTTCAGCTCTCACTTGTTAGTTAGGATGAAATGGCATCTTCCAGGCTCCTTACATGTAGAACGCGCTTTTATTACGTTTTTAATTTTTGTTTTCTTGATTAGTAAAGATTGAGTATCTTTCCTATTTTAATTGGCCGTTTGGGTTTCTTCTTCTGGTTCTATTTGTGCGCGTATTTCTATTTAGAAGCTGTTTAGTGAGAATTATCTACAAGTTCTGGTTACTAATTGGCTTTCATGATGCATGTCGCAGGGGTATCTTTCCAGTTATGGCATATTTTTCCTCCTTGATATGTGTGGTGTCTTTTAACGGAAACCATAGTGTTCTTAAGGTCAGTAGAGACAAATTCGCCAATCAATTTCATTTTTGCTGTTGTTGTTGAGTAAATTCATATTCCACAAGCATAAAGAGCAGTTCCTGTTTTGCATGTAAAACTTGGAAAGTTTTGGCTTTGACACCTAATCTTTAAATCCATATAAAACTGAGCTTTGTGTACGATGTGAAGTAGGACCCCATTTTCATTTTCATAAAAGTATGGATACCAATTTCCAGAGCAGCGCCTATTGAATAGTTCACTGTTTGCTCACACATTTCATTGCTGACTCCATCAGATATTAGGTTTCCTTATGACTTGATTCAGGTCTCTCTCTTTACTGACACTGGTCTATTTATCTATTTATGCACCAAAGAAGCCAGGATATCTGGCTCCTTTTCATTCTTCTTAATTCTAACTTATTCAGTCTTTTAAGTTCAAAGAAAACCTAGTTGAGATTTTAGAATAAATTTTATTGACTCTATCAATTTAGAGAAAAATGACATTTAAAATTTGAATCTTGTTATTCATAAATATGTGTATCATTTTAGTTCTTTTAAAGTATATTCTTGAAAGTATGAATTTCTTTATAAAATTTAATATCTTTTGTTAAATTGATTACTAATTATCTATATTTGGTTCTACAAATTACATTTTCTGTTAATTTTTATATATTGATCTTAATGGTTACTGAATTAAGTTCTTTTATTAATCTGAACAACTTTAAGCATTCTTTTGGGTTTTCTATAAAGACAAATCTTCTGTAAATAATGAGATTTTCCCCATTCTTCTCTTGTTCTTATATATTTGTCATTTTCTTATTTTCATGTGCTTTCTGGAATCCTCAGTTTAAGGTTAATATGTGTGGTAATAGTAGGCATTTTTTTTTATTTAAAAAGAATGTACTGTTTTGCCAATGACTATGATATTTCCTATGAGATTTTTATATATACTCTACTGTTGGAAATTTTCCTTTAATAATCAGTTTAAGAGTTTCTAATAACGGATGATTATTGTGTTTGTTTTAATTCCAGTTTGCTAAGAGTTTCTAATATGGATGAATATTATTTATCTGAAAAAAAGAGATAATTTTATGTTTTTTTGTCATTTATATGTTAATTTACATTAATAGTTTTAAATGTTAACTAGCCTTTTATTTATTGGGTAAAGCCAACTTATGTAGAATTTTTGAATCTATGGTTTATAATTGAGACAGACCCTATAATTTCCCTTTTGAAATTTTCACTATTGGGTTTTGGAATCAAGATTGTAAGAATGACCTTAAGTAAAAGGAGGAATGCATCATTATTTTGTATGCTGTGGAAGAATTTATGTATATCGGCATTACTTGCTCCATAAATATCTGGTAGGATTTTGTTGTTAAACTGTGGACTTGAGTTTTTCATGAGCAGGAAGATTTAATTTCTTCAGTGGTTATAGGATCACATACATTTCTTAGTTTCTTTTATAAGTCAGTTTTTGTGAGATAATACTCTAGAATTATGCCCATTTTCTCTAAGTTATTGTAATCTGAAGTTATCTGCAACATGCTACTCTCCTTGTGTTTTCTTCTGAAACTATTGCTTCTTTTTACTTTTGCTGATATTGTTTGTATCTTTCCACTTTTTTTTTTTATCATTTTGGTGAGAGGCTTTTGGATTTATGGTGTTTTTTTTTCAAAGAACAAATTTGGTTTATCTTTTTCTCCCTATTAGAGCTTTCTGTTCTGCTTTATTAATTTCTGTTTTTATCTTATCAACTTCTACTTTATGGGTTTGTTTTGTCAATATTATTTTAAAAATCTAGTTAGATACTTAATTTCCAGCCTCTCTAATATGGATCCATAAGGCTATACATGTTTCTCTATGAACTTTTTTATCTGTATCCTAGAAGTTCTGATATATAGAAATCTTCATCATTGTTTAGTTCTAAACTATTCTTTTTGATTGTGTTATTTCAAATTTCTAAGCATGAGTTTTTTCATTATTTTATTTTTAGTTGTGTTGTGGTTAGAGAACATAACCTATATCATATCATATCTTTCATATTGGTTCAAACTAGTTTTATAGCTTATTATGTGGTTTTGATGTATTTAAATAGTCCATAAGTATGTGTGCTTGAACTTTATGTCATCTTTAATAGTCTAGTGTTTAATCTTACATAATGCAGTTAATTCAAGTGTGTTCTTTGTAATCTCAGTCTTTTATATCTTAGATCAAACAGACAAAAAAACAAAAAAACACTATCAATTGCCAAAACACTCACTATGACTTGTTAATCTTTTCTGCTAATTTTACTATATATTTTGAATTGGGAAATTTGGTGCATGGGGTTTTTATCATTATGTAGTGACCCTCTAACTGAAATAATGCTTTTTACCTTAAGGTCTAGTTTTGTTGGTTAGTACTGTACCCACATTAACTTATGTTCATCCTTTCATTTAATCATGTTTGCATATTTATATTTTAAACTCCTGGTACATTTTAATTCATTTTTAACATCTTATTTTGTACTTTCTGTTCTTGCTTAGTGCAGTGCAGTTTTAATCTGTATCATTCTGGATTTCATACAAGGCCTTTAGCATGATTTAACTATGATTATGCTCTGAATTAATTTATTTCTACTTTCTTCTCTCCCAACCTGTCTTTGCCGAACATACAATTTAAAGTGGCCCCCAATAAGTCATACTTTTGCATAATTGTCTTCCCCTGAGTGTGGGTAAAACTGGGATTTGCTTCTAACCAGTAGAATATTGCAGAAGTAAGGGGATGTGTCTCCTGAGGTTACATTATATGGCAAAGGTAAGGGGATGTCATTTCAATGACCATGTTATGTGGTACAGATGGAGAGAGCATCTCTGTGGGCTTAGAGATGGTAGCTGTTATGTTGGGAAAGGGTCTATGTATGGAATGGGGTGCCTCTGAGAACCAAGGGGGCCTGCAGCTGATAGCCAGTGAAAGGGCAGGTAGGGCCTCAGCTGTAGACCCTCGAGGAAATAAATTCTGCTAATAACTGAACGAGCTTGACAGTGGGTGCTTCCTCTGTGGTCCATTCAGAGGAGAACACAGCTGTTTACTAGTGAACCAAGTATGTCAAACTCAAAGGCTAATATGGGCCAAGTAAACAAGGTTTAAGTTTATGTGGGCCACAAAAAAACGAAAGCTTCAATTGTCATAGAAGCATAGGTTTATTTTAAAAAGTATAATATAAAAAAAGAACAGGAGCCCTGATAAAAATTAATGTGTTCTTCCTGACACTTGGCATCTCTTCTCGGCTACTACCTTTTCGACTTCGGGTGAGATCTTGTTCCCAGTGACTACTTTCAAAACTGACCCAAGATGAATGTCAGTAATTCTGGATTTAACCAGAGACTTATTTCCTTTCATAATTATAAATAACTGCTCACACCGTTATATTAGCTGGGCCGCAAAAATATTTGTTGTGGGCTGCCTGAGGCCTGTGAAGGGAGGTGGGGAGAACCTGAGTTTGACATGTTTGGTTTAAGCTATGGTCTGCCTCCAGAGACCCAGATCAGAACATCCACAAAGCTGTGTCTAAACTCATAGTCCTTAGAAGCAGGATAGTACATGTGGTTTTCAGCCACTAAATTTGTGGTACCTCATTATATAGCAATAGAAAACAAAGCACTTCCAAATTAGACTCTATTATTTTTATTTTATAGTTAATATTTATTGAGATTCCCTCACATTTTCCACTTTATTTGTACATCATCTTGAACTCAGCATTTTTTTCTGAAATAATTTTTCCTTATTCTCAAAGTATGTATTTTAGAAGTTCTCATAGGGAAAGAGTTGCTGGTGGGAAATTACTTGATTTTTGTTTTATCTCAAAGTAACATTATACTACTAGATAATTCTAAGTATGTAGCTATAACTATTTTTTCATAACTTTGATATTATCTCACAGTTTTCTGGCTTTCATTGTTGTCATTTAGAATTAGGTTATCATTTCAACTTTTTCCTTGGAGGTAATTTGTTTTTCTCTCTGGATACTTTTTAAATATCTTTGTATTTATATACTGTAGTTAGGTTAATATTATGTACAGATTGTTAGTTACAGAATAGTCACAGGGCTATAAAGTAGAGCATAGGGAATATAGTCAATAATCTTATATAATAAAAGGCTTATATGCAAATCAACCAAATGGTAAAATGACTGACTGCTATGACATTCACTGACCAACAGGGGGCAGATGCTCAATGCAGGTGCTTCCCCCTAGTGGTCAGTGAGCTCCCATAGGGTGAGCACCACTCACCCAGAAGCTGGGCTCACTGCTGGTGAGCACAGTAGAGGTGGCAGGAGCCTCTTCCACC
Organism: Antrozous pallidus; assembly: GCA_027563665.1. Classification (NCBI taxonomy): domain Eukaryota; kingdom Metazoa; phylum Chordata; class Mammalia; order Chiroptera; family Vespertilionidae; genus Antrozous; species Antrozous pallidus. The sequence goes on along the minus strand of CM050521.1, from coordinate 69,454,999 downwards.
TCTGCAGCAGTGCTAAGGCTGGGCTGAGGGACCCCCACCCAGTGCATGAATGTCGTGCACAGGGCCTCTTGTATTGCAATAATTATATGGTGCCAGCGTGGGGGAGGCGTACTTGAAATATCAGGGGGAACACTTTATACAGTAGATGATTGTCTCACCACTATGCTGTATATCTGAAGCTAATACAAAATATTGTTGAATGTTAACTGTAATTGAAAAATAAAATTAAAAATAATGACTTAAAAATAAAAAATAAAAGATTGGGGTTGTTTTGCTTCCTAATCTTGAGGACTCATGTCATCTAGAATTCTGAAATTTCTTGGTTATTTTGCTTTTCAAAATCATCTCTCTCCTGTTCTTATTTCTTTTCTTTTTTTGGGGGGGGAGGATTCTGATTTGATTTATGTTTCATTTTATCACTCTGTTTTTATGTCCCTCAACTGCTTTCATATTCCCTCTGTTTCTCTGCACTCTCCTTGGCTAATTGCTTCATTTCTGTTCTCTAGTTCAGTCTCTCTTCAGTCATGTCTAATAGGCTAATTTGCTCAACTATTGAATTTTTATTTTAAATCCTATATTTTTCACTTCTATATTTCAAATTTATTTTTCATATTTATTTCAAATGCCCAATCATCTTTATAGTCATTTCTTCATTATTTACACATTTGATTTTCTTTTTACTTTAAGCAGATTACATACTAATCTTATATTGTGACCATGACAGTTGCAATATCTGAACTCTTTTTAGGTCTGATTCTGTTTATTGTTTGTGCTGACATTTACTCCTATCGCTTCTTTAAAAAAATAAATTCTGAGATGTTTAAGGACTGTATATAGGGAAATTCTGAGACTTGATTTGATTAATCTAAAAAAAAATATTTGCTTTGAACAAGCACATAGGGAAGATCAAGCCTAAAGTTGCTTGAATTTTTTTCAGACCACGAAGGCAGCGAAATGCTACTCTCTCTGGCTTATGAATTATCAGCAGTCATTTTGTTTTTTTATTCAAGGTATATTTTATTTTTATTTATTTTTTATACTTTATCATTCCCACTTTTACCAGAGACACAATTCTTTATAGGTCCCAGAATTAGAATCCAATTCTTTCACTGCTGCAGACCTGACTTGGTCAAGGTCAAAACTGAAGCTCCAGGTTTTCGGAATTCACAGGTGCTTTCATTGATGACAGCTTTGAGTTTGATCTTCCTAGAACTTTTTCGCTTACTCTCAGCAACTCAAGCTTGCATCAAAATATGTTTTTAATTTCATATCTACTCCTTTTAGGAGCTTTGCAGCAGGATAGTTTTTCAGGATATTTACTCTGCCAACGCTGTTGGAAAAGGAAGTCTCTGTCTACTCTTCACCTTCCTGTAACCAAAGTCTGCCCTTAACATTTCACAGAATGTATCCTTGCTCAGGTTACCAGTGACATCATCATTTCTAAATAGAGTAAATGCTCATCAGGTCTTCTCTCACTCTGCGGCCTCTGAAACCATTTTCTGCTTTCTCCATAAGTCTATCTTCTCCCTCATATTACCTGACACCTCCCTCATATTACATAGGGGTGCACACAGACACACACAAACTTGCCATCTGTCATTATCAATTCTTAGGATATTATTTTCACACTGATTTTTAACCTAATGAGGTCTACTAAAAAATCTTACCAAACAAAAAACAACAACAAAAAAAAACTTTATCTGCACTTTTCTGTCCAATGGGATATGGGACATACATCTCAACACCTCTGTTTCCTATTGTAAGAACTAATTATCTCTCAAGGCGCTCTGTCATTAATCTTTTGAAGAAATGCACCTATCCACCTTGGAAGATGCCTGTTGATTGAAACACCATCACTTGCTGATTTTATTGCACCTCTACTTCGCAGTTGATTCATTTGCTACAGATTACTACTGAATAAATGACAACCTTCCAATTCTCTAGAAGACATACAATTCAACTTCAATAAAGCTGCTGTTGGAATGACTAGAGTGGAAGGTTCTAGAGCCATACATCACCTTATAGCCAGAATATCAGGTCAAGGTCTGATTTTTAGCTGCATCCTTGAGGCAGAATATAGGCTTAGCAGTGACTCATCAGGATTAGCTAATAAAGAGTAAGCTTGCCGCCACTCTGAATTTTAATGTTCATGGACCTACTTCTCCTTGTTTTGTAGTAAAATGTCCTTTTAATTAAAATTTTTAAATAATGTTGTGTGAGTGATATTTAATTGGAAGTGTTGCTTTCCTTCAGAAAACTCAGGGGATGTCAGTGAACATAAATAGGTCAAATACTAAGAGCTGGACTTACCTTCGCAGCTGGCAAGACAATGGAATGAATGTTCTCAGTTGTCATCTCTTCTCACACTACTGGTCTTCTTTTGTGGCATTCTTGTCACCTATCACCCTGGTGACTCGCAGAGGTGTGTTTATTAGCTTTGATTCCCTATCTGAATTTCTTCTTGATGGTCTAAAAATTTCATATGACTGAAAGTGAGCTCTCCACCCTACAGCTCAGCTGTCAGTTCTCATTGCACCAGCACCGGAAAGATCTCTCACTAGCCCACTCCTTTCAGAATGTTACATAAATCTAAAGGAACTTCAATGTGGTAAAAAAAATAACCAGTCCTGCTTAATCATTACTTCTAATTTTGTCCACAACTTCAGTAGTTTCTGAAGTATGGGATGTTCCATTTTTTCACCTCAGTAAAGAAGTTGAAAAAGTGGCATAATTTCCAAATTCCTCTTTACCTTTACCCAATTTAAAGTCAGATAGCAATAAAGGCTTCTTTCTTATACAACATTAATGTATATATAAAGTAAATCAACTCATTAAAATGGCTTAGTTTGAAAAATACACTTAGTGATAAAGACAAAAGCCATTATTAAATATATAAGTAATGTAGATGAGAGGCAAGAAGAAAAATAGCCCCAAACCTTTGGCTTCCCAGAACTCAGAGACCAACATCTCTCTCACTTCCTGCATGTGGTGAAGAAATGCAGGGGGATTTTCAGTTCTATATTGTCATGGTCAAAAAAACAAATATATATTATCATTATTTTTAAATCAATAAAGAACTTTCCACCACCTCTTTGGCCACTTTCTGCACCCACCACTTCCCCCTTATAACTCCAGCCAATGGTTTTCACATCTTCTGAGCAAAGGAGGCTGTTTCCGGGAACCTCTACTACTGAGGTTACCCACATTTAGGCAAAACTCGGAAAATAACTGAACCACTGAAAATCTATTCCTGAGAGACAGAAGTAGAAAGAATGCATACATATAAAAAAAGAGAAGTTGAGGTGCCACAGAGGTGGGTGAAAACCAACTCGATAAACTTCCTCTTATGAGAAAATAAAATTGAAGTGTCCACTACTAACTACCTTGGCAGAAGCCAAGACCAGTCTTTTTATTTTTTTATTTTTTAAATATATGTTATTGATTTTTAACAGAGAGGAAGAGGGATAGAAAGTTAGAAACATCGATGAGAGCCGAGACCGGTTTGGCTCAGTGGATAGAGCGTCAGACTGAGGACTGAAGGGTCCCGGGGTCGATTCTGGCAAGGGCATGTACCTTGGCTGTGGGCACATCCCCAGTAGGGGGTGTGCAAGAGGCAGCTGATCGATGTCTCTCTCATTGATGTTTCTGACTTTCTATCCCTCTCCCTTCTGCTCTGTAAAAAATCAATAAAATATATTTTAAAAAAAGAAACATCAATGAGAGAGAAACATTGATCAACTGCCTACTATACACCCCTTACTGGAGATGTGCCCAAAACCAAGGTGCGTGCCCTTGACTGGAATAGAACCTGGGACCTTTCAGTCCACAGGCCAATGCTCTATTCACTAAGCCAAACTGGTTTTGGCAAAACAGTCTTTTTATATCCACCTTAGAAAATATTACCGGAATTTCCAAGGGTTTAGATATTTTCAACTTCAGCACCTGGAAATGGGAAGGGAGTGGGTGCAACCTTATCAGCACCCTTTGGGAAGGAAGCTGGGTCTGCTCTTCAGGACTGCTTATCATTTTCCTACTCTGAAGGCAGGCAGGAGTTAGTGACCTTTCCATGTAGCTTTGAATTCCATGTGAGAGCAAAAGAAGAAAAATGACCACATTTATTATTTTTTTAAGCTCTGCCTTTTGAGAAATGACCCAAGGAGGACATAGTAGTGTATGTGCTTCAAAAACTCTATACATGTGAGCAGCATAATCTCCCCATTTACTCTACCAGCTGAGATGGAAGTTTAGATGGATGTTAACTTTGGCATCCAGGTTACTGGGTATTATTTCTATGTCTTTTAAGTTTTATTGTATAGATGTTGAGTAATTGATGAGAGAGAAAAACAACGAGAGAAAAATAGAGAAGTTAAATTTCAAAATAGTCCATTGTGTGATTTTATTTGGACTGACAAGAGCAGAACATTATTAAATGGCAAAGTGGAATAGTGGGAATAGCTCCTCAGTGCAGAGAGATAAGAGAGGAACCATGTTGGGCTAGACTAAGGAAGACTTTGAGTCTAACTAAGCAAAAGGAAGCAGCTGCCTTTCTGATCAGACAATTATAGGAGTGAAGGGAAAATACAATTTTTTTTTGCATCATGATCAAATGTCCTTTGGGTACTTTTCAAAGTGCTTCCATAGAGAAACTGCTTTTTCATTGTTGGACGGGACTAGGTTGAAGAGGTAAAAAGTTTTAGATGTATGTGGCTCACATAGTTTTTATTCACCCTACCACAATGGGCATTATATTCTCCTTAGGAATAATCAAAAATACTTTGGAGTTACATCAACATTTTAGGCCCTGCCAGTACAGTTAAATAATTAACTTCTTTGGACATAATAATTTCTTGCCTCAGTTCTAATAATATTTATTGTTATTATTGGATGATTATAATGCATAAAGAGTTGTGCTGAGTGTTAATGCATGAGATACTTTAATCCTTCAAAGAACTCTGTGAGATTGTTGTTATAATTTTTATTCCCATTTAAAGGCTGGAGATCCTGAGACACAGACTTCATGATTTTCCCAGTCAAACAGTGAATAAATGGTGAGGTCAGGATTTGAATGGAAGCTGCCTGACCCTAAGCCTGGGATTTTAAGCTCTGCCTCAAAGAAATCTGCTTGACTTACATGTATTAATCTCAAAATGGAATTATGCATAATTCTGTGTGTGGAGTTTTAAAGCATGTACTTAGATTTTAAAAGCACAACCATGGGTAATAAATTCCCAAATCTTGTCTCTGATTTTTAAAATCATGTGTCATGATGTATGATATCAGTTATCCTCAAGATACAATGAAATGAACCAAAGAGGTGCAGGAAAATCTGTTTGTAGCTTCTCATCACACAGTTTCAAAACTTGGAATATGTTGATCTACAGATGGACTTAGAAAACAATATCACATTCTTCCAAATGGCTAAGAAAAATTGAATGAATCTGTGAAAGAAAAAAAGGTGTTTCTTTTCTTTAGACCTGGACATTTTAATGAATGTCTATCTTTCCATTCATGCATACACCCATGCACCCATACACATGCATACACCTTATAGTTATACTGTGATTTTCCTTAATTATGCGTATCATACACACACAGAGACATATATAAGACAACACTGTTTTATGTATTTTAAATTTAAGTCACTAATTTTTAATACTCTGACACCTACAGCAACACTATAGAAGACTTCCAATTGCAAACTTCTAGCAGGCTAAGAATATGGAGTCTTGGTAAGTCTCAATGGATGCCACAATATGGATAAAATCTGAACTGTGAGAAACTGCCCATCAACAATCCTATCTAATAAAAGAGTAATATGCAAATCTACCATCACTCTGTGACAAAAATGGTGGTGCTCATAGCCACAAGATGGCGGCGCCCAATCCTCTCAGCCCCGCCATAGTCTCAGGCAGGGCCTGCAGAGTAAGTGGCCTGGCGGAATGCTGCCTAGAGGTCCTCCTGACCCTTTATACAAAAACAAAAACAAATTCACTCCCCATGGTGCAATCCCCGTGTCAGTGGCAGCAGGCAGCCTGGGCTGGGGTCTCAGCCTGGCTGGGGTGTGCACCCCCAGGATGCAATCCCCCTGCCAGCAGCAGCAGGCAGCCTGGCCAGGGCACGCACCAATGGCATAATCCCTTCCCAGCGGCAGCAGCCTGGGGTCTCAGCCACTGAGTCACACCAGCCAGGCAGATATGGAGGAATCTTAAATGTTTCTTTTTCTAAAAAATATATTGATTTTTTACAGAGAGGAAGGGAAAGGGATAGAGAGCTGGAAACATCTATGACAGAGAAACATCGATCAGCTGCCTCCTGTATACTCCCCACTGGGTATGTGGCCCCAACCAAGGTACATGCCCTTGACCGAAATCAAACCTGGGACCTTTGAGTCTGCCTAGCCAAACCAGTTAGGACTTTCCAATATGTTAAAGAAAAAAACAAACCCTATCTAATAAAAAGGGAATATGCATGAGAGGGCATTTGGGGATGACTGGGTTGTGAGGGGAAGGCAGTTGGGGACAATGGAGCTGGCAGGGAGCAGTTAGGCATCAATCAGGTTGGCAGGGGAGCAGTTGGGAGCCATCAGTCTTGGATTGTGAAAGGGATGTCTGATTCCCTGTGGGATCGGGCCTAAACCGGCAGTCGGACATCTCTCGAGGGATTCCAAATTGGAGAGAGTGCAGGTTGGGCTGAGGAACATTGCCTCCGCCCCACCAGTGCATGAATTTTGTGCATGAGGCCTCTAGTATCTCCATACACATTATTTACAGGAATTATCTGACAACATGTAAGGAGAAGAAATAGCATTTCAAATTGATTAATCTTAGGAAAGCAAAAATGACAAATGCTGCCATAAGGGACAATCTATGTGAGAAAACTGTAATTCACCAGATGCAAAACAAGCAATATATATTCCTTTATGGAAAGCATACTGAGAGGAAGTAAATAATTCCAGCTAAAATTAGATATCTAAGGTTATAACACACAATATAAATAAGGCATGAAAGTCAGCCAACCCTAACCTAACCTCTGAAATTCTCATATCTAACTTTCCTCTCTTCTAATTACTTTTTGACATGGTTATTTGCCATTTATGTTCAAAGACAAAAATGTCTTTTTAAGGACTTGGGAAGTGCCTTAACATCCTGACTGCAGAAAATACATGTTACATTCATGTATACGATTACACACACATCTTCCAGCTTTGACTCTGTCTCCTGCCTCTACTATCTGTCACTCAACAGCCAGAGTAATTTCTTCAATAATATAAATTGTTTCTTGCCTATCCCATACCTTCCTTGGCTTCTAGCTTTACTCAGGGTCAAGACTAGTCCTTCACTATGGTCTTTAAAGTCTGGTATGACTGGGCTCCATTTACACCTTCAGCTAAGTTGTTCTACCCAACCCTTGGCTCATGAGCTTCAACCATTGTAGTTTCCTTGCCAAACTTGTTTCTGTCTCTGAGCCTTTTGTTAGCCTAAAATGTCCTTTTTCTTAAAATGACTGGCTTTCCCTCATTTTTCCTTGTTACTTTCTCAGAAAGGCCACCCATATCAATTCAAATTAAAGTGAGTCTCTCACTATTATTGTCTCACAATACCCTGTCCTCTTTCTGTATGACTCTTGTTTAAGTATGTATTTTTGCATCTACTTGTTTAAAAATTTGGTCTCTTCTGCTAGAATATCAGTTTTAAAAAGGCAGGAACAGTATCTGCTTTATTTTTCATTGTATGCTCAGGACCTAGCACTTCATTTGGTACCAGTGCGTGTGTGTGTGCAATAATCTTAAGCTCCTTTCAACTGAAATTTTTCTGGCTTCTAATTCTCCTCTGTTTCCAACTCAGATTGCCTCCAGATAGCTCACAAGAAACTGTGAAGTCATAGTGAAATTGGCGATGAAGCGAGGCAATATGAGACACCCAGCTTATCTGTTGGTCTACCTATAAGAAAGAAAAACAGCAGTTAGCTAAGGAAACTAGTAGTTAACCAGTTAACTAACCAGTAAACCAGCCATGTAATTTTTCCAAAAGAATTCCAACCCTAAATGTTGGTCAGTCTCACCATTGCAATTATCTGAGATATTATTATGGACAGGGTCAGCCCGGACCTTAAAAATCAGATTTTATTATACCACTAGAGGCCCAGTGCACAAAATTCATGCACAGAGGTGGGGTGTCCCTCAGCCCAGCCTGCACCCTCTCCAATTTAGGACCCCTTGAGGGATGTCTGACTGCCTGTTTAGGCCTGATCCAGGACTGCTGGTGCCCAACCGCTTGCCTGCCTGCCTTCCTGATTGCTCCTAACCACTTCTGCCTGCCAGCCTGATCACCACCTAACCACTTCCCTGCCAGCCTGCTTGATGCCCAACTGCTCCCCTGCCAGCCTAATTGCCCTAACTGCTCTCCCCTGCAGGCCTGGTCACCCCCAAAATTTTCCCCTGCAGGCCTGAGTCCCCCACAACTTCCCTACCCTGCAGGCCCAGTTGTCCCCAACTGAACTCCTCTGCTGATCTGGTCACCCCTAACTGCCCTCTCTTGCAGGCCTGATCCCTCTCAACTGCCCTCCCCTGCTGGCCATCTTGTGTGTTGGAGTGACAGTCAATTTGCATATTACTCTTATATTACCTAGGATAATGTCCACATTAAGCACAGCTGTCAACCAGATTGGCTACCCAGCTCAGACTAGTGACAGGCAAGTAACAAAACCAGTTAAATTGGTGTGCCTCTTTTTGTGTGAAGATCAAGGGACAAGTTGGCCAAATTCTTCATGTTTCACTATTTTGGTGTCATTATTGACTCTGCCTTTAGTTTCGGATACTCTGCAAAGTGGTCATATTTCAGAATGGTCACATTGGTGATGGCTGCTACTCATCTGTCACTTACTACATCTCTGAAGAATCTTAGAGAATGTTTGCATCATTTCATTGAAAAATGTGAGTTAGATCATTTTACATATTTCAATTGCCATATTGATTCACAAAAAGAATAGCATTCCTCACTATGTTGCAAACATTTTCTGAGTGAGCTTTTGGAAAATAAAAGTAACTCTTGATGCACTACAGATTCATTCCTCACAATCACTTCTCTTTCCTTCACATTGTCTTCCCACACTTCCTTACTATAGAGCTTCTGCTATTGCTAACTCTCCTGTAGTTACTAGTTCAATAGTCTTGGATTGTCTTTTTGTAGTTAAACCTACTTTTCAGACCAGTATGCAAGCCTTAAAAATAAACTAGTATTTTCTTATAAAAATGTGTAGAATAAGTTGATTCATATAAATACAAACCTTAGAGAAATACACACAGAATCTTTAGGCAAGATTTGGACCGCTGTTTGTTAAGCTACACTTGTTGATAGAAAGCTTTTACATATCATAATTTAGATGGTTGAGAAAATTCCCAAGTTATTATTCAACTAGCGTATAAGTGTACATTTCAATTTGTAATTAAAGACACATAGGATTAGCCTTGTAGCTGGGCAAACAAAGCAAAAATCAAGGTACTGACTCAAACATACTGGCTTTCCCTCATTTTTCCTTGTTACTTTCTCAGAAAGGCCACCCATATCAATTCAAATTAAAGTGAGTCTCTCACTATTATTGTCTCACAATACCCTGTCCTCTTTCTGTATGACTCTTGTTTAAGTATGTATTTTTGCATCTTAATAGTCACTGTGTTGGATCCATAAGCAGCACATTACAGATATAGTACCAATACAAATTGTCACAAAACTTATCTAATACCAGATAAATTATACTTAGGAAAAAATTATGTTGGTTGAGGAACATACCTCAAAATTTTGGGTTGGCATAGTACTTTTCAAATGTTAGTAATTGCTTTTTTTTCTTTTTAACTCAAAGTCATATGCATTTGTTCTTTGAATTTATATAAAAGTGGAAAGAAAATAGAAGTTTATTAGTGTTGGATGCTTTTGTGCTTATGCAATAAAAAAATCTGGCTGAAATGCTTTGGCAAGTATGCAATGTATCATATAGTGCAATAACTTACGGTGTTTGGAAGAAAAACAAAAGCTGCTAAGAGCTTGTGGTTTTGAACTTAGCAAAAGAGTTATAGAATGAAATTGGCCCATGCATTTTCACAAGAACTTTAACAATAGATAACAGACTTTTTAAGTACTATATATAATGAAATAGATGATAAGCAACTTACTATGTTAATTCTGCTGTAACCTTTTAAGGGTTCATATATGAAGAGAGACTGTTTTATAGAGGAGGATCCCCCAAAACATCCATAAATGAACCTCTTGAGTGTATTCAAGAAAGTCATGCTTTATCTTAAGTTATATTCAAGAGGAAATGCAATATAGCAGTAGTTTAATTACTTTAGTATTGATAAATATCTGGTGAATACCTCCTATGAGCTGGCATCTACAGAAGGTACAATTATTAGTAAGAAAACACAAACCCTGCTTTTATAGAATTTATATTCCTGTGGTCTCCAAGGTAAGCATTTATCCATAACAATTCTATAGGCAACATATGTTTTATAAGAGAAGTAAAACTTCATGTTCCAGGTAGCAGATTAAGAAAAAGCTTTGTTGGTGTCAATCTCTAACCTCTATTAAAGAGCTAACTACTCCCATTCTCCTGAACAACATCAAAATATGAATTAGTAAATAAAACCATCTTCTCCATAGATGGGAGAGTAATATGATAATGATTATAGGACAGAGAAAATGAAATCTTGAAATACACTTATTTAAGATACTGCAATAATTAGAGAAGCATTCTTTCATTCCATGAGAGAGCAGAAGGGTTTAAATCTCCTATTGGTGTCATTCCCTTCCACCTCATGTGGTCATTATGGGAGTGTCCAATGTCCAATGTGGTCATAATGGGAGTGTCCAGTGGTCATGGGAAAGCAGCACCTATGAAAGGGCCTTTTGGAAATGGGGACACCTCTTACTCTTGATTATGTAATAAAGGAATATAAAGACAGTGGATGGTGTACAAATGGCCCAGCTCTTTGAGCTAGAGCAGGAGAGAGTGCAAGGTTTGTTACTAATTCCTATCTGGAAATGAGGAGCCTATCTTTTTTTTTTTTAACTGAAACCCATGAAAATAACCTTTAAAAATCAAGCAGAGATGGTATCATATGCCACTGGCAACTCATAAAGGATTTTAGAATTTGGCATCCCAGCTGTTTCTTCTTTATAAGGTTTGTGTAAGACCTTTTGAAATTAACCTTGAAAATCACAAAATATTTCAAATGGCAGAAATATGAGGAACATTCTAGAAAGAGAAAATTGTGCATACACAGGTGTGCAGAAGAAAGAGGCAGGTTGGGGTCAGTGGTTGTAGAGCTGGAAAAAAAAAAGATGAAAGTATTTCAAGAGAGAGAATGCTGGAAAAGAGGTTATGGTCATAGTGAAAGCCAGGATGAAAAAGGCATCATAAATTTAATGTGTCCCCAACATTTCTTCTTGAACACATGATCAAGATGCTTTTTATATGTCCTAGAGGAAGATGTCCTTTTTTTTTTTTTTTTTACTTCTGTCCCTTTGAATATCCTGTGTGGACTTCATTCTCCTACTCCCTGTGAAATCATAGGTAAATCTGATAACTTATGCAGGTAATAAATGAGTAGTCTCCTTGTCCAAGTATTAAATGCCAGGTATTGAAATATTAAAACTCAAAGCTGTCATCCAATTTATAATTTCTCTTCTTGATTGGGCTGAGAATCTTTTGAAAATATTACACTTATTTTCATTCAGGGTAACATTTCATTTCAGGGTTACTGGATTATAATGCATATAACAACTTTCTATATTTAAATGTACATTTCAATGAGTTTTAACAGATTTATGTTGTTCTGTAATCACCACTGTCAAGTTACATGTCATTTCTACTCCAACAAAAAGCTTTCTCTTGTCCCTTTGCAGCCTTCCCTCTCCCAGTCCCTGTCAATCACTGATATGATTTCTGCCCTTATAGTTTTTACTTGAATGGAGGTGTTTCTCTCTTTTCCACATCCAGCATGGAAAGAGAGCAGGTCCACATCTTGAGTAGAGGAGCTTGGGATTGAGAAATAAAAGGAATAAAAACAAGACACAGAGATAAAAGGAAAAAGCTGGGAGCCGGGTGGGACTGCCATCCTCTCTGATGGAGGGTCAGGGATCCAGAGCCAATCCAGTGAGTTTATTTTATACCCCCAAATGCCAGGGGGTTTCACCAGAATTTAAGATCAAAGGAGCTTATTTGCATTCTTGAGTAGGCCCCAGCATTCCTGGTACATGACTGGATTTACATATCAAAGTCACACCTGAGCTGAAATGAAGGCCAAGCTGATAACACTCTAGCCTTTTTGGCAAAGTATGTTCCCAGAGCATGGCTTTGCCTGTCGCCTTGGTTTCAACTGACAATAATTAAATAAATGCCCATGTACCTTTCCAGGTGCTGTCTACACTTGAATGTTATATAAATGAAATCTTAGAGTACTTCTTTTTGTTTGTTTGTTTGCTTGGGCTTTTTCTTGAGCACAATGCTTTGGATATTGGCCCAAGCTGTCCAGTATGTCAGTGTGTTCTCTTTAATGCTGAGTAGTATGCCATTGTATTGTGTACCTTGGACTACTTTATCCATTTGCTGGCTGATAAACATTTTTTGAAGATTATGAAATAAAGCTGCTTCAAACATTCACATATAGGTCTTTGTGTAGAAATAATGTTTTCAGTTCTCTTGGTTTAATACTTAAGGGGGATTGCTGGTTCACATGGTAAGTGCTTAATTATATAAGAAGCTGCCAAAATATTCTTCAAAGTGGGCTTTATCATTTTATATCCCATTAACAATGTAAGAGAATTTTCAGTTTTAGCAGAGGCAAGGGCTTTGTAGATTGAAAAGGCACAGAAGAAATCATAATTCAAAAAGCAAAAGATAAAAATTTAACTTTCAAATTGTAGACAACTGAAATAGTCAAACTATCAAACACAGATATAGTATTTAGTAATTCCAACAGGTATATTATATTATAGTTCTGTTATATAGTTCTTTATTCAAGTTAATAAAAGAATAGTAAGATGTCCAACAAATTAATGTGCAAAGAATTAGAATCACCTTCACAAAAGAGAAAATATAAAAAGGCAACACCATAAAAGTATTTATCTCTACTAGCAATGGAATTAATACAAATCTATAATAATAAAAGGGTATATGCTAATTAGACTCGACATCCTTCCAGACAATCTTCCGGACTAAACTGTGGAGGTGGGGTGGGGACTGAGGGAGAGGTGGCCACCATGTTGGTAGAGGCCAATATCCTTGCATGAATTTTGTGCTTCAGGCCTCTAGTGTGTGTGTGTGTGTGTGTGTGTGTGTGTGTGTGTGTGTGTAAAATAACATCTTTACCCATGGAATTAATCAAAGTTATTTAGTAAGTCGGTGTTAAGGATATATGGTCACTAGAGTACTCCAGTGACTAGAAACTGTGGGTTTTAAAACTCTATTGTCTTGTGTCCATGGGTTATGTATATATGCATATAAGTTCTTTGGTTGATCTCTTTCCACCCACCCTCCCCAGCCTTCCCTCTGAGATTCTGCAGTCTGTTATATGCTTCTATGTCTCTGGATCTATCTTTTGACCTAATACTTCATTTGGATTATCACTTTATCTTAAAAAGTAAATCTTGGGCACTAAAATGATAGTTGCAAATGCCATTTTAAATGACAAAAATAGAATCAACTTACAGGTTAATATCAAGAAAAATAGTTAACTGAATTGTGGTGTATCAACATGAGAGAACAATTTGCTCCTAGTTAAAAAAATATGTGAGTCTTTTAGAAAACAGTGTTATCTACAGCCTGCTGTTTTTCATATCCCCACTTATTAGATGTGTGCCCTAGGGTGGGTAAGGAGGATAAAAATTCTAATTACTCTGCATATAGTTCTCATGAAGATATTTAATTAATATATGAATAACTTAAATCAGTACTTGACTTATAGTACACATTTTATAAATATTAGTTTTTATTCTTATCCTATCTAATAAAAGAGTAACATGCAAATGTGACCATACCTTGGCTCCTGATTGGCTATGCTACCAGCCAATCAGAGCAAGGGGCAGGGTCAAGAGCCATGAGCTCCAGGCCACAGGAGCAGAGTCGAAGTGGTGAAGGCATCAAGCGCACGGCCCTGGGCGTGGAGACCAAGCAGTGGCAGTGCCAGTGAACCACAGTTGTGTCTGAGGCCCCTGGCATTGCTAATGTTTTACATGTAGCTTCAGCTGTATGCCAGCAGAAAACAGAAGGCCACAGCCAGAGGGAAGGCCCCCCGAGTCCCAGCTTCAGAATCCCAGCTGTGGAAACTGGTAACAGGTAGGAGGAAGTCCCACCTCCACAGAATCTGTCCAAATCAGCTGTTGGTCACACTGCTGAAAGGCCTGACTGTTAAGACTGGCATTCTCCTCTATCTCAGAATGTGGCAATAGAGAGGTGGGACTATGTCCAAAGAAAAACTGTTGATACAAGGGAGCTGTGTAGCAGAAAGGTGCTGACATTATCAACAGAAAATGTCTGAAGAGTGACATGCTTCTGATCTTGAAAGAAGGCAATGCCTGCGACAGAATGTATCTGAAGAGTAGCTATTGGAAAAACATCACTCCGAAGCTGAAAAACACCGGCATCTTCGACAGGAAATGTCTAAAGAACAACGTGCCTTTTAAGTTGAAAGAAGGTGGTGATAAAGACAGAATATGTCTAAAGAACAGTCATCAACAAGTGCTAGCAATAGTGGTAGGAACTGCCTTCTCAGCAAAAGTGGAGTACGTGAGCATGCAATTCTTGAACATAGTTGTGGTGAAATGACTTAGATGTGAATTTTGCCTATCACTAAATTTCTTGGATGAAAGACCATCTGATGGGAAATTTACTCGATGTTGTAGCAAAGGGAAAGTCTGTCCAAATGATATACATTTTCCAGATTACCCACCATATTTAAAAATTGACAAGGATCCCCTCGCAGTGGGGGAAGGAATTAAACCCCCAAGATGGCGGCGGCGGCAGACGAGAGGATGGCTAAGGAAGGAGGTGGCGGCTACAGCAACAGCAGTCCCTCTTCGGCCATCGGCTCCACCCAGCAGCTGCCCCTTCCGCCCGCGCTGCAGCCCCCGCAGCCGGGCCCCCAGGTGCCCCTGGCCCCGGTGCCAGCCCCGGACCAGCTGCCCCAAAACAACACCCTAGTGGCACTGCCCATCGTAGCCATCGAGAACATCCTCAGCTTTATGTCCTACGACGAGATTAGCCAGCTCTGCCTGGTCTGTAAAAGAATGGACTTGGTCTGCCAGAGAATGTTGAATCAGGGATTTCTAAAAGTGGAGAGGTACCATAATCTGTATCAGAAACAAGTCAAAGCACAGCTCCCAAGGAGAGATTCAGAAGGGAGAAACCATAAGTTAGCTCGTCATGCAGACATCCTTGCTGCCGTGGAAACAAGGCTTTCACTGTTAAATATGACTTTCATGAAGTATGTGGATTCCAATCTCTGTTGCTTCATCCCAGGAAAGGTTATTGATGAGATTTACCGGGTGTTGAGATATGTCAATTCTACCAGAGCCCCTCAGTGAGCTCACAAAGTGCTCCAGGAGCTAAGGGATATTTCCTCCATGGCAATGGAATACTTTGATGAAAAGATTGTTCCAATTCTAAAGAGGAAACTACCAGGATCAGTTGTGTCTGGAAGACTCATGGGCTCGCCTCCAGTCCCAGGACCCTCTGCAGCCCTAACAACAATGCAGTTCCTCTCCAAGCAAAACCCTTCCAGACCAGAGGTCACCAAACTCCAGCAGCAGGTCAAGACGAATGGCGCTGGCGTGACTGTCCTCAGGCGTGAAATTTCTGAGCTCCGCACCAAAGTGCAAGAACAGCAGAAACAGCTGCAGGACTAGGACCAGAAACTGCTAGAGCAGACCCAGATCATAGGCGAACAGAACGCACGGCTGGCCGAGCTGGAGCGCAAACTGCGAGAAGTCATGGAAAGCGCCCTAGGAAGCCCCTCAGGGTCTGGGCAGAGTGAAGAGTCTCCCCGGAAACGGAAAAAGGCAGCAGAAGCCATAGACTCTCTTAGGAAGTCCAAACGTCTCCGGAGCAGAAAGTGAACGGGAACGTGCTCCCGGCTCCAGAGGAAGGCCTGGCTTAGTGGCTTGAGCAGTCATGCATATCAGGACCCCGTGAGCAACATGGCATCCCCTAGGCTTCTAGGCGCTCAGAACACAACTTCAACTTGAACTCTCGTGGTTGGGACATTCTTTCCCCGCTTCTCATGGTGGAACTGACGCACAGAACCTTTTCACTTTGCAATAGATTTGTGCTAACCAGACCTATTCTATCATGTTTTGAGGAGTTACCTTTTTTTCTGTGCAGCTCTGTTTAAAGTAAGTTCATTTGTTTCTGCATATATGCACATGACTTAAGGATCTTAAACCAGTCTTGACAGACTAGGAGTTTAATACAGAAAATATCCTGTTCACTTGAAAGAAAAGACCTACCTAAAAAGACTTTTTAAATGGGCAGTATCTTGTTTAAAAAAGAAAAGTTGACTTTTTTGTTATAAGTGACCTTTGTCTGGAATGTCTGAAAAGTAGTAAATGCTTTTTGGTATTGAAGTAATGGGTAACTAAAACGGACTTCCATAGTATTGACTGTAGAAGGGACCTCTACAGTATTGATTATATATTTTTTATAAACTACTAGCAAGGGGAAAAAAATGACAAACGAAGATTCTGACAGTAAAAAAATTCATGGAAAACATTCAGTCTATAAATAGTTCTTTTGCTTTTATTTCCATGGGTACAAATGTTGCATCGCCATCAGGGCATGGGCCATACTGTTTTAGAATACATGGACAAGTTTATCATCGTACTGGAACTTTACATCCTTCTGATGGTGTTTCTCCGAAGTTTGCTCTCCTCTATATTTTGGATACAGCTGAAGCTACACGTAAAAGATTAGCAATCCCAGCAAACTAGGCCTGCTCAGAAAGACTCATGATCAACATCAACAACCTCGTGCATGAAATAAATGAATTAACAAAATTGTACAAGATGCTACATGAGGTAGAAAAGGAAGCCCAATCTGAAGCAGCAGCAAAAGGTATAGCTCCCACAGAAGTAACTATGGCAATTAAATATGATCATAATAGTGACCCAGGTAGATATAATTCTCCCCGTGTAACCGAGATTGCTGTCATATTCAGAAACGAAGATGGAGAACCTCTTTTTGAAAGGGACTTGCTCATTCATTGTAAACCAGATCCCAATAATCCAAATGGCACTAAAGTGAAACGAATCAGTATCCTGTTTCCTACATTAGATGCAATGACATATCCTATTCTTTTTCCACATGGTGAAAAAAGTTGGGGAACAGATATTGCATTAAGACTCAGAGACAACAGTGTACTCAACAATAACTCTAGACAAAATGTAAGAACATGAGTCACCTAAATGCAGTATTATGGACTTCATCTCTCTGTGAGGGACACGTTCAATCCTATTTTATTTTATTTATTTTTTTAATATATTTTATTGATTTTCTTACAGAGCAGAAGGGAGAGGGATAGAAAGTCAGAAACATCAGTGAGAGAGACATCGATCAGCTGCCTCTTGCACGCCCCCTACTGGGGATGTGCCTGCAGCCAAGGTACATGCCCTTGCCGGAATCGAACCCGGGACCCTTCAGTCCACAGTCCAACGCTCTATACACTGAGCCAAACCGGTCTCGGCGTGTTCAATCCTATTTTAAATGCAGGAAAATGAACTCAATAGTTTATTGTGGATTTGTATTGTTATATTGTTTTGTTATTATTTATTTATTAATGAAATTATGTATTATTTTCATATACATTGTACTCCTTACCTTTTATCTCTCACACTTTTATTGTAGAGGAAGGGCAAATAGCACTATTAAAATATTTTCTCTAATACCCTTTTAATGTGCACAAATTTTGTGCACTGGGCCACTAGTCCTATCTAATAAAAGAGTAACATGCAAATGTGATCATACCTTGGCTCCTGATTGGCTATGCTACCAGCCAATCAGGAGTGGGGGTCAGGGCCAAGCGGTGCAAGCGCCCATCCCTGGGGGCAGAGACAAAGCTGCGGCAGCAGTGGCGGTGAGCACCTGATCCCCAGGCTTGGAGACAAGGTGGTGGCGGCAGTGAGTGCCCCCTCAGGGGCAGAGATGAGGCAATGGCAGTGTGGCACTCCAGCCAGAGCAGTGAAGCCTCCAGCCAGCGCCCGAGCAAAAACAGAAGGCAACAGCCAGAGGGAAGGCCTGGGTCCCAGGTTCTAGAGGAAAACTGGTCCTGGCAGTGAGGGGAAGGAAAGCCTATTGCATGAATCTTCATGCAACAGGCCTCTAGTATTATATAAAACTACATATTTGGGAAAATCTTAATATAAATGCATTGGATAAAATGCTAAAAATAAATATCTGACAATTTAAACAGGATGTCTTTTGTTGGTAGAACAATGTTTATATTTCTAATGTTTTATAATAATTGTTACTTTAAAAGATGAGAAATTATTGAAAGATTAATTTAAGAAAGGTCATGATATCTGCACTCATCAAGTTGAGAATTCAGACCAAAGTTAAGAATAGGAAAAACTATCTTACAGGGCATAGTGTGTGAAGTACCAGCACAGAGAAAGTAAAAAGCTGATCCACCAGAACACAGAAGAGATATTTGATAGGGAAGGAAGCATTTGATTAAGGTCTGCCTGAAGGAGATTTAAGAAAATAGAAGGATATATACTTCTCAGACTGAGAAAATGAAGGGAAAGGCAAGACCATGAAAGGAACAAATGCCAAATCACTGGATCTATTGGGTCATATGATACTTAAAGGAATCAGTAGTGGAATGTCTTAAATGGCAAGTTATTGTCCAACACCTTTCTGGAGAAATATAGGTAAGGTTTAACTCTTGTTGCAATAGTAGAGGCCTGGTACACAAAATTCATGCAGTGGGGGAGGGGGTGTTCCACAGGGATTGGGCCTAAACTGGCAGTCAGACATCCCTTTTGCAATCTGGGACTGCTGGCTCCCAACTACTCCCCTGCCAGCTGATCAACACCTAACTGCTCCCCTGCCAGCCCAATTGCCCTCACCTGCCTTCCCCTGCTAGCCCAGTAACCCCCAACTGCCCTCCACTGCCTGCCTGGTCACCCCCAAATGCCCTCCCCTGCTGGCCTGGTAATCTCTAACCACCCTCACCTACTGGCCTGATTTCCCACAACTACCCTCCCCTGCTGACCATCTTGTGGTGGCATCTTTGACCACATGGGAGTGGTCATCTTGTTTGAGGGCGTGAGGGTCATTTGTATATTATGTCTTTATTATATAGGATTGTCTTCTACCTAAAGATATTAAAAATAAAACAAACACTATTACTTAACTCTTTGATTCTCAGTAAACTTGTTCACAAGGTCCTTTAGGGTCTGCCTGCACCCAACTTCCCAACACCTCTCTCTGTATTTATCCAAATCTAGTGGTCTATTGTCCATCTGTCCAATTCCTGAACATAGACACCCTTTTACTTTTCCAAGAAACTCTTTGCCCTCCCCTGCCTCTTTATCTTTTGGACTAAATGCTGACTCCATTCAGCTCAGTTCCTGGTTCCACCTCTGGAAGTGCAGTCATACCCTCTGTGCTTGCTTTTTTCTAAGACACATAAACTCAGGTTATGTATGTTTCCTTGAGTTCTATCAGTATTCTTGCCTTAAAACTTGTTTTGGGGACCTGGTATTTATTCATAGCAGTTAACAGTATGTTTGGGTTTAGGGTCCAATTATGATGTTTCTTGGTATCTTCCATGTGCCATCTTTTACAGGAGTCAATCATCAGCTCATTTTCCAGTGCTTATTTTTTTTTAACCAAGTCAATGAATTACTGAGCGACACTCTGGACCCACAAGAGGAGCTCAGTTAAGCCAACCCATTCTATTTCTCCTCATGTCATTCAGAAAATAGACTTAATTTCCTCATTTAACTCATGTGATTTTCAGATGTTATTAGTATTCCTGCAGTTCTTATAAAGAGTTCTAGATTTAGCAATGAATTCCAAGTATTATAGCCAAACCATTTTTTAAAATTTGGCCTAAGATTTATTTCTCCTTATGTGATTTTTTATGTAAATAAATTAATGAGATTTATATTTAGAACATTACTGGGTTTAAATGCATTGGGTAATATTTAAAATTTAAAGCAGTTCACTTGGAGACAGTTAAATTTAGCTTCAGATTTACAACCAATATAGAAGGATGAATAAAACCAAGAAGTGGTCCAGTTTTCAATAGAAAGATGCTCAACTAAAGGTATGTCATGATGAATGTCCCAAGGAGCAACATTGAGACTTCTGCCTCATCACATTTCTTTAGTGCTACCTTGACTACCAGCATGTACATTAAATATTTATAATTTCAATTCAGTTTTTATTTTAAAAATAGCACTGGAAAAGATTTTTAAGTGTCAGTGCTCAGAGATTGGCAAGGATGCAGTAAATGAGCACTCTCCTAATTTAGCTAGTGAGAGTATTGATTGGTTCCATATTTCTGCAGTATAATTTAATACATATTGTCAGAAGCCTTAAAAATATGCACTGTTTAATATAGCCATCCTACTTATAAGAATTTTTCCTAAGGACATAATCCTGGATGTGCTCATAAATGTTAGCTATTGAGATGCTTATAACGACATAATTAACAGCGAAATATTGGAAAACCCCAAGATGTCCTGCAGTTTTAGAAGGATTGGTAAAAATAATTTATGACATGCAGAGTTACTGGATATAGCCATCCCCATGGTGTCCTGGGAAAATCTTGCCTGACATGAAAAAATGTTCATAGTATGGTCAGATCCAATTAGCAGACCAACAACTACATCCTGAAAAATAAAAATGTGCCTGACACTGGCTAGAGGCTCTGGAGATGACAGTTGACAGACATAGAAACATAATACAACCATTAACCAGTGAATTCCAGGTACTGCTGAGGACTATAAAAGTAAGGGAGAGGGATGTGTTAGAGTGACTAGGAAGCAAGGAGGGCTGATTTGTCTAGAGTGGTCCAGGAAGGCCTCTCTACAGAGGTGACATTTGAATTGAGACCTGAATGAGGCAGGCGTGTATAGAACTGGGGGAGAACATTCTTAGCTGAAGAAACAATAGTGAAAAACCTCAGAAGAAAGGTGAGCTTATAATAATGTCTGGAAATAGTGGAACAGAATGCTATTGGTGAGGTTACAGATCAGTGTTTGTTTTATTTTGTTTGCTTACCTATAATATTCTTATTCTATAATTGACAGGGATTAACTTTAAGAAAAAGTAAAAGGTGCCCTGGGAAGTTCACTCAGTGGTTATAGTGTTGGCCTGTAGGTCAAGGGTGGTGGATTTGATTCCTTAGTTAAGGGTAGATACCTGGTTTGTAGATTCGCCAGCCCTGGTGGGGGCAGGTATAGGCGGCAATCAGTCGATGTACCTCTCTTACATTGAGGTTCCCCCACTCTCCTTCCCTCCCCCTCCTTCACCTCTTCACTCCTTCCCTTCCATTCTCTCTGTAAATCAATGAAGAAAATATAATCAGGTGAAGATTCAAAAAAAAAAAAAAAAGGAGAAAGTAATCCTATCTAATAAAAGAGTAATATGCAAACTGGCCATCATTCCAACAGACAATATGGCTGCCCCCATGTGGACACAAAATGGCCACCACAAGATGGCCAGCTGGGGAGGGTAGTTGGGAGGGACAAGGCCTGCAAGGGGGTGATCAGGCCAGCAGAGAAGGGAAGTTGGGGGTGACCGGGCCTGCAGGGAAGGGCATTTAGGGGCAGACAGGCTGGCAGGGGAGCAATTAGGCATCAATCAGGCTGGCAGGGGAGTGGTTAGGTGTTGATCAGGCTGTCAGGCAGAAACGGTTAGGAGCGATCAGGAAGTCAGGCAGGCCAGCAGTTGGGAGCCAGCAGTACTGGATTGTGAGAGGGATGTCTAACTGCCTGTTTAGGCCCAATTCTACTGGGATTGGGCCTAAATGGGCAGTCAGACATCCCTCAAGGGGTCCCAGATTGGAGAAGGTGCAGGCTGGGCTGAGGGACGTGTGTGTCCCTCCCCCCCCCCCCCCCCCCCCCTCGTGCAGGAATTTCATGCACAGGGCCTTTAATATAATAATAAAATATACTTTCATCTACAGCTTTAAGTGGCAGTTGCCCAAAACAATTGCTTACAGTAACAAAGGTAAAGCCTTAATCTGAAAACAGGTAGGGTGTGCTTTGCTAACTGCATTCTTGGAATAACCTCTTTCATAGAGCATTCCTATCTCGCCATGCTGTTTCCTTTGATTGGGAAGTAATTCAGTTAACCTGGGTGGAATAGTCAATGGAAGCATAAGGATAGTTTAAAGCTGCACATTTGCTAAAGAAACTAGGTCTAGAATAACATGTGCATATTGAGGCAAATCTATTTGGGTTCAAAGTTATGATAAATGAAATACAGCCCATTTTCTGTTAAAAACAAATGGGAGTGGCGCACAATCCTGAACATGACTTCCAATTACACAAATCTAAATTTAGATGGAAACATGCTATATGATCTTACAACAGGATCTACAGGCAGCACTGATTGCCAGGCTGGGAAAATAAACCATCTGCCTTCTATTGATTCTGCAGGGAGCAACTCCCTGAATCATCACATTTCTTCCCAGTGAAATAAGAACTTTGGTCTTTGGTCCATTTTCTGATAAGAGGTTAATAAATGATCCAAGGGAAAACATACATTTGAAATCATGCTATATTGCTATTCTCAGTTTCTTTTTCTTTAAATCAACTTGATTTAATCTCCAAATACTGGCTGTTTGCTGTGGCAGCAGAGAGAAATGTGATTAGAACCACACAGCTGGTTAATTCACTAAAGATGCAAAAAGAATATGGAAAAAGGAGCTATTCCTTCGCAAATGATGAAAAGTTAACAATTCAAACTTTTTTTGGCAAAAAAAGGAAGAGACTTTGAACTCTACTGGGCTAAATTTTTATGAGCAGTTGCACCACAAAATTGAAATTAAGTATGTGTGGGATTTGGATTAAGTATACCTTTGGGGGATATAGAAGAAGGAGGGTTGAATGTTTTTGGAGGAAGACCAGCGGGAAAAAATCACTTTCTAAAAAATTTTGCTTTCGTTTGGCTTTGCCGAAGGGGTTTTTAGGATTTATCTGATCTCTGAAGTTCTCTCAGACCTTACCTTTTAATGAAAAGCAGGATGGATTTAGAGTCATCAGGGGCTCATTTGGCTGAAACTTCACTTAAAATTGGGGGTTTGTAAGAACATTTATATTAAACATTTCAGTCTACTTGGTTTTCTTTCGGATGCATCTATGTTCCAAAATAAAGGTTTTAAACTGCTCTCAAGATACTGAATCTGTTGCTTGAAGCAGTTTATAAAGCAGCAGGTCTGGATGCTTTCTGTAGGCCAGAGGACCTCGCAGAGTCCTGGTAGGACAGATAACAAAGACTACTGTTCACTTGGATTACATGTAAATCAAATAAAAGTGCATCTGACTAACATCTTGAATATTAGGAGAGACAAAGCATTTGTATTTTTTTGAAGTGCTGATAGGGGTCAGTTCAGTTATTACATTTATAAATGAAAAAGGTTTGCCTCTCAGAGAGCATGATACAATTATGATGTTCTTCAAATAATGGAAATTTTTTAGAAATCATAGAATTATTAAATACATTGATGACTCAGATTGTTTTTACCAAGGTTCCTGGGGGAAAGATTCAAAATCAGTTGTCAGTTATAAAAAAAATATGATGACTTATTAAAATAATTAGAAAACATGAACAAAATAAAGAGTAGTAAAAGGATGAATAGGTTAATTAAACATCAAATACAGGTCCTTGATTGCAGATTCTGCCTTGGACATAGTAAGCATCAATCAATTAGTGATTATTGTGCATAGTTATTAAAACAGTCAAAACTATGAGTGATTTTGAACTTACTTCCCCCCAACTAAAAGCCTTCTATCTGTGACTTTACTCATCAAAGAGGCTTTGGACAATTGTACCCTGCCACTGAACAACTGGTGACAGTCATAATTAATCTTGATTGTAAGCTGTAATGAAAGGTGCAGATGGTATTCTCTTAAATTCATTTATGAGTAGAATATGTCCATGAGTATCTCATTCTTTAAGTCTCAGAAGAGGAAGAGACACCTCCTGTACAACCTGAAATTGTGGCCCAGTTACATATTTTTTTAGCAGTTGCATATTTATATATTCTTTTCAAGTTTGTCTTAAAATTGAGTATTTTATGACAAATTGGATATTCCTTTAGAGAATCTAAATATAACAAGATGGACTTCCCATTGAAAAAGATGTTTAGGCCTTGGAAGATGATACAATAAAATATATTTTCTTTTTTTGCATAATTGACGTAGAACATGTTAGTTTCAGGAGTACACATAATTTAATATATGTATAGAACACAAAATGACCATCATACTAAGTCTAGTTGCTCTCGAATATAGTTACTATTTTTTTTCCGATGAGAACTTTTAAAAATATTTTTAAAGACACAGAAGAAAACCTAAAACTCAAGATATAACATTTACTTTAAAAGTTAATAAAGCTCACATGTATGATTTTAAACTGCAAATTATAAAGGTATTTTGGAAACTTTCAGTAAAACTACAGATTTTTTCATTGCTTTTTAGAATGAGGGCAAGGGAGAGAGAGAGAGAGAGAAACATTAGTGTGAGAGAGAAACATCCTTCAGGTTGTCTCCTGTACACGTCCTGAATGGGGATTCAACCTGCAACCTGGGTCTGTGCCCTGATTGAGAATCAAACCCACTACCTTTTGGTGTATGGGATAATATTCCAATCAGCTGAGCTACCCAGCCACGGGCAAAACTATCCTAATTTATCTTTGATGGATTTATTTATTAAGGAGCTAAGGGAAAATGTAGATAAAATTATTAGAATATACTAGTAAAGTCAACATAAATGATCTGACATCTGGAATAACATTTTAACAAAAATCTTCTCTAGGTAAACTGCACTACATTTCTAAATTCTAATAGGCAGTAAACGACTAAGAACACACTGGGTTGTGGTGAGCCCTGCCAAGCCCTAGGACAGTCACATGCTGTCCATGACTTGTGCCTTCAGAAATACTCTAAGAACCATGGCATCAGTGTCAAGCTGTGGACCAAATATTAGTAGAGTGTATCTTATTTTCTATTCATGTAAAAAGTAACTTTAATCTAAATTCTAGTAATAACTTCCTGACCCCACTGGGTTCTTCAGTGCATTTCCTGGGAGGCATGAATAGGAGACTAATGCTTTTGGGTGTTTTAAGAGCTTTAAAATCCCAAGATCTAAGATCAGGTTACTGTAACTCTTCAGTCTATGACTGATTCATTGGGCTCCAATTCAAATAATGGTAATTATTCATCTGGCTAATATTCTTTTTGTGAGGAATGATCAACTCTGCCTTAATATGACTATGCTAGCCATTTAGCTTACCCATATTAATGCTTTGGTCCCTGGGGAAGAAAAATCAAGATGTTGGACTGTTTTGTATGTAATTTGCCTAAACACTCTCCCTAAGTTGAAAGTATTCGGGGGCATATATGTTAATTTGTAATTAATAGGAATACATCATTAATAAACTATACTACCCATAGAATATTAACATACTGATTAGCTGCATTGGGAGAGAGTACTTTGAGATAAATCTTGGGATTTGCCATTGAACCTGCAACCTAAGGGCTGTGCTGTTAGAATAGTAAAACACAGCCTGTTAGGCATGCTGCCCACCAGCTTTCAGAACGGTATATAATGCACAGTAGGCCATGGTGCTGGAGCTGAGAGACTGGCACTTATCCAGTTGAACTTTGTGATTCCACTTGATATGGTTAAGTAAATTAGACTTCTACACTTCCCTTTCAGGTTGCCAGGCTGGCCATTAAGATAGGCAGTGGTGGATGCAGATAGAGATCTAGAAAGTTTATGTGCCTTAATGTCTGATAGAGAGAAGCTTCATTATTTGTTAACCTTGGGAAATTACATTTTTAGCTTTGACAGTCTGTGTTCCAAGGTACTATAGAGGCCTATTATTGGTCCAGATGCCATGATATTTTAAGTAAACCAAAAATTATGTTTCTACAGATACACCTGATTCATTTATGGTCATTAGATAATATCTTTTGCCTTAAACACTTTCCAATTTGACAATTTTCATTTTGTGGCAACTCAAAGAATTCCATACTCATCATCAGGATCATTCCTCTACCCCTCCCATAAATTTCTTTTTCCACGAGAATCATAGAAAGTCTCAGGCAACATGTTGTTAAGGTAATAATTATGGCTTCAGAAGGGGTAAAACTTTAATTCTTACTTTAATATTTAGTATTTTTCATTGCTCAGTCAATGTCAAATCTACCTGCCAGTTTAAGGAGATCTGTTATTTAATCCCCTAAGTGGAGAATTACTTACTTTATAATTTGAG
Organism: Antrozous pallidus; assembly: GCA_027563665.1. Lineage (NCBI taxonomy): Eukaryota > Metazoa > Chordata > Mammalia > Chiroptera > Vespertilionidae > Antrozous > Antrozous pallidus. Next base: position 69,428,497 of record CM050521.1, on the reverse strand, counting down.
GCACAATGATCTAGAAATTTTTTTTAAAAAAGGCCACAAAGAGGAAGTATGTGCTCTACTAAGCATGCCATGTAAAATATATATATATTTTACTTTGGGGAAAAAAATCATCTGAAGTTCTCCTAGAAATATTAATGAACAGTGACTATCACCTTAGGAAGCATCTTTTGAACTCTTGGGCACCGATATAAAAACTTAACAATCAATTCTGAAAATGGCAATCAGATGAAAGGTATTGCTAGGTCTTTGCAAGAGCAAGCCCACATAGGGAGAGGAGGCAGATAATCTTCTGTGGGAAGACATGTGCACATTCACACATTCACAGACAGCTACATAAAGCCAAACCCTTGATAATCCACTCATGTTCCTCCACATACATGTCTGGATACCTCTAACTGTTCTCATTGCTGAATTTAGCTCTATATTTCTTCTTTTTAAAAATAGGTTTTTATTTCAGAGAAAGGGAGAGGGGGAGAGAGATAGAAATATCAATGATGAGAATAAGATCAGCTGCCTCCTCCATGGCCCTTATTGGGGATTGAGTCTGCAACCCAGGTATGTTACCTTTTTGTGAATTAAACCATGACCCCCTGGTTCATAGGTCAATACTCAACTACTGAGCCACAGCAGCCAGGCTAGCTATATATTTCATATGACCTATTTGTTTAGATATTTTTCTATGTCAAAAACTTATATAGAGCTCTCCACTCTAAAAACATACACACAAAGCCCTAGAATGCAGACCGTTCACAGTTGATAGGCCACATGTACTTTTGTTTCCAACAGTTGAGTTGTGTCTTGACTGATATTCAGTTTTATATACCCCAAACTTGTAATTATAGAAATTACAAATGAAATAAGTGCAACAAGGAAGAAATTTTCCCTGCCTATGAAAATTCAGTTAAAAGTTTTAAAATGTTTTGAGCAAAGAAGTCATTTAAAAAAGCTTTTAGGTGTGTGCAAAAATTCAAAACAGTTTAGGGAACATATTAACCTTCTATAGAGATTCTGCATGTCTCTGAGTTCTCATTCTACTAAAAAAATGGTTTTAGTGGCTAATTACAAATATGATAGATACAAAAATGACAGGGACAAGCTCCATGGGTAGGTCTATCTAATAAAAGAGTAATATGCAGATTGACCATCACTTCAACACACAAGATGGCTGCCCCCATGTGCACCAAGATGGCCTGCAAGGGAGAGTAGTTGTGGGTGATCAGGCCAGCAGGGGAGGGAAGTTAGGGGTGACCAGGCCAGCAGAGGAGGGAAGTTGGGGGCAACCGGGCTTGCAGGGAAGGGTAGTCAGGGAGAATCCAGGCCTACAGGGGAGAGCAGTTGAGGGGGACCAGACCTCCATGGAAGGGCAGTTAGGGGTGACCAGGCCTGCAGAGGGAGGGCAGTTAGGGGCAAACAAGCTGGTAGGGGAGCAGTTAGACATCAATCAGGCTGGCAGGGGAGTGGTTAGGGGGTGATCAGGAAAGCAGGAAGGCAGGCAGGCAGGCAGGCAGGCAGGCGAGCACTTGGGAGCCAGCAGTCCTAGATTGTGAGAGGGATGTCCAACTGCCCATTTAGGCCCTACTGGGATCAGGCCTAAATGGGCAGTCGGACATCCTTTGAGGGGTCCCAGATTGGAGAGGGTGCAGGCTGGGCTGAGGAACTCTCCCCCACCTTCCCTCACCCCGGTGCATGAATTTCTTGCACTGGGCCTCTAGTTTCTAAAGACAAGGCATGGCTGTTTATCAAAAGATCAATTAAAAGATGCACATTTGTATGTTTTAAGTTAAAATAACAATTTTGAGGTGTATGCATTATGTTTTCAAGACTCCCTGTACTTAACTGCATTTCCCCCACAACTAACCAATTACCTAATAGTCTGGATTTTATCGTAAAAAACTGCTTGCAATTAATTTATGCTGGTCTCATTCCACAAAGTACTTGTGTCACCTTCCAAAAACACATTTTATAAAAATATGTAAAATGTTATATATGTAAAATGTACATAGTTTTTATAGAAAACTATAAAGTCAAAGCTAAGATTTTAAGAAGAAAAGGGTGGAAGGGGAAAGAATAATCAAGTCAGTTGTATTTAGTTCTGAGGTTTACGCCAAAGCAAAGAGAAAAATTGACTGCAAGATTCTTAGCATCCAAGTTAGAATAAAAGTAACATGAAAGCAGACTAGATGCTTAGGCAAAGCACAGCTTTTCCTGATATTGAGAAAAATCATCTGATAAATAGCAGGGCAATCTGATATGGTTGTTTGGATACTAAAATATAGCTGACATAAATACATGTATAAAGTGCTTAAAAAAATAAAAGGATTTTATACCCTGGCAGTATGTTAATGTAAATTTCCTCACTGCAACCACAGAGGGTAGGGGTATCACTAGTGCCATCGTAACAAGAGTCTCAGTCCCAGAGGTGAAGGTTGTAGGTCTATCCAGCAGAAGACCAGCCCCATGATGCCATGTTTTCTGCCAGGCTGAAATTTATCTTCTCAAGCATTTTGAGCTCATACCACTGATCTTCATCCTTGGGCAGTTTCTTTGAACTGCTTTTGCTTGTAGTTATAATCAAACCAGCTGGCACATTAGAATTATCTGGGCAGTAAAAAAAAATTGTCTTACTTCCCTGACTCCCATCCCAGAGATTCTGATTCAATTGGTCTGAAGAGGGACTTGGCATCAGCATATTTTTAAAATTTCCTAGGTTGAGAAACTGGAGGTGAGGCAAGGACTTCTTTATCTTCTTTATTCTTAGTGATAAATGATGCTTTGCAAAATTAATGTCCTATTTCTCACCTTTGGGCTTACTGTCATCACAGGATGTGACACAATCTTTCTCTCCTTCCTCTTTCCACCTTCACTCCTACCCCTACCTGTCTCCCCCTGCCCCCCGCCCCTACACACAGAGATAGATGATTGGGCAAGACAACTGAAGTTGGTTCAGTCTTCTTTTTGTAGGCACTGCCAACATCTAGAAACAATTTTTTAGAACCATTGTTCACCTCAAAGCCCATGTTCTATGGGCTTTTAAAATATTTTTTAAAAATATTTTTTATTGATCTTTTTACAGACAGGAAGGAAAAGGGATATGGAGCTAGAAATATCAATGAAAGAGAAACATCAATCAGCTGCCTTTTGCACACTTCTTACTGGTAATGTGCCCACAACGAAGAAACATGCCCTTGACCGGAATCAAACCTGGGGCCTTCCAGTCCACAGGCAGACACTTTATCCACTGAGCCAAACCGGGTAGGGCTGTTCTGTGGTATTTAATTATCAACATCTCTGATGAATAGACTGAAGGTCTGGGTTTTCTGGATAGATTTTTAGCTTTCATTTATTTCTATGGAATAAGTTAAAATTACATTGATGTTAATACTTAATTGCTATACCAAGTATCTAAGTTGACTACATCATTGTAAAAATATGAGTTGTTGGTTTAGATTTCATTGATGATTTGAGAAAATATTATGTATGTCCTTCTTTAAAAAAACTTCTAAGTAAAATTCAAAATTAAAAGTTAGATAAAAAGGTGGTTAGTCATGTTACCAAAAGATGTTTTGTTTATTAAAAGCTAATGAGTCTTAAATATTGAGCCACACTAAGACATTTCAAAAGCGAGTCAACTGAGAAAATTGCAGATTACTTCCAAATTTGGGAAGTATATCTATTGCCTAAAGAAATCAAACAAGGAAATACGTGATTGATAAGGAATAAATTAAATAAAAAATAAAAATGAAAGTAATTTTAATTGAGCACAGACACTCTAAAATAGGCTTGGTATTATTAGCCTGAATGCTTTGCCTTATATTTCAATAGTGCCCAACAGGATTGAGTTGTAAAAGTTAAGTCATGTGGAAGTGCCTGGATTTGTGTCTGACACATGGTAGATGTACAAGAACATTAGCTGAGAGTGAATAGCGGTTGTGGTAGAGCTGTGTTTATTGGAAATCAATGGATGTCACCCCTACCTTAGTTGAGAAAGACCAGATTTTCCTTCTTTTTTTTTTTTTCCTAGTAAAGGACAGGGGCCTTCACTCTGGCCCTGTGCCAAGACCTCAAACTGTTAATATTAGCTGCATAGGTAACCTGGGTTGACACTGACATACTCCAGACCATCAAGTCTTACTAATGTCAGAGAATCTATGAACATGCAATGAGTTTTTAAGTACAGCATATGTACTTAAAGTTCTCCAAGTTCTCTGAACTATGAGCTAATAAATCTAAGTGATAGTAAAAGAATCTTCACTAACACTGCCAGGGATCAGCCTCTCCCCAAATCAGGTGGAGCACATGCTAAGCTGACCTACTGTCACTGAATGTCAACACAAGCTGCTCCCAATTCAGCTGGCTAATTAGATGGCCAAGCCACTGTTGGTAAGGGTTGGGGAATTTATCTTGAAGTGATATTTGTACATTTGCACTTTACATAAGACTGAAGACATTTCACAACCCTGGTCCCTGATTAGGGATGTGTGGGAGTCTCCATACAACTGTGGTTTCAGTTTGTCTAAGCTTGTACTGATGACAGTGGGGAAAAGTATTGATTCCCCCCCCCTCCTCACCACATCAGCAAAGACTCAGTCTAGACATAAACCTGAGATTTTGCTAACTGAAGTTTGTGCCATTGAAAAATGAAATATTGATAATATCTGGAATTCACTATTTGTACAGACGCCATTGTGTCCAATAATAATAATGGTCTTTCTAACCTAAATTCAATCTGTGACTCCAAAATGCATCTGAGCTCTAAGATTCCTTTTAGATCTATAATTGTATGTTTTAAACTACAACTCCCAGTTGTCTTTGTCAACATAGTGTTAGTCTTTTAAAACAGTGGGTTCCAACTGGGAGTGATTTTCCCTCCTGGGGACATTTGGCAATATCTGGAGACGTCACAACTGGTGGTGGGGTGCTACTGGCATCTAGTGGGTTGCTGTGGACTAAACCTGTCTCCCCAAAATTCACTTGTTCACATATGTCTTTCGTATGTATTTGAAGGTGAGGCTTTTGGGAGGTAATGTGGTCATGAACCCTTATGAAAAGATTAGTGTCCTTATGAGAAAAGCTACTGTGTGAGGCTACAATGAGAAGACAGACATGTCTAAGCCAGGAAAGGGGTCTTTACCAGGAACTCAACCATGGTAGCACCCTGGTTGGAATCTTCTAGTCTCCAGGACTGGGAAAAACAAATGCATGGTGTGTAAGCTACCCATTCTATGGTATCTGTTGTAGCACCCGAACTAGACAGACTGGATCACAGAGATGCAGCTAAACATCCTACACTGCATAAGACATCTCCCCCCAACAAAGAATGATTTGTCCCAAAATGTTAGCAGTGCCAGGGTTGAGAAACCCATGAATGACTACATGCCGTAGAGAGCAATGTGGGTTTGGGAAGGGAACTTGTTATGAGCAAAAGCTAGCAGTTATTTTTCCTGGGAACATTTTGCTAGTTGCCTAGCTGCAATTTTGCAATGTTGATTATTACTTAAGAGGAAGCAAAGCATTCTCAGACTGAGTGGGAGACACAGATGTGAACCTTAATTATGAGAGAGTTTCTCTGCCAGGGACACTCAGGAATACAAGTTGTGCACTTACACAAATAGAAGACATTCAAGTTACCCATCCTGTCAGCTTTCCTTCCTTCCTTCCTTCCTTCCTTCCTTCCTTCCTTCCTTCCTTCCTTCCTTCCTTCCTTCCTTCCTCCCTCCCTCCCCCTCTCTCTCTCTCTCTCTCTCTCTCTCTTTCTTTCTTTCTTTCTTTCTTTCTTTCTTTCTTTCTTTCTTTCTTTCTTTCTTTCTTTCTTTCTGAAAGAAGCGCTCACAACCAATTCCTTTTGTCTTAGGCACAGCAACAAAATTATCTGAATGGAACTCCTTACCATAGCAGGAAAGAATGAAACCCCCTGGAAAGTCTTGCATACCTCTCTGCTGGAGGCTCAGGTCCCACACATCAGGCCAGGGTGTTGTCTATAAATGCTTGGTATTCAAAAGCAAAGGCTAGCTGCTGGGGTGCAACCTGTGAGCTAGTTAGAAATGCAGATCTCAGGCCTAGCCCAACCTTCTAAATCAGAACCTGCATTGTAACCAGATGGGGGCAGGGGTGGGGGTGGTATTGCTCTGTACTTTAAAGATTAACAAGTACTTCTTGATGGTCTTCATTCCATGGTAAAGAAGCCTGAATTTTTGAGGCTGAATAAAATGGACTCAACTGTTGTTAAAAATAGGCAGGCATTTGCTTGTGACTAGGTATGTTGTATGGGGCAGCCTCTTCACCTTTTGGGCTTCAGTATTCTCATTTGTAAAAAGAGAGTCAAGACAAGAGGACCTCTATGTTCTTTTCTACTTTTGACCCTGTGGGAAATATGACTTTTTCCTCCATTGTAGACAACTCTCTGAGTTGTCTTGGTGAGGGTAAACTTAAGAAAAAGATGGTCTCTGGCCCATACATACATAGATACACAGACCCAGGTTGATCATCACTGATTTCTTACGCAAAATATCTCACCTCTAACATTGAACCTGAGCCTACAAAAGTCAAGGGTGTGCCTCTTGGTTGGCACTTGGCAGTGGCAGTCCTTTGCAGTGGCAGTCTTTGACTGCCTGGTGGCCTGAACATCATGGATTATCGACCCACTGTCAAGTGCCAGCCTTGGCTGTCAAGCAAGCTCTGCCTGGGTGTGCAAGGTGGGCTCCTGTGCAGTGCCTACTTGTTCCTGGGCTTCCCAATTGAGTCCTAAAGGAGAGGCTGTCCAGCTACCGTCTAGCCAGGACCCCTTGAAAACAGAAAGGTTGGGCATAGGAAGATCACAAAGATGAAAAGCGTTTGCACTCCCACGTCTTCCAAGAGCTTCCTCTGGAGAGTGACTGGGGAGGTGGTGCTTTTGATTTTTTTTGTTTGCACAGCTCAAGAGACTGCAAGATCACAATGGCCTGCCAAGTCACAGAATTACCATGCCTCTCTCTTCCTGTGAAGTACAGTGTATATGTGCATTGGAGGGAAGGGGTGCTCAAAGTGACTTTTCCTCTGAAAAAGATGGAATCATTAAAGCAGAGAAGTTAAACTTATTCTTACTGTAAATCAGGGCATAAAATAATAGCTTATTATTGTGTAAGTAGCCAGTGTAAACTGCCCTATGATCTAGCAGTGAAGTTACGTCACCTTTCTTCATTTCCCAAATCAAATTAGAACCAGGCTCAGCTGTCAACCACCAGACCAGCAAAAAGGCCAGTTATTACTCCCTTGCCTCATGCCATTCAAGACCTCGGAGGGCATCTGCCTTGTTTCTTCAGCAGGTGGGGAGGTGGGAGGCATGGTGGTGTCCAGACTGGTGGCTCCTGTAGAGCTGGACTGTTCCTCACATTATCTCTGCTCTCCCACGTGCTGGCTGGCCCTGCATCCCCATGCATAGTCAGCTCTCTGATGGCCAGGAGGCTCTTGCAGATAGCTTAGTTCACTCCCCCTGTCCCATTAGGAAGAGTTTGGACTCTAGAAATAGAAAAGAACAGTTCTTCCACCCCCATAAGGAGGAGGAAGTATCTTTCTTTCATTCCTTGCTAATGGGGCACAATTCCGCCTCCTCAAACCAAACCCCTCCATGAATAAGGCACAGAAAAGACTAGTAAATGGGTTAAGCTCTCAGGGATCAGTCTGCTCCACTTAGAATGGTAAGCTTAGAATACTCTCCACAACTGACCATCTGAATCAGCTGGAGAACTGAACACATACAAATCCACCTATGGGGGAGCTCATCTGTATTTTCTCAGATTTCCACAGTTGGCCTGGCTGGGGAATCACTGGAGAAGGAGAAAAGCATGAATTTGGGAACCAAAAGCCTGGGATTGCTATTCAGCTCTGCCACTTACTATCCTTATGAACTCAGGCAAATAACTCTATTTCTCTGGGACTGTTTCTTTTTTAAAATATGTACTATGTGTTGAAGATAAAAACTGTCTTCTATCACAATGGTAAAAGTTGTGAAATGAATATTAATCCTTGGTGCATTTTAAAACACTAGTCGGCTTTGCATTGCTGCCACTTTTAGAGGGCAGTCTGGCAGATGTCCTTCAGTATTTTCAATGTGCATATCCTTTGATGCTAATATTCCAATACTAAGGATTTACCAAAAAGAAATATTTCCAGAAGTGTGCAGTATTTTTGCATTGTTTGTAAAATGCTAAAAAACAAACACACATGTAAACAAACTAAATTTTCATCAATAGGGCATAGATTGGATATGAGAATTATATGTACAACCATGCAGTTGGGGAGTGGAGCAAATTCTCCACCTTCCCTTCTTTAGTGCTTCTGTCTGACTAGTCTTATCTAATAAAAGGGCAATATGCAAATGAACCACCACTCCAACACACAAGATGGCTGGCAGGGGAGGGCAGTTGAGGGTGACTAGGCCTGCAGGGGAGTATAGTGGGGGGGGGGGACCCAGGCCAGGAGGGGAGGGTAGTTGGGGGCAACCAGACCAGCAGGGGAGGGCAGTTGGGGGAGACCAGGCCTGCAGGGAAGGACAGTTAGGGGCAATTGGGCTGGCAGGGAAGCAGTTAAGCATTGATCAGGCTGACAGGGGAGTGGTTAGGGGGTAATCAGGCTTTCAGGCAGAAGCAGTTAGGGGCAATCAGGCAGGCAGGCAGGCAGGTGAGTGGTTGGGAGTCTACAGTCCTGCATTGTGAGAGGGATGTCTGACTTCCCAGTAGGATTGGGACTAAATGGGCAGTCAGACATCTCTTGAGGGGTCCCAGATTGAAGAGGGTACAGACTGGTCTGAGGGACAAACACCCTCCCCCCCACCATGCATGAATTTTGTGCACCAGGCCTCTACTTATAAAATAATATAATAGACACAAGTTTACATTAACAGGAGAGAAGAACAATTTAATATGTGCACACCAAAGAAACTTGAAATAATTCTCAAATAATAAAATGAGGCTCAAATGAGGGAATCTTTTTATACCTTTTAGATAGATGAATAAACAATACACCTGTGAGAAATGAATAGGACAAAGAAAGTGCTTATTAGAAAGGAATCTAAGCAGATGGGGTATTCCTTAGTGAGGAGTCTAAACGAAGTTTGGGCTTAAGTTGTAAAATTAGTAAAGGTAGCATGAGGCTTGTTTGCACATGCTTTTGCCTCTGGTTTTATAATTTCTGTGATAAAGTTGTCTCTCAGACCTTCAGGAGTGGGAAGGGAACTTATTATGGATATTTATTTCCTGCTTTTTGAGGAGCGACAGAAGGGTAACATAGAGTTCTTTCTGCTCTTGCTGCTTCTCTGGTAATTTTAGTTCAAAATAATCAATATGCCAGCCCCTGGCAGGTGGTTCACTTGGTTGGAGCATTGTCACGTACACCAAAATAATCAATATGCCATTCTGGGATAACTTAGGGCAGCCTGCCCTGGGTCCTGACAATGTCAACAGTATATTGACTGAAAGAGCTTTACACACACACACACACACACACACACACACACACACACACGCTACATGAAAATGACTGCATATGAATAGAATATGAAAGTATACATCAGGCTGCTAAAAATGGTTACCACTAAAGCGTGGTTTGGGGAGATGATATGTTTACTGTTGTTTTATGCATTTTTTTATTCTGAATTTTTTGCAATAGCAGGTAACTGCTTTTGTAAACATGCTCAATGTTTGGCTTTTTACATTGCGCATATATTACTTTGGTAAGCTAAGATGAACAATGGAGGTGAACACTTTAATTACATAATATTACCCATCCCACTACTGTTTTGTAATCAACATGTTATCAAGCCTTACTCATCGTGCATAAATTATTACATCAAAGGCCTCTTCTTGGTCTCTGTATGAATAATTGGCTCCCTTCTAATCAACTCTCTCTGCCAGGTGATCTATTCTAGGTAGGCCCCACAGAACAAAGAGCTATTGACTAAATTCATGGAGGCAGTTGGTCAAACTCTCAGAAAAATCACCATTTAATGCCTTTCCTGGACCATCTCCAACACATGACACTGTGTTTTTTTTGAAATGTTCCTTCTATGAGTGATTTTTCAATGAAAGGCACCCCCTCCCCCAACACACACAATGCCAAGGGGCATTTGGCAATATCTGGAGAAGTTTGGGATTGTCTCACCTGGAGGCATTTGTTGGGTAGAGGCCATGGATGCTGCTAATTACCTACAAGGCACAGCACAGTCCTCCACACACGGGAGAATTTTCTGTCCCAAATTGTCAATAGCACCATGAGTGAGAAGCCCTGGTCCATATCAAGACCAAAGAGGCACTCCTTTTAAGCTGGTTTGCCTCCTAGTCAGCTTCTACAATTCAAAACTATATTCCACCGCCCAGCTTTATTGTGGTGTAATTTATAAATGCAATTGTAAGATATTTAAGGTATACAACATTAGGAATTGATAAATGTGTACACTGTTAAAGGATTCCTAACATCAAGTTAATTACCACACCCATGACCTCACATGCCCCCATACCCCCTTCTCCCTCCTTTGATGAGAACATTTAATTTCTACTCTCTTAGCAAATTTCCATTACACAATTCAGTGTCGTCAGTATATTTCATATCAGATCCTTAGACTTCATTCACCGTATAGCTGAAAGTCTCTACCCCTTTACCATCCTCTATTTCCCCCACCCCTGAGCCACTGCATCCACGGTTCTACTCTTATTTCCATGAGTTTTGACTTTTTAGTTGATTCAATATAAAAGTGATACCATGCAGAATATTTCTCTGCTTGGCTTGTTTCACTTAGCATAGTGCCCTCCAGGGCCATCCATGTTGTTGCAAATAGCAGGATTCCCTTTTTTAAAGCTGAATAATAATTGTATTTATAAATACTACAGTTTCTGGATCCACTCCTCCATCAATGAACACTTAGGTTGTATACACTCCTTAGCTATTGTGATCGATGCTGCAAAGGAACAAGGGAGTCCAGATAACTCTTCAAGATAATGGTTTCATATCCTTTGGATATGTATCCAGAGGTGGGGTTGCTGGATCACATACAGTGCCCAGATGCAGGCTTAATGGAAGGGACCCTTGGGCAGCAGCTGGGAATGAATGTAGTTAAATTGCACTCGGGGAGAAACTTGTAGATTCATATTTTCCCCATTTTCCCTGCACCAAGCCCAGGTGATCCTGACTGCTCGTCTTATTGGACTTGTGAATGGAGGGCCCACCGGCTATTAGAGCCAGACACACCAGGGACTCACCCCTTGGGTGGCAGCTTCAAAAGCTGGGGCGTGGACATGTGTCCTTCCAAGGACATACTGGTGGCTTGGAGCAGACTTCAGGCAGCCAGTGGGAGAGGTGTCTGTCAGTTTCTCTTGTCTCCAGGGAGGATTGCAGCCAGCCCCCATATGTGTGCTAAACTAGACGCCTGATCCATAGGCGGCAGCTTTCAAAGTATTTGGAACTTTTACTGGAAAAGACTAGGAGATTGGCAACTTTGCCTGTTCCGCCTGCACTGAGCCCTGGGGAATAGCCATATTTACCAGGACTTGGGGCCCCTTAAGAGTTGCCCCTTTGTTTGTTGTTGTCTTATAAACAGACGTTTGGCTTTAAGGACTAGATGTTTTGGGGAGCCTGTCCCTCAGTTGGGAGTCTTGAAATTTGGGGTACTAGGTGTTGGGTCCAATAGTAACCCTGCTTTACTAACTGAAGTTTAACCCACAATTTAGCAGCTGAACTTCAAAGGAAATTGTACTACCTCACACATGTATTTAAACTAATGATTCAACTCTTGCTGTGGCCTCCTGAAGACCATCCTGAAATACTAAACCATGTTTGGACTTGGAAGTCAGATGACTTGCATGCAATCTTTGCTGTCACCAGTTACTAGCTATGTGGTGTGGAACAATCTTCACAGGTTCTTCCTTTTCCATAAAAACTCCTCGTATAATATAGTAATCAGAATCAATTCCAGTCACGGATGTGAACTGCTGTGCAAACAAAGCAATGAACAAGTGTAAGCAGCCCTGTGTTCAGAAAAGAAAAGCTTTTCTGACAGTTTTGGGTCACATGTTCTTTTTAATGATCTTTTTGTAGAATCAACTAGGTGATAACATCATAGTATAGGTAAAAACTTTCTTGCATATGCATTCATATGCATAGGTGCAGAAAGCATCCTCAAATAGCTTTGTTGTTTTACAGTGCAGGAAAAATAACACTTAATGTATTAACTGACACTGCTTGTGTAATGTGTAACTTACTGTAGTGAAGCCCTTTTTCTTCCAGGAATCAGTTTTTCGTGAAAAATATAATACTTTAGGGTCATTCTTCAGAAGCACATGTGAAGCTGTAAGCAATATTATTTCCTGGCCTCTGACATAACCTACACATCTGGAAAAGGCAAAGTGTATTTCTTTGAAATGCCAAGGCAAGACTGCAGCTCATCAGGCACACCGTCTTCTCATAAAGCGGAGGTTCTTTTGGAGGCCCAGATGTAGCTGAGACTAAAGAGGGAGGGATAGGAAACAGCCCAGCCCTTCCTGGTCCTCCCTCACAGGGAGGATGGCCAGCGAGAAGAACAGAGAACAGTGTTTCTGTTCTTTAGAAATGATTATAATGGAGAAATCTTTTCTTCCAAAATGCCTCTCTTAGCTTCTGAAAATCTAGAACCACTATATTAGTTTGCTATTGCTGCTGTAACAAGTTACCACAGACTTCGTGGTTTAAGACAAGCTCATTACCTCACAGTATTGGAGGTCAGAAGCACTAAAATTGAGGTGTGTGTAGGGCTGTGTTCCTCCTGAAGGCTCTAGGGGAGACTTGGTGTCTGTGTTTCAGCTTCTAGAACAAGCATGTCAAACTCAAAGGCGAACACGGGCCAAATAAGGCATGTGGCTCTTGGGCCTCAAGTTTGACATGTTTGTTCTAGAGGCTGCCTGCATTCCTGGGCCTGTGGACTTCCATCTTCAAAGCCAGCAGCGGGGCATATTCAGGTCAATCAAGTGGGTGTGGGTGTGTACGTGTATGTATGTGGTATGGTGGGGTGTGTAGTGTGTGTGTGTGGTGTGTAATGTGTGTGTGGTGTGTGTAGTGTGTGTGACCTCTACTTCTACAAAGCCAGCAGCAGGGTGTATTCAAATCAATGAAGAGGTGTATGTGTGATGTCCTGTGTGGTGTATAGTGTGAGTGTGGGTGTGTGCGGTGTGTGACCTCTACTTCTATTATCACATCCCCTTCTCTGATCCTTTTGCCTTTCCCCTACAAGGACTCTTGTGATTCCATTGTGTCTGCTTACATAATCACGGATAACTTTCCAGAGTAAAATTAGGGTTCTCTTGTTAAGAATAATAATATTGGTATGGGCAAGTCTCTACCACACACAGGCAAAAGTCTGTGGTAAGGCTTAGTATTTTGTCATTTTTTCTAGCAAGACTGCTTATCAGAAAGTGTTTGGCAGAGTGATATGTTACCAATAAGGGAGTAAGCAGCTCCAGAACACAAGCAGAACTATTGCTGAAATCCTGATTCTAAGGTCTAGGCCAGTGATCAGCAAACTCATTAGTCAACAGAGCCAAATATCAACAGTACAATGATTGAAATTTCTTTTGAGAGCCAATTTTTTTAAAAATTAAACTATATAGGTAGGTACATTGTTATTAACTTAATTAGGGTGCTCGTAAGCTGCCCTTTGCTAAAAACACAAGGGGCCAAAGAGCCGCATGTGGCTCACAAGCCACAGTTTGACGAACACTGGTCTAGGCTAATGGATAATGTGTGCTCATGGCCTAGAGATCACCATGGAGTGAAGAGCTAGTCGGACAAAGAAGTAAGGATTGGGAAAGGAGAAAGAAGAGGCTATGATTAGAAGAGGAAATTTTAAGTTGATGTAAGGCAGCTACCAATGATCACAGTCTGAGGTGTGGCTATCCTTAACTGGCATGGAAAATAGGTTATTATGGTTGATGTATAGGCACTATGGAAACAAGGTAATTGAAAAGAATGATGTCATGAGATCACAGTAGAAAGGACCATTAAGATGAAAAACCAAGATACTCATCAAATCAACAGTGAACAGAAGGAGAAGAATTGGTGTCAGTGCACAGGTTTGCCTCCAATTGAAAGGTTGCTTTAGCTATCAGGGAAATAATAATGGCATATATTTACTGTATGTGACAGTCAACAAACTATTTTTTTCAATTCATCTATTGATGGACATGTAAGTAGTTTCCATGTCTTGCTATTATTACTAGAAATGTTGAAATGAACATAGGAGTGCATTTATCTTTTCAAATTAGTGTTTTTTTCCTTTGGTTAAATACCCAGAAGTGGAATTGCTGGATCATATGTAAATTCTATTTTTAATTTTTTCAGAAATCTCAATGCCTTTTTCCAGAGTGGTTGTACTAATTTACAATCTCATCAATAGTGTACAAGGATTCCATTTTCTCTACATCCTTGTCAAACAATATGTGTTGATTTATTGATGGTCATGTTGTCAGGTGTGTTATGTCTCTTTGTAATTTTAATTTGCATTTCCCTGATGATTAGTAATGTTGAACATCTTTTCATATGTCTGTTGGTCATTTGTCTTCTTGGGAGAAACATCTATTCAGGTTCTCTGCCCATTTTTCAGTTGGACTTTTTGGCTTAGTTGTTTGAATTCTTTATCTATTTTGGAAGTTAACCCCTTATAGATGACATCATTTGCGAATATCTTCTCCCATTTATAAGGTTGTCTTTTCATTTTGCTGATGGTTTTCATCTCTGTGCAAAAGCTTAGTCCCTTTTCTTTATTTTGTTTCCTTTGCACAGAGATATAGCCAAAAAGATACTGCTAAGAGCAATATCAAAGAGTTTACTGCTTACATTTCCTTCTAGAAATTTTATAATTTCAGGTCTAACATTTAAGTCTTTAATCCATTTTGTGCTTTAATCCATTTTGTATATGGTGTAAGAAAGTGGTCCAATTTCATTTTTTGCATGTATCTGTCCAGTTTTGTCGATAATACTTAGTGAAATATTACTCCATTGTTTATGCTTGCCTCCTTCGGCATAGATTAATTGACCATAAAAGCAGGGATTTATCTCTGGTTTGTCTCTTTGATACCACTGATCCATACATCTATATTGATGCCAGAACAATACTGTTTTAATTATGGTAGCTCTGGAGTATAGTTTGTCATCAGGGAGCATAATATCTCCCACTTTGTTCTTCTTTCTCAAGATTACTTTCACTATTTGGGATTTTCTTTGGTTCCATATAAATTTTAGAATTAGATATTCTAATTCTGAGAATGCCACTAGTATTTTACTAAGCATTGCATTGAACTGTATATTATTTTAGATTAGTGGCCCAGTGCACAAAATTCATGCACATTAAAAGGGGATTAATTAGAGGAAATAATTTAATATTGCTATTTGCCCTTTATAATAAAAGTGTCAGAGATGAAAGAAAATTAGTAAAATGTATATGAAAACCTTCCTCCTGTCAGAGTCTGGGGTGCACCACAGGACCCAGAGTCAAGACCCCACCCACTCACATGCGCCTCAAAATTGCTCAAGACTCAGACCCAGCTGCCCCCCCACCCCTACCCCACTGGGCTAGATCCAGACCCAGCCAGTCCCACCCTTGTCCAGCCCCACCAGACAAAGGGTATGCCTTGAGGTCCCCTGTCAGGCCCTACCGGGGGGTATGGGGAGAGGGTGGTGGGACGTAGCCTCAGGTTCACCAGGCCAGCACCAGGAGGAGTTGCAGCCTTAGGTCTTCCATCTAGCCCCACCAGCGGGGGGTGGGGAGGGGTACAGCCTCAAGTCCCCTGTCAAGCCCCACTGGGCAGGGGGAGGGGAGTTGCCTGAGTTTCCCCAACCCAGCACTGGGGGTGCACCTTGAGCACCCTGTCAAGCTCTGCTGGGTGGGGGGCATGGCCTGAGGTCCCCTGGCCTGGTGCTGGGGCAGGGGGAGCAGCCTGAGATCCCCTAGCTCAGCACCAGGATGGGAAGTGCACCTATTGAGGTCCCCCATCAAAATCCACCAGGCTTGATAGGGGGCATGGCCTGAGGTTCCCTATCAAGCCCTGCCGAGCGGGGGGCAGGGGGAGAATGCCCTGAGGTCTCCTTGTCAAGCCCTGCCAGGTGGTGAATGTGGCCTGAGGTACCCTGTCAAGCCCCATGGGGGCAGGGGAGGGCATAGCCTCAGGTCCCTGCTGATTGCTCATTAAGGTTCGTTATGGGAACTTGGCCTCAGGTGAGGGTGCAGGCATCTTTGTGATGGGATGGTGGTCAATTAGCATATTCACTCTTTATTAGATAGGATAGTAAGGACATTTTGACAATATTAATCTTTTCAATCCATGTGCAACTGCATAAAATTTTTTAAAACTATTTTAAAATAATTTTAGAGTTACATAAAAGTTGTCATGATATAGAGAACTTATTTCCTTCATCTAGGTTCTTGTAACTTAACATTTTACATAACCATGTTATAACTAGAGGCCCGGTGTGTGAAATTCATGCACAGGAAGCGGGGGATGTCCCTTAGCCCAGCCTGCATCCTCTCCAATCTGGGACCCCTTGAGGGTTGTCTGACTGCCCGTTTAGGCCTGATCCCAGTAACATTGGGCCTAAACAGGCAGTCAGGCATCTTCTCATAATCCAGGACTGCTGGCTCCAAACTGCTTACCTGCCTGCCCCCCTGATTGCTCCTAACTGCTTCTGCCTGCCAGCCTGATCATCCCCTAACCACTACCCTGCCAGCCTGATTGATGTCTAACTGCTCCCCTGCCAGCCTGTTTGCCCCAACTTCCCTCCTCTGCCAGCCTGGTCACCCCTAACTGCCCCTCCCTGCAGGCTTGATTGCCCCCAAATGCCCTCCCTTGCAGGCCTGGTCTCTCCCAACTACCCTCCCCTGCTGGCCTGATTGCCCACAACTACCCTCCCTTGCAGGCCTGGAACCTCCCAACAGCCCTCTCTTGCTGGCCATCTTGTGGTGCCCATCTTGTGTCCACATGGGGGCAGGATCTTTGACCACACGGGGGCAGCCCTCTTGTGTGTTGGAGTGATGGTCAATCTGCAAATTACTCTTTTATTAGATAGGGTAGAGGCCTAGTGCATGGGTGGGGGCCAGCTGGTTTGCCCTGAAGGGTGTCCTGGATCAGGGTGGGGGTTTCTTTGGGGTTTGGGGTGGCCTGGGCGAGGGGCCTGTGGTGGTTTTCAGGCCAGCCACACCCCCAGTGAACCAAGCAGAGGCCCTGCGATCTGGGATTAGTTTATATTCTACAATTAAAACTTTGTAGCCTGGAGTGGAGCCAAGCCTTCTGGCTCTGTGGTGACAGTCATTTGTTTTGGTTTATTTAAATTCTATAATTGAAACATTGTAGCCTAGAGTGGAGGCCTAGGCGCTAGGGCTTTAGACGATGGCTTCCTCCATCGTCCTGGCAACGTAGCCTCTGCTCTCTCCAGCTCTGTGGCTGCTGCCATTTGTGTTTGGATTATGTATCTTCTATAATTGAAACTTTGTAGCATTGAGTGGAGGCCTATGCCGGCAAGGGCAGGTGGAAAGCTTGGCTTCCTCTGTTGCCGGGAAAACCCAAGCCTTCCTCCTGCTCTTAGTGGAGGTAGCCATCTTGGTTGGGGTTTATTTGCATAATATGCTGATTGGCTGGTGGGCATGGTTGTGGGTATGGCCTGTTCGGTGGTATGGTCAATTTGCATATTACCCTTTTATTAGATAGGATGGTCAAAAGCTTGGAAATGAACATTGGTACAATAGTATTAGTAAAACTGAACTTCATTCAGATTCCTGCAGGTCCCCTAATGTCTTTTAGAGAATGAAGTCCAGAATGCTGTGTTATATTTAGTCATCATATTCTTGGTCTCCTCTGATCTGTGACGTCTCGGTTCCTTGTTTTTCACCCCGTTGATACTTGAGACTCCTCTCAGGAATTTTGTGGAATGTCCCTCAATTTGGGTTTGTCTGACGTTTTCTCATGATTAGACTGGGTTTGTGATTTTGGAGAATACACACAGAGCGTACGTGTGCTTGTCAGAGTATCATATCAGGGAGTCAAACTGTTCCAGTTTTGGTCATTGGGCACTAAGTGGTTTTACATGAATTACTTATTGATGACTCCAACCATCCAATGAGGCAGGTATTACCATTATATTCCTTCTGTATAAAGGAAACTCACGCTCAGAAAGAATGAGAAACCTTTCCAATCATTCACATCCTATCTGTGTTGAAGCCGAAAGTCTCACTCTAGAGTCTGTGCGCTTGGCTTTGCTATGCTCTCAAAGGAGAAGAACGCTCCATAAACATCGGAGATAAGGCTTCTTTTATTTCATGTTTTGAAAGAGGTGAAAGATAGCCGTTGCAGAAGGAATGAGTTCCAAAAGGACAGTATGTGAAGGTAAAGAACCACAAATGGTCATAACCAAGCCTGTTGCTAGGTAGGAGTGGTGGTGGGAGTGGTGGGGAGAGTACCTAACAGAGAAAAGTGAAAGGTGCAGGACAACTAATATCATAGACGTGAAAAGGGGAAAAAATTTTCATTGAGGGTGCATTTTGGTTGCAGGGCCATTGAGAACCAGCCTATGGTAAGAAGGGAGTGAATAAGCTTCAACAAAACCACACGTAAAAAGGTAGAAAACAAAACCAGGCTTCAGGATATCAAAAATTAGAAAACAAAACCAGATTTCAGGATATCAAAAATTGTTTACAGACAGGAGATAAGTCATTTAATAAGAAAATGGATATAAGGAGGCACGATTTTTTCCCAGGGCTTTAAGGAAGGAGAGAAGGCTCTGTACTAGGGAAATGTGGATGCTAAATGCATGGAAATTGCAAAGGAAGGGTGGGAACCTTTGAGTTAGGGGAGCCTCGCCTCCCCATCTATTGGAGGTGAGCCTAATAGACCAAGGAGAGTGGCGGTGTTGAGGTGAAGGTACAGACACACCCAGGATGCTATGGATTTTTATTTGATGGTTTTCATTAGTAAAACTGGAGGCAAGGGCACCTGCACACATTGGGAGAAATCTTGAGAGAGGTGTTACCTAGTCCTGGAGGCAGCTAACATCCCTGGGCCAGTGCTGGCAGGTGGTGAAAACAGGGCAAGCAGACATCATTCAAACTGACAGAAGGCATGTGAGGGAAAGCAGAGATCAGAAATATGATTATCTGGATTTTTACTTGACAAAAGACTCAGTATTGGTTTGTCTAAAATGTTCGAAATTAAATATGATGCTAACTTGCTCGATTGTTGAGAAAAATATCTATTTTAAAGGATAAGCCTAAACCATAACAAAATACAATTACTACTAGAATAAAATAGTTTTTCTCAGAAATTTTTCTTAACACAGTTTTAATTACAGAATTCTTGGTGAGTGTTTAGCAGTTATAAATTTAACAGCAAAGGCATAGTGTTTCCTTTGTATATTAGAGTGTAGGTTGTGGACAGTATATTCTAATCTAAGCACTAAATATAAGTAACACGTGTTAGGGTTAGAATCATCCATTTCAGAAGCATTTTAAATCTGTAATGTTACTGAAAGTTTTTTTTATATATCCAGGGGCAGACTTTATAAGAAATTTATTAATTACTGACAACATACCTTTCAACATTATAGATTGCCTTTAACATAGTTATAATACTATACTAACATCCTTTATATGAATCAGAAAGAATTTACATTGAACAGTATCAATATTTGGTGATTATTTTATTACCATATATTACATATAATTTTAATAGTAAGGATATTATAAATCATATTTTTTAAATGTATGCATGGCATATGTAAAGCAGTAACATTAGAAGGAAAGAGGAAAAAAAAGCCCTGAAAGCATCTACCTACAAGTTAGTAATACTGAAAAACACTACATTTGTGCTTAGGAACGATTGACAGTTTCATAATACATCAGAACACTGGTACCTGTTCAGGTACTGTGAGAACTTGTATAGGAAAAGTTCAAATCAGACGCATCCAGGTTCTTAGAAGTGCACGCAATCTAAAAAAAACCCCTCAACATAGAGTTTTCTTAGTTTTGGCAATGTAGACAAAGATGTATTTGGTTTAATGTGATTTTATTATTCTTAGATAAGCTTTAATTATTTTATGGAGATATAAGATTTTAAAGTAATATTGTATATTTTTATGTGTGTAATTGCTTATCATATTCACAATTTTAAAAGGCTGTCTTCCACTAACCAGTTCATCCAGTGACATGAAGGAAGACTAACAAAAATGCTGTAAAACTTTCGATGAAAATTTTAAAATGGATTATTAATCTAGACCCTCTGGTCTAAATCTTTAGTGACACCTCATGCTGGGAACAAAATATGAAATGTTTTAGGCAAATCTGTTGTTTTCAATACTTACATTGATTCTACAGATTAAAAATTTTGACTGAAAATGCATAGAACTGACATACATATTGTCTGAAGCCACTTTTATGTACATTAACTTACAAAAAAAGAAAAATGTATGCTAATCCTACATCTCAGTTTAGGATTCCATCATGTCTCTTTTTATAATACATGCAAAATCTGTCTTACACCCTTGATATCACAGTTGAATAAAAGAATGTCAGATGGTGGCACTTCTTTTAAATCACCTGAGGACAGTAGTTAGGAGGGTGATTAATTTGCCTTACTGATAACAAAGTTCACTCTACCATAGAAACAACCTAAGGTTTGAAATTAATGAAATTGCACAATTATCTTTTTTATAATACCAATTTAAATGGGCTGCATTCACTATTTGATAAAATATGTCAAACTCATTATTTATATGCATATAAAATATGAAATATTTTACATGAAAAATTAAAAATATTTTACAAATAATTGTGTACATAGTAAAGCATATAATGCAACATTAATTTCATTCATAGCAATACTTTGCACCAAGCATTGCTATATTCAACCTTAACACTCCACAAATATAAATTTCACTTCTTAGTCAAGTACAAACTAAGAAGTGAAATTTGTAAAGTCAACATACTATTATCTTAAAATATTACAGATGTAAAACAGTTTGTAAAAATGTACACACACAGAAATGGGTGCTTTGCTGTAATTTGCTCAGTGGCCCGGAAAGCAGGCTCCTGCTCTTTCTTCACCGTAGGCTGAGAAACGCGGCCACCCGAGCAGATTTCCATGGCGCACCATTCTGCCACCAGGGAGGAGACTTCAGCAGAGGTAAAGAGTGGTGTATCTTTCTTCTGAAAACACTGTTGACGTTTTAGTGCTGCTATTAATATTTACAGTTACATAATAATTAAGAAATAACTTGAAAAGACATTTTACTTTAAAATATTTTTCAGTGTAAGGCACAGAGCAACATTTACAGTCTAGAAGCAACTCGTTTATTCATAATAATTATCTTTTCAGTCATTATTTGTTATTTACCTGAAGAAAGTGGGTAAATAGTGCAGTTAAAACATGCCTGGATTAATAAAAATTATTGAATTTAAGAAATGCAAATAATATTTTTGTAAAATGTTAACTTTAAAAAGAAAAAGCATTATTTTATATATAAAATACACATCCTACAGTGTTATAGGTAAAAAAACTTTGAGGCACTTATATTAACAATGAAGAAGGAAAGCACCAAATCACTTAATTTTAATACGAGAAATGGTTTACTTTGGTAACTTTGGGTTCATAACTCAAAAGCATTTCCTTTTTATTCTGACAGAAATAATTCCAATAGACAAAACTTTCTCACTTAAGAGAGTCTTAAAGTTCCCGTGAATAAATTGTAGATGGTATCTCACCAGCCTGTGGCATATACTTTCTATTTGAATGATTACAGTTTATGTAATTTTGATGTTTTTAATTCCTCTTTGAAAAACATTAAAATGTGGAGAGGTTCCATTGTGTAATGGTTAGCACTCTGGACTCTGAAAAACATTAAAATGTGATTTGGTAATAACAGTGGGAACAACATACATCAATGTCTCCATGTGAACTTGATGTCCAACACTGACAGTTTAGTAACTGTAATCTTCCACCTTTCAAACCAAAACCAAGGTAAAAATTGGGCTTGGAATTACAGGAATCTACTGGCTGTCAAGTCAGGGAAAGGTCTGCTTTCTGATGGATGGTGAAGATGTGTGGTGGTGTGAGAGTTGTTTATAGTATTTAACTCAGCTGGATAGGTTTCATTTAAAACTCCATTCGGAAACTGAAAACAAAAACAGCAATTTATTAGAATGGGTCTTAAGTCATTAAATATTAAAGTGTATTCTTAAAATCCTCACCCTACATGATGTTAAACTTCAAATTACTGCATTATTGCTAAATTTTAAGTCATTCGATGAAAACCTACTGAACACATATTAGCACATTTATAACATTATGGTTTCTCTAATAGATTATATAGATGAGTAATGTAACTGTGTCACTTCAGATTTGATATTCTATATATCAGGAGAGCATTTGATCAAGGCATTGCCTTCAGTTTGGATAGAAACTAATAAATCAAAGAGTAGTAGTAATAAGTAATATGGGGTAAGGTAAAAGTAGGTATATAATATGTATGTACATGAAACACAGTTTATTCTTGTATTATTTTCCATCTGAACAACTATAAACCTACTTTGCCCCACACTGTATAATCTCTGTAATAAGTTTACTTTGACCAGACTGCATTTTGGTCAAATTCTGGGGACCAGGGAATTTATTACACTTAAGTCATCTGCAGTTCCAATGTAGTAATCTCAAGTATTTCCTACTACTCATACCATGGATATGATATCCTAAATCAATTTCTTATTTGTGGCATACTTTTAATTAATAATCTGATTCTGTAATTAGGACTACTATGATTACTGTCCTAATTTCAGAATCAGTTATTAAAAAGCTTTCTTGCCATCATACAATGAAATTGGTCTGGTTTTTATAACTTCTACGGGGGGAGGGGGTTAGAGAAGGAGAGATGAACACAGAGATAGTTCTGTAGTGTTTTATAGATACCAGAGCCTTTAGAATACATACTTAGAGTTATAGAAACTTTCAGATTAAAACCAAACCTTAATTCCTTCAAATAAAATCTACCTTTAATACTAGGCTTCAGTAATCAAACTATTACTTCTCAAAGATCCTTCAAAACATATTAAATATATAGTAATACCCACATAATCTAGATCTTCAATGATGGCAACTCTGTCAAGTCTTCAAATGGAAGGAATGTTGAATCTTAAATTACTCTAAATTTTTATCTAGAGCAGTGCTGTTCAATGGAAATGTGAGCCACATTAAAGTAAAACGTTAATATATTCTCCTTAACCTAATATAGCTGAAATTCATAATTTCAACATTCTTTTTTTTCCAAATTTAGCCTCCAAAATTGGCAGATATTTTTAGTACACCTCGTCTGGGACTAGCCACATACAGAGTGGCAGAGAGAAACAGATCTACAGAATTATTATTATTCATTAAGAAGCAGTAAAGGGATCATGGTAGAGAACTTGTGAGCTAATGCGAGCCCTGTTCAAAATAGAGTATTACATAAATAAGTTCTCTACCACTTACTCAAGAGAATGAGTTAAGGTACCTACCTATGATTAACTTCACAGCAATGTGAAATAGCCTCGTTCCTAACATCCTTAAGTTACAGTCTGAGAAAAACCTTCACAGCCCTTTTCTATTACATAACAATGAACTTAATTTTAGTCAGGCTGTTCTTCAAAACTAAACTTTAAAAGCATAAATGTAAACATGCTGTGTTCCTGGGCGGCCAGAGAGAGCAGATATACTCAGGTTAACTTTTTTTAAAGTGATTTAAAGTGTAATTGCTGCTAGAAGGGTTTTGATGACACAGTAAAAATACAACATCAACCTCAAGCCCATGATAGAAAGCCAGCTGTATTGGGCCTTTAAGAACATCAGGGAAAAAAAAAAAAATTCCCCTGATGGGATAAAAGGAGGCTGTGGCACTTAAGACAGAGGGATTGCTAGAGAATATGAAGGAGCCTAGGATTATAGGCCAGTGACCTTCGGAGGCAAAGGCATGCAAAGAAATACCATTTAAATAAAAATATTCTAAACAATATACTTGTAACTACTTTCACTGGGTAACAAGGACATATTCATCCCGTGATTGCTTTCTCCTTTACAATTCAACTAAATGGATATACTAGTGCCTGCGTTGGTAACATACTGGCTTATAAAAAAAAGTAGTCACAGACATAATCAGAAATGTTCTGACATAAATGCTGCAGACAATAGATTAAATTAGTCCTGACATAAATTAAATAAACCCTTTAGTGATTCTTCTTACATGATAAATACAGCTTTTGAGAACATCCTTACCTTGGTTACAAATGCCTGTGGACCTGGCATGGTTGGATTGAATTGCATCTGAGCCACATTGCTCTGCTGAGGTTCCAGCCGATATGGGTACATGGACACAGCCCCGGCATAGCATGTCTGTGGAGTTACTAGGGTGGACTGTGGGTTTAGTTCATGCTTTTGGTTTTCAGGAATTTGTAAACATGTGACAAAATCTTCTAAGCTAGAAGTAGTAGTAGGGTATGGGGATGGTTCAAAATTCCCTAGGGGAAAGTCTAACTGTGTCTGCTGAGACTGTTGTGCTAACACAGACACATTACACGGAATAAAGTTCTCTGTGTAAGGCATAGAATCAATCTCAGATTTGTAGGGAAACTCTTGATTTGTCCCAGGTAAGTCTGAAAAGACATTATACTGTCGTAGGTCTTGCTGAGGACAATTAGAAGGCACAGACTGGTGAGAGCTCCAATTTGCAAACATGCCGTTGACTTGCATATGCTTCATTTTCTGGCACAGCTGCTGCTGCTGCTCCAACTGCAGGTGCTCCTGGACCATACAGCTTGAGTTCAGCGCCCTGGGCGGTTGCTGCTGGTAACCTGGACACGCGAAGGTAGACTTATTTAAAGAATCTTGGACGAACGTCAGGATATCATCTGTTAAGTCAATGTCTCTGAAGTCATTCTCACCAGAAAAGTCAGTTCTGAAAAATTCCTCATTCTGCTGCATGTGTTTAATGTCTTCAAAATCAACACCTAGGTGTTTCATAATGTTGTATAAGTCACTGTTTTTATTGTCGGGGAAGAGCCCTCCATGAGCTTCAGAAAGTGTCGGGTTCATTTCCTGAGACTGACCAATTTGCTCATGTTTCAGGATATCATTTCCCACTGGTGCAATACTCTCCTGCCAATTACTGCATGTGTCCACAGATTCATTTAAGAAATTTCTTTTGAAAGGAGCACTACTTGAAGCAGGACAGAGATAAATAGACTCATCTTGTTGCATAATGGAACCGAAGACAGAACTGGGATGGGCAGAATCCTTACTGAGAGTTGACTGGGTAGCAGAATCTTTTCCACTAACACAATTTTTAGTCCTTACTGGTAAGGAATCCATCATGGGAGGAAAGGGGTTGGCAACCTCGTACAACAGAGCTTCTCCAGTGGCAAACATAAAAGGCAACTTCATATTTCGTTTTTTTAGATGCTCTGTTCCTTCTTCATCTCTAAAATTACAGAAACAGCAAGAAAAATACAGTGTGTGTCAAAATAAAAGTGCTTTTCCAGACTGTCAATTATTTTCTTAGTGAGTGCCATAAAATTTTTTGGAAAAATTTAAATGATTTAGAATTTGTCCCAAAACAAAGATCCCAACATAAACACAAACCACAAGAATTTGGGAATATGAGTGGGATAGACATCTCTAAATAAAACACAAAAGCCAGAAGCTATAAAGGAAAAGATTAGCATAATTCACAATATGAAAATTGTGTGTTCACATCATTTAAAATATCGAGGGATAGTATTAATAAAATGTATAAGAGCCAATCCATTATTAAGATAGACATAGGTAAATATTACACAATCATGTACAGAGCTAAATAGATGTACGTATATTTACATACATCCACGTGTTCATGAGTTGGAATATTAAATATTATAAAAGTTAATTATCTCAAAATGAACTATAGTTTCACTGTAATCCTTTTAGATTATTTGGTGAGAACTGACAATTTCTAAAATGTATTATGAAAATATAAAGTGGTCAAGAAAAGCCAAGGCAATGTTGGAGAACAAAAAATCCTACACAATCAAAATGACATAAACTAAACCCTTTTAGTGATTCTTCTGACATGATATACCCAAATAAACAACCATGAACACATCATCTGATCAAAATGCAGTGGAGTAGAGGAAAACTGCATTTTCAATAAATGTTACTGGTCAACTGGACATATCATTACAACTTTTAAATAGACAAGCTTTCATTTTATTCCAAAAATGCACCTTAATCCATTAATATACTCACCAGAGATGATTTGGGAGGTTTATGATTCCTCCTGCAAAAATTATCTACTACAACTTAAAATACAAATATAAAACTTTTTGACACTGTAAATTATGGCTAGCAGCATCGCTTCATAAATATTGTGGGGTTTTAATAAATATAAAAAGGAAAAGAAAACTGATTTTGATTTCTTATCTAAAGCCACCTACAAAAGTCACTTCTCTAGAGAAAATTTACAATGCACATACCTGATAAAATACTCATTTCCAGAATATGTAATAAACTTAAAAACCAATGCTTGCTTAGAAAACCTATGTTAAAGCAATGATATATTTACTTTACAGATGGCTCTAGATTTTCATCTTTCCTGCATATACACAGGAAAGTTTTCACTGAAGTTTTCTTTATCTCTTCCCATAGATCTACATATTTAGTTGTTCAGTAAAGTTTGTCAGTTGTCTTAAGTTTCTTTACCTATGCCTTCTCCTTTTAAACTTTTTAATTTGCAGAGTAAGTTCTCTTAGAATTTGAGTGTTTAAAGTGTTAATGACAGCAATCATTCTAAGTCTTTGTGCTTACGTTAGAGGTCTCTGAGTAGCAATGATGTAATCTGGTCTTCCATTTTTATAAACCAAGCGAGCGTTAGACTGGATCCAGGTCCATCGATTTTCTTTGGTAAGAAGCCTGAAAACTATCATGCCACTCTCTCCGGTCTTAATCACTAAAATAAAAATTAAAAAAAAATTATCAAACCCAAATTTGACATATTTTTCACCAAAGATCAACTACTATATATTCCTGTGGCAGCTATAGAGCGAATTAAACAGTTTCCTGAAACATGTACTAGAGTCTATGCCCTTTTTATGGACATGTTAACAAGGAACTACAACTTACTCCGCAAATGGTACTCAGCACAGTAGAGCATATCAGCAGCATGAATAAACTGATACCCTGATCCTCTCATGCACAGCTCTGCTTCAGTGTAGCCCAAAACAAGTTTTCCTCTGTGAAAAAGGTAAATGAAGTTGAAATTACGCTGTACTTCATTCATATTAAATGGTATCAGCTATTTGCTGCAACAGGTTTTACTTGACACTCAGAATTTTACATTAGCAGGTGGAAATCTATGAACTGCTCTCTTTTGCTTATGGCTACAAATTTCAGCTGTAGACCATTTTCTTCTCCTGAATAAAGACCATAAAAGTCTGCTACAGATAAAACCAATAGAGCAGATTATGTAGGAAAACAAAACATTTAGTAAAAATCTAGAATGCTTGTACTCCATTTTTGAGGGGCAGGGTTTTTCAAACATCTGTTATTTCCATATTTGAAAGGAGAAAAGCAATGACATGGAGTATGATAGTAAGCATTCATATATCAAAACATAATTCTTTGAAAGTTCACTAAACTTCAAGGCTAAAATTCAAATAAAGTTTGTATAATTTAAAATGTAAAACAAACTAACAATCTTACTACTTAAGCACATAATCGTTAGGACGTAGAAACTGAGGCAAGTGGTATAAAAATTATGAAAGAGTAAAATGATTTGATGAACCTGAAATTAAAGATGATACTGAAAGAGTATGAAATAACAGCTACTATAATAATGTACAATATTATAATCTACCCTATATGTTTTACATTCTACGAGAGACTTACTGCATTGTATAATATATACATCTAATAAAAACGAAGATGGAAAAGTTTTACTTACTTGGCGTCACAAGCAGTAGGTGTAAAGTCTAGTTTGTGTTTTGTTCTAAAGATGAAGTTTTTGGTTCGGATTTCAAGTATGGAGGGTGGCTGAAGTGGAGTAGCAATGGCAAACAAAGCTAACTGCGGGGGAAGCACCGACCCATCTTTCCCTTTCTTGTTCTGGCCGTGCAGGTATTTTAACCTCCCTTGGAAATTCATTGCCTTAAAAACACAAAAGATAGATCATTAAAATTAACAGTTTAAAAGCATTCCTTTTAACTCAAAAGGCTCAGTCCTGGCCACATCTAAGATTCTAGAAGCTGACAACTGCTACTTACTTTCATTCCTTTCTACACAAGAACACAATTCCAAAGTAGGATGAGGACTATTCTGAAGGGACAGAGAGGTGAAACACCCCTGGCTTTTTAATGATCACAACAGGAATACCTGCATCGGTTTCTAAGTATGTAAGTGCACCATCACTGACACCTAGCACAGCTGCTTGCACGCCGTGCACTCAATATATACTACTTGACTGAATAAATGGTGATCAAGTACACACTAATTTCCAAACACAGATGAACTATATTCCACAGCTCAGATACATCTTTATTAATACATTAAAATGACTCATGAAATCACAAAGAATGCAGAGCTCTATCAGAGAATAATTGGAGAAGATAGAGGAAACAAATGCAATTTAAGCAGGAGCATGATCTATTTAGTTACTTAAAACAGTAATAACCAGGCCAAGAAATAATTCTAATATCAGTATGATAACAGCACAAGAAAGGAAAGACCCAATTATGCTCATACTCCAACTCAGAAAATACATACTAATTGATCATCAGTACTATGAAAACTATCTCAAAGCAATTCTAACTCTGGGTCAGCAACATTATGACATAAAAGCAAACAAAAATCATTGTTTGCTAATGTTTGAGATATATGCAACATACCATGTAGTCTCTTTCTCCTGTGCTGGTGGGGTGTGCTATATTTTCTGGGGAGCTGGAGGTACACTTTGGGATAGCTGCTGCCCTTTATTTTCTAAATAAAAAACAGGTCAAGTTTTGACACTGATTTGCATGCTGCTTCCATGTGTCATGGGCAGCCTAGAAAGCCAAGGATTGCAATTTGATGAACTCCAAGATGAATGGAACTAGACCTTCTAATAAAGAGTTCAATGGTCATCTCCACTGAGGATCACAGCGTAATATGTACCCTTGGCAAAGACTCTGAAAAGTCCTGCAGTAAGAAAACCCATCTAAAATTTGAGTACTGTATCCCAAACTTAGTTGGGCACTTTCTCTTCTGGAATGTGCTATATTAAGGGTGCAGATCATCTGCAGTCTTAGTATCCTGCCTAAACGGCTCTGTGGTTATCCTACCCAGGTATTCAGACCACGCAACAGCATCTCGTACTGCATAATTCTGCAGTCATGCACATACAACCATTTTTCTACGTGGCAGTTTTCCTAGCCATGTGGAAAAGGCCAGTTTCACTTCTCTGTCTCCCAGGCATTACATCCAAAGAGAATAAGCATTCTTCTATTACAGAAGGGCTACATTGTTTTTCATCATATACCTAAAACGTCCTAAATGTAGGCAAAATACAAGCTCTACTAGGTTATTTCCCTCAATCTGTGTGGTTTTGGAGTTATAGAAAAGATTCAAAAATCACAAATAATATTTTAAAAGTTATTTTCCTTATTTGATGAAATAGATTTTTAAAGCCAAACTCAAATATAACCAAAGAATATTGGTTTCATTTCAACTATTTTATTTCTATAAATTAATGGTAAATGACAAGGTCGTAAGACTTTGCACCTTACCAGGAAACCAGATGAGTTATCCAGCAGACACCGCAGTCGGCATATGAAGCACCTCTCCATAAACAAAGAGTTTTCTGGAGGTAGCTGGTCTGGGTCATAGTAGACTTCTGGCTGGGGGAGGCCATTCGCTTCTGGAGAAATAACAGCACCACAAATTTATTTTCCACTTTGCTGTAAAATTAAGTGTTTAGATAGTTGAAATATGTGTTAATTTCTAAATTGGAGTCTGTACAAAAAGAATCATTTTCAGGAAAGGAGCTAATGAAAAGATACTAAAATTTACTCAGATTTTTAAAACTTTCTACTGACCAATAACTGCTAACAGTTTCCCCATTTTTAATGCCATTTTGTTTTCTTTCTAACACTTCCACAAACTTCTAGAATCACTGTTTGAGAAAGTTGTTTCTTTTTTATACTTGAATACGCTAGTTTACTTTTTTAAAGTCATGTGCCTTCTGAAACACAGAACATTTTACACACACTCCTTCCCATTTTTCACAACAGTGTGAGTAATTTTATGAAATGCATTACTGAGTATGGCAACACTTTCCCACTTGATAGACATCAGTGGCTGTCATATTCCTTAGATATATTCATTTTTTATTAATAGCAAATAAAATCATTATATAAGAAACAGAATACATAATAAAATCATTCATTTTTTGTAGAAAAAAAATTCTACTCACCAGCCTCTGTGAACTACAAGTACAGTCACATGACTTTCCACTACTTTCTTATCCTCACCAAGGAGTTCTTTGCCCCTATAGGTTCTCTGCTTCTTTTCATAGAATTATATCAAAAACACCAAAACTACATTTTTAAAATTTTATTTCCTTTGGAGAGAGTTGGAGAGGGAGGGACATGGATTTGTTGTTCCAGTTATTTATGAATTCCTTGTTTTTTTGTATGTGTCCTGACTGGGGAATTGAACCTGCAATCCTGGTGTATTGGGATGACACTCTAATTATTGAGATACCCAGTCAGGGTCCAAAGCTAACTTTTTATAAACATTCTTACCATCAATTCTTTGTACAGAGTCTGTATACTGTGAAGGGTTTAATGACCAGTGTAGCTGACGCTGAAATTCAGCTCGGTCTTCAGTATGGATAAGTTCATACACGCTCTGATGTATGACATCAGACTAAGGGAAAAAAAAACACAAAGAAATAAAACAATAGTACCGATTTAAGAAATAAATGTGACATACTAATGTAATTTCAGAACCTAGCTAATTAGTGATGAATAAAGTAAATGGCTTCGAAAGCTCTCCAGTTACCCAAGACATGAAAAGCTAGAGACTAGCTTTAATTGATAAGCCAGAAGTTATCTGCCACATAAATGTTTTTCAATCAAGTAAGTCACTTCTTCACTCCTTAATTGCAACATAATACATCCTGCTTATTTTTGTCCCCTTTTAATCTTTAAAGCCCTACGTTTTTAACAAAACCTTATGGAATTGTAGTCATTCTGTATTTTCTTCACTTTTTTCTAACAGTTTTCAGTAGATTGAATTATTCTAAGTAGACTCCATAAAAGCAAGGAATATGCCTTTACCAGGGTAAAATGCTTCCTCCACTAATTGCCTCCCAGCATTTATTCCAGTGATGAGCCCTTAATCCTTAAATCAGTATGTGTGTGTGTATATATATATATATATATATATATATATATTTTTTTTTTTTTTACTGCAACTCATGGTACTGAATACATTTTCCATCCATCACATATGTACATACACACACATGGAAGTTTCACAAAACACTTTGTGTAATCTATTTTATGCCATACTAAGCAACTAAAAAGAATGGTTGATGGTGAATCACTGTATTATCATTGCCCACTAAGAAATGACAACTTGCAGTTCAATGGTGCCTAAGATACCACCCATTGTCAGACACGAATGTTTTCTTGAAGAACAGTGGTTGGCCAGTGGTCGGCAAACTGCAGCTCCCAAGCCGCATGTGGCTCCCGAGCTGCATGTGGCTTGCCAGCCATGGTTTACTGCTCTGTTGACTCAGTTTGCTGACCACTGATCAAGGCTAATCTCTTTAATTTCATGATGGATAGGAATTACATTATCAAATAATTAAGATAACTAGGTAATTAAGTTTCAAACAGGCCTTTCAGCAGACATCAATGTATTTTCTTCATAATTTAAAAAGTCTAAAAGCAATTTTAAGGCTGGGTCAGCAAAATTTTCTTCAAGAATATCTTTAGAAATTGTGAGAACAACTAGATTCCATTAGTTTAGCTCTTTAGGGAATCTCTCTATGAATTTGACCTTCTAGCATTAAGCTATCTATGACAGCCATTACATAATTGCCAGAGTTATCATCTGAAACACAAGTTGGAATATACACATTCCCTTTAACATAAATCTTTAGTGGCTTCTAGTGTGTACACAGCACAGATTAATCTTCAGTTTAAATACTAGTGTGAACAGTGCTTCTTCTCAAGCCGTTGACATCACCTGTGAGCTTGTTAGGAATACAAATTTATGGGTCCTGCTTTGATCTACTGAATCAGAATACTGGGAGGTTTGAGGACT
Source organism: Antrozous pallidus (assembly GCA_027563665.1). Classification (NCBI taxonomy): domain Eukaryota; kingdom Metazoa; phylum Chordata; class Mammalia; order Chiroptera; family Vespertilionidae; genus Antrozous; species Antrozous pallidus. The sequence continues at coordinate 69,396,158 of CM050521.1, read as the reverse complement.
AAAGATTTTATAAAATTTTATCAAGTTCTTCAGGTGAGTCTTGTGTAGGTTAGAATTTAGAAACTATTGATACATAAGTATACCTAGCATTCAACTGTGCTCAAATCACATTTTATATTCGTTTCCCTCAAATATATCAAACACCTTACTCACCAATCCACTTATTCATTCAATAACATTAAACAAACCAGACACATTCACCTCTTTGAACGACTTCCAGTCGACCGCTTATAGTACTTCTGTCTTTTCCTCCCTGTGTTCCGCCACAACTCTCAGCCCATCTGAATCCTACACTTTGTTAGCTTCCATACCATTTCCCTCAGCAAAGATTCCATAATCCCCACAAATCAGAATGAAAGGTATAAGCCAAGGCATACCTTTATATGCTACCTCATTTATTTCATAGTTTCCGTATGTCCTCCAGTGGATATCCATACGAATTAGATGGGAAATATCCTCTTGCCTGCCCCTTCAAACCCTATCTGCCCCTTCCCTGAACGTTTCTTTTATATATGAGTTCCTTCATAAGTGAAAAGAGAAACACAATATGCATAAATCCCATAAACATTTAAGGAAATTATAATGTAGTAAATTATTAATAGTATAAAATATATTGGCTGAAAATACCTAATTTTTATTCTATACACACATTTTGATATTTTATATATAGCAATTATCAATTGTGTCCTTAAAGTATAAGTACAAATTTTTCAAAGACCTGAGAATAAATATTTACCTGCTGAAATCCCAGATAATCTTGTATAGTAGAGGAAGCATAAAAGACCAAGGCATCTGTAGTGACAACCAACACAAAGCCATTCAGAGCCTATCGAGAAAAAAGTTATAAAATCAGTATGTGACTAGTAATATTGTTACTCAAATACTGACTTCAATTAAGGCTGTTACTTTTATTGCTAAAAACTCTGCTTTAAAATGGCTAAATTATTACAAATCACGCACACACATACACACTCACAGGCATACCACATATCACACATCTGGGAGGTGGAGCATTACACGCTACTGCAGTGCAAATAGAAGTGGAATGCAACACTGGGTGACTTCTAACTCAAAATGATCTGGAAATAATTAAATGTAAATAACCCTTTGCCAATGGGTGATTTCCATTTGCAACTGTCATCCCAAATTATAAGGAACTATATTTATTAAAATTTACCTGTAGTAAGAATTCTCCTTCATGAAAGTTCAGGCCTTCCCCAAATTTTGTTCTACAGTTATCCTGAATTCCATTTCTGTCAGTTGGGGAGGATTTTAGTGCAACTTTGGAAAAACCAGAAAAACAATGATACAGTAAGTAGTTTTAAAAATAAATGGTTTCCAAGGACTCTGAGGGAAAACCTCTATTTACCAAACCAAACAAAAAAAGGAAATACTGGTGTGTACTATAATGACAGTAAATAACCCTTTGCCAATGGGTGATTTCCAACTCAGGTGACAAATTCTTAAAAATAATTTTTGATGTGTTCCCTATATAATTTTTGGAATATAACTTAGTTTAGAAGTTTCAAAGAATTGCATGGTGCTGCTATAAATACTCCTCCCATTCCTATACTTGTATTAGTTAATGAGAATAAAGTTCATCAATACATAACCTGTAAAAGTAATTTTAATATGTACAAATAATATTCTAAACATCAAAGAACTAGTGGTGGTCAAGAGAAAGAATCAACCATATACCTTATCAAGAAATATATTTCCATTAAATTTAGAATGTCTTGACTAACGGTTTGGGGGTAAAATGCTGTCGGTATTACTGGGTGCATGTTAAATCTACATATCAACTCATGAAGAATTATCATATTTATGATTTTGAATTATTCTATCCAAGAACATGTATGTTTTTCCCTTTGGCTCAAGACTATTTTCTTTATGCCACTAGAGTGTATTAAAGTCATCCACAATAAAGATTCACACATTAATTTTTTGTGTTTGATCCTAAGTATCAGACATTTGTCAAGTGGCTTCTCCCTTCATTACTATCTTCTAACTGCTTGTGAATAATACAGTGTCCCCCCAAAATGTACACACAATTTTTTTCTGATGGCTCCATTGATGTTTGTTTTTTTATATTTAATCCATGGAATTAATAATCATTCAAAGTGTGTATACATTTTTGGGAATATCATTATATATATATATATATATATATAAATAAATATAAATAAATAAAATGAAAGGTTGATGGCATGGTGGAATGCTTACTACTAGCAGTGGCATACTGTAATGTTTTTCTCCTCTTTTTTCCCTCCCATCTCTCTTTCTCACTGTGTGTGCGTGCGCACACATGCATATGCGTATTTGTAGTCTGGGAGGCAATAGCTGAACAGAAATTATAATTACTGCAGAAACCGGTTTGGCTCAATGGATGAATGTTGGCCTGTGGACTGAAAGGTCCCCGGTTCAATTCCAGTCAAGGCCATGTACCTTGGTTGCGGGAAAATCCCCAGTAGGGGGTGTGCAAGAGGCAGCTGATTGATGTTTCTCATCGATGTTTCTGACTTTCTGTCCCTCTCCCTTCTTCTCTGTAAACAATCAATAAAACATATTTTAAAAAATAATAACTACTATTTACCTATATAGAATTTTCCCTAGAAATCTCAAATAGTATCTTCTTTAGAAGCCTGTGAATGTTGGTGTCTGATATAAGTAAGCTTACATCTTAGCTCTGCCACTTAACGTGTGAACTCTTGCAGCCTGTCTCCTAATATGTGAAGTGATAACTGAAATAAACCAACCAACCATCGTGCAGGATTGCTGTGAAGAATAATGAGAATATAGGTGAAGTTCCTGGCATATGTCCCATGAATGGAAGCTTTAATGATTAGCCCCATTTCCCAGAGCTTACGGATTGACTAGTTACAAAGTATAACCATCTAGATTCAGCCACATATCTTTCCATTTGTCTATTCTCTTTTAACCTGTGATAGTTAAACAAGAGAAACCATTAAACAAAACGGACTTTGACTTTACTTTTAAGACTTCTGATTTCAGTAGACTTTTGAGAAAGATAATAAGGCTTGGTGAAAACTGGAGACTTACTAATAACTAGCTTTTCTCTTGGTCTGAGCAAAGCATCCTATATAATAAAAGCATAATATGCTAAGTGTCCGACTGATCAGTGGACCGCTGGACCAGTCGCTTTGATGGACACTGACTATAAGAGGGCAGACGCTCTGACCGGTAGATTAGCTTGCTGCTGGGGTCTGGCCAATCGGGACTTAGCGGCTGTATGGGAACTGAGCAAGAGAGCCAGACACGCCCTGTAGCACTCCTACAGTCCCTCCCCTGACGGCCAGCCAATCTCCCATGCTCCCTCCCCAGCCGGCTGGCCCCCATTGGCTCCAATCAGGACTGGGCAAGACTGCCCATATTGCTGGCTAGGCTGAGGGACCCCACCCATGCACTAATTTGTGCACTGGGGTACAATCATATAAAATCATTTCTTGTTTGATGTTTATGTTCTGGTAAATCATCAAGTGTATGTGTCACACTGGGATCTCATGCCAAGTTCTTGCCTTTGCAGAACCTGAAACAAATCTCTTTGAAAGAAGAGGCCAAAAGTCTAGCCTCTGAATATAATAACAGCAAAAGGCCAGAGAACAGATTTCCTTAGGCCAAAAAGAATACTTTCAGGTATATTAATTGATCTACCAGCTAATCAAGACCAAAGGAAATGCTTAATTTCTTCTCACTGAAAAGGTTTTTTCTCCTTCTCTATTCTGTAAGTTTTGTTGTTTCTGTTTGGTTTCTAATGGCCAAATTTGCTTAAATGCATTAAAACCTCATGATGTCAGGGTTAACTCCACTTCTTTTCCAAAATCTCTAGTATGTGGCACAATTTAAGAGTTATACCAAATATCAGTAAGTTTTCTATTAAAATGATAGCAAAAATGTACACACAAAACTAAAACTCTTACAATAGGAAATGAGCGAAACAATCTTAAAAACTGACACACTATCAAGTGTCAAACTTAAACTCTCTAAATTGTCTTAGTAGGAATCTTTTAAAATTAATTTTTAATCAACAGAGTTGATGTTAGTTCCAACTAGAGTTATTGGCCCACTGAGAAGATAAGGAATGAAAGAAACCATTCAGAGTAATTAACAATTTGTTTTTGGCCTTGTATTGGGGATGTTAGCCAGTGTAATTATACATTAGACTGCCTTTAACTAGGGAATCTAAGCTATGGAAATAAAGAACTATAAAAGAATGTCAAAAATATTAAGTACCAAATGAGATTTAACTAAAGTATTACAGGAACTTGAGACAGAAAAGAAAAAACTTGTTCTAAACATCAACACCTACCATTGTAAATGTTGGAAGGATAATGTGTATAACTACTGCTTAAGTAGGAAAAGTGACAAGTGCATTTTGGGGAAGGATCACTGGAGGGCACTTGGAAAAACAAACAAATGTTTCTGTTGCTCACATATTTAAGGTTAATGATCAATAAAGGATTTAAGTAAATATTGTGCAAAGATGCATTCAGGAAGAGTGAGCTCCCTTTCCATTGTCACCTAAAAAAATACAGCGTGACATTTTAGAACACTTCTTTTATGTCCTGGCCTTTCAACCCCAGGTATGTAACTTATGCCTTCCATGAGGTCTGATCTCTTTTTCTTGATATACCCATTACCTCTCCCTTCTTAACATTATTAGAAGCATAGTAATTAATACTACTCACTTTCACACATACATGTCATGCCTTGATTAGAAAGCAGAAAACCTAGGGTATTGTCATCAGTGCCTCTTCCTAGCATCTGAGTGGCCTTCAGTAATTTCCTTAGTAGTAATATACATACTGACCACACATTATATGCCAAGCAGTTTCCATGTATTATATCTTATTTAATGTTCATAATAGTCCTATGAGACTGGACGTTCTTGACCTTTCAATATTTTCGGAAACTGAGACTTAAGGAGGTTAAGAACCTTTCCCAAGGTCATAGAGCTCTAAGTGGCAGAGCTTGGATTAGAGGTAGCCTGACCCTGAATGTGTGTGCTATTATTAACCAGCTACCAGACGTCTCCCTCTGCTAACTCCCTTCAACCTTCAATTTCCTCAAATGAGGACAGTGACAGATCTGGAGATAAATTCTTGTGAAGCCTAAAATATCAGGCAGAGTATCTGGGTAATAAGACCTGGGATCTATAACTCACAGCTATACGCTGCGTTTACACACCCTCAAACCATTATGGAAAACTAACACTAAGTGCACACCAGGAATAGTGGCATATTTTCTCACCTCTAAAGAAAGAGTATGAATGAGTATCCAGTAAGACTTCTGTGATACCCACAATGTTATCTACAACAAAGATTTAAAAGTACTGCAAAACAGTAAATTGTTATTAAAAACTATATGCCTAGTCAGATGCATAAGGACACTTTTACCATACACCATGGAAATTAAATACACGACAGTTAATAGAAAGAAAATGTAATCTCTGAAAAAAGTCACTAGGTGATTCTGCTACTTGGGGAGCATGTGCATACTAAACAGACATTTGTTAAAATCCCACGTGTGGGATTACCACATCTTCCAAAGTGTGCAGATGTGACATTGAACATTCAGTGGAATATTAATAAAACTATTTCAACTATTTCTTCACTGAAAGATCAATGAAGTACAAGTAAAACTTTAATTGGTGATGGAATTTAAGTGTAAATATATTAAGCTTATCAATTTGTCCCATTACAGACTGATTCAAGTCTTATTTCCACATGCATTTAACCACATCCATATTTCCTAGTATGGCACTTTTCCTTTATATATCTAAGCTCAGATTTCCATTTCTCTCTACAAGCCAAGTAGTTCCTCTCCAGAAAATAAACTCTGAATTGGTAGAGAAATTCAAGAGGAAGAATTATTGGCATGTGGTAAACTATATTTTGTATTTTGTTACTATAGTTTGCATTTAAGCAGAATGAGGGTACGATAAATGTCTTGCCAGGGAAAATCATAAGCCTTTTAAGTACTAATTGTTGCTATAAATTCAAATTATTTTATAATAATATTTATCATCTCCTTTATTACTTCTGGAAGGAAAAGTTAAATTCCATTCCCACATTGATATAAGCATAAAAGAGCAAAGATATCACTTATAAAATTCAACTACATAAACTTTTATAAATTAGGTAGGGTTAAGTAATGCAGTATTTCTTAACAAAAAGGAAAACATATTTGGTTTAGCAAGCGCACTGTATCCATACTTTCTCCCCTAACCAAAGCAAACTATGTCACTTGTCCCTGAACAAAGTGTCTAGAGTTGAGTGTGTGCCACTTCTGAAACAGAGAGGGGGTAATAAATTATTACACATTATATCAAAAAAAGCTGAAAAATACAAAATTAATTCCACAAAGGGATTTTCAGATTATATTAAATATCAGGTCCATATGTCTCTACCTATATTTAACAACAAAGTTCTCCATTAAAAAAAAAAGTAAAATATCATTACTCTGCAAAAATTCTTTATCATTGATATAACAATTTTAATTGTAACACTTCACAAATCTCTTATTTTTAGGACAAATCCACTGCCAACTCAAAACATCAGACAGGCAAGCACTTTTCCTGTGCTGAGAAGATGAAGACAATGTGGACCGTGGAGGTTAAAGGTCTTATCTAAGGCCACAAGGTTAATGAACTGAATTCTCTGCATGTCTCCTGCCTGCAGGTGCTCTGGTTACACGACTCTCCCCCTGTACCTCGCTGAGATAAAGAGAGGGAATGCTGGCTTCATCACACACAGACTAGATACCTGAAATTCTTGACGCGGTCAAGAATCCAGCTGACACTGAAATATTCTCTACAACTGAGCATAAAAGGCCCTCCCACATCATATGGGCAAACTGAAGGCTAGACGAAACAGAAAGGATTCAATACAGACAATTTTAGGATGAGTTGAGCCAGTCTGACTGCTTACCCACCCGCTGCTGACACCTGAATGGTTTGATGGCTTCTATGGACAACCAAGAACCAGAAATACTTCCTCCAGAATTATTTTTCTTTATGCACTTCCATTTTTGTTTACACTTTCATGTACCATTTTCCCTTTGGCCCTCTAATTTAATAAGAACTGGAAACACCAAATGAAAGCAATTTTAAGTGAACTCATTATCACCTTACCATGGTTTCATATTTCACACATGCACAAATTTGCTTTCCTCTACCTCTTCCCATCATTAAGACATTTCATCTTTGCTATTATTCCTCTTACTGTATATACTTTCCCCTGAAAATCTTTATTAGCTTCCACAGTTGAAAATTTTATTAGCCCAACTGTATTATAATGACTCCAAAATCTAAATCTCAGCTATGATCAAGTAAATTTGAGCAGATTAAAATTTATTAATCAAAAAGTCAAAAAGCTATAAGAGCAGGATTTAAAAACAACACATAAAAAGATTAATACATAAAAATTAGTCATAATGTGTGTCATTACAGGCCTTAAAGTGATTAATGTTATGTTATATGAATACAGTTTCTAAAACACTGTAATGTAAGGATGCAATTTTCCATTAATCAGGTCACAAAGCATCACAAAAAAAATCAAGTGATTTAATTATAGACATTTAAAACATGTATTTGGGAAAAAATAAAAACAAAAAATTGACTAAAGTTGGCTGGCTTTTAGTATTATCCTCCCTCTCCCCCCAAAATAAGACTAAAGGATAAATTTGGACCTTTCATGGCCAAGCAATTAAGGATCCTAGTCATAAAATACTTGGTAATGATCAAAGAGAAAACCTATCAAAGTAATAAATTTAAAAGACAGAAAAGAAGCAAAACATGTAATAAAGGATGTAATGAGTTTGAATTACAGTTTGAATCTTTGATATGTATTTGTCACTGTTTGGTTTTTTAGAAAAATGTGTCAAAGCAAACAAAAACACTCAGAGATGAAAGTAACCTATAGAAAATCATAAAATACTAAACTTAATAAAATGTAATGAACTTCACACTTCAAATTAGAATATGGGACGAAAAAGAGATTATATTCCTGATCCAAAGAGTTTATATTAATAAGTGTAAGAGCCAAGATTTGAATACCACCGTAACCTGACTTCATCTGAATGCTATTCTTTTTATTCATCCATGTTTCAATTTGATTATATAAAGTTCATAAAATTCAAAATTTTATCATTTTAGATATTGAAGAGATCACAAATATTATAGTGTTTCATATTTAAATGTAAATTCTGGGGGGAAAATACATAGCTAAATTATAATCTAAGAAGGCTAATGCCATGGGTAAATGAAACTGAACACTATTTGATGATTTCAAATGTGCTGATCTTTTAGGCCCATGATCTACAAACTGCGGCTCACAAGCCACATGCGGCTCTTTGGCCCCTTAAGTGTGGCTCCTCCACAAAATACCACAGCCTGGGCAAGTCTATTTTGAAAAAGTGGCATTAGAAGAAGTTTAAGTTAAAAAAATTTGGCTCTCAGAAAATTTCAATCGTTGTACTTTTGATATTTGGCTCTGTTGACTAATGAGTTTGCCGACCACTGTTTTAGGCAAACCCACTGTGTACATTTCTAGAATTAGGAGAATACGAGGTATAACTTCCAGTATAAAATAAATAACTTATGGGGATTGTAATGCACTGTGTAGGGAATATAGTCAATAATATGATAATCACTTTGTACAGTGACAGATACAAACCTATTTAACTTTATAAAATATCAACCCTTCAAATGACTTTTTACTTCATTAATTTTTACTGCTTGTTCAGCTCACTCTTGGCATTGATACATGTCTATATATCAATGCATGTATCAAAATAATTAAGATAATGTTCTTGTTACAGATATCAGAACAGGATTGAAATGCAGGGAAACATGCAAGTGAAAGATGAGTAAACGCAATAGCTCTCCTTTAAAAACCCAACAGGAAATGAACTGTTAAAGCACCTACCAAAGGAAGACTAAGAAGAGAGCACAAATAATTTTTAATTTAAAATAAAGTCAACAAAGACCCACAGTAAACAGTGAAGTTGAATAAATGTTGGGTCATCACATAATGTTAACTGTTCTCATCCTCTCTTCACAGCATTTTTAGACTTACTGAGATTTAAAATATTCCAGTATGCAAAAAATACACTTTATAAAATGATGATTATTTTAATGATTCAAGACTCAGATTTCCCCTTATATTACCTAGGTTGCAAAATAACCAGAAAACTATTCCCTATGACATTTGCAAATGCAAAATTCTGGAATTAGAAACTCAGATCCCTAAACTCACTTTTGTAGACTTAATGTATTTGCACAAAAGCATCTTTCTGTTTCTTATGGAAAGAAAAACTGTTTCCTTTCCACAAAGTAAATTTATTCATCTCACTATTTAAAGGGTCATATGGAATAACCCATGACTCAGACAGCATGTTGGAGGTAAACGATTTCACAGTTAATGATTACATTTTAAATGATGCAATATTTACTGAATATTTTACTAAATTATCAAATACTACATGCCACTGACCCCTACTACTGTCTCATAAAAAGATTTTTCTGTCTTTTTACCTCAGATATTTGTGTCTCAACAGAGAACATGGATTAGTTATTCTCAAGTTTTTAATTCTGGGGATTGCAGTCCAAAAGGAGAATAATTTAAACACACTACTTACATGATGATGAGTATTTTAAAAGGCGATAATGAACTCTAATTCAAATTTTCAAATGCTGAAATTACTCTAACGATAAAACATTACCATGCCTATTCAGATTAGTCAATAAGATCAATGCCCACTGTTTCATCCTGACGCTGAGACAGTATAGGAGGAAACTACCCTTTCTCTGAAGATCAACCAATTTCAAAGAATGGATCGTAACCCTCCACATCCTACTCTCTCTTAATAAACTTATTGATCACAGTCACGAAGTTATTTTATAGTAAATGTTTTCCATCTCAGAAATATTTGAGTTTCACACTCATTTTGTGCTTTGTTTCTCCATGTTCCACTTTTTAAAAAAATTATTATTAAACAAGGACACTATCATCTTAACATTCTGCAATTTGGTGAGAAGATTTGAAGATGACGTTAAGGATTTTAGGACCTCTTCCGGTCTGCATCTCCTGCACGGAGTGCACACATTCCTTGGGTCACAGCTCCACTTGCCCACTTAGCTGGCCTCGAGCTCCCTGCTGCTGTGACTTAATCTCTCCTGAGAGGTGAAAACTTGCACTTGACGATGTTTAATTGCCAACATCAGAAAACAGCAATTTTGGATTTCTGTTATTTGCTAAAAACAGAAAGGATCTTTTGAAATACTTGAAAAATACAATAATTTAGAGAAGTCTTTAAAAAATAATAAGCAAAGAGAATAAATAAAGGTAACACAGAAGAGCAGTGCAATGCTACTGAGGAAAACTGACAAGAACTTAAGCGGCTTCTACTGTTTTAATTAATACATTATTTTGTTATTAGTATATTACTATTCCCAAAACATGTCTAAATGTGTCCATTGTGCAGAAATAAAAAAATAAACTATCACCTTATTCTTGGACTTTTCATGTCTCAAATTTGCAAAGGAGGTGATTTTTTAAATCCAGAGGCATAGGTGTACATCCCATCGATGCTGACAAAATAAAAAATGTACCAAGATTGCCAGACTGCTGTGAAATACAAAAGGAACATCCAGCAAAGAAGAAAAGGTGCAGTGGCCCAGGAACAAGATGATAAATGTAAAGCGATGACAACGGAATGCAGAGGATGGCTAACGAAGGCACAGGGCAATCTGAAAGCTCCAAGAAAGGAGAGAGTAATACTAGTCAGTTCGAAAGAGGTGATAGAGATTTGACATTTGAGTCCTTGAATACACCCACATGTCTCACTGTCCAACCCAACCAGTCACAGACCATGTAAGAACTCTGATTGTAACAATTCAATAAAACAAATTATTTCTTGCATCTGGATATTTATAGACAGAGAATAAACTAAATGGTATAACCAACAATGGCAAATGGGCTATTAACAGAAAGATTATTTGGAAATAGTAAAAAAAAATATTAACATCTTAAACAAGCCCCAGAACGATATGTCTAAACAGATCAATTTGAATATTCAATATGATTTTTACATTGCTTTTCAGATATAAGTTAATGAAATTAAGTTACTAAACATTTATTGAATGCCTACTATGGGGCGGGCGAGAGAAATAGGCAATATCTGGCATGTTTAAGTGCACCCCACCAAATAAAGCATTATATTATAACATTTTTATAATGATTATGTCATCTACAGCTTTAGCAAAGAGTATAAACTGAAAAACGATTTTGAGTTCCACTGCCTAGAATATATATGTAGTTCAAGAGTTTTTAAGAATTAAACATTCAAAATTTCCTTCGAGTATGTCTTTAATTGAAGCCCAAACTAATTAACACATCCCTTGAAAATGTTGCACTGTAAGTATTTAATGTACATTATTAAATCTACTGTATGTCAGTTTCTAAGACACTAGACCTTAAGCTATTAGGGCAGAAATATTTTTTCCCCTTTGTTTCTTCTTTGATAATTCAGAACGCACACAGTGTTTAGAATAAAGCACAATCTTGAATGAGAAAATTATAAAACAAATTTAAATTTAATAGCATCCAAGAACTGCTTCTAACCTTAACTGAAAAAATGGCTGTCTTATTCAAGCACTTCTCTTGTTCAAGCACTTCAGTTATATTTTAGAATATTTTAATTAAATATGCATAAATATTAATGTTGTAGTTAAAAACTTTTAAGTATTGCTTAAGCAGGATAGCAGAGCCCCAAAGTTTAAAAAGATCCATCCAAGTTAGATTATTTAAACTTGCAATAAATAGATGTATTTTCTTGGAAAAATATCTATTGTTACAGTAAAAGTTGAGTTTCCTTTCTAACAAGATTGTATGATTACTCGTTTATATTGTCCTTTCCGCAGGAATTCACACACCCCCTGTTTGCATCCTGTTATTCACTTGGAGCTTCCCTTAACTTCCCTAGACTGTTTCCCTAATAGTGGTTTTAGCACACAGAAATCCTACTGACTGCCAACAATCTGCATTTAGTATGCCTTCAAGTCATAAGGATTACCTTAAAATTTTACCCTGTGTTCTCTCAAAAGGTTGTATTGCCATCCTAGACCACTGGACATGACTTTGGGATCTTCTTTTTACTGATTTTTTCCCCTTACCTTCCATCTAACTCTGTTCTTGTACTTGGTACAACCTAAGAAACTGTTTAGTGTACACTTGCCACTGAAATCCAAGCAAACCTATTTGTAGTTTTCCTCAAATTTTGTACATTTGGATTTGTCTTTCCGAAGGCAAAGTAAACAATGTTTTTAAAAGTTAATTCAGGGTTTTATTAAGGCCATATTAAATCATTGCCTCAGATTCATCTAGGCTGCTTATTAAAAACTAGAGGCCTGGTGCACGAAATTCATGCACTGGTGGGGGAGGGAGTGGGCTCAGCCCAGTCTGTGCCCTCTTGCAGTCCAGGAGCCCTAAGCCAGCAGTCAGACATCCTTAGCACTGCCATGGAGATGGTAGAGGCTCCCACCACTGCTGCTGCACTCGCCAGCCATCAGCCTGACTTCTGGCTGAATGGCGCTGCCCCTGTGGGAGCACACTGATCACCAGGGTGCAGCTCCTGCATTAAGCGTCTGCCCCTGGTGGTCAGTGTATGTCAAAGTGAGCAATTGAGCATCCTTAGCATATCATTAGCATATTATGTTTTGATTGGTTGAATGGATGAGTGGACACTTAGCATATTATGCTTTTATTATATATACAGATTCCTGATTTCAATATAGAACTTATGCAGAATCAGCATAAAAGGGACATGCCCTAGAATGTGCATTTTTAGCAAGCTCTTCAGGCTACTGCATTGCACAATAAAAACCAGTACTACTAAGGGCCTACAATTCAATATAATATAACTAATTAAGGAATGATGCAAATAGGAGAATAAGGAACTACTATCAAATGCACTGAACCAGAAAAAAAACTAAAGTTATTAACAGATCTAAGAAAATCCTTTGTAACAACTACAAACTTCTAATGAGCCTGCTCAACACTGGCATTCTTTGGAAACTCCTTAACTTGAGGTACTAAACATGACACACATCTAATCTTGAAAAAAATATGTATGTAAATGTATACATTAAATATGCATATATATTAATGTGTGTGTGTGTAGGCATGCACACACAGCCTCGAAAGCGGGAATTATGTAAGCATTAAATAGCACACTGGCTACACATCCACTAAGTAGCTTCGGTTCTGCTCCACTACTTTGAAACGAGGAACAACTTGTACACTTTTTTCTCTCTCTGTAATATATAGTTTGATTTCTCATTACAGAGCAGCAGGAAATGAAAAGGCAAAATGACTCACATTAATAAATCTTTATCAGAGTCAAGGAATATTAATGCCTTCCTAGCTTCCAGACTAGACTGTTCTCTAACTCTCTAACTCTGAGTGCAGACAGAGACCACACCTTACATGTCATGGAACCCGACCATGCGGCCAAGCAGTAAGCCCAGCAGGTGAAGAAATGCTGGGGATCAGGACAGCATTCTGTGCAGCTGGGAATGGCCTCGGGATACAGTCAACCACAGGGGCTCCTCAACTTTCACATGCAGCATCTAGCCCCACCACCAGAATGTATGATGCCTTAGGTCTGGGGTGGGGCCCAAGATCTGACACTGTGCACAGTTCTCAGGTGATACGAATCTGCTTGTCTGCAGACTACACTTGGAGCACTATGGATCTAGGGAAAAATTTCCATGTTTTTGCCATGTAAATGGTTCCCAGAAAAGAGAAGTAACTGAGACATGGTCAGGAAAAACAATATAGGGAATCTGGAAACTTGGGTTCTAGTTCCAACTCTCATAAAATGGCTATTCAGTTGATAAACACACACAACATACGCCAATGACTATCACATGACTCATTTAGATGATGAAGAATCTGACAAGATGAAAACAGAAAATTCAAAGACTTTTTATATAGATCAGAGAAAATTTAAATGTCTACTTTGAACCCTTGAAATTATTAGCTTCAAACCCATGTTTAGTGCCTAAATCACAACCATTAAACCATATAGCTTTTATCCAAAATAAAAAACAAATAGCAACAACAAAAAATAAAAAAGATGCTCAGGTTGAACACATCAAACCATCTAAATATAAACCTAAAAGGTAACTGTTTTTTGCAATATTCTAAACATAAATTACAGATTAAAGTATCTGCACATGTGTCCAGGGCAGCAGGATCAGCCCACCTGAGAGCATGTTAGAAATGCAAAGTATCTGGGCATACTTAAACCTCCTGCATAAAAATCTTCCTCTTTCAAGATCCTAAGTGATTTGTAAGTACACTGCAGTGTGAGCCTCACTGACAGGCCACTGAGATTTTATTAATCCCTTACTGTTTGTAAAATAACATTATACATTTAAAACACTGAACATTTCCTGAAGAAAACCTCTATCTGACACATAAACAGATAAAAAGAAATCAATAAATGATTTAACATGAGAAGACACATTGAAACATTTCAAACAAAAACTTCCATTTTAAATGTTTCCTGAAGAGAAAATACTGGCTGATTAAAAGGTAACTAATATCACCTACCTCAAATCCCTAACTTTGCAGCTGGGTAAACTGAGGTAGGGAGCTGCTAATTAGTTTGACTGAATGGAGACTGAAATCCAATTCTATTAACTCCTATAAGATGAAATGCCTTCTTCAGTAGAAAGAAAACTTTTAATTACATGTTCCTAAATGAACATACAGTTAATATAAAGCAGAAATATACATAATTTTGAGAGGATAAATGAAATGACCTATCTATAAAAACAAAGTGAAGGAAATTCATAGTACTTATTACGTGTTTTACTCTTTCCATTCAAAAGAGAGAGAGGGAGACTTCCAGAAAACAAATTGGAAAAAGAAGTGAACTGGAAACTGACATACTTAATATGAGCATAAGCTCCAAATACATAATTATCAAAGAATGATACCACATTATCATTTAGTGGCAGCATCTGTTTCATGAATAAATCTGGAAAACTCACTTTTGGAAATATGAGAAATTTGGCTTTGCTACTTACGTTTTAACCATACAGCAATAAACAAAACTTTTTCACATATGGT
The DNA here is from genome assembly GCA_027563665.1 of Antrozous pallidus. Classification (NCBI taxonomy): domain Eukaryota; kingdom Metazoa; phylum Chordata; class Mammalia; order Chiroptera; family Vespertilionidae; genus Antrozous; species Antrozous pallidus. The sequence goes on along the minus strand of CM050521.1, from coordinate 69,381,000 downwards.
TAATTTTTGCAGTTTTCAACACAGAAGCAGCCAAATTCAACGTATTTTATAAGCAACTATAGAAAAATTAAACCCTTTTGTCTTACCATCAAAGAAGCTCTTGGCTCTTAGGTAACTGACACTGAGCCTAAGAACGGAAAGTTTGTCCAGCTTATTAATAACATCTTGTGGGAAAGGCAGCAGGTTCGCCAAACGGTCCAACTCTGTATTGAGTCGGTCTCTATGTCGCTTGGAAGGATTTGACTTGATTCCTTCAGCTGGGATTGGCTTGATGCTGTAAAACAAACAAAATGTCATGAAATACTCTAAAATATATAAAGCAAAATTTTCTATTGCCTTATAGCATCTCCTCAAATATTTCTCTCATAAAACAAACACCTGAAATCTACTTTCAGTTTACATAAATCCTTTCAAAATTATCCTTTTTAAAATCTTAATTAAGCAAAACAGGGGAATGGGTAAAATTCTTCATAATGCTTTTATTAAAAGCTTATGAATCCATGATAGGACTAAGTATATACTTCATATAATTTATACATTTGTAGTACAGTGATTTCCAACTAACAAATCTACTAGGATTTTATTCCCTTTAAACACAACCAATGGTAGGGAAAGGAAAAAAATCTGTAATAAATTATGTGAACATCATGCTTCACAATCTTCTGGAAGCATTTTGGCATCATTTATGTTTGTAGATAAGTAAGAGCAACCCTAAATAAAAAACCTATATTCATCACCCCAGCTTCCTATATTTAACAATTTCATCCTGTTAGTGACAACTTCTCAGAACTCCCTGGCACTCCAGATGGTCCTAATGCCATCTAATGTGTCTTCCAGTATTAAAATAAGGAAACATTTGACGTTAGGTATTTACATTTGTTGAATGACAAATGCTGGAAGTTAACTGTGATTACTGGCAAATCTTGCTTTTATGACTGGTCAGTAATTCTACCTTATTAGCATCCATAATTTATGCCCCAATTAGAAAAGTCAATGACATCCCAAAATTTAGTTATGATTTTCATCTGAGAGAAAAGAAACGTATGGTTACAAGTAGAACTTGAGTTTAGAAATGAGAAGCTGGACTACTTTATACAAAGACCTTAATCAGAAATTCATAGCAGAAATTCACTATGAAAAGAGAATTTACAGATCCTTGGACACTCATGATGAAATATAGAGAAGCTATTAAAAAACCAAATAAAGTAATTTTAAGGTCATGCCTGCCCCTCTCCATTTGACAGAAAAATAATTATCTTGAATGTTCTTATAACAAACACCTTTTTCCCAGTGTTATTGAGAAAACAAAAACATTTTTGACAGTTCAAATGGTAGTATCTTTAAAAAGCAGAAATTGACTTGAGTATAGTGCTATTAATTTGATGCAATAAAAACATTTCTAGAAAATTTATTCTCATTGTTATATGTGAATTAGTAATAGTTTATGCAAAAGATAAAAAATACAAAATTTTAACATTTTTTACTTTGTCCCTAACATGTCATTTCTTCAGAACTTGCCTATTTCTATTTTTTTCTAATGCAGTTCAAATTATTTCTACAAAATAAAAGAGTGACTGATAAAATGGTATACATACAAATCAGTAGAACTACCTCCAGATTGTTTGTCTAACTGCATAATTAAATGGTGACTATTTATGTATTTTCCCCTTATCATATTACATTTATAATCAAACTGAAGTCACACCTAGTTACTACATTTCTCCAATTCATCAACTGAATTTCAATTTTTACCTACAGTGCATGTGTGCCTTCTTGAGTAATTCTCTATGGATCAATCACTTGTTATTCATTTGCACCTGTCATGTCCTTGGCAGGTCAGAAAAATACTCTTACACATATTCCAAAGGTGTTATGGGAGCTAAGTACTGGGAACAACTACTTGAAAAAAGATTTTACAGAAAAGGTGGTATATGAGATGGATTTTGAAAGATGAACCGGATTTCAGGAGGCGACATGACTAGGGACAGGTGAGCTGCGAGAAGTCCCCTGTCTGAATAGTGAAGCACAGAGTGCGAGAGAGAGAAGGGAGAAGTTTGTTGGGGTTCCTGATGAAGTGGGGGTCCTCTTCCCCGCTGGGTGCTGCTGGAGGTGGAGTTCTTACCCATAGCCCCAGAAAAAGAATTTTCTGAGGCCTGCACCAGAGAACGAGTGATTTTTACTTATGTGTTATTACATCCCTGCGTTTCTAGAGTCCCATTTCCCTTAGTCCATTTATAGAAGCGCAGGTAGGGTTTCAGTAAAGCTAGGAGCAAAGCCGGTGTCCAGAGTTTCCTTTTCATGTAGGAGCTGGGTCCAGTTCAGCATCAGGCAAGTTCCAGTCCGTTAGTCCGCTGCGTGTGCGGATGCAGGGAAGCAGGAGCAAAAGAGCTCCACAAGCCCAGAATCACTGGAGGCCCAACAAAGCCAAGTGCATAAGAGGTCAAACTCCTCTGTTTAGGAGATTATGCACCCCAAATCTTCCTGCCCTTACAGTGGCCACACCCATGTTGGCCCATGATCTCCGTCCTCAGGTATGGCTGACAGAAAGCACTTCTGCTAATGCCCCAACTTTTCTGGGTATGCACCTGTCTTCCCTTTGTTCACTCCCCTTGCCCCAGTGTTTTGCAGGGAACATGCCTATAAAGTCTGGCCTTCCCTCTCTTCCCTTCCTGTTATTAGTATCAGTTGGGGCCACATTCCTTCAACAACTATTGACCACCCGCCATATGGCCCAAACACAACACTCAGCATGAACAAAACCCACTAAAGCTCGCTGTTCCGATGAAGCTTACGTGCCAATGGGAGGATACATACATAAACATATAACTTTCCAGGCTGTCAGTGTTAAGAAAAGTAAAACAAGGTAAGGAAGGAAGGAGTGACAGGGTGCTGGTTTTGACAGCTAGTGATGTTTCAGCACGGACACGAAGACAACAAAGGATGAGCCGTGATGAAAGAAATGTTCGAGGTAGAGGACTCAGCAACTCTCCCCACAGAAATGGCAACCAAACTGGACTTTGGCAGCTAGAGGCATCTTGAGTTTTCAGTGGGGTTGGCATGCCAGTCTCGTATTTTCATTTTACTAAGCTGACTGGCGACAGTGAGCACAGAAGGCACGACAGACCCCTCTGAGCACTTCTTTCTAAAATATAACTCCAGGTCACTCCTCTTATTTAACCCTTTCAGTAGCTCCATACAGTCCACATTCCTTAGGCTAACAAAGTGCTTCCTGATCTTCCTATGGCCCCTAACTGTTCCTCTGGCCCCAGTTTCCAGCTAAAGCCTTCTTTGTCCATTATATGCCAGAGCTAAGAAATGACTTGCAGTTGCCAGCATGTACTTGGGTGCTTTCATAGTGCTAACCCCCCCCCCCCCCCTGCTGTCGCACCAGCTGCAAAGCCCTGCTCAATTGGTTCACTTTTGTAAGGTCTTCCCCTACCTACTCACAATGGATTCTTCCTGTACTACTTCAGCACCTTATGCATCTTATGTAAATGTCTTACACAACCATTCCATTAAGGAATATTCAGTACAGATAACATTTCCCATAAATTAAAAATCAAATCCAGCCCTGCACTCTTGGTAGCCTTCCAGTAAAGATTATGAAACACTGGGGAGAAAGGAGTAAAACAAACACTGAAGACAAGACAATCCAATATGACACAGGGACAGATTTCAACAGTACAAGCGAGTCTTAGAGGTAGGTAATCTTCCAAGTAGTATTGCTGCCTATCTGTGCTGGCTCTTTGCAGTATTCAACCTTGAACTACATGAGACTGATTCTTTATACAATGCAAACTTGTCCACAGCTCTAACGTAGTATTATGCACGTGATGGAATATTTACCATGAGTGTTCATTTCCTAAATCAAGCTTTCTGTAACCTATATTGCATATACTTGTTTGTTGCTCTTGCTCTGAAAAATTAATCATTTCTGTAACCCCACTGCTCAGCATAGTACCTGACCCAGAGTGGACTCTCAATTAATGTTTGCTGATCAGAAATGTGCAGAAAAGAAATGACAGCAGCCTGACTGAAGGCAGTAATAGCAAGGAAAGTAAGTATAGACGGCCTTGAGATATTTGAACACAGCACTTTGTGTCTATCATAAAGCTGAGTACAGAGCCAGACTCAGATGTTCACTGAATTAGACTCACCTGCTGGCCAATTTAAGTATAGGAGGTAAGGGAGAGGAAATGCTGAGTAGAGAAAGCTTGCAAATGAGTCTGTAGCTTAGGATAAAAACTATTTCCCAAAGCAAAGTATATAAAACAAAGAGAGACTTGAGCACACATCTTAGTAATACCAACGTTTAGGTGTAAGGTTGAGGAAGAGATTCAGGCAAAGATGAAGGAGGAGGAATGCTAAGACCAAAAGGAACAGGGTAGACTATTTTGGAGACTACAGAACAAAGTTAAATGCACACAAGAATTAAATAAGTTAAAGACTAAAAAGTATCCACTGGACTTGGCATCTCCAATCCAATGTTGCTAAAGCTAAACTAATAGCTTTAACACACTTTTCCACTGATTCTGTGAGAAATATTCAGAATTCTTTTATGAAAATATGTCATACTTATCCATACATACTGAAGATGTACAGAATAATAAAAAAATAAAAATCTATCAATTACACTTGTCTTGGGTTATACTGGTAATTTTACTTTTGCTTTGTCTTTAAACCTATGCCAAATTATACTGCCAAGTGTCTATTTAAATAAAAGGCTATATATGAAATATCAATAAATGTTCCAGTAAGATTGAATTTCAGAAGTCAGTTGCAATAGACTGTAAGATGTTGCTCAGGCAAAGAAAAAATATTTTATTTTTTCAACCTGAACCTCAAAAATCTTGTCCCAACCTGTAACCAAAATTGTTGTGAAAGCAAGACTCCAGCTGACTGCATGCCATCCCTCTGTCTTAGAAGCCTGCACGCTGTTAAGTACTGGTGGTGACAGGCCCGATGACATGCCCGATGCCAGTTTGAATGTTATCTATCTTTACAGCCTTAATTTTTCACATCCCAGTCTAAAATGTCTGTTAGGCTCATCACTTGTGCTCAGTGTTTGAAACAAAGTTGAAAAACTTAACAACCCAGTTTAAGTTACAGTAATTGTATTTACATTTTTTAAATGAGATTTATCATAAAGTCTCAAATGACATGCTTCAGTCATCCTATGAGAATAAAGGGACATTTTCTAACAAGAGATTACCTATCACAACACAGAGCATGGTTTATCAGCTTTTCCTCTAAGTGGTTTAACCCACTCCCACTGCTTCAGGCTACACACCAATAACTTGTTTATTTCCGGCCCCTGTGTGTGGCCATCCTCTCTTTCCTACTTCCCAGAACTTAAGCACTCCTCCTCTGCATCCACTATAACCTATTCTCCAACCAACAGGTAGGAAAAGTAAGTTTTCCTCAGTGGATCTTACTACCATACCAACTACATCCAGTTAAGCCCAACTTTTAAACCTATCCTTTCTCCATTTCCTCCCTATGGTTTCAGTACATAATTATTGATCCCTAAATATAAATGTTAAGTGTTTATAGTCATAAATTACATGCTTAATATCATATTGGAAAGGTGATCTGTGGCACAAATAACATTAAATTCCATTGGTAGGCTGAATACACCTGGGCATTTTGCTTCCTCATATGAGGCAAAAAACATTTCCAACTTCTGAGAATCCTGGCTGGCTGTCACCTGTAGTGAGTCAGAATTCTATGGCCACTCTCCTGCTGCTGGCTCTACATCTGTCGCGGGTTACTCCCTTTTCCTCTTTTTTACCTAAGGAGAGGCCATGAGGTACAAACAACATTCTGGTATAATCTCTAGCACAGACTTGAACAGTTAAAACCTGGAATGTGAAATATGACTTAGAAATCACTGTTACTTGCATAATCCTGAAAAAAAAAATGATTAAGAATGTTGTTCCCTTTCTCTCCTGTATGAAAATATCTTTTTTTTTTTTTTTTTTTTTTTTAGTATTTCCCTTTAAACCCACATAAAATGTATCTTCTATCTCCAAATCACTAAAACATTAGCAAAAAGTCTTAAGTAGTGGTCAACTGTTAAAGGAGTGACTAACCCTCCAAAACGTACTATGTGCACGGTAGTACAAATCTCTGGTAGATACAAACACAAAAGACAGGCCTATCATTAAGAAGCGTATCTTTTGTACTAGGAGGAGATTCATTCTATAACAAGACAAAATCAAACATAATGTATTGCTCAATAACGTAGGTTCTATAAAAGTGATGCTTAAAAGTTCAGGAAAATAAGAGCTATGGTAGAGTACTAAGGGAAGGTTTCATGGTGATGTAGCATCTAAATCAGGTCTTAAAGACAAGTAAAAGCCACTTCCGATTTCATGAGGTCAAGTATAAAGTTTTCTGCAAATACCCTTCTCTTTTAGGAAATCACAAGGAAGTCTTAACCGGTTTGGCTCAGTGGATAAAGTGTTGGCCTGTGGACTGAAGGGTCCCAGGTTCCATTCCAGTCAAGGGCACATGCCTGCGTTTCCGGCTCGATCCCCAGTAGGGGGTTGTGCAGGAGGCAATCAAAGATTCTCTCTCATCACTGATGTTTCTATCTTTCTCTCCCTCTCTGAAATCAATAAAAATATATTTTAAAAAAGAAAGAAAATCCGAGAGATAGAAACACGAAGTTTATCTCCCAATAAACTTAAGAGACAGCTAAACCCAGATGCAAATAAATATGAAGATGGAAAATAGGTAAAAAAGACATCAATGATAACAGAGAACAAGAAGGGAAGTGTAATCATACTATATTACTTAGCTGAGCAGTAAACAATGCTTACAGTTTAAAAAATTATGTAACGCTGAAAGTAGATTTAATCTAAAGTTGTGCTAACATTATATTGGGAGGATGAAGAGCCGTGAAGGAGAGAGGAAATAGCAGTAATTATCTTATCATAATGAATGTCAGGAGATCATACCAAGCATGCTAACCTGAAGACACCATATATATTAACGAATTTTAATGTGCATTATTATTTAATAGAAATATTTTTCAATAAATCAAAAAACAAGAAAGAAGCAAAGTGAAAATGACTAAAATATATAATATAAAACATTTGAAGTATATCTCAAGTAGAAAAACCTTCAAACAGACACTACTACTACTCCACACATACACAATCCCAACAATAAGTTCAATTAGTTATCCCATCATTTTTTGTCTGTGGAAAGTCAATTGTCAAAATTAACATTTTTAAGCAAAAATGCAAGGACAGATTACCAATGGGAATGTAAACATCTTGCAAAGCAATTTGGCACTATGTCTCAGAGCATAATATTTGGCGCAGTCTTAAAAGTATGCATACCTTTGCACTCCCAAACTTCATGTATGGGAATTTTTCCTAAGGAGATAACTAAGAATTTGCATAGAAATTCACATAACTCAAAGGTATTCTCTGAAAAAACTAATTTAAACTTTTAAAATAATTAAAAGTTGGAAAAAACAGAACTTCCCCCTAGAAAAGAAAAATAGTTAAATTATAAAACACTAAGAGAACAGAGTACTAACAGCCATTAAAAGCAATGTTTTAAAGGAGAGAGGGAGGGAGCAAATCAGTAAGATAAGAGGAAAGACACTTAGAGGGGAGATTATGAATGCATTTATGGATTTAAGTCTGGAAATCATATTGCAAAGTTGGTAAAAACATAAGTTTTGGGATCTGATATTCAAACTCAGCTTTTTCATTTCCTACCTGACAATTTTGAATCTGAATCTCAGGTGCCTGTCTATAAAACTGAAATATTACCTTTTCATAATACTATTATAAACCTTAAAAATGTATGCAAAACAAAGTGCATGCTTGTATCCTATTAAATGCTAATGAACAGTGGGGTTTTTTGTTCTATTAAACCACTATGTAGATAAAATCAACTTTACAGAAGTATAGAAGTAAAAAAGTACTATTGTTAATGATTTGCAAGGTACTTATTTCTAATTAACTATCTTAATTATTTACACCAATAAGTATGCACTATGTAAGTTTATTCGCCAGTGAAGTAGCACATTTTGGCCATACCCAGAATTGAGAACGTAATCATCTACTGCCTCTTACTGTTTCACAGGAGAACTGATTGTTCTTAGATAATGTAAGCTAAAATTATTTAAATAATAGAATTACATTTCTGTTTACTTTATACCGTTAGCTGCCTAGGCAGTTTATAAAATGATTTTGTTCTGCTAATTTTAGTTGTGAGAGTGGCATTTTCGTTTTAGGTTTTGACTATCCTGCAACGTTGGTTAAGAATTTGCTCAAATCTATAACATAAAAACAAAAAAAAACTAGACCTTATATTTTAGTTTAGACCTAGTACTCTTTCCATTTATATCTGTTTCCTCTTCTTGACATTTTTATAGATGTTACTGATAACTAAGCCTTTTTACCTATTCATTTTATAATTCCAATATGTAAGAGCCTCTATAGTAACTATGCAAAAAACTACCTAAAGAAAGCCACTTTTAAGAAAAATTATGGTGGATTAATAATTATGTTACTTTGAAAAGACATCCTTTTATTTTAGAGGCTACTTGGAAAATGGTATTATACTACATTTGTATGAAACATTTTCAGGAAAACATTGCACTATCTTATTTAACTAAATAGGTATTACCTAAATGAGGTTCCTGAGATTTACACAGAATGAACAGCAACTTGGAAAAAGCAGCAAGGAAGACAATGCTTTTGTTTTATGGAAACATTACAAGTATATAAACAAAGTGGAAAGGATCAGCTAAGGCTCACAAGTCATTTCCAGTTCTCGATGGCTGGTTCATTCACCATTACTGCTGATACCACTTCTAAGGGTGGAAGTCATTTACTCTTTTTGCCCAGCCGGCACCAAAACTAATACAATAGAAAGTGGAATACCACTAAAACCTTATTGTATTAAGAAAACTTCAAAAATACAAAAATATATCTAAAGTTATTGCCGAAGCCGGTTTGGCTCAATGGATAGAGCGTCGGCCTGCGGACCGAAAGGTCCCAGGTTCGATTCCGGTCAAGGGCATGTACCGTGGCTGCGGGCACATCCCCAGCAGGGGGTGTGCAAGAGGCAGCTGATCGATGTTTCTCTCTCATCGATGTTTCTGACTTTCTATCCCTCTCTCTTCCTCTCTGTGAAAAATCAATAAAATATATTAAAAAAAAAGTTATTATCACTAGGGAAAAACAAATTCTATTTAATGGTACACTTTTCATTTATCTCCAGGAGGCAACATAATTAAACAAACGGACAAAACATTATCATCTCCAAAGAAAATGAAACAAGAACAAAATTTAAGTAAAAACATTTTTTTTTTTTTAGGAAGTTTGTTAAGTATGGAACAACATTTTAAGGAAAGTTATAGCAGAATCTATGCCCAAGGTTATCATGAAGATGTCTTCCTGAAGGCAGGGAGGAACATGGATCAGACGCAAGGCTGCTTCAGATCCTTCCATTTCCTCACTTTCATTACTCAGAAAAGAAAGGAAACATTTACTGAGCATCTATTATGTACAACCTATTTCGGTGGGATTAAAATTAACACATTTAAGATGGATTTCCTACAAAAAAGATAAATTGCAACTGCCACTAGAGGGAGTTTATCTTGTTTAATTAATTCAATTGAAGGTTGGAAGAGCTTCAGGTTAAAATTGTCACATACTTAATTCCAAAGTTTTATGGAATTGTATGTTTAAATGGGCATCTTATCAATAGTCCTATATATATGCTATAACATCTTTTCTCTTTAAGTAAATTAAAATGGCTTTCACTTAAAGGATCAAAGTTCAATCTTAATAGCATTTTCAGCTCAAACAAGATGTATTTTTCTGACAATGTTGGCATATTTTTAACTTCATTAGCTACAAACTATTAATTTAGCTAAGAAAACATATTAAACTCAATATTAGGCTTAATGGCTTCATTCCTAAAATGAACTTTGATTAACTGCATTATAAAGCTCACCATTTTTCATTCAGATAAAAATAATTTGTAAACAATTTCACATGATTCTATAAATGTCAATACTAAGCTTTTCTTCTGGAGCAATGAAATGACATTTTAAGGCTTTATATGACTAGAAGTAACGCATGGTGCTCAATCAAGATCTGACAAACATATATTAACTAAATAAGATAAGGGTAATGTGGGAATGCATTAGCCAACACTGTATTACAAGAGATCTTTAAATGCAAATATAGTAAAGTCTTAGAAAGTATATTAAAATACTAAGATAAATTAAAAGGTACATATTACATAAAAGGAAAATGTAACATGTTTAAAAGGAAAATCACTAATAAAATGTTAATTAAAAGTCCAGAATGTTAAACTTTATAATAAATACAAAAATAAGGCATCTGACTTTTCTTTAAAGTCATCGCGGCTCTTATGTAACACACTGACATGAACTCAGTAACTTAAAAATCCATTAGGGAGATCTTCAAGTTTTATGGCTATACACATAAAACCCATGATACCTATATTATAACTTATTTTAAGTGTACAATAGCTACATAAAACAGACATTTGCAATGCCTCTCAATTTTACCCAAGAACAAAGTCAAACTAAACAAAGACATTTCCATATAAGAAATCACTCCACAAAATGCAAGTTTGTAAGTCAATGTCACAGAACTGCCGAGACAAAACTGCTGACTCGGCAGTATTCGTAATGTCAGGCACACTGCAGGATCAGACTTCCAAATTACAATCAGTCACATACATGATGATGTCAAACCCAGATCTGAAGAACTATGATCTTCAGGTTAAAATTCTAAAAGAAAAATACAAGTCCAAAGTAAGGAAACTTTTAACCACTTAGTGGGGCTTTTTCTTTTCTGATTTGAATTTTTGACCTAAATTAAGTTTTAAGCAGAGTGCATAACATACTTCCAATTGGCACTGAATAAACTTTGTGTTCTCAAAATTGTTTACAAAAATCTGAAAAATGTGAAGCTAAGTTAACTCCGAGATAATAGGAATAAACACACACATACAGCCAACTCACAAAAGTCAATCTGTCTCAAGCATGGATTTATTTTTCTGGAAAAAAAATTTTTTTTAAGTATTTGCCAACAAACAAAAAAAAATCTGTTTGTAATCACTCTATTAGAATTAACAAAACTTTGGAGTAAGGGGAAGGGGATTAGAGAAAGTTACTAAGACTGAAAACATCTGTTTCACTAATTTCCAGTTTCAAATCTGTGCCTTCGCAGAACCTAAAGCTACCGCAAAAGTGATCAACTCTCCAAAAAAAAGTAGCTAAAAAAAAAAAAAAATCAATTCCCCCACGGTACCTTGCCCGCTACATTCACTAAGACCTGCTGCCATCTCTGTACCTTTTTTTTCTAACGTGTCAAGTCGAGCACTACAAAATCACTGCCCAAGGATCAAAGCCAACACAAAGCCAGCGACCGGCCCGGGGGCGCTCGGCCCCTTCCCGCAGGTGCCTCGGCGAGCGCCCCGCATCACCTGGCCCCGCCAGCAATGAGCATTAGGCCGCCCTCCAGCCTAAGAGGCTATTAAAATATTAAAAAGTAGAAGGGGATTCCAGTCGTACGGTAACTAATCCACTGGCCCCACAGGGAGACCAGAGCTGTCAACAAATTGAGGCCACGGAAGAGAAAACAGCTGCAAGCGGGTGGGGGTGCGAGAGGGTGCTGGTGAGCCCGGGACTGGGACTCGCTCGCTCAAAGCAATTGATTAAAAATGGCAAAACCCGAGGCCTGAGCGACTCCACCCGGCCCCGCATCCCGATCCCCCCGGGTCAGGAACGGACCGAATCCCCACCCCGCCGGGATCTGCGGGCGGAGCCGGGGTGCCTCCCGCAGCCGCGAGCCCGAGCGCCCGGCCCCCGCGGCGAAGACGCGCTCGGACCGACCGACCGACCGACACTCACGTTTTCTGCACGGGCTTCCGCCGCTTGCGGCTGGCGTAGGTGATGTTGGCGCTGCTGCCGTTCATGGTGCCCGGCCGCCAGCGATTCCTCCCGGGGCACGGGCGCCGGCCGGCCGGGCTCCGGGACCCGCGGCGGGCCGGGCTCTGCGAAGCCGCGCCGGCTCCACCTGCGTCCTCTCGGGCTGGTGGGAAGACGCCGCGTCGTCCGAGCCGCGGCCCCGCGGGTCCAGGTGCGCTTCCTGGGCCTGGAGCCGGAGGGAGGCGGGGGGCGGAGACCCGGGAGCGGGCGGCGCAGGTGTCGTCGGCCCCGGCGGAGGCGGCGCGGCGCTGCCCGCAGGTGAGGCGGCCCGGGGGCAGGAGGAGTCTGAGCCGCCGCGGGTTTGGAATCGCAGCCTGGGTCGGCGCGCGGTGGTGCCTCGCCCTGTGACCGTGACCGTGACCGCGGCCCCTATGGGTGAGGGAGGCGCCGCCGCACGCACGACTCCAGGGGCTTCCCCAATCCTGGGCGCTTCCCGCCAGTAGCTAGGGCTCCTCTGGCCGCCACTCCCGGTGCCACTGGCTTCCGCTGGGCTTCGCAAGCTGCCCCGGGTCCGAGCTGATGGTCCAGGGCACGCTCCCTGACGGACGTCAAGGGGACCTTCCCGCCTCGCACCGCCGGCGAAGCAGCCCAAACGCCTGAAGCGCCCCCGACCCCACTCCGGCCACGCCCAAGTCCCTTATAGCCCCGCCTATTCCGACTTGACCACGCCCCTAAAGCGCCTTAAAGGCCAACCTTCTCCGTGCGTGATGACGTAAGACGTAACGACGTCCCGCAGCAGCCATGTTCTTGAGGTCAAGGGGTGGCTCCTGTGGTCCAGTTCAGACCTGAAAAAAGGTGTAATAACAAGTTGTGTGTAGCCAAACTCTTTGTAGCATAGACGTGCCAGGGGGTAGGCTTAAAACTTTACCTACGGGAGAGGCAGTGACTCACCTCTTCTGATGGCTGAGAATTCCTTGTAGTGAGCTGGCAGGTAAACAGGGGCTCCAAATCTTCCCAGAGGGGAAGGCTTCAGGAGGCCACAGAGTTAGCATTTAACTGGAGAGCATCATGCTAAGCAAAATAAGCAAGTTAAAGAAAGACAAATATCACATGATCTCACTCATTTGTCGAATATAATGAACAAAATAAACTGCTGAACAAAAACAGACAGTGCGTGGATCAGACCATCAAACCTCAGAGGGAAGGATAAATTGAGTGTACCTCTGCTATACCCACAACCAATCAGGCTGGGGAGGGTGAGGGGAAGGGGGAGAGATCAACCAAAGGACTTATGTACATGCATATAAGTCTAAGCAATGGACACAGGCACCAGGGGGGTGAGGGCATGAGTGGGGGGAGGGGAGGGGCAATGGGGGGATAAGGACACATATATAATACCTTAATAAAGAAAAAAAAGGAATAAAAGCTAGGAGTTTCCTTGGCTTTATTTGTTTGTTTGTTTTTGGTCTCTATACTTCAAAACTGCTTTTCCCCAGCCAGAATCACTTTTGCTATTCAAGGTCAGATTTCAACTAGGTTGAAAGGAAGGAAGCAAGAAGAGGGAAGTGGGAAACATTCGGGGATAATAAGTAGTTGGCTATAGCTGGGCAGAGGGACTGGAAGGGGCTTTCAGCAATTTTAGGGTCAAATCACAAAGCCTTGCTAAAGGGCCTAGATTTTAGTCCCTAGGCAACAAAAGCTTTTTAAAGATGTTCAGCAGGAAAGTGACATTCTGTTGTCTTGGAAAAGTCACTTGGAAGAAAGTGAAAACTGGATGACAGGAAACCAAGACTGGTTGCAAGGAGAGTAGTTAAGGATTTGTTGAAATAATGCAGGTGTAAGTCCATGGGAGTGGTAGTGGAATGGGGAAAAGACAGAAAATATAGATAGAAAAGAATAAGGTAATAGAGGAAGAGAGAGCACTCTTAAATGGCTCCAAGATTCCTCACTCTTTCTGTGCTGTTAACCAAGAAAGTGAACACAGAGAAGTATGTTTCCATGTCAGGAGCAAAAGGCATCCAGGTTCAGATATCTGGATGACAGTTCACACCATGTCCATTCCTAAATTTTAAAATAGATAAGTCATTCCCATCTGGTAAGTCTCTTACCTCAAATTCTGTTGGATCAGTAAATTATCATTGGCTCTGCCATTCTCCTCATCAACCCATGAATCATCTTCAGTTCACCTACAATTTATATCTAAATATTCCAGCAAATACTATTAAATTTTGTTCTTTGGGAAAGTCATCTCCCTCTGCCTTATTCTTTAATAATATTAGAGAGAGCATGCATATTTAGCTAAATGTCATACCATTTGAGATTCCTCACCTGCAATTATCTCCTCTGCACATTAAATCAAGAGATGCTTTGGGTGGTAACTCCCAATTTGCCAGGAATTGTACTAGGACTGGGGATACAATCTTACCTAATAATAGACAAACATATAAATTGACTGTACCTCTGCTATACCCACAACCAATCAGGAGTGAGTATGCAAATCAACCTGACAAAGGTGGTGGGTTGATTTGCATATGCAGACACTGAGCAGCCAGGAGGGGCAGGACATCTGCTATGAGGGGGAGGAGGAGTGACAGAAGGAGGTACAGGAGTGGTGCTCCAGCTGGAAGGGAGGACTTACAGGCTCTTGGGGGACCAGGAGCAAAGCCAGGGGAAGAAAGGCCTATTCTTGCACGAATATTATGCAACGGGCTTCTAGTGGTGAATAAAAACAGAAAGTGACCTTGCTCTGGGTGAATGCTGTCATGGAGAAGTACATGATTTAATACGACTTTCTAGTAGATAAGTTTGACTTATTCATTGAGATGAAAAGAGACTTTTCCCCCAAACTGATGATTAAGCTGAGGTCTGAAAGACAAAGTAGGCTTAACTAGAAAGAAGAGGGGAAGAGCTTTCCAAGCCAGTGAAACAGCAAAGCAATGTCCCTTTAGGTAAGAGGCTAGCAGGTGTAAGGGACTAAAAACAAGTTCAGCATGATCAGAGGAGAATGATACACATGATCATACTTGTGTTTCAAAAATAATATCATATTGTGTGAAGAACAGATTAAAGAGGGAGGAGCAGAGTAGAATGCGTGGAAGTAATGTTTCTTAGAAAACCATGGTAGCCCAGCCAAGAGGTAGCAATTACTGATGCTATGGTGAAGATGATTGTGGAGACAAAGAAAGCTGACTAGATTCCCAAGGTATTTGGGAGGTTTTGGAAAATAGAGCAGATAAATGATAGTGAAGACAGAAACCTATGTCAAAAACATAAGGTTTTTTGGACTGTGTGTCTGGTTATGTGATAATGGAATGTACGTTCAGCAATTGGATTTCTTACCTATGAGACATCTAAGAGAAGATGTCAAGTTGACCATAGCACATACAGGTTTGTAACTCAAAGAAGGTGTATAAGCCGGAGACTGATTCAGACGTCATTTGCATTTAGGTGGCAAGAGCATGGAAACTATAGGGAGTGAATATATACTAGAAAAGAAGGATTGGGCCCCAAAGAACTTTAATATGTTATATCTAATTGGTGGATCGGAGATGATGGTCCTGTAAAACCAGTAAGAAAGACTTGCTAGATTGGTAACAGGAGAATAAGGGGGCTACTGTGTCATAGAGAATAAGTAAGACAGAGAAATGTTAGGAGTGGTTAACAGTATTGAATGCTATTGAGAGGTTCCAATAAAATAAAATTAAAATATATGTTTGACTTTTCAACATGGTGACTTTTGTGACTATGTTGGTGGGCTAATGGACCTACAATTCAGATCGAATTAGAGATGAAATGGTGCTGGCAAACACAATTTATCTTGAAAACGCTGGCTGTGAAAGAGAGAGACCTAAGATGGTAGCTAGGGGGCATAAAGAGTTCATCCTCCCCCCCCCCCCCTTGGATGATATATTTAAGCAGTTGAGCAAGAGGAGAGAGGAGAGAAATCGAGGTTTGCTGTGTAAGAATGACAAGGAGCAGGTATACATAAAAACAGGAGGGAGTGGTGCCAAAACACAAACAGGAAATTAGGACTTTAGTGGGTTACATAAAGCAGAAATAGGTCATCTTCTGCTTCACTCTTCAAAGTGGTCCACAACTTCTCTGGATGCCCTTACCAAGCCAGAGTCTCACGTTAACAAGATCTCCCAGGTGAGTCACATATACCTAAAGACGAAGCTGTGATAGCATGAGCTTCAAAGAAACACGTGTGTTTTATGGTTGATGGGTTTGTTTTATATTTTAACTTTATAAACTATAAAGTAAAAGGGATCTGGGAGTGGTAGCAGGGAACTAGGTGGACAGCAACCCTGTTATCGTGGATGTGTGATGAGAGAAAACAACTAGGCACCATTTGGGAGAACTTCCCCAGTGTTAGGACCATGATAGCCTCAGAGAGAGCCAGCTTTCAGGTTAAGGCAAAAAATGAAGCCACTTCCCCCAAAAAACAGTGTGTACAGGGGAGTTCACTGTTTATGATTAGCAAGCCCACAAACCTGAAACTGGTAGTATCAGACACATCCCTATCCTCTTAGAGCTTACATTGCAATGACAGACACAAGAATTAAGTAGTTATGCAAATGAATGCATAATTGTAACTGTGATCAGTGCCAGAAAATGAGTACTCTGAGAATACGACAGGTGAATTTGACTTGGTTAGGGGAGGTTGGCCTGAACTTGGGCAGAATTCT
Source organism: Antrozous pallidus (assembly GCA_027563665.1). Lineage (NCBI taxonomy): Eukaryota > Metazoa > Chordata > Mammalia > Chiroptera > Vespertilionidae > Antrozous > Antrozous pallidus. The sequence goes on along the minus strand of CM050521.1, from coordinate 69,364,374 downwards.
GAGGCATGGGGAGGCATTTTTGTTTTTAAGTAAAGTGGGGAGGAAATGGTATCCCATGCAGATAGGACATTTATCACATTTTTATCTCCTCTTCACTCCTGCAGCTCTTTATCCCAGGCCCTCAGAATGATCTACTAGTATTCCACTCATATTCTTTTGCGTATTAGATTTACACATTATAATTATAGGTAACTAGAGGCCCCGTGCATGAAATTAGTGCAAGGGCCTTGGTCCCAGTCCCCGTCCACCACTGCTGCAGCAGCTGGAGGGCCTCTGTCACCTCTGCCTCTGCCCCTGCTTCTTACAGCTTTGTCTGGAAGGACGTCCAGAAGGACATCCAGTCTAATTAGCATATTACACTATTATTATCATAGATATCTTAGAGAGCATACCCTGTGCTTTATAAAGTGTGTACTGAGGCACCCCAAGGGTGCTAGGGCATTATTATGCACATTAAAAAATAAAACGTGTTCTTAAAAATGTTTAACTTGAATTTTAACAATTGTAGACAGTGATGCTTAACTTTGTTGTACATCGTAATCATCTTGGAGCTTTAAAAAATATCGATGCCTTCTAGAGACCTTGATGTAATTGATATAGGTTGTGACCTGGGTATTAGGACTTTAGGGAGTAATAATTATATTGTGGTCATATAAGAGAAAAATCTTTATTCTCAGGAAATGAATGCTGCAACATTTAAATGTGAAATATTCTGGTACTGGTAACTTAAGAATGGTCTAGCAAAAAGATGCACACACACACACACATTTATACATTCATACACAATTGTAAAGGATTTTGAGGTATTTATTTTATTGTTTTTTTCAACTTTTCCATAGGTTGACATTTTTCCTAATAAAAAGAGAAAACAATAAGAGTGAAAACAAATAGCTATTTACCCTCTAGTTTAAAAATTCAGAAACAAAATCATTATCTGAAGCCTGATAACTGTTTCACTGAGAGGTGGGGCCAGGTCTGGTATATTAATCACCCAGCGCTTACATAAGATAAAACTTTAGAACTTGCTCTAACCCTTGGGTTAGATGATAAGTGAAAGATGACTCAAATGAAATGCCTGCTCTCCTCCAGGTTAAAAACAAACTCCGAAGCCCAAACCCTCATTTTTAGCATCTGTGGCTGAGGAATGTATGTGTAGATAGTTGTGTATTTCAAAAATTTAGCTGGTTTATACTCACCACAAAGTATTCTCTTTGTTGTAGTCACGTCAGTTATATATACTAAAATGCTAATAGTTTCTAATATCTTACAAATATTTTTACTTATTCCTAAAACTGTAAATTTGAAATGTCTTCTTTATCAACTTTCTTGCATAAATCCTTGACATGTGGTAAGATTTTATAATGCATCCATAACCAGGATTTATATCTGTAAATAATACATACTAAAACAGTAGCTTTAAAAAAATCTTTGGGGAAAAATGTTCACTTGTATCCCCAATTCATTCTGTTCACATCAATGCTAGCACAACAAGTATAGTAAGTAAGGGTCTCAGGACATTCCTTACTTAAACTCTATATAAAGTGTTGGAGAGAATCTGCCATTACCTGATTGGTAAGTTGATAATGATAAAGGAGATCTGGTTACAAAATTAATCAAGGGGATGTAGTTGAGGGTGGAGTGTCCTGTACTCCACCCTTCCCTCCTAAGACAGGGTGGAAGAATTTCCCTTGTAAAACTCTAAACTTTATTTGAGCCTCTTTCCTGCCTGAACATAGATTGACTTCCCATCTGCCTTTACAGGTCAAGGAATCCTGTTGGAAATGCTTTAGAAGGATTCAATTTATGCTCAGTTTGGGGACCAGTTTCTTATATTCTTTCAGTCCCTGCTTTGGGTTGAATCCATTCTGATTATCTCAATCTATAAATAAAAAATCAGATAAAGTAAATGTGTTTCTAAAAAAAAAAAAAAAAAAGAAAAGCATGGAAATTAAATAATTATTTTGGAGTACCTGGGCATTGAAAGAAATACCAAACAGATTATTTTATAATGTAAATAATTTAGGGTTTTCAAATATTTGTGAGATAATATTGACATCCCAACTCTTTCCTTTGTTATGATGAGCAGAAGACACAAATTAAAAAAATAATAAGGTACAAATGTTGCCATATTGACAGGCTTTATCCAGCAGAAAGAAAGCCACTAATGTAGTCTCTAATAATGGCCTTCCCCCCTTTTAATAAGAAGGTTTGTGTTGTTCTGACATTAAATGGATTAAGCAGCAAGCCTGCTGAGAAAAATACTCCAAGGTATTAAACTCTTGCAGTGTTGGTTTAACTGTAAGTACTGTAAAATAAGATTAAGTCTGAGTTTGGAAGAAGAACTAGATTTGACATAAGACTAAAAGTTAACAGTATTCACAGATGCCTGGATTAATGGTTCAGTGAAAAATATAATTAGCTCAAGATTTGAAAATATGTCTCCTTTGGCAAATGTCTTCCGAGAGTAATCAGTGCTGTAGACTGATGTAGTGGAAAGAGCACTGGGCAAGGGGCCAACATCTAGGAATTCAAGTTTGTTGCTCTAGCACTCACTAGTTCTATGACCTTGGATGTGAAATTTCTAGTCTCTGAGTGGCAGTGTGGTGGATGTGGCCAACTGGCAACCCTCCTCCTCTATAGAGTGTACATTTCTGCACTGCAGAAGCTAGGAAGGCAAAAACTTCATTCCCTAGATTCCTGTGCTAGTAGAGTTGCAGATGCAAAGTAGCTTCAACCAATTGGATGCGCTTGTTGAAATTGGGAAAGCAGAAGTCAAGTGGAGGTCATCTTCCTGCTGCGTGCATTGTTTTCTGCTAATCCGTGAGATTGTGTAGATACCAGTTTTATGTGACAGGTTCCAGCATCCAACTTCAAGAGTTTTGAGAGGCTATTATGGTGGCAGCAGGGCTTATTTATTTATTTATTTATTTATTTATTTATTTATTTATTTATTTTTGGATCCCTTGACACGAAAGTAGTGACTTTTGGATTCCTCACCTTTCTGACTTAGTAGTTCCCAAAAGGTCATTTCTGCAATGTTCTGTCCTCAGCACTCACCCTAGAGCCTCAATTCTCTGCCTTTCCAATTATTTTTTAAGCTTTTAATTCTATTAATTTTCTGTCCACTTAAAGTACCTGGAGCTTATTCTATTTCCTTACTGGACCCTAGGTGACAGACATGTGCAAATTTTATTCCCACCTCACAAGTGTGAATAAAATTGAGAAGACCAAAGCCAGCTAGCTAAGTATATTTAATATTGTTTCCTCTTTTTTGAAAGGTGGGCATTCTTGATACAAGCAGTCCTCAAATCGTCTCATGGTATTTTCCTGTCATTAATTTTATTCAGATAATATTGGTCTAAACACATTTGTGAAACATGTATTGGTTCTGTTGGGCAAATAACGCAGAAAAAGCAATTGCATATTCAATAGGTATCTAGATATTCCAAGTCTCTTGATCCCCGAAATGTCCATGAGTTTAACAATGATACTTTTTAAAAATGTCTCTATTGATTTTTAGAGAGAGAGAGGAAGGGAGAGGTATAGATAGAAACATACTGATGAGAAAGAAACATCATCAATCAGCTGCCTCTTGCACATCTACAGTGGATTGAGCCCACAGTGTGGGTGGGCATGTGCCCTAATGAGGAATCAAACCGGTGACCTCTGGGTTCATAGGTGGACACTTAACCCCTGAGATACACCAGCAGGGCGATACCTTTCTTGTAATTAAAATGAATAGTTTTCCCTTCAATTTTTATATTCTCTTAATATTACATTTTTATAATGGCAATAATTAGAAGCATTAAGGCAAATTCTATAAGGAAATGGACAGATGAATATAACTTCATGTTTGTCAAGATTTTGAGCAGATTTGGAAAAATTTTGCTCTGTGTTCTCTAAGCTCATACTTTCTACAGGAATAAAATAATCCTTTTTAATCATCTTTTGTCTTTCTTTTTTTTTCTTCCAGAAACACTTGTTAGATCTGTGGAGCCCAGAGACTTTTTGCCTTTAAACCCGCCTACATGCCCAACCCCCATTAGGGAGCCAAAGCTCTTCAGTTATTTCTGATGAGGCTTCGCTGCTCTCTGGTTTCAGCCTGGCTCCTGACTGTCTCCATTTATGTTTGTGTCATCTTCTGTGCCCTTTCAACTTGTATTCAGTCCTGTTCTGCTTCTCCTAAAAGAACTCGTTCCACTGGCTTTTCTTCCTGGGGACTTTTTCTTTTCTTTCTGGTTTTGGGCCCTGAGGACTTAAATTCATGTGAGCCTGAGTTATGATAAACACCTTTTAGTTTTTTTGGGGAGGAGAATTTAGAAAACAAGAGATTTACACTGAGTTCCCATTACTAACATAATTTTAAATATTGGCCAGAATAAATTAGATAGAATTTTCTAGTGATCTGTGGATAAAAGCTTATTTATTTACTTGCCCATATATAAATAAATTCTACTTTCATAATTTCATCTCTAATTTCTTTATAGGCCAATTCTAACCTTAATATAATAGTTCTTAATTTTTAGACTTACCTCAAATTTCCCCATCCCATCTGAAATGCTACAAGTTTTGTTCTGAAAATACTTTGTTCTTTGTTCTGAATACATGTGCCACTTCCCTTCTCAAGAACCTATAATTGCTCCTTGTCCATTAAGTTAATTTGAAATAGCTATCATAAGATACTCATCAAGTAATTTAACTTTACTTTCTTTCTTTTTTTTTTCATCTTTATTGTTCAGTTTATTAATTACATTGTTCCCTCTTTTTCCCCCCTATACTTCCCCTCCACCTGGTACCCATCCCACCCTCTGCCCTCACCTCCCTCCACTGTCCTCCCATAGTCGTAGATTTTTGTCCAGTCTCTTGCTGCACTTCCCACACCCCCTTTCTCCCCAAGAGTTGTCAGTCCATTCCCTCTCTATGTCCCTGATTCTGTTACATTCACCAGTTTATCCTGTTCATCAGCTTATTAATTCATTTGATTTTTAGATTCACTTGTTGATAGATGTATATTTGCTGTTCATAATCTACACCTCTATCTTTTTCTTCTTCTACTTCTTAAAGAATATCTTTCAGCATTTCATATAATATTGGTTTGGTGGTGATGAATTCCTTAAGCTTTTTCTTATCAGCGAAGCACTTTATCTGACCTTCAATTCTGCATGATAGCTTTGCTGGATAGAGTAATCTTGGTTGTAGATTCTTGCTATTCATCACTTTGAATATTTCTTGCCACTCCCGTCTGGCCTGCATTGTTTCTATTGAGAAATCTACTGACAATCGTATGGGTGCCCCCTTATAGGTAACTAACTGATTTTCTCTTGCTGCTTTTAATATTCTCTCCTTGTCTTTTGCTCTTGGCATTTTAATTATGATGTGCCTTGGTGTGGTCCTCTTAGGGTTCCTATATATTGGGGTTCGGTGCACTTCTTGGACTCCCAAGTCAACCTCTTTCACCAGGTGTGGGAAGTTTTCAGTCACTATTTCTTCAAATAAGTTTCCATTGTCTTGGTCTCTCTCTTTTTCCGGCACCCCTATAATTTGGATGTTGGTATGCTTGAGGTTGTCCCAGAGGCCCCTTACACTAGCTTCAATTTTTTGGATTCTTTTGGTTTCTTGCTCTTTCAGCTGAGTGGATTTTACCTCTTTGTATTTCAAATCTTTGACTTGGTTCTTGGGGTGCTCCAGAGCACTTTTAGGTCTTTGTATAATATTTTTTATTTCAGTCAGTGTATCCTTAATTTCTGGTTGGTCCTTTTTCATATCCTTGAGAGTCTCCTTTATATCCTTGAGGGTCTCCCTCATTTCCTTGCAGGTCTCGTTCATATCCTTGAGGGTCTCATTCATTTCCTTTTCGGTCTTGCTTATTTCCTTATAGGCCTCGACCTTTTGTGGGAGCCTCTTGAGAAGCCCTATAACCGTGGCTTTGAATTCCATGTCCAGTCGTTTTTTCCCCTCCATTTCTTTCACATCTGATTTCTTTCCATGTCTCTGCATGGTGGCTGCTTCCCTGAGTTGGTCAATTAGCTTTGTGTGGTAGACTTCCTACAAGGGACAATGGGTCAGCCTCCCCAATTACCTGAGGTGGATATGGGTTGCACAGTCTTGTTGAAGTTAAGCTCAGTTAATCGTTGTTAGCACTTGGAGGGGTTGACCTCTAGCCCAATTGTCTGTGAAGTTCAGCTGTGCTAAGTTTGGATGGGCGGAGTCTCCGGGCCAAGCAGACAGCGTTAGCTCCGCCTTATGCGGCCCCAAGGACTCTGTGCGGGAGGAGAGAGCCGCTGCAGAGCTCCACTGGCTGCTGGAGAATTCAGACTCTCCCCAAATGAGTCTGCACACCCAATGTCTCACCCAGGGTGGTAAAACAAAGCAGTCTGATGGTTTCTCGAATGAGAGGGCAAGTCACAGAGAGCTCTCTATGCGGTCATGCAGCTGCGCTGTTCCCAACATCACCCACAAGCTGCCTTCTTCACAAGCCAGCAGACCCGGAAGCACCTGAGCTTCAGCGTGCCCTCCCACTGTCTAGTTTTTACCCCACATGATAGTGGGTTCCCTGGACTTCGCCCAGAGATGGAGAATCAGTCCAGTGGGACGTCTTTGTTTCCCCGTTTGAGAAAACTGGCCGGTTTTCAGCCATCCGCCCTATCCGCGGCGCATGCTCCAAACCTCTCTCCGCGCGAATCTTCAACGCTGTCTGCCGCCACTCCTCCAAGTCACAGTGTCTTATCTTCACTTTTATTTGAGGAATTTTCACTCAGCCAGCTTTCTGGTGATTCTGGACGGTGTTTGTTCTTTCGTTAAGTTGTAGCTTTAAAATTGTTGCGTATGACGGTAAGATAGGTGTTTTGCCTATGCCGCCATCTTGGTTCTCCCAAAGTTATCTAACTTTACTTTCTAATTGTAGCTTCCCCATTCCACAACATATGCCTCCACTTCAATCAGACCACTTAGAGAGGAAGGGAGAAAGTGCAAGCGAGAGAGACATCTATATGAGAGAGAATATCCATCAGCTGCCTTCCACATGTGCCCTGACCAGGAATCAAACTTGCAACCTTTTGCCATACAGAACAATGCTCCAACCAACTGAACCACCAGCCAGGGCCATACCAATTTTCTTATGATTTCCTGAATATGTCAAATTCATACTTCCCTCTTCATCATCATGTTTAATTGAAAAACCTATTCTCTACTTACTCCAATTGAACCCATCAATCCCAAAGAGTACTTGCTTGGGCCATAAGTTCTTCATATTAACATGTTTTGTATTATTTGTAATTTTTCATTAGTAATCCATATTTCTTATGAACTTGAAGAACCTGCTGGTGAAATATTAAGTACTTAATCAAAGTGGGTTGAATTGAGATGAATTAATATTGAACATTTAATTGTTGAAGTTAAATATCCTAAAACTTGAATGTTATGTTTAACTGTTGGTTTAATCATTCGTAGGTTTTCTGAGCTACAATGTCCCTTTTGGCAGATGGCAATCACACATTTGGTATATTACTTGTCATTCAAGATGAACTATATCATTTAGTTTCCATGCTGAAGCTAGATCTTTTCACTAGTGGCACAGTATAATATTCATTCGATGGTCATGTAGGCTGCATACTTGCAACAAATAAATACTGAGTAGTGGAAACAGCATAAAGAAGAAGACATAATTCTTATCTCACATCCAGAAAACCTACAAGGTATGCAGGGTGAGGGGAGTGAGCAGGAAGTCACCATGGAGTATGATGAGTCTGAGAGTTATGTTCAAGGTATGTATGTGCTTTCAGAAAAGCACATACAGAGGACACCTAATCTAAACCCAGGGGTTCTGAAAGGACAAAATGATCCCTGAAGAGCAGGCATTACACCAGCAAACAAGGCTTGAGAAGGTCAGAGGAGACCTGGGCAAGACCTGAAAGCAGTGAATACAGGAAAAGTTAATGTAATTTCTTAAAATCTCCACTGGCATATTTAGTTCTGATTCAGATTTTCTATGATTCCAGTTCACATCTTAAAATCTAACAAACCAAAAGGACATGCTGGGCATATTTTTTAAATGATATTTCATAAAGAATTACGAACTATTTGCAAAGGGAAAACTATTTTTCATCCTGTCTTAGGTCACATTCCTAAGGGCCTTCACAGAGGGAGAGCTCTCAGGAGAAGAGATGTGAGAAGTAGGAGAGGACAGGATGAGGAGCTAAACAGGAGAGCTGCTGCAGCTGGACCCACCTTCAGTCTGGTCCATGGTGACTTGGGAGCATGAATTGAATCACAGAGGTAAGAAGTCTGGCTGCTATTAGCATTGGCAAGAGGGAGGATATGGCTTTCACAGGACACAGGAACATTTTAAGGAGAAGGGGAAGCAGGGAGCCACGCAGCCAATACTTAGTGCTTCAGGGGAATGGGTGCAGCGGGTGTAGCAGCTGGTAAAGGGGATGGAAAACTAGCAGGACCTTTAAGCTTTATTTCTTATGTTTTAAAGCAAGCATGCCAAACTCACAGCCTGCAGGCTGCATGTGGCCCACAACAAATATTTTTGCAGCCCAGCCAATACAAAGGTATGTAAGAAATGTTTTCATAAAAATTTCGGAACTTAATTTGTACAGTACCCTGTTATACATAATTATTAATAACAAACTACAATGTTTGCTAATAACTGATTACTAAAATTGTGTTGCATTCATTTCCCTTATGTGCAGGCGCACCATTTCTCTCCACTAATACGAGCAGTGAATATTTTAGCAGCTGATGGCCACATCATTAGTCTTGTACTGGCTTGTTTGGTGTGTGCAACAGGAAATATTTCGCTTTCAAAGAACAAGAAAAATAGGTTTATTTGCATTATGCTTATTAATTTGTGCATTATTCAGTGTCTAGTAAGTTAATGTTCAAGAAAAAAATATTAATTTTTATTAATTTGTGCATTATTCAGTGTCTAGTAAGTTAATGTTCAAGAAAAAATATTAATTTTTATTAAAATGTTTTATTATTTTATGTTAACAATTACTCATTTATTTCAGCCCTTAGTACTCAGCATGTCTCTACCAAAATGAACCTATGTCTCTATAAAAATCGAAGCTTTTGTGTGTTTTTTTGCGGCCCACATAGACTTAAACCTTGTTTATTTGGCCCGTGTTAGCCTTTGAGTTTGACCTGCTTGTTTTAGGGATTTTGAGGTCTAAGCAAAAAAAATTGGTGGAAATGTCTAGTATACTTTTGTGTATCGTGAACTTAATTGGTTTTGTTGATTTTAGAAAAGTAATTTAGAGAATAAAAACACTCTATACTATACAGCAGGTCCTTGAATGATGTTTCATTCAATGTCATTTCGTTATGACATTGATGAGATGACACAGGAACTATATTTCTTACCAATTTTTGTATAGAATCAACTTTCCATCAAAAAAAGTTAATATACACTCTCCTTTGGGCCAAGACACATTAAACCTTTAACACAGCATATGCATTTTTCAGGAATGCAGAACCATAAATAATTAGTTGCTACACCTCTTATGGTATAATGTGACTTTTACAAGTTGTGTTGCTACTATTAAAAATTAAATGCTCACCACTACATACTGCACCCATGGTTTACCTAGTAACTTAAAACTTTTTTTATACAGGCGGTGACTCTATTCATGATAACATGAAACCTTGACATAATTATTGCAATTGCATTGTGTTTTTAGTAATATCTATTGTGAGATGGAGCAACTGAAATATTAATCGTAATGGTAATTCAGTAATTGGGTGGGGTGTGGTGTCCATCTCTAGACCAATCATCTGTGTTTGCTATTGTGGAGATTTTTGTTTGTTTGTCTTGACAATCCTCACCTGAGGATATTTCCCCATTGGTTTTTAGAGACAGTGGAAGGGAGAGGGAGAGACACACAGAGAGAAACATCGATGTGTGAGACACATTGGTTGCCTCCCACATGCACTCCGGCGGGATTGAGCCTGCAGCTGAGATACAAGCCCTTGACCAGAATCAAACCCTGGGACCCTTTAGTCTGTAGGCTGACATTCTAGCCACTGAGTCAAACTGGCTTATGGAGATATTTTTAAGTAGCACAAACAGTTCGATGCATTCATGTAACATTAAGGGCACTAATCAGGAAAATGTTGATAAAGTGGGCATTTGTCTTACCATTGGCACATAAGCTTTGTAGATGGATTTTGATTTTAAAAAGTTTGAACACATTTGCATTTCTTTTCCATATAGCTTATTTTAAACTGCAATTATTTTTAATTTTCAAAAATTAAAATTAGAATCTATTGAATAATAGCCCTTTGCATTTTACATACTTTCATTTAGTCTTACAACCCTGTGAAACAGGTACTTTAACAAAAATTGAAATAGAATTCACCACTTAAAAGCCTATAATTGAGTGGTTTTTAGTATATTCACAAAGTTATGAAACCATCAATACTATCTAATTCCAGAACATTTTCAGCACCCCAAAAAGAAACTCTATATTCATTAGCAGTCAATCTCCATTCCCCCTCTTATCAGCTCTTACAAAACCATTCATCTACTTTCTCCCTCTGAAGATCTATCTATTCTGGCCATTTCATATAAATGGAATGAGGTTAACTTCTTTTATTTAGTGTAATGTTTTCATCCACGTTGTAGCATTTATCAGTATTTCATTCCACTCATCACTTGATAGACAGATGGATTGTTTTAACTTTTTGGCTAATTTGAACAATGCTCCTATGAACATTCATGTACAAGTTTTGGTGTGGACACATATTTTCATTTCTCTTGGGTCTATATCTAGAGGTAAAATTGATGGGTCTATACTAACTATGCTTTACAATGGACTATATACCATTTTACATTCCCATCAGCAATGTATGAGGGTTCCAACTTCTCCATACTTTTGCTAATGCATTATTGTTGATCTTTTTACCATAGCCATCTTACTAGGTATGAAGGAATATTTCATTGTGGTTTTGATTTTCATTTCCTTAATGAATAATGATGTTCAGTATTCATTATTCATTCTCTTTCCCTTCATCGTAAGGGATGGTGGGGGTAAGGGGAAGAGATCAACTAAAGAACTTGTATGCATGCATATAAGCCTAACCAATGGACACAGATACCAGGAGTGTGAGAGCATGAATGGTGGGTATGGGGGCCAATAGGGGAATAAGGACACATATGTAATACCTTAATCAATAAATAAAAAAATTAAAAAGTGATATGATATCTCTCATATCATATCACTCCTCTAATTTTTTATTTTGACATTTCTGAAGTGTTATTTCTTGCACAATACAACTCTTCTACCAAGTTAGGAAATATCACCTTACATCCCCTTGTAACAACTAATTTTCCCTTCAGATTTGTGTCTCCTTGTCAAAGAGTTAAAGGCAAACTTTGTGAAAATAATATAATAAGTGTGAATAATTTTTATCAAATTCTCATTTTGTGGAGCATTTACATGATATTATTTAAAGTATATACATGTGTAGGGAAAATGGCCATATTAAAGATATATTCTGTTGAGGTTTCTTCTATACAGAAATGATCAATCTCTTGAGAAGATAAAGATGAAATATTATTCATTATATAAACATTTATTGAATACCTGCCATTGCACTACCATCACTGATGCTAAAAAAACTAACAGTACCTCTTTGCAAGGAATGGAGAAAGATCAGTAAACCTATTATTACATTCCAGCCTTGTGGCAGGAGCATGTTACAGGAGAACAGGGAGCAACTAATTTAGATCTTGAAAATAAAATAAGTTCTTCTAAAAATGATTTACATGACAATACATAACATCTTTTGACCCATGTTTCTCAACATGGTGAAGTACAGGAGATCCACACCCTTTATTTTTTGCTTCTCTGCCCTAACCCGATAAAAGGCAGCATTTCTGGGACAGTCTCCTCTGTAGATACAAACTCCATATACCCTTGGGGAGTCCCAAAACCAAATTAGGGAAGGGGTTAGGAAGGCAGAGACTTTGCAAGCTGTTTTGCTGCAGAGATAAAGCCATGTTCTCCAGTTGATTCATCTAGCAGTTTCCTTAACAATTTGAGGCTCACCCAGCCTCCATAGAAGCTTTCCACAAAGCACATGCTCGGGGGGCAACTATGTAATGATAGGGGGCCCACAGGCCTATACACACTCTAATAGTCTCAGTTAGACTCTGGGACCCAAAATAAAAGGAATGTGATGGATTATATAGTTAAAATACAAAATGGTTTCTAAATTTAGCGTTTGTAGAACAAAAACAAATTGGGGATCATGTGTCTTTTAAAAAATACATTTTGAGAAAAACATTTTCCATACCAGCTACTCCACCCCAAACCAACAGATTACATGTATAACCTGAAGCTAATAAAACCGATGACAGATATATCTATTTGAGACTATGGGCTGTGACTCCCAGACAGCTGGAGAATGATTTAATGGAACAGTTGCTAAATACAGTAGTTGCTTTGATCAACATTACAACAATTGGCAATAACTGTGTCCATAGCAAATCATGAGCTCAGGAAACTGGCAATGTCATGTCTCAAGACTGATCTGTAAAGGGTGCCTATGATGTCAGAGCGAATAAACGTCAACCTGAAAATTCATCTGTGTGACAGCTAACCCTGGAACTTTCCAATTCTCTTTAAAAAGATCTGTAATTTTGCAATAGGTACTGAATTCAAAAATAGGATATATATGTATTTTTTTAAAAAAAATCTCATCAGCCTTAACAGATATTCCAGTCAACATTTTATTTTCGTGAGAACCTAACATTTGCTGGACATTTGCTTGTACACAATAGGTTCAAGATTTATGAGATGAAAAGACACTTGGATAATATACAGACCTTCCAAGAGAAGAATAAGAAATAAATACAGAGAAAATAAACAAGAATGCTAGAATTTAGGCATTGATGTTAGCATTGTTCCTTATTCTTATTGTTCTGCCTACTATGATGTTACTGCTCTTGGCACTAGCTAAGGATCAAACTAGCTGTTCTTCTCTCACCTCAACTTTTCTCTCTTAAGTTATTGTTGTTTAAGCATCTGTTAAACAATGAGAGCTAAATTCTGTTCCTTTAAATCTATTTTTTTTAAAGAAATAGAATCAAATCAGAAGGCTACATACTTAACAAGACTCAAAAGGCAGATCTCCCTCTGTGACTAGTTCAGATGTGCTTGAGGACCCACGCATTTCACTGTGGGCCATTGAAAAACACTGAAGAACAATTCAAAATTCAAGAACAAAACTTCAAGAACCTTAGGTGTTCCAAATTAGATTTATCATGATTCTTGATTCATCATCACGTTCATCATTGGTCCATGTGATTTAGGTAGTAGTCATCCCTATGTCAGATTAGGAGTGTCATGTAACCAGGGGACAGTCCCTGTGGGTCTACTACATATGTGAATTTAGACTTAGTGTAACCAACTATTCTGTTTGTCTGGGACTGTCCCATAAGCACTGAAAGACCCATGTCAGCAAGGTAGTCACTCTAAATTATACCCTCTGTATTCTCAAATAATTCATTTTTCTTTATTTAAAGTTAGCTAGAGCCTATAGCTAACATTTAATCACTAGTATTACTGAGTTCTCAGTATGTGCCATATTCTATTCTAACCATTTGAGAAAGATACTATTATTAACCCCACTTTATTAATGAAGACACTGGGCACTAAACATTTAATCAGCTCAGGTCTTACAACTAAGATAGATTCCAGTGTCCACATCCTTGAGGATTTTGCACTAGGATCTAGGAACAAATTAAATAATGCATCAGCATATTCCTCAATGTACCTACTTTTCTTCACTTGCAAACTAAACAAACATGCATGCTGCAGATTACATTGTTAGACTGAAATAGAATAGTGCATTTCTAACAAAGTGTTTAGCATAAGTACCATTCTAAAGAATATGACCCTATTTGAAATGCTAATGTATGACATACCCCATTTTTAAATTCTAATAAATAGTATTTTTGTAAGTTACCTCACAGAGCAAGGAGGCAGAAGGTAATTGGAAGCACATTTATTCTGGGGTTTTAAGGTTAATCTTTTCTCTGCTTGTTTTAGGATCCGGGATTCCTGAAGTAAGCATAACATTTGCATGATTTTGGAACGAGTTTTTTTCAGTTTCATAGCTTGAATCTTCATTGCCTTTCCTCAATAAAAGACCATTATCTTTTATCTTTAAATGTTTTAATGCACATGTTGAGACAGTTTGTCATCCTACACTTCATGAATGATCTGTTCAATGCCCATCTGTCTGAGGAGACTATATGCTCCCTCAGGGCAAGGATCCTCTTCTGTTATTAGTGTCTGACACAGGGTCTGGTTTAGAGTGGGCACCCAATAAATATTTGTTGAGTAAAAGAATGCCTGAGGAATTTAATAAAGGGCTGTTTTGAAGTTTTATTAGCACTGGGTCAGAAGTAAAAATTATTGCTGTTGAGAAATAAGAAAAAAATAATTTGAGGTTGTTGAAATGAAAATGAACACAGTAAAATGATGCTGTAACATAAAATTCATGTTATTTTATTATTGCAGTTAACATTTATTGGGTGCTTATTATGTGTTAAGCACTGTCCTGAGCACTTTTTTAAAAATTTAATCCTCATAACAAATCTGTGAAGCAGGTATTATTATTGGCCCCAATTTTACGTACAAGGAAATGAGTCTTCGAGAGGTTAAGCAACTTTTTTTCGATCTCACTGCCAACAGGTAGTGAATAGAATTGAGATGGTAATATTAATATCATATGCTCCTCAGAACTCTGTGCTTCCCTCATCTGTACTACTCACTCTATGAAGACAGAGTCTGTCTATCATGGTTAACATTTTATTCTCAGCACCAAAGGATTTGGCATCTCATAATAGTAGCTCAATATTTCTCAAATGAATGAATCCATAAGTTGAAGAACCAATGTGCTTAGGAAACAATATGATTTAAAATCTATAGAAAAAATAATAGATTACTAACATTTTTCTAGGGTTTCAATATAGAAACCTATCCCCGGAGATGATTACCCATACTTGGCTCTTAAAAAAAAGATTGCAGTTATAAATTCCACAAAACGATGCATACATTTGGCACAGAAACTCGCTTCTCCGAGTAGAGCAGCCAAATGTTATGTTGTTGGAAGCTGTATTACATAAAGGGAAGCAACTCTTCAGGAAAATCTAGAAATGACAGCTAGATATTATGAATTAACTAGAGGCTCAGGGCATGGATTCATGCACTGGTGGGGTTCCTCAGCCTGGCCTGTGCCCTCCTCTTGTGATCTGGGACCTGTGAGGGGATGTCAGACTGCCAGTTTTGGCCTGATCCCCACTGCTCCCACTCAGTAGCTTGCTGCCATGGAGGCGGGAGAGGCTATCACCACCGCAGCTGCCCTCACCAGCAGTGAGCCCACCCTCTGGTGCCTGTCAGTCAGCTGAGCAGCACTCCTGCAGTGGGAGGGCACTGACTACCAGTGCCTGCATTGAGTGTCTGCCCCTTGGTGTAGGAGCATGTCATAGAGACCTGTCAAATAGTTGTTCAGTTGTTGGTCATTTGGTTGCTTAGGCTTTTATAGAGAGAGATAGTTCTCATGAGTAAGGATGACTTTGGTATCAGAAAACTATTAAATAAACTAGCATTGTGAGGGGACATTTTTGTCCATGTTTTTTATTCCTAACTGAGTGGTTCCCAATCCAATTAAGAAAAAAAGACAGGCTGGTCTCCCACTGTTACTGTTCTCAGCCTTTGTAACAGAAATGTTGGGTGTGTGGTGCTTAATTTAGAATAGAGTCAGGTTAAAAGCAGGTGAAGACTAGAAATGCTACCAAGTGCAACTACTTGATATACTCAAGAAGACTTTATATACTTAATCCAGTAAAACCTGGCAAGAAAGGTTGCTTGTATAGACCACTTCCACGTAGGTTTGTCTGGAGGAAAATTAGCGAGGGGATGATGGTGGGTTGTTGGGTGGATGGACACATTCTATATCTGATGACAGCACGTACATAAGGCATTCGCTAAGAGAACTCAGAAAAAAATAATAAAATTATCCACAATTCTTCAAATATGTTTTTAAAGTAGGAGCAAAATTAACTATATGTTTGAAGTGCAAAAATTTAAAAATGTACAGTTTTCTTTTTTTAATGGTGTATTGGAAAGGGGATGATGATTTGTTTTAGATATGTTAAATTAGGATATGGCAGGAGACCTAAGAGAAGAACAACTGAAGTTATAAATTACAGTATTCATTAGAGATCGGGACTAGACAACAAGATTTGGGGATCATCAACACGGATGTGATCATTCAGACCATCACCATCGATAAATGTGTTGAAAGAGAAGAGTGAGAAAACAAGTGATTAGGAAAGGCATGGAAGATGACGTGTAATTGGAGGGGTCGTCAGGATATTTGTTGTTTAGGATTATAGAATTCAAGTGATGAAAGAAGGGCAATAGCCAAACCTGTATAACTTAATGACAAATAAGTCAAAGAGAAAATTAAGAAAAGACATTTGAATTTGTCTAGCAGAGAAATCCCTGACACTCAGAATATTGGCTTATGAAAAAGAGCCAAAAAAGCAAGTTAAGGGGTGAGAGGTAAAGCTGGTAAAACATATAGGTGTCATTTAAGGACATAGGGGAAAGAAGGAAGGAAAGAAGTATAATAGCAGGAAATGTTAGGGGCATTAGGTTAACAAAATAAAGGAGCACTGATATAATAAAGAAGAATCTAATCTTCCTGAATTCTGAACTACTCCATCATAGCAAATTAGTAGTAGCCTTGGGAGGCTCATTAACTCCACTAGGGAACTGGGGTATTGTTCCCTGCATTGTAGTAACAGTGCCTGACAAAGCATAAGGCTATTATTCATAGCTTTCGGAAAAGCACTTCCTGTCACATTGGAGAGACTCCCTAGGAAATAAAGATACCATTATAAGAAACAGAAGCAGCAGTGTCTGTTTTTCTAGAAGAACAATATGTTCAAAGATAACTATAAATCCTTTAGCAAAAAGTTCATCTGCCAATATCAGACTTTAAATTGCAAAACTATTCGTCTCATCTCTGCGTCTCAGTTTCTTCAACTGTAAAGAGCTTGAAGTGGATGATTAAAAGAAAACTTTTAGCTTTCAAAATCTATGTTCTCTGACCCTTTTCCTTCCCAGACACTATCACCTGTAAAGAACAAAAGGGTATCCATAATACAAAATTCAAAAATGTAATTAAGACTGAAGAGAGGAAGCTTCTCTCTTCTTTTTCTCTTTCTCCTTCTTTCCATTTTCCTTCATTTCACCCCCTTTGGTTAAAAAAATGCATCTTAAAAAATTCATGCATTATGGATTTTATGAAGGTTAAAAGGTCTGAAAATTTCTTCCAAGCAGTCACTGATTTTTAAAGCATGTTCCACCTATCATGTAGGTCCTAGGATTCTTATAAATAGCATTATTATTAGCCATAATATCAGAAAAGCAGTAATAAGTCAGTTATTACCTACAGGAATAGTTACCTACAAGAACTAAAAATCGAATGTGGGATACAAATGGCCACATTTATAACAACTTTCACACAGATGCTCATTTACAGCTTAACATGTGCTTTCACCATTCTTCTCATTTGACCCTGACAGCTGCCCTGTCACAAAAGCATTATCTCTCTGTAACTAATTCCCAGGGACTGTGGGGCAGGGTAGAGGCAGCAGCTGACCTTGGCCTGCACTTTGGGAGGCCCGAGAGCCAGCACACTAGATGGACAGTTTTAGAGCATCCCAAAACACCAACCATCTCCACCAGAAACACACTCAAGGGGCTGATTCAGTGGGCACCAGAGCTTTGCTGAAGTAAGCCCTGCTCTGTGGGGTGGACCCCTGTAGAGGTGATCCTCCAAGGTGGTCAGCAGTAGCAGCCAGACCTCGCAGCCATGGACTTCTAGTAAGGCCTCAGATGAGTTTCACCAGTGATGGGGAAATCCCAACTGATAGATGTTGAGAACTGGAACTGGACAAGAAAAGTGTGAATTTCTCTTTCAGGAACATTAACTTCACGCTATGACTTAGCATCAAAGGGCCTCATAGTTCTCTGTTGTGTCCTAAAGCATGTCTCACCCTGATGGTTTTCTTAATAACTTCAGAAAAATTTGTTGGTGAGAGCCCAGACTGAGACCAACAATGAAGCGAAAATCTCTCAAACTGAAAGGGAATTGAGGGGGAGTTTTTTGTTTTGTTTTGTTTTTTGTTTTTTTATTGGCTCCAGAAATTGTGCCCCAAGAGAGCTGTATTGTTACCATAAACTTCTCTTATTTCATTTTGGGGTTTTTTTTTTTGGGGGGGGGTGTTAGTATGTTAGTTTTCTATAGCCGAGTGTATCAAATTACCAAATTTTAATGGCTTAAACTATACAAATTTCATCTTATAGTTCTATGGGTTAGAAGTTCAACATGGGTTTCACTGCACTAAAAGTCAAGGTGTCAGCAGGGCTGCATTCCTTTCTAGAAGGGGTGGGGAACCTTTTTTCTGCCTAGGACCATTTGGATATTTATAACATCAATTGCAGGCCATACAAAATTATCAACTTAGATATTAGCCCGCTATATTTGGTCAAATATTTAATTAACTCACCTCTAATTCCAAGGTAGGGTCATACCAAATAATTTCTTGGGCCTTATATGGACTACAGGCCCAATGTTCCCCATCCCTGTTTTCAAGGGAAGGATTTATCCCCTGCCCTTTTCAGCTTTTAGAGGTTGTTTAGATTGTTTGGTTCATGACCCACTTCTCCCACCATTAAAGCCAGCAATGGTGAGTCAAATCTTTTTTAAGTAGCATCTTTCAGGCCATTATTCCATCATCATCCTCTCTCTCTCTCTGACCACAGCCAGGAAAGGTTCTCTGCTAAGGATGGGGAGGAGATGGAGCCCACCAAGAATCCAAAATAATAGTCCTATCTTAAATTCAGCTGGTGAACAACCTTAATTCCATCCGTAACCTAATTCCCTTCTGCCATGTAACAATATGTTCACAGGTTCCAGGAATTAGAGCATGGACTGTTTCGGGAGACCATTGTTCTGTCTACAATGGTTGATTAAAAATAAGGAGTTGAGAATCAAGAAGACATGGGCATTAGAGTGAAAAACTGGACCAGAAAAAAAAAAAAAAGGGCGGGGGGGCAACTGGTTCTTGAGATCTTTCATCAAAAGGAAAGCTGATAAAGGGTGGGGGAGTTTCTCTCAAATAAGAACATGTTTATTTTTTCATTTTTTAAGTATTTTATGGAAGTTGAGTTCAGGAGGAAATAATGTTTTACTTGTCCATAGTCTTCGGGGATTTTGTGTGTTTCATGGTGCAGTCTGCACTAGCTTGTTCCTGTCTTGATGCCCAATCTGCTACAGAGATGCTCTGGTGGGACAGTAAAGATTGGCCTTAGCAAGTTGTGGGCCAGGTTATCAGCACTCTTGAATGGGACAGATGTCTTCCCAATATTATGCATTGTAGAATGTTTTTCAAAGTCACCTCAACCATTGAGATTGAAAATCTTTCTACTCCTTGTACCTTCGTGAGTGTGAAGTGTAGAGCTTAAGCTGTGGGGATAGGTATGTTGTAGACCAAAGCCATGGGCATAAGTTGTGGCTTTGTGGGGATAGGTGTCTTCAAAACATGATGGTAGTTATGTCTGAGTAACTGGATGGTATGGCATCCCTCTAGTGGAGTACTAGAGTTTAAATGGGCAAAATTGTATCTGAGGTGAGGACATTGTCAGAGAGGTCAGAGGCTGGGGCCTTTGTTCTGCCTTTTATCTTAAGTGCTGGCACAAACACTCATTCAGATTTTCCATGAAGGGGATTCTACCCCATTTTGCTTGGCAGACAGACCTACACTCAAAATCCCTCAGCAGGTGACGCTGTATGGGCCTATCTGAATCAAAACTAAAGCAAGCCCTAGAACTGAAGAAGGTTTCTGGAGGCCACTGGACATGCTCTAGTTCATTGCTTGATTGTAAGAAGAGTTACAGTTTCCAGGAAAAGAAATAGGGCAAATAAAGCAGGAAGTAGCCACATACTCTAAAAGAAATAGTTATAATTTCACAACCAATATGGCCATATCATATAAATAGCAGCCCTGAATTTGGTTTAGCTAAAGCCGTGGGCAGTTTGTCTTTTCAATTCTCAAAATACAAAAGATACATAATTCTCTCCCATTATATCTATTCTACGGATGCTACCCTTGGTGACTCTAAAAGAATTTGCTATTCTTATTGCACAGAGAATAATCCCCTTTGTCACTAAGAAAAAAAAAGTATAAATTTAATTTTTTGTAGTGGTACATACACTTTTATATCATGTTCATCTACATATTTTATGAGATTCTATTGGATTCAAATTGTATTTACTAGCTGATTCCAAACTCTCAAAACCTTCTAAAGACTATAGCTTCAAAAAGTAGCATGGGGTAATATTATCATCCAGTTTCCCAAACTTTTATTTTAATTGCTATGACCATCTCTAGCAAATTTATTTATGCTAAATTGACTGATATCCCTCCAAAGTTAATATCGTGCAATTAAACTTGATTTTCTTATTTAAAAAATAACAATAACATTTATATCATTATTCATAGATACTATCATATCTGCCAATTGACAAAGTAGGAGAATATTGTGAAAATCAGTGACAATTTCCAAGAAGCCTTAGGAATTAGAGAAAAGACTGAGGAAAGAGGAGTTGGATGAAAGTATAAGAAAGCATTTACAATGGCTTTCCTGAAAGTCTTTGGAGTTATTATTCATTCAATAATAGAGTTTTACTGGAGCTACTAAAACAGGCATCATAGTGCATGCTGGAAATACAAATAGGACAGGCAGAGATTATTTTAAAAGATATGTGGTCACTTGATGAACAGTTATTGATAAAAGTGATAATAAAAATGGTAGGAATGAAAAGGCTTAGCAGAGGAAATGACTAGACAAGTTCTCATGGATTTAAGTATACAATATTTGTATTATTTTACACTCACATCCTCTTTCTAAAGATATATAATCTTCTGCCATGGCTGGTGTATCAGTTATTAAGATTGAAATGTCTAGACTAGATTGACATTCTCAAGGTTCTTGGCAGTATGATTCACTTGGGTATGAAACCACATACCCCCAAAACAATCACACTTTGGAGTCCTAGGTGATATCTGGTATTTCTCGACATTTACAATTTTAGAGGTGAGTAACCACAGAATGGCAAGTTGCTCTACATGGTAATCTGACAAAAACCATCAAGGAAGAGGCTGAGAAATTATAATGAGTTTAAGTCTCTATCTTCTAGTTCAAACTTTTTCCCCCACTGATGTGACTAGTACTTGTAGTCAAAACAGCGTCTATCACTTTTTAAATGATTAAGTCACACAGTTGAATTTTTGGTTCGCTGACTCTGAAGTCTGCAGTGTTTAACCTCAAATTTAAATTTTTCCCCTGTCAAAAACATAGCTGTAGTTTAAGTTTTTTAAAAACAACTGGAGTGGAACTACCAACTATTAAAATGAGTTCAGAAAAAAATGAAAGATACATTACTGTAAACATTCTTAACATTTTTCTCATTATCAAAAAAACTCAATAGGTACATATAGTCAAATACTATTAGGAAAACAAAAGACATCCTCTTTAATTTTGCAGATAACACCAGGCAATGTTCTATAAAAGGGTATGATATGAATTATACATGGTGGAACCAGCATCTTGGAAGGCAAGTATTTGAATTAAAATCACCATTGTGAACTGAAGTGCCATAAAGAAAATACATAAACACAATGGAGCTCAAAGAGGTATGTAAATACTATATATATGATACAAAAGTTTCACAAACACAGTTAGTTTTATCTTTAAGATGCAGAAATTAATATGAACAACTTAATAAGTAAAAGTAAACATTATGTCTTTACAGTATCAGAAAAGTAAGAAGTTAGTTACCCGGGGAAAAATAAATAAATATAAGCACAGAGAAAATAATGAAAAGGCAAAGAAAAACTTTATTATAATGATGATGTATATCATTATACATTTGTCTAAACCCATGGAATGTATAATACCAAGAGTGAATTTTAATGTAAATTATGTATGAACTTTGGGTGGTTATAATGTATTAATGTAGATTTAGCTTCAGTAAAAAAAAAAGTATCATTTTAGAGAATGAGGTATGAGGTTGATTAAGGAGTGTGGGGTTGTGCATACGTGGAGACAGAGGGGTTATATGGGAATCTCTATACTTATTTTTAATTTTTTATAAAGCTAAAACTGCTCTAAAATATAAAGTATTAAAAAAAGGTCATTAAAAGTTTAGAAACCAAACAAACTTCCATTTTCTCTTAAGAAAAATGTCATAAAGCACAGAAGTATTATTAGAGAAAGACTAGCATTATATGAGACTATACTGGATATAATATTTTGAGAAATGTAATGTGCTTATTATTTTTTTTCATTTCCTGGTGAATGGTTGTTTCCTTAGACACACTTGTGAATTTAGGGGAAATTAGGACATTTGCAGTAGAAAGGCAAAGGAAAAAAAAAAGATACCAGTATTCCCAAAGGCAATAAGTAGGCAGACACTAGATTGAAAGCTAGACTTCGAAATGATTTTCTAAATACCTATATTTTCCCCTTGAACACGTTTAGAAACTGGCCTAGCAAGATTGATTATAGAGTTTTGCAAAAAAAAAAAAAAAAATTTTTTTTCTAGTCAGAAAGAAAGAGGAAGAAGGAAAGTCTTACCCTTTTGGTTCCAAGGGTTGATGGGAAGAGAAAGAAAGGGACAGGTCGATGAAGCCAGAAAGAAATCATATCTACGTCTCCCCTGTCCAGGCTGAAGTCCTCCTGGGGACAGATGAGATGCTCTCAAAAGTCTTCTATCAACCTGGGCTCAACCTAGCAGATAAGTGTGGGCTGCAGAGTGATTAGGCAAAGAGAACTTCTGAGTTTGGCTTTCTTCTCCATCCACTTCCTGAGTGTCACAAATAAGACCTCTAAGTGCCTGTTTTTCCTCAGGGGGGGCTTGTGGAAGAAAGTTGAGAGTTGGGCTGAGGGCTGCTCCAGGGAGCTCAGTAGTCAAGGCTCAGTAGCTGTGTGATCTAGTGCTGTGGGGCTGAGTCAGCAGAAAGATGACTGTGCCCTGACCAAGCCCAGGGTGTTCAGACCCTGAGTTCCCCAGCTCAGATGCTCTGAGTATCCTTCTATTGGACTGGGGGCAGCCGAGACCAGCACTCTCCACAGAGTTCTGAGAGTTTCCAGAGGCGACCACTGCCCACAGCCTCTATGAGGTCAAATCAATCAGGTGCCCGAAAACTGCAAAAAGCATTTCTGAAAAGGATGAATAATCATCTTTACCAGAGATTAATGTGTTACTGGATTTAGCTTTTTTTAAAAAATATATTTTATTGATTTTTTACAGAGCAGAAGGGAGAGGGACAGAAAGTCAGAAACATCGATGAGAGACATCGATCAGCTGCCTCTTGCACGCCCCCTACTAGGGATGTGCCCGCAGCCAAGGTACATGCCCTTGCGGGAATCGAACCCGAGACCCTTCAGTCCCCAGTCCGACGGTCTATCCACTGAGCCAAACCGGTCTCGGCTGGATTTAGCTTTTGTATGAGATCAAATTTTAGTCTTTTCTTCTTTTATCTCCTATGTTTCAGGTATACGTCATCAAGATGATCTGTTGTTCCAGAGATATGAAAAGGCTATATTTTCTTTTCAATCCTGAGTGAAGATGTGAATAAATCGCAATTCCATTTCATACATTTTATGATTTGTTACTTCCGCAGAGCTTTCTAATATTTTTCTGGAGATACAGATTTTCTTTGTTCATTTTCCAAATAAGAAATCTTTCTTGGCTCCCCTTACACCGACCTCCTTAGTCTCTTTCTACCCAGGATGTCTCGTTTCACATGTCTTTATGCCCAGATCTTTAAACTCAGCCACTTCTCAACGCTCAAATTTTGGCACCACATTCTGATTTATTCTGCATGAAGTATTGTTTCATGGGAAAAAATTTTGATATACAGAATAAACTATTTTATAAATAGTTTTAAGTATTTTATAAATAACTATTTTATAAATAACTGTGTTATGACCAATGTATTTTATTGCCTTTAACTTTGCATTGAGTAATTGTTTCACTGTTGTCCTTAAATGAGTTCATGTCTTTATAGTTGACCTATATTGATCATGTCTAAATCTTTCAATAATAGTGACTGACATCAACAGGATACTGCATAATCATAGGTATTTGTTAGAAAATGGAACTGTTTTGCTTATAATGAATAGATCAAGAAGACATCTGAGAGAAATCAAGAAAATATTTTTCTTTAAAAATATATAAGAAACAAGTGGTTAACAGCTAATTTCATGGTAAAGCAGAAAGCAATGCTGCTTCTTAATGAAAGGTATGGACAAATTAAAAAAAAAGTCTTTCCAATTAGCCCAATCCAATTTTAAGTTTCTATGTCCACTTTCTTTCTTCCAAATGAATGGAACATTTGTGAAAAAAATTATAATAAAACAATGGTTTACAAAGCCCAGTTGAGAAAGAAAATTCCATTTTAATAACTACAAATCAATGTGTTATAATGGAAACAGCATTGACTGGCCATGTACTATATGATTGATAAATATAAAGAGGAAAAGAGCATGAACTTGTCCTCAACTAGCTTTCAGTTTAGCAGGGAGGACTAGGTGGAAACTAAGGTTAGATAGAAGTACAAAAAAGAGGAAACGTATTTTTAGGCAATAGGAAAGGCTTCTGTCAGAAAATGCCCAATGGGTTGGATGCTATAGACAGACAGACTTTGGAAAATATTCTGAGCACAGAGCATAGATGCAATGGCATTTCCACAAAGCGTATTTCCTGCCTTTTGCTTTTATGAATAATAATTAACTGTGACATTAAAATAAGTATTTGAACTGTAATACAAAGCTATTAACATTGTTTACCAACACATGTGATGTTTGAAGTAAAAACACAGAAAATGTCTGTAACTTGATAGTGTTTATCTTCATTGAGGTAAAATCCTATTTAATAAAAGGCTAATATGCAAATTGACTGAACAGTGGAATGACTGGTCGCCATGATGTGCAGTGAAGACCAAGGGGTAGACGCTTAATGCTCTGCCCTCTGGTGGTCAGTGTGTTCCCACAGGGGGAGCGCTGCTCAGCCAGAAGCCAGAAGCCAGGCTCAACCTCTCCTGCTTCCTTGGCATCGCTAAGGATGTCAGACTGGTAGCTTAGGCTCACTCCCTCCGGGCTCCCGGACTGCAAGAGGGCACAACCGGGCTGAGGGACCCCTCCCCCCAGAGTGCACAAATTTCGTGGGCCAGGCCTCTCATTAAGAAATAATCACTTTAAAGTACCACTAAGTGGAACTTAGCATATTCACAGGGTTGTGCAACCCTCAACCTCTCTTTTCTCATTCCCAAAGCCAGTATTAGCAGGAACCCTGTTTATTAGGAGTCTTCTTCCTCAGGTTTCACACTATAAATCTGGGCATTTGAAAAGGTAGCAGGGAAACTGAAGAAATAACTTAATTAGAAGACATCCACAGTAATTCAAGACACTGAGGACATAGAAGATAAAATGCTATCAAGTTATAGTCCTTTCAATATTATATTTCTATTAAAATTGTTCAAAGGCAAACTTATTTTTGTCAGTATTTTTATTTATAACATAAATATCCTATATAATAAAAGTCCAGCGACCGAACAGCAGAACAACCAGAACAACCGGGTGGCCAGTCATTATAATGCACACTGACCACCAGGGGGCAGACACTCAACACAGGAGCTCTCTGTTCCCTGGTGTCAGTGTGCTCCCACAGTGGAAGTGCCACTGGGCTGACTGGGATGAGCAGCACTCCCACAGCGGGTCTCTGCCCACAGGCTATGCCCCCACCAGTTCATGAATCCTGTGTTCCAGGCCTCTCGTTATCAGATAATGTGGCATATTACAGGTGCACCAACTGCCTGAGTCATAAATATTTTTTTAAGTGGGTATCTGCTTTAAAGTTAATTTTAAAAGTCTTTTTAGGACCTTTGGGAAAGATAGTATCTTGCTCTGTTCTTACCTCTGCTTTTCCTTCTGTTTTTGTACTTTCTTCTACCCATCCCAAAAGATTTCTTTCCTCATATGTACATACTCTTTCACACAGTGGGTCTTTTCTTCCCATTGACACAAGTCTGCCTCTTTAGCCCAGGCTTCTCTTCTATATCACCACATCCACAGATTCAGGGTCTCCTGGGAATTACCACTTGAAAGTCCCCTAAGCACCTCTCATTCAGATTCTTAAATCTAAAGTTTTTTTTATTTTGTTTTGTTTTGTTTTGTTTTTTCTGCATCTTATTTCATATTTTGGATGTTGAATCTGGAATTAGGGGTTGCTGTAAATAAACTACAGTTAATAAAGTCAATCAAAATTATTTATGTCTAACAAAATATGAACATTTCTGTCATGAGAATGCATTGTTTGTATAATCAATAAGCCAAAATGTCCTTGAAAAACTCATCATTTTCAGCTATCAATTTTAGACATTAGGACCTTAAAATTTCATTTGACATTCTCCCTGCAAACTCCAGATTGGAATAATTGCTTTCTGTTTTTCTAAGCACTAAGCATTTTGCATTTCAATGAGGCTATAATAGAAAATAATTCAATAAATATGGTCTATGTATGAGCCTTATCTTATCTGTGTGCTGACAGTAAACTAAAGTCTTGGTTGGGTGCTGACACAGAGACCCTGGAAGAAATAGAAATCAATCCCAGAAAAATATTTTTAGGACTAAATTTTAAGTAGCAGAGTTTATGTTTGGAAAGTATTTTGCTTAACAGCAATAGCCCCAAATACAGGCAGGAGAAATGATTGTTGGTTATGTATGCTGACAGTGTCAAACATTTATCATGATCATTTTATGCTTTCTATGCCTTTTTCTCCACACATTAAGCAATGTTTACCAGGAAGTGAACAGCACGCCAGCCACTCTCTTTTGACCTGTGGAGAGCATGACTTCATTCTATAAAGTCTCAAGTAAAAGTTCTAAATCATGAGTTGACCTTTGACCTGTGGAGCTTAAGTGAATTGTTCTGAGCCTTTGTCCTAAATTTCTCATTACATAGCCTGAGCAGGCACGGGAAAGGGCAGGTTAGATTTATAAACAACTCAAGACAGACCACTGGCAATTGATATGAAGATCTCACATCGTACTATTTTCACTTTAGTTAGCCTTTGTGTTCTGGAAGGTGTTTTTAGGCTCAGAATGTAAAGTGGTCTGGTTGTGAACAATGGAAATGTTCAGCATGGAATGTTGAAAATATTCTCACAAAACCAGTGCAGCCGTTTTACTATAATTAACTGAAGGGCCTAACTCTGCAAAAAAGAAAATGAGCCACTCATTTGCTGTCACCAAAAATGAGGAAATGGCTTAGGCAAAAGCTGAAGTCCTTTTGAACATGAAAAGTTCATTGATTTGGAAGGATCTTGTTTGTTCTGCTAGTTCAAAAGAACGATTTATCCTCAAATAATTCCAGTAAGTAAGGTGTGAGGAAAAAATCATCAATCTTAATATTTCCTAAATTCCTCTCCTTATGTTATTATGTTTTATGTCACATCTAAAATGCCGTCTTGAATTTTTTTATCTTAATATGGGCTGCATCTTCCTACTTATAGGTTGTCTCTTTAATCTAATATTGAAAATAAGACAATTGCATGCTATAAAGTCAAAATTGTTTTTGAAAAACTATATATTGTTGCCATCATAAGAAATGAAGCCAGAAATATTACCATGGTCTCCACATTCTGATCTTTAGTGCATTCCCACCAGCAATGTATGGGCTATTCCACATCCTCACTAGCATTTTATACTGTCAGTAATTTTTATGTTAGCCATTTTGACATGTTTGCAGTGGTTAACTCATCGTGATTTTAATTTGCATTCTCCAACAGCCAATGATGTTGACTATCTTTTCGTCTGTTTATTTTCCTTCTGAATATCCTCTTTGCTAGTGTTTCCACCTTGTGTTATTTGTGTTGTTCTCTTACTATGGGATTTTCAGAGTCCCCTTTTCATTCCAATGCAAGTTTCTTGTCAAATATATGACTGCCATCTATTTTATCTTGGTTGGTAGTTTGTCTTTTTATTCTCTTTGATAATTGATTTTTGACAAAGTTTCAAAGGCAATGTAGCAGAGAAAGTATAATCTTTTCAATATAGTCCTGAAATAAATGGACAATCATATACCAAAAAAAAAGAACTTTGATTCATAGTTCACCTCATATGCAAAGTTTAACTCAAAATATACCATAGACCTAAATGTTAAATTGAAAATTAGAAAATGATAAAATGTCTTGAAGTCAATATTGGGGAGATTTTTGTATGATCTTGCAGTAGGCAAATATTTCTTAAATGAGACATTAAAAGCACATCCATAAAAGAAAATAATTGAAACAGGACTTTATTAAAATTGTAACAGCTCTTCTAAAGATAGACACTATTTTAAAAAATGTATTTTTATTTATTTTTGAGAGAGAGACAGGGAGAAAGAGATGAACATCAATGATAGAAAATCATTGATTGGTTGCCTGCTACACGACTCCTACTGGGGACTGAGTCCACAACCCAGGCTTTTGCCCTGACCAAGAATCCAACTGTGATCTCATAGTTCATAGATTGATGCTCAGCCACTGAGCCACACCAGCTGGGCAAGACAGCCCCTATTTAAAGAATGAAAATACAAAAACTTAAGAAGAAGGGGAACCAGCCAAAGAATCTAAAACAACTGGCTAATGCAACAGGAAGACCCAGAATAGTATGGTGTCCTCAGAGTCAACTAAATAAATAGTGTCAAGAGGGAGGAAATGATTTACTGGGTCAAAGCTACTGATGGGGAGTGATTATTTAATTTTGAATCAAGGAGTAAACAAAACAAATGCTCCCAGACAATAGTGGCTCTCGTCATAATTGTCTTCTTTACATCAAGGTAGGAGTTAAAGTAGCAGCACTGTCACATGAACTGGCAAGCTGGACTTAAACTTGGTGCCATAGGATTCATATCTGGTACACAGGGATGGAATTTAGGGTTATGTGCATTGAAATTTTACTATTATGCCTGCATTTATCGATTCACTCCAATATTTATTGAAATCCTTCTCTGTGCTCAACTTTGAGCACATATTAAAACCGGTTGTACACTAGTGATTTAAAACAGGCCTAGTACCTGATAATATGAAACTTGTATAATGAAGAATATAATAAGGATTAATCAAATAGTCATACTAGGTGAAACTGTGATGTTCCCCTTGGCTACATAATGACAATAAGTTTATTATTGATTCTAATATTATGGGGCAATATTAATCATAGCATTATGAGGACTGGGTTTGAAATTACTCTGTCGCTATTAAGGGCAAATGAGTATGAATTTGGACCTCACACTATGAATGTGACCAGGGGTGTGGATAGATCCTTGTGTTTTAACTCATGTTTATTTTTCTAGTGGAGTTTTCTTTATCTTTCTCAAAACTGAAATTTGTCATCCACCTTAAATCACTCTTAGTCCTCAAATATCTCTCCCCTTTTATTTGAACCCTGTTTAGAATAAATAAGCCAAATATAAATGTAAGCACTAGATAAAACAATCATGATGAACTGGAATGAAGACAAAATATAAGTGTAAATTGTATAATACAAATGTTCAAAGGTTTTGCCACATTTGAGGAATTGCCAATTAAGAAAACATTGGCAATGAAAGTGGAAAATAAAGATACATCTGAACAAAAATAACTTATATTCTATTTCTTTGCATAGGTTTCTATTACTTTAAATGGCAAGTTTTTTCTATGAGAATGTTTTTCTGATGAAAGAGAATATCACATAATGACTAACAGCAAAGATTCTGAAACTAAAATGCTTGAGCTCCCAGTTTGTCTACCCACCAATTGTGTTAACAAGAGCAAGTTAATCTCTTTATATCTCAGTTTTCTTATCTATACAGAACACATGATATTCATGCTCACCTAAAGGTTATTATGAAGACTGAGTTAATACATATAGAGCATTAGGAGAGTTGCTGGCACATAATACATTCATTCATTCATCATGAATGATATATATATATATATATATATATATATATATATATATATATATATATATATAGAGAGAGAGAGAGAGAGAGAGAGAGAGAGAGAGAGAGAGAGAAGGGGAGAGAGCAAGCCTGGTTTCACTGCTTATACCCATACGACTTTGAGTTGTTCAATTAAATTCTTCATGCCTATTTGCAAAACAGAATTAATAATCATAGTATTCATTCCTAGCAGAGTTACCATGAAATAGTACATGTGAAACAATGAGCACATGCAATTAATATTAGCTCTTCTTTTCTGAGAGGTAGTGATATATTTTCAAAAACATAAATACAACCATGTAAAGGAATGTAATCAACTTATTTACAATATATTCAACTAAAATTTTTTTAAAAGAGAAAAAATGTGGGGGAAGAAAAAATTATAGTTTCTTGTAATTCTGAGTGAGTTTGGTAACTCAGAATACTCCCCACAGATAGCATCTCAAATCCAATAAGAACATGGAACATAAATGCTAACTGAATAATTTTAAGGTTACCAAAGTAAGTGAATGGCTTGTCATTAACTGATGGCATTCCTTGGTTACTTTGCTGTGAATAAGAGATTTATCATTAAGAAGATGTTAAATAACGTCATTGCTTTTGATGGACTGGCTATATGAAACACTACATCAATAGGATATTAAACTAAAGGGAATACGTATGGAGGTAGACAAAACACACTTTTTTGATCCTCTGGGGTGAACTTGTATGAGAAATTAAATAGATGAGAAACCACAGCACCCTACATACCAACTGGCAGGCAGCCATAGGAAAAGAGCAAAGGCTGGGGCCATTGAGCATTTATGGGATGGGGTTACACGTAGCTACAGGCTCTGTGAATAACCACAGCCATCAAAGGATAATCTACATGCATAAAGAGCATGGAAGGGTCTGTTATGACCACATTATACCTGCATGTATAAATGCTTTCCATCATCAATAATCCCACTATCTCAAGCAACAGTTTGACTTTCATTGAGAGACCTAGACACTTTTTAACCAAAATAATTGAACTAGTTGTCCTATGTAAACTCAATGCCATTATGCCAGGAAAAGAAATATGGGCTTTTTCACATTTTCCTTTCTATGGTGGTATATATACTGTATAGAGTTTTTATTTTATATACTGTATAGAAGTTTTTAAAATAAAACTTCTCTCAGTAGGTTGACAATAGACAAATAAGGAAGAAGTATTTAAATTAAGGAAGTTAAAAAACTTTTTAACCCACAAGTAGAAGTTTCCTGACATACCATAGCAACTTTTCTCCTCAAAACCAGATTAATTTAACCGTGATTAAAGTATGTGATTGTGCCCAAAATAATCTGTTTTCACACTGAAAATTTGTCAGGGGCAGAAATAGAATAGTGGGGACTGTCTATAATCATGATAACTAGTAATCATGCTCTGTTAACCCTGATTGTTCTATTTTGATTTGAGAAAGCACATTCTAACCTGGCTGAGAGCTGTATGCCCTAGGACATGGGAGTTAACCTAGGAATGCAGTCAATCCATTATCCTTTTCCCAGAACTGCCTGTCATCAGGGAAGGATTAACAACAATCTTGTTGCTGACACAATCTGGTCCCAGCGGCACCAGCCATTTACCCAGCCTGCATTGCCTATAACCTGTAACCATTGTACCTTGCCTACTTCCCCATGCCTGTAACTCCTTCTTTCCCATGTAATCTTCATCCTTCTACCCAATATAAGCCGCTGGCATATGGTGGGGTGCAGAGCAGATTTTTGTGGATGACCTGCTGCTCTCCCATTCTGCTCACATTATTGGAATAAATGCTCATATATGATTCAACCCGGTCTCTGCTTAATTGGCTCAAGTAGGGACAGGCAGCCCAGACCTATTGGTTGTCCAGTTTTAAATTCACCTGAAGAGCAAGATCATATTCTCTGACTTGGACCAAGTGATGGCAGAAACTGTTTTGAAATTTTGATCTTCCAGTTATTTCTCTGGCTATAATTTAAGCAAGCAAAATGTTTTAGATAAGTGGAAATATAAAACCTTTTTAAGTTACCAAAATTCTATATTTACTAATTAAGAGTCAAAGACAGGGGTTTCTTTTTATTCATAAAAAAATAAAAATTGGCTTAAGTGTACATTTCTTAAAATGAAAACTCATAAAGTATCTCTTTTCTTAGACCTCTTAGTATATCATTGTCAGGGCTTTAAATTTACCAAATAATGACTATTTCTTCTCATCTAGAATTTACTCTTACAATGAATGTTTTTGTTTTGTCTTTTGTTTTTAGTGACCATTAAAGGTTACAGATGAAACCTGATACTTGTGCTTAATTCTCATAAGCTAGAACACAATTATATAGTTAAGGATTAAAAAGAGATTTGAGTAATTGTCTATTAAAAATCAGTAAATACTGTCACAATATACCTATACCACTCAGAACACAAAATAATTCTTTGTAGGCATGGTAAGTTATTTGCAAAATATTATCTTTCTTCATTTAGAAACAATGTCATTATCAATATCACATTTAGTTTATCGATTCTTTTATTATATTCAAGGATAAGTGAGTTCTAAATGGGAAAAAATCAGACCAATGTAGCTAAGGTTAAAAAGTGAGTGTCCAATTCAAATAAAATATGAAGGTTCCTGGACTTCTATAAACTTTTGAACTCCCTGCAGCTTGCCAAACTTAGTTAAATTTTAATTGAAGTGTAAATATTATTTACCTCAGAATGAAAAGGAGAATTAATCCAAATCTTTTAAAGCAGGTAGAAAGTATTCTGTGTAATGTTTTGTCAGATACATATCAATAGGGAGCAAATACTGTTTGGCCTGATAACTTGATATATCCCATGCATTTTACTTCCTAATGGTATCATGCAGCAGTCTAACAGGTAGTTCTCAAAACTTTGTGGTGTAAAGGTCATGGTGCGAACAAGATTAGAGTCACAGCCAGTCATCTCCAACACTGCATGTGAAAAGTAGGGGAAACAGAAAGGCTGTACTCTGAAAAAACACAAAACAGAGTTTCTAGCTCTCTAAAACCCCATAAGTTGAAAGGTGATAATGAAAAAAATAAAAAATAAATAAAATGTCTGCAAAACTGGGTTTTGTGTGAAACTTACCTTAGTCAGTTACATTAGCAGAATTCTGAGATAAGGTGGTGTGAGAGAGGATATGAGTGTGCACAAATATTTTTGTTAGAAAAAGCATAACCTGCCAGAGATATAAATCCCGTGGTTGTATTTCACATCATTTAACCAATTCTTCCTTTCCCAGACACAGAAATATTTCCCTTCAGCCCAATAGATTTCCTTACCAATTTAGGGCTTCATATTAGCTGGGGCAGCTACAAAAAGAAAAGAAAAGAAAAGAAAAGAAAAGAAAAGAAAAGAAAAGAAAAGAAAAGAAAAGAAAAGAGAAAAGAAAAGAAAAGAAAAGAAAAGAAGAGAAAAGAAAAGAAGAGAAAAGAAGAGAAAAAAAGAAGTAGTACAACTAATGCTATTGGACTTTGAGCAAAATTAGAAACAAAAATTTTTGTTTTAAACAGGATGATTATGGATCCAAAATATTAAAATGAAAACATATTGAATCTAGCATTTTACTATAAAAAATGACCAAGTAGGGATTTATCTTGGCAATACAAAATGATTCAACATTAGGAATAGTTCAATAGAATGGACTACATAAAAATATTAAAGGAGGAGAAACTATTTGATCATCTGAATTTTGAAAAATCATTCTTAAGGCATCTGACATGTTCATAACAATTTCTAAAAAGCTTTCTGTAAAATAAAATAAATATGTAATTTCTTTGACTTCATAAAGGATCTACCAAAGACCTACATCAAGCACTATTCTATCCCTTAATGAGATATTGGAGCAGACCCATATTGACAAGAAGCAGACACTTGTTCAACCTTTACTCAAGGACCCAGCCAGTGTTATAAGAAAAACAACTAAAATATTATAAAGGAAGCTATGAAACTATCACAATTGACAGATACTATAAGCATTTATCTCAAAACTCCAATAGGCCAATTTTTAAAAACGAACAAGAAAATTTAATCAGGATGGCCAAATGTTATATACTCAGCATATAACATAACCTCTAGTCTTTATTCACACCATTAAGCCAATTGGAAAATAAAATGGAACAGTAGATTTATTTATAACAGTAATAACCATATCAAACCTTCAGGTATAATCCTAACACTCACTGGAGGGCATATAAAAAAACCTAAATAAATAGGGAACAAAATACTTTGTTCATGAATGAGAAGGTTCAGTAAGAATGAGAAGGTTCAGTATTTTAAAGATGTCTATTCTCTCCAAAATAATTCATGTCTTTAGTACAACACTGATTAAAAAGTTAAATTATGTTTTATGAAAATTTGAATCATATTATAAAATCCATAAAGAAAAGAGAATATGTAAAAATAAGCAAAATAAATCTATAAAAGAAAACCAGAAAGGGAAGGCCTTGCCTACTACTTATCAAGCATATTACAGAAAAAAATAGTATATTAGGCCAGGAATTGATAGCTAGATCAATGGAATAAGACTCTAAAAATAGATGAAAGCATATATAGTTATTTAATATACTAGGGCCCGGTGCATGAAATTCGTGCACAAGGGGTTGGGGAGGAGGGAGGTCCCTTTAGCCCAGTCTGCACTCTTTCCAATCTGGGACCCCTTGGAGACATCCCTATCATAATCCGGGACCGCTGGCTCCTAACTGCTCACCTGCCTGCATGCCTGATTGTCCCTGACTGCCCCCCCACAACTGGCCTGGTAACCCCAACTGCCCTCCTACCAGCCTAATCACCTGCTTGCCTGCCTGATTGCCCCTAACTGCCCCCCCACTGGCCTGGTAACCCCAACTGCCCTCCTACCAGCCTAGTCACCTCCAACTGTCTGCTCCCCCCACCGATCTGGTTGCTCCCAACTGTCCCCCGGCAGCGTAGTTGCCCCATGCAGCCTGCTGCTCAGTTATTTGGTTGCCCCTCACTAACCCCCCTGTTGGCCTGGTGGATCCACGCACCCTGTTCAGTTGTCCATTTGGTTGTGATGGTCACTTAGGCTTTTATATATATAGATGATAAATAAAAGTGGTATTTTTATTAAATGGGTAAAGGGCATATTTTTAGTATGAGTTCTTAGGAGAATCATTTACATATTTAGAAAGATACAGTTAGTTCATATCATTCATAAAGATATATTTCAGATGATTATGATCTAAGCATAAATATAATACTATAAAAGTATTACACTAAATTATAGTATAATTTATTTTTATGTTGGGTTCACAAAGATGTTTTGAAATAAAAAATTATTAAAATAAATAAATTTCTAATGGCAAAGAACTGTAAGTGAACCTAATAGACACTGTATAGAGAAATTCATCATTTGTAGTATGGAATTTAATGCAGCAGTTTAAAGAAAAGAGGCACTGATAAGGCAAACATAGGGTTTTTGGTATTATGGTAAATGTAATACAATTTATGTAAAAGAGAAAGACTAAAACAATAATATACATTTTCTCTGTAATTATTGATTTTCACAGATGCCTGGAACAAAGTCTAAAATATCCACATTAATTTAATGGCAGTGGTTAGCTATGTAGAAGGAGCTAGAATTTAGCTTTATTGTCAAAAGTACATTGACCTTTATATAGTTTTTAAATTTTATATAAGATGGATGTATAAAAATAGATATATTATGGGTAGATCAGTAATAAGATAAATAAGCATCGTAGGGAAAAAGATGATCAATCTATCTTATAATTTCAACAAAGAGGATGACAACTATTAAAAAGATAAAATGCTATTAGAAATAAGGCAGCTGTTTGATTTGACAACTATAAGAAATAATTTGTTTATTTTCAGTAATTCCACTGAAATCCCACAGAATCAAGCAATTTTTATTTAGTCTACCTTTTAGTAAAATGAAATGTTCCCAAAAATATTTCAGAGGATAAATTATTTCATTTATAAGTAGTTTAATGAAATAAGTATAATTTATATTGCAAATCAAAATGCTTTTAAACATGCTCTTTGTGTTATAGCCTGGAGAACACTTTAGCCAAATAATCTTTGTAATTTAAATGTATAATGTTTTAGGTACATTAGTGACTAAAAAAGTACCAGAAATAATCTCTACTCAAAATCAGCCAACTTTGTGCAGGATTCAAAAGCAGTGTTAACACAATGTCGCTGAAATGGCCCTAAAAATATATATATTGTTCCTACAAATAAACACATAGGCTAATCCTGTGCACATTTTAGAATGACACACTCTTTCTGTTGTTTATTTTTAACCATGGCTGACCATATTGTGCTTGTTCTAGTTCTAATAGAAATCTTATTTTGATCTCTCACACATCACCCAAAAAAAGCTATAAGAAAAAATAGAAAGGAAAATAAAAATTGGCGCTTAGTCCTTACATTTTATTAAAATTAGTGCTAGTAAAGACTTTTGCAAAGATAGTTAATAATGCTAGGTTTAATGAGAAGGGTGTTCTTAAATATTGCTGTTGTGAGAGCAATATGGATGATGAACCGGGACAAATTGTGAAGTGATTGACCATAGTGGGCCGTATCAGTGCCAGAAACATCACCACCAATTCTCCTGACTTCACCATCACCCCACCCCAACCTCTGTCCTCAGAATATGGTGACTCTCAATGGTTCCTTTCCCCCAAGGCTATTACTTCCAAAGTGGGGCAGCGGTATCTCTCTTAGGGTAACTGCTTAGGGAGATAAGATCTGGTAATATTTGAAATAAAAAAAAAAATTCTTGGCCATATTGTTCTGACCCCTACAACATTTTTTCTGTTCATTTGTAACTTTTAAACCAAAACAAGCTTATTACCATGTGAACTCAACATTGGCATGACTTCTGCTTTTGCTTCTCTTTTTGTCTAAGCCGAGTCGACTACCTACTTTATTTAACCTCATTTCAGAAAGGTTAGACAACCACAAACAGAACTTAAAAAACAATCTGCTTTAGGAATAGACCCACATATTAGCAACATTTACATTTAACTTTTTAGATTGTGGGTAAATCTTTTATTTAAAATTTTTATTTTCTAAGCCTTTTTTAAGAATGAGTATTACTTTTGTACTAAAAGGAAAGAGATATGAATCTTAGATAATGTTTGACATTTGTCAAAGCTTATTTTAATTTTGAACCAAATCAAATTTACTGATAGAACAAAAAATATGCAGAAAATGAGCAACTCCCCGACACTCCTCAAAAAAAAAAAAAAAAAAAAAACACAAAAAACCACACTGTTGGCAAATTAACTCTCTATGGTTGATGTTTCTTCTCTATTTTTCATAATGTAGTGTCTTTAAGGTTTTTGCTCACACCTCCCCAAGTTACCCTCTTTAAAGGTGCTCCTCCACCTTCCCACTATCGAGTAGGTCACATCACCCTCTACATAAGTTCTCCCATAACTTCCCTTTTAAAATCTGCAATTATTTAACTTGTTTGCTTATTTATACCCTGCCTTCTTCCACACTTGTAAGTAAGCTCCATGTGGAGAACGTGATGTGTGTCCCTTTTATGGAATACTGCCTGGCACCCGAGAGTGCTCAGCTGATGTTCATAGACACAATGATTAGATCAATCATATGATATTTTTACAACCTTGCTAGTTTCTCTCTCTCACAACCAGACATCAAAATAACTCCCAATATGTTTTTCTCTATCATTTTTAAAAAATATATTTTTAAAGATTTCAAAGAGAAAGACAGAAAGAGAGAGATAGAAGCATCAATGATGAGAAAGAATCGTTGATCAGCTGCCTATTGCACACCCTACACTGAGGATCAAGCTCACAGCCCAACCATGGCTGCTGACTGGGAATTGAACCATGACTTCCTGGTTCATAGGTCGATGCTCAACCACCCACCTCGGCTGGGCATTTTGCCCTATTTTTTGAGGTGATTCAAAATCCAGTGATATCAACTTTGCTTTTATTCCACATGCGAACCAATGATACCTTTCCCAAAAATACAAAATGAGTTTAGATCATGTTGTTTCACATCATTTTAAATTTCTGCATCTGACAGTATTTTAGACTCCAGCTGGAATGGAATTGGAAGCCCTAAATTATTTTGAGAAAAGCTATTCTTGTAAAATGTCCAATCTGATTTTGCAAACTAAATATGTTTGGAAAGGTTGTGGAAACCATGACAGAAATTTTAGATGCCAATGCCATAAAAATCTTAGAACTAGTCTCAAGAATTGACCCAAGAAGTCACTGAATATTTTTGCTTTTCTTATTATACAAAATGTATTACATATGCTCCATTTAAAAATAAATTATCAAAGTAGTGGCAAAAGAAAACCATTTTATATAGTGCATATGATATGCCAGGAACTGTTTTAAATGCTTTGTGAATATTAACTCATCTAATACTCTGCACAACTCTATGAGCTATGGGTCATTATCATTCTTATTTACTGATGTGGAAACTGAGGCACAGAGTGAGAACATAGAAGAGCAAGGAGCTACCACAGCAGCCCATCTGAATTGCTTCAAAGGTTTTTTTCTCCTGAGTGATTGATTGTTGGCTGGCCAGGGTCTTGCCACTAGCCAGAGCAGGATTTGAACACAGAGGCTTTTTTATAATGCTCAAAGCTGTAATACTTCTCTACAGTTGCTATAATGGATGAGAAGTATTAGCTAAGCTAAGTCTATCATAACTTACACACAGGCATCTGTGGTGTAGATGGATGGACAATGGAGTTGGATTCAGAAGTCTTAGGTAAGGTAGAGCATAGGAAATATAAGCAATAATATTGTAATAACCATGTATGGCGCCAAGTGGGTACTAGACTTATTGGTGGGATCATTTCATAAGCTATATAAATGTCTAACCACTGTGTTGTATACCTGAAACTAATATTATATTGTATGTCAACTGTAATTTAAAATAAAAAAGCATAACTGAAAAAAAGGAAGTCTTGGGATAAAATTCTTAGCTCTCTTCCTGACTCTGCTGCTAATGTGACTTCAGTTTTCTTAACTCTCAAACAAGCCCTCCATTGTTGTTTATTCGCGAGCAGTTGCCCGTTAAATGGTGACACATGCTGCATAGTTCTGGAAGTTTGAAAGACCTGAGTACTCCCTCCGTGAGTTGTACTGCCTGTTTACAGACCTCTTTGTCCCCTTTATAAATAATGGAGCTTGTGAAGTCATTTGAGCAAATAATGGACACCAAATATTTGATACTGCTATTCTCACCTGTCATTTACACCAAGTATTAAATTCAACAAATGTTTCAATTGTGCTGAGGAACCAAACCCTGCCCAAACTCTGCAGAGAATCACTCGAGGAAAAGATCTGGTCAGTGTTCATACAAGTCCTAGACAGCAAAGGAGGTAGACACCAAAACCAAAGCAGATTATGATTTGTGCTGTGAAGTGGGGGAGAAAGAAGTTCTGTAAATTCAGATGAAGAGGGAGCACTTTTGGGTGGGAGAGACCAGGAAAGAAGACTTCAATATATGACTATTAGCAGAACCAAGGAGCCATATACCCAAAGAAATTAGACTCTATTTGATTCAACTTCCAACTTGCCCTGAACATCTATCTACTCTTTGTAAGCCACTGTGCTAACTGAGGAATCAAGGAGAAGAAGACAGTTGCTGAACTCATACCTTAGAGTTTGAGGGAGATGGTCTAAATAAGATTTCTCTCCATAGTAACACAATGCCAGAAGAACACACAAATAACTATACTCCACAGAGAGGGAGTTAAAAAGGAAGTAGATATAATGTCCTGTATGAATACTGATGAAGCATTTTATTCTATGGAAGACCAAGAGTGGGAGTTCAGGGAGTGATACAAAGAGAAAGGAATGGCTGGGCAGCAATGCAAGTAATGCTTAAGTAGATTGTTTCTAAGTACATAAGAGAAGGGAAAGATAGTTCAAAGGATACAACATGACCATGAATTTTAGATGTTTCTCTTGAGCTTTTAGAAAATAAAAAAATTGGGGACATGATGGGGTAGAAGGGTAACTCTCAATTCCTTTATTTTTCTTTCAGAATAGAGATTTTGCTTTCAAAAAATAATCTTTAATTGCTTGGCTTGACACCAGTATATCCCGATCATAAGAACAGTTAAACTTGCTCAGCCTCAAATGTCAGTCCCTCCTACCCCTCTAGAGGGCTTCGGCAGAAGTGGGGATGCATGATGCAGTTAAGCAAAGGAGAAGCAGGTTTCACATGGCTGAAGATAAGAATAGAGGAAAATGATTAATGTTAAGTCTGTATTATAAAAAAAAAATAAAACACATAGTACATAGAGTAGCATAACCCCTTCCTTTTATCCCCTCCCATTTTAATTTGAAATAAATTTAAGACATCATTTTTCATCTGTAAATGTACTTCTGAGGGTAAAAAAAAAACTCATTATAATAAAATACAATAAATATAGCTAAAAATATGAACTAACTTTTGAACATTTTGAGCCTGAGAAGCTTATGAAACACCATGTTTTGATGCTCTGTGGAGACATCAGGGCTGGAGATGAAGGAGCTGGTGTCATCAACATGTGGAAGATGCCAAGGATTAGGAAATAGGTGACATCAGCCAGGAGTCAAAAAGGAGGCAAACAATGGAAGAATGCATCAGGGACAAAATTTGAATAAAGGCCACAGACATGATCAGTTTGAAGAACACAAAGATCTGTGAGGGCTGGATGAATGAAATAGTCTTTTCATTTGTAAAGAGAATGAGACTTAGGCAGGACCTTGAGGAAGGACAGAACTTAAATAAATAGGTAGTGAGAATGGTGCCAGAAATTCACCTGAGGGAAATAGTTTGAATGATTACCTGGATCTCTACTGGTACAAAGGCTCACCTCTCAGAAAGGGAGTGGTAGGAAATGAGGTTGCCTAGGTAGGGGTGACTACAATATGCATGCAAAAGTCCACGTTTTCAATTTTATTCCCTATTTCAATAAATGTTGGTTAAATGTGCACAACATACCAGAGAGTAGGAGTTAGGGATACAAACACTTACGAGATTAGACTTGTATTCACAAGTAGATTTAGATCTATTGCAGAAGGCCTATAAACAAAAATACCACAATTATTATAAATCATTCAACCAACATTTTTTGATGTGTACTGCAAATACAATGATTAATAGGTCATGCTCCTCAGGAAGCCATTGAACCTTCAACAAGCTGTGACCGTGTTACTGACGTGAGAAAACGCATTTTTCTGGGAAGTTATTTTTCTTCCTGCACGAAGAATGGAGTCAAGGACAATCTGAGTCCAAAAGACAAAGTGGTAAATGTGAAATAACAAGAATGGAGATAGAGGGATCAAACAAGAGATGTATTAGTGAAAAAAGTAGTCAGAGAAACTGGGTAACTGATGTCCAAAAGTCTCAGAGGTATGTGTATGATTACGTGTATCTTTCAGGTCTGAGCCCTATCAGTTCTTTTAGGCTGTCTGAAAATCTCTAACACTGAGCCATATAGAGATCACCTTTTCTAGCTGCTAAGAAAAAGTTAGTTACATGCAGCAGTGTCTTGAAACATCTTGCTGGGGACATGGGTTCCTTGGTAGAAGGCGAACTTCCTCATTGTCAGTGCCATGATACATCCATCTGTTCCCCTCAAATGCAAGTGTTGTCTTACTAAAGGAAGCACAGTGCTTCTTGAGTATCCAAATGAAGGTCCACTTGGAGCATTCTGAATGTTTTTTTAAATTATTGATCAAACTCAACTCTTATGTTCTCTGTGGTGTTTACTTGAAGTCAGCAAACATCTCACAGATTAAAAAAAAAATCAGTAAATTCTTTTCAAGGACTGGAAACAGCAATCCTCAGATGATTCACTGATGATTCAGATTTCTGTGTATGGCTTCTGCTCACCCTGTTGCCAAGGGAACTTGGGGCCTACTTCCTACCACACCATGACTATAAAAAGTACCAGCAAAAGCCACAGGAGAGTAACTTCTCTGCTCTTTTATTAAAAACATGGCTAGTGAACTGAACGTCAGCTGCACAGAGAGTTTTAAGGATCTGTGAAGGTCCCATCCACGAGACATTGAGAAGCTAGGTTGTTATTCTATTTATCTACCAACGGCTTTTCCAATGCTTTCCTCATGCCGGGAATGTTCTACAAAGAACCAAGAAGCCAACAGAAATTGTATTTTACTCCAGAAAAATCTAGGCTGATGTGCCTCGGTAGTAATGGCCTGTGAAGTCTGAGCCAAGCTCGGTCATGCTGCCTACTTCTCTGGGTCATTTTGGCAAGAGGAGGACGTGAGACAGGGAGGAAGCTAAGTTGACTAGTACACGTGGGCCCTGCACACCTTTGCTCCTGTAGCCCTGGTCTGTTTGTTCCCTCTGACAATCATCTCTATGAAGCGACATAAAGATATCAGTACACTCAAATCATGAGAGAAGGCTAGTAGTCATAAATGGACTCTTTCCATTGCATATACAGTCTCAATTTTTCCTTTAATATGTGCTTTGAGTTAAATTCTTATCTGGAAATGGGGAATAAGACTGCCTTAGGGATAGTTATTTGACATTAGAGCCCTTCTTCTATTTGAAGGGGCGATAATGATGAAGTATGAGGTTATACATTTACATTTACTAAATGGGTATCAAAGTATTACTTGTAATAAACGTTCTTCTTTCTGAAATGCAAACCTGATTATATAGTCTCTTCTCACTTTAAAATCTATCAGAAGTTTCTTAGAGAATAAAATCCAATCTCCTTTTCAAGGGTTGTCAAGCGCTTGATGGCTTCATCTCACGCCCATGTGTACCTACGCAATGCAAAGCTACTTATAGTTTTCAGCTCCAGTCACTGCTTCCACAGCTCAATGGCGTGGCACATGGACCTTGCTAAAGCTGGAATGTCTTCACTCCCTTCCTATGTGCTTGGCTTCTATTTATTCTCAGCACTTAATTCACAATCACCTGTTCTGCTCAGTCTTTTCTGATTTAACTGCCTGTCAAAAGCAATCTTGTGTAAGGATTTCTGGCTTGCCCATATTATAATACTGCATTTATAATAATATATGTTAACTTTTGTTCAAGTG
Organism: Antrozous pallidus; assembly: GCA_027563665.1. NCBI lineage: Eukaryota > Metazoa > Chordata > Mammalia > Chiroptera > Vespertilionidae > Antrozous > Antrozous pallidus. The sequence goes on along the minus strand of CM050521.1, from coordinate 69,321,189 downwards.
TATACTAATATGTAATTTTTATTCTATTACATTGCATAATTCTTAGAACCCAGATCCAAATTACTTTTTTGATCTTTGTATTTCTAGTACTTTGCATAGTACCCAGAATATATTAAGTCATTTGTAACTGTTTGTTGAAATGGAAGTGTTTTCTGTTTGATAACCCTTATGGTTGTTGTTAGAGGAAAATTTGTCTAAAATAACTGTATCACTACAAAATGTTAGGGATAGTTAAATAAACATTGCATATCTGCCTTAAAATCCCTTGTAGTGGGGAACTATGTCCACAATTTTTTGTAGGATTAACAAGGAGAGGATCAAAGGGTCATCGGTTAGATGAGTGTAAAGCAAGGGCTATTTGTTCAATAAAGAAGAACATCAGTGAGGCCCTTCCAATCTCTGATGCTGGGACTAGCTGGTGGAAAAATTAAGATGTAAGTTTTTTTATTGTCTTAAGGACTCTGTATGGGACCAGCCTAAACATCTGCTTTAATATCTGATTCAGAGCTATGAAAGCTTTGTGAGAAGCCTGTCAACTGAGAAAAATGATTTAAAAAGCTCATTCCTTCAAATCCAGTTTTTTTGTGTTTTTTGGTTTGTTTTGGATTAGGGCACTCATAGGCCGTGGGCCCAAGCATTCCAGAAGCCCCTATTGCTAGGAATGAAGGATAAAGATGAACTGACAGGGATAGATGTAGTTTCCTATTGAAACAAGACTTAATGTGCTGTACTTCTACTGTAAGTTCTGAGCTATCAGTAGAGCCAGGCTTGCTCTAAAGCAGTGGTTCTCAACCTTTCTAATGCGGGACCCTTTAATACAGTTCCTCATGTTGTGGTGACCCCCAAACATAAAATTATTTTTGTTGCTACTTCATAACTGTAATTTTGCTACTGTTATGAATCGTAATGTAAACATCTGTGTTTTCCGATGGTCTTGGGAGACCCTCCTAGCTGTTCTTAACCTGTGGGTTGTGACCAACAGGTTGAAAACCGCTGCTGTACAGCCTAAGGCCATCAGAAAACACAGAGAGTTACATTACGACCCCTTTACAGTAGCAAAATTACAATTATGAAGTAGCAATGAAAATAATGTTATGGTTGGCAGTCACCACAACATGAGGGACTGTATTAAAGGGTTGTGGCATAAGAAAGGTTGAGAACCACTGCTCTAAAGGAAACTAAATTAGTGTTGGACACTGTGACCTTTCATTGGCAACTTCTTTTTGCCTGGCAAAAGGTGCTATAGCACCATCTTGGGGTTCCTAGAGTCACACATCCACTAAAATGAGAGATGCCAGGATTTGCTGAGAAAGCTATACTAGCATAATTTGCTGAGAAAGCTATACTAGCATAATTGAACCCAATGCTGGAGTAGAGTCATGAAATGAGAAACCAGGTTGAGGTGTAATTGAGGAGTTGGGGGAACTTTGAACAAGCATCTAAAATACCAATTAGCCTTTGAGTGGTGTAAACTGCTTTGGAAATAATGACAAAATACTATCCACTTTCCCTGTAGGGTGAAAATATTCTTCAAAAAGAAGTAAGACAGGAGAACCTATTTGTGCCAGTTTCAAAAGCCTAAGTGTGGTTACTATTTGGAATTACTGTCCACTTCCCTGAGAGAGGGACTCCTGGACCAACTCTGGAGTCTGGGTTTTCAGTCTCACAGGAAACCCAGCGTGAGCATGAGAAATGGAAGGCAGATTTCAATAAATGCATCTGGCAGTTTGAGGTCAGGAAAATGTCTACTGACCTGTGCGGTGCCCCACTTGTCTTCCCAAGATTGACAAATGGACTTCTGTTCACCAGGGTGTATTTTGCTATTGGTTGTTGTCATACAGATGTTCCCCTTCCTGGATATTTTCTGGACAACATCCTTGTGTATTTAGTAATCAAGACTCTTAAGAACTCTTTGGAGGGCTAATTAAAGACCTGAGCTGAATTCTAATTCTGGAATAAGTTCAACACACTCCCTTTTCTCTGCTCTTCAGTTGGGTCTTCCTCCAGAAGATCATCCAGTGATGGTAGGTAGCTAAGAAAGTGCCTTCCACTCCCAAAAATGGCACCAGAAGAAACTATGCAATATCCAATCAACATCAGAAGAATAAAGTTGAGCAAAATAGCACTGCAAAGACTCAAAAAACTAAAGCCAACAAAAGTAGACTAGAACCTATATGGCCAACCTAAACAGAAGATATAAATAGGGTCAAGAGTCTCCTAACATAATAACCAAAATGCCCAGGACATAATAGAAAATCACTCATCATAACAATAACCAGAGAGACCATAATCTGAATGAGAAAAGATAATCAACTGGCACAATTAGATGTTGGAATGTCTGACAAGCATTTTAAAGCAGCTGTCATAAAGTGTAAAAATCAATTACATATCCTCTTGAAACAAATAAAAAATAAAGTCTTAGCAAAGAAATGGACAACCTATGGAGTGAGAAAAATATTTGCAAACAATGTATCTGATAAGGGATTAATATCCAAATATACAAACAACTCACACAACTCAATAGCAAAATAAACAAACCCAACAAATAATCCAATTACAAAATGGGCAAAGAACTCAGATATTTTTCCAAAGGAGATCTGTGATGGCCAACAGGTAAATAAAAGGGTGATCAACATCACTAATCATAAGGGAAATGCAAATAAAAAACCATGATGAAATATTACCTGACACCTGTTAGAATGACTATTGTAAAAAAGATAAGAGAAAACAAAAGCTGCTGAGGATGTGGAGAAAAGGGAACCCTGGTGCACTGTTGGTGAAACTATAAACTGATACCGCCACTGTGAAAACAATATGAAAGTTCCTCAAAAGATAAAAAATACAATTACTGTATGACCTAGCAATCCTGCTCTTGGGACAATATCCAAAGGAAACAAATACCCATATCTGCACCCCCAGGTTCACAACAGTGTCATTCATAATAGCTGAGACATGGAAACAACTGAAGAGTCCATTGACGAATGAATTGATAATGAAGGTGTGGTGTATAAATACATAATGGAATCTTATTCAGTCATAAAAAGAAAGAAATATTTCCATTTGTGACAACGTGGATGGACTTTGAAGGCATATGCTAAGTGAAACAGTTTGGACAGAAAAAGACATATACCACATGATCTTATATATGAAATATAAAAAAAAGAGGAGAAAGAAAACAGACTTATAGAAAAAAAGATCAGATTTGTAGTTACCAGAGAGGATAGAGGGCATTGGATAAAGGTGGTCAATTTTTTTTTTTTTTTTTTTTTTTTTTTTTGCAGAGGGGAATAGCAGTTATAGAAAAGAAGCGGGCAAGCTTGCATAGCATCATTTCAGGCCAACTTCCATGACTCTGGTTGTATTTCAACTCATTATAATTATTAGTCACAGTATCAAGAGCTATGGATTGGAATAAGCCCTTGGGACAAATAAGAATATGGAGTCCTTCTTAGGTTTCCTTTCACCCCTCTCTCCTATTTTCCTAATCTGCCTGACTAAATTAAGAAAATGCCAGGCTATAGTATTCTAAGAAATAAAAATTACACTTAATAGTGCCCTGTACTGGAATTGCTCAACCCACTTGTTAATGACAAAATGAGGCTCTACAATAAGGAGAAACAGGCCATCCTTTTGTAAGAAGTCCCTGATCTGACTGTCTCTATGCCCACATCTAGTTTCAAGGCAGTTGGTCACCTATACTGAATTGAAACTAAAGTTGGCGCTAATAATCAAAGCTACCTTTGGAGTTCAGAAAAACTCCCTTGAGTGAACACCCCTCAGTCCCCAATCCAGCTTGCACGAAGTGAAGTAAATTGTACTATTAACACATTTTAAATTCACATCTGCTACATAACAAGCAGTCAAAATGGACAGGCAGTTACCCAAGAACAGTGGTCAGCAAACTCATTAGTCAATAGAGCCAAATATCAACAATACGATTGAAATTTCTTTTGAGAACCAAAAATTTTAAACTTAAATTTCTTCTAATGCCACTACTTCAAAATAGACTTGCCCAAGCTGTGGTATTTTGTGGAAGAGCCACACTCAAGGGGCCAAAAAGCCACATGTGGCTCACGAGCCGCAGTTTGCTGACCATGGCCCAAGAATATTGTTGGCAAGATCTCCAAGCACAGGCAAAGTCATCTTGCTTAGAAAGACCCATGTGTTAAGAAATTTTCAGCTAAACATAGTTGCAACTACACAAGACAAAATGGAAAAATAATACTATCTACATGTTGGTCTGTCAAGTCAAGAAAGCTCAAGCCCTGGCCAGTATGGCTCAGTTGATGAGCATAGACAGCCCTGTGCACCAAAAGGTCACTGGCTCGGTTCCGGGTCAGGACACATAACCAGGTTGCAATTTCTCTCTCTAAAATCAATAAGAACATTTTTTCAATTAAAAAAAGAAAAGAAAGCTCAACCAGTGAGTTAAAGCAGCTTGAGATCAAATGCAGTGGTGGGTAAGGCATCCTAAAACAATGGCCAAAAGCCTCTTCCTGCTATGTGAAGCTGATGTGTGGCCTGGCGTAAAAAGGCAAAGAGGGAAGACAACTGAGAGACCAACAGCACAAATAAGTCAAGATTTTGAATTGTAGCTTTGATGGAGGGAAAGCTGAAATGCTTATCTGTGGACAACTCAGTTTTAACTATTTTATGTCATTTCATGCCACTGGAAGAGGTACTTCAATTGTATTTTCAGTTGGTTCCAAAATAATGTGTTATGACAATAGAAAGAAAATTAAATGTACCGAGGGTCAGACTTGTTTAATTTGCCTACAGGAAATATCATAATGAAAATTCTTAGAGAGGTTTACTATGTCAAATGTAATTATAACTCAGTTAGTTGTTCAAAATACAAAGTTTGGTGTAAATTGCTTTAAATTTATATTTTCCATCAGACTTTTTATTGGTATAAGTTTTATCTTCAGATAAAAAGAGCAGTACAATTCTCAAATACCACAATAGTTCTCATATAAATTACTTTTTTGTTCTTGAATTTCTATATTCAGTAAAAAAAAAATAGTCCCTTTATTACAATCTTATATTTCTATCTCTTATCAGAAATATTTTGACATAGGAGCAAATATAAGTAGTTTATAAAGGATAAATATGACTAACTATATGATCAAGGATAAATAGTTTATATTACAATGAAATAATTTTGAAATAGAAACATAAATCTAAAGTTAACTCAATAAATCTTCAAATTAATAAAGGTAATATGATATTTGGCTACAAAAATAGTTATTTTTTCACTCATGAGGAAAATAAAATCTTCAACTATGAACATTGGTTTATATTATTCCAAGATCCACTAGTTTGAAAATATTTAATATCTGCAGTAATTAGATGAATTAAATACTGTTTTAGGATACTAATATAGATCAAAGACTTAAGCAAAGATGCAATTTTTTAATAAGAAAATACTTGTTAGCCTGACTGGTATGACTCAGTGGTTGAACATCAACCCATGAACCAAGAGGTCACTGCCTTGATTCCTGGTCAGGGCACATGCCTGGGTTTAGGATTCAATCCCCAGTAGGGGGCATGTAGGAGGGGGCTGATCATTGTTGCCCTCTCATCGTTGATGTTTCTATCTTTCTATCCCTTTCCTTTCATTCTAAAATAATCAATAAAAACATACATTTTTTAAAAAATTGTTTTATTTTATACATGATATTTATAAGACATTTTTTTATTTGAACAGTATCCTATCTAATAAAAGAGTTATATGCAAATTGGCCATCACTCCAACACACAAGATGGCTGCCCCCATGTGGTCATAGATGACTACCCCAAGGTGGTTACAAGATGGCTGCCACAAAATGGCCTGCAAGGGAAGGCAGTTGTGGGTAATCAGGTCAGTAGGGGAGGGCAGTTAGGGGTGACTAGGCTGGCAGAGGAGGGAAGTTGGGGGTGACTGGGCCTGCAGGGAAGGGCAGTCAGGGGGATCCAGGCCTGCAGGGGAGAGCAGTTAGGGGCAAGGAGAGCAGATCAGGCTGGCAGGGAAACTTAGGCAACAATCAGGCTGGCAGGGGAGTAGTCAGGGAATGATCAGACTGGCAGGCAGAAGCAGTTAGGGGCAATCAGGAAGGCAAGCAGGCAAGCATTTGGAAGCCAGCAGTCCTGGATTGTGAGAGGGATATATGACTGCCCATTTAGGCCTGATTCTACTAAGATCGGGCTTAAACAGGCAGTTGGACATCCCTCAAGGGGTTTCTGATAGGAGAGGGTACAGGCTGGGCTGAGGAACACACACCCCATTCACAAATTTTGTGCACCGGGTCTCTAGTATACTTAAATGACAGAGACTGTATTTGAATTTATGTTTTGAATCAAGCTTTTAAGCTTTTATTTTCAGTTGGAATTTTTTGCCTTTAAGCTACTTTAAGTTCAATATGAGGAAACCTCTTATTTGTTCTTTCTTCATGAAAAAGACTAGTCTTTGATAAATTTGCCTCTTATCATGGCCTCTAATCCTCAGTGTTTACTGAAAAAGATCAAATCTTAGGTTTTCATATAAAGATGACATTTAATGGGTGCAAATTAGATCCTGCCTAGTACATCACATAGCATCAGTAAAAGGCAGAAGAGGCATTTACTTTGATAGTTTTGATTATAAGCATTTTTCCCCTTTATTCTTTCATGTTTTTACTATCTCCATAACCCAATGATGTAACCTACTGGTCGTTGAAGAACACAAATTACCAAATGTAATTTCATTTAGTGGATTTTCCGGTTTTAAAGGAAACTTGCACTTTAGCATAATTTCAAAATGACTTCAGAGGAGATTAGTTTCTGATATTTGATGACAGTGGTTTATAAAACATGAAATCTCAAATATTACAAATTTAATTTTTTTATCAGTAAATATTCTCTCAGTGATGTCTTGCAAATGGTAAACATTCTATTAAAATGGCCTGAGGAATAAATTGTGTAGTCCTAAATACGCAGGAATACTAAAGTTCTTACAATTATTTTTAATCGTAATTCTTTATAAATCCATTCTAGGCAATGTCATCTTCCTCCTGGATGATTAGTGGAAAGAGTGAGCCACTTGTGATCTTGTGGTACTGAGTTCAGATTCTCGTTCTGTCTCTATTGGCTATATGACAGAGAGCTACTTACTTCCCTGAATCTGGGGTTTGCATTTAAAAAAAAAAAAAGAATTAGTCACAAAATGTATAATGTAAAGAACACTATGAACATAAAAATTGTACAATAAATGGTAGCTAAAGTTTAAATTATTAAAGCTGTTTGTTGAAGTTATTTGAAATAGGGTTTCTGGAACCACTTTATTTGCATTGTATATTTTCATACAATATTATCCAAGTGTCATAGAAATATGAAAATGAATGGATGACTGTGAATAATGCATTTTGAATGAAAATAAATGTCAGATAAAGGAAAGTTTATTTGTTTTCATACCAAAGAGTTGTTTTGTTTTTTGACTACTTGCCCTATCTAATAAAAGAACAATATGCAAATTGACTGTCATTCCAACACACAAGATGGCTGCCTCCATGTGATCAAAGATGGCTGCCCCCCTGGGGATAGAAGATGGCCACCACAAGATGGCCACCAGGGGAGGGTAGTTGGGAGGGACCAGGCCTATAAGGGAGGATAGTTGGGGGCAATCAAACCTGTGGGAGAGGGCAGTTAGGGGTGACCAGGCCAGCAGAGGAGGGAAGCTGGGTGGGACTAGGCCTGCAGGAGAGGGCAGTTAGGCCCAAACAGGCTGACAGGGCAACAGTTAGACATCAATCAGTCTGGCAAGGAAGTGGTTAGGGGGTGATCAGGCTGGCAGGCAGAAGTTGTTAGGGGCAATCAGGAAGGCAAGCAGGCAAGCAGGTGTGAGCCAGCAGTCTTGGATTGTGAGAGGGATGTCTGACTGCCCGTTTAGGCCCAATTCTAGGGGACATCCCTTGAGGGGTCCCAGATTGGAGAGGGTGCAGGCTGTGCTGAGGAACACCCTTCCCTGCCTGGGGCAAAAATTTTGTGCACCAGGCCTCTAGTTTTCTGCCACAGTTTTTGTGAATGTCTCATGCATGCTGCCAGGAAAATATGTTCTTTAGAAATTGTCAGTAAGTCCTTTGGAAATTAAAAAGTAATCCTGGGAAGTGATGATGTTTTTGGATTATAATCTAGGAGTTTCTGAAGAAATTTCTGGGAAACAAATAGGGATAGTGTAGCATTCCTTTGTCTGCCTTGCTTCTGCTCCTCCTTGGGCGCTGTACCAATGTCCCTAGGCATCAGGTGGTTTGGGAGGATCCTGGTTTCTTTTTCTTATGGAAAGAGAAAAGGAAGAATTCAGGAGCTCCTCTGCCAGCCTATTTCCTGTAGGAGATTCTGACCCCTTGCACCCAAGGCTGTCTGTCACCTTTACACACAGCCACCTCTGCCCTTTACCCACCAGAGTTTGTCACATGTGCACATTATCTCACTGGACCCACTCTTCTTGCTCTCACTCTGTTACACTGCATTTATAGTGTTTAGTTTGGGGAGGAAGCCAGCATGCCCTCTGTAGTCAGCTCTCTTGTTAGTACTGGGATTTCTTAAAATCTGCATGGGGTCATGTTAGTCCATGCAAGAGTCCCCTAGTGAAAACCGCTATGAAGAGTATTGAATCACACATCATGTCTGACATTGAGAAATTTTTAATCATTTAGGAAAATCAAACACCTTTTGACTCTTAAAATGTTTTAATGTAAAATGTAAAGGTGTTTCAGATAATCCATTCAAAACTCATAGAAAACAAAATACCTATTCTATTGCTCAATCCAATTTTCTTTTCGGGAGAAGAAGTTAAAAAACAATAGAGAAACATTCATTTTTATAATTTGCTGATACTGTGTCTGATATTTAAAACTTTTTAAAGCACATGTCAAAATAGTTTCTGCGCAACAGCCTATTCAGAAGACTTTGACCTGGGGGTGGGGAAATCCTCAGAGGAAGAGCTATTTGGTGGTGAGAGGTAAGCCTTCAGGCCAAGATTGTGTACCACTGACCACACCCATTGTTTTGATTGTGGGGGAACCTGGTAATGTAAATGCCTCTCTCACATCTTAAGGGGATGAAAGAAGCCTTGACAGAATCTTAATTGTTTTATCTTTTCGATTTCTTAGTATAATCACTTTTCACATTGTCTGTATTATGTGTGCACCTATGAGTTCAGCTTTTCCTTTTTTGGAGAGGACAAAGCTAGCTGAAATGATGAGGTCCAAAGAGGGAAATTTTCTTCTGATCTTTACCAACATGAAATAGGCATTCCCAGGAGCTGAGGAGACTTTGCTCAAAATGGAAACTTAAGAGTTTTGTCCATTCCCTATCATGTCCAGTACATAGTTTGTCTGATACATGTCCTGCAATACTGCATGGCATAAAAAGACTGAAAATCCACATAACTGTAAAACGATAAAGCTGCAAAGACTGGAGTAGATGAGTTAACAGAGTTACTAATAAAATGATATCTGGATCTTGTTCAAGTTCACTCCAGCGAAAAGGGAAGAGAAAACGACCCATCCTATTTAAAAATCAGTATATTTCACAAGGCTTAAAATAAATATAATGAAAAATAACACAATGATAGGTCACATTGAAAATACTCTTAAAAACTTTTACATAAACACTGTCATTGCATCTCCATTTCCATAGCCCAAAGATTGAGGGAAATTCAGTACAATTGAGTAGTAATATGATAGACAAAAGAATAACTCTAAAGTAGCCCCATCTGTCTTCATAGCTCATGGTTTGATAGCAATGGTTTCTGAAAAAAGGTTTTCAACTCCGAAGTCCATAGATTTGCAAAGTGTATGGATCTGAGGGAATTATGGGTTAAATAAGTATACAAATGATGCCTTGCAAATTCAAGCCCAAATGACAAAGCTTAATGCAAACACCTTCCTACAGACATAGACACAGAATCATTTCTATAATATCATAACCTTACTGTGCATATTATTTTGAAACCTGTTATCCTATCTAATAAAAGAGTAATATGCAAATTGACCATATCTCTGCTATACCCATAAGCCATGCCCACCAGCCAATCAGAGTGAGTATGTGAATTAACCCAACCAAGATGGTGGTTAATTTGCATATCCTGGCACAGAAGAGGGTATAGAAGGAAGCCAAGCACTGCAGAAGGGACCAAAGCTGCAGAGAAGCAAGCAAGTGGGGCAGGAGAGAAGGGAAGGAGCAAGGCAGAGGAGATGGGAGCGAGGCAGCAGAGACGGGAGGGAGTTTTGCTTAGGCCACAAGAAGCCCTATTCTTGCAGGAATCTTCTTGCAACAGGTCTCTAGTTTTCACATAAGATGTGACAAATAGTCATCCTTTTGTGGTAGGCAATTACACAGACCTGAGCAGAGCAAGGACGATGGGCCAGGTACAGAAAGTCGCCAAGGTGGAAACCTCCAGGTGCCTTATAAGGACAATTGTAGGGTGGGACTTTGCCTCTAGGGTGATCTTTCTTCCCCTAGCATATCGCTGGTCATGAGGTTTGGACCCCCTGACCTATCTTCCCTAGAGACAACATGTAGGCCTCAGTTGTATTTCAGCTGTAGGTCCACAACAGCAGCAAAACCAAACCAGATACCCCATGGCTGCCCTCAGGACTAGCACAATGAACAATGATCCATGCCCTGGCACTAAACCAGTGCACTTTCCCTCGCAGGAGCATGCCTTTGCCTTTCCCTTCCCTCTTTGCCTCCCTGCCCCAGGCACATAACCATTAGCTCCCTCACTCCCAAGCTCCAGGGGCCCTTCTTTAACCTCTATAACTTGTTTCCTAAGCCCATTTCTTCTAGGAAATACTTTTTGTACCTCTGTGATTTTATACATAATTTTCTGTTATAGTTGGAATCTTGGCTCTGAATTCTTTCCTAGCCAGAACTCAAGTACCAAGGTTGCTGAACCCAGATCCAGTCTGACACTATGGTCTAAACTAACACCCAGTGCTGTTCCCACCACCTACAACACTTTGAAATCATAAATTTAAAAGGTACAAACCATGGATGTGCTTAATTTATATTTTAAAAATATTTTAATTGATTTTGAAAGAGAAAGGGAGAGGTATAGATAGAAACATCAATGAGAGAGAAACACTGATCTTCTGCCTCCCACTTCACCCCCATCAGGATCAAGCCTGCAACCTAGGCATGTGACCTGGCCAGGAATGACATTAGCCACCTCTTGGTTCATGGGTCAACACTGGATCATGGAGAAATACTGGCTGGGCTGGGTATGCTTAATGTTGTTTATCCAAACCATCATTATTGAACATTTAAACTGTTTTTAACATTTTATGATTACACATAATTTTTGGTACACTTTTAATAAATATTTGGAGATATGTCTCAGGATTCCTATTGTTCAAATTCCTGGAAGTGGAAATGGTGGGTCAAGAGTTTAAGGCTTTTAAAACATTTTATCAAAATTTCCTTCAGAATGATTATATGAACAAATACTCATCCAGCAGTGCTTAAGTTGCATGTATAGTGTTCCTTATAAATACCTGTATGCTTTGTATTAATCATCTAGATAATCTCATGTAGTACTTTTGCAAAAAGAATTTATCTGGCTGCTAATGAAAATGCTACAAAGATGACATATGCAGAGGTCAGTAATCCAATTAACTGTGTAACCTCAAAAACATGTATGAGAGGAGCCAGTTCATATTAGCTGTGAGGACTGCTATAAACTCCTAAGGAAGCCTGACCGCTCAGTGGCTGAGTATTGACCTATGAACCAGGAGGTCATGGTTTGATTCCAGGTTAGGGAACATACCCGGGATGTGGGCTCAATCCCCAGTAGGGGGTGTGCAGGAGGTGGCGGATCAATGATTCTCTCTTATCATTGATATGGCTTTTTTAAAAAATATATTTTATTGATTTTTCACAGAGAGGAAGGGAGAGGGATAGAAAGTCAGAAACATCGATGGGAGAGAAACATCGATCAGCTGCCTCTTGCACACCTCCAACTGGGGATGTGCCCGCAGCCAAGGTACATGCCCTTGACCGGAATCGAACCTGGGACCTTTCAGTCCACAGGCCAACGCTATATCCACTGAGCCAAACCGGTTCGGCTATAATTGATATTTTTATCTCTCTCTCCCTCTCCCTTCCTCTCTGAAATCAATAAAAATATATATATATTTTTATAAAGAAACTTGGCTATAATTCTCTATTTCCCTTGAAGGTTAAACTCTGGATAAAGATTGAAAGCTAGCTGCTTTGTAAAGTTGTTTTCAGATTTGATTACCTAAGACATGCTATACTAATGAGTCATCAGATCAGATTAACACTTGCAATAGGTTTGAATGTCAAGTAAGAGGGAAAATTCAGAGGAAAGAAAAATGATCCCCAGGGCCTAGATGTAAGTACTGTCTTGGCAAAACTGTATGTCTAAGTGTGACAGGTGTATTACAAGATCTTTTAAAAACCTTACGAGTGGGTTCATTCTGGCTAGAGACTCAAAATCTTAGAAAAATCAATTGTTCTCAAGTGATTTGTCTTCAGAGATACTCAAATTATTTCTTGGTAAATAATAAAGTCTTTTTCAATCTTTGGTATAATGAAAAGAACATAGGAAAAGAAGGTGAAAAACCTGATATTAAATATCCCAGTTCCAGGCCACTGCAATCAAGTGAGTGTCACCATAAAACAAGTTGTAATTTTTTTGCTGATGGAGGGTCTTATTTTCAATTTGCAAAAAATGCAACATCTGTGGAAAGCAATAATGCAAAGTGAATAAAACAAAGCATGCCTTTATACAATTAATTATCTTTTTTTTAATTCTAGCCTCTCTTGTGGTGCCTACTAATTGTATAGCCAATGGAATACTTTTACTAATTACTCAATACATTAAACCAAACAAACCATCTATAGACATCAGTCTAAATAAAAATGAATGAATCATAAAACATTGAGCCTCTTAATTCATTGCAACCAATCTCTCTTCTAGATATCATGTTCATGTTACCAACTTCAGAAAACTTGAGAGGCAGGAAAAGAAAAAGGCAGCCTTCTGTCTGACCTTTAAACATGAAAACTTCAACAACAACAAAAAAGATCTGTTGTACTTCCATTAAATGAATATTAACTTAATCTAATCTAAGGCTCATTTTTTTAGTTAAGGTTTGAAAGCAAATCTCTATAAAAATGCAAATTATGTAATAGACTCTTGGATTTTTCCTGTCCTTTTCCTTCATCTTATTAATCTTGCAAGAAGCATCCTCTATGTCTTTCAGAACATTGAATTTTAGTGGAGATGTTCCTGAGGAAAGAAAACTCAGTTCCACATAAGCACTTAACAAAATTACTATGAAAAAAAAATCTGGAAAGAAGTTTGAGAAATCAAGGCTCCTCCTTTATTTGAATAGATGACTGTCAAATTTAAAACATTGACTTTTATTTTTACATAGTATCTTTTAAAATTTGAAGTTATACAAAATCACAGTAATTAAAAAAAAAATACTGCAGAAAAAGAGCACCCCCCTACACACACATGTATAGAATTAAGACCTGAAGTCCTGATCAGTCTACTTATTTAATAAACTCCTTTTAGTTTTATTTTGCTTTTTTAGATATTCTTGCTCTGCAGAGACTAAATGATTAAAATATGATGAACATTCGATCTCCATCATGAAAGTGAAAGAAAATAAGGTCAGTGATCTAAATGTTTGTTAGGAAATCTGTTTAAGACTTGGATTTGTATGTATCCCCTATTTCTTTGGCTATTAATTTAATTAGCCCTTCAACTAGGCTTAACAATATCAAGTAACAGTGCCATCAGTGCATAGCATGTAGCTGAAGATCTAGTCCAGGATAACTGCGACTCTTAGACGGCAGACATTACGTGGGATTTAGGAAAGATTATACTCTTTGTACCCTGCCAAAAGCAATAATTAAAGTGAATGGAATCTGCTTATATAAACAGCTGTCATTTCTTCTTCAACAAGGAATTTTGCCATTTGCCAGTATCAAAAAGGCTAATCTAGAGAGAACTTAATTTGCACCATTTCTCCCCCCCGCCCCAATAAGAACCTCTGAAAGAACAAAACAGAACGTGCAGCCTGAGGAAGGGTCCAGCAGTCGTAACGCACACCAGCCACTGCTCAAACCCAGGGAAACTTCAGGAAGACTCAGTGCAATATTTGGTCTGATGGTTGTCTGTCTAAGTACCTAGTCAAGATTGGCATTCTTATGTATCATCTTCCTCTAGTATTCCTTTACCAGTCTTCATAGTCTAGATGACTAGTAAATACATTTCAATTTGAAAGGCATACCATAGTTTTTATCTAAATAGCCCAAAAGGCATAACATTAAAAGCTAAAAGGAATTTCTAGATGTTTTTGAAGTAGAAGATTCCCTTCCAACTTAAATGATCATCAGTAAAAACCAGTTGTCTGAGAAACTGGACATATAAAAATCCTGAGTGTTTCATTCCAGATGTTATGATGACTATAAGCTGTAGAACACAGACGCTACAAGTTAGGAGAGAGGAAAGAATATTGAATCAACTGTGAAATGCAGATTACTGAGATGAGGCAGAGTATTACAGATTCCCAGATCCTGTTCACATACTATATTTGTTTTATCTTCAGAAACCCTTTGGCTTAGAGAAGTGTTAGGGTTTGCCAAAGAACCAAGACTAGTACACTGAAGAGTCATGACAGTGTATGAGTGCCCACCTTCCAGGCCAGTGCTTTTTCCCCTTATCTTTCCAAGAATGCATGAAAACAAATGAAAAGATAGATCATAAGAAAATTATACAATTGGCCCTTTTGCACATGAAAAGATGTTTGATTTCAAATATAAAGAAAAAGAATTGCACAGATATTTCTCAGCCATCAGACTAGCAAAACCAAAGTAGAAAACAAAGACTGTCGGGAACTAGGAACTATCATATGCTGTTGAGAGGACTAGAATATGGTACAAACCCTATGGAGGAGAATTGGCAAGTCTAACCAAAGTACAGAAGCACCTACATTTTGAGCCAGCAATCTTATTCTTAGGAATCTAGCTTATAAACACACCCCAACAAGTCCAAAATGAAATATGATAAAAGTTTTCCATGGTGGTATTATTTGTGTAGCAAAAATTAGAAATAACTCAAATATTAGCAATACAGAATTGCCTGACCTAACTATGGTACATCCATATAATAAGGGAATATGCAGCAATAAAAAAAATGAGGACTATCTTTATGTACTGATATAGAAAGAGCTTTGGGATATATTCCTTAATGAAAAAGCAAGGTACAGAATAGCATATATGGTATACTATCATTATATAAGAAAAGGGAAATGTATCTGTTGCAAACAAGACAACATTGGAATGAATGTTTTTAAAAGCTAATAAATGGTTACTATAGAGAACAGGAGGGGTAAATGAGGAAGAAAAGTCAGGAGAGGCATCTAGTACACATTTTTTAAATATAGTTTTGACTTTCATACCATGTAAATGCACTGAACTTATTTTTTAAAGCAAGATTTTAAAAAAGGAATCCTTGAAACTCAAAAGAAACTTAAATAAATATATATAACTAGAGGCCCGGTGCACAAAATTTGTGCATGGAGGGCAAGGGATATCCCTTAGCCCAGCCTGCACCCTCTCCAATCTGGGACTCCTCGAGGGATGTCCAACTGCCTGTTTAGGCCCAATCCCAGAAGAATCAGGCCCAAATGGGCAGTCAGATATCCTTCTCACAATCCAGGACTTCTGGCTCCAAACTGCTCGCCTGCCTGCCTTCCTGATTGCCCTTAACCGCTTCTGCCTGCCAGCCTAATCAGCCCCTAACCACTCCCCTGCCAGCCTAACTGATGTCTAAATGCTCCCCTGCCAGCCTGTTTGCCCCCAACTTCAGCCTGGTGACCCCTAACTGCCCTCTCCTGCAGGCTTGATCACCCCCAACTGCCCTCCCTGGCAGGCCTGGTCCCCCCAACTGCCCTCCCCTGCTGCCTGATCACCCATAACTGCCCTCCCTTGCAGGGCCTGGAACCTCCCAACAGCCCTCCCCTGCTGGCCATCTTGTGGTGGCCATCTTGTGTCCACATGGGGGCAGGATCTTTGACCACATGGGGACAGCTCTCTTGTGTGGTAAAGTGGTGATCAATCTGCATATTTCTTTTTTATTAGATAGGATAGAGGCCTGGTGCATGGGTGGGGGCCAGCTGGTTTGCCCTGAAGAGTGTCCCAGATCAGGGTGGGGGTTCCCTTGGGGTGAGGGATGGCCTGGGTGAGGGGCCTGTGGAGGTTTGCAGGCTGGCCATGCCCCCCAGTGACCCAAATGGAGGCACTGGGATCTGGGATTAATCTATGTCTACAATTGAAACTTTGTAGCCTGGAGCGGAGCCAAGCCTTCTGCTCACTTCGTGGCAGCAGCCATTTCTGTTTGAAACTTTGTAGCCTAGAGTGGAGGCCTAGGCCAACAATGGCAGGCTAAAAGCTTGGCTTCCTCCATTGCCAGGGAAACTCAAGCCTCTGTTCTCTCCAGCTCAGTGGCTGCCACCATTTCTGTATCTTTTATAACTGAAACTTTGTAACATTGAGTGGAGCCCTAGGCAGGGAATGGCTGATGGAAAGCTTGGCTTCCTCTGTTGCTGGGGAAACCCAAGCCTTCCTCTTGCTCTCAGTGGTGGCAGCTCTTGGTTGGTGTTTATTTCCATAATCTGCTCCTGATTGGCTGATGGGTGTGGCTGTGGGTGTGGTGAAAGTATGGTCAAATTTGCATATTACTCTTTTATTAGATAGGATTCTATGTAAACATATTAGAGGGTTAGTTTTCATGAAAGAAGAGTAGGTTAACATGAAAAAGGAGCAGAGAACAAGAATTCTTGAAGATTAATGACAGTATTTTCAGGGTAAGATTGCAAACTAAAATGCAATCTAATTTTGAGTGTTTGCTAGGGGATAAGAAAGAAACAATCCATGTGGCTTTAATGTTCAAGACATCACTATAGAGAGATGCACCTATTGCTAAAGAATTGTATTTATTTCTCCAATCACATGACTTGGTTCTGTAATGATTAATATGTACATAATTAAGACATACTAAATAAAGAAATATATAATAATAAAAGCATAATATAATAAATAGACCAGAAATCCTTCTGTATGATCTTCCAGATGAAGCCAGGGCTGTAACAGAAGCCGCGGTCCTGGGTGCCAGAGGGAAGCCCGTGCCAGCAGCTGGGGGAAGGAAGGCCTACTCTTGCATGAATTGCATGTATTGGGCCTCTAATATTATATATAAATCTTATGGTTTCCTTGTTAAACACTTGGCCTCCTCTCTATAAATGATATTTCCATTTATATTTTCCATTGCATGCTGAGGATTCAGTAATTCCTGAGGGTTATTTTTTCTACACATTTATATATGTTATACACTGTGTCTAGTTTTCAGACAATGAGGGCATGGCAGTTGATTAAAGGGCCTCATCTTTGAGGCTTTGGAAAAGAAGAGGATTACTTAATCCTAAATCATTACCTGGGTCAGGCATCCACCATTAAGTCCTGAATTTTTGCGTGGGTTTGAATTAAGGCAAATGTCTGTGGACATGCTAAAGGCTGGGCAACAAGAGGTGGTTCCCATAGGGATAGGACTAGTGTTCAGGGGGAAGGAAAAGCATGCATACAAGGCTGGCCCATGGCCATGCAGTATGGGTGGTTGCACAGGGTTCCATACTTAAAAGAGGCTAGTGCTTGAGTGAATGCTTGGTTGACACTACCTTAAAATTCTTAACCATATCTGCACCAGGGACATTACATTTTCATATTGAACTGAGCCCCACATATTATTTAGCCAATCCAGCATATGTGGCTTGGCCCTAGGCTTATCTGTAGAGCTGGATGTCGCTCTGTTTGACTTCATTTATGTTCAGCTATTGCTAACTCATTTCCTTCCTGCAGATAAGGGCTGAGGATGGACTGCTCCAGCTACTGCAACAGTACAAAAGGCATGAGCAAACATGTAATGGGGAGTGTGAGGTAGGGTAGAGAGGAAGACCTAAATGTTAAATCATTAACATCATGATAATTTTATTCAATTTTTACAACTCTCATTGACAATGCTTCTTCTTTAAATTTTTAGTAATTCCATCCTTCTATTGATTCTGACACCCCTATATTAGAAAAGCTCACCCCATATTTTTTTTCTTAAAAAATTTAAAAGCATTGCTTTTCAAAATACAGTTGAAGACCAAGAGTGGCAATGTTTTGACCCAGCAACATTTAAATGTTTGTACAAACAATGTGATGCTTTTTGTGGGGGCTACCAATTTGAAGCTTACCAGAACTGCTTTGTGGAATTGTGCTGTGCACAGCATACTCAAGGGAGCTGAGGCACCTAACAACTCTGTGTGTCTATGGGTCTATGGACATTCACTGGCCTCTTGTCTGATCTAGTCTCCTTGTTATAACTCTAGTTTTACAGCAGGAGAGTGCTCATGATAGTGTAATAGGCTTTGCTTTTTATTTTTCTCTAAGGTGGGCAAGTAGTAGCAAACAGGAATAATATATATATATATAAAAGCCAAGCGATGGGAATGACTGGAATGACTGGTCACTATGATGCTCACTGCAGCCAGCCAACTGGCCCAATTTGGGGTGGGGATGACTGGCCAATCTCCCACGGCCCTTATCTCCAGCCAGCCAACCTCCCCTGGCTCCTTCCCCTCACCAGCTGGGCCCCAATAAGGGCCAATTGGGGAGGGCCAGCCAGACCCCATCCATGCACGAATTTGTGCACCAGGTCACTAGTATATCTATATATGGTAATAGTTGTAATGACATTATTATTATACCCATAATGAATAATTACTATATATATGAGGCACTGTCCTAAACTCTTGATGTGTTCCATTTCATTCAATGTCCTCATCCACCCGAGAAGTAGCTACTGCATTCTCCACTAATAAAGGAGAAAACTGAGATTCAACAAAGTGAAGTGGATGGATCAAGGTTGGAGAATTGGAAATCTGGCCAGAGGAATTGGGAGCCATGCTCTAAAGTGCTGTAGTGCCCTTACTCCAACAGAGAAACCATTTGAGATTCAGTCATTGGGATTAGAGTGGTTCTGGCTATCTCATACCTATCTGTTGAGTGAATTAAACAAACAAAAACAATCATGTGCTGAAAGTGATTCTACTCTTTTAAACCTCATCTCTCATTCCTAAAATATAACAATTGCTGTTTGTACACGATTTTTGTTTTGGAAGTTTCATGGTGATTCACCAGGTAGGATTTTAAAGGATCATAAATTGTGGGCCCTTGTTGTTGGCTGTTGTGAAAAAGGGAAGAATTGAGGAAGTAAGCTGTAGATAAGACTAGGAAATTTAGTCTTTTTCTAAGAAAATGGTCTAGTGTTCCTTATTCACCTCAGAGCATCACTTATTCATGTCAACGGGTCATATATGTATGAAATTTAAAATATGATATTTAAGAACAGTCCAAATATCTATCTTAACATCTTTGTGTTTAATAATTGGTTGTTTCACTTTTATGGGTGATTTAAGAAAGCACTTAATGCACCAATACTGAAAATCACATAAACGCCATCTTCCATATAAATAAGAGATATTAAAATAGGATACAATGAAAACAATGTCTAATCATTATTCAAAGCAATCTGAAATTATCTAAGGCAGGAAAGTCTTTCTAAAATTTTGCTTCATCCAGATAAGAGGAATGAGAGTAAATTGTAAGGATATATCCTCAGAGATAATTCTGATTTTAGAATTTTGCTGTAATTACACAGTATGTTTAGCTGATGAATGTGGAGATTCAAGTGGCTATAATTTCCCAGCTTCTCATTTTACTAGTTACCGACCAGCTTTACAGGAAAAGAAAAAAAAAATCTGGGAAGCCAGATACCAATAGCAGAACAGGTTTTGTTTCTTTTTATTTCTAAAAGTGCTCTAAAAAAAAATTGCTCCCAAAATTGCCACAGGCAAAGAACATAGGATTGTAGGTAAATATTAGCAGAGTGAGTACATTCCATATATGCCTCAAACAGCAGAACTCTCGAAGGCTACTGCTGAATGAGATAAGAAAGATGATGTCAGCTGAATCTTATTTCCCCATAGAAAATATTAACAAAGGCTTATGTTACTAACCAAGTTTTCAAAAAATAATAGCAGACAGTATCTCTATATTTCTTAAAATATTTAGAAATTATCATATATATTAAAGACAGAATAAAGTAGTAATCAATTAAATGTATCTTTGTTTATGGTGTATTTGGTATTTGTTAGTGATTAGAGATTCATTGCAAGTGTCTTGTGTCTTTTTAAAAAAATATATTTTATTGATTTTTTACAGAGAGGAAGGGTGAGGGATAGAAAGTCAGAAACATCGATGAGAGAGAAACATCAATCAGCTGCCTCTTGCACACCCCTTACTGGGGATGTGCACACAGCCAAGGTACATGCCCTTGACCGGAATCGAACCTGGGACCTTTCAGTCTGCAGGCGGACGCTCTATCCACTGAGCCAAACCAGTTTCGGTAAGTCTTATTTTTTTAATACTTAGAATCATTTCACGATTGTGTGAGAAACAGATCTAGTGATGTGTGTCTTACTTCCCTGTTTTCCGTGGAAATTTGTCTTTCAAAAGAATCGGCATTGAAAGACATGTCTTGACTTTCCTCTGTGTTTGAGATCACGATCACCAAACGATTGACATCTTCTTTATTTGATGGTTAAGTAAGCACAAGTGATGTAGTTATGAGTAGAACTGCTGAGAAGAAAAAAGCTTTATGTATCATGCCAGATTCACATTACAAATGTTGAGGCTGAAATATTTTTAGTTACTAACTGAATGACACTAATAAAGGTTAATGGTTTTGGAAGACGATTTGATTTTGGGTAGTATATACTGTTATATTCTCTCTAATCCTTACAACATCCTGTAAGGTAGCTAGGTAATATGATCCAAAGTACAGGAAGGAGAAAGGCAAATTCAGGGACATTAAGTTACATGCTCAAGATTACAGAGGTGGGACTCAGATTCTGATTTATATGCTTCAAAATCCTAGGTCCTTACCACCACCAATGCTTCTTTACCATTTTTTTCCCTCCCAATAGACAAAAAAACTATGTTTTTCAATTAAGACTGCAACTATTCTGAAACAGTACTTTCTCTCTAAGTAATATATAAAGCATTTTTGCTAAATTGTTTGAATGATGGCTGCCTCTAGATAACCAGGCAAGTATGGAAATAATGTCATCAAGCTGACATTTATAGTTAGATTCAGTTAGATTAGATCAGCCAGTAAGTGCCTTTGAAATGCTGTTTATTAATTTTAATAACTTATTCTATGTAATTAAAGGTTAAGAGATACTTCACAAGCTTTTATCCTACTTTCTTGGACATGAAGGTAATTTGCATTCACCAATGGTCAGTTTTTCTTTTGTTACTTATTGTAGTTTTGATGCAAGAACTCAGTCACTTTAGAGGAAGTGTTATAATGCCCTTAAGAATATGGAACAAGTAGAATAAAGCATGTAACCTTTGTCTGACCTTTTATTATTGTGTGTTAATATTATAATAAGCAGCTGAAAGAACAAAACATTTCACTATTGCATTAGAGCAATGATAAGTCCAGACCAGAATTCTGATGCCAAGAGAAATCCCAGGATATAGACCTTCATAGATGAAGGGAGGAGTTGTTAGATAAAATATAGTTAAATATTGTTTAATTGTATGAATATTGTTAAATATAAAATACAATTAAATACACACAGTTAAGTATCACATGTAACATACACTTATACTAAAAAATTATTTATCAGAAACTCAAATTTCACTAGGTGTCCTGTATTTTTATGTCCTTAACCTAGCATCCCTGCTTTAAAAAAATCATTGAATAAAAAAAACAAGGCACGAAAGGGTACATACTAAACAATTGTACTAGAGGCCTAGTGCATGAAATTCATGCACAGGGGAAGGAGGGTCCCTCAGCCCGGCCTGCATCCTCTTGCAATCTGGGGTCCCTCAAAGGATGTCCAACTGCCAGTTTAGGCCTGATTTCTATGGGATCGGACACTTCTTTTGCAATCCAGGACCACTGGCTCTTAACCACTTGCCTGCTGCCTGATCACCCCTAACTGCCTCTGCCCCAGCCCCCATTGCTTCATCCAAAAGGATGTCCAGCAGGGTGTTTGGCTGTCTGGTCTAATTAGCATATCATCCTTTTATTATTATAGATAAAACTCAAAACCAGGCAAAAATAGTTCCACAGCTCTGAGTGTGATTAGTGGTACATTTGGAGAGACCAGTGACTGTGAGAGTCACTAGAGTGATTTGGAAATGAGTTAAGCTCTATTTCTTGACCTGGGGGCAGTTAACTGTATGTACTTTGTGTGTGGGGGGGAATGACCTACATGTTTGGATTTGTTTTCTTTACCTTTTGGAATGTGTATTACACAGGATTTGTTTTTAGGTGTCACGATCGTATTTAAGAACCACAGAATAGTGGTTGGGAGGCAATGCTGAGGCGAAGTACTAGGGAGTGAGGCTGCTGTTAAGAGGCTGATGTACTGATCTAGAATAAGAGTTTGAAATGCAGCATGGTTCTAAATTACGGAGAAAGGGCGTCAAAATGCACATTTCCTGAGATGCTAATATTGGCAAGACATCTTTCTAACTGATGCACATTCATAAAGAATGAAGAGGTCTGGGAACACCCCCAGGTATTTCGCATAGAATATTAGGTGGAGTGGTCAGGTCACTATCTAAGGCTGAAGAGTTTATGGACTTCACAACCCTCCAGGGCCACATTCCAATCTCAGGCATGATAGGTCTACATATTTATTATGGAAATTTTCTGGCAAACGGTGATAGACTTTGAGGAAATCTGCATTTAATGTTTTTTTCAAAGATTGATCTCTGCTCAGTGTTCATTCCCACAAAAGCTCCATTTGGGCTAGTGGAAGTCCTGATGATATGCTTAACACTCACAATGAGAATGGAAGATGATTTATAGGTCAGTGGGAAGGAGAAATAAACAATGAGCTCAGTTTTTACTATTATACCTGAAGTTCATAGAATATTCAGTTACAAATGAGTAGGAGGAAGTTGAGTATATGGGTATGAGTTGCAGAAGCCTTGTCTGGGCTAGCAATATAAATTTGAAAGTCATCTGTGTGGAGGAGTTCATTAACACTGAGCAGAGATCACCCAGCAAGAACCAGGAGTAAGAGGCGAAGAGGAGCACAGATAAAATGCTGAACAACTCTCATCTAAAGAGGGAGAAGCAGTAAAAAGAAGGCTAACTATGATGCAGCCAGACAGGTATGGGATGAAAACTAGAAAAGGATGGTGAAGGATGCCTGTAAAACGTGGACTGAAAAAAATACTATTGGGCATCCGCAAGTAGCAAGAGTGATCTCGATGGCCTGATGTAAGTAAAAGCTTGTTTGAGCAGGATGGAAAAGTATTTGGAGCCGGGAAAGTAAAATCTCAATTTCTTAAATCTAGGAATTTGGTTATAATTGAAAAGAGAAAAATAGAGTGATAGATGAAAGACTCAGAACAAGTAGAGTGATTTTTTTTTTTCAGATGGGAAAAACTTAAGCATGCTTGGGTACTGAGGAAGCCAATCAGCTGAAGAGTTTGAAACCTGGACCAAGATCTTGGGGGGTGGGGGGAGAAAGGGAAGAAAATATCTCAGAGCCAAAATATGTATGAAAAAATTGGTTCTGATTCTGAGATGAAACACTTTATATTCTGATACTGCACTTACAAAAGATGCATTTGAAAATATGTGATAATATGAAAAGGGGAAAAGAAATAATTCATTCCTACGCTCCTATTTTGTACATAATATTGTGTGGAAGGTCATGTGCTAAGGTAGGAAAGAGAACACAAAATGCCTACGTTGAGAGAAGTAAACATTTAGAGCTATGGAGGGTAACAGGAAACCAACCAAGCAAAAATAATGGCAGAATTGCTGAGAGAGATTACCAAATACCTGAGCTTGGAGGTCACCCCCTTTCATTAACAACAAGCTCCATAGCAGCATAGTTGTTTCCAGGAACACTTAGCATCTCTAATGATAAGTAAGTTTACTGTGGTCCTTGGTGGGGTATTCTGTGTATGGAGGACACAAGAACCTCAGATTGGAGGTGGTGAAGGCCTTTTCAAGAGAGTGATTGAAATGATGTCCATAGTGCAGATGGAAGTGAAGCCAATAAGAACCTTTTGGGCTTGGAGAAAGGAGGTCATGGAGCAAGACTGGAGATCAAGATGTGATCAGAGGAAGTGTCATGAGAGTGAGCTGTGTGAGAGCACAGGAAGCAAAGGATGCTGTGGTCAAATTGTCAGTTCTTGTAGTCATAGATTTTGGAGATGCCGCTGTTCCGGCTAATAATATTTCTACCAAAAGGCCCTGAGAGGTATTGCTGATATGGAGAAAATTTTCTATGAAAGGATCACACAAAAGATCTATGAGGTTACAGAGCGAAAACATCTTCGAGATGTTTAGGAATCCCCAAAATGCTGGCTGCAGCTGTGCGAGGAGAGATTATGATATGGGTCAGGGTCATTGATACGTGTCCAGAATGAGGAGGAGGCCCGTAGGGGGCAGTTCACAATAGTTGAACTGGGTGAATAGTATATCAAAGCAGAGGGTGATGTAGAAGAATTGAAAGGGCAGATCCTTGGATCTGTGCTATGGATGTAGGAGGAGGTAGTTCTTGGAGATGTGAGAATAGCACCTTAATCTAGAAGGCAGTACAAGAAAGCACTACTCTCTGGGAAGAATCAGACTTCAGAGGAGGCAATTCGCTAAATCAAACACTCTATAGAGAGGTAGGAAAGACAGAGAAGTTGTTTCTAAAGCAGCATGAGATGGAGGGATACTAATAATGGGAAGTAAGTCCAGAGGAGAGAGTCTAGAACAGCATAGCAGACCATAAGAGAAGATGGGTCGCAGGATACGCCTTCATATAAACCAGCGAGTTTCAACCCTTTTCATCTCATGGCACACATAAAACGAATTACTAACATTTTGTGGCACACCAAAAATATTTTACATTTTATGCCACTCTGACAAAAAAGGTTTAATTTTGATTTATTCACAATGAATAGTTATTTTTGTGTTGGCTGTTGTCCTTTTTTTATTTGACAGTCTAAGGAAAAAAGTCAGTGCCCCTGATTAAATTGTCAACTATTGCATGTTTTAACACTTCTTGCAGCACACTGATTGAAAATCACTGACCTACTGGTAAATGTGTGGCGACTTTTGATCATCATATGCAACCAGGTCCTGGGATCATTGTAGAGGCGGAGAGATATGGTCAGTAGTGAAGCAATATAAATTTGAAAGTCATCTGTGTGGAGGAGTTCATTAACACTGAGCAGAGATCACAGGTTCTGGCCCTCCGGCTCTGGAGTACTCAGGTTGATCAATCGTGGTTGATTTATAAATGAGTAAGAAAAAAACTTCCTAATGTTCACATTAGGAGGATTGAAATGAAGCAGCCCAGCCATAAACGTTTAAGCCTCTCTCCAATATCTCCTACCTTTTATATATAGCTATAAGGAATTAGAATCTATATCTAGAATAATTACTCTAGACCTAGAAAAAATTCTGTGATCAAAGAAAAATTCAATAGTATTCTTCAGCCAAAACCAGTTTGGCTCAGTGGATAGAGCGTCGGCCTTCGGACTGAGAGGTCCTAGGTTCGATTCCGGTCAAGGGCATGTACCTTGGTTGCAGGCACATCCCCAGTAGGGGGTGTGCAAGAGGCAGCTGATCGATGTTTCTCTCTCATCGATATTTCTGACTTTCTATCCCTTTCCCTTCCTCTCTGTAAAAAAATCAATAAAATATATATATTTTAAAATAGTATTCTTCAAACATTATTTGATCATGAGATTGTTCCTTATTTTGTACTTGCTAACCTAGGAATGTGGACAAAGACTATTTTTAAAATTAGTTTCAAAAATAGTTGGGACTCAGAAACCTCAGTTATTAAAGAGAGCATTTCATTTCAGAGATTTCAAATATGGATGGTATTTTTCAGTGGTAAACTAAAAGAAGATAAAAGATAAAGGGCTCAATGAACTTTTTTTTTTTTTTGGATCAACAAAGTGAGTTACCTTTTACAATGACAGCTGAACAGGAATGGTAATCAGAATTTGCTGCAACGCCATCAGGAAGAGCTGGTGAATATGTGCATAAGCACAGGGGGATTGAAGCTTCATGACAGGTTAGACTAGGGAAATTTCCTATAACTATTCTTAAAACCTATAGGAGAGAGCACTTTGGAAGTTTCCATCTACAGGGTAAAAAGTCTGTCATAAAGTTGTAGTACTCAGAATGATATTGGAGTTTGTGGGCACCTCCACAATGGCAGTTATACCTTCTCCTTATAAAACAACCATACTCACATACATTTTAATTGAAGAGTTAATTCTTCAGTCACCCTTGATGAATATCAACTGAACATATGTTACAAAATTAGGAAACTTGTTTGGGAAAATAGTTGTATAAAGGCTAACCTTATAACTACAAATCAAAATTGACATAAATAGATGGGAATCCAAGAGGGAAGTTATGATGAAATTTACCAACTTGGTATAAGTTCATTTAAGGTCAACACAATGTTTGCCTTTAATTCCAAAGAAAATTGTTTCCACAAATATCCCCAAATTCAGTTTGCCTAGACTTTGTAGTTGCAACTGATGCCTCATGAATCTTAAAACATTAGTGTTAGAAGGAAATTCGAAAACATCTATTCTCTTTCCTCCCGCATCTTTTTCTTTGCTTCCTCCCTGTAGATTAAGGAAGGGAATGCTAGAAAAGTTAAATAGCTTGCTAAGGTCATGGCATGGGTATGTAAGGGAAGAGTTCAATGTAAAGATATGTATGACTTGGCACTTAGCAACATAAAAGTCATTATTTTAGTACTTTGAAAAGATGACAAATAAAAGAAAGCTGACTGCTTGGGCTTGAAATGTATTTTATTTGTGGCACAAACTCTCAATTGGAATGCTCTGAAATTAGTGTTTTTGGTTGCATGTATGACCCAAAGCACCTTTAGTTTCAACTCTTCATGCTGAAATTCTTTTCTTCCAGAGGCTAGGGTGCTTTCTGGTCTTCAAAAGAATATCTTGTGTCCAAACAAATAATTTCTCATGTCTGAATGTCTGACGCTGGAAACTTTTTATTTGTATGCCCTTTCATGGCCTTTCCAAGTTCTTCCTCATCTTATTTAATGTGATTTTAATGAACTCAATGGATAATGTATAGCCCATGCCTTGGGATGCCCCATCCAGGACGTACCTTTGCCACATGAATCCATACTCCACCTGTGGTCCCCAAATCTAGGTGCTACATATTGAAAACAATGGGAGATCATTACAATCCAAATATCTGAGCCTGGGAACCTGTGTGTAAAATACATGTCTATGTGCTTTTTGTTTTATACCTAGCATTTAGAACACAGCTTCACATTAATCTCTTCCCCCTTTATGCCAGGGAAAATGCAATATTTGCATAGGTGGCTGACTTTTTAAGTAATTTAATTTTGTTTTATCTTATTTTTTTTTTTCATTTTCAAGGTACCAAAGGGAGAGAAGCTCAATAAGACTAATAATGCTAAGGTTCAAATAGTAATTAAATGACCCTTCGAGGATAATTTGCAATTTGGCTGTTAATCTGTGAAGAATAAACTTCTAACTCTAAGAAATAAATCTCTCAGTATTTGAGACACCAAAGCAGCCAGGAGGTTGTTCTTTAGAAAAATGAAGATTAAAACCAGCAGCCTTTTATTTAGGTCAGTTCTGATTTTGGTGATCCTCAGAGAAACCATTTGAATGGCATTTATTATTCACCAACAGTTTAATATACTAATTTATTCCTATCCTTACCACAAAAGGCATTTAAGTCCACATTTTAAGGATACATAAAATATATAATTTATAAATGAGGAAGAAAAAAACCAAACCAGAGTCTTTTGACCCAAAACGCCAAATGCCAAGATGCCTCAATATAATTTATTCATTCACCCATTCATTCATTCACTCACAAATAGGAAGTATTCACCTTTGGTCTGATATCCAGCTGGATAACTACGCACTGCCTGAATCCTACTGGGCGTTTACTTCAGATGTCTATTCTGATTGATTGGTGCCCATGCCTCCTATTAACTTAATATTTTGAATGTTACTTATTTCCTAGCGCTGGGACTATAACAGAGGGAAAACAAACCCAAACCAGTCCCTCACTTTCAGGCTCTAGCTTTTCATACAGACAGCTATGATCTGCCAACTATAACAGAACATAGCAAGATCGAATATAATGTATTTACAAAAGGAAACAAAACAAGTATAAATAGGAAAGATAGTCAGACAATATATCATGAAGGGCTTTATTATGTTTGTAAGGAATGGTTGACATGATCCTTGCTGGATTTTAAGCAGGAGAATACAGTAAGTGGAGTTGCATGTGAGAAAGATCAGTCCAGCTCCAGCATTAAACATCTCCTGCTGCCCCCACCTGGCCAAATCCCACCAGGAGGAACTGTGTTCAGCCCTCTGCACAGAGGCCTGTTCTGAAGAGCCCTGGTTATGCTGTGATCTGTGTAGCTAGAACACCTGCATGAATCCTGACTTATAAAGTGTAGCTGCCTTATGTGGATGAGAAATGTAAACTTCCTTTGGCTCCCATTTCCTGTAAAATGAGGTTAAGTCCCTCCCTTATAGGTGCTTGTGAAGAATAACAAATAGCAATAAAAATATACTTGTCTACATAAGACTTCCTGGGTGCTTCACATACATTCCCCAGACTTTATGACTACACTTCAGAGAGCAGATGATTGCCCTTTTACCATATTAATAATTTCTTATCATGCCATTCACAGCACTGGTTTTTAGTTTTTCATAAAAGAAAAATTGTTTTTGAAATTCCTCTCCATTCTTCTCTGTTTTGGGTTTCACTTGTTAACGAATAATAATTTTGACTTTGGCTTTCCTTATTTTTCTGTCTGTTTCATCAGAATGACTTTGAAAGTTTCATTTTCCAACTTGTAGTTTAACTTCCTAGACTGAGTCTCAATAGGTAACGTCCTAAGGGATGGGGGTCTCTCCTTGTAGTCAGGAAAAAAATAGGTGATATTAGCATCTCCTATGTGTCCAAAGCAATGGGGAGAAGAGGAACGCCATGCAGCCTGCCATGGAGTATTTCAGGTTACACACGTAGAAGGAAGTGCTGCTGAGATGGCCCTTGACATTGGCCTTTGCTGACCCGAGGTTTTATGCAACTTCTGCAGAAGGGAAGGAAAAACATGACCTGGTTGAGCTAAGACCTGCCAAACTCAGAGCAACATTGAAATAAATATTTCAGCAGACATAATATGGAGGTTATTTGTCTATAAAACTTGGAAGTATTTATGGGAAAGGAACCAGTGGAACTCCCATATTTTCCTGTATTTGTCTGGGATGAAAACAGAACAGTGTGCGGGTGTCAGATACTCTGCAGAAAGCTCATTGGAACCACTGGACTTTGTGTCACTGTGGGTAGACAAATTAATTGGTAGAGTCATTCTATTAGAAACTTTAGGAAACAAAAAAATAATAATAATTTACACAATCCACTCACCCCTATAAGTGGCACTTATGTCAGTCACCAAATACTTAGAGGAGAGGCGCCTGTATGAGATATTGGTGGCGTTCATAGTTGGCTACCACCAGAAATAAAATCCTGGCACTTCAGAAATGTCTTCTTCTGTCTTGTTTCCTGTGCTTTCAGGTTCAGTACCTTACAAGCTGTCACCTCTCTTGACTAGTCCTTTTGGTTTGAAGCTTCTCTTATTTATTTTTTTCTAGTTTAACTTTGTCTGAATTTTTTTTTTCATTTCTTCTCTCTTTTTGGGAGGGGATAGGTAGGAGAGGAATAGTTCAATGCAAGCCTCATTTCTATTCTACTGTCCATCCCAGGATCATAGAATATAGTCTAATTTAGTATGGCTGGGCCCAGATTTAGGCGGGAAGGAAGCCTAAACTCAGTTTGGGGTGCCAAGTCATTACCTCTGTCAGTCTTTGAAGTGCCCAGAGGCCAAGTCCTGGTTCCCATTGTAGCAATTGCAGAGGCTATCTCAATTTCAACCTTTCTTTTCCCCAGTCCATCAGAGACGTTTTCCCTGCAGTGATTGCTGGTCTACTTCCCCACTATATTAGGAAGACCTGTCCATTTTCCTGAGGAGATTATCCAGGTGACTTGGCCCCATCCTCTTCACATTACCACTGTACCCCAAGGCTACCAAATAGAGGCAGCGTGCTCAATTTCAGTCTTGGGGCTCTGGAGACAGAACGGTCTACATTCTAGTTCGGCTCTTCCACTGAGACCATGAACAAGTCATTTTTAAAATTATTATTAGAGTTTATAAATGTTAAAATAATTTACTAGAGTATAATATACATAGAAGGTATATAAAGCTTGAAATTTCATAGAGTGAATATCCCAGCATCCAGATAAAAAAAAAAAAAGGAAGATATAACCAGCCCCTCAGCAGGTTTTCATGGGTTCCCTTAGTCACTATTCTGCAAAGCAACCACTCTCCCAACTTTAAACTCTGTAGATTATTTTACCTTGGATTTAGGCCTTAGTTTCTTCAAAGGTAAACCTGGGAAAATAAGAGCACTGATTTCTAAGTCTATAAGCATGAAATGAGATAATCCGCACAAAGCACTTCGCACCAGATTGGATAGTGAATCAGGTGGCAGCTGTTACAATTTATCTGATTTCCCAACTTTTTAGACCCGGGTCTGTCACCGCCCGCTTGTCTGATGCATGAAGCAAGCTCCATCTCTTTCCAAGGACTGAACTCTATTTTTTCCCCCCCAACTTTCCGGCCTTTCTATTTGACCAGGGGAGGGAGGGCGGTGGTAACCCGTGGAGAAGAGAAAAGAGTGAATACAAACACACATATGAATAAACTGGGAGTCCATCCTGGAGAAACACTAGAATTATCAAAACCAGCTGGAGTGGGTTTTCCCAGTAGGAGGAGACGGGAAAAGATCAGACATTCGATTTCCAAAACCAGAGACATTAAATGCGAGGGGCCACGAGAACCATAGCAATGGACCTTTCTAACACTGCGGAGGCACCCAGGGGGAGTCCGAGCACAGGAGCTTGGGCAGGGCCTGGGTATGTGAGTTTATGTTTAGGAAAAGAGTATGTTCAGCATAAAACTTCTATTGAGTGCTTACCTCTGTGCTTCCTTGAATATTAATTTGGAGGTATAGATTAACATCTAATAAGCTCTGCCTTGACCTCTGACCTCCCAGAAGTGTTTTCATCTTTATCTTCTGGGTAACACACCAAATCACTCATCTTCTGTTTATCTTTTTCATCTTTGCTTTCTCTCTCCTTATTGTACTTCACATGCCTCCCTCCCTCTTCCCAACTGTGCACCATTCGTGGCCTCATGAGTTCAATGCTCAAATGACCATATATCTAATCCCGAGGAAGCATGGACTCCATATGTAACCCAGTGCCAAGGACATCCCTTCTCTGTAGAAGGAGAGGATTCCTTTTAAAAGGGTCAGTTCCTGCAACACTACGCAAGTGTAGCTGAAAAGTGAGTGATCTAATGCAATGGTCACAGCAGAGATTCAGCTCTTTGAAAGTAGTCATTTTTAAACTTCTCATTGTTTATTGTATACACCTGACAATGAGGTTGAATTTTTAGATATTTAGGCCTTTTCCTTATGCAATGGTACCCTTCAGGCAGTCATTTCCGATGGCGTTTGGAATTCCGGATCTTAATTCTTTTCCATGCACAATGGAAATAAACAATCCATTTTTGGTCTTTCCCCGTTTCCTTCCTAAATAAAGCCTTTTTATTTATGTAGGTCCATGTGCTCCTTGGGAATTCAGGTTTCATTCCCACTGGATGCCTTTCTCATTTAAAGGGTGCTTGAAAATGGTGCAAAAGAAATTTTCCATTTTAGTTGCTGTATTATTCTAGAAAGGAAAGAAGGTTTAATGCTTTAAATTCATCACCCCCCATCTCTCTCTCTCCTTTTTCCCCTCCCTCTCTCTCCATTTCCCTCCCCCCCTCTTACACACACACACACACACACACACACTCACACAACACACTTTGATTGGGTATCTTGAGGCTTTGAAATTTTAAACTAAGAAGTGATGTCAAAATAAGCATTATTTTACCCTCTGGAATATTTGAAAATAAGCTGCCACCAGGAGACTTCCAGTGTCCCCTCTTTGAGTTCATATCTACATGAAAGCATTTACCAAACCATTGAGTCCACATTTGTGTGAGGATCATGTGCCCTTTCTGATGGGAGCTCCGGGGCCTGAACAGAGAGACTTAGCTCCAAGCTATCTTTAGAGTACCAATCAAGTATGTGAGTTTATTATTTCTGTTTATAGGGGCAACTTAAATAATTTTACATGGCTGGAGATCTTTATCATCTAGAAAACTCAATCCCAGATGTCCCCTTTTTCTTGTTGTCTTTGTTATTTCCCCAAATTAATTGTTAAATACACATTAGAACTTATAAAATACATGGAATTGTACCCTTACTGACGTTAGGTTAACTTTTAAGCTGAATCTAGGACTGTGTAAAATTTCAAAATAATCTTATTGTTTTATATGAAAATTTAACTAAGTTCACTTTTTTTTTTACTAAGTTCACTTTTAAAAATTCATTAATGTTTGTTACTAGTTTATCGTCAGAGGCTATTGTTCTAATGACAAATGACATTGAATCAACAAGCAGTGTATTCTTTTTTAGTATCAGAAATTTCCTCTTTAATACATTTTAAACTTATAATTTATCCTGTCACACAGACAATTATTAAACAAAACTGGAAGAACATACAGATCCAATTTTCCCCTGAGCAGGACAAGTAATTCATGCCATTTTGACCTGCTTTCTTGTTCTCAAGAATCATTTTTTTTTTCAGCTTTGCTTAGAGCATTGCATTTTATCACTAGCCAACTTAGGTGGTCATATTAAGGGAATATTTTAAATGCCACACTTAAACTGACAAAGTTGGAGAGCCTAGAAAAACACACACAATAGTGCTAAGAGCAAACAGATGTCTAGCCTGGGTGAGAGCTTTCCTCTCTAGAGACAAATAAAACAGCCCAAGCTGCCGGAGATTGTCATGGTGGGCCAAGACCAATCGGGAGAGTGAAATAAATGTTACAAGTCAGAAAGTGAAGTTTGAGTGTGTGATGTACACTTTGGTTCTAACATGAAATGCTTATTTAAATGCCTGCGCTGGTCACTTTCCAATTTTATCTGGCGCTCTGTCTGGATAGAGAGTTGTTCCAATGGATCAGACTGTCAGCAATGACAGTAACACCAAATCACTCATCTTTGGTC
The DNA here is from genome assembly GCA_027563665.1 of Antrozous pallidus. NCBI lineage: Eukaryota > Metazoa > Chordata > Mammalia > Chiroptera > Vespertilionidae > Antrozous > Antrozous pallidus. Next base: position 69,287,826 of record CM050521.1, on the reverse strand, counting down.
ATCTGCTTGTATTCATCTAGTTTGTCACAGGCATGATGCTTGTGATTTATTGAGCATTTTATAAGAACTTCAGAGCTTTGAGAGGCAGTGTGTCATCCCTCAACGGAGCTATACTTCATGCCCAGAATTAGCACAAACTCCCCCAGGAATGTGCTTTTGTCATGTGACAAGACAGGACTGTGACCTTATCTATTTTCTCATCAGCAAAAGTGAATGCCCATTCCTCCATTCTTTTCCCGAGCTTCTCGGTGTTTTCAGTCACTTTCTTCCATGGAATATATAGGAGAGATGCATATATGTGAGTGATGGAGAAGGATTACTAAATAAATATTATAAATATAGTTTCTACTACTTAGCATCATGTATTCTGAAACAGAAAAGCAAACATATAATTTCATACACATCGAAAGAGCACAGTATCTTCAGGATACATGTTAATAAGTAATGACACAGTATTCTATGTGATTTTTATATTTGAGATATGTTGTCTAAACTTTCCTCAATGAAAGCCAGTCAAATTCTCCTATCTAATAAAAGAGTAATATGCAAATTGAACATACCTCCAATCAAGCCACATCCATAGCCATGCCCACCAGCCAATCAGGAGCAAGTTATGCAAACAAATCAACCCCAACCAAGATGGCTGCCACCACTGAGAGCAGGACGGAGGCTTGGGTTTTCCTGGCAACAGAGGAAGCCAAGCTTTCTGTTTACCATTGCCGGCCTAGTTCTCCACTCAATGCTACAAAGTTTTAATTATAAAAGATACATAATCCAAACAGAAATGGCAGCAGCCACGGAGCTGGAGAGAGCAGAGGCTAGGGTTGCCTGGGCGATGGAGGAAGCCAACCTTCTGCAGCTCTGGCTGCCTTAGGCCTCCACTCCAGGCTACAATGTTTCAGTTATGTCACAGTCATGGAGCAAGCAGAAGGCTTGGTTCTGCTCCAGGCTACAAAGTTTCAATTGTAGAACATAAATTAATCCCAGATCCCAGGGCCTCCACTTGGGTTGCTGGGGGGCATGGCCAGCTTGGAAACCACCATAGGCCTCTCATCCAGGCTGCCCCATGCCCCAAGGGAACCCCCACCCTGATCCAGGACACCCTTCAGGGCAAACCAGCTATCCCCTACCCATGCACCAGGCCTCTATCCTATCTAATAAAAGAGTAATTTGCAGATTTACCATCACTCCAACATACAAGAGGGCTGTCCCCATGTGGTCAAGGACCTGCCTCCATAGGAACACAAGATGCCCACCACAAGATGGCCAGCAGGAGAGGGCCATTGGGAGGTTCCAGCCTGCAAGGAAGGGCTGTTGGGGGCAATCAAGCCTGCAGGGGAAGGCAGTTAGGGGTGTCCAGGATGGCAGAGGTGAGAAGTTGGGGGAAAACAGACTGGCAGAGGAGCAGTTAGACATCAATTAGGCTGGCAGGGGAGTGGTTAGGGGGTGATCAGGCTGGCAGGCAGAAGTGGTTAGGGACAATCAGGGAGGTAGGCAGGAAAGCAGTTTGGATCCAGCAGTCCTGGATTGTGAGAAGGATGTTCGACTGCCTGGGATTGGGCCTAAATAGGCAGTTGGACATCCCTCAAGGGGTCCTAGATTAGAGAGGGTGCAGGCTGGGCTGAGGGACATCCCCCGACCCCCCTTGCACAAATTCGTGCACCAGGCCTCTATTAAGGAATAATCAAACTTACATGTAGGAAAATTTTATAAGAATTTCCTTATTCACTTTCTTCTTTCAGAGGATGTTATACATTTCATAACCTTCTCCCGCCCAAAGGGCTTTTGGAGTTTGCAGTAAGTGGTCCATCCAGTTAGGCTTATTTTAGTTAATTAGGTCAGTTTAATATCCACCAATCATCCACTCTCTCTTGTGTAAGCACTGCTTTCATCATCACGCTACTTATGGCTTCTTATAAACTGGTCCATAGAATTCCAAAAGCATCTCACTCTTATAGCAGAGACCATCTATTCAGTCTCTCAGGTCTGTCTGCTCACTCACCTTCCAATAAACATGTCCCTGAATTTGGGGGAGTCATCAGAGCCCAGGACTTGATCCTCACACCTGCTTAGATCTTACTAACATCTCTAGTTCTGCTCTTGAGAACCATCCAGAAACTACTTGTCTTCTCATCTACTTTTAAGTCAATCCCCTATTGTTGGATAAATTTTGTTTTCATATTTTGCAGTTATTTTAATTAATTGCAATGGCAATAGGTGTGAATTTAGAACACATCATATTATTTAAATGAAAACTTTTCAGATGGAAAAAAAGACTTCTATGGGGAAGGTGGTGAGAAGATCCATAGTCCTTGTAAGTAAAAATATTTACACCTGTCATATTTCATGAATTTTTCAAAGCTTTTGTCATGGTGCATTTTTAGTAGATGCAACATGAAAACAGATAACAAACTATCAAACAGAAACCAGTGAGTTCTCAGAGCTTGTGCCAGGAAGAGGTCATATTCTAATATAAATCATATTATCTTTAATAAAAAGAGAAAGTAAATATGTAACAATTATTCCCATAGCTTTTTGTTGTTGTGTCATTTTTATATTACTCCATTGTGGTTACAGTAATAGATTTTGTTTTGGCATCCTCAAAATCTTTAAAAGAGAAATTTTTTTCCAATGGAGTCTAGAAAATTAAAACAAATTTCAAACAGAAATCTCAAATTTTTGCCTTACAAAATACAATTTGCAGATTTTTGGCATCTTGTGGTGTATATAACACATACACACATACATGCCTTAGTGATTTTCAAAATATCCTTATTTCTAATTTGAGAAATGTTCTTTCAATGAAATGGAGAGAGAGAAAGTTAGAGAATTTTAACTTTATAGTAACCTAATTACAAGGTCTTAGGGAAAGACCTGATTGGCTGGGCTTGAATCTAGTGTTCTCTCTGGGAATCCTGGCCAAGAAGGCACAACCAGGCAAAAAAAAACAACAACAAACAAAAACAAAAACAACTTCTGTGGACACATGCAGTTGGAGGGGGGAAGGAGATTCCCAAAGAATGAAGATGATATTTTTAGAGGAAAAGAAAGATACTAGGTAGACCATATATGATAAGCAAAATGCATTTCTGCCCAAACCCACTGTTTTTATTCTTGATCTATCAGACTAAAAAAGATATAGTGTGGCATGAGTATTCTTAATACCATGACTTCTCATATAGTAAGGATTGGCTACAGCCTTAATTTTCCCCCCAATTGGACTATTGGAAGATTTTTGTCCTTAATAAAACATATAATGTAAGACAAAAATAAAATAGGACTTATCAAAAAAGAAACTTTTTGAAAAAAATAATTACTTATTTAATGATCCAAGTAGTAGCACAGCATTCATACTCATATAATATACTGCTAGGTAGATAAATCATAATTAGTTTTTCCAGTCCCATATTGCTCAAGCATCTAGATTCTTTTTTTTTCCCCTATTATAACACTATTGCAATAAATAGTCATGTATCTGCAAACGTATTTCCATGATAAATTCCTGGAAATAGAATTGTTGGCTCAATTTTTTTTTTTGCTTAATTACAAACTAGAGGCCTACTGCATAAAATTAGTTCATTGGCGGGGGGTTCCTCTCAGCCCAGCTTGCACTCTCTCCAATCCAGGACCCCTTGGGTTGGACCTAAGTCGGCAGTTGGACATCCCTCTCACAATCCTGGACTGCTGGCTCCTAATTGCTCACCTGCCTGCCTGCCTGGTCACCCCTAACTGCCCTCCGCTGCTGTCTAGGTAACCCCCAACTGATCCCTCCCTGCCAGCCTGATTGCTCCTAACTGCCCCCACCATCACCACCGATCTGGTCACTCTTCATCCCTGCCAGCCTGGTCATTCCCAATTGCCCCCACCATCAGCCTAATCACCCCTCACTGCTCCCCCATGACAGTCTAATCACCCCCAACTGCCCCCTCTGCTGGCCTAGTCACCCCCAACTGCTCCCCCCACCCCCCAGCCTGGTAACCCCACATAGCCTGCTGTTCTGTCATTTGGTTGTCCCTTACTAGCCCTCCTGCCGGCCTGGTTGTAGGCAGCCATCTTGTGAGGGCGTGAGGGTTAATTTGAATATTACCTCTTTATTATATAGGATTGTCCTCCTTAAAGTGTATCAACACTTACATTCCTACCAACCAAATACAAGAAGGCTAATATCCACACAGACTTAGTATACCATCAATTTCCCTTTATCTTTGGCAACCAGTGGAATATAGTTCACAATTGTATGGCTCTCTCTATTCACCTTGTGAATCACCATAACCAGGGATATCCCTTCAGGAGCATAATAACTGCTTCTGCAGCACAGACATCTTCCCCTCTTATAATTAAATATTAACTTTTCCTTACTTCCATACAGTGAAACATTTGTCACATTCCCTTGCGTGTTATCCTCAGTTATGAAAAACAGGGAGAAAGAATGTAGCTTAGACCTTAGAGCCTGGTATAGACCAATGCTTTATGTTAATACTACCTAACACCCCAATCAAAGCAGGAAAATTGTTCTTGAATGAACACTTCGCCTTTTAGAATTAATTAGTTCTCCTGACTGGGGTAAAACTAAAAAAGGCAGGCCTGAAATGTAATCATGTTAAAGAATCTTATGAGCTTTGTCTTTTAGATGTGACTTGGGGGGGAAAAATTGAATTTCCTGATTTCAAATGGTAGACTCTGCTATTATATACTTTGTAATTTCAAAGAGCATCTGTCATCACACAAAGACAAATATATTTCCCAAAGAAAACATCTGGTACTTTTTAAAACAAGCCTCAGGCCAGCTCTGCACAATGAATGGAAAATGTGCTATAGATAGAGTGTTATTTCATGTTGCTTTTCATTTAATCAGTGAGTGAGAAATGTTTGCATTAAATTAAGCATCTCGAAAATCAGCTCTCTTCAAGGCCTTGGAGAAATTTAGAGGATCTTTCTAAAAAACATATATTCTCTACATAACAATAAACAACATGGGCTTACATGTAGGTTATGTTAGTCCTCTGGAGAAGAAGCTACTTGTTGGGGTAACATTTGTTAGGGGTGGAGGGGCTTAACGCTTGGTGACCCTCTGTGATGGGTTGTGCTAAATGACTAAATCTATTTTCCATGAAAAACATCCTAATCTGAGAGCTATCAACATTGACTCTGATCAGGCTCTAACAGTCTTTGTCATCTATTGCACATTTTAAAAATCAAATAACATATGGCGACAATTCATTAATTTAGAGGAATATCTTTTACAACTCAAGACGCAGGCCAGGTCTGGAGCCAGCTTTTTTGTTTGTTTGTTTTTCTGGGGCAGGGCCCCAAATCCTTAAGCATTCATCATGTAGTCCTAGCTCACTCGGGATTGACGGACAGCACATTGCTGACATAAGACACAGGGATAACAGTGAGATGAGGCCTCTTTATGGAACTGAACATTAGGGCAACACTCCACTTTATCAGACATTTTCCGCTAGTGAAGCTCCTGGGGGAAAGAGACTAAAGTGATAGCAGTCAGCTGTCTGGCTCTGCAGTGCCAACCAAACTCAAAGGGCAAAGTGCCAAGTTCCAGCTGATATGCATATTGTCATCTGTACCGTGTTGTGCGATATCCTGATAGTATCTGACCCAGGGGGCACGTCATTATTTCACATGATTTTTTTTCTGCTCCAACAGCAAGTAATTCATGCATCAAGTAAATATATTCCCTGAATTTAAAAATCATTTGAAATAACCACAGTGAGCCTGAATGGGAGGGTGGGTAAGGATGCTTCCAGAAGAGTTGTAATTTCTTGGTGTGAAGGTGAGAGGTTAGGGTTAGGGTGAATGCTTCCAACCAGCCCATGGGTATCCCAGTTAAATTTTCTCCATCCCCTCCTTGTCCCTTGGAAAACATGTTGGCTCATCGGTGACATGTTTTAATGTACAAATGCTCCTTCTGCTGTCATCTGAGGCCCTTCTTATACAGTCCTGGACCCCTTTGGTTCATACTATTTTGTTGGGTGAACCCAGCATTTATCTGGCGATGGGATTTCCCACTTCTCACCCTGGAAGGCGGTGGCTGCCGCTCGGTGAGCAGGGGTGCCCAGCTGGGGAAGAGAGACATCCTGCCCAGCAATCCTCAGCCTGGTCTCCAGCTTGCAAAGCTGCCTTCCTGGTTGTGTTTGTAGATGAGAGAGTAGCTGGAGGATTTCTGTAGCTCTCCCCCAGTTTCAGGGGATGGGTTTGGGGCACCAAGATAACCGGCCTAGACCCCCCTGGAGAGAGCCACCCTGTCACTCACTGCTCCAGCAGGACCCTTGCTTCCCTTCCGACTCGAGGCTGAATATCACATCAGTGACTTTCCACATAGGATTTCTCACCCTTTTCACTTTCTCTGACTTTGCAGATGATGGACAGCATCTTTGCTCTTCTGCATCTGCCACCACCGTGCAAACACTGCAGGCAGCAGCGTCAACCCCTTCTGCCTTTCAACAAGACATCAATAGCCTGTTTTCTTTCTAGAATTCTTCCAGGAATGACTGCATGTATTTTCTTTTTCCCACTCCGACCTTATTAAGGTGCCTGTCCTTGATGGTGCCCTAAAGTGTTTTCACTTATTTTATTTCCTCCTGGTGTTGCTTTAACTTTAGAGCTCAATATGCATTTTGGAAACTCTCTGAAGGCCGCTGAGACCTGGTTTTTCCACTGCTTCAGGCACGAGCAGAGGCCTGGTTTGCATTTAAAGTTGCATTGCAGTTTAGATCTTCAGAGCATGAGCTGGAAAATAGCCTTCATCTACAAAGCAACCTCCACACCTCTGAACTCAGTTGCTAACTCGAACTCCCCCCGCACCCCTCCCCCCCCCCAGCTAAGTGCCAGCTCACTTACTAAAGATTCGTGGAGCCACTTGGATTTACACCCTGCTGAAAATTCAGAATGAAGTTTGAAGTTATAGATGTAACTTCTGGCTCAAATGGCAAAATATTAGTATTACCATACTGTGTTTTTTTCCACGTGTGACTATAAAACTTAGGGAAGGGATTAGGAAAAGTCCTTAGCTGTGATTTAAAGTGATCATATCCTTTATGATAACAGGGTTGGCCCAAGATGCAAGGCATGCTGGCAGTGACTTCTATGCTATGAACTGACAAGCGCCAAATAACCCACCCGGCCGAAATAGCCTCCCTGGGCCTTCCATGCAGGCTCGGACCACATTGCCTTCAGCCTAAAGAATCAGCTCAGGCCCAGGCCAAACACTGATGTTGACTGCAATTCAGTCACAGAAAACAACTCTTGTAGCAATAACTTCCTGCCGAGTGCTTAGGGGAAGGGAGCCTCGGGTGCTAATGGATTCGCTGGAGAAAAAAATTAAAATGATTAACAGGGTTTGTAAACTCTGACAATGGAAATAAAACCATATCAGAATCATCACGGGCCATGAACAGTCAGGAGGGAGGAGAGAGAAGAGCTCACACACAGATGGTGCCTTCGTGGACCTTGAGGGGTCCGCAGACTTTCTTCCAGGAAAAGAAAAGCATTTAAGGATGAAGCAGAACATCCTGGAGAAGCCTGGAAGACAGGACAGGATCTGGGAACAAAATAATCTCCACCTCCATGAAAACATTCTGGATGAACACTGGACCGTCGGATACAGGTGGAAGTTAAGCTGAAACGCAGCTGGAAAAGGAGACTGGGGAGCACCTGCAGGACCATATTTGCCAGGCCAAGGAGTGTGGGCTCTGATAGGGAATCTGGGGAGGGCCTGGCAGCTACCAAGTGAAGTGGCATCATTAGGCCTGAGTATGAGAATGTTACTCAGAGTACAGGGAATGAAGAAGCAAAAAAAAGGCTAGAGTTTGTTGACAGGAGCATACTTAATAGCTCATGCTGCTTTAATAGCTACTTCTGCTTTAGTTATTGCTACAAGTCTTTAATCGAGGGATGCTCTAAACTATCAGAGGATAGAGTAAAAGCCTTAGAGTTAAAAATGTGAGACATATTTACTGAGTCTTTTTGTGTGTGTGTTTTTGTTTTGTTTTGTTACTTATCTTTATTGTTGAAAGTATTACAGGTGTCCCTCTTTTTCCCTCATTGATCCCCCCCTCTCCACTCCCAGCGCCCACCCCACAGGCCTTCACCCCACTATTGTTGGTGTCCATGGATTATGTATATATGCACATTACTTCTTTAAAGTACAAGGAAAAGGTAGCTTAAAAGAGATCTGAAGCAAAGGGTGAAACTTGAGAGGCGCCATGGTAAACTAGAAGCACCTAGTATGTGGACTAAAAGACAATTTAAGGCAGGAGAAAGGTCACAGAGAGGTCAATCAAGTCTAAATGTTACTACTGAAATGTCCTAAGCTTAGATAAATCAAATTTTGCCATTGCATTTGGATGTAGTATTAGCTTTAAGTGAAGGAAGGAAAAAGGGAACATTTGTTGGCACTGAAATAGGAAATATACAAGTATTATTTTACAACAAAAATTCTATGGTATGATGCGGTGTGATAATATCTCTGAGTCAGGTTGGTTCGTCACGCTGGGAATAACCATGTAAATAGGGTAAACTCTGAGCACCAGTTTTCTGAAGGTATCTGAGAACAATTATGGAAGCCAATGTAAGGGGTCAAGAACAAAGAGCAGAGAGAACCGCAGAGAAGTACGCCTTAAATTGTGGGCCCCTGTTTCCCTCAAAGCATTTGCTGATTCTTAAATTACCATATCATCCCATCTAACAGATAAGGAAGGACTCATATAGCTGAGAACTTAGAAAAGCTGAGGAAATGAGCACAGGGAGGACCAACGGAATACTTTGCTTCCCAGGTCAGACAGTCCTCTGAGCGGAATAGTCCATTCCGCTGTTCCTTTAGGAAGCAAACCAACTTTCAAGCAAACCAGACCATTGGTAGGCCCCGAACGAATTGCAAACAAAACCAGGATTTTCAGATCAATTTTGAGCTACTCTGTAATCCACTGTGCGTCTTTACCCTTCTAAATAAGTGATACCTCACTACTACATGTGGATATTTATTTAGAAAGAGCACTATTTAAAGGTTAAGCCAACACCGGTGATCTTCTCTCAGAAATGTATCCGTTATACCAGTGGTTGGCAAACTGTGGCTCCCCGCTCTGTTGACTAATGAGTTTGCTGACCACTGACCTAGACTCTCGATAATTATAGGCTGTTGTTGTTCCTGGTGAGTAAGCCCCTATCCCAGGAGTCGACAAACTCATTGGTCAATAGAGCAGCAAACCGCATGTGGCTCTCGAGCCACAGTTTGCCGCCCACTGCTTATACTAACAGCTTTTTCACTTCCAAGAAAACCCCTGATAAAGCAGCCATTTTACCTGGTTAAGATAATTTAAAAGTACTGATAATGAACATCCCTTGCCATTTATATGAGATACTTCTTATAGCGAATCTGTTATCTTCTGTAAGTTTAAATCCAGGTTCAGATGTAGTTCAGCCAAATCCAATTATGTAAACAAGCTACAAAATAATTTAATTTCCTCATGTCATCTTCATGATGTAAACTTATCAAAATGATACTAGCCCAAGGTTGAAGAGAGTAAACTAATCAAATTGAGTTAGAAAATACTTTGTAGATATATGCAAAATAAACTTTGGGATAAATACTGGAACTTGACCTATGATAAAATAGTTGTCTAGTGAATTCAATCTCATATAGGTTTATTTTTATTTACCTTCATAAAAAAAGGTCTTAAATTTCAATAACCAAATGAAGCAATATAAGGCAAAATAGAAATAAGTGTAAAAGCAAAAGAAAATAAGAATCGGGGGGGGGGGGCTGTAAATTAGAGCCAGAAGTAAAGATAACAATGATCTGCTGTCCAAAGCCCTCCAAAGTAATGAAATTAGTCTACCCATTTGCCCTTAGCTTTCCAGCAGTCAGTTGGAAAAGAAAAAACTGATCCATTGCAGAATTCACTATGTTCCTAAGACAGAATCAAGTAGTTTAGAATAAAACACACTATATATGGTTATAAGGATTGGACAGACATGTTTTCCTTATTGTCTCCATGAAGGGAATACCATGCAGTGCCGCAGATAACAGCATCCTGTGTGTAATACACATAGTGGAGAATTTTGCTGCACTCGTCACAGGCTAACAAACCAAATCACCAACCAGACTTCATCTTTTTATGAACTGAGAAGTTATTTTGTCATAATAGATGCAAAATAGAGAAAAAACAACACGAGATGAGGAGTAAGTCCGAAGCAGATCTCAGCTCTGGTTCAGCCACTAACAAAATCTGTGACCTTGGAAAGCTGCTTTATTTTCTGGGTGACAGTTTCCTCATCTGTGAAATAACTGGACAGATTTCTAAGGTTCTTTCCAACTCATAATGTCTATGTTTCTAAGAGAGAAACCACATGATTTACTGCAAAATTGAGAGTCAGTAGGAATAAAACACCTTTCACTCTGTCTGCACAGTCATTTTGAAAAAAAAAAAAGAGAGAAAAAGTGTTCTTTCTAGAATAAAACAGAAACGGTTTACACATCTCGGTAAAACATGAACATAGTTGAGACTCTGCTGTACCTAAAATATATAAACAGGTGTGCCCACATCATTTACAATGATGTACACAGATCTATCCAGCAACTGTTCAGTTACAAGTGGGGTTTTCCCCTTTGCAAGGAGAGATTAGACTTGAGCTCCCCAAGGTTTGCAAAAGAACCATAAATGAAACCTCTATAAAAAATCAACTAACATTTTATATGCACAAACTGTAAAATACACTATTCTGGGCATTCTGGAACATATAAATAAATACATATGAAGCAGTGTTGGGAGTTTTAATCTATTTTAGTATCACATTTTTCACTTGCCACTGGTAGAAATTCTTTAAAACTATTCATTAGATTCTTCATTTAATATATTGCTGTTCTTTTTAAACTTCAGTCAATCATGAATACAACTCAAAGATCAAAATAAGTCAGTCAAAGAAAGGTAAATATCACATGCTGTCACTCAATTGTGGAATATGATGAACAACATAAACTGATGAACAAAAACAGATCCAGAGATAGAGAAGAATCGATCAGACCATCAAACCTCATCGGGAAGGTAGGGGAGGGTGGGGGTAAAAGGGAGAGATCAACCAAAGGACTTGTATGCATATAAGCCTAACCAATAGACACAGACACCAGGGGGGGTGAGAGCATGAGTGGGGGCGGGGGAGGAAATAGGGAGATAAGGACACATATGTAATACCTTAATCAATAAAGAAAAAATCAAAATACATGCCAAATAAAAATTTAATAAGTTCATTTGTATTTTTTACTGAAAAAACGATATAATAGAAGAAAACCTGTTTTTATTCAAGTAGCATTTGTCTGAGTTGCTTGGATTTTATATTCCATAGATCATATTACAATTACATTGTAATTATGAGAGAAAACATTGTTGGTTTGTCAGGTTCACTATTTGAAATAGGAGAAGCATTTTACCTTGTTTATAAAATCTATATCTTATTTTATTTCAAATATGGAAACAACGGAAGATGCGGAATGATTCATAGCTAAAAGTCATGTACTGGTTGTACTCCATGAGCAAAGATTCTAGAAAGAAACAAGATGGGCTACTGGAACTCAACAGGAGACCCTATGAGTCCTGTGAATGTGGCTAAAGAACACATATTACAACCATATAACCACTTCTGAAAGTCCTAATCCCTCTTATATATTATCTATAATTTTAGTTCTGGAAGCTCGTTCAGAGAGAGAGAGATCTTAGAAGTATCAAAGGCTAGAGATTAGGGACAGGGTGAGGATCACATTGACAAGGAAGTAAGAGAGCAAACAGTTGGAGTTAATGATTGTGTACACCTCCTCAGATTCCTGCAGTTGCCTGTTTTTGCAGAACCCACGTCCTTGCACACCACCAGTGACTTTGCTGGTGCCCTTGTCCAGTTCTCAGAGGAGTCATGAGTCAGATTTAAAAACCTTGGGCCTGAGTTGTCCTCATTTCTCATATGCTGAGTTCCTCTTTACCAAGTCATTTCTGTATTTGAATCAAATGCCACACTCCCTGCTTTCCGCACAGCCAGACAATGCAACATAAAAGTGCAGGAAAATCAACTCTCTATGTGGAAACTTTGACCAGTGAGAAGTGGGAGTCAAAAGGTGCCAGACAAAAACATTTCCACTTCTTTGTTCCTTTGGTGAAACTTTGAATGATGGCATTCCTTGAAATCCTTGCAAGAAAGTTCCTCATGCCAGAAGAACATACCTAGTGAGTACCCGACTGCATCTTTCTGCAGCTGGTTGAGAAGGGTGGCTAGTGCAATAGTGTATTCCATTGCTTTGCATCTTTCTTTGCCTTACTACCATTGTTCCTCACCATATCATTGCTGTAAGTTTGCATTGCCTCAATATAGGGTAAGCATTATGATCCTTGCCTTTCGCTCTACTTTCTAAGACATGACATTTTGGTGGGAAACAATAATAGCAGTATTATGGGACAAGGAAAATTACCCAAAAGAACATACCTATATGCACACCCATCCACACCTACAAACGTCTGAACACGTATTTAGCAAATACAAAGGTTTACTGTTGTTATGGTGCTGTCTATTAAATATGTTTATTAATTTTCTATTCATCAAACATTTACTTGGGCCTGTTATGGGCCAGGCACCCTTCAATGTAGTTAGGATAAATAAGTAAATTAAACATCCCACGAACCCTGCCTTACAGAGTTTATATTCTAAGAACTGAAAGCACAGACTAAACAATAGACAAGCCAAGTAAATACATTATATGTGTCAAAGGTACTAAGTTCTATGGGGAAAACAGAGCCAGATGAGAGGTGAGGGATATCAAGGCCCTGGGAGGAGGTGATGGAGAGATGGAAGTTTATCATTGTAAATAAGGAAAGATTTCTATATGGTGTTAGATGGGTGCTAGATTTATTAGGGTGATCACTTTGTAAGTTAATAAATGTCTAATCACACAGTTGTATACCTGAAACTAATATATTATTGTATATCAACTACAACTGAAAAAAATTAAAGAAAATATTTCAAAAGGTGAAGAAGTGAGCCATGTGGATATCAAAGGAATATCAAAAAGGTGAAAAATTGCAGGCAGAAAACAATGCAAAGGCCTGAAGCAGGAGCAGAGTTTTTGAGAAACAGCAAAGAGACTTAGGTGCTGCATTAGAGTAAGCAACAGGGATGGTAGCAAGGGACAGAGTCAGGCAGTAATGAAGGAGAGCCTGATTTTTCTTCCTAATTACAGCCCCCCCTCCCCCCGTGAAGTTAATACACTGTGTACATGTTCACATATAGAGAAATAGTTCATAAATTGTTTGGAAAACCACGATCCATTTTAATCTCTCATATTTTTCCCCAGAAGAACCAATGCTTTCCCCAACCCATTAGGGGTGGTATTGTCCTCTTGAGAATGCCCACAGAGTAATAGACTATACTCATATAAATGCTGCAAAGCTTCTTCTGAAATGCCGTGGTTGGTGGGGGTGGATGGTAGAAAAGTGCTGGAGACTTGATTAAAGGAGTCTAGCTAAGGAAGCAAAAGTTTGTTTAACCAAGTACCTCACTTTGAGGGAAATGTAGGTAGAAGAAAAAAAGGAGGGGGGGGATCAAATATAAAGTACACATTTCAGAAGAAATTTTCTCATAACATAATTGATACAATTAATATCACAACTAAAGATCAAATTTAATGTTACTTCCGCTTTATAAAGCTTAATCGCCTACCAAGATCCTTCAGTAGCCAAGGCCAGTGCGAGTTGCAGAATTAGCCTTAGTCTGGTTTTATGAGATAATCTGACGGTCTTAGAATCTTGGTTCCCAGGCAAGTCAATCTTGAAGTGGATTTTGAGACATAAAAACCACCGCAGAACCTACTGGAATAACAGTCTTTGGTTTCTCTATTAAAACTATTACCATCTTGAATTCATGACACATTCTGTCTTTGCAGAAAAGATAGTGGGTCTGAAAGCAATAATTTTAAGGCAATTGTATAGCTTCTTAACCAAGGTTCTTATCCATCTCCAAATGTTGTATTTAAGGAAGAGTGACAAACAAATGAGGGAGAGCTATTTTACAGGGCTGAGGACGTATCATAATTCATGGGATCTAGGGGAAACCTGTGAGTGAATTCTGAGAAAGACAAATGAGTAACATTCTGATTTAGTTTCTATAAAAATAATTTTTTGTCCCCAGTATGGTAAATTCTGACTATCTAATTCTATGGCCCATTTACATCCTGTGGATAGTTAAAATTTATATATGTGCTCTATAATATGTAGTGTTACATGATCAAACTTGTTAACATGGGGAAAGTTTGTTTTGATTAAAATAAAAATGTGTTTGGGCCTCAGATTTTTATTCCAATAATTCCTTGGACACCCAAAGAATCTTCCTCAGAAAGTTGATGTGCACCTGTAAGAATAGCTATCTACAATAAACCAGCTAAGAAAAAGTGCTGTGGATAAAAGGGAACTCTCGTGCACTGTTGTTGATGGAACGCAGATTGGTGCAAACACCATGAAAATAGTATGGAGCTTCCTCAAAAAAATAAAAAATGGATCTGCCTTATGATTCAGTGATTCTACTTCTGGGTATGTATCCAAAGAAACCCCAAAACACTAATTCGAAAGGGTATATACACCCCTATGTTCATTGCAGCGTTATAAACAATAGCTAAGATATAGAAGCAGCTTGAGTGCCCACCAATAGATGAATGTGTAAACAAGCTGAGGTACATATGTACAATGGAATACTACTTGGCCATTAAAAAAGTTAAATATTATCATTTGTGACAGTATAGATGGATGTAGAGAGGGTTTTCTCCTAAGTGAGAAAGTCAGTCAGAGAAAGATAAATATCATATTATTTCACTTGTAGGTGGGACCTGAAGAGCAAAATAAATTAACAAATAAAATAGAAACAGACTCATAAGTGCAGAGAACAGACTGATGGTTGCCAGATGGGGGACTGGCTGTAAAGGGTGAAACGATTAAGAAGTACAAACTGGTAGTTACAGAATAGTCATGGGAATGTTAAGAACATCATGGGGAATAGAGTCAATAGTATTGTAATAACTAGATATGATGCCAGGGGGTACTGAAAATATCAGGGGGAACACTTTATAAAGCATATAGTTGTCTAACCACTGCGCTGTACATCTGAAATTAATACAAACTAATGTTGAAGGTAAACTGTAATTGAAAGATAAGATCCTATCTAATAAAAGAGTAATATGCAAATTGACCGTCACTCCAACATACAAGATGGCTATTCCCATGTGGACACAAGATGGCCACCACAAGATGGCCAGCAGGGGAGGGCAGGCCTGCAAGGGAGGGCAGTTGAGGGTGATCAAGCCTGCAGGGGAGGGCAGTTAGGGGTGACCAGGCCAGCAGAGGAGGGAAGTTGGGGGCAAATAGGTTGTCAGGGGAGCAGTTAGACATCAATCAGGCTGGCAGATAGAAGGACTTAGGGAGCCAGCAGTCCTGGATTGTGAGAGGGATGTCCAACTGCCTGGTGGGATCAAGCCTAAATGGGCAGTTGGACATCCCTTGACAGGCCCCAGATTGGAGACGGTGCAGGCTGGGCTGAGGGACACCCCCCCCTTATGCACAAATTTTGTGCACTGGGCCTCTAGTACATTCATAAAATGCCTGTAGTGTTTTAGAATTGTAGCATTATTTTGATATTTCATAAACAAGTAAATCTATATATATAAAACCCTAAATATGCAAATAGAATGAATGGCAGAACAATTAATTGGGCATATGATATGCGCTGACCACCAGGGGGTGCACATGGAACATGGCAGGCATTGGCCATGGCAGATGATGGAGCCAGGGGGATGGGAGAGGGAAGGGGGTGCTAGACCAAGGTAGGGCACCAGTTGCTGTCATCATTGTGAGCCTCTGGTGGTTACTGAAAATTCTTTGCTCCCATTACCATGGTCCTGCCCGCGCTTGAACCCACTGCTGGCACTGGCCCCAATAGCTCTGCATCATCAGCAGGTGCAAACAGGGCTGCAGCAGGGTCAGCAGTGCCATTAGTACATGGGAGTGGCGGCTTGGGATTGGGGCTGCCAGCAGATAGGAGACCCAGGGACATGGCAGGAGGGGCGGGGCGGGGGCATGGATGATGGGCCAAGACCTGCCCCTATTCCAACTGCAGCCTCACAGCCCACAGTTCCTTTAAAGGTGCACAAATTTGTGCACTGGGCCCCTAGTATCAATATAAGCTACAATAAAATTTATACTCATGTTTTAAACAACTGATTACTTTTCTCTTAAACCACTAATGTTTTTATTAGGTTCATATACAGAATTTTGGTACATCCCCATAAAATTAGTATGAAAGTTCTATTCAGTAGAAATAGCTTAAAGAATCATCTTTCTCTTGGAATTTTCAATTTTTCTTATTCTAGATGGGAGATGCCATAAATTTAATCTTTCCCACAGCCTTTCAAGGCATTTACTGGAAGTATTGACTAGAATATGGAGGTCAATAAGTGACAAAAAAAAAAAACTTAATTGAAGTAGAAATTTCCTGAAAAAATCATTTAATTGTCAAATAAAAATTGCTACTTCTTATAAATTCAATGTTTAGCCTAACTGGTGTAGCTCAGAGGTTTAGTGTCAACCTATGAACCAGGAGGTCACAGTTCAATTCTTGTTCAGAGCACATGCCCTGATAATAGGCTCAATCCCCAATAGGGATCAAGCAGGAGGCAACTAATAATTCTCTCTCATCATTGATGTTTATATCTCTCTCCCCCACTCCCTTTCTCTCTCTGGAATCAATAAAAATACTTTTTAACACTCTATGTTTAAAGAGGTTTAAAAATTCTTATTTAAATGCTATCCTTGTCCCCCACTTCACCCTGACACATACATTTTTTTCCTTTAGTGGGAAGGGAATGGATCTTATTAACTTTACTTACAGGACTGAGGCCTGGAATTAGCTGCTCTATTTAATTAATTTGATGCTTACATTGATTTTGTCTACCAAAATTCCAGTGAATCCTGACTATATTTCTAAACATATTCAATAAATAAACATATTTATATTTTATTCTTATTATTAAATATTTATTGCACACATAATGGTTTAGTGTATGTTTGGATGACAAACATAGAATAAATGTGATTTATTTTCTATATATACCATATCTTTAATTGTAATTTGCCAGTGTCTAAGAACGTAATATCAATATTGCAACAAATCTTTGAGAAAAGAGTAACTCAACATGAAATATTTGTGCATCTCAAATTAGTTATGATAATTGAATGTTATTTAAATGGTATAGGATGAATAATTTTAAAGGCTGCCTAATTTCATAAGGAAGGCCATATGTAGTTTCTGTTCCACTATCTAATTATTACAGGAGTGAAATTTAATGATGTCAGTAAAATGTGGCGTTTAAGTCTAAATTTGATTTATGATCATCGCCAATTATATATTTCTGTATATTGGAGTTAGACACTAGGGTTTCTAAAATGCCATATGGTTATGATTGAAATTGGTAATTTTATTGACTATGACATGAGAACAACTCAGGGTGCCCTCAGACAATAGCTACTTTGTCTGTTTCAGTGGTCTCACTGTTTCTGTTACATAGCTGTTTACAATGTGGATAAAATGTATGCCATGATACATGGGAGCTAGAAATGCCTTTGTTCTGGCAGAGAAGGCAAATCTCTGTTGTAGTAGAGTACTGTCACTTTTCTAATCCTAGAAAAATTCAAATGAAATAAATAGGATCTTGTGGGGGGAAAATAATATATTAAAAAAAGAACTAAATAGGATCTACTTTGAGTAATATTGAGTTAATATTCTCCAGTGATAAAAAAAAAAGGGGGGGGGAGTTTTATTATTTGTCAATAAGTCAAACTCCGGCTAGATTTCTGAGTTTTCTTTTCAATTTAGAACAGTGCATCATATATAATATTTTGAATCTGGAACACCAGTTAGTTAAACTTATATGGAAGATATTTATTTTTCAGTGATAGAGCAAAGAATCCGGGCTCCAGAGTCAAAATGTCATAAATAATAGGATATAAATATCAAGTTCAATAATGCTGTGTTCTCTATTATTGGCCTCTGCTTTTCCTACGGAAGGATATGCTTCAGCAACTATTAAACTAAAGGTATTCTCACTGTTAGAAATATGATCCATACTTATTATAATAATTTTAATAATTATGTTAGCAATTATATCTTAGGAAATGGCCTAGAAAATAGTTGTTTTCCAGAATTTAACACACTGTTCAACCAGACATAGTCTTATTAGCAGTCAAGATGCTTTTTCCATAAAGCAGAGGACTGTTTATAAATACTGTTCACTCAGAGTTTATGCACAACTACATTTCTTAGGAGCAAATAAAGTTTGCTCTGCAACACAAGTCTTTTCCTTGAGGCTCTCTTCTGAGCTTTATGGTACCCTTTGCTGAATTTTCCAAGAAGAGGAGGAGAATCTGGTGCCAGAAACATATGTTGTACCAAAGAGGCACTCAAATAGATCTTCCCTTGGGAGTGTCCTCATCTGAAAGATCCTCCCTGCAGGTGACTGTTATTGAGCAGAAAATTCTAGTGCAAATGTTTCTGGGAAAAGAAGGTCAAGGCCCCACAAGAAAGACAGAGGTTTTTGGTTTGCCTTTGTTCTCCATTGTGGTAGAAAGTCATAGAGACTTCTTGAAACAGTAATTTATAATGTTTAAAACCTGTTATTAGGACATTGTTGACAGTTTGTTTTCCTGATGATACTGGAACTAGGGTCCAATAAACCTCCATCAAAAGTCAACCAAGTTTCCTCTTTACTTATCCACTCATTCATTTATTCAATTCACAAATGTTAACCTTGCTATGAAAGATGAATGAGTCGATATTCCTGGCCTAGAATCCATTCTCATCTTCTTTCCCCCCCCCCCCGCCCCCCATCTCTCTGAACAGCCTCAGTATGCTTTTAAGAAATTAGAAGAATAAAAAGTAGTGATGATACCATGTCTCTCAAGTTAGTCCTGATTTGTTAGATCTGACCACAAACTGTGTGTGTCCAGGCAGGGCTCAGTTTACAGTCACCTTCAGGAAGCAATTCTGAGAATTAGAACCATTCAGCTTAAGAAACAGCCACTGTTTTTGATGCTTCAGGTAAGTGAGCCTCAGAACTGAAACTGAGTCATCTATAAAACTATGGGTTTTGCAGCAAGGTGCCAAATCAGACTCATTTGTACCCTATGGGCCATTTTTTCTGCCACATTCCAAGTCAGCTTCTCACCTGTCACTTAAACATTCAGACTTTGACATGCAGAGAACCACTGGGGGTTTCGTTAAAAGTAAAGATCCCCGAGGCCCACCACTTACTAACTGAATCATCAGCTCAGGGGTTTGGCTCTGTCGCTGACTTTTTAGTTGAGGGATGGGGAGCTATTCTCATACACATCGAGGCTTGAAATCCAGACCTGGAGATATGACCAAAGTGGCCACTTAATTTCCAGTTTTTAAAAAAATATTTCATCTAATCTCCCTTACTTACCTCTGCTGAAAATAATGTAAAAAATCTTTAGTGTCTAGTGAATTAAGTAAAATGTTTGACTTTTAGAGATTTCTAAAACCGTATACCCAGCTAAATGTTCAACTTATCTATTCCTAACCTACCCAAAACCTACTCATGATTACGACTTCATATCTCTTAACTACTCCCTATCTACCCTTTCCCACCTCTAGCTTTGCTCATCCTGGTCCCTCTCGTGAAATTCTTATCAGTCGTTGCAGTCCATCCAAATGCTCCCTCCCCATTAAAGCTCCACCTGATTTTCCAACCAGACAGAGTCTATCTCCTCCTTTTTAATTCCTCAGACCCTCTATATTTATGTTAGGAAAGTGATAATAGTTTGCCTTATTTTAGTATTTACATTAAAATAATGTAAATCATGAGTTACATTTGTACCTGCCATTCTCCCTCTAATTTGTAAAATCCTTAAGATAAAAAAAAATGGATCTTATGGCCATTGATATTCAATATGCATTCACCTAAAATGCAACATAATACACACTCTTTTAATCCTCAATCTTAACAGAAATCATCTGTATTATCTGCTAAAATCACGGATTAAAGGTGTATCAATTGTTCGATAGCCCAAGTGAATATATATTGAGATAGACTATGCTCAGCAATGTATTTATTATTTACTTACTTACTTACTTATTTTTGCTCCACTAATCATCTGATAACCAGGTATGTTGATTGTCACTTAGGGGGTGTTGCATTGCTACTTTTTCTCTGACAAACATATTGGTTGGTATTTCACTATTTTTACATAGGGTGATATGAAATGTTCCTGTAAAAGAGACTTTTGAAAGGAGGGGAGAAGGGAATTAGAGTAGTAAAAAGAAAAATATCATGCTGATAAATCCTTATAGACCTGGATTATAACATGCTTCTCAATACAGGCTGCAAATTTACATTGGTTTAAAAATTAAATAATTAGCTTTTTCCCCAATGAATTGGAGTAAAAAAAAATACCATTTTTTAAAAGAAATGTTGCATGAAAGTACTTTGGGAATTGCTTTTTATTGTAGAGGAAAATAAATAAAGGTGATAGAATGAGTTGGAGGCCCAATGTGGGAGGGAACCAGAAATTACTGACAGTAAAGAAAGAAAAATGTATTAGAAGAGTATTAACAAGCAATAAGAAATAAATTGCTTAGAAAATACATAGGGGCAAATCATTGTTTATAGTGAATGTTTTTTTTTGTCCTGCATTAATTGAAATATTAGTCATAAGACTTTCGCAAAATAACTAAGTTTTTGCTTCTTAAATTCCCTGCATTTTTTCTGCAATATTAATAAAACTAAAATACTAATCATGAGATGTAATTTAAAGAACTGAAAGCTTCAAGGAAAGTTTCATTTTAAATAACAGAGATTTTAAAAAAACAAAAATTAAACAAAAAATGCATATAAGGTATATATTTAAGTTATTATATAAACATACTTTTCAATAAAGTCGAGCTTCACTACAGATTTTTAAAATCCATATTTACTAGCATTTCTTTACACCAAGTGTAGACTGCTGGGAAGTTTTGGGCATTGCTAAAACATATTTTTTGTTTGTTGAAACTGAGAAATGGGCATCAGTAGGACACAAACTATCAATTCAATCCACGCTTCAGCTTCTTTTGGTCTGGTCTTTTGGCTCTTTTATTTTCTTAAAACTACTGCCTCCTAATACTTGATCATGAACTGTGACTGAACTTACACCCACTAATTCCTGGTGCCCAATAAATGACTCCATCTTTTCTCTTTGGTATCACCAATTTCTGTTAGTGCCTCAGAAAATTCTTGTATTAGGTCAGATTTGGAACCTGTTGAATCAGTTGAAATTAAGCAATATGTGAGGCTACTACCAATAGAGCAAATAAAATACTGAATGACAACCATTTGTTAAGGACCGTGTTTGGCCAGATGATGCTGTAATAACTGGTTCCTGTATTCAAGAAGCTTGGAATCTAGTTGGGGAACCTAGACTAACAAACAAATAATACTAAAGCAAGACAGCTTCGTCATGAGCCAAGTGGTGCAGTCCACCATTGTCATGCTATTCAGATTCAGAGGAAAAGTATCATTGGAATCTAAAACTATTAGAAAAGACGTAGCCCAGTGGAGAAGCCTATGCTAAGTAATGAAGGAGAGGATCTGATTAGTAAGAAAAAAGAAGAATGAATTTCCAAGCAACGTGAATATTATGAGCAAAGGAAAAGAGGTGGGAATGATGATGGTGCATTCTCAGAGCACAAGAAGACATGCATATCTTACTGTGTGGCCAAAGCAGACAGATTCTGCATAATGGTTACAAGTGAGCTTTGATATGTAAGGAGAAGCCTGACTCTTGATAAAGGTCTAGTTTGGAAAAAACAGACAGTTATTTGAGTTAGAGTAATAGAAGCACATGTCAGAGGCTTTACATAAGAGCCACTTATTTCCTAATATGTAAAGTCCAAATCAGATGTTTCTGATTGGAGACAAGTTTATGTTTAAGCTGATTAAATAATTGACATGCTAGCTCATCTGTAGCTTTCGGTCAACATCCATTCATTATAAACTCATGTACCAACATCTTCTAAGCACCTACCCTGCTTTGAGGAGCTCCCAGCTGGTGAGGAAGCCAGACAAGAAAAGAAATGAATAGTTACATCGCCTCATGTGGAGCACAGAGGAAGGAAGTATTTCCTAGATTGTAGAAGCAGAGAATTTAAATTAGAGCCTTGGAGTGAGAATTCCTTGGCTATCCAAGGGGGTCATTACACTAACAAATGCTTAAAATAACCATTGTAAATCCCCTGAATTCAGTGGAAAAACATCTGATTTTAATCTATTGATTTTTTTCAGCTACAAAGATACCTGCCATGACACTGCTCTCCAATTTTGGGTTTCCATTTATCATGTGTTCTCATGGCATTATGAATATATTTTATTTCTGACTGCCACGCCTGAACATAACTTTTTTATTTCACTCAGGCACTTCAGTACTGGGCACAGGTGTCACTGACTCTACCAGTGATGTGGTAGGCTTGTCTCAATGTCTCATCAGGGATTGCATAATTATTTATAAAGTCCCTTCCAGTTCTAGTTTGAAATAATATACTTCAAATATTGTTGTTGAAACTATATTTCTCCTCAGGACATGTCTCTTCAATGTCTGGCCACTCAGTGTATTTATATAGACAATCGCCCTGTCTATATAAATACACTGAGTGGCCAGACTATTATGATCTCTGAATGCATAATAATCTGGCCACTCAGTACGTGTGTGTATGTGTATGTGTGTGTGTGTGCATATATATATATATATATTTATTAAAGACCCAGTGTATGAATTCGTGCATGGGTGGTTGGCTGGCCTGCCTGATGGTCAAACTCCTGGTCAAGGGGACAATTTGCATATTAGCCTTTTATTATATAGGATATACACTGAGTGGCCAAATTATTATGCATTCAGAGATCATAATAATCTGGCCACTCAGAGATTATAATAATTTGGCCACTCAGTATACATACAAACAATATTGTGTATTTGTTATGGGTGTGGGATTTGAAGTCCTTCTGACTAGGTTCAAATCCTCCATTTACTCTTTTAAGCTGTGTGGGCAAGATAGTAAACCTCTCTGTGTCTTAGTTTATATAAAAGAAACATAAGATTAGGATTTATCTCCTTTGGTGGATATGAAGACTAAATGAGCTAATTCAGAGGGGCCCCAAACTTCTTTGTTCACTGTAATTCTTTTCACCACGTCCATCAGACCAAAAGAACTACCGAATAATTCCATTTCTTAGGTAACTCTGTCCAAACAATTTAATAAGTATTTACATCCTAAAGATTTACTCTATGGGCCTCTAGAAAATATAGTACACATGAATTTAAAAAAGTAAATAGGATTGCAACATTATAAATAATAAAAATACAAGAACAAACTTTGTTTCGGATACTCAAAACTGTAAACCTACTTTTGCCCACCCTTGTCCTATTGTGTCAAACCTATTTCCCTAAATGACTTTATTATTGGATGGTAAACAAGAAGACAAGCACTTACTTGCAGTATTGCTGCAGGCATTTACCTACTATGTTAAACATGGTTACCTTCCATGCTTTGGCCTTCCTACTTGTGCAATAGCATCTTCTCCTGTTAGAAAGAGCCAGATAAAACTGGCATTTATTCCATCTTTTGTTTTGTTTTGTTTTTCTTTAGTTTGAAAACGTATCTTATTACTTATGTTTTATACTCCTCTCATTTATAGTAAATGCATGCATGCCTTCCTGAATTGCTCTATATGTTCTGGACAATCTTAAAATTTTCTTTTTATTCTATCTTCTACTTTATCAGCACACTGCCTTCTGAAAGAAACTGTTAAACTCTCAAACTAAAAAAAAAAAAAAAAAAAAAAAAAAAAATGGCATTAGCATCTTTGTAAATCAGCTCAGAAAACTTTGGTTCTTCTAAAATAAATGTACTTTTCTTTAAGTATTTCCCCATGGGTGGTGGTTTATTCAAATAACCTAGATAACCTCAGGGATTTTCCAATCTCATCAGTAGGTTTGATAGGGAGAAATTAGAATTGTAAATTATGGGTGTAACTACATATCTTACTTCTTTTTCTTGAGATCATTTAGATTGTTCGGGGCTTTTATATAATTTAATATTTAATTATATATATGACTTTTGGCCTATTTATGGAATAATATATTTTCTCTTTCTCACCTTGTCAAGTCCCTGAATTATTATATGGCATTTGCTCATAGATTTTCATGTTAGTGATTTTGTTATTTTATATAAGCACTGTAAAGATTTTTTGAAATAATGAGCATATAAAGAGTAAAGATGAAAGGCAATGACAAAAAGGAGGAAATAAATGGTAAAAGTATTTGAATAAAAGATTGAGTTATCTTAGCTATCAATTAGACAATAAAAGTTCCTCTTTCTTTATCCCACACATTCCATTCCAGCTGTACAAACTCTTCAGCATTCCCCAAAGCACAAGGGCTTTCTGCTTCTCTATCTCTGGACTTGGAGGTTATAATGTCTGGATGACCTTCCCCTTTCTTCTGATGAAATCTTTCTTCCGGCTCAAATCTTATTTTCTCGATGCCAAACTCTAGTTCCTCTTTCAAGTATACAGTTCATTGTATATTATATAAGCTATTTGCAAGTCTGTCTCTACCACTAAGTTCCTCAGAAACTGGGCCCATGTTTTACTCATTTCTGTAACACTTATTATCCAACAAATATTTGTTCAATTCATGTATGATGAATGGCCCCTTTATAACCTTGGATAAGTTACTCAGCCTGCCTAAGCTTCCTGCTTTGTAAAATGGAAATAATAATAGTATCTAACTTAAAATATTGCTTTGAGGATTAACTTAAATAATTAAAAAATATTGCATATAATCATCACAATGATAAAGAATGGTCCTAAAATGGATGTTTTTATTTTTTTTTAAATAAACCATTTGCTAGATGGTCTAAATAACAATGTTAAACAAATAGAAGTATTTACTGCCACAGTGAAATATTTTCCTTTAGAATGACCATGTGAAGGGTCTTCTCTCTTTGTAACAAAAGAGCTGAGCTGCAATATGACATCATAAAGTACCCACGAGGAAGAAATAAACATTCAGACAACTTCTAATACCCGGCCATCAATGTAAGTGCTGTTTGGCTCAGGGATCTCATAGGGCTTTCTCAGTTGCTCTTTTATCCACTTTCTTTCATCATGTAAATCACCAGACATATTTCATGGTTTACATTTTCACATAGAAACTTCAGAATAGATGACTTTACCTATAGTCACTGTTTTTACTACAGACAACTTTCATGAGTAAATACAGATTATGACACACAGCCCATGAACTGCTGTTGCCAATTCTAAAAGCAGAGTGTGCTTTTAGAGAACATTTCTTAAAAATAACAAAGGAATTGGAGAGTCTAAAAAAGCAGGCCACCAGATTTGTTGTCTAAAATGTTAAAACGTGGAACAGAGGGCCCGTCACGTACACACATAAAACAGATGTAGACTTTAGCCACTGGATTTGAAAAAAGTAAAATTTACTATCAGTTGAGTTTTATGTTAAGTGTTTCCTAAATAATTGATGTATTCTGGTAAATATTAAATACCACATTTCACATACTATACATTCAAAATTTTTACAATAAAAATTCACTATCTTAGCAGTAATGATATCCCACAAGCAAAGATTATGTTGTGATAGGAAAGTGTCCAATTCCACTTCCTTTTTGTTCCAGTGAGTTCTCCAAGAACAGAGCGTAAATAAAGTTATTTTTGAGGTTTGTTTACTTTAGGGGATTCCAGTAAGGAAACGTATTTTACTATCTATTTATATAATGCTTAGTATTAATTATCAGACTTTCCAAAGTGAATACATTGATTGAAAACAGACTTCTAACTAACTTCATCCCGAAATGAAACCAAGGACAGAGTTTGAAAGGCTTGGCTTTCTAGTGTCATGCAATGGATTTGATTACTAGTTTCTAAAATTATATGGACCAGTCATTTTGTAAGTCAGATATTACATTATTTTAACAATGGTGGCAAGTTAATCACCATCTGAAATCTACTTATACCAAACCTTCTACTCAAACACAAAGATTTCTTCATGACATACCTGGTGACAGTGAGAAAAGAGGGTAGAGAAAAAAATAATGAAGTTGAAATAAAATTTCATCAGTGTGACATTTCCTAACTTACAATCTTCACCAAAATCTCTTTCATGATGGAGACCATATTTTTTAGTTAAATTCGGAATGGTAGGGGAAGGGAAGGGGTGGTTTTTATTCATAAGGATAGGCTACGTTTATGCTGCACTAGCACACAATACCCAAACCTCAATAGCTTAACTGTTCATTTTTCTCATTTATGCAACATCCATTGTAAGTCTGATGCTGCAGACTGCTTCAGCCATTGTACTACCATAAAGCCTTCTCCATACTTGCAGTGAATGGAAGTATAAGAGGATCTCACATACATTATTAAGTGCTTCACCCAAGAAATAACACTGTTAATTGAATGCCTCATCCCATAAATCACTCCACTCACAGCTCATTGACTTTCTATTTGCCTGGAAAGATAGGAAATTGAAACACTGTTGGAAACACTAGAAGTGCCTATTATGGGATTCTAAACAGAAACTAACAGTCACTGTATAGAGAATGACCTCCAGTTTCAACTATCCAAATAATTTAGTCTTCATCTGAGTTTTGCATATGTAGCTGAGGTAATGGTTGTGGCAATACTAGAATTAATGTATGTGGGGGCACCCTGGAGCTTTGGTGGTACAAACCTACCAAAAATCAATTTGCAAGAAGGACTGAGTCTCAGTAGGCTTATCACCAAGTGAAAGAATTGCTCTACTATTAACTCTTACTTCTCTGTTTTGGATATCCATGTAACAAGTTCAACGTAAAACAATGCAAGGGGATTTCCATATAGCTTTGGCCCTGACTAGAACTTGACACCAGAAAGCTACAAATCAGCAGCAGGAGTTGGCACTGCCAGGCAATAAATGGTGGTATCCAAAGGAAGTGTCCATAGTGCCAGGCAGTCATGCAAACGACCAGGAGACAGACAGGTGCCCAGAAGATCAGGATCCATTTTAAAGTAATAGTGCCCAGCAAAAGCAGTACAGTGTGCCCCAGCAGAAGGGGGCAGTTATCCAATAGCATGATATAGACTGAGGACAAAACAGAAGCGTGTGTGAAGAATATACTTGTTCTAGGTTAATAGAGTATATTTTGGGGTAGTGCTCTGCTCAGGTATACCTTACATAGAGTAGGCCTCTACTCCAATATAATTGTGTCCTAATAAAAAGAGGAAATTTGTACATAGACACACACATGTGAAGTTGGAGGCAGAGATAGGTGATGCTTCTACAAGCCAAGGAACAACAAAGATTACCAGTAAACCACTCAGTGCTAGGAAGATGCATAAAACAAATTCTTGCTCACAGCGCTTTGAAGAATCAACCCTGTGGACATTTTGATCTTGGATTTCTACCCTCCAGACCTGTGAGATAACAGATTTCTATTGTTTAAAAAGTATGAGCAAACTACAGTCTATGTCCTCAGTGAGAGATAGTGGGCAAATAGTCAAGTCCAGTACATTAACAGGAGACTGTGGAGGTACAAATACCAAGTGCCCTGTGTAACTCCAAGTTGACAAAACCTTAGGGAGGCTCATATGGGCCTGGGGTTACCCTCCAGATCCTCCTCAGTGGCCTTTAGAGTGAAACAAAGTGCCCTGGCATCTCTGGGCTGGCCAAGGAACAACTTGATCATTAATCCTCCAGCTTCAGACATTCCAGTAAGCCTCGAAGCAGATTGATTTGCAGGTATTATGTGCTTGAGTGATCGCCTCAATTCACTCTTATGGAAAAGTACATTGTTACTTAAATGGAAATATAGAGCCAGAAATAGACGTGCATGTTTTTCCTTAAAAGAAAACTCAGGGCAATGAGTATATAGAATTATAGATTTCCTTCAACACTTTTGCCTAGTGTGACATTCAAGAAACCCTTTGATCTGATTCAAAAGTCAACAACATGTTTAGATACCATGTTCCCACGCGCTGGTATTTCTCAAGTTTTCCATCCCTGAGTAAGCATAGAAAAATTAGGAAGCTGACTTAGCTTTAGGACATTATACCAATGCATTCACAATATATTTCCCTAGTAGAATTAACAGTTAGCTACTATATTTAGAAGGGCACAAAAGCTAGAGAAATACTTAAACATACATATATTTCCTGTGGTTACATTTAAATGTACAAAATGCTCTAGGGATAATACTTCATTTAATTTTACATATATGTTATTTACTAAACCTATATTCAGCTTTATAGTTAAAAACTGAGGTTTAAAGAGGTTGCATAATTTCCCATACTTACAAAGGTAGTAAAAATGGCAGATCTTGAATTTGAACTGAGTTCTTCTTTTTTCATAAATCATAATATACTGTGGACTCTAAAACCGAGATCAGTAGACAACTAGTGTCAGAATCACCTGGGATGCCTGGTAAAATGCAGATTCCTGATTTGCATCCCAGACTGACTATAATTTTAATAAATTGTTTAACTGATTGTTACCCAAAGTTAAAACCTAAGACTGACCAAACCAAATATATTTATTTCATAGTTATTCAAAACATTTGAATTTTTGGCTGGTTTCTCTTCTTTTCCAATGCATGGAATACAATATTACTTAAAGATTTTCAACTAGCAAACCATCTGACAATCATTACTCCCACTGCGATTCTTGGATGTACACACAAAGTTCTAGAAGTTTCCCTTTAAAATATTTTAAAAGTTATTTACTAAAATTAGAATGGGCAATCCATCTGTCAGTTATATGTTGAATAGTGTTGATTTTAACTGCAGAAGTTGGCATCTGGTTAAGCATAGAAATATCTTTCATATACCTATCTGGGCCTCCATATATCAATACCTAGTATTGAAAACAAATTCTTGTACGTGAATATCTAAGCATTATGGTCTCCTTGATATCCCAGAGCAGAACCTAATATTCCAGAAATGAGGATGGGAGACCTCTGATGAACACAATTGTTCTGAAATAAATTACGATTGGTCCAGCCAAGCATCGTTGTTTTTAACCAAGTAGAATTTTGGAAGAAGATGACTTTAGGAGCAGTAAATTAGACCCATGAATTTAAAAAAATGCATCAAATAATTGAGAAAACCCACTCGTTCATAAAATACTTATTAAGTTATTACGTGCCTGACACTGTGCTAAGTGCTAGCTCTATAACTACTAATTTATTGAAGGCCTCAAGTAGTACAGACACTACTTTCAGGACCCCAAGAAGTATGTGACAATGGTTGTTTTCTCACAAAATTTATGAAACGATTCATGAGACAAAATTTATATACATGAAATAATTATAAAATAATTGGACATAGATGAAAGATACTGCAAAAATAGAGATCAAAGGGAGAAATTTTGAATGTTTTAAATGTTGGATACTTTAGTATTTGAATGTTTAACTGACATTGTCTTTTATTAATTTTCACAAAATTTGAGTGATATAAATATTATGATTGGTATTTTAAAAACAATTAAATTATACTAGAGAATAGTGAGTATGATTATGTATGTGATCATTACACTTAATACTCAGTAGTTGTAGCAACAATATTTTTCCAAACACTTAGTCAAGTATGATGAGGAATTGGATTTCAAATCCAGTGTATCTTCAGATTATACCTATGCTCTTTTGGCTATACCACAAAAGAGCGGAGAGGGGACCAATGTGGGTTGAAGTATTCAGTCATCTTTGCAGAAGTGAGAAAGAATGGCCAAGTATCTATCGGTAGATGAGCAGATAAAAAAGCTGTGGCACATTTATATAATGGAATACTACACAGCTGCAAAAAGGAAGGAAATCTTACCTTTTGTGACAGCATGGATGGACCTAGAAACTATAATGCTAAGTGAAATAAGCTAGCCAGAGAAACACAAATAACATAGGATCCTACTTATATGTGGAATCTAATGAACAAAATAAACTAACAAAAAAGAACCAGAGTTAGGGATAGATGATACAATCTGACAGATGTCAGCGGGGAGGCAGGTGGCCCAGCCAGGGTGAAAGAAGATTAAGAGTAAAGCAAACAAATATATACGCATAGCCCATGGACACAGAAAATAATATGACTAGGGACAGAGGGAGGGGAGGAAGGGTCTGTGTGGTGGAGAGCAAAAGGGAGAAAAATGGGTGATATCTGTGATAATGTCAAAAAATTTTAAAAATAGAGAAAAAAGGGCAAATCAGTATAATTTTTAAAATCTGAACATTAAATTGGGCTTTGGACTTTTGAGCTATGATGAATAGTAAATATCCTCTCCCCTCCAAATTATAGATAAATAAATACATCCTATATAATAAGAGGGTAATATGAAAATAGACCAAACAGCAGAACAATCGAACAACCAATCAAAGCATAATATGCTAATGATATGCTAAGGCTGCTCACCTGCTTGTTAGACATGTACTGACCACTGGGGACAGATGCTCCAACTGGTAGATTAGCTTTCTGCTGGGGTCCAGCCAATGGGGACCGAGCAAGATGGGCCAGACATGCTCCGGAGCCCTCCCATGATCCCTCCCTGGCCCAATCCCCAGCCTGATTGTGCACTGGTGGGGCTTCTCAGCCTGGCCTGAGCCCTCTCACAATCCACAATCCAGGACCTCTGGGGGATGTTGGAGATCCCACAGGCCATTCCCCTTGGGAGAGCATCAGATGCAGGGCTAATGGCTGATGAGCGCTGCTGAGGCAGTGCGAGCCTTTCCATGATTTCAGCAGGCGCAGTGGGGCCGTGATGAGCAGGAGCAGCAGGTAGAGTTGCAGGACTGTGGGTTTCAGCTGGATCCTCGCAGGCCACCCAGAAGGACCCCACCCATGCACAAATTCATGTACTGGGCCTCTAGTAAATACATAATAGGTAAACAAAGAAATCACATCCCAGTCCCAGAATAGAGCCAGTCTTCATGTACTTCTTTAAGAAGACACACTGCAGCCCATTCCCACTGAGCTGCAGAAGAGAAAGAATTACCTCAGGATTCCCAGAACCTGGGCATGGTGAGATGAAATGAGATAACCACAGGTGTGGGCACTTCAAAGCACAGCTCCCACCTATGCAGGGCAGCCGTAACTTCTGGAAAACAACAGCAGGAGCTGCAGCGGGTTGGCATGCGAATTGAGCAACAGGGTAAGGACTGTGGCACTAACCAGCTCTGCAGTCAGGGACTAGAGCTGAAATTTCAACAAGAGGATTTACTTGGTGCGGGTAGAAAGAAGCGCTCCTGATCCCTAGTGTGGAGTCTCCCATAGGACTGCTCACAGGACAGTTACCATCCTGCTGCCCTGTGTTTTAGGAAGAGGCACAGAAGCGTGTGATGGAATCACAGAATTCGGGAAATGATAAACATTTACAACTTTAAAAACACTTGAAGGGCCCTGGCACACAAACCAGTTGCTTAGCAGGTGAGAAAACTGAGGCCATGAAATGTAAATGTGTTGTCTAGTCTACTTGGTGAGCTACTTGGTGAGCATTCAGCCTGGCACTTGGACCTCAAATCTACTTCCAAGCTCTTTACACTGTTCATGATGGTCAGAGAATGGGATGTTGTTGTATATTGAAGAAAAGTCATTAAGTAGGTAAAGCTAGATCCATAAAATAACCATATCCCCAATTTTCAAAAAGAGAACAGTGTTACCCTGGATTCTCAAATCACCTGAAATAAAATGGAAGTTGTTAGGATGTTGGAGAACACCCAGCCTACATCTATCGTGGTCTGTACACATCTTTCTTAGGTAATGACGAATGAAATAAATGATTTTAACAGTGCTATTTTCAAATACTTATCAATTATTTTGACTTAAGACCTCTGAAAGATGACTAAATATTTTTCCAATCTTTTGTTACTTTCTTTAGGTCTTTCAAATGTCACATGTTCAGTGAGGGTTTCTTGGAGCACCCACTTTAAAACTGCAAATCAACCCACCCCTCGGGCACTTTCTGTTCTCCCTGTGTTTGATTTCTTTTTCTCCAAGACAATTAACAAAATCTAATGAATAAGTTACTCTTTGTTATCATTCCCTGAACTAGAAAGGGTTTGATGAGGACAGGAATTGCTCTATATCCCAACAGCTGAGTAACTAGTTAGTGCATTATAGTCACTTAGCAAATATTTATTGAATGGATGAATGAATATAAATATATAAAGAGTAAATTAAGTTGTAAGTTGTCCACTAAGGCATTGTCTGAAATTACAAATAAATATGTTCCTATCTTTATAAAACTATACTTTAAGTTTCCTGGCCTCATACAGACTGAATAAATAAAATTGGAATCTAAGTAAATTTTAGGTAAATGTCTTGATATTTTGCTTCTCTTCAGTACAATTATTACAATGTAAAGTACAGATGTTGATAGCAAAAAAGACAATGAACAAAAACAGTAACTAATCTAAAACAGCAATTTGTCCTGTTTCTAGGCAGTTAATTGTTAGTATTTTAAATGATACTAACTTCACCACTTGTGTTTGCTTAAAATTTAAGCAAACAGATTGTATTTAATTTGCATTTAAATACGATGACAATGACAATGATCTGAAACACTTTGAAGAGAAACCAGGGTGTGTCCCTGTGGTCAATGGGATTCAGGTCCCATGGCATATTCTCAGTTTGCTTCCTCCCCAACCTAGGAACTCGAGGTCAGCTTCATTAACCAGCTATGTGATCTCAAAAAACTCATTTTCAAAACATCTCAGCTACAAAATACAGCTAAACAAAACATCACCGATGAATCCTGGCAGACTCTGAATCATCTAATGCACTTGACTTACAACATAGGTTTGGGAGCTGAGGACATTTTAATGTCAACAGGTGAAGGCATTGGGTTGGGTTGGGATGGGGTAGGAGTTGCTCCTGGACTCCTACAGTGCCCTGTATTTCTTGGGATACTGGTTGAGAGCAAAAATGCTCCTCAGGACTGGTGTTGCTTTATCCTTATAGGGTATTTTGGGGACTGTCAGCTGAAGGCAATATAGAAATACAGCGGGTAGATTTCTTAGTATTTTCTTTTTTAAAATATATTTTTACTGATTTTTATAGAGATGAAGGGAGAGGGATAGAGAGTTAGAAACATCAATGAGAGAGAAACATTGATCAGCTGTCTCCTGCATACCCACTACTGGGGATGTGCCCGCAACCACGACACATGCCCTTGACCAGAATCGAACCTGGGACCTTTCAGTCCACAGGCCTACTTCTATCCAACTCTATCCACTGAACCAAACTAGTTAGGGCTCTTAGTATTTTCTATAAAGAAATCTATGTAATTTAAGGAGTCCCTGCAAATTGAATTCCCCCTCAGAGTAATATCTAACTAACATGTTACCCTTAATATTGGTTCTAGAAATGAAAATGTAATTCTACTTATTTTAATAATTTAGAGAGCTGGAAATTTAGCTGGGGGAAATTATATCCTCATCAGAAATCTGAACGCAAGAAATCAACTCATTGTATAATTACTTAATTAATCTTATTTTAAAAATCATTCTTCTCAGAAAGCATTTCAAATGAAAAAGAATCATGTGAAAAAGTCCTCATAAAATGAGTAAATGCAAAGTTTGTGCTACTAGAAAAATAGTGATAAGAGATATAAAAGTTTTAATAAACACTCTTATATTATTAGTAGTTTTATATATAAATGAATTGTTATAAAATGTTTAGTTAATCTGTAATTTTAGTCCCTCCTCCAAAACAAACTTTTTATTTAAATTTTATTTTTAATAAGATGTGATTTTACCTGAAAATAGTCTAGCATGGAGTGGCTGTCACTTATGACATCAGGGGAAAGAGTTCCTCTCTGCCTATTTGCCTCATGCTGGAGAACTGCTGGAAGTCAGTGATGTCAGTGGTGGCCACTGACATAGCCCTTTTGTGGACCAGGTTCACCTCTCACAGTGGGTCTCTGCACATTCCTGGCAATGAGAGCTCTTACTGGTGAACTTAGATGGTACCAGGTTGCAGAACCACCAGGGTGACAAGAGCTGAAGAGGGGACATTACATGTTGTGTGCCTAACAGTGACGTCAATTGTTGGTAATAGCATACCTCAGTTAAAAAGAGGTGTGTGTTGGCGGGGGGGGGGGGGGGGGGGGGGTCCTTTTTAGCCTGTATTATTTTCCCATATTTTTCCTCACTGCAACAGTAACAAGGGCTGCTCTTTGGTGAATTAGTGACCTTTGGAGCTATCACACATGGGTAGAAAGTAAAACGTCGTAAAGAGTGAAATGCAGGCAGCATATTCTTGATTGTGAGTGCTATGAAGGACATAATCCAGAGTCTCCTGGATGACCTACTTATTATCATAAAAATAATTTTATACCTTCTTTACTAATATTTATGGCAGGTTTGATATTTGCTTCTATTGTATTAGCTCTAATCTTTTGCAACACTTAAATAATAAAAGAGATAGTGACAGTCTCTGCCTAGTTTCTAATTCTAGTAAAGTAGTTTTAGTGTATTGTCATGCAAAATAATATTAACCATTAGTATTTGTGAACTTTTAAGGTTTTATATCTGACAAATTAAGATTAGGTTCAATGGACATAAGAAATGTATCTTCTCCATTTGAAGTTGGTAGGCTCTATCAAGCTTACTAAACGTACTAGTAAACTTCTTGATGGCCTTCCTTATTGTTTATTTGCTAGATGTGTCTTCTTTTGAAGAATCATTAAATTTCTATTTGAAATTTTAAAAATTAATTTTGTAATTTAAATTAAAAAATGGCTGGCTTGGGTAAAACAATTCAGCCATTGATCTTTGGTGTATTGTTTCTCAATTGCAAATAGCAGCTGGTGCTTTTACAGCTCGCTTTATAAACAATATACAAGGAAGCCTTTGATGAAGATCACAGACATACATGTTCAGGATAAAAGGAGGAAATAAAAAACAAAAAAGTAGTGTTGTATACAAAGATACATGTTACCATAGACTCCTTTATACTGTGCCCAAAATTACCCCTCACTCTAATACTGGGACATTGTCTCTGGGCCAAACACGTGCACTTCAAATCCCTTATGTGATTATTTTTCTCCAGGCAACTAACTCCTTGATCTCTTAGGTAAATATATTTTGATCAGGGTTGCCCCACAGCCATATTCCACATCTGAATCCTGAACTGAACACAGGTTAGCCTTAAAAAGAGTCACAAGGTACAGTGGCTTATGTGATAGATCTCATATTACACTTTTTAGCGCTGAGTTAAAGTTAGCTTTAGGTAAAATGGAGTAATCAAGACAGGTCAACAATATGTCATCCTTTGCAAGCCTAACAAAGGTCCATGGTCTTGCTCAAGAAAATGCAGTGCTGCATCAAGTATATGGAAATCACATTTGAGGCATGACAAGAAAAAATAAGAAGAAAATACGCACATTTTGGACAACTGAAAGTTAGAACAAAAAAGATATATAAACAAATACCTTACAAACAACATGATGGAATATTTCAGGATCTGAAATTATTTGAGTGAGTCTCAAATAATTTTTGGTAAATTGTTTACCTGTCCATTAAAAAAAAGTAGTTACGAAACTTTCCTTTCAATGAGAGGTCAGGTCCCATTTCAAAAGGCATTCATTACTTGGGAAAATAATGAAGATTATGAGAAACTAAAATTGAGCTTAAAGCTCTATGCAGAACACCCCATGCTACGAATTTACCAAAAATGTACATTTCTAAATATTTGTATGTAATTTGCTTATCAGGGCTAAATAAGGAGTTTAAGGAGAGTAGACAGCTAGCTTGTCAATTAATCGGCAGGCGACACCTCTGAGTTTTGATGGAAGAACTTGTTGAACATCCCACTGTGTGGATCCAGACCTGACTTAACAAATGATCCTTCTTGGAGTGGGAAGGAGCAAAGAAGACTGGGGAGGGATTTCATGGCCTGCATTCCCAAGCACTCCATCTCAATGTCCCTCGGTGCATGAAAAAATCATGGAAAGAGAAACAGAAGGGACATCGAATTCTTTAGGCTCCTGCATTCTTCTGTTGAAAGCAGAGATTGGATGATGGTAAAGTAGACTAAAGGTAAGGCCATGCCAAATGGTGAGAACAGAGAAGCAGTCACTTCAGGTAAGACTTCTGTGAAGAAAAGGCTTCTACACCTTTTCCCTTACTAAAGAAAATATTATGGGTGATGTGTAGGAAGACAATTGTTCCTGTTTTACATTTTGATATCTTTGCTTCAAAAATGGATTCACATACTGTCTCATATTTTAGCTAGAATGGAGCAGCTGGGTCCTTTAAATATTGCTTGGCTTGTTTAGTGTAGAGCTTTCTTAGAATACATTCCCTGGCCATGGGTACCCAGAAGCTGGACGGAAAGCCACTGCCACTAAGAGCATGATATCGAAAGAGCAGGCAAATGTCCCACAGCTGGAACAGCTGGGGTTGAAAAGTGAAGGAATCACTTCTGTTCAACCCTTAAAAGAGTGCTAGCAGTGAATTTCACCTCACTTCTGGCTTCTCTTGGGAACCAGGCCTGCATTCATCTCGATGACAATTGGCGAGAGCCTTTTCAGCGAGGGCTGTTCCACTGTCGTTACCTTGGAACATGACTCATCCTAGCCTCCTTCACTCCACCTAGCCCTGTAAGAATTTTAATTTGCAAAACGAAACCCTAACATATCTAATGCAATGTAATATATATCACAAATTCAGTGATTTTTAACCAGTGTGCCACAAGAATTTTTAAAACTTGCAATACCTGACTATTGAGTTGTGGGCACTGACCTCTTTTTCATTAGATTGTTAAGTAAAAAAATTAAATAATGACAACAGCAAATACAATAGTCATCCAGTATGAATGAATCAAATAATATCTATTTTTTGTCAGATCGGCAAAAAATATATTTTTGGTGTGCCGCAGAATTTTAATAATTAGTCTATGAGTGCCTTGAGATGAAAAAAGGTTGAAAATCATTGCACTAGATCCATGGTTGGCAAACTGCGACTTGCGAGCCACATGCAGCTCTTTGGCCCCTTGAGGGTGGCTCTTCCACAAAACACCACGATCTGGGCGAGTCTATATTAGAAGTTTAAAAAAAATGGCTCTCAAAAGAAATTTCAATCATTGTACTGTTGATATTTGGCTCTGCTGGCTAATAAGTTTGCCATCCACTGCACTAGATTTTATCAGATCTCTTATTTCTATGAAATCTACCTGTGATTGAGTATTAAGCCATTTATTCATCAACAAGTATTTGTTGAATGAATATGCCATTTTACGTCTTATTCCCCTATGGAAACATTCAGTGGTGCTTCCTCTCTGATCCCCAAGGTGAAGCAATTACCCTGTAAACTAGTAAAAAACAAACAAACAAAGACAGAAAACAAGAAATCATGTCTCAGCTCTCACATCAATTACAGCACACCCACATTAGTTAATAATTTCTTAATCATAAACTATCTCATGTTGTTTTTCTCCTCTTTCGTGTATATTTATTTATCTTGTCTTCCCAATGAAACTGCAGCTCCTCAAAGGTCAGGATGTTTGTCTTTTAGATCTGTATGATCCCTCATAGAGTTTCATACATGGTGATAATGCAATAAAGGCCCAGTCATAGGAAGCAGAACCCTTCAACAGTAATGATGTTGCAATGTCTGAGACCATCTTCCTCTGTCCTCTCTTCCTTTATAGGAATGATCCAAGGCTGAATCACACAAAGCAATGCCAACTCATTTTTCTAGATGTGTCGTCTATTGGCGCCTCCCCCTCAAGTCACAAGCCAGGTTCCTTTGAAGCAGGCCCTGCCAGAGGCAATGATCAGGCTGGGATTACAATGCGTTTTCAGCCCTGGAACCCGGCACTGGTTACTGGCACTTACATGTTCACACCAGGCCCTGCCAAACCACATGTGCTCCAGTCCAAGGAGCTTCCTCTCAACACAGGGCATGCTGGCAGACTGCTCACTCAACGAGATGAATCAAAAGCCCCAAAGGCAAGTAATAAACTCCCTCTTCTTGGCATAGACTGCAGGCCAAGAGCAGTCCAAATTGATTCCACAAACACAGATAATCATCCAAAGTGAATGCACCCAGACTCCTCCACTGTAAAAGGAGCCATTAATAGATCAACATAGACCAAGTTGAAATGGAAATTTTACTTTTGGTTCAATGAGTTTAGGCAATATGTGATCATGGTAGTGTAAATATGACATAATGAGGTGGGCAAATGGATATATGAAATATGGCTTTCTTTCCTGGCACTACAGTTATTTTCATCTCATCTTGTGCAAGTACAGTATGTGTCATATAGCATATCCCTGATAGCTATTGTTGGATGAACTGTTACATCCTTTACAAAGAGGTAACAAGACTTAAATGTGATCCCAATCCTCATACTAGCGAAAGACTTGTAAATTTTAGAGAAGGCAAATGGTTGCTGGTGAAAAAATTATAATTACATTTTTACATAATTTAGAACAAGATCATTTTAAAATCAAAATGTCATTCTTTCATCATAAGTAAAAACAGGAAAGAAGATTATGTTGGACATTCTCCCTTCATGCATAGATCTATTGTATTAGTGAGTTACTAGCTGTGGGATGTTACCTGTGATGTTTTAATATGGTTTAGTCACATCAGATTATCATGTGAAATGATAATCAATTCAGTAGGTTGGGCATTAATCAACCAAAGGAGGAAATGTCTATGTGGACCTAGTTTTTATCACTCCTTTTCCATGCACAACCCAGCAGTGGAAACATTTTGATGGTTCTACATGGTTGCTGTGGATAGAGAAGAAACAGTAAGAAAGGACCAGACTTCACATGCAATTGTGACCACTGAGTTATAAGGATTGCTCATCAACATTAATTAATAGTAGGAATACTATTTAATTTCCTACAAAACTGATTATTGACCTCAGCCCAAATTCTCTCTACTCAGAGGAGACTTCTTTCAGCCTCCCTTCTGAATACCACTTCTCTACTCAACCCATTCTTGATCTTAGTTTAACCTGTTTTAGTATCTCTGGAGCATTTACATTTAAACTTTTTGAAGTTTTGTTTCTTGTCTACCATTTTTTCCACTATAGGTTTCATAACAACAGAAATATTTTTGACCTATTCACTATTTTTTAGGTACTCAATAAATATTTGCTACAAAATTAATAAACAAATGAAAATTTAATATTTTCAAATTGTCAAAGCAACCATATTAAAATTTAAAGACAGATAGATTCTTTGTTTTCAAGTATATATGCCTGGAGTATCTTTAGCTACCAAGACACCCCTGATCCATCTCTGAACTTTGTCCCATTTCTTAGCTTCATCCCATCCCAAACCACAGATGATGTGGCAGATTCAGGGACAGGGTAAGTCTCAAGAAAGAGGCAGAGTTGTCTTTCACAATTTTTTTTTCCTATTTAGAAACCAAAAAAGCTGAAGTTTGATGTTTTGTTTTGTAGACCACAGGAAACTATTGTTGACCTCAGCTAAAATACTACATTTTTCAGACTTCCCTGGCGATAGCCAGACAGTAGTGTTTGTATATTTCTTCCAGGAATGCCCTTCGCAGTAGGTGGGACTCATCTGGGAGAGGAGAATTTTTACCCTGTCCCCATTCTTCCTTCTTCTTTTGCAGAGAAGACAGACAGATGCAGTGGCTCCAATTCTCATAGGTAGTCTTAGAGATAGAAGCCATACAAGGATGACAGAGATGATAGACAGGAGTCTGGCCCACTGATGGCACAACTAAGCCATCAAACTAGCCCTATATTTCTCCCTTTTAAAATTATTTTTGAGAGAGAAAAATAATTTCTGCTATCACCAATCAGTTTTTATTTTTATCCAGTTCAGCCAAATCTATCTTGATCAATCAATTATTAAAAGGGCGCAACTAAATAATCAAATGTATCCATTGAGGCCAAACTACTATGTTAAAAAGGCTGTATATAAATATCATACACTTTTTACAAAGCTTTTAACATGTTTATCTCATTTATAATTTTAATTCTTAAAGCATAACTCCTTAAATTAATTACAGCAGGTAAGGTCAGACCCGTCTAACAAGTGATAAAATAGGAGGTTAAGTCGCTTATCCAGGTTTCTATCTGGTAAATTAGAGCATAGATCATCTGAATTTTAGCCAAGGGCTGTTTCCAATGGAGTATACTGCCAACTGCAGAAATACGTGTCAAGGTTTCAAAAATTCCTACATATGCCTCTTATTCAGATTCAAGATCTAGTTCTAGATTTCCTCTTTGAAAATAGAGCAGCTAAAGCTTTAAGCATATATAAGGGAGACAACATCAAAGTTTCTATAGTTATCAAATGATTTTAATGTCTGAAATTTCTTCCTCAGTAACTATATGCATATACTAAATAGATATTAGAGCCTAAGAACTAGATTCTTTCTATTTTAGTGACTGGGTAGTAGGTAAAAGTTTTCAATCCAACAATAAGGACCAAAGAATTTAGACAAGGTCAGGGTTCTAGCAGGATTCTGTCAATAATTGGTACTGCAACCAAATTTTAATACACCGTTACTAGTTACGGAGACATTCATTAAAAATCTATCAAATAGATTGCCAGACAATTGACCCAATATATTTAGAGCAACCAGATTACATACTATTTGACTTGTCGATTTGAGTCACCTAAGGGATCAAGTTGCATCATACTATAAAATCCATTTATTGAAGAAGGGTTTATCATATAAAAGAAAGACTTTTGCTATAGATAAGTTATAGCTATTATGGGAAATAAATCTCTCTTTATGTTGTTGTGTTAACATGCTCACTATTGCATGATCAGTATATTTAGAACATTGAATTAAAGGGATCACTTTTTAAAAAACTGTGTAGATCTAGTTTTTAAAGATGAATATATATCCCTATGCTTTAGGTGGGTGACCTCATAGAAAATAAATTCTACTTTTATGACTACCTCCTGAGAGATTTTTTAACATCTTGGCCACTATCTTCATCTCATGACTGTCAATTTTAAGCTGGGGTCATTATTTTTTCTATAGCTACAATAAGTGGCAGGCAAAAAAATGATAGTCAATATCATACCAACACCAATTCTTTGCATCAAATATACTTCTAAAAATATATTTTTAATTGATTTCAGAGAGGAAGGAAGAGGGAGAAAGAGAGAGATAGAAACCTCAATGATAAGAGAGAATCATTGATTGGATGCCTCCTATATGCCCTCTACTGGGGATGGAGTCCACAACCCAGGCATGTTCCTTCACTGGAAATAGAACCATGACCTCCTAGTTAATAGGTTGATGCTTAACCACTGAGTCATACTAGCTGGGTGATAACTTTTGTTTTTTTTCCAAAACAAGTACAGTCCTCTCTAAAATCTTTTAGAGTATAATTATTTTAAGATTTTGGCCTACTTCAGAAACATTAACCTATGTAAAAAAAAAATGGAGCATCTTGTAGAGCCTGATCAGTATTAAAATTGGTAATTATCAAATTATTTATTGGACACCTTTCAGGTTATTTCCAGACTGAAGCATACTGCCTGAGTTTAAATAAACTTTAGATATTCTCTGAAAAGATTAATTTCCTAACTGTTCTGAGGTCTGGCTTCTCGCTTCTCCTATCTACAGTCCCATGCCTGATATCTATACTTCTTAGAATGACATGCTAAACATTTTTGGATTCTATGGATTTTGTCCTACATCAATATCCTGATTCTTTGTTGAGCAGTTTTGGTACTGTTTCATTTGGCTTTCTGGAGAACCATACAATAGGCATAACTAAGAAACTATCTTTTGCCTATGATACATATTTTGCTAGAACTGCCGAAGACTCTGAGCTAAGTCTCACTTATCCTGATCTCATTCTACCTACTATTCAATTATTCTTTAGATCTAATATTTTCCATGTTTATATCACATTCCCAAAGAAGGCTGATGTTTTAAATAGCAAGTACAGATTTTATTTATAGGTTTAAATTTGCTTCCAATAAAAAAAAGAAATTGAAGTTTTGGTAGCGAAATATTAATTACCATCTTCACCCTTAAGTTACATATTTTTACAGTTTTACAAAATCCACTTATATCAGTTAAGCCATTAAGACTGTAAATAAGAGAAAATCCAAATTAAAATAGCACCAATGATAGGGTAATTTATTATCTCATAAGACAAGAAATCTAGAAGCAAGGTATTTCCATAGTTTGTCTACTAAAAAAAAATTCTAATTCTCACCCTGGTGAAATTTTGTCTGTGGGTAGAGCATCAGCCTATGCATTGAAAAGTCACAGGTTCAATTTCAGTCAAAGGGCATGTACCTGGGTTGCAGGATACCTGCCCCAGTCAGGGCACATGTGGGAGGCAACTGATGGATGTGTCTCTCTCACATTGAATATATGGGATTAGATAAAAAGTCATCCTGTATAATTTCAAACAACTATGTTTCTGAAGTTTTAATTTTAGCTTTTGTCCTAAATTTCAGAGACAGGAACGAAAGAAAGTTGCAGGTTACTGAAAAAAAATTGAGTTCTGGGATGATCAAGGGAAAAATAAACAACATAATTTCT
The DNA here is from genome assembly GCA_027563665.1 of Antrozous pallidus. Taxonomy (NCBI): domain Eukaryota; kingdom Metazoa; phylum Chordata; class Mammalia; order Chiroptera; family Vespertilionidae; genus Antrozous; species Antrozous pallidus. The sequence continues at coordinate 69,245,190 of CM050521.1, read as the reverse complement.
GCTTGTACATCGAACCCCCCTAAAAAATAGCAGGTGTGTTTGTAAGTAAGGGAGTTTTTTGGAAACCAAATTTTTTTATTTCACAAAAAGTTGTAAAGTTTTGTAAACTCCCAGTTTAACCTATATCCTCATCTATTCTAGCAGCAGATGAAATTGCCCTGCTTTCAGAGACAGCTGAGCCCTGGAAGATACCCTTTCTGTTCCCAAAAAGAGGAGGAACAATTAATGTGGTTACAATGTGATTCATTCAGATATTAGGGGTCCAGTTCCTTGCAATCAAATATTTATCAAGTCATTTGATATTTCCTGAATATCAACCATAAGAATGAACAAAATGACTTGTTTTCTAATTGTTTTGTTCTATTTGTTTATCATTCATGTTGCTAAAAAATGCTTGAAAACAGCTATCTAGTTAATGATAAACTCTGTAATATTTTTTGGTGTTTAAAGTGTTGATTAAGGAACTCCAAAAAGAAAAAGAAAGAAAGAAAACACAATTCTAAAGATGTTGAAAAAATTAAGGGACATATTTTTTAGAATGTTAGCTTATTGATATCTAAAATGCCTCATTGTCATAGCATTTACTTATTGATTTAGTTAGGAGTTTTATAAATGAATTAAAATACTTTCATTTCTTTCTACATTGTCCATACATATCATTTCATACTTAGATCAGAATTCTCGAATATCTGTCCAGCCAGGTGTAGCTCAGCGGTTGAGCATGACCCAGGACCCAAGAGGTCACTGGTTTGATTCCTGGTCAGGGCATATGCCCAGGTTGCAGGCTCAATCCCCAGTGGGGGGTGTGCAGGAGGCAACCAATCAATAATTCTCTCTCATCATTGATGTTTCTATCTCTCTCTCCCTCTCCCTTCCTCTCTGAAATCAATAAAAATATATTTTAAAAAAAGAATTATCGGATATCTTGGCATTACATAAGAGAAAAACATTTCCACCTCTCATGACCCACAATAATAGGGGTGCAAGCACCTCATTCTACTTACTGTAAGTTGCTACATGGAGAGAATCACTTGGGCCCAGAATAAGTCATTCACTCTGTTTAAGACATGCAGAAAACATGGACTACATTTCAGATTAAGCAACAATTAACCCTCTGGTGCGACATGAAGATATGTCAGTGGTTAAATATGCGGGATCTAGGTTCCACTTCCAAGAAGATAAATAAAATGTACTTGTTCTGTTCTCAGACTAATTACAACGAAAAGTCCTGGACTTTCCACATAAAATAAACATAAAAGCACCCTGAAAGAAGAAAAGATTAGCCAAAAACATTGGAGCCCAGGAAATGATGTCGTGGTGAGGCCTCTGGATTTTCCTTGGCCTCATATATCCAAGACTTGAATTTAAAGAAGCTAGCAACCTATGAATACTAACAGGCATAGAGGAAACAAGCAAACTAACTAAAATACCTTTTCAACAAGAATACTCTACTCCAGCCAAATGCCACAGAAAAGGTGGTCCAACCTGCAGCCACACCAACCAAGGCTGAGTGAGTGGCCTAGGCTTCCACCCACGCCAGGCTATACAGAGCCGAAACTCCCACTCCTAAGATGGTGTCAGAGAAGGTCAAACAGAGCAAGGTGACTTCCCCACCTCCTAGCAGGAAAGAGGGCATCTCTCCCCTCTGTGGTATCTGTGGAGGCCACATTGAAAGCAATAACTTCTGCAATAGTTAGGAGTTAGGAGTGAAGACCCAGTGAAAAGCCAGACATCCCACTCTGACCAGGGTCACATGGACCCTTCCAGCCTCAATGTCAATGGAAGCCGCGTGGGAAGCCTGGACTTCTGCTCCCACTTGACAGTAACAAGTCACCATCCACCCCATTTCCTAGTGTGGTGGGGTCACAGAAAAATAGCTGAAATAGAAAATTTAAATAAGATCCAGAATCTTAAAATATGATACCCCCAAAATGTGCAGGTCTTAATAAAAAAGTCATTCTTCATTCCAAGAATAAGGAAGAACTGGAAAAAAAAAAAAAAAAGACAAGCAACAGGTGGCAACACACAGATGACAGAGATATGTTTGCTACAAAAGCAGTTTTTAAATTTAAAACCCAAAGCACAATTCAGAAAGTAAATAAATAATAAATTGATCTTCAACATTAAAAAGTTTTGTGGTGCAGAAGATCCGATGAAGAGAATGAAAAGACAATATACTGGCTGAGAGATCATATTTGCAAGCCACTTATTCAACGAAAAGGCTAGTACTTAGCATATATAAAGAAATCTCAAAACATAAGAGTAAAATAATGACCAATCTAATTAGAAAATTGGCAAAAGACATGAACAGATACTTCACTAATGTAGATATACTGATGGTAAGAAAATACATTACATTAAAAAGTGATCAGCACCTTTAACCATCAGGGACATGCAAACTAAAATCCCAATGAGAAATTATTATACACCTATTAGAGTGAATAAAATAAAGATAGTGACATTAAGTACTGGTGAGACAACAGAGAAACTGGATCACTCGTATATTTTTAAGGATTTTAACATGGTGCAGAGCTTCTGTAAAATAATTTCTACGTTTATTAAAAAAAAAAAACCATGAAGCTACCGTATGACACAGCAGTTGCATTTCTGGGCACTTATCTCAGAGAAATGAAGACTTACATGTACATAAAGTCCTAGATTTATCAGCAATACACAATATCTTTAGTCAATAAATGATGGTGTGTAGAAGTTCTTTTTTGTTTGTTTGTTTGTTTGTTTTTAAATTCTTTCCATATAGTTTCTAAGCAACTGTTATACAATGTTCTGATAAGAACAGGACCTAACAGACATGCTTGAAACAGATTCAAGTAAAAAGCTGTTAAACAATAGTAATTGGAAATATGACTTGGGGGGTGGAAATACAAAAATTTCCACTATAAAGGAGCAGCAGTGGAAATCTGAACTGGTCCTCAGGAACTTAAATAGGTCTTACCAGACATCATTCATAGGGCATCCTAACCACAAGTATTATCCTTTCAATAATATCCTAAAAATATCTGAAATGGGAAGTATAACTACAATGCTCAAGTCTTTCTAATTCATTTGATACAAAGAATCCCACATAAAGTTATATGAAGTTGCTTAAAAAACACATCAAGCTTTACTTTAGCTCTTATAAATACTGCCTTAACCCATCAAATAGCTAGAAAATATATTTGCTGTCCTCTAGGCTTATTCATTTGTAGTAAATATAGGTACATATTTTAAATCCAAACACCTTTTTATTAGAATATATAAGTGGAGTGGTCTTGTCTTTAAAAAAATTAAAAGAATACATTCTAAGTACACAACATTGCAAGAAGTGGAGGAATCTTCCTTTATAAATATCTTTTATTCCTGAAAATGAATAATCCTTTACAGTAAGAAGGTATGGAGTCTAGAATTGGCAAATAATTCTAAAGAATAAGTCTAGAATTCAACTCTGACATCTACTCATTTCTGTCCTCCCTTCCCCTCAAGGCAATAGCATTTCCTATAAAACTTAAAATGCCAGGCTTTAGAGTCAAAGGATAAATTCGTGTGTATAGGGTGACATGTAGTATAATTAACTGAATACTTTGAAACTCTGAAAAATATGCCCCAAAGAACTGACCTGCCTATTTTTATATAGCAGCAGGATGCATCATTGCTCACAAGAACATCAGCAATAGAAGTCAGTCATTCAAACTGAATTAGAGATGACAACTATGCGATTTGTTTCCGCTAGCAAATCCCAACGTCTGTGTTTACTTCTAATAAATTGTTCAGTCAAACTATATAAAAACCATGTTAGAAAAACCAGTGTAGCATCACACAAAATGGCCAGTAAATAATATTTTAAGAATGTTCAAATATGTCACAGTGCAAATCAAGCTGCTAATGCTTAATAGAATCGGGGGGAGGAGGGGGGAAAGCATGATGTTTTATTATTTTGTCCAAAAGGATAAATTATACTGAAGATCCACATATTGGCATTGGGTTGCTATTAGAATGCTGTTTTCAATGGGAACTTTAAAAAATGATAAAGTGTTTGGACACCTACATAACTGTTAATAGAACAAAGCGGGGGTGGGTGGGAAACACCTTTAATCTAGAGGACTAATAGAAGTGTCTGTTCAGTTCTGGTTTGCACAATTTATAAGAAAATTTGAAGCAGATTTAGAACAGAACCATAAAAATGATTAAGAAATTGAAATGGATCTAATAAGGATTTAAAATGTTCAAAAGGAGGCAAGATAAGGACTTCAAATTAGCCAAGACAGTTTAGCAGTAGTCTTTGTTGCTTTCTGTCCAAGTTTTCTATCACCCCACTATGGCTAGGAAAGGAAGCAGGAGTCCCTGTATTTTCATAAAAGAAGATAATACAGTCATTTAAAAATGACAGACCTTTCAATAGAGGCTGTTATCTGATATTGGAAGAATTTAGCTTAATTAAAAATTATAATTTGAAAGTAAAAAAATAAAGTGACAGACCTTTTAAGTACAAAGAGTCAACTAAGTGCAATGGGATATACAAATGTCCTTGTGAGACTTGTAGTATTATCAAAAATTTTTTTCTTCTAAAGGGTTGTCTCCATGGAGTATTGGACTTTAATCCTTCATTCTCAAATCCCACACAGGCAAATGCCATGTAATTGTCATAATTCATCGAATGTTCAAGACTTGTTTTATTTGACATGCAATGGATTTAAATTATTGCTGTATCTTGAATATCTGTTCAAATGGAAAATTACTGTACCACAACAGCGTTTATGATTTTCATTGCCGACCATAGGTCTGATATCATTTGTTCCTATTCCCAATCAACTAGGCTTTTTATCTTTTGTGGAAATAGAATTCTGTGTTGCTATCTATGGTTTATAATCTTGACTATATTTAAATTATCGAAGATACCCTGATAGTGTCCTAACTGAAGTATTCTTATAGAGTAAGACTTAAATGAATGTTCACTTATTAAATCACATTGCTTAGAGCACCTTTATATATAAAAGGCTAATATGCAAAGTGTCCCCACAGGAGTTTAACCCGAAGTTCTATCGCTTGCTGTGACATGCACTAACCACCAGTGGGTGATGCAGAAGGAAGAAAGGCCCAGCCAGCAGCCAGGGAAGGGAGTCTGGGGAAAGGAAGCCCTGGCTGGCAGCTAGAAGGCCCCAATCAGCCCTGATCACTGGCCAGGCCTAGGGACCCTACCCACACACAAATTTCAGGCACTGAGCCTCTCATATAAATATACATCTCTCCCACTTAAATTCTGCTATTGAATCCCACCTTTTATGAACTATCTAGTATAGTCCCTAATTGACAATTTTCTGAAACTTTTTATATGTAAATATTACATTTATTACCACCCCTTTTTCTTTTGCAAACTGGAATCCAACATCTCTTGTAATGGAAATCTTGGTTTGCCCAGAACTCCAGAGAATGGGGTTTGGGCCAAAGTTTAACCACAAGTCTCAAATGCCATATTTTATAAAACACACACACACTCCAAATTGTTTGCCAAATTTCACTGCTGTTTGCTTCCCACAATAATCTAAAAAGTATCAGACAAACAGGCGTCAGTATGATTAATTTTGATGATTACTTCAGTTTTTTTCTTCCACACAGTGACCTTTAGAAGCTCTGAGTTCAGATGAATACGCAGAGTCACTTCACTGTGTTTGTAAATAAATTATATCTTTTCTCCATTAACATGTCTCCATCTTGACCTACAAGAGTGAATTGTATGGGTAATCTCAGATGACTAATTTATCTTTCTTTTTAACCCGCTGCAAAATAGCAAAAAAAAAAAAAAAAAAAAAGTTCAGAGAAACAGAAATATTTTTTAAAAATGCATTTTCAGGGACTACTGCAAAAAATGAATTTCTGCTGAATTTAAGGCAAGTTTTCTTATGAGTTTGTGAGTTTGTATTTTTTTTTTTTTTGGCATGAAGTCTAAAGTCCTATAAATAATGACAACAAATACTATGTGAATTTTTATTTACAGATTAAAAGATACTTTCATGTGTATCATTTTACTTTCATAATAATCTCTTAGCCTAGATATTATTGTTATTATATTACAAATGGGGAAACTGAGACTCAGGGAGGTAAAGTAAATTGCCCAAGTCTCATAGATAGGGAATGGTTCCTTGGACCTTGGCCCTCAGTCTCCATGACTGAGAATGCGCATGTAAATTCATGTGACACAAACAGAGACATGCAGATACTACCTCTTAAATCTGACAAAGAGACTTTTCCAAGTTCCAGTTTGCTTTCAGATCACTTCTCTAGCTGGTAATATTGTGCTGGCCAAAGGCTGTGTTTGTGCATCTCAAAATAAAACAAAATAGTACCTGTATATTTAATTAGAGCGCTCTGTCTATAAATTATATCAGCTACCAGAAAAGTATTCTTGTTATCTATCCTTTCTTTAAGTCGTGAGATAGGCCTGGCTGGCATGGTTCGGTGGTGAAGCATGGACCAGACAGTCACAATTGGGTTCTAGGTCAGGTTGCAAGCTCGATCCCCAGTAGGGGGCATGCAGGAGGCGGCCTATCAGTGATTCTCTCTCATCATTGATGCTTCTATCACCCTCTCCCTTTCCCTTCCCTTTTGAAATCAATAAACAATATATACTTTTAAAGTGATATAGTATCTACATAACTAATCAGAAAGTTCATCTATCCTACATAATAAAAGCCTAATATGCTAAGTGTCCAGTTGTTCAGTGGGCTGTTGAACCAATCAAAGCATAAATATGCTAATAATATGCTAAGGCCATTCAATCGCTCGCTTTGATATGCACTGTCCACCAGGGGGTAGATGCTCCAACTGGTAGGTTAGCTTGCTCCTGGGGTCTGGCCCTTTGGGAACATGCTCTGGAGCCCTCCTGCAATCCCTCCCTGGCTGATCAACCTCCCATGTCTCTCCTTTGCCCTGGTCATGCATTGGTAGGGTCCCTCAGCCTGGCCTATACCCTCTCACAATCCAGGACCCCTCAGGGGATACCAGAGAGCCAGTTTCAGCCCAATAGTGGAAAGACTGATTGCTATGACATGCAGGAGCTTCCTCCTGGTGGTCAGTGTGTTCCCACAAGGGGAGCACCACTCAGCCAGAAGCCAGGCTCACACCTAGCGAGCCCAGTGGTGGTGGCAGCACCCTCTCCCACCTGCAAGGGATCTCAGGCTGCTTCCCTTACCCCAGCTCTAAGGATATCCAGCAGTCGGACATCCCCCAAGGGCTCCTGGACTGTGAGAGAGCACAGGCTGGGCTAAGGGACCACCCCCTCCCCCTGAGGGTACAAATTTTCTACACCGGGCCTCTAGAAAATTACTAGTATATTAGCAAGTAAAAATTAACCTTTTTATATATCATCCCTAAAAAAAGGAAAATATGCATATAGTTTACACAGCATTTTTAATTTTTAAAATTATTCATTCTCTATTTCTTTCTCAATTTAAAATTTAATAGCTTTACCTATTACATCCTATCTAATAAAAGAGTAATATGCAAATTGACCATCACTCTGTCACAAAGATGGCTGCACCCACAGATGAGGCCAAGTTCCCATAAGGAGCCTTAATGAGCAGTCATTGGGGACTTGAGGCTAAGCCCTCCGTCACCCCCAATGAGGCTTGACAGAGCTTAACAGGGGACCTCAGGCCATGTCTCCCATCTTGGCATCAGACTGGGGGATCCCAGGCCATGCCTCCTGCCCTGGTGCCAGGCTGAGGAATCTCAAGCCTTGACCCCTGCCCTGTGGGGCTTGATGGGGGACCTCAGGGTGTGCTTTCCATTTTGGTGCTAGACTAGGGGATCTCAGGCTGCTTCCCTTACCCCAGCACCAGGCTGGATGACCTCAGACCATGACTCCCACCAGATGGGACTTGACAGGGGACTTCAGACTGCGCCCCCCCCCCCAACCCTGGCACCAGGCTGGGGGACCTCAGGCCACACCCTCTGCTCCAGCACCGGGCCAAGGGACCTGAGGCTGTGCCCTCCTGCCTGGTGGGGCTTAACAGAGGACCTCAGGTTATGCTCCCCACCCAGCTGGGCTTGACGGGGCACCACAGGTTCTCCCCCATTGCTGGGTCAGGGGAACTCACGACACTTCCCCTGCCAGCGGGATTGATGGAGGACTTGAGACTGCACCTCCCTGCTGTTGGGCTTAATGGAGGACCTGAAGTGCACCCCACTCCCAGTGCTGGGCTGGGGGACCTGAGGCTGCAACCACCCACATGGCAGGGTTTAACAGGGGATCTCAGGCCACGTCCCCAACCTGGCAGAGCTTGATGGGAGACCTCAGGGCATGACCCTGCCCCGGTATGGGCTGGGGGACCTCAGGCCACACCCCCTGTTTTGGCGTCAGGCCAGGGGACCTGAGGTTATGCCCCTTTGATAGGCTGGGATTAACAAGGGTGGGACTGGCCAGGTTTGGATCTAGCCCAATTGGGGGGGGGGGGAGGGCTGCCGGGTCTGGATCACATACGACTTGAGGTGTATGTGAGTGGGCAGGGACTTGACTTTGGGTCCCGTGGTAAGCCCCAGACACTGACAGAAGAAGGTTTTCAGATACATTTTACTAATTTTCTTTTATCTCTGACACGTCTATTATAAAGGAAGGACAAATAGCAATATTAATTTATTTCCTCTAATTAACCCCCCTTTTTTTAATTAACCCCTTTTAATGTGCACAAATTTTGTGCACCGCACCACTAGTAATATAATAAAAGGGTAATATGCAAATGGACCAAACAGTGGTACAACTGGTCACTATAACGTGCACTGACCACTAGGGGGCAGATGCTCAATAAAGGAGCTGCCACCTGTGATCAGTGTGTTCCCACAGGGAGAGTGCCGCTCAGCCAGAAGCAGGCTCAAGGCTGTTGAGCACAACTGGACATCCCAGAGGGGTTCTGGACTGTGAGAGGGCACAGGCCGGGCTGAGGGTCCCCCCTGAGTGCACAAATCTCATGCACCAGGCCTCTAGTTAGATAATAATATCAATACTTTATTGAAATACTAGTGGCCCGATGTACGAAATTCATTCACATTAAAAGGGTATTAATTAGAGAAAATATTTTAATAGTGCTATTTGCCCTTTCTCTACCATAAAAGTGTGAGAGATAAAAGGTAATGAGTACAATGTATATGAAGATAATACATAATTTCATTAATAAATAAATAACAAAATGATATAACAATATGAATCCACAATAAACTGTTGAGTTAATTTTCCTGCATTTAAAATAGGATTGAACGTGTCCCTCACAGAGAGATGAAATCCATAATAGTGCATTTGGGTGACTAGTGTTCTTACATTTTGTCTAGTATTATTGCTGTCTCTCAGTCTTAATGCAATATCTGTTCCCCAACCTTTTTCACCATGTGGAAAAAGAATAGGATATGTCATTGCATCTAATATAGGAAACAGGATGCTGATTCATTTCACTTTAGTGGCATTTGGATTATTGGGATTTGGTTTACAATGAATTAGCAAGTCCCTTTCAAAAGGAGATTCTCCATCTTCGTTTCTGAGTATGACAGCAACCTTGGTTACACGGGGAGAATTATATCTACCTGGGTCACTATTACGATCATATTTAATTCCCATAGTTACTTCCGGGGGAGCTATATCTTTTGCTGCTGCTTCAGATTGGGCTTCTTTTTCTACCTCATGTAGCATCTTGTATGATTTTGTTAATTCATTTATTTCATGCATGAGGTTGTTGATGTTGATTATGAGTCTTTCTGAGCAGGCCTGGTTTGCTGGGATTGCTAATCTTTTACGTGTAGCTTCGGCTGTATCCAAAATATAGAGTTGAGCAAACTTCTGAGAAACACCATCAGAAGGATGTAAAGTTCCAGTATGATGATAAACTTGTCCATGTATTCTAAAACAGTATGGCCCATACTCTGTTGGCAATGCAACATTTGCACCCATGGAAGCAAAAGCAAAAGAACTATTTATAGATCGAATGTTTTCCATGAAATTTTTACTGTCAGAATCTTCGTTTGTCATTAATCTTTTTAAATATGGCGGGTAATCTTGAAAATGTATATCATTTGGACAGACTTTCCCTTTGCTACAACACCAAGTAAATTTCTCATCAGATGGTTTTTCATCAGAGAAATTTAGCGATAGACAAAATTCGCATCTAACAGTCATTTCACCACAACTATGTTCAAGAATTGCATCCTCACGTACTCTATTTTCTCTGAGAAGGCAGTTCTTACCACTGTTGCTAGTACTTGTTGATGACTGTTCTTTAGACATATTCTATCTTCACCACCATTTTCTTTCAACTTCAAAGGCGCATTGTTCTTTAGACATTTCCTGTCAAAGATGCCGGTGTTTTTCGGCTTCAGAGCTACATTTTTCCAATAGCTGCTCTTCAGATACATTCTGTCGCAGGTGTCGCCTTCTTTCAAGATCAGATGCACGTCGCTCTTCAGACATTTTCTGTCAATAATGTCGGCACCTTTCTGCTACACAGCTCCATTGTATCAATACTTTTTCTTTGGACATAGTCCCACCTCTCTATTGCCACGTTCTAAGATAGAGGAGAATGACAGTCATGACAGTCAGGCCTTTCAGCAGTGTGACCAATGGCTGATTTGGATGGATTCTGGGGAGGTGGGACTTCCTCCTACCTGTTGTCAGTTTCCATAGCTGGGATGCTGAAGCTGGGACTCGGGGGGCCTTCCCTCTGGCGGTTGCCTTCCGTTTTTGCTGGCATATAGCTGAAGCTACACATAAACATTAACAATGCCAGGAGCCTCAGCTAGACGCAGATGTGGTGAGTTCTCACTGCCACCACCACCGCCGCCTTGTTCTTTGCTCCCTCAGGTAGGGGCAGCTGTGGTTCGCCTTCACCAATTTGTCTCCTCTCCTGGGGCCTGGCGCTCACACCTCTCAACCCTGCCCCTTGCTCTGATTGGCAGGTAGCATAGCCAATCAGGAGCCAAGGAATGGTCACATTTGCATGTTACTCTTTTATTAGATAGGATATGTTCAGCTGGTGATATAACATTAGTGCTGGGATAAAGTCCAACCTTTCAATGGCTGCAGCAGAAGCCTATGTCTCAGTTGGACAACAGTCTGACCTGGGTATTCCTTACAAGTTGCTATCCTTCACCTGAAGACTCAAAGACTCAGGTACTTCTATCTTATGATTTTTCCATATCTTAGGCGTCCTTTTCCTCGGTCAAAGTTGGGAGAATGGGAAGAAAGCTTAAGAAAAACACACGCTTGATCAAGTTTCTGCTCATGTTCCATTAGTGAGCTCTACTCCCACATCAAATGTAAATAAGAAGGAAGCTATAATGCCCAGCTCAGCAACTACTTCCCAATACAGCTCTGTATTATGGCAGGGCAGTCATACACTTTGGTGGCTAGCTGGTATCTCTATGTAACTATGAAAAGACACATGATTTGTCTGCCTTTGTTCTATCACACATAATTAACAGTTTTTATCTCATTTGGCATTGTATATCTATAGCCAAGAGGCAAGATAAATACACTGTATTTGGTATGTGAATGTAATATGAATTTTCTTGGTCATTTTGTGTGTGCAAATAAGAAACACTTATTCCCAGAATTCATTTTTGTAAAATGGAATTATGGAGTTGAGCATTTATCAAACTAGCCATGACCTATGATAAAAGAATTTGATAAAACAAAGAAAGATAAAATAAATTATAATACAACTAGAGGCCCAATGCACAAAATTCGTGCAAGAGTAGGCCTTCCTTCCCTTGGCTGCTGGTACCACCTTCCTTCTGGCACCTGGGACTTGGGCTTCCCTCCTAGCCCCAGCTTTATCTGGAAGGTTATCTGAAAGGTTGACCAATCTAATTAGCATATTATGATTTTATTATTATAGATTCTGAAAAGTTGTTCATTTCAAATTATTTTATAGCATGTCTATTTATAGTAAGTCCTCACTTAATGTCATTAATAGGTTCTTGGAAACTGCAATTTTAAGCAAAATAACAAATAACAAAACCAATTTTACCATAGGCTGATTGACCTAAACCAGAGTTCCAGCAATCCTGGATCTGTTTCCATGGCATATTTCTGGATCTTAAAAACATCACCAAACTTCTAAATAAAGACCCCAAACCCGTTTAATATTAACCACTGAATACATGTGAGCTATACACACATTTATGAAGGATTAAGTAAATTAAGCAAAATAATTATTTTAAAACCCACTGATTCCAGTTTGGGGCTATGAGTGTCAAAGCCTCTCCCAGCAAGGAGGGTGCCAGGCAGGACACCCTTCCATCTCAGGGCACTCACACCCACAGCCACACACACAGTCTCTCCAACTTGGACAATGTGAACACGCCAATTCTCATGCACAGTTTTGGGATGTGGGAGGAAACTGAGTCCCCAAGAAACCCATACTGGCATGGAGAGACCATGCAAACCCCACACCGACATGACCATGACCCGAAATTGATGTTTTTTCCTTGTCAATGTTATAATTAAACCAACAAAATGATGTTATTTAAGGACCGGCTGTATTTTTTATTTTCTACATGGGCTTGCATCACTATTTACCTACCAGAGAGGAGCAACAGATACAGTGTAGTTTTCCACCTGTGATCTGGGCACAAAAATAAAACTGTGCTCATTTATGATTTAGGGACAATAAAACACATAACAAGGAGTTTATCACAACTAACATGACATACTCAATGTCATGGATTAAAATATGCATTAGCACTGCCAACATGAAAATGTACATGAATCTCTTTTAAACTTTAAGGTTCCTTAGGAATATTACGTTTTTATTTCATCACCCCAACTGCTATGATAGAGGAGTTTAGAATTCATGTTACATGTTCTATAAGATACATTGCAGCCTCATTCTCTGAGGTGGTTTACACAAATGCTTACATGAGGAGCTTGAGTAGATTATATTAATTTCATGCTTTGTACAAAACTCTCCTGGAAACTGGAAGAAGACATCTATAGGATGATTTTACTGCACACGGGATCTATGGAGTGTGACTGTCCAGTGAAAAGTGTTTGGAAACTGAGGAGAGCAGGAATGGATTGAAATGTGATGTAGATAAGTCCCAGCAATCCTGGACATGTTGGCTGAGTAGCACATAAGGAGGAGAAATAAAGGGCAAGAGGGGAAAGGTTTGAAGACTTGCTACTAAACCTAGAGCATTTGCTTATTATACATTGAGTGGCCATATTATTATGATCTCTGAACACATAATAATCTGGCTACTCATTATATATATATAATTCATGCCTGATGCATGAATTTGTGCCTGGGTGGGGTCTGGCCACCCTGGCTAGGGGAGGAGACAGGGGTGGTTGGCTGGCCTGCCTGCTGGTCAAACTCCTGGTCAAGGGGACAATTTGCATATTAGCCTTTTATTATATAGGATATACACTGCGTGGCCAGATTATTATGTGTTCAGAGATCATAATAATCTGGCCACTCAGTGTATGCTTGTTTGTGTGTCTTTAAATATATTTAGCAGACTTCTAATCTACAACATGCTATTTCTAATTTTTAAAATCAAGTGTATGATCTTGGCCACATTTTAGTAACATTTTTACTTTTTTACAAAAGTCTCTCCCATGCTCAAATCATTTTGGGCACTCAGATGGCTTATTGTGTGGAGATCAGCGCCAGGAAAGGAAAACCTCTCAAGACAGCTGTTAGCTTGTCCACCTGGTACAGTCTCAGAGAAGGAACCAATGGATTTATTTGAGTAAGTGGTTTACCTCCTGTTGTCTGAGACCACCCGCACACACATTTGTCGGACAAGCCACATGGTGTGCATGTGGGTGTGAGCGCTCATACAGACACCCTCCGCATCATACACAATGTGTAACTGGAGTCAGGCACTATGTTTTCTTGGCTTCATTGTTGTTTTTAACAGCCATGTGCTTTGAATTTTTAATTCACTGAGATATAAGCATTCATGTAATTCAATAACCATAGTGTAGAAATCTTTTAAATTGGTCGCGAAAAAGAAAGTGAAGATATTTTCAAATTCTTTCTATGTTTTAAGATCTGTAGTTTAAAAAAATGTGTCAGTAAATTATCTGGTTTGAATAGGAACTTTTACTGTAATTCCAAGGTCTAGAAGAATAACTGACTTTGTACATTGGAAGATGCATTCCAGATTTGCAGTTGAAATCAATCAAATCAATGCTTGCTTGCCAATATGATGCCTTGCCTACTACATGCAACTAGTGACTATCCAAAAGTGAAAATGAAAGCAATTATTATCTTTTTGTTTTTTAATCCTCATTTTCCCACTGATTTTTAGGGAAAATGAAAGGGAAATGAAATGATAGAGAGGAACATCCATGTGAGAGTAACACATTGACTAGTTGCCTCCAGCAGGAGCCCTGACTAGGGCCCCAGCTGGGGTGGAGCCTGCAACCAAGGCACATGCCTTTGACTGGAATAGAACCCGGGACCCTTTGGTCTGCAGGCCAACACTCTATCCATTGAGCCAAACAGACTAGGGCTGAAAGAAATTGTTCTTAATAGCAGAATGAAAATTACTCTGCCTGAATTTGGGATTTCTGGTTACTTAAAAAATGTAATTTGGCTATAGGTATCATTCTATGATACATAAAGATGAAGATTTCTGGTTTTAATATTTTTTTAAGGAAAAAAACAGTTTGTTGGTTTTCTTAACTGAAAGACACTGTGGCAGAGTGAAAAGAAACTTGTACTTGGGTTCAGAAGTCATGAATGTTTCATCTCTGTCACTCTCCATATCTTTGGACAAGATACTTCATCACACTAAGCCTTAACTTAACTATTATGGAAATAATAGTTTTCCTCTTGGAGTTGTAAAGATGAAATATAATGTTTGTGATGTTTCTTTTCTAGCAGGTGTTGTATAGTGCTCTGGGGTAACTTGAGTCTAAGAGTACATTGAACTGGTCTAGTCGTGTTTAGGAAATTGGCAGTTCAGATTCTCCAGAAGCCTTTGCAACAGGATGGAGCAACTCCAAGTCATCATCATTCTGATGGAAAACTACACTCCTAAATAATGAGCTTAAAAGAAAGCCTCGGTTAATAATAGTGAGAGACTAATTCTGAGTAAACATACTGGCTCTTACTTAAAGTTATTTGATGCTCTGACCCTACCGCACTCTCATTTGGAAAGACAAAACTCAAAAGAGCATCTTTACTAGCATCTTAGTCATTACATAGGAAGAGGAACACCACTTTGACGGCCATCAAAGATTTTCTTCCATTTAAAGCAGAAATGTGAATATTTTTAGCACCTCAAGGGCTCCAGGATCCCATTGTCATGGGGATTGGAGGGGTCTGATGGACACAGAAGGTGCTGGGGTGGGACTCGTCAGCATGTGTCAGGCAATCCAGGGGAGGGGAGGATTCCATGAAAATCAGAGAGACTCTCTCCAGAGGGCTGAGGGGCAGCAAAAGCAGGGGAAATGGCAAGTAGATGACACCATTGATGAGCTTGCATCTGTTACTGTATGCTGGTGATGCACGGGGAGAAGCTCAGAACATAAAAGCTTGTTGTCTGTCATATGATTAGCCAATCTCAATGTGTTTAATTCATGTTTTGTACTCTCAAAGGCTAAAAATTTATGTGAAGATCTTCAAACACTATTGCCACACAGTATTTTCCCCCCTCAAAAATACAAAAGGATGTGAGGAAGCCTGCCAAAACACATGTTGGACACATCGTGGGAAGTTATTTTTAACAGCAGAAATACCTATTCACTTCACTCAATCTGATACAAGGTCCAAGAAGCTAAAATAATTATGGTTTTAATTAAAAACAATTGAATGAACAAGCAAACAAAAATTATCCAAGGACTTTTGAAGCAAATTTGAAAAATGAGTTTTACAGGGTTGCTTTTTGGTTTTGGTTTTCTCTTTTGAGGCAGTGTGGTATAAAACAAAAATTACGAGTCATTAGAATCTCTCCTGATCCTTCCATTTAATCAGTTGTGAGCCTAAGTAAACCATTAAACCACATAAAATAAATTCTCAGGACACAATTGGGTAATCTGAGTGCAGCGCCTCACGCAGTGCCTGGTACCTTGGGTAGGCAATGCTCCTTATTTTCCACCTCCCCAATTCCCTGCCCCCCTTTTCCTCCAAACACACACTTTCATTCCAAGTTTCCACAGGTAGGATAGAACAATGGTTAAGAAACCACTGCATGGGTATGTGTCTGTTTCCACAACTTATGCACATTCTCAGGGCCTCAGTATCTTCAGGTATAAGATGGGGGTTATATATTGTTTATATTGTCACTCCTTAAGTGACATGGAGATATAGAGAGATAGCCCCTAGAAAGTCTCTACCCTGGCCTCCTCCTCTAAAAAAAACCCAGTATTTATGGAGGGAATGAGAAATGTTGCTTGCCTGCTTACATTGCAATGTTATGTTGTTCTGCCATGCAGTGGAATAAAGCCCTATGTTGACTAGAAAACATTAATGATAGGTTCTGACTTATTGTAAGGCAGTAGGAAAAAACCCTTGCATTGTTCCTTGAATTAAATATTTAGGACTTTTTTTAAAAATTTTTTTCAAAAAAATGGGATCATAGCACCTTCCACATAGATATTTATGAGAATTAAGTGGGTTAAGCCCTATGAAGTGCTTAGAAAAGTGGTCACTAGAATATGAGCTCCAGGAGAAATTTCTGGCCATCTTTATATCCCCAGTATACAGAACAGTACCTAGGACATAGTGGGTACGCAATAAATATTTGTAATAAATTAATAAATGCAGTAACATGTTTGCTTCCTTTTATTTGAACCAAACTATCCCTTTGCAACTATAGGATCTGTGTGACAGGGATTTAGAGGTTACATCCCAAATGGAAATCAGGAAATTCCCCCCATGGCTTCCCTTCACCTGAACTCTCTTTTCAATGGCCCATTATCACATCCCTCCGAAATAAACATGCCTGTCCCATCTTGCACAAGGTGCACCTTAGATGCCTGAGCACGTATCTCCGTGACAGCATGCTCCTGTGCTGCCTGTGGCCCAGGCTCAGAGAATGGAGGCTGCTGAGGTACAGTTTAGCCTCTACCATGGTATGTATGCCACATGGGTACTCAATAAGTAATGCATGCAATAAATCACTTTCCACAGTGCCTTGGAATATTTTTATTATAATAAGTCCTCTTTTATAGACAAACTAGAGGCCCAATACATGAAGTTCATGCAATAGTTGGCCTTCCTAAAAGACATATGAAAACATGCTCCAAGTCACTAATTTTCTGAGAGATGCAAATCAAAATGATAATGCAGTACCATATCAAACTTGTCAGAATGGCTACCATCAACAAATCAATGAACAACAAGTGCTGGAGAGGATGCAGAAAGAAAGGAACCCTCATGCACTGCTGGTGGGAATACAGACTGATGTAGCCACTGTGGAGAACAGTATGGCGTTTCCTCAAAAAACTAAAAATGGAACTCCCATTTGACACATTGATCCCACTTCTAGGAATATATCCCAAGAAACTAGAAACACCAATCAGAAAGGATATCTGCACCCCTATATTCATAGCAGCACAATTTACCATAGCTAAGATTTGAAAACAGTCTAAGTGTCTATCACCAGATGAGTGGATTAAAAAACTGTGGTACATCTACACAATGGAATACTATGCTGTGGTTAAAAAGAAGGAGTTCTTACCATTTGCAACAGCATGGATGGAACTGGAAAGCATTACGCTAAGCAAAATAAGCCAGTCAGAGGAGGATAAATAGCACATGATCTCACTCATTTGTGGAATACAATGAACATAAACTCATGAACAAAAACAGATCCAGAGACAGAGCAGCATCAAACAGACCATAAAACTTCAGAGAAAAGGTAGGGGAGGGAAGAGAAGGGGGAGAGATCAACCAAAGGACTTGTATACATGCATATAAACCTAACCAATGGACAAAGACACCAGGGGGGTGAGGCCATGAGTGGAGGAATGGGGGAACAATGGGGAATAAGGACACATATGTAATACCTTAATCAATACAGAAAACAAAAAATGAGTTGACCTTCCTTCCCCTGGCTGCCGGCACCAGCTTCCCTCTGGCACCCAGACCTAGGCTTCCCTCGCAGCCCCAGCTTCATCTGAAAGGTCATCCAGAAGGACATTGGAAGGATGCTTGGTCTAATTAGCATATTAAGCTTTTATTATTATAGATTCTCAATACTTTCTATCCCCTAAGAGTAATATTATAATTTTCAGGGTTAGATTAAGTGCAATTATTAATTAGGATGTGTTGATGATTCTTTTTCATGACTTCTAGAATGCTAACAGATAGATAGATAGATAGATAGATAGATAGATAGATAGATAGATATGCAACCGTGGGGTTATGTGTTTGACAATCCAAATCTCAGTGTAATTAAGCTGCTTTAAAAAAACACAAAATATAAATTCAACATAGCATTATGCAACTCTTAACTTTATCCCATGAAAATCTGTGAGACTCTATATGACTTGAGCTATATTTTTCTCATATACTTTTAAGTGCAGTCTCTTAATACTTAATTTCAAGCAAACTATACTATAATAAAATGGTCCTCAGATATCCTCAACATGTTATGCTTTGAGAAGGCTGATGTGTTGAGGGTGGAATATGAAGGACATGTGATGTTTTCATGAAGCCAAACCAGAGGAAACCCAACTCCTTTCAGCCACATGGTGTCCTGCTGTGTTTTCTACCTCTTCCTCTGTGATGAGCCAGCAAACATTTATTATGAGAATCGCTGGAAGTGTCAGGCGACTTTGAAAGTAAAAAGCCAGATCAGCAGTGAAGAGGATGTGCAAGCCCAACATTTTGTAGATACTTCAAGTTTTGCATTTAATGCTCCTCTCCCCCACAGCCAACCATGGGAAGACAATTACTTGAAAAACAGCTTCCTGTTTGAGACTATTTAGTGTTAGAAAATTGTGTTAGCTGTTTCCATTGCTTTGAATCTTTCCACACTACAAAATGCCTAATGAAGACTTCATAGGACAATCATTTTCTCCCTGAAGCTGTCCAAATAAAGGAGATTTTATATTTTAGCAATCAAAGAGGTCTATTATAATTTAAACATGAGTCATGCTCTCTAGCTCTGTACTAAATTTGTCCAATAGTAGATGCTTAAGAAGAACAAAGAACAAGTAAAGCAAATATCTTCTTTGTGATCGTGTGTGTGTGTGTGTGTGTGTGTGCGTGCATGTGTGCTAAAAAATTAGAATCGAAATTTTGGGGTATTTTTGAGATTGTAATCAAAATCATTCTAATTTTGCAATTAATTATAATGTGAGACTGTTTTGTGGTTGCAACAATTCCTTTTTATAATAGTTTATAGCAAAATACATAGTGCATTTTAATGTAATTTAGCTGCCAATTGAATCAATGTTGTTAGTTCTCCTTACCTTTCACTTGATCTAAACGTGGAAGAATAGAAATTAGTAAGCAATTTTATCACTAAATTAGTAAGTTAATTTTATCTAACTTGTGACAACACCTCTGTGCCCTATTTTAACACAATTACCCTTTTAAAAGTCTATGTATTCATGGCAGTAAAGAACTATTGGGGTCACATGATTTATATTGGCTCTTTAACCTATCAGACGACAGAATCACTCATCCTCTCATGAGCTCTATAAAAGTTATCAGTATCTACATGAAAAATAATAATTTTTTAAATCTTACATCTAATTGCTTATGCTCTTGGGTCCAGTTCCTCGCCTTGAGTCACCACTCCACCGTTTACTCTGTGACTTTTGACAAAGTTGAACTTTTGTGCCCTTGGTTTTCTAATGTAAAATGATAATAATACTTATACAAACACCCAGAGGGCTACTGAGTGAATTAAAGGAGATAATAAATGCCAAGGACTTAAAATATTACCCAGAGCATAGCAAGTGCTTAATAAATATTAGCTACTGTTATTTTGATGAAAGTGGTATAGATGGCATAAAAATCATCTCACTGGAACCTGAATAGCCAGAAGTAGCAACAAACTGACTCAGAGGTAGAGAATGCACAGAGTTTGTCTCAGCAGATAATTAGGTAGAGATAATACATTTACGGAAGTCTTTTGAAATGACCATGATACCAGATTTCAAGAAATGCAAATACACTTGTACTGAAAGGCAGGAAGTTACTAGTTCCTATGAAGACTGTGTAATTTATCCATGATCTTAATATCAGTAATCATATTTCTGAAAATAGCTGCATTGGAGGATACTCACTAGGGAATTTTATTCTCTCATATTTCCATGCTGTCTTTTATTAGCTGTCACTTTCGCACAGGCCTTCCCTGACAACTCTGTGTACAATTATCCCATTATTTTTTCAATATATTTTTATTGATTTCATAGAGGAATGGAGAGGGAGAGATAGAAACATCAGTGATGAGAGAGAGCTATCAATCAGCTGCCTCCTGCATGCCCCACACTGGGGATCAAGCCCAAAACCCAGGTATATGCCCTGATCAAGAATCAAACTGTGATCTGTCGATGCTCAACCACTGAGCCACATCGGCTGGGCCCTTATCCTATTATTGATGAGGAGGCGAGGACTTTGGCAAGTAATCAGGCTATGATAAGGTCATATAGATGGATCCCTCATGAATGGGATCAGTGCCCTTACATGAGAGTCAGAAGAGAGCGTACTCTATCTCTCTGCTCTCAGACATGCAAGGATACAAGTCAATAATCTGCTATCTGAAGAAGGGCTCTCATCAGAATCCAACCACGCTGGCATCCTGAACTTGAACTTCCAGATTCCAGATCTGTGAGGAATAAATTTCTGTTTTGTATAAGCCACCCAGACTATGGTATTTTCATTATAGCAGCCCAAACTGATTAAGCCAACTTTCTTATGCACTATATAACTTATTAATTCATTCTATTTAATGTCTGGCTTTCCCTATTAAATGTTAGCTTCTTTGCATAAGAATTTTTGTGTGTTTTTTTTTCAAAGTTTTATCCTCAGTAGCTACAGCAATTCTTAATGCACAGTAGTCCCTCACAAATATTTGATGAATGAATAATCAAGTCCAGAATTAGATGGATATAGTCTCAATCAAGCCAATAGCTAAAGACTACTATCAGGATTCAGATCCCTTCTACCCCTCTGCCCTGCCATTCTTAGTGTGGGCTTTACGCTAAAATACAAACTTATTGCCCTTGGTTTTTCTAATATGAAAAATAGTAATACTACTACTAAAAACTACAATAGGGTTACTAAGTGGATTAAAGGAGATAATAAATATTTTTAAGAGCAAGAAAAGATTCACAGAAGGTTCTCAATAGATTTCCCCTCAGACCTCGTTGAATTGAACTTCATCAGTTAAACTAATTAGCATTAAGATGAAAGGTATTTCTTTAAGTATTAGAGAAATTAGGTTTTCCTCCTAAAATGGCAGAAAGGATCGTGTCTTTCAAGGGTAAATACTTAAACCAATTTGGTAATCCATTGGCAAGGCAGAAAGCATGCATGGGTAGACAGAGAGTGAGCAAATAATGTCTGCTGCATTATCCGACCTCTGCTCCTTTGCACTTTAAATTGAGTGGTAGTAAGATTAAAAGCTTTCAAAACCATTTCAAATTACATTGTCCTTAAATACAAACAAAAATAAAGGGAAAACAGTCCTAAATCCATATACAGTGAATTGGTCTACTCCACATGTAAATGGATTTAGGAAACATCAGTCAACAATGAAAAGCAAACAAGGTGAGTTTTTGTAGGATGCAACTCTGATTTCACAAAGAGTTTGAGTGACAGTGTTCTAAATAAAGTGTCTGTGAACTAATCTTCTCCAAAAATGTCCACTTACATTTCCAAATGGGTTTGATATGTTCATATTACAAAGCTTTGTTATCTTTTTATTTAACACAAACTGGCCCATTTTGTTGGCTCTTTTAGTGGCCATGATAAAAAAAATTTTTTAAATGACCACTTTTATAGATATGAGAAGTGATGTGTTGAAATGTTTTATTGGGTTTGGTTCCGTTTGGTAATCTTTTTTTTTTTTAATAGTTGGAGAGCAGATGTGAAAAGAGTAAAGTTTATAAAAACATCTAGAAACTTAAATAGCACAATTGAATATTTGCTCAATATGCAAGGAAGAAATTGAATTTGGATCTTAAATGAATAGACTTTATATTTACATAAATTATTTATTTTAAATAATACAGCTTAATTATGAAAAGTTCAGTATCTAGTAATTATCATTTACTTTCTTAATCTCTATCTCTGGTTTGATTTTTATGTATTTTACCTTATTATTGACAGCTATGAGATAGGAAGTCATTGCCACAAAAATGGTAAATGTGAAATTAGGCTATTCTGATAAACTTTAATACTTCTGATGTAACTCCTATGTTGGCTAGGATGAAAATGATGAATGACTTTGAATTTAAAGTTTTAACTTCCACAGGTAATTGAGAAACATGTCAAATTTATTTCTTAAAGAAATATTGAGTGCTCTCTTAGAGAAGTGTGGCCTTAAAGCAAAATTTATGAGAAATAGGTATTTTATAGGAACATATACCCTAATGTTTTATTTTGAATCCTTCAATATCAATTACTTTTAATGCATTAAATTTCCAAACTGCAATTAGGCCTTTCTGCTGACTCTATTACAAGGATTTCAAAACTCTACACTGTCCCCTGAATACCATCTCCCTTGTCCATTTTCTTTTTTCCATAGCACCATGTACCATGTAATTTACTAACATATTCCATTTACTTATAAGAAGTTAAAGCTGAAATTTGACAGATGATTTAGAAGGCCATAAAGATAAAAAAAATTCAACAAACAAAATAATTAAGTGGCAGAGATTAAAAGAATACTTCTAACATGAAATTGACCCATTTTTTGCAAAAGCCAATAATATTTGTGGTTTAAGTTATCAGTGTTATGATTTATGTAACAGGCTCTGCAAACAAATCAGATAGTAACAAATGTCTACATTGAACACTATGCATCAAAGATTTTCTGCTTGAAACAGAGCACTTCTATTCATCGACCTACATACTGAATTAATAGAGAAGACAAGGCAAATAAATGCTCAAAATACACAGAAAGCCAAGATGTGAGGATGTTCTTGGGTAATGCTCTCACAGATGTGCTGCTAACCAAGCCCCCAGAAGAGGGGACTCCAGTCCACAGTTCAGTAAGAAGCTATCTCTATCACAATGAAAAATTATTGCAGCACGGGACATGCAAATTATTATATTCTTAACTAAGAATCCACTTATCTTCTGACTGAGAGGTTAAAAAAATGTTAAAGATGGGGGACACTACTGCACAGCTAAGTAAAATCCATTGACTGTATCAAATTCAGGTATATCCTAATGCCTTCAGGCATAGACAGCAGGGTGTCAGGTTCAATATAGTCTGAAAGACCAGAATGCATTCACACTTACACTTCAGGCTATAATTTCTATAAATGTAATAGAATTGTCTAGTTCTCTTCTTTCCAGTCTTCGGTATAAGAAACTAACTTGTATGCATTTCAAGTACTTATTTACAAACAGAATGGCAGGTCATTTTATCTGAGCAAATATTGCTCTTATTTCTATAGCAAACACCTAAGGTTGTAACATGTTTTCTAGGATATTAATTTCCAACTTTATAGAGAAACTCTCTACAACAAGAGGAAGAAAATCGAAAGAGGAAGTAATTTAAATCAGTTTTGTGGTATTTAGATAGTATCTTATTTGGTTCTAGAATACTTTAATTTTGTTTTGTTTTTAAGTGACTTCATTTTGGCCTTGAATATAAAGAGTTCCCTATGTGTGGGGAGTCCTGTAAGTTTACCATGATCTGGTCAAATTGTATTCAGCCATTTAAAATAGAAATTCCAGTGGCAATCAGAGATATAGGAATTGTCCACCAGGCAGGGTTTATAGAGCTTTGGTGTTGAAAATTGTGAATGCATGCTAATATATTATAATGTAATATACAAATGTAACCCTACCCCTTTTAATTATTCCTTAAAAGTGTCAGTGGCAATGGAAATAAAATGCAGGGGAGCCAGACATATATAAAACAAACAAAAATGATATCACTTGTGGGGAATTGTGAAATTAACTCTCAATGTAAATGCTACATGTGTAAAAAATGCAATCTTTGAAATCACTATGGCAACAATGAAAGGTACTAAGATCTCAACCTTCGTACATATTAGTCTCTTATTAAAGATATTCAAAATATGCTAGATGACCACTCAGCAGATATTTTATAAACTTATTCAACTATACTTAATGGCTGGGTATAAGGAATAAAAAACCTTTAAAATTTCTATCCCTTGAGAAACTATGATTTATAACTATTCAAATTATATATTAATAATCTCTAATAATTACCACCTACATGAATACACTGTTTTCTTCCAAACAAATCTGTGAAATAATTCAGCAAAATCAAAGCAACATAATGTCCTGTCCCATGAAAAATAAACATGTCTTTCTCCATTTCTTTGATAATTGTTTCAGTTCTCTCAATCCAGCTTCTGTTTCTGAATTTCCTTTATGACTTTTTTGTCACATTGTCAGTTGGTGACTCATCTCTTCATTCTCATTGAAAAAACAAGTGTGGTTTGATGTTGTATATCACATATTTTTCTCTGTTTCCTAGGTGCTTTCATTCCATTAAATGAAATACAATGTAATGAGCTTTCATTCCATTAAATGTACTGAGCTTTTGTTCTATTAAAAATTTATCTTTACCCTTTCAAGGAATATCAGACCTACTATCTTCCAAAAGTTCTTTATAGCATCTGCATTTTTTTTACATGATTTGCTTAAGAAATTCTGAGTATTTCTCCTGAAGTATTACTAGGATATTCCATTAGAACTATAAAATAGAATTTAGCCCAAATAGCATATGAAGAACTCAATACTTAGAAAACATAAATGGCTTAGTTAAACCAACATCTAGCAAGGAAGAATGAAGACTTAGACTTCCTCACCCGCATTTTAAAAAATATTTTATTGATTTTTTTACAGAGAGGAAAGAAGAGAGAAAGTTAGAAATATCGATGAGAGAGAAATATCAATCAGCTGCCTCATCCACACCCCCTACTGGGGATGTGCCCAACCAATGTATATGCCATTGACAGGAATCAAACCCAGAACCCTTCAGTTCACAGGCCAACACTCTATCCATTGAACCAAACCCGTTTCAGCTCCTCACCCCCATTTTCATGTTCTTTTCAGAATACAATATTGCCCTCCAAGATATACCAGCATTTGAACTTCAATAAGTACTTAAATAATGCATCCTGTAGATCTGCAATCTGTAATTGTATATTAATCACCAAAATAGAGTTTTTAATATAGTGAATAAAAAAAATCAGAAATCTTATGTAAATTATTGCAATGGGGTTTAAGAGCTGGATAGAGGGATGATCTATGTATATATAAGCCTGTTTGACCATATGACCAGTAGCTATGATGCACACTGACCACCAGGAGGAAGACACTCAATGCACAGGCATGGAAACAGAACAGACTGATGAATCTCAGAGGGAAATGGGGAGTGGGGAGGTAAGAAGAGATTAACCAAAGGTCTTATATGCATACTAGAGGCCCAGTGCATGGATTCATACATCAGTGGGGTCCCTTGGCCGGGCCTGTGGGAATTAGACTGAAACTGGCACTCTACCATCCCCCAAGGGGCCCCAAATTGTAAGAGGTTGCAGGCCAGGCTAAGGGACATCACCAGTGCCTGAATCCATGCACCGGGCCTCTAGTCTATAATAAAATACTGTTTGAACCACTAAAAAACAGGTACTTCACACTTAGAAGATAACTATTAAAACAATGTCATAAGGCAATGCCTAATTGATTTATACAGATAATGACTCGATGTTCAGAAGAGAAAGAAAACTCAGAGCAGAGTGATCAGAATGGTTTTCATGGAGAAGTGGGTATTAAAAGATGTATAGGTTTGTTTGCTTTTTAATGTATCACTAAGTATAACATAGAGACATAAAGAAAAAAATTGTAAAACAAATACCAATAAAACCATCATCCAACCTGTCTAGAATTAAGTTCTATCCTCATCACTTCATCGCTACCTTAGAGATAACTTCTCTATTAAAGGTGATAGCAAGCATATCCTGGGTTTGCTTTATAGTTTTGCTATTTGAGTATGCATACCTAAACAATAGAATTAAGTTTTCCACATTTTTTAACTTTATTATATTGAAAACTGGCTGTCGGGATTCTGTATCTGACTTCTTTTGCTCAACTTTGTGGTTTTAATATTGAGCTCTGAGATCCATGGATTTAATTTCAGTGCTGTATTCCATAAATTAATAAATGATATATTAATTTATTCCTTTTTTATGTGCTTTTGAGTTGTTTCCAGGCTGTTGGTTATTATGAACAATGCTACTTTGAACATTTTTGTGTTTAAATCCTGGCCCACATAATCACACTTATGTATTTAATCACTGGGTCATCACTTATGTGCATACCAAACCTTCCAAGATAATGCCAGTTTTTACCAAGTGGCTATAATAATGTTCTTTTTTTTACCTGCTAGGTTAAGTTTTTCCATGGTTCCACATCCTTATTGATATCTGGTATTGTCAGACTTTTTAAAATATATTTTTATTGATTTCAGAGAGGAAGGGAGAGGGAGAGAAAGATAGAAACATCAATGATAAGAGAGATCATTGATTTGTTGCCTCCTGCATTCCCTACCCTGGGGATTGAGCCTACAACCTGGGAATATGCCCTAACTGGGAATCAAACCATGACCTCCTGGTTCATAGGTCAACGCTCATCCACTGAGCCATGCTAGCTGGGCTTGTTAGACTTTTTAATTTTTAAACAATTTGGTGAATATGTAGTAGTTTCTCATCGTGGTTTTCATATACATTTTTCTGATTACTAATAAAGTTAAGTACTTTTTTACTATATGTCAACTTAAAACGTCTGAACTTTATCCCCTAAGCCTTGCCTACAACAGTGTCAGGGGAGAGTTCTGAGATGGGAAGATCCATGAACAGAGGATTAAGAGATAATTAGAAGGAAGAGACATTTCAGACAGGGACAAGGTCACAGGACAGGAAGAAGGCAGAAGATACAGGCTGCTCTGAAGGAAGATCCAGAGCTTGTTACACAAAGCAAGTAGAACTTATATGTGTCTAGGTGGTTTATACTTAAGGACATAATTGTTTGATACGTAACTATAAGGCCTTGAAAGCTTGATACACAGATGATATTCAGCCCACGAGGGAGGAAAGGAAAATGTGAGCAAACACACAAAGGCATAGCTAACAAAATAATTTACCAGTAAAGAAAACATTGCATAAAGTCCAAGAGGAAAATAAGATTAGTTAGCTAGAAAGAATCCTGGGTCTTAATAGGATAAGGTTCTGCTGTGGTGACAAAGGATCCTGAAATTCTAGTGGTTTCACGTAACAAAAGCCTGTCTGTTGCTCACATTAAATGTGCTGCAGGTGCAGGAGATATTTTAGGGCAATTCTCCCAG
Organism: Antrozous pallidus; assembly: GCA_027563665.1. Lineage (NCBI taxonomy): Eukaryota > Metazoa > Chordata > Mammalia > Chiroptera > Vespertilionidae > Antrozous > Antrozous pallidus. Next base: position 69,217,695 of record CM050521.1, on the reverse strand, counting down.
GCAGTGACTCAGCCACCTCATCTCCTTTGATCTTGTGGCTCTACCAACCCAAGAGGACCCAACTAGTCTTACCCAAGAGGAAGAGAACAGTGGAGGATCTTACCTGGCAATGAAATGCCATGGCTCAAAAAAAAAAAAAGATGCATCCAATTGGGCTTTCTAACTACAAGGGATAAAAAGTGTAACTCTAATTTGCACAAACAGGAGAATCATGGGTGAAAACTAGAGGAGAATTAGGTTTCACACAATACAACAGAAACCATATGGGACTTAGAAAAAGAAAATGAACCATGTATACTTACCATTCCATTGAAGACCTGTTCAATGCCAGGGATGCTCTTACACATTCTCATATTTACTAGTAATCCTCACAATAATCCTAGAACAGAAGTAGTATGCCTTAACACAGAAATAAGATGAGGATCAGGTAAGTGAAGAAATGTTGTACTAGCCAGTTTTGTTCAAAGGGATAGAGCGTTGGCCTGGCAACTGAAGGGTCCCGGGTTTGATTCCAGTCAAAGACACATGCCTGGGTTGTGAGCTCAATCCCCAGTAGGGGGCATGCAGAAGGCAGCTGAACAATGATCCTCTCTCATCATTGATGTTTCTATCTCTCTTTCTCTGTGAAATCAATAAAAATATTTTTTAAAGAAATGTACCCAAGATCACAGAGCTAGCAAATGGAAGAAATGGAATTTCAACTGTCTTCCCAGTTAAAATTAGTGTTCTTTTTACAACAGTATGCTGTTATTACCAAGGACATAAAGACTCACTGGGTAGAAACATATAAATGAACTATAGGATATTTCAAAAAAGGGTGGGAAGTTTCCTACATGTAATGTGATAAATATATAGTTATGGAGTGGGGATAAAGAATGTTCAAATATATGACTATTTGGGTGAAACAGTTTTTTTAAAAAAAGATTTAGTATCTGAATGAATAGAGAAGTAGATAGTGATGATATAAAGATTATTTTTATTTTCTTAGCCATCTTCTTGTGGTAGTAATGACACCATATAAAGAGAAATGGAGGCTGAAAAAAGTACATGTTTATAAGAAGAATCATAAGTTTGGTATCAGATATTTGAGGGGAATGAAACATCTACATATAAATATCTAAGGATATGAATCTAGATTTTTGGAGCCATATTGAAGATACTAATTTGAACTTTCCCTTAAAATTATATATATATATACCTTTTTAAAAAAGACAATGAGATAAGTTATTAAAATCATTATAATTACTTTTTTATTTTACCAAAATATTTCTTATGTATAAAAATATCTTCCTAACCTCCTGAAATAAATCTTATCAATCCCCCACTGAAAAGCTTCTCCGACTCTCATTGTCTACAGAATGAAACTCCAACTTCCTAGTATAGGTTTTCACCTTCTAAATCTAGCCATTCTACCTTCTTTTGCTCATACCGCTGCCTTTAAATAAATACCTTCTGAGCTGGTCAAACTGCTTTACTCTTGGGTTGAATATGACACAAAGTACATGAATGAGTTATCTACGATTCTTCATTCCCCCCATAATGATAAAACCCAATTTTAGTTATAGTGCTAGTCATTTAAGTATCTTGTTTTTACTTTAATGGTTATAAACTATTAGCAGTAAGTTATAAACAGCATATGAAAATTTACTATCAGACAAATCCAAACTCACATCTTTCATGCAATAATAACTGTTCTGGACTCATTCAGATTGGAGATTTGTACCCTATATGAGAAATGGCCTTGCTCTTACACCCCAGCTTAGGGGCAAAGAGAGTCGAGAGTCAAATATTTTGTTGTCAGTCAAAACTGTTAATTCAGTCCAAAACATACTGACTAGGAGTCTTTAGTCAATGAGAAGGCCTTCTGTGGTCTGGGAAATCTATCTTTGCTTATCCTAAAAACCAGTGCTTATGTTCCTCGTGGGCATACATGTGAACATTTTGGAATTGGTGGGCACAGTGACAGTAATTCTATACATTCACTTCTTTGCTGTTGAGTGATAAAAAAAAATGTCCCTTCTTATCTGAGAACACACTCAGTTAGTTCTATAACTGATAGCCAGTTTGACCGGCAAGTGAACAGTTCTCTCTCCTTTGTTAGTTTTTCTAAAATGTTAATCACTCAGAAATGAGTGTTCTGTTTAAACCTTCCTTCATGTGGATAATATTTGCTACTGGGGTTATGTTTATTCATTTTCTAAGATAAACAATCAACTTCCTAAGCTTCCATTTTTTCATCTGGAATATTCACATAGCCACACTCCTATGTGTCTCATAGGCTTTTGAAACTCCACTTAATGGACATTTTTAATTCCTGATGCTTCTCCTGAGACATACTCCAACTCACCTGAAGAATGATAACTTTATCCTGCCATTGCCCGGTCCAGAAACCTTAGAGTTGTCCCAGCTCTTGTTTTCTACCATAGCTCCATATATAGTCTGGCAGGAAATCTGGTGGCTTTTATTGAACCCCAAATTTAACTACTTCAAATATGGGCTATTTTGGGGCTCTTCATTGATCTTCCTTCCATTCTGGCCTCCCTTACAGGCTATTCAAAAACCAGCAGCCAGATTGACCTAGGCCATTCTTCGAAACATAAGTGACATCATGACATGCCTCATTCCCTGAAAAGACAATTTCACTCAAAGCAAAGCCCAAAGACCAAGACCTGAACAATATGGCCTCTGTTTCCTCTCTCATCACAGTCTCCTACCACTCTTCTCTTTACTCTCTCTGCTCTGGCCACACGGGTCTTCTGGTTATTCACTGATTGTGTTGGCATGGTTTCCTTTAGGACTTTGACATTAACTCTTCCCTCCACCTGGAATGCTCATCCTCCAAATAAACAGTGATTAATAAGGGTTAGATAAGATTATAACTATAAGTAGCCAAATAAGTATTACTACTACTAATTTAATAAAAACATCTGTTGGCATTACTCCTTATTTCTTTAGAATTAATTTGATTGGCCTACACATTATACTCTACCTAAAATGATATTTGGAATATACACTTTTATTAAGTCAGTGCTGAAATCACAATATCTAAGACACTAATCTTTCAGGTATGTGCCATTATTCTCAATGAGAAAATGGCCATTCATTTAGTGCTCACTATAAATCAGACCCTGGATTTCAGATGTATTATTTGATGTAATCCTCCCCTCAATTCTGTGAGATAGGAAATATATTTTCCTAATTCAACAGATGAGGAGATTGAGCCCAAAAAGATTAGGTAACATATTTAAACCCATAGTCAGTAACTGTAGTTTAAAATGAGGGAAAAAAAGGATGCTATGTTCTAAATGCAATTACTACTCTGTTTCCATTTAGCAATCAAGTCAGCATGGTAAATTCCTGATATATACTAGTACAGCATATAAAAACAAAGTGCCAAAGTAAATTAGAAGTGCAATTGGGTAAAAGAAAACATGAAACATGATTGAAAGGAGCAGGAAGAGTTCATTTACAGATAAGGATTTCCAGAATGCTTTTTAAAAATCATCACATAAAAGGACCAGGTATTTCTTTTCTTTTTTCTGTAAGAAATGAGCTCTGAGGGATTTGGGCAACCCATGCATATGGACCCTCTAAAGGCAGATGATATGTTTCTAGTTACCAAGCATACAAATGGCCACATTGCAGTTCAGCATAAGAGCTTTCTCCATTCTTTCCTTCTGCCTGGCATGTGAAAAGACAACTAACTTTGGATCCAAATGGAAGATACAAATGTGTAGCAATGCCATCTGTGATTTTCTATTTCTGGATAAGAGAAGACATATGCTGATTGAGAAGATACCAACAGACACAGCTGTGAGTAGTTATGCTAATTTGTGTGTTAAGACCAAAGAATGGAAGCTGTCATCTGGCTAAAGTGCTAAACCCCTTTCAGATGAGGGGGTGGGTTCTAAGTCTATTACCTCTTGCTGGGAAACACTGTTGATCAACTACCCAAGAACAAACACATCTATTCCACTTGTTTGAAGGCTTTTTAGAAATCACTAACTCAAATGAATACACATCTGCAGACCATAAGGTACCTTGAACATGTGGCTAAAGAGTGATCAAGTAGCAAAATGGAAGAGCACACCTTAGGAGATGACATTTTAAATATAATGGCATGTCTTGTCCTTTAAATAGCCAGGGACAACTTATATTGGATGAATGGAATATATTTATCTATTCACCAAATATACTTAAGGTTTTACTAAAGTCTTTTTTCCTCAAAATAAGTAAATAAAGTATCTATTGATAGCAGAACATTAAAAAATAATTATGATCAAGGTTGTTTTCTTTCTACACAGAAGGAAATGTTCATAGTGCTACAAGGAGAAAAGACCAAATGATTAAAGTGGTTAAGAATCTTACAGATTGGAGCCCTAACTGTTTTGGTTCAGTGGATAGAGCATCAGCGTGCAAACCAAAGGGTCCCAAGTTTGATTCCAGTCAAGGGCATGTACCTCAGTTGCAGATAGGGGTGCAATCAGGGATGCATTTGTCTCTGTCTTTCCCTCTCTCTTACACTCTCTCTAAAAAAAATCAATGGAAAAATCTCGGGGGAGAATTAAAAAATAGAGTTCTTACAACTTGGAGAGAAAATATTTAACCTCTCTTGGCCATCAAAACTCTGAGTGTTCTCTTCTCTCCTCTCTTCTCTCTTCTCTCTTCTCTCTTCTTTCTCTCTCTCTCTCTCTCTCTCTCTCTCTCTCTCTCTCTCTCTCTCTCTCTCTCTCTCTCTGTTTTGATTTGAGAGACAGGAAGGGAGAGACTGACTGCCTCCTGCACGCCCCTTACTAAGGATCAAGATCACAAACCCGGCATGTGCTGACTATGAATTGAACTGGGACCTCTCGGTTCATGGGTCGATGCTCAACCACTGAGTCACACCAGCCATGTTGTTCTGTCTTTTTTTTTTTTTTTTTAGTAAGCCAACATCTATTTGGAATCTGGGAGCAGTTGTTTTTACAAAGAGAAGAAGTTGCCTTAATCTAAATTTCACAAACACAGGTTGAAATCTTCCAGTTATCTTTTCATTTATTTAATGAAAGGAAGACTATTCACAAGGCACTATTCTAGGCTCTGGAGATACAATAATGAGCAAGACAGACAAAGCCACTGCTCTTAAGAAGCATACATTTTAGTGAGGAGAGGGGAACTCATGAATAGTCTGCTTTTCTACCATGAAGAGTAAAATAAGAAAATATTGGCACTGAGTAAAAGGAGAAGGAATTCATTAATTATTTTAGGTGGGCTAGATTTGTAGCTGAACTAACTAACAATCTTAAATTCTGAACAATGTAATACACACACACACACACACACACACACACACACACACACACAGATTTACTTTTCCCTCATAGTTCATATCTATTATGGTTTAGTGTAGGACTCAGTTCCATGTCCGCTCTCAGAGAGACTTCCCTGTTGAATATCACCAATTACAATGACCTAGATAAGGACATGTGGCACATTATATGTCAGCTACTAAGGTCTTCTGCCTAGCAGTGTCAGATCACGTGCTCTCACCTTTCATTGGCCACAGCAAGTCAATGGCTCTGGTTAACTTTAGGAAGGTAGGGGAATGCAATCCTATGGCATGTCTGGCAGGAGGAAAACCAGAAATAATGGTGAAGGGCAATGATGATTATCACAGCTCACTTTAATTGGCCTCATTATGGAATGCTTCTCTGAAGTAATGGTATTTAAACAAAGATGAATGAAGTGGAGCCAGTCATGAAGAGATCAGGAAAGAGTACGCACAGTCTCAGGATGAACAAGTTTGGTGTGCTGGAGGAAAACAGAACAAGGATGGCGAGGCTGGAGCAGTTATCAGCAGTGTAAAAACGAATGGAAAATTTGAACACTGATCAGAGGCAAGCAGGAATCACATCATAGCAGAAACTTACAGGTGATAATAGGAAGTGTATATTTTATTTTAGTTAAAATGGAAGTCCATTTATAATTTAGACTAAAACTTAACAAAGATCAAACATCACTTGTTAATCCACAAAAGAATACATAGTTCTACTAGAGGCCCGAAGCATGAAATTTGTGCAAGAGTAGGCTTTCCTTCCCCCTGCTGCTTCCCTCTAGCACCCTGGACCCAGGCTTCTCTCGCAGCCCTGGCTTCATCCAGAAGGTCTAATTAGCATATTATACTTTTATTATTATAGATATCCTTTTACAATCTTCATGTTATAATGCTACTATTCTAGTCCTACAAATAAACCAAAGTCACTGTGCTATAGGATAATAATGTATGTTCTTCCTTGATACCCAACCAGTTGAAAATTTTCCTAAGAAAATATTCATAAATGTATGTAGAGATTTAGTAATATACTGCCTGTCACTATATTGTTTCATAAGATGAAATACACTCAGGCCTTCTAAGCTACATCATTAAAATATTTAATCACATGGGACATTTTTACAATTATTATAAGCCCAAAAGAATTAACCAATGGATTCCTTTTTATCTCATTTAAAAAAACAAATTTTACTTTAATAAGAATGTACATATAATTCTGTTTTATTATTTCAAATTGGTACAATATCCAATTTTTTGTTATGTAAAAAATATACATAACCTCTACATAAATTAGCTGTACCTCTAGAATCTATCCTAAGAAAGTAATTAAGGGTATATGTGAATATTAAACTATTAAGATATTCATTGAAGCATTGCTTATACAAACAAAAAAATATGAAACTTCAAATTAGTGTAGCCACTGTGAAAAACAGTATGGAGGTTCCTCAAAAAATTAAAAATAAAACTACCTCATAACCCAGAAATTTCACTTCTGGATTTCCAAAGAAAATGAGAACACTAATTTGAAAATATATATGCACCCATGTTTCATTGCAGCATTATTTATAATAGCCAAGATATGAAAACAACCTAACTGTTCATTGATGGGTAAATGGCTAAAATGATAAAGAAGATGTGAGATATACACAATGGAATAAAGAAAAAATGAAAACTTGCCAATTGCAACAACATGTATGGATCGAGAGGGTATTATGCTAAGTGAAATAGTCAAAGAAAAAAATAGTTAGATTTATATGTTGAATCTAAAAATAAAAGACAAATGAACAAACAAATTAAACAGACATGAATATAGAGAACAAACTGATGTTCACCAAAGAGGAAGGGGGAGAGAGGATAAAAAATGTGAAGGGAAATATGTGTCCAAACCATCAGTTATAAAATAAGTCACAAGGGTGTAGTTTACAGCATAGAGAATGTAGCTAATAATAGTGTAATGGCCCTAGCCAGTTTGGCTCCATGGATAAAACATCAGCCTGCAGACCAAAGGGTCGCAAGCTTGAACCCAATCAAGGGCAGGTATCTTGGTTGCAGGCTCTGCCCTGGCCCAGATCCTGCTGGTCAGGGCTCGTGCAGGTGCAAGCAGTCAATGTATTTCCCTCACACTAATGTTTCTCTCTCTTTCCCTGTCTCTTCTACTCTCTCTAAAAATCAATGGAAAAATATCCTCAGGTGAGGATTTAAATAAATAAATAAAAATAAATAAATAAATCTTTTGTTTAAAAAAATAATAGTGTAATAACTTTGTATGCTGACAGATGTTTCCCAGACTTACTATGGTAATCACTTTTTAGGTATGTAAATGTTTAATAACTATGTTGTACAACTGAAATTAACATAATATTCCATGTTAACTCTTTTAATAAAACAAAAAAAGATAATAAAAAATTAAATGTTCAACATTATGCAATTTTTGAAAATCAATTGTACACATCCACAAATTAGAATTCCATAGTCATTAATTATAGTGCAGAATTATACCTATTGACATACAAAAATAATTATAATCTATTGCTATTCTTTAAAAGTGGGTTACAAATTATCTTATAAAACATATAATCTATTTTGCAAAAATGTATAATCTATATTTGAGGAATCAGAAAGAAAAGATTTTGAAAGATCACATAACAAGATATCAACAATGGTTATTTCTGGGTTGCTGATCTTTATTTTTTAAAATATATTTTTATTGATTTCAGAGAGAAAGGGAGAGAGATATAGAAACATCAATGATGAGAGAGAATCATTGATCATCTGCCTCCTGCATGCCCCCTACTGGGGATTGAGCCCTCATGGTTGCTGAACTTTAGCATGCTTTATTTTCTTTTCCATTGCATTTTCTATTTTTTTTTTTGTAAATAAGCATTTATTTCTCATAACAAGTATCTTTCTTTTTAAGAAAATAATTATACAGCATACAAATAAACATGGTATATAAAAGCACAGTTTTGTAACAATTATATGTGTTTATGGGCCTGTTTGTTAGAAATTTGTGGTTCTTACCACATATACAATACACACACATACAATGTTTACATATATACAAATATATAAATACATTAAAATAACTGTGCTAGCTAATATTAGGAAAATTATTGTGTTTTTCTGTACCTTAAAAGTTCAGTATCATAGTAATATATTATTGATATGATAAGAATTTTATTAAATAAACATTAATAGGTCTTACTTTTCTTCTACTCCATTTCCACCACCTCAATTCTCCCTGAAAATCCTTTACATTATACAGAACTTAATTCTTCCACAAGCCACAATGCTCTCATTAGACTTTCTATCCTATTGCAATTAATTTCAATCGACATGGTCTATATAGCTTTAAAAGAAATGTCAGCTTTCTCTCATCTTTAAGTAATCACTTTTTAAAAAATATTTTTGCTGTTGATTTCAGAGAAGAAGAGAGAGGGAAAGATATAAATATCAATGATGAGAGATGATCATTGATCGGCTGCCTCCTGCACACCCGACAACACTGGGGACTGAGCCCATAACCCAGGCATGTGCCCTGACTGGGAATTGAAATGTGACCTCCTGATTCATAGGTCAATGCTCAACCACTAAGCCACATAGGCTAGGCTAAGTAATCACTATTTGGCAACTGTACTTAAGTCTAATACCACAATGGAATTCTCATAAGCCATTGATTTGGTAAACTCTAAAAAGAGCATAAAAAGCAATAAATTCTAAAAACAAATGTGTCAAACTTCAAACTATGGGTAGCCTGTATTTATAGAGGACCTATTTTATCATGACATCTGTGAGATATACTTAGATTCTGTTTTCTCAGCATTTGTACTCTAATTTGAAAAAGTTATAGAACATCATTGTATGTTATAATACTTTGTAGAATATTAGAACACCACCCAACATATGTCCTACTTGGGGAGAAAATCATTTTTTGTGAGTCTTGGTGGGAAGAAGGAGATCAGAGCTTCTCTCTCCTTAGCCCTGGCAGGCAGTTATGGTTTAGGAGCATGGATTTATTGGATACTTCAACCAAGAACTGTAACATTTCACATTTGACATGGACGCAAAAGAGAGAGGGGGAGAGAGAGAGACGGAGACACAGAGAAATTTAGATTTCACTAGTGGTTATAGTAGCATACCATGTCCAGGCTGTTAGAACAGCCATGATGTTCTAACCCAGTCGTCGGCAAACTGACGCTTGCGACCCACATACAGCTCTTTGGCCCCTTTGAGTGTGGGCTCTTCCACAAAATATCATGGCCTGGGCCAATCTATTTTGAAGAAGTGGAGTTAGAAGAAGTTTACGTTTTTAAAAATTTGGCTCTCAAAAGAAATTTCAATCATTGTACTGTTGATATTTGGCTCTGTTGACTAATGAGTTTGCCGACCACTGTTCTAACCAAACAGTCCTGCAGAACCTTGCCTGTACTACCTACAGTCTAGCCTCTCCTATATTTTAAAGCTTTGTTGAGAATATACCCTGTTGATTCCCTGAACTAACCAATGTAGATCTGTATAAATTAGCTAGAATCTGTTTCTGTTGCTTATAATCAATTACCTTGACTGATACAATAATATATCATTTATAGGCTCTGTAATGGTGCCACTAGTTAACATCTATTGAAGATTTAATATAAAGTTTGGTTCTTTACATTCACTATTACATTTAATCTTCCCAAGAAGCCTATGAAGTAGATATTCTTATTTCATTATGTCAGGGAAAATCTGAAGTTAAGACTGATTAGTTATCTTGCCAAACATAACTGGTAAACTGATGGAAATGTGATTTCAATCTAAGAAGATTGACTTCAGGGCCCAGACACTGACCATTACACAATCGCTGCTCTCCTTTTTCATATAGTGGGATCATCCATATAGTATTATCTGAGAAGCAGGTCAAGAAGATTTTACTCAAGGATCAAGGATGACTTTGCATTTGTAGAAGAACAAAAGTTCTGAGGTAAAGACCGTGGTGTGTTTGTGGATTCACAGAGGCAAGAGGTTTATATTAAAAAGAAGATAGAGTTGGTACATAAAACTAGACCATGGAGAGCTATGAACATTAGAGTTTGAAAGCGGTTGTCTTAGTAGAATGATAAGAAGTATTTAAGCTGCGAAAATGGCATGAAAAATATACCATTTCATTTAGCTAGCTAAGATATGATTAAGCTCAAATGTTAATGGTGTCATTTTTAGATGTTGTATTACCATGGATTTGGCAATTATAAAAGAAAATGAAAGTATATGGAACTATTGATTTTTATTATTATCAGTGATAGATTTGGAAGTGTATCATTTTACCCATTTATTGGATGAGGGCAAATGAACTAATGTTTATCATAGTCCCCGAACACAGAGATCTAACAAATACTGGACTTCACCTCCCCAGTTACATCTTCCTACAACAGTCATTGTGAAGGGCTGGCTGGCTGCCTTGATAGGCCTTTGAGCTTTGTCCTAATTACATTACAGTTAATTGACTATTCCAGAGAATGTGTAGTTCAAGGTCATCATTATCAATATTGATTACAGCTTTCCCTCTGGACTTCCAAGGTATAATGATGCACTCTTCCAGAATACAGAAAGAAGACTCGTTTTACTTTTTCACACAGCTATATCTAGATACCCTCAAATATTTTCTAAATTTCCTCTTCTATAAAAGTCTAAACAGAGGCATTCTGGGTTGGTTATGGCAACTTTGCTCCATGCTGGGTTCTTTCCAACCACCATTCTGCCACAGCTGGAGTAGGAACCTTATTCACACAGTCCTAGATGGCAGCACCTGCATTCCAGGTGTTGGAATGGAAAGAAGGCAAATAGAGGAGGGGCAAAAGGGATAAACTAGCAGTACCCTTAATGAAGGTTCTCAAAACCTCCCATAGGATGGTCAGCTTCCTTCCTATTGGCCAGAACTTAGACATATAACAACATGTTGTTGCAAGCCATTTGGGATATTCTGAACAAGCATATTCTAGGCTAAATTTCCTGTTACTGTGCAGAAAAGGAAGATTGGGAGGGGGGATGAGCAAACTATAGGCTGTGATTCAGAGGCTTCTGCTTCAGGAGGAAAAAGGGATAAGCTATATGTCTTCACTCTTATCCTACTGATTGTCTCCAATACAAACAAACTGTTGTCTACTCTGCTCTTCTATATATCTTTTTGTTCTTTTGGAAGACATGATGGATGTAATGATGGCCATGGGTACCCATGTTTAAATGCTTTACCCAAACCCAATTGTCCATTTTTTATTGTTTTTATAGATGCCTTGCTACTTCCAGCAACAAAGTAAGATGCATAGTTAATGAAGACTTTGGGAAGACTTTG